>OU426988.1:241096384-242346384 GCA_911387755.1 Chrysotoxum bicinctum | reverse complement strand
TGCACCCTGTATGTGGGTATTCTGGATGTGGAATAGTCAGTCCAAATCGGGTTGTAACTTCGGTTTCAGGATTTCAGCAACAGCTTTGGTGACGGAGATACCAGAAAGAGTTGTTTGTCTCGTTATAACGGTTATTCAGGATTCAAAAGGACTTCTATAAGGACTGGACGTTCAACTTGATGTACTCGTGGACGTTCAACAACACCCTATTCAGCACAAAAACTGGGTTTTTCAACGAAATCTTTGCAGAACTGGAGTAGCCTTATAAATGGAGCCAAAAAGTTGTAGTTGGCACCATTCCACTTCAACACCAGTCACACAAAGGCAGAACAAAAAAATATTGATGTGGCGGCCCAGCGCTCCGCTGGCAAGCTGGAACCGCCAGAGATTTGACAAAAATAGCGTATGGCAGCCTGTATAAATTTATTACATTTTAGCACTAAATCCTCTGCAAAATTTCTTCTATAAATCTCACCTTACTGACGTTATTATTCCAAAAAAAATTATTTTAGAAATCTCCACGTGATTCTACGCACTTGATTTTAATATTTTAAAGATCTTAAATTAACAAAAGAAACTGTAATTAATTTTACTATTTATAAAAAAACTATAAGATTTAATAAATTAATTTTCACGAACATGAATTTTACCACAAATAAGATTCTTACTTTTTATTTTTCTTTTAAAAATTACAAAAAAATCAGTGTCACCCGAGCTCAAGACGGCTGCTCGTATTCACTTTTGGAGAAATAATGAAAACTGTCACTTGACTTTTCCCCCTTACAGGGTTCCAACCAGCAAACATGCCACTTTTTTTTTTCCAAGCGATGTATTTTTTTCTCCTCTCACACAGTTATCATCATACGATCCAACACACCCGCTATTTGATCTTTTTTTTTTCTTTACAGATTTCAGTGTATTGGTTTCGCCTCGCTCATTTTGTCTCATCTTATTTCCCCTCAGTTCTTATTTTGACATTTCAAAAAAACATCGCATCCGCCATCTTAACAAATTAGTTTCATATAGAATATGAGAATATCATCATCTCTCGCCATTATCTAACAGATGACGTCACCAAAAGGAATTATCATACGTTTACACGCCGACACTTGTGAAAAAGTGCCACGGCACAAGTGTCGTAATGAGAAAACTTTCATGAAAATTTCTTCCTTTATAAAGATGTTGGTCTACAAATCATAAATCAGCGAATGCTTTCCACGATACCCAAATGAATCTTAAAATTATCCTAAGCTCATCCTTCACATTTTCCACCATTTTCGGTTTTAGCTAAAAGTGAATTTTTCTTCCAAAAGAATATTCGCAAATAGTATTGGGTAAAGTTTTTCTAGATTCTTATAAAATCCATAAACTGAACTGTCAAATTCTTTTTCGAACCAGTTTGAGGTTTGACATTTAAAGAAATGGATTTACCACAGCTTACATTCATCAATTTGTGACAACCATCACATTTATAATTCTGAATTTGCGGTTTAGAAATCCCTTAACGACAATTAATCGAAACCTTTAATCGGTAACATATAACACTCCCAATGACAGAAATAGAATAGACTGTCAAAAATGTCAGTTTCGCTGTAGTCAAGATCTTTCAACTGATCTTTCAACTCAACTCGTCTAATCAAGTTTAGGAAGTTGAGAAGTTGAAAGGTGACTGGAAGACTGGAAACTTGCTCGGTTCTATTTGTTATTTTTCCTTCCACATTCGGACTTTTATGATGTATTTCAATCACCATCAGATCACCACTCCACAGCAACAGGCACCAGCAGAACAACCATGGTAAGTATAATTTTGTTTTTTTTTTTTTTCTGATTATTCCTATCATTTCCTTTTTAATTTAAAGTATCTTTTCAATTATTTTTAGATTTCTGAAACTTCTGGGCTAGGAGTCCGCAACAATTTCTATCACTCAAAATATTTTGTTTTTAATTTAGTAAAAAAGTAATTCAAAAATTGATTAATTAATTAAATTAATTAGTTAAATAATTTTGTGCCACCTTGTATTTCAAATGGATTGGATAGAGTCTAGTATCAATCTCTTTTATCGAATATGCATGCATTTGGTATTGATATCTCTTTTCTGTTGGATAAGAAATTACCTTTGGAACTGCTCTATACAAGTTGTACTGGAAGGTTTTTAGTCCGAAATTCATAAAATAAATGCTGGTGTGCCACCGGACAGGGCTCCGTTTTGTCTCCAGCTTTCTTTGTGATATTCATCAATGATCTTTTGTCTGAGACTTCTAGTCCATTAAATTGTTTTGCTGACGACAATACTCTCAGCTTTTCATATTCGTTTCCAAATGCATGCCCGTGTTCTTCGAATGTGGATTTAAAATGGCAGCGTGTCAGCGTGTGAAAATCTCTTTAAATTCTGATCTCGATAGAATTGCTAAATGTGGAACTATAAACCACGTAGAATTTAATGCACAATGCTGTGTTACGGCGGCCTCATAGCCTTACATTTAATTTGTAATTGCTGAGACTTACCGATGTTTATGTGATATATATACCCCATAGGCTAAATAGCTGAGTTTTCTTTTCGCTCGTCTTTCATCGGACCAGGTCACCCTTTAGAAGGCAACGCAAGGGAACATTTAATACCAAAATCTCTATTGGCGGGTCTTGATGAAAAGAGGTTGCGATGCGAGTAGATAAGTTTGATGATTTATCAGCAGCCGCCATGAAATTAGACCCCGAAGATGGTGATGGAAGTTGCGGTTGTGGTTCGGAAGTTTTGGTGAGCTAATCTACCAGCGGGAGCTCGTGGCACGGAAGCAATTCTGTTTCTAGTGGCGGTAGATTATCTCGGCTGGTATTTCGTCTCACTGCTGCTGCCTATAGCACAACCACTGGAACACGATCTGCTCGAACTGTCTTGGCAAGGAATCCGGAGACTGTCTGGGCCGGGGTAGATTGACGAGGAGGCTTGGGTGGGCTAGATTAGAGTCTTGGTATGACCAGAGAACACCCGTAAGGAAAATCGCTAATAAAATATGTCTTGATGCTATAAATATAAACAAAAATACATTTTGAATTGGGATTGCTGGCGACTGGGCTCTGAAAATGCATTTGTTTTGAACATAATGACATTTGAGGCGAACCGAACGAATCGTTCAAAACAAGTTGAATTCGATAAGAAAGAAAACGTTCAGGGTCTTTTAGAGTCCTAAATCAATAAATGGTTATGAGATAGGCTATCGAATTTATAATCGAACGCACTGAGGTGAAATCAACGATGGGGGTTTGCCGGTCGTAAGGGGGAAAGTAGGTGAAGAGAGGGCTCCTCCGGAATGATAAGGTTAACTTCAACGGGTCCCATTTACTCACCAAAGAAAGGGATACTGGTTTTTGATAGGAGAATGTGTGATGGGGTTGAATAGGAATTAAGCGATATGGTGTAGGCATTGAATAATTACAAATAGAAGTGGACACCGAACATTGCTCAAACGACCATGCGACTTATGAGCATCCAGTGAGTACCATTAGTAGCTTGAATATCATTTTCATGATATTAGTTGTTGTATATGCTAATTCATATGCTCAAAAGGGATTAAAAAAGTCCTTTTGGGATCTTTTTTGAAAAGGACAATAATATGTACACGTTGAAAAAAACAGTTTAAGGAATACATAGGTATACCTACATCTTTGGAAGAAAAATGAATTATCAATCCAGACATATTATGTATGTATATGTATTTCATTTGTGTTTATCATATAGATGACTTTTTGTTGTAAGTTTTTGTATTTGAGTGCGGTTTTGTCTACGGGTAGATTGAAATTTGTAGTGAAATTTGTAGTTAAAGTAAAAATGTATTGTGATTATAAGGATTGTTTAAATAAAAAAAGTTCAGGTGTGCCGCGGTTTCGACTGCCACAAAACGAAGGTCTAGCCAAAATTTGGCTAGTAAACTCCGGAAATAGCTATTCCGAAAAGCTAATAAACAATGAGCCAATTTTTATTTGTGCAGACCATTTTAATAAAAGTGAAATATGTTTGAACAGCATAAGATCGCGATTGAATATGGATGCAGTTCCTTATAATTGCAAAACCGCAAATTTGATTCCAATACAACAAAATAAGAAAGTTTATAATAGGTATGTAACGTAAGTTAATTTAAATCACAAAAGAAATATTTTCATGAATATGTAAGGTGTCAGTTATAATTGACAATTTTAACTTTTTATTTGAGTCCAGTGATTACCTTAATGTCAATATATAGCTGATCACTTTACTTACTCTTATCAAATAAAATAATTAAATTTTTTTCATTTTTGACCACATAAAAGGCAAGGTTGATGTAGGAACCTTAAATTTGTCACCTAGCTTTATTTAAGTTTGCATTCTATGAATGCTATTATGAAAGGTGACTAATAACTTATTATGTACACCAAAAAGAAATAATAAACCAAATAAGTTACGGAACTTACAATGGTATCATACAAAATAAATCAGAAAATGGTTAAAATGATTTAGTATGTTATTTGCTTTCAATTAAAAGGGGTGACAAATATACATTATTGGTTGTATACAGCGTGTTTTGCATAAGATGCTAGGGTTTGTATAGGTTGAGTTGAGACAAAAAAAAAACAAATTGCGTGGGAGGGGTGTATAGTATACACTGTATACCTATGTATGCTTATTTAACCTTGAACAATTTAAGTGACTTGAACTACATGAAGCCTTTCTTACATTTAAATAATTTTAGATGTATGTTTTTCTAAAGCCAAAAAGTTCTTCCCACAGAAAAAGAAAAATTACACCGGTTGAAGATAGTGAGGATCACAGTTCGGCAGTAAATAAAGACGACGAATTTCTTCATTTGAATAAAAGACCCCCTCACAAATTTTATTCAAATAATTGCAAGAAATCCGAAAGAGCTGTGAATAACGTATGTCAACCACAATCTTGGTCACCAACGCCGTCGTCACCAGTTCAAATAGATATTGAAAAACTTCTTAAGTCGCCAAAGTCAAGCAAATTTAAACCAATCGGTGTTTTAAAAAATACGTGTAGTACTATCTTAAATGAGGTTTTAGAATCAAAGTCAAAAAGCCTACAAACTTTTGTAAGAACCCAAATTGTACACAAAGAAAGAACAAAATGGAACGCAGAAGAAAAAGATCTTTTTTTGAAATTCCATTACAAATCACCGTCATTTTATAAATTTTTGAAAAATGAAGGGTTTGTATTGCCATCCCAAAAAACATTAACACGATGGTATGACATGCTTCCATTTGGAACTGGCATTTCAAAAAGCATCCTTTGCATGCTTAAAGAAAAACTTAAGGATCTACCAAAAAGCCATAGAACGTGTGTGCTCGTCTTTGACGAGATGAGCACCAAAGTTGAATTAGAATACAATTCTAAAGAAGACATAATTTACGGATTTGAGGATTTGGGTGAGTTAGGGAGAAACAAGAGAATGGCTAATCACTGTCTTCTACTAATGCTCCGAGGACTTAACCAATCCTGGAAACAGGTACGCAGATAAACAGATATAAACATATTACATATATTAGTTATAAATAATTAAAAACATATACATATTAAGTAATTATAAATACAAAATATTGAGCATTCAATATCATTAACAATAATAAATATTATAATAAATTATAATAAAAAGATAAAGTAGTAGTTGAGGGCTGAGGCTCAATTTTACGAATAATAGATGGTTTATAACTACTTTTTATGTCTATGCTAAAGTAAACAAGTCACGTATGCATTATAAGAAATAAACAATATAAACTGGTATCCAAATATAAACAAAAATAAATTAAAATAACATTTTTGACAATTTTTTAGTTTTTACTTTTCACAGAAAATTGTATTGTAATGGTTGTATGAATTAAATACACCTTAAGTCTAGTTAATAGTTTCCGTGCGAAAATTTTCAAAAAAGATTTGCATAATTATAATGTGTATTATATTGCATAACATTAATTGCCTTTTCATAAGCAACTAATATATAGCCTAATTTACCCTAATTAAATAAAAGTAATGCCATGAAGAGGGAGTTATTAAAAAATAATAATTCCCTTTTCATGGCATTCATTTCGTGAAAAAAAAATTGCCAGAAAAGAAAAACATTCGCATGCTCAACATATTATATGGGTGGAATTTCGATGAATTAAAAAATTTTCTCACAAGGAAACTGTAAACTATAACCATGAATATGGGCTAAATTGGGTGGACTGTTGCGCCACCCAATTTATTTTTTTTATGGGCTAATTTATTTTGTAATAGTGTTCGAACAAAAAAAAGTACGTAAGATCTTAAGCACGAACCGATGTCATCAATGTTTTCTTATCATTCTGCTTATTTTTTTGATTCAATCATATACAAAATTCTATACCATAAGCATGATAATTCTCTTCCAAAGATAATTGGCTACTACAATGGAAATGTCCTTGGGAACCAACTGGCTGAAATCCTACAATCCACAATCAAATTATTGATATCCGAAGATATAAACATCGTGTGTATTTCGTGTGACCAAGGTGCTCCAAACAGAATGGCTTACAAGAAATTGGGTGTCACAGAGGTTGCCCCTTTTGTCACAATATCAGAACGGAAAATTTTTTGTATCTATGATATTGTTCATCTTTTCAAAAGTGTCCGAAATAATCTTCTCATATCGGATATAATCGTTGATGGAGAAGTTGTGTCCTGGTCTATTTTGAAAAAACTGTTTTTTGCGGAAAATGCATTAATAAGATCGATGCACAAGCTTACAGAAGCTCACATACAACCAGACAGCTTCCAAAAAATGAGCGCTAAGTTAGCAACGCAGGTTTTTAGCCATCACATTTCATCAGCAATCTTCGCAGCTTCTTCAACCGAAATTTTTGATGAAAATGAAAAATCTATTGCTTTAAGTACTGGCAATTTTTTTTTTCGGTTGAACAAATTGTTTGACAATTTGAACAGTAAAAATAAGTTTTCACAAAATCCAGATAAGTGTGCAATATCTGATAGTCACACAGATGTACTGACAAACATAAAAGATGCCATTTACTGGATTGAAAAGTGGAAACGCGAAAAAAGTGGAGCTGTCTTTTGTTTCAAAGGCTTATGCCAAACATTGAATGGGGTGATACAACTTTGGAACCACATTAAAAGCGATGATCAGCTTTATTTATTAACATCACATTTGAACACAGATTGTTTGGAAAATACAATTTCAGTTGTTCGAAATAATAGGGGTTCGTATGAAAAAAACCCATCTTCATTTCGACTGCACAAAAATCTCAAACAAATGAGTTTTTATAACATCATGGCTTCAGATTCAACAAGTTATGACACAAGCGACTCTGCTATAATTTTGAATATGGCGGATGTAGAAAGTATGTCGTAAACTCAAATCTAAATTTTCTTTATTTTATTTTTTATTATCGTTAAACATAAAGGTTTCTTAAACCCAGATGGAGAAAGAAATGAAAGTTTAAATGAAGAAAAAGATGATTGTCTTCCATCTAGTCTAATTCTATTATCTGCAGGTGAGTTAGCATTTTTCGATAGTAAACCAACGAAATTTATTCAGAAAAAAATATTTGTGTAAATTATAAGAATGAAGGTACTTAGCTAATAGATTGCTTGCATACCAAATTAAAAAACCTTATCTTCGGATAGGTAAAGCTATCCTGTTCATTTTATTAAATGATACTAACCTTTTTTAAAATTATAACAAGAAAAAAGAAAGAAATAACTTAAATCTAAGTTTTTAAAGTAAGCTTTAAAAAATAATTTACCTAGTTTATTTATTAAGATAAGACTTTGCAAAAGATTACAGATGTACGAAAGTAAAAACAATTGGTTTGATAAAGAAATTGATTTCTGGTTTAGATTTTATAACAATTATTTATACAATGCCTAACTTAAATCAAATAAATTATTTTGTCTTAATTTTGTTAAGGAGACGTTGAAAATAATAATGAAATAAAAGAAAATGATGAAGAAGAAAACACTTGTGAGCTTGATGACTCTGAAAACGAAGAATTAGATCAAGAAGAGTCAACTCAAAGCAGCATTAATGAAATGTCCTCAACATATTTTGCAGGATATATTGCAAAATGTGTGCTTAAGAAAAATTACTGTGATTTATGTAAATTGTTTATGGTCAAAAGCAAATTTCAACATAACTACGAAACAAGGGAACATTTAATAAAATTTCGTCAATTCGAAAATACAATTAATGGAGGCTTGACCATTCCCACCACAGAATTTGTAACTTATGTTAAATGTATTGTGCAATGTTTTGAGGAAAACTTTGATTCATTGTGTTTCCAAAAAAATCTTTTACAGTCCTTAAGTAATATATTCAAAACCAAAGAAAATTACCTCTGTTCATCCACTGAACACATAAACATCATATTAAATAAAACTTTTCTCATTTTAATAAGAACAAAAATTAAAATTATAAATGCTAGGGCTAAGTGCTCAAAAAAGAAATTGAAAAAACTCGACATACTAAGGCACATTTAAACTTTTTCCTATTCCATTCCCAACTTTTAATTGAAAAACTAACTAAATGTTCGCTTAAAGTACCTACTTTGAAGATTTCAACACACTTTTTCTTCTTCTTTAAAACATTATATCCATTGCTGGTATATAAATATAATCATCATCATTGAATCATTAAAGAATAAAAGTTCCTTTTCCGTTTCCCCTTCCACTTAAACCACAAAGACTAGAACCAAAATCAATTTTAATAAGAAATTATCACCTTTAAACACTACACATTTAAACATGTACTCTCAAACAGTACACTTTTCTCATAATTTAACCTCAAAACCTATGTATATTGTATAAAAATGAAAATAAATGTACCTAATTGTAATTAAATGAAATACCTATGGGCACTTGTCTTTATGTTATTAATAAAACATGCTAATATTTTATTATTGATATAAAAATTAAAAAAAATCCAGTTTGTTTTTGAGCAAATTAAACTCCAAGAAAATACTAAAAATTGTTGGAAAACGTTTTTTGGCTCCAATATTTTGAGATTAAACACTGATTTGGAAGGCGGAATGATTTTATTTTATGCACAATGATAAAGTCAATAAGGTTTGTATAAGAATTATATTGACAGTTTTTTTTTTTTAAATCAACTAAATTGCAAAACAAAACTACTAAAAATTATTCAAAAATGGTTTCGACTAGAATGTCTCGAAAACAAACAATGCTATTGACTCCGGAATAATTTTATTTTAGAGTTTTGACACAATGTTGCAACTTAATTTAATGTGGTTTGTAAAAATATTCAATTTACAATTTTTTTTTCAAGCAAAACAAAAATTACTTAAAATCTTCAGCTTTACATTCAAAGTATTTAAAGTTGATCAAAACATTGATAAACAACGTAAATCGGAAAAGGTTCAAGAAGATACTTTAGGTACCTACCACCGGACGCAAATATGTTAATTTCTCGAAAGCGACTGAGCACACGGAACGAGAATTTTGACAGATTAAGAGAGAAGCTTAAGAGAACAATTTAAAACCAAAAACTTAGAAATAGCTATACGAATTCACTATTTACATCGACTTTTATCATAGGTGGCCGGCTACTGGGGGGGCCGCAATTAGGCTACTCTACCCTATATGTTAGTACCTTACTGCCTTGAAAATTATAAATAGATAAATATTTTACCAAAAGTAGGTTAGCTTTCATAACTTTTATAGATAGGTACCTTTGTAAATTTCATTTAATTAAAACAACTCGTCGATAAATATAATTATGTATGTCTTATTCAAGGTTGGCACAACACATTATTATAAAAATAAAGCGAGGTATAATAAGAAGACAATTTCTTTACCACTGACATGTGACTACAAAAACTGCTTAAAGTCAAATCTACTTCCATGCAACCGTCAACCTAAAGCAAAACAATATCACAAAAAAATACGTAAAAACAAAAACCAAATAGAAAATTAATTCTTAAAGCCATGTACCACAAAATGTATATAAACAAATTTAACAATGCAAGAAGAAATTGTATGTTATTTGTGTACGAACAGTGCACTGGTAAATGGTAACATGATCCAAAATGGCTTTAAGAATCCTTTTTTACTCCACTTTGATTATATCTTTTTTTCTTCACTCCACAGTTTTTTGCTTTAAAGCAAAGAAATCTGCCAAAAATACTACTGAAATGGTTGAAAAATCTAATAGGTAGGTACGCCCCCAACTTGTGTTATTTATTATATACATATATACATATATACCTCCATACATATGTTCCTACTAACCTCCATTTGTGCATATGAATACCTACCTACATATATGTAATTACTAATTACCTACCTAACATTAACCTAAACAATATACCTACCTACCTATGCTTATGTATGTACATTGTAGTAAAGTATGATTCGTCCACTATCCCTATTTTCAGAAAAAAAAAAGAAATTTAAAAATAAACCTATCCCAACCCATATCAAACTAATAACGAAATTGAAGAAAAACTCACAGAAACTCACAAAACATCATCATGTCGAATGCACCGAAAAGCACCAAAATCATTTTCGTTTTATGAATGAGAACGAAATTTAAAAAAGAAAAACAAACCTTCAAAATACATTTTCTGCAGCGAACGTGATTTGGCCTTGAATGCCACACTTTAACAGACATATGTACCTACACAGTTGTTATTGTTGTTTTTTATTCTAAATAACAATATTCCGTTATCTTTCTCGACCATAACAAATTGTGAGTAAATTTCCCATAAGGACCAAATCTGTAAAATTGGGTGTTGTATTTGATAGGCTGATACAATAACTCGCCGTGCGATACTAGCGACTTATGAGCATTTGAGAAATAAGTGTCGCCATCTAGAGCAGGATCTGCCCGGTGTCCCTTCTATTTGTAATTATTCAATGGTGTAGGTTAGTTTAAAGTCAATCGTCACGGGCATAGTATGTGCTACGATAAAATTGTGTTGCATAATTAGTGGTAATATTCTTTTTGTACTGAAATTCATATTCGAGATGACAGTGACGGTTGCCTTTTTTTTAGCTTTATTTTTATAGTGCAATTTAAAAATAAGTTTGCTAGGGCTCATCGAGGGATTCTTAAGAAAAGAAAATTAAAGTTTTATAAGAGGTGAGTTAAAGTGACGATTTTTTTCAAATTGTACGTGGTAATTAAAACCTAAACGGTTTTAGGTTTCGTTGGGGTCAACCGGCGGTAATCGACAACGGCAAAGGTCGGTGCCGCAAAAGTTTTTCTTGGTTTGCGATACGTTACACATCACCGTTAATCGGGCTGGCCGTTACCAGCAAGGAAACTCATACGAATTGGAAACGAATGCGGAATATTGCTGATAAGTATCCTTATAATTGTGAAAAAATAAGAATTGCAAGAAAATAAGTCAAAAAAACGAGTATCTACCCTATTTAGTAAAAGAATTAAATATTAAAAAAAAAAGAGCCAAATACACCAACCGCTCGACGAAACCTCTTTATTAACCAAGACGATTATAGCTCGTATCAAAACCGTAAATCATTCGGAGATAGATTTTTTTCGAAACCTGGCCCGAACTAAAGAATCGAATACCACAACCAATAGAAGAACACAAACATATAGTCTACTTCCTGGAGTCAAACTTTTTGCGCGTTGGCATTTGAAATATTTAAAAATTTTAAGTCTTATTATATTGTTTTATTATTTATTGTTTTCAATTTTCCTGTTTTAAAGCGATAAAAGTGTAAAAATATAAGTGGGGGGGTTTCGTCGTACAACTGCGTCGACTGATCGAAGCTGGTTTCCTCCGCATAAAATCGCGACGAGGATTAACACGAAATTGTGTAACCCCCTATAGAGCGCTCGATAGGCAGGTCTGTTTAAAGACGGTTTGGTCTCCGGATAGGTACGACGGACGAGGCTAGGCTCGATCTGTAAATTAAAAAGTTGTCGAGTTGTAGACAGGTGCTGGGTATTCCTTTTGTATTTCTCGTTTAACCAAAGGCGTACCACCCCCAGTGAGACAGAAAGGTCCGACGGCGTGAGATACCTTTTCCCTCATTTTTACATTTTTTTTCGTTTTCCGTTTCCTATTTCTTTATTAGTAAATTTTGTGGAATGTTACATAGTCCAAGAAAAAAAGAGGTATATGAAGGTTTTTATGTTATAGTTTTTATTTATTATTGCTTTTATTGTCATGCAACTGATTTCTGTTCACTTATCCTTTCAAAACATAGAAATATCAATATCAATTTTACCATCCAAAATTTTGTCAAGGATTTTAACTTTGCTTAGCAGATCAGTTTTCTTTTAAATAAATATAATTTTGTGAGCCACGCCAAATGATGAAGTTTTACAGGACCTACTAAGAGTCCGTAGTATGTTTTCCTAGGCTTTCATTATTTCAGGGGGTGCCGAGGACGAGCGAGAAATGAACGGTGAGGTATGATGTAGCAGCAAGAGTGAACGTTCAAGGGGAATCTGATGAAAAATCAGCCTCCAGATTCCTGGTGCGGTGAGGGAAGGCTTATCGGTATCGCTACCAGCCGATACTCTAAGAATGGTAACTATACGTATGAGAGGGAATACGAAGTTCGGCATGAAAATTTTTTTGTAACGTGGTGAGGTTCAGTGGAGGTGCAAGATCCCCCCCTACATCCGGCGAGCTAAGCCGTGCGTCGCCAGCATGCCACTGACCCTTCCTCTGAACATTCAGACCTTTCCCTTCCTATCCCAATCCCATTCCGCCGGTTTTCGATGTCACCCTGCCCTATATTAGTCGAATCAGATCCTTTTCCGCTTCCGGTCCCAATTCCTTTTCCCTATCCTAAAGCATTTTCCTTACTTCAGTCCCAATCCCACTCCTAGGTCCTCATCCTATTGCCATGTTACAGCTGCTTCTTGTCGTCTAAGCAGAACCCACACTACATGCCGGTATCCATGAGGGGTTCTTGAATTGGGAAAACCAAACACAGCTCTCAGTTCTCGATATGTGCATCCAAGACCACTATGTGTGAAATTATCTCATTATCAAGTGGTAAGTACTTAGGTTTCCTTCGACGATGCAAGAAATGTGTCACCCCTTCTGCTCTGGCTGTTATTATAAGGCCTATATTCGTCTAAAGCTCGAAAAGCCAACTTGATTCTCTTGGATAGAATCCATCAGTTTACTTTCGAGCCCCACTTCAGATGTAATGTTAAATTTAGAAATTCTTTCTTTAGCCGCACTTCACGAATGTGAAATGCCTTACTCAGCGCAGTATTTTGCTCCCATTAAAAAAAACAAACATTCAAAACAAATCTCATAAACGCTCGGAATATGTTCAAATAATTTAAGGGTAGTCAAAATCCCATTTATTTTTATTTTATCCACGCAAGCCCTTATTCGTGACAACCAACGCTTAACCAAGAGTGCGACACTCAATTAAATAAATTGAGATATAATTAAATATTTTAATGAACTACCAAAGGAAATGTTAAATACATTTTGGTTTCTGTTTTTGCTTTTTTTAAATAGTTAACAATTCTCAAACATGTTTTTCTTAGTTATCTTCTAATCAAATCGATTGATATGGAGGAAGCCTTAATTTTTTTGTTTAGACATGCAATTTAAAATAGGGTATAAATTAGACTACAAAAAAAGTATACTTACACGTAATTGCATTTGGACAAATAAAGTAGCCTCGCTTTGGCTTATTGAAAAGCTTATTTGAAAAATACAGAAATGGTTTCAGCATTGAAATGTTGTGCTGTGTTCGCTATACTTTTGAATTTAGTCCGCGCAGATGATGTAAGTTAAGTTTCATTTTTTTTTAAATATAATCATTATTAAAATATTAAATATTTAAATCCTTTAACTGAAGGACAAATATGAAAAATATGAAGTTTTTTGTGATAAATTGGAAATGGTCAAAGGAAACGACATTCTTGCTGCAACACAATTTGAAATCGAGAAAACTGGCCCCACTAATTTCGTCATCAATGGAGGTATTCAGCATTTCAAGGAATTTAATGACGAATGGACGGTGAGCTAAAGAAACTGCAGGACATTAACAAAAATGTATTCTCTTAAATATTTACTCTACAGATAGCTTTAAAAATATTCAAATCAGATACAGCCGATGGTGAATACCACTCCTTATTAGAATATCCACTTCAAGGAAAAAAAGGAATTTGTGCGATGTTGAAAAAAGAATACAAGAAGTTTTTCTATGACAGTATCAAGGAGTGCTCCACAGCACCCCATTTTGATGAGTGTCCTTTGAAGGAAGCCAAATACAATTTTGATAAATGTGCTTTCGATGCTGGTGTTTTCAAGAAATATCTGGGCAAAGGATATTACATCATTAAAGTGTTTTTATCGCATTTGGAAGAAAGCGATTTGGTTGAATACGATTTACATGCTCATGTGGAAGCTGCTTAATGAAGAAAATCACACTCGAAAAATTAAATCTCATGAAAAAAATAAGTTTTTTGTTTATTAAATACACGGATAAAATTGGGATTAAAAATAAAGAATGTTATTAATCAATTGGTGATGGTATAAAAATGAGTTTTTGTTAGTTTGTTTATTCAATTGAATTATTTTTTTCCTAAACCATTTCCATTATGCTTGAATGCTCAACTATTTTCAATTGAATACAGAGATTCATATTTTAGCCGTACTACACGAATTTGGAATCTCTAGTCTAGATCTGTTTTTCGCTCCACTTATATTCAGTACTCCAAAACCAGTTTGCATCCAAACATGATAAATCCTTCCCCATTTCCTTGAAGTGGCACTGTGGCCCTATTATGACTTGCGAGTCAAACGTTCGCCTTAATTCGAACGATTTCGTGAATAACCTTGGCGTGGTATTATTAATAACCGACTACGAAGTTCGTCTTTGAAAACTATATTGCCAATGTCAAAAAGTGAATATGTAATGTCATCGAATGTCATTACTTAGTGTAAATTCAATAAGTAGCATAACTTAACCCGTCTCTTGCGATGAAATGTACTCATCCACTTGTGACGATGTTGTTGCTGACGGCATTTTTGACGTCTACTTCCACTTTGGCATGTCGCTGCAGCCCTTCAGGTGGACACGTCCAAATGTATTGCCCAGATTGTATTCACAGCCGGTTAAAGACTGAGTTAACCATCCACAGCCTGTTCCAAAGGAGACAAAGTAAGCTGCGCACAAGGTTCTCTTGTCTTTCTTGTTGGCCGCTATTTCTTATTTTTATTTGTAGTCAAGATAAACCTTGGAAATTCGAATCAATAGCAAACCGGTCCAATTATTTTTTTTTTTTTTTTTTTTTTTTTTGAAGATCCAAACGATCCCACACCTTTGGCAGATATAAATTTTGACGTTTCGTGACTTGTGACTTCACTAGACACAAATTTCTCACAAGACGTCGAGTCTTGACACCAATTCCCACATTTTCATGACAAACTCATTGACAAACTCATGTTGTTTTCACTTCGTATAGAAATTATGTCTTGTTAAGCCAAGATGTAATTTTTCTACCATCTACTGTCTGTTGAAGTACATTCATAATGTTGTTTGGTTGTTTGCAGGCCAAAATTAACATTAAAAGAATTAAACATTGAAGATAGTAAGTATTTTGATTAATTTTTTTTTAAATTAGTTAGGGCAGTCAGAGACTTTTCATGCTTGTGGGACTACTCAATTATGTCTTGGAGCAAATGTTCTTCAAGGTCGTGCAAATCTCTTTTGCTCAAAAATGGATAGACCCAAAACCTGTGGTTCCTTTTGTATTCTTCCCGTTTTGTCTCTTCCAGTTTTTCCACTGCGTTTATCGCTAAAATCAAACGACGTGACTAACCAGGTGAGATTATGGCGAGGACGACATAGTTTGCCCACAGAGTTAAAGAAATATAAACTTCAGATATAGTGTCTTATATAATGTAAGAAATAAATATTGCTAATGGAGGTGCGGCGTTATGTGTGATGTTATTCATGTGTTTTAATACATAGGTAAGTTTGAATGTAAAGTTAATGAGTTTGTTATCTTATATAAACATACTTGTTTTATGTCAGTTTTTTGATAGATGTATCTTTTGGTTTCATACCACAATCGATCTTATAGAATAACTTAATGTCTAATGGTGAATACTTAATATTAGTTGAATTCATGTTTAATTTGTTACAATGGATTTTATTGTCTCTTTACTTCTAAATCACAGAAAGTTTGTGTTTTTGTTATACAGTCTGAATAAGGCAATAATTAAGTCAAAGTTTGATTTGTATTAATGGATATGTACATGATACTTTTGTAATTTATATATGTATATTTTTTAATTCTTGCTATGTTTTTCAATTTTTTATAGTTTATTTTAACTAACTTAATAGGAACTTTCTTTGTTGAAAATAAATAATAGGAATTTCATGAATAATGAATATACATTATTTTTGTTTATTTACATTTTTTTTTTTTTTTTTATCAGCTTTTTTTTTGTTTTTTTTTTGTATTATTAGTAATAATTATAAGAAATAATGAGATGAAGAGCTGCTTATCCTCTATGGTTGCTGGAAGAGCTTTTTTTTGTAAAAGGGTGCTAAAAACAAACAGTCGTTTGTTTCTGTTGTGAAATCGAGGCTGGAGCCCTCATTGATTATGCTAATTAGGGACAAATAGTATCGCTCATTAATTGAAAAGTTGATGTTGTCGGAATACACTTTTTTTTCATAGTTATTGTTGAACTTTATTTTAGATTTTTTTTTTTTTTTTAAAGCATGATTCTTGTAGTAGGAGCGCTGTAGGGGATAAGTCTCGAAGCAGCTGCTCAACTTCTATTTGTTTGTCTGGTGAAATCATTTAATTGACGTTAGCTGTTATTATTAGAAAATTCATGGTGTTAAGGAAGCTATAAAGCATAAATAAGCACCTGGCTTTTCGCTTTCATTAAGTTTTTGGTATTTTGGCCAAAAAGACCGAATTTTGGAAATGAGTTGACCTATTGGAACTCCAAATAATTTTTGACACTCATTTAGGAAGTCCGTAACGTCTCCACCCTCTACTAACTTTTGGTTGGGGTTTGGAGTGCTTGATTGTTTTCCTCTAAGTGCATCTGCAAAGGATACACCAGCTTCTGGTAAAGCCATGTTTTTATAATTAATATTTAAGTTATCGAAGGAAATTGGGTTTGGGTTGCTATTTTTGGTACTCTTGGACTTTACTTCTCTTTTTATTTAAATATTCCACTCTTTTTGGACATCCCCTGAAGTTAGCAGGATGACCTGCTTCTCCGCAATTCACACAATATGCTACTGATATTTCACTTTTTGGAGCCAGTTCGCATTTGCCAACTTCATGATTAAGAAGGCATTTAACACACCTTGACATATATGCACAATACATTGCTACGTGACCAAATCTTTGGCAACGGAAGCATTGTCTCAGACCAGCTTTTTTAATCGTGTCCCACTTAACTCGATGTCTCAAAAGAGATTTAATAGCTTTAATTTTTACTATGCTTTCCCTATCTTCAAGAGTGCATACAAAAAGATCAAGTGGAATTTCATTGGTTACGGACCACTTTGTTACAAAATTTTTAACATTAACCTTCAACGAAGGCTCCAGCCTCAAAATTTCATTTTTAACTTCATCTGGCGAGAACTCTCCAGACAAACGTTTAAGAATTATATTAATTTTTTTTTGCTCCCTAAGGGTGAAAAAGCTTCAGTTCCGGTTGCTTTAAATTACTCAATTAGTAATGTATGCAGCTCTACATTTCTAACAAAAATTTTTAATTTACCAAACCCTTTGGTTTCAAATTTAATATTGTTATCATCAAACTTTGACTTACTTATTATATTTAGGAGATCCCTCGATGATAATCCGGTAGAAAAAATGGGTGGGCACCAGTTCTTCTTTTCTTCCATTTGTTTCACACTGTTGTTAGTTTGATTCAGTGAAGTATCTTGATTTTTCGTACCCTGAGTAGATTCCTCCCCTTTCTTTTGGATATCACAGTCTGGGTCCAGGATATGATAGTAATTCGAGTTATTAGCTGTTTCTCTAGCTACTTTTAGGGTGTTTCTTTCGGCATCAAGTTGACGCCGTTTGCGCTCAACAATGTTATTGAGCGAGGCCATAACTGAATCTTCGCAAGCTGGCGAGATACCGCCAGACGGATTTGTATAAGTTTGGGTTGTGCATCCAATTATGATACAGTTATCAGGACGAAATTTGTCTGATGAAGTAATATTTGTCTCACTTGCACCGCTAGTAGAAGCCATATCTTCTATTTCCATTTCATTACTCTGTGTTGGTGTTAGTGACTCTCTCACTAATGTTGTATCTGATGGCGAGACGCCATTTTTCATATCCCACCAATCCTCACTTGTAAGATTGTCTACTATTTTATTTATTTTTTTTTATCTCCTTCATTTAAAAGGGAAGATGGTAAATTACTCGTAAAAGGTTTTTTTCCACTTTTCAAAGTTTTAGACAATTTGTCTTTATCTGGTGGCACATTACCACCCATCATTTTTGGGAACTTAATTGTTTAGTATTTTTTTTTTTTTCACTTAGCACAGGCACTGAAAAAAAACACGTCTTACCTCGACGACTCACAAATCAACTCCGAAAAGCTAACGTCGATTTGCAAACGTTATTGACAAATAGTCACGTGAGAGGCACATGCTTATCCAAGAATCCAAGTCAAATTACAAATTCAATTGGGTGCTGAAGGTTGGTCATTGTACGTCGCCGAGTGCAGACGTGTTCTGCGTCTGCACTCTCCATATCAAAAAAAAATAGTAACAGAACCTAAAGTAAAAACGTGTCGCGGTTTAAATTAAAATTTTTCCGTTTTTAACATGTCTTTTGACGCTTACATCAAAAGCGAATTTCCTTAACACCCTAAAATTAATTTCATCGCCGGATGGTGCAGTGATTACGCTGAAAAAAATTGGATCACTTTAACATAAAGTGCACACTAGTTCTATGTGGTGTAAATCTGACTAGGGGAGGAAAACCCGAAAATGGGAAGCTTGATTCAACCAACCAACGCCAAGCTTCAAGCAACAGTGTTTTATACAAGCACAGAAATCGATGACGCCGACACATGGCTCATTTACAGCAGGAAGCGAACCTGCTCAACAAAAAATTAAATCCGCAACTACAGTTCTGCGGGCATCAGTCCGCCGAACAGTAACCAAATCTCAATCCCGGGCCTGGGATTGAAGATACTTCTTAACCGAGTGACCTATTCATGTCGTCAAAACTGAGAATCAAGTCCCTTAAAAAAAAATCTGGATAAATTCCCGACAAACGGAAACTGACCGCTGTTTACCAACATATGGCGCGCATATTCAAGATTATAACAACATATAAGTTTTAACATTTAAAACTAAGTGACATCATTGTAACCGATATGTGATAATCTTTTTATTGTTTTAAACTAAAAAAAAAAAAAAAAAAATGTAACATTAACTTATTTTTTCTGTCACGTGATAACAGTGTAACAGCATATACATGTAACAGTACAGAGCTATCGCTCATTTCTGACGTCATCATTGTAACCGATATAATTATGATAATCTCTTATTTCATAATAACAACTGTATATTTAACTTGTATAGTGAGCTATCGCTCTATTTTAAACAAAAAATGAAAGATTAAAAAAAAAGAAAATACAACTCAAACAAAAAAAATGTAAGGTAATATACCTATACAATGCTCAAGGCATTTTCGTTTGTAACCGTTTATACGTTATTTTTCTCGTTATCTAGTTTTTAAGTTAGTATTAGTTTCCTGTATATATTGTACATTCATATTAGTGTTAGTGACCTTCCGTCAACGCAAATGTATATCATACTCTCATGAGCAAGAGTAGTCAAACAACATATAATAGACAGCCACGAGGCATTTCATTAAAACAATCGTCAAAGCAGGTAATACATTATAGCCGCAGTTTATCATAAGATATCGTTAAGAACACACTCTGTAATTGATATTAAAAGTCTCAATAAAGAATTCAATCATCAATCAATCTTGGGTGCTGAAAAATAAGTACGTCATATATGATGACGTTTAGAGATGATGTTCACGGATGACGTTTACAACTGAAGTTCGCAGTTGATGGCACATTTACATCAGTTTGTAATTTCAAACTAGCGCAGTAGCCAGTATCTAATACAAAAACCAAAAAAAAACTTTATAAATCACCCTTAATTATAATTCCCAAAGTTGGTAACCATTTATTAAGTATCAAAATCTAAAGCGCGGAACAGATTGAACCAGTAACAGCACCGTCAACAGCAACAGCGGCCGCCATTAATAACAGCAACGCCAACAGCATCGTCAAGCCAAAGTCCTAAATTTGCTGTTGCTGGTGCAGTGTTGTCAACTTTCCCACTGCAATATTCAGTGGCACCACAATGAAAAACTTTTTTTCCATATGAAATGTCAAGCAGATGAAATGACGTTGCTGCATGGTGGCAATGTGTTTGAGAAATGGTTGCTGGTCAGCGTGATGTTCGCTGTTGACGATGCTGGTACTGTTGCTGGTTTAATCTGTTTCGCGCATAACTACTTATTGAATAAACTAACACGGATGTGTTCGTAAGATTTGTATTTCGTTTTTAAGCTGGTGTTGAAATATTCATGAAAATGCAGATCGATTTTATTTTTTCTCACTATTGAATTTGCGCTTTCGATTTTAACAAAATATATCTTTTTTTCTACAGTCTACCCAATATGTTTTCGTATCCCTAATTTTACTATATTGTATTTCTTGAACATTTAGATTTAAAAACAAAAATATTTTTATTGGCTTTCTACTGAATTCTTTTGAGTGTTAGAGAAAGAAAAATACAATATTTAATACAAATACATATCATCAGTTTTCATATAAATTCAGCATAAAACCAAAAAACCGAAAATATATTTTTTTTTGAATATTTTTATATAAAATATTCAGCCCTCTAACAGAATTCGGCGAATGAGCTAAAGTGAAAGTTTCAATTAATTTCCAAGCTTTTGCTATATTACTGAATCCGACGAAAGAAAGTTGAACGAATGTCGGTAACATACCCTGCACCACCGACATTTTGTTCAACTTATCTGGTATTACTAAATTCGCAATCCATTCGCACTCCATACAATTTCTATCATTTTACATTCGTGCCAATTTCGAGACGAAGTGAAAAAATGAAATGAAAATATACGTCAAAAGTTTATCATAATGAATGTTTAAGTGTTTATTGAACAAATTTTAATATAAAACGGAGAACTAATCGGAAACAATTTAGAGAAATGGTGGAAATGATGAAGACGCAACCGGACATAGCCAAAAATATAACAAAAAAGAAAGCGATGCTTTCATCAAAGTCTAAGCCGTTGACTAAATGTCTGTAACTGACAGTGTCGGAAATTTCATAAATGATAAGGTAATTTTAGGAATCGACAATGTAGTTCATCCGGGGATTTTCATAATTCAGTTTTACAGCGGATGCGAAAGGTCAATGGATTGAGTTGACTCACCGGGAGTAAAATTTTTCGAGTTCTGTAATCGACATGATTGTTAACGTTAGTATTTAACGAATTGAAATAAACCAAAACTAAGCTGTTTAAAATTTTGCGCCATATGTATGTACATACATATATACCTATATTGGATCTACGGGTGTGAAATTTTTTTAATTGTAACTATAGGCGTTTTTCTTTCTTAGTTCAGAACAAAACCAGAGTTGTCAAAAAATAAATTGTGTTTCTTTTTTAATTCAGAGTATTCAGAGTTTCGAAAATGTTTCTTTTTTCGTTCTGAGCATGTTCTCAGAGTATTCAGAGTACGCTCTATGAGCTCAGAATAAAATAAATAAATGAGCAGACAGAGTAAAATGCTTAACACAAGCATTTGACAGATGGAAATTTGAAAAAAATGGCGACAGCTATGTAAGTGTTCACGTGTGTTTAAAAAAAAACTCAGAGCGCTCAGAGCACGCTTGGTTCAGAGGATGTTCGGAACATGCTCTACATGCTCGGACTCTGTTCGGAGCTCTACACTGAACTAAAAAAGTTGAAGGTCACCTTTAATAGCATTGTACGTTACGTATTAGTACTGCGTAGATATAACAGATAATCTGGCTTCTTTATTCATTTGCTCGGTAGATACCTATGCCTTTCCTACTTTCTGAAATATTCAGCCCGCCCCTAGCACGAATTCCATAGTAATCGGAAACTTGTCGCGAATCCCGAAAAATCTATCACAAAATCCATCGTAGTGGAAAATCTCATAGAAATTGTCATTACGAACGGATTTGGTGATAGCTTTTTTCGGGATTCGTTAAAGTTTCCGATTACGATGGAATTCGTGATAAAACTGATTGCTAACTCGATAGATATAGAAAAGCATTATCGCACAGGTTTCACCAATTAATTCATCATCCATGTTCGTTTTTAACTAACTGCCGATCGCAAATTTTTTGTCAATGCTGTTCGTTTGTCGAACTTCTTACCGCGAAATACAACAGAAATACAGAACCCAACACAAGTCTCCATTTATGATATATATGTACATATGAATGTATATTTAAAATTTAAAAAGAACTCTTGTTTACCAAGTTAGGTAAATATTTTTTAATATTCCTTCGTTTTTGTGCACCACCTTAAGATTACAGTTCAAATAACAAAATTTAATTTAGATTAATCCAAAAATGTTTCATCTCAGAACTCTCCACGAATAAAAAAACCAACACCTTATGTAAAGTTTTTCGTCCGACTCAAGATATTTCCTCCTTCGTTCCAGTCTATTTAATCGAGGCAACATCCTCCAATATCAAATCATATAAATGTTGTTTGACTTCTGGACCATACATGGGGTATTGATGAGTAGCGTTCTTAATTTTAAACACTCGTTTCGCATTGCCAATTCCCTCGGAAATTCTTTTGATATCTTCATCATGAACCAATCTATCATCCGCACCGTAATACAAAAATACAGGCACCTTGATATTTTCCAGCGGGTAAATTGGAGGATTGATACTTCGGTATTCTGCTAAATTTATAATGGAACCATAATCGTACTGCTGGAATTTATTGCTCTCGTGTAATTGGAAGTAGTGCAGAAAGCACTTCGTGGAGGTTCCAGCTGGAGTTGTGGCCAGTACAGCGCTTAAAATAGACTGAAATTAAAAGAGAATTACCAATGGACATTGGGAAGGAAACCTACGAATTCTTACTGGGTCAACTGTGACGTTATTGAATCCATCTACGAGGAAAAGGACGTCGGAGCACAATTCGTGTGGTTCGTCATTACACAGAACGTCGCCAGCTAATTTTGTAATAGTTCCATTTAGATTAAACTCCGTACTTCCGGCAATAGTTGGTAATGGATTTAAAAGGGCCACAATCTTGCTCGAAACTTCAAGGAATATTTTTGTTAAATCTTTGAGATATACTAATGGCGTCATCAAATGGGCGGACTTAATGTAACTTTGATATTTTTCATTCAGCGAACTCATAACAAAGAACGATGATGTTCCCAGCGAATGACCAAAGTAACGCATATCATCTTTTCCAGTTTTTCCACGAATGTAATCGATCAAAGCTGGAAGATCTTTTGTGCCTATTTCGTGAAATGTGAAATCCCAGAATGGTCCGATAACTAAATTGGCATTGTATTCGACATGTTTGCGGGAGTAAATGTTGCCACGAGCATTTCCCATCCAAACATCGTAACCAGCATCGGAAAGAAGATAAGCCAATGCTTTTCCAGGACCTAGCAAGACCCAGTCACTGGATGAACCCAATAGACCATGATTCAGGAAAGCTATTAGTTTTTGGTTAGATTTTGTCTGGCTTTTTGGCGAGTTGGGAATTCTATGAAGTCCCAAGAGATAGCCATCTTCTGTTTTAACGGTATGCTCTTCAAATGGATAACCATGCTCCTGCACTAAGCTCTTCTATAAAAGGAAGAAATTACTGAAATTTCACTGGAATAGGAAATTCACTATTTTTATACCGTTGTCAATTTCTCAGCATTGGCGAAATCTCCAGCAATGAGGAGAACAAGGACAACGACAACTATCAAACGTGAGCTCATTTTTAACACTAAGCTTTTTTCTGATTGAAAACAAGATTTGTTTATTAAAAGTAATATTTAATATTTTAATTTTGATATTTTATATTGGAATATTTATCTAATAGTATATTAGCCCGTGTGTGTGATTTTGCTTAATTTGTATTATTATACTCGTATTAATTTTTTTATCTTAATCTATTGACGGCTTCACTTCTAAAACTGATCAGGTCCGGTTGTCGTTGTGGTTTATGGCTGAGTGGAAAGTGAGACCTTAAGCTGAATATGGATAGAGCTTATTGTTATAAAGAACAACTTGTCAGGATGAATAGGCAACGGGCTTGGATGATTGGTCTGATTCTGCAACTATATTCTGCTGGATTTTCGAATTGTAGAATTTTTGCTTCGTCTAGCTGCTTGTATAGAAAAAGTTTTTTCTTCTGGCTGAGTCGGTTTTGTTTTCGCATCCGTGGGAAGGGCAATATTTTTGCAGTTTGTGGATCTTCTACTTCCTAAAATACAAGGCGGCGCAAAAATAATCACCCTGCAAAGAAACATCAATCTAACGAAAATAAATGTCTGCGTATTCTTGGGTTGCAAATGTAGACATTTCAAACAGCATTTCTCGTCAACTGTTGCTTTGGCGTAAAAAATTAAACTGATGAATTAATTTAATTTTTTAAATCATTTAGACCATTTTTGTTTGGTTGATTTTCCAAATAGGCCTTAATACCATAAACCTATATCTTTTTGAGAACTTTAAAGGAAAAAAGAAAGGAAATTATGGTTTTAACAGGTACTCAAATGAACCAGCACGTTATAAAACTGCTATGCTATTTTAAAAAACATTGCATTCTTGGAAAACCACTCTTATTGTCAACTGTTGTTAGAAACGTTTTCGAAATTAGAAAACCTCTTTTTTTTACCCAAAAAAGAACCATGAAAAGTAAAAACCACTTTTTTTTAAATTTAACATACATATATGTATATCATAAAATCTATGGGTTTTTCCACAAACTTGTCGTTGAGTTTTATTTTTATTATTGTTACGTTCATTCAAAAAAAAGAAAGTAAAACGGTATGTTTATTACGCATTTTCTGGAGAAAATTTAACCCAAAGTCAATCAGCATGGGCAGGAAAAACAGAACTTTCTTGAAACTAGATATCTGAAGACCGAGATAGGAGCTAAATGAAGTATCTGTCATTAGAACTTACAGCGCATTTACCGTTAACATGGGTTAGGGTACACCAAAATAGGCCTTCTCTTAAATCTCCGATATATGATATTTCTATTGACGTTAATTGGTAAAGAATTGAGCTCAATAAGTTTATCATTTCAGCCATGTTCTTTATTCCGAGTGAAAGTGAATTGAAAACGAATTTCAATTTCACGTTAAATGTTCTGCATTCCGAGTGAATTCAATTTTTTTCAATTCACTTCGAATTTATTTTCGAAATGTCAAAATCAGCTGAAGGCCAAGTTGCATAATTTATTTAAATCAATGATAGAGTTCGTTGAAAAGTTTTACGTGGTAAAGCCAAAACTTTAGAATTAACATGGTCATATTTGAATTGTGCGTAGTTTCAAAAGAAAGCTTCAGGCTAAACGAAGAAGCATTTGTTTACATTTTGGAAATAAATCCCTTAATAAAATCGACTTCAATTCCCTTAACACAAAACTTCTTCCTTAACATAGGTATTTCATAAATTGCAACAAAACTTTTTCTTGTCGGGTGTTCTTTTGTATTTTCTTGTAAACAACAAATTTATTTTAATAAAATGAAAATTTCAAAGTTTCACCAAACAAAAATAAGTGTATTTAATTCACCGTAAAACGCTATGTATTCGAAATGTAGAACACGAATTGTTAAACTCAAAACTCAATTGACAATCTTCATTTTGGGTGGAATTCAGAACACCAACATTTCACATTCGGAATGAACAAATCACAAAAGTAATTTTATGCGGAACATCAGCATTCACTTTTGTTGCTCGAATTCACAATAAGTGAAATGCAGAACATGGGTGAAAAATTGGAGATAGGCCCTTACTGTACTGTTCTTAGAATATACCGAAGAACCACGCTCGCACTGTGTTTAACATTATAAGAGTATTCATAACTCCTTGAGTGCGCGTATAATATAAAAAAATTCGCCAGTAAAAACTATCGAAAACTCACGGGAAAAAAATCTAAATGTTATTTCACATTTGGTTTCGTTTAGAATATACGACGTATGCAAAACGAAAGAGCCGAAAGCAAAAAAAAAATATTATTTTACAGGAACCGAAATAGAATAAAAATATGTATATTTGTTGGAAAGTTTTTGGTGTGCCAAATTACAATCCGAGCTCAGAATTAATCTATTAGTTCTTGGTCGCGGGACATAATTCGTTTAAAAAAAAAACTCAATTTCTCATTTTCAATCTTTCCAATACAAACTCGTGTTAAAAATCTTCTCCGAAAGAGGAAAACACCAGATTTTTAACTAATAATAACATTGTTTATTCACTTAAATCTCTATTGTGTACTACATGTCGATCGGGTTTCTACTGCCCGTTGTCATTTCTCCTCGGACTGGAAGGTAGCATGGTGATTGGGAAAAGATGTTTTTCGAAGTTGGAATAAGAAATAATGGAATGGATCTAGCGACGGGTAGAAATTGAGTTTAACACACTTATATATACAAACATTCATACGTACATATATTTGGCTTTATGAAAAATCCTTTGTTAAAAGTCTACAACATAATTAAAAATAATATGCCGAATAATATGAATTTCAGCAAGGATTTTTCCGAGATGAAAAAATATATTAGAAGGATTTAAACTCAATTCCGAAGAAACCGATTAGTTTTTTAAAGAATCGCTACAATTATTAAATATTAAAACAAGAATTTTTCAAATATCTGACCAGATAGATAGTTTGAATTCGAATTGAGCCTACCAAAATCCATTTTGTAACTAACCCTAACAGCCGAAGTTGTTCCTTTTTATATAAATAAATATAATTTTCACAAAAACTATATAAGTGTATTTTTATTAACATACAATTTTCTTAAGTCTAGACAACACTTTGTTAAGTACATTATTGTAATTATTAATTATATATTTGTATGACATAGACAATAAAATTAAAGTACTATTACATAATTCTTTATATTTTAAAAGAATATTTTTAAAGCACTATAAAGGTAATATGTACAGTAATGAACTTAGTTTTTTTTTTTTTTTTAATAAAAAAAAAAATGTTGAAAAAAATACAGATGCTAGAGCTCAATTTAAGAGAATAATAACTTTTATTTTACAACAATTATAAATAAATAATAATTTTCAAATATCAAGTATTAAGTGTAGCTACAAACAAAACACTAAAGATTATGTATAACAATAATTTATTTCTTAAATTGTTTAATAGTTTTTTTTTGTTTAATATCAGTTTAAAATTTAAGTTTACATGTACAACAATTTTTTTTTTAATTTTCTAAATTACTTTACAATTCACGACTACTTTGAGTTTTTTGTATCACTTTTACCAATATTTCGAAAGGATTAGATCTAGATAATTGATTTATTGCATATGTATTTAGTTATTGATTTAAATTTTGTGTTAAGTCGATTCTCGAACAGGAAGCAGCACAGAATTTCGTGTCTTATGTGATGAATTAGTTGTTTAAGTTAATTTTTATTTTAGAATCATCATTATTAAATTTTGAAACACAAACACAATCAAGCTTCTCCTTTTATGTTAAAACAAGTGCAGCATTAATGTAATTCAGCAAAAACTTAAGCGTTTGCTCTGGAAATATGATTGAACTGAGCTCGTTTTCGGGTATTTTATAGTGCAGTCCAATATTGGCTTTGACACTCGAACAAACGAATTGTATACCATTTTTTGTATAGTTATTTATTTTCACCTTCAATCATACGTAACGATGTTAATGCAATTCATTTTATTAGGCACAAAACAATGGAAATACAAAGCTGCAGAAAATAAGTCGATGAAAACTATAGGATCAGAACTTACAGATACAAATTAGTGGATTTTAAAAATGGATTCAAAAATTCTCATGCGTGAGACGAAGTGCACGCTCTAGAACACCCTAATACTTCCAGTTCTACTCTACGGGAGAGTTGTAACTGGGATCTTCCGAAAGATATTTGGTCCTGGTGGAGAAGATACAACCGCGAAATCTATGAACTGACAAGATGTGGATGAAGTCCAGAAATTTATTTGAATTCAATTAATTTTGAAAACATTGGCTCGGCCTTATCGAGCAAATGGTCAACAATGTTCCAGTCAAGTGAGTCTTCGAATCCCCGGGTTTGAGACGACAATGAGACCGAACTTCTGATTTAATAATAAGTCATGCCAAAGCACTTGACCAAGATGAAAAGTCGCAATATTTCAGGCAACAACCCTTCATGAATCGGGAGTCTGTTAAGTAACTTTTTTAGGATTTTAGTATTGTACAAGTTTAATATTTAACAATGCCAAGCCAAGTAGAAGATTTAGCACTATTATTGGACTTGTTGAATTATTGATTCAAAATAGCTTTTATGGCCTTTAGTTCCAACGCACTAACCATTATGCTAAGAAGTACTATGATAAGCTCTTGTATTATTGACGAAGTCTCTGAAAATCTAGTTTAAAAAAAAATATGCTCACATAAATACATACAATATCACAATTATTTATAGAGCCATTTGTTATAAATCATGCTGAAAATAATCTTTTATTAAAAGACTTGATGAGTGTTTCATGCAAGAGTCATAGTGTCAATTAAGTGGCGAACAAAAGTTATCAAAAAAAAAAAAAAAGATTAAATAATCGGTACTGTTATAAAAGAATTATTTTTTGTATGTAATCTAAAGCCCCATTTAGACGATAATTTCAGTTTCAGTTGAGCTATCAGTTAAGCTTTCAGTAAAACTGATGTCTAAATACAAAAACTGAAGCGTTTAACTGAAACTGATGAAGTTCCCATAAGTTGTCAGTTCAGTTATCAGTCAAACTGATGTGTAAATACGTTTCAGTTCAGTTTTCAGCTCAGTTGTCATTTCAATTGCAATTGGCGGTGACCCTTTTTATCACAATTCAGTGAAAAGAGAAGCAGCATACAATATGTTGCTGCAAAAACTAAAGAGGTGGATACAGAAGCGACGAAGGCAAAGGTCAGGGCAAAAATTAACATCATTTGTTCTGCGTATAATAAAGAGTTGAATAAAGTAGAGCGCTTAAACAAAAGTGGAGTAGGGACGAATGATGTGTACGTGCCAAATCTGTAGTACTTTGATTAGCTAGATCTCTTTCAGCTTCGTCAATTTCGGGTGGATTGTACATATTTACACATTTTTTCCGTAAAAAATTGTGCAAGTAGCAGCATGTCAATACAACAACATCCACATTTCCAATCTTTAAGTTTATGACAGATTGAAAGTTTTAAAATCTATTTGATAAAATGAAAAAGGCATTCTCAACAATGAGTCGAGCTCTTGATAATCTGTAGTTAAAAACCATGTGATCATAATTCAACTACTTTTTATTGAATGGTTTCAAGAAGTTGCGTTATAGAGCAAATGCCTCATTTCCTAGAAAATTTATTTCTTCTGATTTTCGACTACTCACAAGTAAAATGAAAGCTCAACTGAACACCGGACTGACGTCTTAATACACTATCTTTTTTAGTAGAACTGACAACTGAACTGATAACTGAATTGGCAACTGATCATCTAAAAGGGGCTTTAAGAAACAGAGTTTTGATTTATCTAATAAATTTAAATAAAAACCTTGGAACTGGCTGTGTAGGGTGTGAAACAAGAAATGTCACATACAATTTAAAAACAAAATATAATTTCTTTGCGGTCTGTTCTATTTCTTTTTCTGTGTTTTTAATCAGGTGCGTTACTATACCATGCCATGGAAGGTGGTTCTTCGCCTCCAAATAACTTTCGATACAACATTAATTTGGATGGTGATAGAAAACTTATTAAATTGCCGTCCCATATATTAAATTCTGAAGATAAATTGAACATTTTAAAAAGTGTTAATGAAGTGGATTGGTGGGAAAAAGATGGCACAAAAAAAACATTGACGTTTTAAATAAAATGCACGACTGGGTCGCACGAACTTGCTCCTATGTAATAGACTAGGAATTTCAAAAACGGATGTTATTAAAGAAAACTGTTCATATAAAATGAGTTTTTTAAATTCTTTTAGTAATAAGAGATAAAAACAGAATGCTATGCAAATATGAATTTATTCAAGAACAAAAATTATAAGTCGTTGTAGTGGTTCCTTAAAAAAAATAAGCTTTTATGTACAAAATTTTTAAAACATTTTTAAGAAAAAATTTTGGTACGCCAACCTTAAGCTTTTATTATTGTACGAATAAAGGTCTAATTTCCAAAAAAAAATAATAAGCCGTTCTTGAGATATCAAATTTTTCAAAAAAAAAACGACTTTTTTTTTCTAAAAATTGAAAAAATATTTTTTCTTAAGTTTTTAAATGCAATGTTTTTTAAACTTTTTTGGAGCTTTTTTATAAAAAATTTCATTAAAATCCGTTATGTCGATAATGAGAAATTCAAAATTCGAAAAAATCGTTCTATGGTAGGTACAGTCAGTAATATCTAGATTTAAAATTTTTTTTTATTAAATTATAGATCGTAAAGATTAATCAAAAGAAAAAAAATTTTAGCAAAATTCTCGGAACCGTTTTCGAGAAAAATACGATTTTCGAAAACCATTTTTTAAAATTTGTATGGAAGGTACCGTTAGTTTTAGATGAAACAAAATTTTTTTTCTCAAATCTTGTAGATTATGTTAAAAAACTTTTTTTTGTTAAGTTTGAAAAAAATCGAGCATGGGGTTTTCGAAATATTGAGTTTCCAAAAAAAAATTTTGATTTTTTTTTTAAAAATCCAAAAAAATAAAAATTGAAAATTTGAATATGCAATAATATTCAGACTTTGGAGGAGCTTTGGCATAAAAAAAATTATTTAAATCGGCTGTACCGTTTTCGAGATAATCAAAAACAAAAAAAATGGACCCAGGGGGTCTACCAAAAATAACAATTTTTTGTAAAATTTTTTTCAACCATTAGCTAGTTTTTACCAAATGAAATTTTTCAAATTTTTTTTAAAAAATTCTGTGGGACAGTTTTTGAGAAAAAAAAATATTTATAAAATTTCGAAAAAAAATCGTATGGCAGGTACCGTTATTTTTGGTCTTAAAAAAAAAAAAAAAAAAACGTCCGGGGGTAAAAAATTAAAACCCATATCTACCAAGTTTGAAGAAAATCGGCCGAGCCGTTTAGGCTGTAGTCGAACCGACAGACAGACAGACAGACAGACAGACAGAATTGCGAGACCCACTTTTTTGGTCTTCGCTATCATCGTAATGTCAACTTTGATCAAAATCTCGAGTTCGATTTTTTTTACGAATGCATAACTTGCCTTATAGTACCTATAAGTCGCAAGTAAAAATAGATACTGACACTTGTACCCCATCTGGGATTGTGAGTGAGACATCTACTGGGGCCGGTTGCAGCCGTGCACAGTTAGAAAACTGTGTCATTATTGGTAACGCTAACTCAAATGGGAGTCTCTCTCTGCAAAATAGCGGTGGTTCTCATTCCGTAGATGTCTTAAGGAACTTTCTTTCTAACGAAAAGTCTTTTCAAAAGTGTTGGCCAGGAAGAGAAGACAACTATCCTCTGTCCATTTGGCCATAAAAAACTGCTCTGAAAGTACCAGCAACGCCAACAACAACTCTAGCTTAACGATTCACAGACTGTTAATCAGAAGGGCTGGTGTTCCCCCATATTTTGCAAAGGTATTTCATCCAAACCAATCATTGATTTTTTTTTTTAATTCGAATAAAGATTTAAATCTTGTAAAATTTGATTCAAAGTGCTTTGGTAAGCTCAACATTTTTGTTAAAACAGTGGAACTTCACTCTTTATTATTAAATCAACTTAAAGAAATTAAAATTCAAGCTTTTTTATTTACTTCTAATGAAGACAAAAAATATAGTACTTAAAGGAATATAAGAATGCACGTTAAAAAATTTGAGACCAAGTGGTCCAGGAAAAACGGTATTTCCTAGGATTTGTTCTTGTGCATTCTGGACGACAGGGACAGCCTGGTTTGCCAGCACGTAACTTGGTACAATCGAGTTTAATCGATACAATCGAGCCTCGGCAGCACCTATTTTGGTTCAATCGAGGGTCCTCGATTGTATCGTCAGATTTGGCAGCACACAAACTTGAAAATGAGGTTTGAAACAAAATTTTTCCCTCGACAGAAAAAAGTTATCGTTGGCAGTGATTTTTTTAAGAAATAGCATGGAAAAACAAAAAATGTCATATCAAACAGACGGATGTTTCGAACACTTTTATGAGTTTTCACCATGATTTAGCCATAGAAATGCTTAAAAGTACCCAAGGCAGGAAAAACAGAAATTTTCTTACAAGTTACATACCTAATATAAAATATACTAAAAAGTAAAAAACTTCACTTAAAAGGTAGTGGCCGATGTACATGCATGATTTTAGAATTAAGTACTTCCTCATCTTCACTTTCCGAATCAAAAAATATCAGAAGAATACCAATTTGACATTTCACTTTATAGTTCACAATGATATTTTTAAATGGAAGTCACAAAGAAACTCGTCTCAAATTACGTGCTGCCAAAAATAATTTGTTTCGAGTTGACCTACGATCGACAATGCTCGATTGTATCAAGTTACGTGCTGGCACCCCTGGCCAAGGCTAAGTCAATTAAATTTATTTTTAGACATAGAGTTAGATGGGACACTGTTAAGGGGTCCGGTATCAAACAATGTTTTCGTTGCCAGAGGTTCGAAAACGTTTCTACCTAACCTACTGCGCTTTCCGCATCAGATGTGTGAAGTGCTTGAGCAAGCCCGAACCGGGTAAATGTGAGTTGGGGCAGAAAAGTGAGGATTCATGTTGTAAAATGTGGTATTTCTGGGCACCCAGCAAGCTACAAGGATTGTCCTAAACGAGGTGAGATTTAAAAAAAGGCAAGTTCCGAAGGTTTCTGCAAAACAAAATAAGTTTGAAATAAACAACAACAAAAAAAAAATTCGACTCGTGGAAATATCGGGTAGAAAATTTTTTAGAGGCTAAAAATGTTCTCGACGTTCTTACAGCTACAAAGCCGGAGTTAACGGGAACGGGCGCGGAAAACAACAGTGCTTTAATTAAAGAATGGTGTGAGAAAAATGCCAAAGCAAAAAATTTAATTATATGTTTGGTATCATCTACCAAAAAGTCATCTTGGATATACATATAAAAAGTAAGTCAACTGCGATGGAGATGTGGGATGCCTTGGCGATGGCATTTTCAGGGACTAACATTGTAATAATATGAGGAATTTTATGCACTCTGAATGCAGTCATGATTTTAATGCTACCAACCTAACTTCGGGCATCTATGTTCGCTATTATTATTCTTCTCTAGCACACAGATAATTGTGGATTCACGTGTTACAAGATATTTTAAAATAAAACGTATCAACTAATTCTATGTGTTTTATTAATACTTTAACCAAGTATTACAAACATGGCGAAGCAAAATATGTTTAGGGCGAGGTTGGATAGACTCAGATATGAACTCGGTAGCGACATGAAAATGCATTTCATAAGGTTCAACGAATGTGTGAGGGAACTGACTGCGGCAGGTGCAAAATTAGACTCCAATGAAATAACTTATTCACCCTTATTCCGATAGTCGTTTTGCTAAAACGCCAGTAAAACGACAAGGCCCTAGAAACCAAAATTGGAATTTTTTTGAAACGATTATCGTTATAATGGTTAGAAAAGTGAAGAATATAGAGAACGCTGCCCTTTTCGTATTATTTAACACCAAAATGTGGTCTCTGGAGCCTTCTCGTTTTAAAGGCGTTTTATAAAAACGACTATCGGAATAAGGGTGAATCCCGAAGAATTTCAACCGCTCATAACGGCTTTAGAAAATATGCCTAATGACGACTTGACAATGGATTATGCGAAATCCCGTTTGTTAAATGAGGAAATGCGACAGCAAGGGCATAAAGAGAGTGCAGGTGCTGCTGGTAACCAAGATGCTGCTTTTTCGGTAGGCTTTTCCGGAGAATGCTTCAAGTGCGAAAAGAAGGGACATAAAAGTTTTAATTGTCCACAAAAAGGCACTAAACCGAAATCTAAAAGGAAAGACGCCGTTGGTCATCAGTACTGCAGAAAAAGGAGTTGTGCTGAAAGCTACACACAGAGGTACATTTAAAGGGTTCACATTAGTTGATAAAAAAGGTGTAAATGGTGTTTTGTATGCTGAGGAGCTTAGAGCCAATCTTCAGGAAAACGGCCTTGAAATCTATTTTGGCCGCCAATATGCATTCATCAAGTCAGGTGGTTCGACTATTGTAATTGAACAGTTATCCAGTTTCTTGTACGAAGTAAAAATTCATCCAATTAACCCGCAAGCAAATGTGTGTGAGATAAGTGACATATGGCACCGTCGATTAGGTCATGTTAATAAATCCTACTTAAAACAGTTAGACTATAATAATATGGTAACTGGGTTGTATGTTGGTGCAGAAAAAGTGTCTTGTGTACCTTGTGCAAAGGGAAAGCAAACGGAGAGCAGTTATTCAAGACAAAGACCACCTACTTCAAGAATACTAGAGAGAGTACATTCGGATTTCTGCGGACCAATTACACCATGTGCACATGAAGGGCAAAGGTGTTTTGTAAGCTTCATCGATGACTATAGCCATCGATAGCTCGTATTTATTTGATAAAAAAGAAATCCGATGTGTTTGATTATTTTAAAAATTATCTACATCACGTGACAGCAAAATTTGGTTGCAACAGTGCAAACGATCAAAAAGCATTTTATGCTAATAAAGGGATAGAACTAGAGACAACAGTTGGTTACTGCCCAAAACAGAACGGTGTCGCCGAGCGACTTTTATCGAAGTGTTATGGAAAGAGCTCGAGCTATGATCGTTGAATCAGGAATGAAAAAGGAGATGTGGGGAGAAGCTGTATTAACGGCTATATATTTGATGAACCGATGCCCTATAAGATGCCTAGTTAATAAAACTTCGGATATTTGGCAGTCAAGCGTATTCTCTACTGCCAAAACAAAAGCGAACAAAATTCGATGCTAAAGACCAAGAATTAGTGATGGTTGGCTATATGCTATCAATTTACCGATTGTGGGATTCCAGTGCTCGAAAAATTGTGATTGCTCGCAACGTTAAATTCGATAAGTCGACATTTCCAATTAATGTGCGGCGTTTTTGCATAACGTCTGAACACCCTCGCACATTTTTTGTGACAGTTTGCGTACATGTGAGAGCATGTGCGACCGTCCCATTCTTTTGCGATGACACGAAAACAAGACCATGCAAATGTGCATATTTCCTGTAGTGATTGTGAAGTTGTTGTGAGAGCATCGGTGTTCAATTTCAAGAAAAAAAAAAGAAGTTAAAAAAAAATGAATGAATCAGCACAAATAGATATCGAGGAGCCTCGAAAAATTAACATACGCCGCATAAGAAAATCTGAGTCTGGTAGTCGAATAGTGCAGCACAATTGGACAACTGACGAAGTTAAATCTCTGATTACTGCTGTGGAGAAGCACACTAGGCTTTGGCATGCAGGTTCTGCAGAATACAAACTCGGAAAGCTTGATCTTTGGCGTGAGGTGGTCGACGAAATTGGCTTGGACGTTACTGTTAAGCAAGCCAAGTCCAAGTGGGGCTGTTTACCGGTAACGTTCAAGGCAAATTTGGCAAAACTTCGCAGCAAAAAGTCAGGGCAGTGCACAGAACCATCCTCCGTGGCATGGAAGTTTTTTAGTCAAATGATGTTTTTGGAGGCGAACGATGTTAAAGAATCCACTTCATTTGTTTTCAATTAATTTCAACACTTTATTAAATAATTTACATATGTACGTTCGCCAACAATCACAAACTATGAGCGAAACACAATATTAAACTATCGCAAACCTGCATATGATCGCAAATGGGTGATGTTCCGCATATCGTGAGAACACGTCGCACATTGATCGCAAAATTTGCGCACTCATTTGCGTACACTTGATGTGCAAGTAAATCAACGCAAACAAATGTGTGGCTTTTGGGACAGATTCTGCACATCGACTGAACACCCTTTTGTGCGAGTTTGAGCAAATGATTTACGTATAGCTTTTTAAACTTTTTACGTGACGTCAACACCGCAAACGTATGCGACTTTTTATATGCCGTCTGCTCTTAGCTTTACAAGTGAATTCGAAATTAAGGAGAGCGCAAAGTTATCTTATAATGAATAAGAATCTCGACTAAGCATGTCACATATGTATATGAAGATAACTGACTGCAATGGACGGACGGTTCAACTCGTTTAAAAAGGTTAGACGTTAGTATGAGTATCAATGTACCTTATAGAGAGCTGATTGGAAAAGTAATGTTCTTGATGTTGTGCAGCAAACCCGATGTATGCTTTGCAATTTCTCAGATCAGTCGTCATCAAGATGCTCCTGGCGTTGAGCATTCGCAAAGTGCTGAAAGATACCTTAAATCAACTATAAACTATGAATTAGTTTACAGCAAAAATCCGGATGCAAAACCACTGGTTGGTTTTGTCTTAAACTTGAACCCGCTTAATAAAGTCCACTTATTTTTGAATTCCGCATCAGTTTTCGAGTAATGCGTGACTGAATTTTGTGAGTTTGGCATTACCGCTAACGTCATCGAGCAATCGATTACCATAGTTTGACATTTTCATTCGATCACTGATGGGACTCACCCACTCGGTCACTGAATCAGTAATTTGGCCCCAGATATTGATTTTTTTCACCAAATAATAATTCCCTCAACAAATGTTCTAGTACCTGATATAAATCTGTTGAATTCGAATAGACTGTTTAAAGTTTGATGAAAGCACCAAGTTGAAGAAAGAATGTAAATACTCGAACCTAAGAGGTCTAAAATATGTCCAAATTATTTTTTTTGCTCAAAGCTGTCACAAATTGGTAAAAGAAAATATAACCCGTGGCGGATATAACACGATTAAAAGTAAATTAAAAACACTCAACCATTCATGTGTACATGCCGACTAAAAGGCAGAAATAGAGAGAACCTCCAATTATGACTGGAAAAGGAGCGGCTAAGATCAGAGTTACTTTATCATAACAAGACATTATTTTGGTGTAACAAACGCGAAACGTTGCAGCTGTACTGACTATTGAAAATCAATACTTAAAATTGACCTAAAGCCCAGACATATTCAGCCCAATTCTGAATGACAATTCCCGGGGAATTTTTTCTCTTTTCTCAACTCCCTTATTCTAAACAAAAAATTGCGGGAATTTTTTTCCTTTTTCCCTATCCTCCTATTCCAAATAAAGTTCGAATATGGGAAAAGATATTGCGGGAAAAAAGTATGCATTCTAAATGTTAAAAAAGGGGAGAATTTTAATTCATTTAACGCGAGTTTGTTCCCGACACATTTGCTGGAGAGTTGGTTGCCAAAATGTAAGTTTTTTTCTTTTTGCAATTAAAATAACTTAAAATCTAAATTATTTTTGAGGTCAAAAACAACAAGCAAGTGCAAATTGCAAATGCTTTTAAATTTAATGGAAACTCATCGAGACATTGCGTGTGGGTTCCATAAAAGGCCTAAGGAAGAAATTTCACTGTTTTGCCAAACAGCTGAGAATGAATTGAATTCGTGTGGCCCACCAAGCAAAACAATTACAGAATGGAAGAAAGTAAAATAATTTAGAACAAATAATAGCAAATTTTAATTTATTGTAAAATATTTTTGAAACCTAAAATACAAATAGTTTAATGAAGTATGATAACAAAAGTATAATTTATTTGTGTACATACAACCATTGAGGCAACTCTAGAGGATTTGAGGAATCCCTTATGGATCTTTGCTTCTTTCAAATTCCTCTTCATGCAGAATTCGTATTGCGATGCTGAACATTTTGTTGCTTTTGTATTTACATATTAATAATTAATTACAATGACTCTGAACCTATTCACGCTGATAGATTATTTGTTTTTATATTTTTATGTGTCAAATACTGCAAAACAGCTGTTTCGAACTTTCATAATTCTAACTCCCGCTTTCGAAGGGAAAAATATTCTCCCGGGGAATTCTGAATAGGAGGATTCTACTCACATTTCCCGGGGAGTTATTTTCCCGGAGAATATTTAGAATTGGGCTGATTATAAATAAAAAAGGTCACGAAAACAGGAAATATGTATTTGTTTTTCTCTCGCTTGTGGGGTTACCCTGAAAAAAGCATTTTCTTCTATAGGTGACATTGGTTGGGACTCGATCCCCGGACCTCCAGCGCGTAGCACAATTATATTCATAATTGTTTACAGCGTAACAATTGATAATTTGATAATCTCCCTTAAAATACAAATTAGTTTCCTTAAAATCCACATATCGTGAGCAAAGTTTTGGAATCAGAATGTTGGTTTTTCAAGCTGGTTCGAAATTCAATTTCGAAACAAAGTTTTTTTCATCAATTCATCGTCTTCAAAAATTCTGCCTTGTAATGTATTTGTCAAACATCAAATAGGTGCAAATTGCAAACGAAGGTATACTTGCATTTTCCAGCTCAATTTATTGAAGACAATGTTTTTATATTGTTAACGAAAAAATGTGAAAAACGTCAAAAGTACTACAAAAGTTGTTTTTTTGTTCTTGTATTTTTGTCTTGTTTATAAAAACTATAATTTTTTTGCAAACATAATATTTTTTTAAACAATGTTTATCCTAAAGTGGGCTTTAGGATAAACATTATTTAATTAAATAAAAGGTCACGAAGAAAGAAAATATTTATTTTTTTAAACTATTAAGAAGTACCTGAACCCAAAGAAGTAACAAAATCGGTAAAGCCAACAACGAGATATACAGGAAGAACACAAAAATAAGGTAATCTTCTCAAAAAACAAGTCACTATTATTTCAATCGGTTTAAAAAATGCATTTACAAAGTTTAATTAAAATTAAAAAAAACTCAACTGTCGTATAAAAGAAAAGACCGACGGACGGTAAACGAACAAACTTTTTTGGCATCATCATCATCGCAATATTAGTTTCTTTTTTATATATAAATATTAAGTTAAATATGTTTTATTTTTTTTTTTAATTTTTAATTTACAATTTTCATAAAAATGTAAACCTAAAAGTCGAAAGCTAAATACACATGAATGATTGAGAGTTGTAAGTCACTAGACTCTGTTCTTTTACGATCTATCGGGCCATCAGATCTATTTATTTTAGTATAATACTTGATTCTGCGAATTATGATTATCTTGCTAATTTTGAATCAATTTTTTTTAAAGAGATCTAAAAAATCGTAACACTAACTGCCAAAGGCATAAAAGACGGAATCAGTTACGAACGGTGTTCAGCCGTCGTCATTCAATTTACTACCAACAGCTAAACAGTTCCTTAAGAATAAACTACAACATAAAAAGAAACATAAACTCAATAAAACATTTAAATAAATAAAAATAAACAACCAAATACGAGGTAAATCCTATGTGATAATATCATTATTGATAGAACAACCATTTATACCGCTATTGCGGCGTCGAATTAATTCACTTCTTACACCTCCAACAACCTCAGTTTGATCATAGTTTAGCAAACGTCATTTCTTTGTGGCAAAACTATTTTTGGGAACACTAATGAAGCTTGAGTGTGCGGGCGCGACAAAACCTAAGTCTGGAATTAATGATATACTAGGAGCGATCTTACTTGATCCACTACCGAATTGACTGGATTTTCCATGCTGCTGCTGTTGATGAAGTCCACGATTATACCCGTAACCGGGTGCTGTTTGCATTGCATATTGATGATGAACGGATGGAGCTGCCGATGAAAGAGATCCGCCGTCCATGGGTGAAGCACTCGAGAAGTCTCGCATCATTTGAATGTGCTGCTGATGATGGTGGTTCAAGTGATTCGCCTGGTTATTAATCAAATATTGGTTAATTGAGTTGTTGTTGACGATGTTGTTGTTTACTGGTAGTGCAGTATTGTTATTGATGTTCGATAAATTTGGCACAATATTGTTGCTGAGATTTTGCTGCGGTGCAGGCGGCTGGTAGTAGAAACTTGTTGGTGGCGAAGCGTATGCACTCATTGGATTATTGTAGAAATTCGCATTTTGCCATGAAGCACTGTTGAACTGCGGATATACGGACGGGCGCATATTATTCTGCGGTGGTGGTGCACTGGACACGAAATCCGACCACTCATCATCATTATTAGCGTCTGCAGATATTTTCGCTGGAGAAACCTGTCGCTTCTGAAACTGTTGGCTAATGCTCTGGATGTGATTGGATGGCGCAGCAGGAACAGAAACAAAGTCAGACCAGTCATCGTCTTCAGCACCTAACTGGGGTGTATTTCTGTTGCTAGCGATTTGCTGCTGAGATCGCCCACTGTTACTAGGTGATGGTTTGTTGCTGCTGCCTTTTGGTTGAGGAAAGAGTTCTTCAATGCGTGCCAATTCTTCGGGGTTGATTCCTGGATCAGGCCAATCTATTTTTGGTTTACTTTCCATCTGAATAGCTTGTGGAAGTAAAATCGCTGGACAGAGAATCATTTCATCATTGAGAGAAACTGGTGTGCCCGTGCGACTACCCAACGAAGAAACTTCTGCGGTTTCTTTGAGAACTCGCCAATGACTAGGACTAGTTTTTGGATCAGCAACAACTGAAGACGGAATGATGGTGGAAGGTACAATAGTGGATAGTGCTGTTGCGATTGCAGGTGCAGGGACGGATTGGAAATCGCTAAATTCATCATCAAAGGAGCTGCTTTTAGGTACGCATGGATTTTTCTTGTCAAAAGATTTCTCTGATTGGACTCTGGCATCGTCGAGTGGATTTTTTACGTTGTCTCTACTATTTACCAGTTCATTGCTATGAAAGATATGTTTCGAGATCCCGAGTTCTGGGGATAAACGGTGATTGTGTTCAATTGTCTCTTCACGATATTTTGACCCAAAACCCGGATTGTATTCAACATCCCGGTACTCCTTCTTCACAACCGTCTCATCAATTATAATTCCAGCCGCCGCAATTTCATAATCAAAATCAATCGGACATTTACTCTCTGAAGTGCGTGGTGTCTTTGTTGCGGTGGACAACCTCGACGAGAGAGCATTCTCACCTTTCGATGGGGTAAAAATGTGAGTTTCCTTAAGTGGACCAGCATAAGTAGAGGTGCTCACAACCCCAGAGTGTTGTGACTCTGTTTCCAGATCAGTCTTAAGACTTTCCTGATATTTGGCTGCATGAGTTGTTTTATGATTAAGTACTTGTGATGTGGCTGTGATTGTGTCTAAGTTCGTTTCTAGTACACTGGGTTGAAATTCACCACAGGTTATATCAACGTAGTCGCCTGGTAATGTAGTTGGGGCTGTGATGATGGTTGTTGCTGTTGGCGTTGTTGAAACGGCAACTGATGCATCCGCATTCGACTTAAATTCAATTGCGGTTGAGATTGCCTCCTCGCCGTCGATAAAGCATCGTAATGATTTGTCGCTGTCATCGATTGTGTTGTTGTTGATGATGCTATTACTTTTGATGGCTGAACTCGGCTGCTGGTCAAGGGGTGCATTAGATTCCCGAGGCTGCGTCGTGTAAACCGCTTCAATCGTTCTTTCGTGTAAGATCTCTTTAACCCCTATTTATTTGTGGAAGATACAGATTCATGTTAGTGTTGCAATAAATATTATTTTATATATGATTTAAATTTTTCATAAAAACAAAACATTTAAAATAAAATGGATAAACAAGCAGCCAGGTCAATTTTTTTCTTGTAAAAGGACGGAGCACGACTGGAACTACTGCGCGTATAGCCAACTGTTTTTGAATGCATGATTAAAGTTGCTACAATTCTAGTGCTAATGTGTTTTTGGTGAGAACTGTCAATGAAATTATAATTTAAAATTAACTCTTTAGTTTTGTTGGTTATATTTTGTGAGGACATGGTTAATTAGTTAAGAACGTTGTATAGGATCCGAATTTGGATACAAAAATATTCATATTTTCACATACATTAGGGTAAATCATGGTTTATGCAGGCACACATGGTGTCAGATATAACTCGTTCGATCTGTGGGTAAAATTGCATTCAATCCGTACTAGATGAGACTCTAAAGAGAATGCCCAATAATGGAACATCGCTAGTTTATTTGAGCTCACCACCAGGCTAAGCTGGCCAAATTTGGGCAGATCCCCTAAAGTATCATCCAGCTGCATGCTTAGATGTAACTTCAGAGGCTGCACACTCGGTCAAAGGTACATTGTTTAGTTCGGAGGATTCACTAGATTAAAACTACTTGATTTGTCAGTTGTCTGATGCTTTTTCACTAGATGAGAACAAATCTTAACCAATTTTATGACCGTCCGACTTGTGTTCTAAAATTGAGAAATCACCGAAAGCACAACAGCAAAGCTTGCCTTAGAGCAAATACGTCATACCAAGATAAACCTCTTGATTTTTGATTCTCAAATTTCGTAAATGTCGACAAAAAATTCTTTTGCGAATTAATTTGTCCAGCTTGATCTGTCTAAAGTAATATATTGACAGAAAAAGTGCAAATTAGTATTCAAAGGAATGCCCACCTTTGCAACATAAGCTACTATTGGTTTCTAGGGGTATGCTCACCATTTTCTTAAGTGAGCTACGACAGTGCGAAATTTGTCCAACCGAGGAAAATAATCGCTGAATGTCACTAAAACCTAGAAATCAGATTAACGTGGCTTTTAAGTTTCCGAGTTCATCTCGACATTTCTGGACCAATTTAGAGGGTAACATAATCAACTTTATAAATCGAAGTCATAAAGCTACCATACAGTTTGCAAATACAGCGATTGCATAGTGTACTATGTGATGTAAGGGAAACAACATGCAGACGACCTTGTAAAACATGACTTAGAACAGTCGAACAGTCAAATTGGCAGCATTTCTAAAGACTTAGAAATATACATATCTCCAGCAACAATAAACAATAGCGCGAGGGTGTAGTGGATTTTATATGGCACACCCACGAGGTTTGAGGATCTGATCAAAGTCGGGAACTGTTGAAAGAACCATACAGAAAAATCTAACGACGGACTACACGTATTGTTCACCGGCTTCGAAATAGTACAAAAGTTGGGTGGTACAGCGCCAATTAAGATTATTTTAACTCCCAATGCTATGATGCTCCCAAGGCAAAGTATATGCAGGTGGCAACTAACCTAAAAAAAACATTCATGACCATTACCGAACTCATAATATTATATTTCCGGGGTTTCGTCTAGAATATTTAATTCCTCTAATGAACTATATATATTTGTATTATCGATTACCAAGGCACCGTACTATTTTTCCCGAAGCGCACTCAATTTTCTTTTCATGACAAATAAGTAAAATGAAAGCATTGAGTTGAGTATTCATGCGATTCAATACATAATTGAAACGAATGACAGCACGGCGAAAGCAATAGGAATGCAATCAACTTTAAGTATAGCATTGTTTAATAACATAAAACTATACACATAGCTCTGAATACAAATCTGAATGCGACATTTTTGATACGATGAATTTTTACCGCATCGAAAGCTAACAGACACTCATTAACTGTAGAATAGTCTATCCCTGAGTCGTGGATCGACTAGAAGCAGAATTGATATGGAAACCTTAACAAATCTTTAAATTAAGTAAACAAACGTTATAACGTGCTACGTGATGACTTAAATTGTGCAGCAATCCGAATTATGCATGTAACTATTTTGCAGAGCATACATTCTAACGTATGGTGCTGCGATGTTTTGTTTTTGTTTTTTTTTCAAGCTGTTTAAAGCTTCAAGTAATTTTATAATTGGCAAACATTGAAGCATGCAAAACAAAAGAATGTTTTAATTTACAAAATAAATCAAAACAAAACAAAAAATAAACAAAAACTGAAAAAGAAACAAAACAAAAAAGTTACTACCACACAACAATTTTACACAAAACATGTGGAAAACTTACTAAAGTCCAAATATTGATTGAAGTTATGATCATTGGATCCAAGGTTAGCAAAAATATTAGTAGTAGTTGTTGTAGTAGTAGTAGTATTTATAAAATTAGCATTGGTTACATGATCATTAGTTGGTTTATAAAAATCATTTAAGCATTTTTTAGTGCGACATGTGCCAGTTACAATAACAGAAGGATTGCATGGTGATAACAACAATGATGACGACAAAGACGCCGGCGATGACATCGTGATAAGATCATAAGTTTGCGGTGGTTGATGTTGAACATCGATTGCAAGCAAATCGTCAGTGTGTGATTTTTTAACAGTAATAATTGCAGCAGCATCCGTTTGGGTAGTAGGTACAGTTGAAATAAGTGACGACGACGACGATGGTGACGGTGTTGCGAAACATGGAGAGGAACAGGAGGAATCAAGATTTATTTTATCAAGATTAGCCACCACCACTAGTTGGTCTAGGTCCAATAGTAAAGTGTGTGCTTGTGATGCTGGACACAATTTTCAATCATGAGAGATAGTTAAAAAAGTAAATAAAAAACAAAGAAACCGAAATAAACAGAACGTAATGTTTTCTATTTTCTGTTGTTGTTTTTTTTTTCAAATCTTTTTTGTTTGTTTTCTTTGGGTTTTTTTTGAGGAATTTTTTTTTGAGAAAAAAGATTAGAATTAAAAGATTAAATTAAAATAAACATACCATTTTTTTGGATCGAAATGAAACAAACTTGAAGCGGTTTATGTTTAGTTTTTTTTTTAATATAGTTTTGTTATGTTTTTTTTTTGGATTGAAAATAGAACATAAATGAAGATTATAATTAAATTACATTAAAATAAAAAGAATTTAAAATAATTACTTTTGCGTAAAGAGCATAAGAAGCTGTTTTGCTGGAACTGCAAATCTCATACGCGCAGGAGCAGAGGAAGAACATGAAAGATCCATGCACTGCATCGCTTCAAGCAATTTTGTGAGATTAATTAAAAAGTGATCTTTTTTTAATTGATTTTGAAAAAAAAATGATATTTACTGTCGAATGTGGAAATTTAACTAAACAAAATAATTTAAATGTATCCGTATTCGCGTCAAATTTGAAAGCTAACGAAACTAGTATACAGCGCTATAGTGGTTTCGTTTAGTTGTAGCAACAAACGTATTATGTATAATCAGCTAATTTTAAATTCTTATAAAACTATAGCTACATTTCACTGGCGTGAATTTAAATCACCTCCTATTAAGTAGGTTTAGTACATACTAATTAAAGCCATTTCAATTTTTAAAGCAGGTATCAATTTTGTATCAAATTATAAACATTTTGTTACCCACCTACAACTAGTGTAACCCTTTAATTAATAAATTAGAGGTCATGACGGCACATAAAGCTAAACCTAGTAACAACGATTTCTGTTTGCGTGTTACCAGGAATGGAGGGGACCTTTAATTATCTGCCGCCTCCAAACGGCTAATGAGCAGCACTTTTCATGACAAGAGATTTTCTTGGAAGATTTGTCAATTCCCATTAAAAACCCTTTTTGGCAGCGAATCGAACCCAACATCCATGACAGTTCAACGCACTAACCAAGGGGTACTACAACCCTTAATTCCTACCCACAATTAATTTTAATCCAACAAACCCAAAAATTAACAGCTTGAGAAACCAAATACAGTACAATTTCTCTTATTGTGTTTTTGAAATTAAGATTACTCACTCAACCGGATCACCACATTGAGAAACGCCTATCTTCGCTTCATGCTCTCCTATTGGCAACTATCCGCTACAGGTACTTCGAACCTGGCGCTGTCTTGCCTTTTTTTATATATAATTTACTCAAAGGATTATAACAACCCTTTTAATGTTATGGTGTAACACAGTGCGTAAAGTGGAGAGAATTTAAAAGGAGATGTCGAGAGGGTCAAGGTATTCCACATTATAGTAGTGCGGCTAAAGAAAGAACCTCTATATTTCACATTACGTGCGAAGTTAGGCTCAAGGGTAAACTGATGACCATTCCCAGCTAGGTTAGTGTTGCAGCGGAATTGTTTGAGGCGAGGAATGCAACTGGCTATTTTAATTGAACATTGTTGATAAACAAAAAAAGATAGAACAGTGAAAGGCAGGAGACGTTACGATGGTCTTTAAGAGAAACAAAAGTTTTAGTGCTCTATTCTAAATTCAATCCAACAGGTGCAAATGGGTTATGGTGGCATCAGCCCAGATATTAGAGTTAAACTAAAGTTTTGGACGTATGTATGCCTTATAGATCGTAGCCAAATCAGAAAGGGAAAACATGTCTTGCATCTTTTAAGGAAACATACGCATTTCGCTGCGTTTTTGGCTACGTCGAATATCATTCCATAAAAGATGGTCATTAACACACATACCGACTATGGAAAGCTTTTCAGCTTCTTTGATGTAAGTGCAAGGCTACAAGGCTACTGTCATCAGCTAAACGATGAAGTGGATTAGAAGATTCAGACAAAGATCATTTATGAAGATAAGGAAGAATGTCGGAGAGAAAACGTAAGCCTTGATAAAGAGCCATCAGTAAAGATAATTGTATCAAAGTCTTTCGTCACGACGTCATTATCCCAGTCCTTTCTTGATGGGAAAATAACCTTAAAATCTTTACTGATACCCATTTTAGGAGTGCAGCAGTCAGTGGAAGTCGAAAAAAAACTCCTTTATATTGCTGTAGCCATAAAGTTTGGCAATCCAAGAGTTCGATTCCTTTAGTCCTAATGCTTTACAAGATACTAGTTACTTAAGGTGTAAAAGTTGCAGAAAAATTAAATTAAATTAAAGCTTTCGGTCTTCTTCTCTGCTGACATCATTCAGCTCACAGGCTTTAATTTCTATTTGTCTGGATTTAACCAAATTCCTCTAGAAATAAAATATCATATATATATGTACATACATTGCATTCTATTTGTGTCCCTAACCATAGACGAGTATATTGCGTATAAGCAGGGTAGGAAACGTCGAAAGGTCGACAAAGAAAACTTCCAATTGAATTTCATTTAATATAGTCTATAGTTACGTATCTCTGTGGTTAAACCAAATATTTGAATAGCTGCTAAGTCTCAAAAGAAAAGATCTTTAATTTATTTGTTGAGATCAAAGGAATTTTTGGAAACTTTTCCGCCCTGTGTCTTCTTGGGATTAAACTACATGTTTGCTGAAGATTTGTTATCTACTACAGGTATAATTCGTGTACAATGGCTGGGTTGGGCTGACTCAAAAGAATAGGGTTCATCCTCCAAAAGTTCTTTAATGAAATTTGTTGTTTCCCTTTTCAAGTCTAATGAAGAAATTTTGATCGTAAATCCATTGAAAACCATAAGTGACGATGAAGTTGATGACAAAAACAAACAGCCCAACCAAGCTACGGTACAAACACGATTTACGCAACTGATACAAGTTAAGGCAGTTGCAATAACCAAATTTGTTGCACTTACTGGGTTAAATTTTTTTAAATAAAAACTTATAGTTAAAGTGGCTTATTTCTTTAGAGATAACGAAGATGTTATAAAAAAAATTTTTGAAACCAAAACAAATCGTTAATGTTGAACACATTTTTGTTTAATAAGTAACAAAAGTGTTGCGAAAATCGAGATCGAGGAGTTGCGCGAATCGAGGGTTGGGTTTACCGAATTCATACTATATATGAAAAGAACGTTTTTTTTTTTAAATATTATTCACAAGATTCAAATCTCTTATAAACCCAAAATGTATACAAAAAATTAAAAGAATGCTTTTTTGAAAACACAAAACAGAAATGCGATTCCACATAATATCATCTCGAAGTTCCTATATCTCAAATCCTAGGTTATTTTGAGAAATCGACTTATCTATCTATCAGCAATTTTTGTGTAAGAGGTGTTAACTACCTTTAAGATTAGACTTTTAAAACAACATGATGGTCGATCTTATTAGTTAAATAAACTCCTACATTGACGTAAATAGTTAAAAAGTTTTTTTTCCTTTCCTCAAGTTCAACAGCAAATATCTCAAAACCGAAATAAACATAATACTTTTATAAATAAATAAAGAGTTTTTATATGTAAAATAGTAGTCGACAAAAAAAAGAATTGGTGATTCTTTAACGCGGGAGCAATTAATTTGTATTATCAGGTTTATTTTTAATAAAGTTGACAATTAAATGAAGTGTATGATAAAAACAAAAAATTAAAAATGTAAAATATTCAAAATGAAGCACAGAAAACTGAATGATTTCTCTCATTATTTTTACATGTGCAGGAAAGTAAATCGAAACAGAAGCATCAAAAACACACAAAGTTAGCTTAAATTTTAAATTAGAAAAAAAATAATAATAAACACAAATTGGTTAAGCTTTCTTTCATAAGCCGTAATCAGTTAATTAGTATTTAAACTCAACATCAGAAACCAACACAAAATGTCCCTAAATATATGTTTATATATATACATATATATTCAATTTAAATTTATGAGAAAGCAATAGAAATAGCGGTATACTGTTTTCAAATACACAAAAAGCGATTAAGTTGATTAAAACATTTATGCATACCATCTAATGGATTCACCAAACCCGAACTGTTCCAATCGAATTCCACAGCTGGCACATCGGTTTTTGACGTCGTCGATGTTGATGTTAGACTCTCTGAACGTTTTCCGTAATCGGTCGTGCTTGATGATGAACTATTATTAGCTGATTTGTCAGATTTCATTGGCTCCAAGGGATTAAAACTCAAATTGGCCGCATATCGTGGCATAGAACTATTCCATTTTTCGCCATAGAGCTGCATAGGAATGGGATTTGTTATACATACATACATACACACTTAAAAGATTATCCGAGGTAGATCCAATCACTTACGATATTCCTAGAATCGACGCCAAGTGATTTAATCAACGAATGTCGCACTTCCGAATTGATCCATTGGTGTTCCAGGGCTTTTGCTGTATCAATTTGATTGATCGCCGTTAGTTGGTTTAGGTCGTTTATCGCAGATGGAGTATATTCTCCTTCGTCTTCTAACTCGTTTGTATTGGCAACTGGAAACATCATATCGAGAATTGGCTTAAGTTTATCGTTGAGGTTTGCTAAATTGAAACCACTATTGCTTGATGGAATGCTGCTGGCTTCATTAGTTTCCACAACTTCGCTGAATTCCCCGAAATCATCGTCATCTTCATCGGAGTGTTTTGATGTTTCAGTGGGCTCCTCTGCCACCTCCGATGAAGCTGAATGAACTGAGGCTTTTCTTTGCTCCGTAGTGGTTGTGGACACTGTAAAGTCTTGAAAGTCATCGAAATCCTCGACTTCCAAGTCGTCTAGAGTGGATTTCTCCGTCAGTTGATTGTTTTCAATTCTTTTAACTGTCACTGGCTGCGTAACAGTTTCAGTGGCAAAGCTGGGGAATTGACTGAAGTCGGCCTCGAACACTGGCTCGGTAGTATTGTCTTCGATTATTTTGTTTGTGTCAACGTTATCTGGCGATTCATCTTGGATTCCAATTACTTCATTAGATACCGAAGAAGCAGGGAACGCCTCAAACTCTGCGAAATCATCTTCTTGCTCATCACTAGATTGTTTAAAATGAATACCATCATATTTTTCGAGCTCATCTCTAATATTCAAAGATTCAATGGGAACTGAATTCAGTTCTTCGTCATGCTTAGTTACCACATCCGCAGATTTCACCAGACTTACATCACCTATAATCTCTGGCACATCACTGATTTTTGGAATCGTTTCAGGTTCTTCGAGTTTTGTTTTTGTCAACTCTTCCGACACTGGGGTGGTGCTCTTCGATGGATTAGAATGATTACTCAGTGAGTCGAATTTAAGCGATGGTAAACTTATATTATCATCATATTTGTTCATGTCGTCATTGACAGGAAATTCATCAGGTTCTTCGTCGTCATCGATTTCAACGGATGGCGGAAGTTCATCATCATCATCTTCTGGGTCGTATTCGAGCGGTGGTGGGCTGTTAGCTTCTATTATATACGGCAAATCATTTTTTATTTCAGTTTTTGAAGAATTCGTCGGCGGATAGAACGAAAGTGAAGATTTTTTGTTTAAAAACGAAAGGTTGTCTATAGCACCGCCGTTATTTGATTCTTCTGGAGGAAAATCAAAAACAGAATTAGTCAGAGGTGGCGTAGAGGATGATTTATTATCAGCGCTCGTCGTGATATCGGGCAATTTTGTTACGTGTACAGGTGTCACTGGCAAAGATGAAACTAATAGAAAAAAGGGAATTTATCAACAATTGTCCAAGAAAGAAAATTTTATTTAATGTTAGTAAGATATCTTATCATTTGAAACCTGAGTTTATATCAATTTAACAAACAAATTGTGCTGCAACAAAGAATCATTTTTGTATCTCAAAAGCGATAAGATAAGTTTTTATGGTAGTGACGATTGAAGATTCTTTAGGCGAAACTTTCCTCGGGGCCCTATGCTCATACATATAGGGTGATAATTAAATAATATGCAGCCTTGTTACCAGTTATAGTGGGCCTTAAGACCTTTCAGAAAAAAAACATAGAAAAACAATTTCCCATGTGTAATTTTATGTTATGATTTTTTTTTTTTCAAAGTTTAAAAAAATACAAGTTGCTTCAAATACCTGAACACTACGGAATGATTCTTATTGTTTTTTGTTTTTATTTTTGTAATATTCTAGAATAACTGTACTAATAGATAAGAACATAGGCAGTAAAATTTAATAGTAGCTGTTACATTTTTTTTCATTTAAATTTTTGTAATGATGATTTTCACTAAACTTTCCCTATCTCTAAAAAATGTACATATAAGAACATACGAGTACATGGCAAATTATTATATGAGGTTGTCTATTTGATGAACTTTGAAAAATGGTACAGCACATGCTGGTGTTTACAGTAAAAAATAATAAAATAAGCATAAGCAGAGGTGGGGGCGTGGTGGTAATGAAAGGATGGCAAATTCAATTTTTTTTCAAATAGAAACTCATCATTTTCTTCCACGTTAAATCATTAATCCGCCGTTTGCCATACCACAAAACTTGAATATCAACGTCGCAAATAAAAATAAAACTCGCCAAAAATATTAAATTTTATTATTATGATAATTTATTGAGTAAAAGGAGATTTATTAGTATATAAATAATAAGATAATTACTTTTATTGCTTATTAAAATAATTATACAAATTGAAACTCTTCGCAATCAATCGCAGAGGAACCATTGATACCACGAATAATTTCATCACTATCATTCTGGTTCTGAAATTTCTGACTAATCAATTTTTTGTTCACTGCTCAATTTTGTCAAGAGGTCAAAAGAAACGGTTTTTTGAGGTATATCAAGTAATTCTAAAAACAGAGGCAGGTTATACTTCTACTGGGCAATTACAACCAGCAACGTTTCTAAAATTGCATTAACTTAAGTAAAAATAACCGAAGAATAATAACAGGTATCCTAACTGGACACTGCAAACTCAGAAGACACCTAAGTTTACTTGGTATGGTAAGCAGTGCCACATGCAGATTCTGCAAAATGTATGAGGAAACATCGAACCAAAAACTTAAAAGTTGTTGGCCACTCATGCACCAGAGGAAAAACCATCTGCGACAATACCAGGTAGAAGAGATCAACCTATCCTCTCCGAGGGTGCCCCAAATACTAAAATTCCAAAGAGCAATAAGTTTGGAGGAGGAACTCATTCATTTTTAAGTGGGGGCACAATAGATCTCTAGGTCGCAGTGCAATAAACTCCCAATACAAATTCATTCAAATTCAAAATCGATGAGAACCCATTTGAGAAATCACCGAGGTTTGTCTCAGAGCAACTTCGTAATGTTAAGAAAGGAGATAAAATTTTTGATCTTCAGTTCAGATAGTTCTTTAAGGTCGAGGAATAAATTTCCGAATAGTTGGGCTCTCATTCTAATTCCAGAGCAGGACATTTACAGAGGAAATGAATGACTATTTCCTTTTCCTGCTGATTCCCACAAGTAAAAAAATAAGTATTGAAAGGAATGCTCAGCTTTGCTGCATGTTCTCCTATTGGCCAGTGTTCAGTCTTCTCCGGGTCTGCATATCAGGTGAGCCGAAACTTACTAGATATAAAGAAGTTGGTTAAATTGCTCCATCCACCGTTGGATTCTGTGAGAATAATTTGTTCCTTCATAATATCAAGAGGAATGTTAACTCTTTCCGAAAGTAAGAGTGAGAAATTAAGTGCTTAAGTGTGTATTTCCCAACAAAAACCAAAAACGCAGTCTAGAACAACAGTGACTTAGTACAAAAGCAAATCAAAATCGTTTAGTGATTTTCGAGAAAAAAAAATTGAATGGGGGTTAACCATTCTAAAATTAATACCTATATATTATCATAATTAGAAGTCAACCCCTTGTACAAAACCTTATCTAGAGACTTATAACTCTCAACTCAACCATTCGTGTCTGTCTGCTGTGCACAGGATCTGAGGGTACCTACAATTTTCTGACGAGTCCGAGCGGCTTAGATGAGAACAATAGGAGATAGAACATGATTTGAAGATAGGTACCTACAATTTTCTGACGAGTTCGAGAGGCTAATATGAGGAGAACAAGAGATACTCATGAAGAAATTTCCTCTTCCTTGCTGTTTCCTTTCTGTTTTTAAGGTGGTAACGACTGATAACCCAACCAAGACCTCCGGAAGGGTAGTCAAACATGCCAAGGGATGAATACAGATTTCAAACAATATATGGCTAATCAACTACTAAAACCATTTTTAGTCTTCTTTTTTTTTATAATTCACTCGCGCTAAGGGTATGTTATGAGACCCTTATAATGTTAAACACAGCACGGGCGATGGGGAAATTAGAAGGGGAGAGAAAGGAGGTGTCGATGAACATTGGTCTTGAATGTTTACAAATTGAAGTGAAAAGAGAAAACTGTGCGGGTAAGTTATTCCATAATCGTGTTGTGCGACTAAAAAACGAATCTCTATATTTGACGGTACGCCCAAAGTTAGGCTCAAGGGTGAACTGATGAGCATTCCTAGCAAAGTGGATATCACGGGTGAATTGATAAAGGGAAGGAATGCAACTGGCTACTTCGAGTGAGCATTGCTTGTGAAAGAAGCGATAAAACAGGGAAAAACATGAAACATTCCGACGGTGTTCAAGAGATTGGAATGAATCCTTGATAGCTCTGTTTCCAATCAATTTTAACGCTCTGTTCTGAAGGGGTATGTCGTTAACACACATACCGAGTACTGAGAGCTTTTCGGTTTCTTCGATTCAAGTGCCATTCAGCGTCAATGGCATAAGGGGAGAATTTTGCTTCAATGACAACAGATCATTGAGTTTTAGAAGCATTAAACTCCACACGGTTTTTTATACCCCATTTAACAATGCTGTAAAGATCAGAGTTTAATGAGCTTATCATACGATACCGTTGCAATTCCACTTCCGAGGAGATGGACGTGAATTTGGGAACGAGTATTAAAAGCTGAGAGTAGAGCCGTTCGCAAAACAATGAAATGGATTAGAAGTTTCAAACAAGAGATTATTTATAAAAATGAGGGAAAGAGTCGGAGACAAAACGGAGCCCTCCGGAACACCAGCATTTATTTTTTGAAGATCAGACTTAAAACCATCCAATACAACATGTATTGAACGATCTAGAAGGTAATTTCTAATCGAACGAATAAGGGTTTCGTTGATGCCAAGCGCACGCATTTTCGATAAGAGAGCCTGGTGCCAAACTCTATCAAATGCCTTAGAAATGTCAAGCGCAATATTCTTACTTTCTCCAAAACAATGTAAAGATCTGTTCCGCTCTTCGGTGAGATATGCCATCAGATCACCAGTGGAACGATTACTGCGGAAGCCGTATTGCCGGTCATTAAGAAGCTTTCGATCTTCGAGATATTTCTTGAGTTGATGATTTATCAGCGATTCCGTGACCTTGGAATGAAGGCACGTAAGTGCAGTCGGTCGATAGGAGGAGGGGGAGGAAGGGTCACCTTTTTTAGGAACAGGCTAGACAAATGCTGTTTTCCATCTTCTAGCGAAGATTCCAGAACAGTAGGAGCGATGGAAAAGCTTACGGGGAGTATACCATCAGGACCATCGGATTTGTCTATATCGCGATCTCGAAGGGCTCTTCCATCTTTACGAGTGCGGAAATATACCTGTCCCATTGAATGTTTTACATTCTCAAGTACAGGAGGGGCAATGTTGCTAACAGTCAACGTGGAGCTAGCAGCAGAATAAGCTGCAAGTATATTTGCTTTCTCTAAAAAGCTGGTTATCGATTTTTCATGTAGATAAGCGTTGGAACCGAAGATGAAGTCCAATTTCTTACGTTCTTAACAAATGACCAAAAACGTCCACTGGCTTTGGTACATTGCAGGATTTTTTGTCTTAATTTCTGGTCATCTAAGAATGGTTCTCTTTAAAACAGCGTTGCATTGGTTTCTGATTTGCTTAAACTTTTTCCGATTTTCCTCGGTTGGGTTGGCTTTGTAAGAGCGAAAACTTACTTCTCTCGACCTGATAGCTTCTTTACAACTTGAATTGAACTAAGACTTTTCTCTAGGGTTTATACTCTTAATTCTGCAAGGAACGAATGTACGCATCCCAAGAAAAATCTCTTCTGTGATCATATCAGCAACTGGCTTCATCAAGGCAACATAGTGACCAGTTAAAAATTTTTAAAAAGTTATTCAGACCTTTCTCGTATTGTCAAACGGTGCTAGTGGGATGTTTCTCTTTAACAGGAAGAATGGGACACGAGAAATTAGCTGATATTACACAATGGTCCGAAGTGCCTAACCACTTTTCAAGTTCCTCTCAGTGCGGAAGCTAAAAAAATATATATTTTCAAGTACAGCACCGGAGAATCATTTAAAAATCAAATCTCATACCTATGACTAATAGAACACCATATTACCGTCTCCTAACAAAAAAGCAATCGAAACAAATCTTTTGTTACAAAAAAACAATAGCCAACCCAAAAAATTAAAGAAGAGAAATCTATGGGCAAGTCTGTAGGCAAACTAGAAGCGGGAGGTGTGTTATAATTCGGGAGGAAATTTCTGTGTAGCTAGCAACAATAATTAGAAGAAAAAAACCAACACCGTTAATTGTGTCATCATCAGACTGTTAAGTTGCTTGTTTTCGTTATCACCAGTTGTGGGTGGAAGATGATATCTTCTCTCTCTGTCTCCACCAACTGTAGGCATACAGTTTCCTAAAATCTAAGAATCATATTTTTTCCCTTTTAAAAAAGAATCTTCTCGAGAAGGATAGAAATGTCGGGAATAGTGTTAGTTAAATGGTTATTTGATTTGGTGGCAAAAGTCTGTCTTACCTTCGAATTGCTGATGATCATCCACGACTGCAAAGTCTCCAAAGTCGTCTTCCACCAATGCAGGTGGTGCATCAGCAATGCAGTCGATTGGCGGTGGAGTATTGCAGACAAACGGTGGAATGGAATTCGACATTCTAGACGATTCTCCCAGAGGATTTAAACAAACAAAAAAAAAAACAATTCCTAAAAACACTCGAAGTGCTTTCTTTCTATTGAATGACCTTTGACATTCCGCTTCCTTTTTGCAGCAGAAAATCGAGTATGTTGTCCCGGACTGATGTGAACGTCCTTTACACGTTGCAAATGGTGATGATTAAATGATAATTAGCGAGCTCATGCACTCTCACCTTGTATTTTTTTTATTGTAATTCGTTTAGATCGTTCGTATGACACATACAACTGGATTTGGGGGGAAAGGTAAATTTAGAAGACTCCTCTTGCAAAAGAAAACAGCAGGGAGATCCCACCTTAAAACTTTTGCAGCAGTTGTCTGCCGAGTGTCGACGTTCTGCAGGACAAATTAGTTTCCTGCTTCTGTTTTTGCGACTGTTAAGAATGCGCAAAATAAAACTGTGAAAACACGGAAATTGGATTTCTGCTGTTTTTGTACAAAATCAATAACACTTGAAAATACAGCTGTGGCAAATTTGAACTTATTTTCACTTTATGTAGATCCACTGCATGAAATTACTTGATGAACAGTTAATAGAACTAATGATTTACTTTCTGGAATTTACAATTTTTTTTGTTTAATTTTTCAAGTGGAAAATCAAAAATTTTCATGGATCGAAGTTTTCAGTTGCTAGTTCATTGTTCATTCACAATAAGTGATGTGGGAAAAAAAAGTTGACACCTGTGAAGTAGTTGACAAGTAAAATACGACGGAGGCGACGTCTGTTTTTCAAGGTTTGTAGATGATATTCGATCACGATAGAAAGTTTCGGACGTTTGTTGGAGTCCGAGAAATTGAGCTAAGAGAAACAGTACTTGCCAAACAGTGTTATGAATTGTTAGGCGTAGTCTAAACTTCATTTTATGTCAGTTATGGTGGATTTACATGTATCTGCATTTGATTTCTGCAAAAAAAAAGGGATGCCAAATGCAGAATTCATATTTGTTAGATAGAGAGAAAAGAGGAAAATGCAGAAGAACTTCATTTCTGCATTATAGGAAATTCGATAAATGCAGAAGTCAAATTATAGATAAAGACGAACATGTTCATCTTTATTATAGCATCTTCGTCTGCATTTTGTAAATTTGCGACATTTTCACATTCTTCTATAATTTTTTTTGACGGATGCATGATATGAAAAAAAAACATTAAATCGAAATGGAAGAGAATGAAGGTAAGTTCAATTTTCATTGCATTGTTTGGTATAATTTATTTTGTATTTTGTTTTTCAGATCATACTTATACTTATGTATATAGTTTATTAAAGGCCAATGAATGATGAAATGAGTGGACAATTAACAACAATCAATTGCCCAAGAGTCAGTTTACAGAAGCTAAAGTCGTTTTGCGGTATAGACTTTGACCCGTGTATACGATATTCTCCAAGATGTCTACATTTCTAAAAGCATCTAATGTGAGTGAATACGAAATTAAAATGCTTCTAAGGTAAAGATGATCATTCACTTAAATCCATAGGTAATTGCTCAGCAAGGTCGCAACTTCAGCTCAAAAATAAACGATGTGGTAATAGTCTCTGCAGCGAGAACCCCAATGGGTAGCTTTCAATCCTCTAACTCTACTCTCTTCAACACAATTGGGTGCAACAGCTATAGCAGCTTCTGTTCAGAGAACTAGTATTTCATGGTATTGATGGTATTGTACATGACGGTCTGTGGGACGTTTATAATAAATTCTATATGGGAAATTGCGCTGAGAATACTGCAAAGAAAATGGGCATATCGCGTAAGGAGCAAGATGACTGCTATTAGCTCTTATAAGCGTTCGACCAAAGCATGGACTGATAAAGTCTTTGATGCTGAAATCGTCCCTGTTAAAATACAACAAAAGAAAAAAGGAGATATAATCGTAGCCGAGGACGAAGAATTCAAGTGGGTTAATTTTGACAAATTCGGCCAGCTGACGACAGTACATAATATTCCAGAGAGAGAATGGCACTGTTATGGACGGAAATGCATCAACTTTAAACGATGGGGGTGCTGCTGTTGTCTTGATGACTGCTGATGCAGCCGAACGTTTGAAACTCAAGCCTTTGGCTCGAATTGTTGGCTTTCAGGATGCTGAAACAACTTTGTGCCTTTAAAAATAAGCCAGAACTTGCATTTTTATAAAACCTTTAACTTTAATTGCATCATGTTATTGTTTAAATTTAAAATTTTATAATTATCTACCCTATTTTAAAAAATAAAAGCAAACATTTTTGTATTAACTATTTTTTGTTTAAGTCTCCATAACTTTCACAATTTGAAACACAATTTGGATATGGGGAATTGTGTATATTATCCTCATGCAATTGGATTGAGTTTGAAATAGGATGAAAAGCTCTTGATGTGTTGTTTCGTTTTGAATCGTTTGCTTTAGCAGTCATTAGAAATCGGATAACCATCATTCGCATCCGTAACCATCTACACTACCAAAATAAGTAGCTTATCGACTAGTTGAATAAGCAACTTATCCGATGGAGTGATCTTCCGTGGCAGTCCTCTAGCTCGCGGTTTAAGGAATCCTTAGGAGGGAAGTAACTGAAGGAATAACAAAAATGATTAGCAACAAATATGCAGTACCGAAAGATCGAGTTGTATTCTTATATGGTTTAATCAAGACCGAGCCGGATGATATATTTAATTCTCAACTATTTGTTTTTAATAAAATAATATAACATTTTAGCTTCAATAAATAAAAATAACAAAGTTTTAGTTTCAATAACAAGAAGCATTTTATTTTTTTTTTTTTGATAATCACAATAATTTAATGATGTCAAAGTATCATTTCCTTTACCATGGGCGTAGTGAGATGATTTTCATCATTTATAATTGTCTTAGGAGTTTCAGGTGCACTGTCAGTCACTTCAGAAACAAGATAAACGTTTTGAGATCCATCGGGGTGGTTGACAACGTTTATAACATCTCCGGATCGTCCTGGTGTAATATTTCCTATGTTTACCTGAGCATCTTCTAAACTTTGATTCGAATAGTCGAATGACTGTTAATGCTTCCATTGGATTGGCGATGTTCAATTTTTGGTATAGGACTATCGTCATCATGATTACTGGAACCAACCGATGGCATATTTGGATATGGACTCATTGGTGCACTAAAAATAAAAACATACATTGCATTTTTTAGCAAGATATTTAAAAATAAATATTATTACTCTAAACCAGAATTAATTGAGCTTGTTGACAATTTGCTGTTGCTAATTTTTTTTTTTTTTTTCGAAGTGATACAATTTCACGCCAAAGTGCTACATTTTCTTGTTTCGTTACAGATAATCTAGGATCCAATGAATCCTGACGTCCACGCATCGCCTTCACATCATTCAAAACCAAGCTTACTGCTTCTGGCTTAACAATTCCCTTTTCATCAATTGTTTTAGTATTGGCAATTTTTCAAACAAATTCTTTTCATCGTACATCGATTTTTTGACTAAAATCCAATATGGACTATATTCAACCAAGATTAAAATTTTAATCATTAACGAAGCAAAATGTTAATTCACATTGGATTTTTGTCAAAAAATCGATTTCAAAATAAGATGAACTGAATTTAGTCTAGAGTCCATGTAAGATCTCCGAGACGAAACGCCCATTTTTGTGGACTAAAGGCCAAACAAGCTATTTTGAATCGATTAATTTAAATTTTTGTTTAAACGCAAAACCAAAAACAAAAATATATATACATACATAGATGAGATTTTCTTACATTCGTCGTCGACTGTAAACGAATCATTTCATTTCTTTACCATCGTCATCTTCAAGTGATGATGAATTCGTTGTTGAATTTTTTCAAAAGGAGCTTACTCAGAGACTAAGAAGTTTTAATTATTAATCCTTAGCCACTCGACCTATAGGAGCAAATATATACGACCATGTTCAAATTTGTATTTTTTTAAATCAACAAATTTGCCCCGGTTTAAGTGTGTCAATTGACCTAAAGTGGAAATGAGATAAGCACTTTTTAGACTTTCATAAGATAAAACGCTTTTGTCCATCAAGCATAAATGTATATTTTTATCAATTATTACTTTTATCATTCTAGATGTACATACATAATATTTTAACTTTGAATCAATGGAGCTGAGGAAACAAATTGGTGGAAATGTTCTGTTTTTTAACGATACAGATTCTCCCCTGTGTATTAAACATTGGAGATGTTTTTTTTTTAATAAATGTACCTACGTACTTATATTAAAAATAAGAGAATATGTATATTTATGTATATTTATGTTTGTATAGTGGGGAATACGATTATAATAGAAAAAAATTTAGAAATAAAAACTAAAATCTCTTAGACAATTTGATATTTATCTACAATCAAAACTGATTCGGTTGAGTGCTTTACTGGTGTTTCATCATCTACATGAACCACATCCTTGGCATGAATATCAACGAAAGGAGTTTTCGAAACAAAAGAAACCTGAAAATTGTCAGTTGTTAATCGAATGTTACTAGACATGTTAGTTTAAGTGATATTTACTTGTGATGGGAAAAAGTCCCCTGGAATGGATGACGCACAACTAAATTCCATTGATCCTGCCTTTTTAGAAGCATCAATAACTGGGATGAGCCATTGAAGGACGTGCTTTCGTGAATCATAATTGTAGGTGCCGTCATATTCGCCTACTGACGGTTGTATATTCAATCTGGAAAGAAGCGATTTTTAGGGTATCGTTTGAGATGTAATGACCTAAGACTTACCTCAGGGGATTAGCAATACAGACGTCTTGCAATTCAAGGCGCTGTGCCTCGAGTTCATACTCAATGTTGATATCGCAACCACCATCACCATTTTCTGAAGGCCAACAGTTAACTGATTACAAAAATATTAAAAGATTTATTTAATTTTTAGATCAAACTATAAAGATGTTAAAAAATACTTGTAAGAGGAATAGCTGAATCATCTTGTGTGGTGTATCATCATTTTTGAGCACACCAACATCTGTGTTCAATGGGAATGGCCTGGCTGGGTTTTTGAGACGAATTTGTGATTGTGTTTTAAAGAGTTTTCTTTATCGACGTTTGGATGTGTTTGTAATTGAATTCCATGCTTGTGCATGCAGCAGCTCACGGGCAAATTGGGCCTGATTCTAAATTATGAAACTTCGATCATCCTCCAACAAATTTAATTATATTCTCTCGACGAGCCTCCAAAGTTTAGCCAAGGAGGCATCAACTCCAGCTCCGGTTTCACTAAATGTGTGTATTTTATTCACACTTTTTATAAATTAAATGGAATATTTGATTTTTTTACTTTTTTTTCTTAAAAATACACTGAATTCAATTAAATTTTGGAAGGATTGCAAATAATTTAAATAAATTGCACACAAAACAACAATTAATTTTGAAGGAAAACATATGATTAACAAGTTATAGCAGGTTATAGGAAGCAGAAAAGAGTTGCCATCTGTGTATTCTCTCCCACTTACGGGTTTCGACATATATCTGCCTCTCTCTACTTTTCTGCATTTTGCAGATGCAGAAACATGTAAATCCACCATTACACTTTTTCAGTTTTATTAAAAAAATTGTACGATTTGGCGCAAAATTTTAATAGAATTAGTACGATGTTAAGACTATTTAGTCTGGTACTTGGCTACAATGACGATTTTTCAAATTTTAATCTTTAATCTCTTTTATTAAAGTTAAAATCATCAAATACCTTTTTTAATTAACTTCATTTGAATCTTAAACATTTACAAACTTCAAAACAGATCAGTTTACTTAGTTTTATGCATAGACTGTCATTACTCTGAGATTGACAGTTGTCGAGTGCGGACGTGCTTTTTATTCGCTCTGATAATCGTGTTTAATTTTATATATTATATTTGATACGCTTCAAGTGTTTGTGTGATTAATTTGGGCAGTATTAATTATTTGGCCGAAATCTTTTAAAGATGGAATGCCAAAAATGTAATACTGCTATAGTAGGAAAGTCTTCCATTAAATGCGATGGTATATGCAAAAAAGTGTGGCATCTATCGCCAAAGTGTTGTGGTCTGGACAGCTATAGCAGTGGTATTATTCAAACAGTGAAAATGGTTAAATTTATTTGTGATGATTGTTTAAATCATATTTATAATGTGGACAGTGTAATAAATAATATTAAAAAAGTTATAGACGAAAACAACAAGGGTTTAAATCATTACAAAGAACAGTTTACGGAATCTTTAAAACAAAACAGAGCCGAGATTAGAGATGTTTTAGAAGCAATGGAAAAAAGGCACAGTGAAAAGTTAAATTCATTTAACGATACATATAAATTAATTGAAAAAAGTGTTAATGAAATAAAAAAAATTAATGATTTTAATTTAAGTTTGAAGGATCAAAGTAATAAGATTTGTGATGGTGTTAATAAAATAATTAATGCAACAGATTCGCTAACGGAGATAAACAATCAAATTGTGAATAACGCGAGTGAGAGGGATAGTCAAATGAAGGAAAGTGTTAACACTATAACCAAATCGGTAAATAAGCTTTCGGTAGAAATTAAAAAGAAAAACAACAGTGCTGACAGTATGGTTGAAAAGAAAACATACGCAGGTGAATTAAAGAAAAATTCTCAAATTAAAGTTGTGCCAAAGGAGTTAAGTCAAAGTGCAGAGAAAACAAAATCGGAAGTGAAATCAAAAGTAAATCCATCTACAAGTGGTATTCAGGTTTCAGGAATACAAAAGCTCAATAGTGGGGCAATAATAGTGTCGTGTGATAATGAGAATTCGGTTGAAAAATTATCAAGTGATGTTAGAGATAAACTTGGAGATAATTATTGTGTAAATGTGATAAATAAGAAACCAAGAGTTAAAATATCATATATCTCGGATAAATTTGAAGAAAAAGAGTTTTTATCCTGCATTCGTAGACAAAATGATTTTTTAAAGAACTCGGAGATAGAATTCAAAACTATGTGGAAGCGAAAGGGTAAAGCATCGGTGTACTATACTGCAGTGATAGAAGTGGATGTAGTAAGCTACAATGAAATCATGAAAGTTGGTAAGATCAGTGTTGGATGGGACAAATGTCAAGTGAGTGAAGCTGTTTATGTTAAGAGATGCTACAAGTGCTTGGGTTTTGGGCACTTTAGTAAAGACTGTGTAAATGAAAAAATGGTTTGTTTTAAATGTGGAGGGCAACATACTGGTTCTGAATGTACGACGACAATTTTGTCTTGTGTGAATTGTGTGAAAATGAATGAAGAATTAAAGCTAAATTTAGATGTGAATCATAATGCGTTGGATAATTGTTGTGAGGTTTATCTTCGCAAACTTAAAATAGAAAGAAAAAGACACTTGTAGCAACCCACCAATAAGAGGAAGGCTATTTCGTATTGTTTAAATGCGCAGAGTCTTCTCAATACCAAAAGCCATGTTGAGTTATTGGTAAATAATTGTAAACCTGATATATTGTTGTTATCGGAAACCCGAATAACAACAGATATTGAAGAATGTGAATATAAAATAAGTAACTACTCCCACATTAACTGCTTTTCGCATTCAAGGCATACAGGAGGTGTAATGGCGTACATTAAAAAAGGATTACGTTTTGAAGTGGTGAATGTTACACAATATAATAATTTTGTATGGATTTTAAAATTGTATGTATGGTTTGAAAGTAAAAAATGGGTGTTTGTTGGTGTATATAGATCGCCGAGCTCATCGGTAAATGAATTTTTACGGTTTTATGAAAATTGGTATGCTGAGAATTTGGAAAGTGAAAGTAACACAGTAGTAATGGGAAATTTTAATATTGACTTGCTAACGGATGATACTAATAAAGTGAGAATGTTAGACTTAATTATTGATCAAGGTGACATTCAACTTGTTAAGGAGGCTACAAGAATTACAGAACATGTGTTAACATAGACGCGAAAGATGAATTTAATGTGTGTGTGGATAAGAACTTTAAAGTATCTGATCATGAGACAATAAGAGTTGAAATAAAGGGTAATAATTATAAAAATGATTTGCAGAAGAAAAAGATTCTTAAGTATTCCAAATCTAAATTAGATAATCTTTTGAATAATAACGGCTTTCCTGAATTGTTTTATGAGCGGAACTTTAATGATCTTACAGTGAGATTTGATGATTGTATTGGAAGATGCTGTGACGCTATGACTATTGAAAAATTGATTGGAGTGAAAGTTGATTGTCAGTGGTACAATGGTAATCTATGGAGAATGAAACAGGAAAAAATAACGGCTTTTAGAACAGCAATTTACAGCAGCAATGTTGAAGATTGGAGGAGATATAAAATGATTCGAAATAAGTATAAAATAGAAGTTTTGGCAGCAAAAAATCGACATATTCGCACGCAGATACAATCGAACAGTGGTAATCAAGTCGGTACATGGAAAATGATTAAGTCTCTTATTATGAAAAACAATAAAAGTAAAGATATCACTAATGTTAAGTTTGGGCAAGAATCTTTAACTGATGAAAATCAAATTGCTAATAGGTTTAATTTGTATTTTGTTGAGAGTGTGGTCGAAATTAATTATTCAATTCCTTTTCAACATTATATTCCACCAAGCATACACATAAATTGTGTTTTTAAATTTCGTTATGCAAGCGTGGAATCGTTATATGCCCTCATTAAAAAATTAAATAATAAAAAGGACTTACGAGGTATTAACAGAGACATAATTTTAAAATCAATTGAAATCATTGGCCCTGTGTTAATCAAAATTGTTAATAATTCATTGTGCTACGGGATATTTCCAAGCAGTTGGAAAGAATCCACTGTTATTCCGGTAGAGAAGGTGGTAAACACCGTAAAATGTGAAGAGTTTCGTCCAGTGAATATGCTGCCTACATTTGAAAAGATTCTAGAACGTTATGTAGCTAACCAACTACAAGACTATTTAGAAAATAACAACATTTTAATACAAGAGCAATCTGGGTTTAGGAAAGGTCACTCTTGTGAAACTGCGTTAAATTGGTTGATATATGAATGGAAAAAAGAAATTGATTGCAATAATTCGGTAATAGCAGTGTTTTTGGATTTTAAGCGTGCGTTTGAGACCATTGAAAGAAATATATTAGTGCGAAAGTTGGAAATGTATGGAATTAAGGAAAATGAACTAAACTGGTTTAAATCGTACCTTACAGGGAGGACCCAAAGAACAAAGATTGGCGATATTACATCAAATGCGATTGGAGTGGAACTTGGAGTCCCTCAGGGATCAGTTTTAGGTGTGTTGCTTTTCCTTTTGTACATAAATGATATTAAATGCGTGCTGAAATTTTGCAAAGTTGTGTTGTTTGCGGATGATGCCCTGATATATATAAGTGGAAAAAATGTTGAATGGTTGTTACAATGTTTAAATGAGGACTTGGAGAGCATAAACCGGTGGCTTCAAATGAATAAAATGAAATTGAATGTGAAAAAGACGAAATGTATGAAACTTAAAGTAAATGAACCCATAAATGTATGTATGGATGGGGAAGTTATTGAGTGTGTGGATAGTTTTAAATATCTCGGAGTTGTTTTGGACTCGAAGTTAAATTTCAAAGAGCATGGGAGATATGTGTGCGGAAAAATTGCTAAAAAAGTTGGTTTTATAAAAAGAATTAGAAGAAACTTAACATTTGAAAGTAATTTGCTTCTATATAATACTATTGTCTTACCCCATTTTAATTATTGTTCAACTCTTTTGTATGGTTGTCAACAAGAAATAGTAAATCGGCTTCAATTATTGCAAAATAAAGCAATGCGAATGATATTGAGAGTGAATGTCTACACCCCAATAAGAGTGATGTTGGAAGTTTTAAATTGGATGAGTGTTAAACAGAGACTTAGATATAGCGCTATGTTATTAATATATAAAATGAAAAACAATATGGTTCCTGAATACTTAAAAGTTAATATTATCAACGTTGGAGAATTACAACCTTATAATTTACGCAACAGTGAAAATTTGAGGCCCAATAGGTGTAACAGAAGTAGCACCCAGGACTCAGTTATGTATATGGGAATAAATTCTTTTAATAGACTTCCAAGTGAATTGAAGAATGAGCTAAGTATAAATGTTTTTAAAAATAAACTTATTTTGTATATAAAAAATAGTGATTAATAATACATAGATGTTTTATTGTAAAGGTTTGTCTGACCTTATATATTGAGTATTTTAGAATCTAGAGCACACATCAGAGCCTAATCTCCTGCAATGCAGAGATAGGTACTCTTGGCGTAAGCTGAGATGGTTCCAGAAACTCTGTTATTATTATTATTATAGTGTTCAGAAGCAATTTATTAAAAAAAATAGCCTTAGTACGATACTTATTAGAAAATGTTTAAAATTAAGAAAGATTTAGTAATCTACTTGAAAGTTAGCAAATAGTTAAGTAGTACTCGTATCATATACTAATACCTTATTACTAAGCTGCTTAAAAATTTGTACCATTCTTTTTAAAATATTTCGCAAAACAGCAAATTTAAATTCCTTCAATTATGTTGCTATGACTTTCAAATTTATATTTTTTTTTTAATGAAGATAGAAAATTATTTCTGTTTAAGGGGTACACATTCAATTTTTAGTTTCGCAACTGTTTGCGCAAATACAAAAACTCGATTTGAGCAACTTAAAATTTCTGTTTTGACACAAACCAAATAATTTCATAAAATCAGTTCGCTATTTTGTGTTACACATTATATATTCAAATAGTTGAGTTGTTTTCTATAAGATTTTGTGAAATTTTTGGTCTATTTTCTTGATTTTTTAGGAAGTGCTGCATGTGCGCGCTGCTGTATCAACTGATGAAACTATTTGATTTCGATGATAGTTTTATCATTAGTTGATAGAGCAGCGCGCACTGGCAACTCTTCATTCACGCTCACACTTCCCTCTCTTGCGCTTAAAGAGAACAGCTCAACTATTTAGTTAAATGCTCGCGCAGGTGCATATAATTATGTAACACAAAATAGCCAACTCATTTTTTGAAATTGTTTGGTTTGTGTCAAAACACAAACTTTTTAGTTGTTCGCATCGAGTTTATCTACATGCGCGGCGTATCATATAACCCCATATGTTTCATTTTAGCAACCAAACAGTTGCGAAACTAAAAATTGAATGTGCGCGCCTAGCAGAAAAGTAGAAAAAGGCAGATGTATGTCGAAACCCATAAGTTGGAAATTATTGAATATAATAAAGTATTCTTTAGCTTTTATTCAAACAACTTATTTCATTGAAGATCAAAAATAGAATAAATATAATATTTTCACATATGAAACATAAACATACTACAAATAATATTAAACATTGTGCTAGATAAACAAACAAGTTATTCTAAGTAGATTTCTTCTTAGGCTTCAACAGAGAATACACAGGTGGTAACTGGTAACTCTTTTTTACTTCCTATAACTTGTTGGCCTGTTAATACGAAACTATGCAATGAAAATTTAACTTACCTCCATTTTCTTCCATTTCCATTCAATGTTTTTTTTTCATATCATGCGTCCTTCAACAAAAATTATAGAAAAATGTGAAAATGTCGTAAATTTACAAAATGCAGACGAAGATGCTATAATAAAGATGAACGTGTTCGTCTTTACTACATTCTTGACTTTTGCATTTCTCGAATTTCCTATAAAGCAGAAATGGAATCCTTCTGCATTTTGCTCTTTTTCTCTCTATCTAACAAATATGAATTCTCTATTTGGCATCTCTTTTTTTGTGCAGAAGTCAAAAAAAGGGATGCCAAATACAGAATTCTTATTCAAAATTCTACTTTTCGAAATTTTGTTCTTCAAAATGTCGCATTTCAAACAATTCCACGGGAGTAGTTTTAACTCAGCAGGCAGCGCACCGTTATACGCTATTCACACCTGATCAAAATCTAGATTTCGAGCAAAATTCTCAAAACCTTATCCAAACCTACTAAATTTCCCATACATTTTCAAATTTCCAAATCTACTAGATTACGACAAAATCTCCTCAAAATCTACTTTCAAACACAAGATTGTCAAAACAAACAAATCTTTCGAAATGTTCTGCCTTGCCAGCAAATTGTCAGCAAGCGAAAAGGCAGATAAAAAGCAGATAAAGGATTCCCTATCCTTCTTTCTCTTCATTAACTTCACGCCCGCGCTGTGTTGAAACATTTAAAGGGTAATCATAATCCCTTGAGCGCGGGTAGATTATAAAAAAAAAAAAAAAAAAAAAAAAACATTGTATATATATTTGAATAGTACTCTTATGGAACACGAAAAAAAGTTTTATTATTGTGCCGCAAAATCGTAAGTGTGGCTATGTTAAGCAGTGCAGAGTTGACGTGGAAGGAGAAAATATAAGCAAAAGAGGAGACGAGGTAGAGATATATTTATTCTGACAACAATAAAGAGGGTAAGGGAGAAAATATTATCTGCGTTTCTTTTTGCTGTCAGAATCAATTGTAGGTAGGTATATAAAGTTGCATATGCGAGGCGCGAAATGAATACAAGCAAAAAGTATTGAGAGTGTATGAGAGTTCTGGTTTGTTTAAATTCTGATACGATTAATTACCGAGGTTGCCATTTTGTCGACTTTGTAATAAGATCTAGAGGAATTTGAACTTAATAAACTCAAATTGTTTTATTTCGTTTTTGAAAACTAAATAATTTCAAATTGGCTTTATTTCGTTATGGTAACCAAAATAATAATAAATAAAAAGAAAATAGCTTTTGCATAGTATGTAGGTACATACCCATAGAAAATAGTATGAAATTAAAAAAAAATAATTTTGATTAGGTACAAAAACGAAAAATTATTGTTATGCGTTGATAGGTATTTATATAATTAAATATATAAAAAAAATTTGATATAGGTATAGACCAGTTTTTAAAATTTATTCATATAAACTTTGTTTGCAAAAAATATAGAAAATTTTTAATACCTTTTATGTGTATAATAAACAATTTCAGAAATTCATAAATATTCACATAAAGCTATTTTGAAAAAAAATCAAATAAGTTCTTCGAGAAAAAAATAATTTTAGAAAACTTAGATACCGTTTTTGGAAAAAATATTTTTTATGCATTTACATATTGCTTATAAGAAATTTTTGAAAAATTAAAAAAAAGGAATTTGGTGTCAATTTTAAGAAATTATTGATAAACTAATTTTGAATATAAGAAATTTCTTTAAAATTGTTCTAGAAAAAAAATTAGAAATTAATTTTAAGTATTTAAAAATAAAGATTCTAGGAAATAATTTCAAAAATTAATCGTTCAAACTTTTTCAAGACATTGATTTTTCAAAAACAATGTTTTTAGATAAAAAAATATTTTTTCGTGTTCTCTATCAAAAAACTAAAAGAGATAGAAAGAAATGGAGTATGCCATTCGAAAGAGCATGTTTGATTTATAAAAACTGCATTTCTAACTAAATTTAGCCAAAAATGCTCTTTTGAACAAGATATAACTCAGACGACAATATGCACAGAAATAATTTTCTTCTATCCCAAAAAATACGTAATCGCCAAAAAAAGTATTGAAAGTATTGACCTTGAAAATATTTGCCTACAGAAAATAACAACTACCAAATCCCCACACACACCTACATTCTACTCCAATGTACATAGTATGTGCCTTTGTTCTCCTATTTTATATACAGTATTCCTATTGCTGTCACTGTCATGTATTAAATGTCTATCTGTTAAAACTCTGCCATAGGCACCTCTGCTAATTTAGTAATTATGGTGCCGCTTGGTTCGCCTAGTCGCGTTCCTATTCATGATAGTACTATTCAAATATATATACAATGCAAGATGAAAGAAACGTCAAACGAAATCCTGATTCTGTTCAGTGCGAACGCTTCAACGAGATTTCGTAATCTTGTTGCCGAGATTTTAATTCGGTGTGAAAAGCCTATTAGATTCTCTTCATAATTTTATATTTATAGTTTGACAAGTAATGATGTTCTCATTCATCAGATCCAAAAACAGGAAATTTTAGCCCAGTTTGCTTTGTTCTGTTTCAACATTATACCGCCAATATGGCGGATTTTTATATCACAAAACACCGAAAACCGAAAACAACAATGGCGTATCGAGTAAACAAAGCGTCGTTTTGTCATCGTCCATAATTTTTTTTAATAATATTCCAAAAAGTTTAGTGCAAAACATTAAAATTTATTGCTTAATTTCTTCCTATCACTTTCACCTATAGATAGGCCCTAAAATTAGTGAACCATATACTGTGTGTGATAGAGAATTTTAATAACAAATTTGTGCGCGCCTCACTGCATAACCTCAGAACAGTCTATTTTTTTCTTTCATTTTCTTGGGCGCTGAATATCCAATCTAGATTTCCACTATATCGTTAATAACTTGTTTGCAAATCCGTTCCAAAAATGAAGGAAGAGGGCCTCCTAAGTAAATCCTCGTCCTCATCCAATAACGATGAGATATTAACGTCGCTCTTGAAGATTAATAATTTCGATAACAGCATCAAAGACGAGTCACTGGACATCAATCTGTCGGCATGTGTAACCATATCCACCGATCCGACGATCATCTGCAACAATAGCCTTTCTTCAGACTTTTGGAAGGTCTTTGACGAAAGCGCTCAAGCCCATGAGAGCAGCAGTGCTAATGCAAATCGATCCACAGCTGCCGAGGACATCAATTTCATCAGCCTACTTCCTCCACCACCACCTGCGGAGGTTCACAAAGGCCTAACTGGATGGGGGAGTGATGTGCCTCCTTCGATCTTACCATCTCCCACAAAGAAGAAACACAAAAGTCGAAAACAATCAAAGCAAACAGAAAGAACTGACGAGGAAAATGAACAACGCCGGGCAGCGGATGCTTCTCTGATTGCAAGTGACCCCTTTCCGATCTCAAATAGTTTTAGGGGTAATTTTCCGATAGCTGCAAATAAATCGGATGCTCCCACACAACCTGAATTTAAATTCAAATGCGAACACTGTCGAGTTGTGTTAGTAGGATTGGACGAATTCACCAAGCACGAAGCTTCCCACAAGATTCTCGTCAAATGCAACGAATGTGATCGCGAATTTGCCAACGAGAGTGGCCTGAAGAAACACATTAAGAGTCATCGGGATGACTCGAGGAAGGACGGCTGGAAGAAGTGTCCGGATTGTGGCAAGTGGTAAGTTAACAAAATTAAATTAGTATCTTGATAGATGAAGTTTGTTTTGCTTAACTAAAGGGATTTGATGATTTCTTTAATTAGCAATTCCCATCTTCCTATATCTCAGTAATCGGTTTGGTCATCGACCCATTAGATGAACAAACTCGCGCTACAGGTCCTATTAGCAAACACCTGTACTGGTTTGTTATTGAGAAATACACTTTTAGTGTGTCATAATATCTGCAAATTTCTCGAAGCGTCGAGTTCGACCAACCACCAGTTTTTAAAAACCAACTAAAATACTTGGGTGTTAACTTAAACAACCTCTTCAAATTCAATGTTTACGTTCGTTTAAATAAAAACAAAACCAAAAATACTTTAGATATGCTAATGCCCTTTCGCAGAGAGACATAATATGCTCAGCAAAAAAAAAAAACTCAGCTCTTGTTCTATAAAACCTTAATTAGGCCAGTACTTATTTAGTCGTTTCCAATCTGGTTTAGTGTATCCCGCTCTATTTTTGGATAATTGAAAATCTGCGTTAACAAGAAATTTACGGCGGAAATAAAGGATACTCCAATAGTTCCATCTATAACGAAGCTAACGTTACTCCCTAATAATGAATGATCTAATCAAGGAATTATATTACTCGCAAAAATATGTATCTTGGTCAGATTCGCCTAATTTTTCTCAAATCGGTATCGTTAAAGAAAACCTCAACCGCCTTCCTGATAGAATCTCAAACTTCTTCATATCTGCCTCTATAGGGGACAACAGGGGAAGACACCCTAACCGTTTCTGACTGACTCTGAGTTCGCCTCACCATTTAATTAAAACCGATTTCTCGCTTTATAAGTCTGAATCTAATCCCTCAATGATAGCCTTTAGAACAGAGCTGTAATTCTCTTAACATCAAGTTCCTTACAACTTACAGCATTTTAATATACCTTGTAAGGCAACTTTTTTTTTTTTTTTTTTTTTTTATAATCTATCCGCGCTCAAGGGATTAGATTACCCTTTAAATGTTTCAACACAGCGCGGGCGTGAATTTAAGAAGAGAAAGAAGGATAGGAAAGATTTTTGGCACGATGTTCTGAGACTGAAGGTTGTTGTCTCAGATATTTTATCTCCAGGGATGGCGGCTGAACTAAAGCGGAGAATGCCGTGTCTTATTTGTAGTCGCTTATAATTCACATTATTTTATTCGTGTTCATCCTTGTTGGGCATACTAGTTTAACTCAATTACATGTTGTTAGTGTTATGCCTGAACAACATGTAATGAGTAAACCAGCAACAGCAACCCAGTGATGACAAGTTTAGAAGGTTTTTAATGGAATTAAAATGACATAGACGACGTCAGGGATCGAACCTGTGATCATGAGGTTAACAGCGAGCACACATCCATCGCGCCACGGCCACCCCCTAATAATAGGAAATGAAAGCAAAAGAGCAACGTAAATGCTGTAAGTCGTAAGGAACCTGATTTTAAGAGAATTTAAAGCAGTCAAAGCATTCCAAATAGTAAAAAAAGAATTCAAGCAGTCCAAAGATTTCACGCAGTAAAAAGACTTCAAGCAGTCAAAAGACTAAAACAGCCAAATGACTGCATTACTTTCAATGTAATCAAAACACCCCATGATGGCAAAGAATGTAAAAGACTTTTACAACACTTCCAAGAATGTCTTTTGACTGCTCTAGACTATTGGTTTACTAAAGACTTCAAAATTAACTTTTTTTGTAAGTTGAAGTACTGCGATAAAGAACGTGAATGCATTCCGAATATTTAGTTAAATGAATGGGACTTTTTGCAATGCATTAGCAAATGAATGCATTATTTTACAGCTCTGCTTTAGAGATCGAAGGAAAATTTACGAGTATTGTATTATCCGACCACCTGCATTTTTCGTCACCCTGGCCAAGTTCACTATGATTTATCTACGTGAACGTGCTTCACTAGCGGTGCAAAACGTCTTTTTGAGGTAAGGAATGTTAGTGTGTGTGAACGCACCATCAGAAGAAGGTTAGCAGAATTGAATATCAGAGCTTTCCAAACAGCGCGCGCCCCCGAATTGCTCACACTGCACTGGACTGCAGAGAAATGGACGACGTGCTATTCTCAGACGAAAGCAGAATAGGTCTACGAGGTCCAGATGGAGGTCAGCGTGTCTACAGGTGAAAAAGCGAAAAGTTTGTTCCATGCATGATAACCGAAACAGAGGGTTACCAAGAGTCTATAATGGTTTGGGGAGGCATCAGTTATGAAGCTCGCACGGACCTTGTTGTGTTCGATAGAGGCAGTGTGAATGCTCAGATATATGTACGTGGAAAACGTTTTGCAAGACAATGTGATACCTTTCGCAATATATATTGGTGACAACTTTCGGTTAATGCATGACAACGCACGCTGCCATACCGCAAATTTGGTAACTAACTATGTAAATGAAGCCATGGCCATCACGCAGTCCAGATCTCAACCCTATTGAGCATATTTGGGACAACCTCAAAAGACGTGTAGAGGGTTATGTTGGTGATGTAAATATAAGACAGTGTGTTTAGTTGGAGTAAGGTTAAAAGAAGAAGCAAACTTAATAATAATCTTTTTGAGAATTGTTGAAAATTGTTTTGAATCAAAGTTACAATAGATTTTTTTGGGGTTACTGAGGCTAGACTCTTTCTTGTAAATAGATTTTGGATTAGGCAGTTTAGCAAGACTTATTTTGCTGATTGTAAATGACCGGCCGAATAGAAATTTAAAAAAAATTACCTACGTAATAAAATTTCTTTTCATTTTGTTTCAGTTTAAAACTCGGAAGCATGTGGATGCACAGGAAAATCCACAGTGATAATAAAAAATACGGCTGTGATATATGTGGCCAAAAATTTGTTCAAAAAATCAATCTTACTCATCATCAGAGAGTGCACACAGCAGAAAAGCCCTATCAATGTGCTGAATGTCCAAAAAGGTAATAAAACACAATATCAATTAATATTTTTGTTATTTATTTAAAATATTATTAAAGATTTCAAGAACGATCTCATTTGCAACGTCATCAAAAATATCATGCCCAAACCCGTCCGTTTCGATGTGAAAAATGTGGTAAAATGTATAAAACCGAACGTTGCCTCAAAGTCCACAATCTTGTACATTTGGAACAGCGTCCCTTTGCATGTCAAGTATGTAACAAAAGTTTTATAAGCAACTCCAAGTTGAAACAACACTCAAACATTCACACTGGTGAACGTCCGTTCAAATGCAACTACTGTACAAGAGATTTTACAAATTTTCCCAACTGGTTGAAGCATACTCGTAGACGCCACAAAGTAGATCATAAAACTGGGGAGCTTCTAGAGCACATGCCTTCTTATTGTACAAAATCAGGAAAGAAATCTACGGCAGCGGCAGCAGGAGGTGGTACCGAGGGAAAACCAACAAGGAAGAAGAAGAAAACCGAGACGGAGCAGAATAAAATAGTAACGACTACATCACAGCCACAAACACCACCGCTGCCGCTACCAAAGTCTTCCCAAACAACTCCCTCCGTCCAGCTTATGAAAGCAAAAGTTAAAGTAGAACCCGGTCTGGAGCCCGATCAGGAACCCACAAGAGAACGCACTAATAATAATTTCTCGGATTTACACTCTCTAAGCATAACCAGTGCGGAGGAATTGATCATGGAACAAGCCCTCGAAATGGAAGAATTTTGTTTCTACAAATCTCAGTTGGACCAGTTCTGTATGCAAAAAGAATTTTCTGTAAAGAAAGAATTCGGTAAGAGTTATTTTAGATTTTTTTTTTATCATTTTACCTTACAATTTTTTTTAAATTTTATTGTAGACAACAAAGCTTTGTGCTCAGTAGACTCCTCGCCGTTTTCTTCGCCAGCTTCTGTCGAAATTCCCATTACGTACAACATCCAGTCTCTTCCATCTACTACAATATCGACGACAGCTGGAAGAACTACTTTGTCCGAATCTGCAACATCCAACACAATGCGCATACAATTTTTCAAGAATCAAACACTTCCGTCCGTTGATACTTTAATAAATGCTTGCTTCTTTAAAAGTGAAAATCAAAATATGTAAAAAAAAAGGTTTTCGCGCCACCTAAAAGCCATTGTGCGTCCACTAAATTCGATTGCATAACGTTGTAATTTAAAACGAACGAACAATTGGCCACAACTAAGACAGAAAATCATTTCAAAACAATTCATGTGATCACAAAGTAATTTAAATTTTTATTGTTTCTAAGAATTATAATGCGATTTTTAGTTATGTAAGTGTGTTTGGGTGAAAGGCTTGATTGAAAAACGTTTATAATTATACAATAACATAACACAATTGGTCTCTATGACTATTGATTCTATAGATTAAGTTCAATTGGAAAATATTTTCTTTCCATCTGCGCGTATGAGTATTGCTGAATAAATTTATTTGATAATGTTCAAATGGAACTAAATTTATAAATCTTTTGAACGTATATTATTTTCGATAAAAAAATAAATTTCAACTTAACAAAACGAAACAAAACATTTCCTTCTCTTCATGGCTAATTGGATTTATTTGTATGAGTAAAGAAAAAAAGGATTTATACTAAATATCCATGTGCCTTTAGCAGTATATAATTATTATTTAAACAATATTAAATATTCAAATAGTTTGCCTTATACAAAATATTAAGAGCAACACAATAGAATGGCTATAACAAAATTTAAACAGACAAAAGACATATTTTTTTAATTGGCTATCGCAACATATGTTTTGAGTGTTAAAACCATTTATTATTAATATAGCAATTTCTAGTGAACAAAAAAAAAATTAAATTGTTTTTAGAGCTCTTAAGAACAACCCCAGATATATAGTAATAAAATTTCATTTTGTAATCTGAAATATTTTTTTTTTTTCTTGTTTTCCTTATTTTTCTATACCAAATTATACACTCAGGTTCCTAAAATCACAATGAGATCGCAATGAAAACGAATTTCCAATTTGAGTGAATTTGTTTTCACTGTTCTACATTTCACTCGTTTTCATAATTTTGAAATCACTATGTAATCTATGTAAATTTCGCTAAAGGTAATTCTATAAAATATTGTAAAGAGTGCTTTATTGCTTGCAGTGACATTACGATATGCAGAAGAAAAATTGTTAGGAGATCGATCATTCAAACCCATTGGGAAATGATGACGCTCCGTATGTGGTAAAGATCTGGGCCCGTATCGCGTAAGAGTAAAGTGATCACTTAATTAATTGATTGTCGTTTTGACAATCGCTCTCTTTATATTTCTTTATTGATATGATAGAGACATAGAGACAGCTTTATATATTCAAAATGACAATAAAAAATTGATAATCAACTATTACCTCCACCCCTGTATCATGCTATCGACCTGATAAACGTGCCTTTCCAGTAAAACTCCCATTCCTTTATCGTGTAGCTGGCCGCGGTCTTATGTTTTCTGGCCCAAGGAAATTTCCAATGATCATGTCGAAAATATTTTGATATGTCTTCGTCGATTCGAAGTACTGTGTCAAAGATTTTGATTTGGAGAATAAAATTTGTTCAAGTTGAATTCAACTTGAAATGACCAATGAAGAGGCATGAAATTTTTAACTTAATTTTTTTTCGATGGACGTAAATCAAGTTCCAACGTTATTCTATAATAGAAAAGGATATTTTTCATATTTTTTTTGAAAACTTCACAAAACAGCTTTTAAGAACTTTTTTTTTTGAAAACGACATAATGATTTTTTAAGTTTGTTTTTAGATTAGATTAGATTTGGATTTTTGGAAATTAAATAGCGTCTGGGAAGGATGTCATTCTGTTAATAGTGTGTTCTGTATTATGATTCATTACGATCCTAGTATTAGTTTTGTTCAGTGAATAAAAGTTCAGAGTAGAGCAAAACAGAACAGAGCAGAATAGAGCAGAACAGAGCAGAGCAGAACAGTTTCCATGAGAAATGTCAGACAAGTTAGAACAGTCAGTTATCTGTTCTACCTTTCTCTAACTAAAAAGCTAGGGCAAGAAATCTTGTTCTAAACTGTTCCAAACTGTTCCAGACAGACTCATTGAACAGCAAATCAGAACAGTTTAGAACAGAAAATTTCTCATTGAACAGCAAAAAGGTGTACTTTTCTGTTCCAAACTGCTCTAAACTGTTCGGAACAGCGTCACTGAACAGAACTATTGTAAACCATACAGTGTAGCAATTGACTATATACAGGGTGTCCCAAAAGCCAACGTCGAAACGAAAACGGGTGATAGGGTAGGTGGTGACAGTTATCGGAAAAACAATTAAAAAAATCGTAGCCATGTATTTTGTGAGTTATAGGCATTCGAAAAAAAAAATTGAAAAAATGGTCACCCAATGACGGTCTTTCAAATGCCGTGATTACAAATCTTAATTTTTCTCCATTTTTGTTATTGTTTTGGAACCTTAAATAACACTGCTAACAATTTGCATCAAAAATTTAAATACAACTGCATTAGGTTTAAAGAAAATATCACTTTTTTGCCCAACTAAGTACTAAACATTTTTACATGAACCTAATTCAATGGACTGTAGTGTAAAAAAAAATGTACTACGAAATTTCGGCAAGTTACCTTAAAAGTTGGCGTGTTCTATTCTCATTTCAAAATGGTATAACATTTTTGAGGATATTTCATAAATAACGGAAACAAAAATGTTTTTCTCAAGTAACCCGGTCTTAAGATAATTCTTTTTAATTCAGTAAAAAAAACTTTGAATGCACTTTCGGCTTCATCGCATCTAAGTTTAAGTTCGAGGGGGGTGAACAGTAATTTATAAGTAATTACTACCAGGTCCAGAGTACCGCGGGATATCAGATAGTGATTCATTTCTATTAATTTGGTTTATTTTTATTATTATTTATTAATCAGAACATAAATGTTACATAATTAATCTTAAAGCTACAGCTCTAGCATTAAAAGCTTAAGGTATTTGGTTTAAGTTTTAAATAAAATTCAATTTTTCAACAAAAATTACATCAAAAGTTTATTTAGATAAGCTATAACAAATGTTCAGATTGTTTGCCTCCAACGGCAATGCAAGACCTACATCTTCTTTAAAAAGATCGGTTTATAAGACGGGTGAATCTCCATGAGTTGATGTCTGCAACACCCTCCGTGATTTTTTGCACAGCTCGGCTATGTTTTGGATCGGTTTTGAGTAGATTGGTTTTGATTCTTGGACAAAATTCTGTGGCCCGATGAATCAACATTTAAAAAGGATGGATACTTGAACCTTCACCATTTTCACGAGTGGCATGTAGAAAATCCACATTTGATGGGGGAAGACAAATCACAGTATCGCTTCAAAGTAAATATGTGGACCGGAATTCTTAAAGGTAAAATTATTGGACCATTTGAGCTACCAGATAACTTAAACGGCGAGGTGTATTTAGATTTTTTTTCAAAACCACTTACCAAATTTATTGGAAGGTGTGCCACTTAGCATTTATGGAAATATTTGGTTTCAACATGACGGCTGCCCAGCGCATTATGTTTGCCTAGTGAGACAAATCCTTGATGAAGAATACCCAAGCAGGTGGATAGGGCGGTCGGGTGCAATTTCGTGGCCAGCCCGTTCTCACCTGCCTTAAACTCTCTGGATTTCTTTCTTTTGGGGGTAGTAAAAGAAAAAGTATACTCAAAACCGATCCAAAACATAGCCGAGCTGCGCAAAAAATCACGGAGGCTGTTGCAGACATCAACTCATGGAGATTCACATGTCTTATAAACCGATCTTTTTAAAGAAGATGTAGGTCTTGCATTGCCGTTGGAGGCAAACAATCTGAACATTTGTTATAGCTTATCTAAATAAACTTTTGATGTAATTTTTGTTGAAAAATTGAATTTTATTTAAAACTTAAACCAAATACCTTAAGCTTTTAATGCTAGAGCTGTAGCTTTAAGATTAATTATGTAACATTTATGTTCTGATTAATAAATAATAATAAAAATAAACCAAATTAATAGAAATGAATCACTATCTGATATCCCGCGGTACTCTGGACCTGGTAGTAATTACTTATAAATTACTGTTCACCCCCCTCGAACTTAAACTTAGATGCGATGAAGCCGAAAGTGCATTCAAAGTTTTTTTTACTGAATTAAAAAGAATTATCTTAAGACCGGGTTACTTGAGAAAAACATTTTTGTTTCCGTTATTTATGAAATATCCTCAAAAATGTTATACCATTTTGAAATGAGAATAGAACACGCGAACTTTTAAGGTAACTTGCCGAAATTTCGTAGTACATTTTTTTTTTACACTACAGTCCATTGAATTAGGGTCATGTAAAAATGTTTAGTACTTAGTTGGGCAAAAAAAGTGATATTTTCTTTAAAACTAATGCAGTTGTGTTTAAATTTTTGATGCAAATTGTTAGCAGGGTTATTTAAGGTTCCAAAACAACAATAAAAATTGAGAAAAGTTAAGATTTGTAATCGCGGCACTTGAAAGACCGTCATAGGGTGACCATTTTTTCAATTTTTTTTTGAATGCCTATAACTCATAAAAATCATGGCTACGATTTTTTAAATTATTTTTCCGGTAACTGTCACTGCTTACCCTATCACCCGTTTTCGTTTCGATGTTGACTTTTGGGACACCCTGTATAGCAATATTAGATATATTGCGGTTAATATTTTTGAGTGTACAGGAGCAGATCAGTGTGATTTATCATTTATAATAATCAACACTAATAATTGTAAATTGCAATTACATATTGTGAATTTTTTTGTATCCAAAATTAATACCTGCATAGATAACTGTCTAGTTTTTTTTTTTTTCGTGTTTGTGTATTGCAATGACTGGTAAGTTTTGTGTCGGGTATTGTAACATTCGGGGGCTCCGAAAAAATGTCTGTGCTGTGTACGTTTACTCTGTTTTAAACAGGCCAGCAGTTTTGACAGTAAGTGAAATCCAGGTTGGTGAAAACACCGATCATACGGAGTTTAACCTACATGGTTATAGTTTAGTGCCACTATTTTTTTCCCATCATGATCTTGCCGTATACGTACGTATTGATGTTGCCTATCAGCTTCTACCATTTTAAATTATATGTGGTTTAAATTCTCTGTTCAAAGGCGCATCATTTATACATATTTTATTTATCGCAGTCCAAGTTTGTTTACTAATTAGACTTCTAATGAATTCGATGCCCTGCCCGACGCTATCCAAAGAATTGTTTCCCATTTTCCGCACAGTGAGATCATTGTTACGGGTTTGGGCTGCGCTATTCTGGTTAGACAACATCCGAAGGAAGGTCTATCGAGATTTTTGCTGAGTTGAACAATCTGACTCATCTTGTTGTCGAGCAAATTCGTTCGAAGTCAATCGGCAAACACTATACTTGTTCCTTACCTCTGACCCTGATAAATACAACAAGTGTTTTATCGCCTCTAGGCACATCAGACCATTGTGTCATATCTGCGAATTTCTCATGTCAGCAAACCCCGGTTAAAGGAAACCCTGATAAATTATCAGCTCAAGAAATATCTTGAAGAACGAAAGCTTCTCAATGACCGGCAGTATGGCTTTCGTAGCAATAGGTCCACTGGTAATCCAAAGGTATATCCCACCGAAGAGTGGAACAAATCTTTACGTCATTTTGGAGAGAGTAAGATTACTGCACTTGATATTTCAAAGGCATTTGATAGAGTTTGGCAACAACTCTCTTATCGAAAATGCTGGAATTCGGTATCGATGAATCTCTTCTTCGTTTGATTAGAAATTTCCCTTGGGACCGTTCACTACAAGTAGTTTTGGACGGTTTCAAATCTGATATCCACCAAATAAACGCTGGTGTGCCACAGGGCTCCGTTTTGTCTTCGACACTCTTATGTTCATAAATGATCTTTTGTCTTCAAAAGAGAGCTATACAAATGATAGGCGACCGTTGTCTAACTGAAACATTTGTATCTCTCGAGCGACGTCGTAATGTTTCATGTCTATCATTATCTTACCGTTATTTTCATAAACAGTAATCTAGTGAAATAGCCAGTTGCATTCTTCCCCTCAAACAATTCAACCGTAATACCCGTACTTCTATGAATGCGTAAGAACTTCAGAAACTAATGTCGTTTTTATTTGGCAATTCAGAATCTCTCTCCGATCTGGGATCCCAACTGAACACTTTTTTTATTTTGACGATTCTAAAGTTTGGTGTAAATGTACATGTACTATATGCGAAACAACATAAAATACAAAAGTAAAAATATTTTAAACTTTAAAACCTTAAAGATATAAATATTTACATGTTCCTCTGAATATTTTTCTAATACATCCTTCACAAAGTTGTGCACTTTTGGTTAGTTGGCATATCATCATCACTTGATGACGAACACCAGGAAGATGATTCCAACAAATTTTGAAAGAGAATACTGATTGTTGAAAGCAAATCACTTCGCACAATTAGGGTACAAAAATTGTCGAGTTTGACGTTTAAGTATTTATGTATATGAACGTTTGAGTGCTTCTGATTTCAAGAATCAGAACAACCAAGTGAACACTTTCGGGATAGTCCATAAAAACGACATAATTATTTTTGTTAAAATAAACGTATTTTGATTTGAGAATTAGCCAGCTCCGAGTAAGAAAATGTATCGCTCAACATTGACATTTTCCAGTTATGACCAGCTTTTTAGTGATTTTCGAACACTATGCGCCCCCTCGAAATTCAAATTAGCTTCGTGTGCTCTGTTAAGAAAGTTAATCGCGCACTTCTTCCATTTTATGGTCAGTTTAATCGACCTATTGAGGCGGCTATTCGCGCTATTGTGACTAAATTTCGCACCAAATTTACATTGGTGGACATTAAACCACCAACACGCTTAGGTAGAGTGTGAACTGAGGAAAATATCGCAGCTGTATCGGCCAGTGTTAGTGATAACCGTGAATTATAGATTCGGCGCCGCCGTTCGCAGCAATTGGGCAACAATGGACCCATTGATTGGCGAGTTCGGCGATTTAACGCCTCTAGACAATTTTTTGTGGGGCTATGTTAAGGCTCATGTCTATAGCGACAAGCCTGCTTCGATTGACGCACTGGTATCCAACATTGAAGCATTTAAGTATGCCAAAATTGTACTAGGCGCATGGACCATTTGAGGCGCAGCCGCGTATGTATGTGTTTTTTTTTTGTTTTTAATTTCCAAAAGCTCTTAAAAAATTACTCATTAGTAGTCTCTTAGTCAACACAAATCAAATAATGTACCCACGTACTCTATGATAAGTATACAGGGAACATGAAATTGAGTACCATACCGAACGATTTGATAAGAGTTGTTGTCGTTTGTCCAACGAAATCCACAGAACCAATACCGATTTTTAAATCTCATCGTTCCAAAGGCAAATGGTTTTATTCACGAAGGATCGTATTTCCTTTTATTATTACCTACAAAACTAAGCTTAACATACATATATGCATTTAAATAATATAATAATTGAAATAATACATTACATATTAAAATATAACATTTGAACTAATAACAACAACAAGACTTAATATTTATGGATACAATTTTAAAAGAAATAGTTTAGGTATAACAAACCAATTTTTTGGCTATGACATTTAAGGCAATTTCAAGTGCAATATTGATTGAACTGCTTATTGATAGAAAGCGCTCACAAAACAGTATTACAAGAGGACCTTTCAAACATTTATGTTGAGAGTATGTATGGTGTGTTTTCAATTAGCTACTTTTAATTTATATAAAAAAACTTTTTAAATTTTGTTACATATCTATTGTTTAAACTTTAACTTTTAATTCAACAGACATTTGTTTTATTAACTTTACATGATTAATACTAAAAGATTTGTTCTGTGTAATCACGAATGTGGAATGTATACTTTCAATGTTTATACATTTTTGGTAAAGATTTACTTTTATATAACAGTAACAGGAAATAACTGTAAAAATACGTGTTAAACCAATAAGAATAGGTACAAACAATATTTTTTTAATTTTTCTTTCATACTTGTCGGTTTTAACTATGAGTGGTAAATTTTTTTTAACTTAAATTAGAGAGTACTTCAAGAATGTAAAAAGCAATATCTTCATCTCGATTTTGCCAAGACACGGAAATAATTTTTTGTGAGGGGTCGGTTTCATCAGAAAGAATTTCCATTTGCACACTTTCCACAATAACTTTCGAACTCTCTTCTAATCTTACATTCCAGTCTTTGAGCTTCTCTTTGAAAATCATAAAAAGGTTTTCTTCACTTTTCAACTTTGAGTTTGGATCTTCGAATTTATATTTGGAAAAAAATGTTAAGTTCTGGTATATAGAAAAGTTTTCCTTGCAAACTTCAACGACATTCATCATGATTATTCGATTCTCTTCTGCAACATGAATAGTGAAGATAGTATTTCGTTTGATTGGAGTTGGTCCAGGTCCTCGAGCTTTGCATGTATTTGTTCCGTTTTTCAGCAAATTCAAGTCTTCCTCCGTTAGTAATTTTATTCGTGTTTCAATTACACAAGTTTCGCCACACGAAATAACATTGCAATTGACTTTGATTTCATTTTTAATTTTTGAACTCAATAGTTCCATATTCTCATGACTTCTTCCATGAACTAGTGCAACATTTTTCGGCGCACAGTTTTGAATGAGTTGCATTATCCCTGTAATGGAATATTTAAATATGAATATTTTTTTTTTTTTAAATAATTAGTGATTCACCCTCACCTAAATGTACTCGAAATGGTAGAGATGAAATTCTACAACATACATATGCGCATAGGTTAAATCCAATGAACCTCTTGTATAAGTCACTTATTAAATATAAAATTTGTTTGTATTGAATGCTTGTTAGTATAGTGTTGAAATGTGTTAAAAAAGAGTTATTAACGAAATTAAGATCCATAAAAATGCAAAACTGAAATCTATGCTTAAATAAGGAGCATGATTAAATAAAATGCACGACTGGGTCGCACGAACTTGCTCCTATGTAATCGACTGGGAATTTTAAAAACGAATGTTATTAGAGAAAACTGTTCAAAAGAATAAAATTAATTTTTAAATTCTTTTAGTAGTAACAGAATGCTATGCAAGTATGAATTTATGCAAGAACAAAAATATTAAAGTCCTTGTAGTGGTTTCTTTAAAAGAAGCTTTTATATACAAACTTTTTAAAAGCTTTTTAAGAAAAAATTTTGGTACGCTAATTTAAAGTTTTTATTATTGTTCGAATAAAAATTAAATTTACGAAAAAAAATATTGACCCCTTTCGGAGATATCGAATTTAAAAAAAAAAGAAAAAAAAGATTTTTTTTCAAAAATTAAAAAAATATTTATTTTAAAGTTTTGAAATGCAATGTGTTTTAGACTTTTTAGAAGCTTCTCTATAAAAATTTTCATTAAGATCCGTTATGTGGATAATGAGAAATTCAAAATTCGAAAAAATGGTTCTATGGTAGGTACAAGCTGTAATATCTTAATTTCAAAATTTTTTTCATTAAATTAAAGATCGTAAAAATTAATTGAAAGAAAAAAAATTTTATCAAAATTCTAGGTGTCGTTTTCGAGAAAAATACGATTTTTGAAAACCATTTTTTTAATTTTTTAGCATTTGTATGGTAGGTACCTTTATTTTTAGGTACATTAAAAAAAGTTTTTTACATTTTGTAGATTACATATATTGAGAAACTTTTATTTATCAAGTTTAAAAAAAATCTAGCATTGGGTTATTGAAATATTGAGTTTTGAAAAAAAATTTTTGAAGTTTTTTTTAAAAATCCAAAAAAAACTTTTTTGAAAATTTGAGTACACAATTCTATTTATGTTTTTGGGGAGCCTTAGCAAAAAAAATTATCAAAATCGGTTGAACCGTTTTTTTGAGAAAATCAAAACGAAAAAAAATGGTTCCATGGGGGGTACCCTCAAAAACCATTTTTCGGAAAATTTTTTTCAACCAATACCTAGATTTAATTAAATGAAATTTTTCTGTATCTTTATTTTTAAAATCTGTTGAACAGTTTTTGAGAAAAAAAAATGATTATAAAATTTCGAAAAAAATTCGTATGGGGGTACCGTTTTTTTGGTCTTAAAAAAAAAAGAAAAAAACGTGTGGGGGGAAAAATTAAAAATGATATCTACCAAGTTTAAAGAAAATCGGCCGAGTAGTTTAGCCTGTAGTCGAACAGACAGAATTGCGAGACCCACTTTTTTAGTCTTCGCTATCATCGTAATTCAATATTTATGATTTGACTTATCATTTATTCCAAAAAGGCCATTTTATTATATAAATAAACGTAAACGAACTTAAGGTCTTCAATACGGATTAATGAACAATGATACTTTATACAATCATTTTTAAATCAATTTTACTTAACTTAATACTACGTTTTCACCAAGAGATAATCCTGGAATTAAGTTGATTTGCCATGAATCATAAATACAAATAATTTATTTCGTAAATCTAGTATATTAGAAATAAATCTTGTTCTATATTTCTATAGTTCGAACTGTCCTTATATCCATATCGTGCTAAATCATTTCGATGTTTTTTTTACCGTTTCTCACAAATGAAACTTTCTTCCTCTCACCCCCCACTTTATAAAAAAAATTGGAACACCATTAGCATTTTGATGGATGCTGTGAAGGTTAACCTTCTTTGTAATCTTTTAGTACGGTGGAAACAACAAATAAATCTCTTGAATTAAACATAGTATAAGATTTATAGTGTTTTTATGCTTCTGAAATCTAACCTCTGACCCTTGATAATATATTATCTAGACACATCCGACCATTGTCTCATGTCAACAAAAGCCAGTTAGAGAAAACATTCCTAACATAACCGTTTGGTAATACATACAAGAAACCAAACTGGAACGGTCTGAATGATTTTTTAGGAACTTTAACTGGTCCTTATTCTTCCTCCATAGTGACGTGGACTCCAGTGCAATTATGATTAAAAACTTTACTCTTTTCGGAATGAGAAATTTTATCCCGAATAGGGACAAATATATCAAACCAAAAGAGAATTCATGGTGTTATTCGAGCTGTAAAGAGGTTATTAGGGTTAGAAGTAAGTTTTCGATATTATAAAGTCAACCCTAGTGAGGAAAACCGGAGTAAGTTTAAACAAGCTAGAAAGACCTGTAATGATCATATTCAACGAACCAAATTTTTGCATGGCCAACAATTAAGGCAAAAAGTACTGTATAAATGCCAAAGCTAGTCCAAATTTTTGGTCATTTGTAAAAAATTTAGGAAATACTTCTTCGTCTTCGGTTTCAACGCTCGTCTTCAATGACTTTTCTTATGTTACAAAAAAAGGCGAATTTGCTTACAGCAAAGTTTGCTGTTAGTTCGACGCTTCCAGAAAGTTTTATGATTCCTCCTGTACTTGAGAGCGTAAACGATTTTATGAGGCAATTCTTCTTTGCACTTTTATTTATAAATTTCACGCACTAAAAGGATTATAACTTCCCTTAAAATGTTTGAGCACAGTGCGAGCGTTTTAGGAAAATAGGAGATGATTTAAAAGGACATACCGATGCACATTGGTGTCTGAATTGAATGTATGAATATTATAATGGGAGGGGAATTTAGAGTCGGGTAAAGTATTTCAGTATTTAAGTACAAAAATTATTTTTTGTTTTGTAAAACAATTTTAAATAATTTATTTTCAAATTTTTAAACATTGATTGAATATTGAATATTGTTGTAAAATTTGAAAATAAATTATTTAAAATTGTTTTACAAAGCAAAAACTAATTCTTTTACTTAAATTTAATAAAGAGTTTAACTGTACGTCCGAAGTTGGGCTCAAGGGTAAACTGATGAGCATTCCCTGAAGAACAAGAACGAGTATTAAGGTTGAACCGTTTAAGGGGAGGAATGCAACTGGCTATTTCACTAGAACACTGTTTATAAAAATAACGGTAATATAATGGAAGACAAGATTCATTGCGGCGCGGCGATGCTCGAGAGATTAAAATGTTTTGGTTATACATAGTTCTATCATCTCTCATTTTTTGGATTCTATCTATCTAGTAGGTTATTGGAGCACCTGCCCAAATATGGGAATTGTACTCAAGCTTTGGACGAATATAAGCCTTATAGATTACAACCGGATCAGAAGGGGTAACAAATTTCTTGTATTTGCCGAAGTCGAATATATGGTAATTCCACATAAGGTGGTCTGTGATGCACATACCGAGAACTGAAAGCAGTTCAGTTTCCCTCATGCAAGTGCCGCTCATGGATAGAGGCATGGGTGTGGGTTGCGCTTTAACGACAGAAGACAGCATTGAGTTTTTGAACAGTGCATTTAATGAGCTTATCACACGTTGCCGTTCTAGATCCACATCTGAAGAACAAGGGCATGCATCTGGAAACGAATATGAGAAGCTGAGAGTACTGTCGTCAACACTGGATGAGAAGTTTCAAACAAAAGACCATCGATGAATATTAGAAAGAGGGTGGAGACAAAACGGAGCCCTGTGGCACTCCAGCATTTATTTTATGAATTTTAGACTTAAAACCATCCAATACAACTTTAATTGAACGGTTTGAAAAATAGTTTCAAGTACATCGATACCAAATGCACGCATTTTCAATAAAAAAGAGCTTGATGCCAAACTCTATAAAATGCTTTTAAAATGTCAAGTGCAATAATCTCGATCAATTTAGCCTACGGATCATGTGGTTTCAACAAGACGGTGATGTGAGACACAACTCGTATTACGATGCCAATTAAAGAGACATTTTTCCCATGACCCCCTGATTTGATGCCTCCCGATTTCTTCTAATAAGGGTACTTGAAAGAAAAGGTGGAAATCAACAAACCAACCACAACCACGATTCTTAAGGAAAACATTAAAAACGAAAGTTCTTAAAGTTATAACACAAGTATGCGAAATTGTTATGCAAAATGTGTTTAAAACGGCCCGTTTTCGCGGCAAGTCCAGAGCCGCCCACTTGACCTATGATGTCCATTCATAATTTTAAGGACCATATTATCAATCAATAAAATATTAATTGAATGGTTGTAAGTCTAAGGGGTCTAAGTGCTAAAAAATAAAAAGTCAATATTTTTATCAAAATACAATCTAAGTGCCAAGTCTTTTTTCTTTCTTTTAAAACTGTACACACACACAAATAAAGTTGTGGTAGAGTCTAAGTGGTAATTGTTGTTTTCATTATGTTTTTCTCGTATATCTCTAAATTATAAAAATGGCACTTAGACTCCTTAGACTTACAACCCTTCAGTTATAAAATTGTATTTCATTTAAGAAAATTAAAAAAAACCAACCACCTGAAACATAAAACGCACTCTGTATTATTTAAAATAAAAATCTGAAAAAATAGAGATTTATTTTTTTCTTTATTTGGAGCAGATTAAGGTCTATCCGAAATGAACTTTTCTCAACGACCGCTCTTATACATAGGTACATACGAAGATATTGTTGAATTTATTAAAAACAAAAATTTTACTAATTATAATTCCTCTTAAGCTAATATACCATAAATTTCATAATTGTTTAAAAGTAAGTTTTTCAATTTTGAACTTAAAACAATATACATACACATTTTTTCTGACGCGGTGGATCAGCTTATGTGATTTAACATATAAAGAATATATGAAGCAATGTCTTGGTCACCATTTTTCCATGAAACTGAAATAATTTTTCGTTTCGAATCTTTATTGTCTTCACCGACACTTATTTTTACACTTTCCAAGGTAATCATACCATCTTCTTCCAGTTTAACCGACCAACAAACTAGGTTTTTCTTTAATATAACAAAAAGTTTTTCTGCAGTACGTTTGTTCGTTTCTGTTTCTTCGAAGATAATTTTCGAAATATAATTTAAGTTTTTGAAAGGTTCGTATAATTCTTTTAAAGTATCGTAAATGCTCTGTAAAAATATTCGTTTTTCTTTCATCACCAAAACGTAAAATTTACCTCCATTCATTCGATTATTCGGATCTGGAAGTTTAATGGCACACATTTCGGAAATGATTTTACTTGGCAGAGGAACTAAAAGATTGTTTGTTGGAAGTTTTAGAGGCGTTCTTATCAAGCATTGTTCACCCAAGGTTGGGACGAAGCATTCTATTTTGAATTTTTCCATTATTTGACTGCGCAAGAAAGTTATGGGATTTGATTGGATGTGTACCAGAATTATATTTTTGGGATCGCAGACTTCAATAAGTTTCATTATGCCTGAAAATGTTGAAACTTTAATAAGACAACAAGTACATATTACATATTAATGTGACAATGTTCAGAAGCGTACTATAGGCGACAAATAACAAAAACAAATAAATTGTCACTTATGTAAAATATTTAAAGCCTATGTATGTACAGTACATACATGTATTTGTATATGCCATCACCAGCTTCGTCTTATACATTAGGACATTGACATGAACGCCACTTAAATAAATAAATAAATTTGGCTCGAAGAAAACCAGGACCTAGTGACTTACAACTCTCAAACATTCTTGTATATGTTTTAAAAGGAGGGGCCTTCCAAATTTCTGCCGATTCCGAACGGCTAATGAGCAGCACTTTTCAAGACAAAAAATACTCTTGAGGATTTGTGAAAAACTTTTTTGCAACGGCTTAGAATTGAATCCGCAATTCTGCATGACAGTCCAACGCACAGTTTCAAAGTGCCATTAACAGAGTCTACTCTGTAGTTTAAGTTAAACGACACTATTCTACCGTTTAAGCCTCATTTCAAAAACAACTTCGCAACATAGTGACAACACATCCAATGGGAGCCTTTCAAACTTTTTTAAAGAAAACACGTTAAAACGAACTGAAGTTCAGATTACACTGTGAAACTGTACAAGTTGAACTTCAAATTTTAGCTTCAGTTCAGGTTCAGCTAAAAACACTTACAAAATAATTAGCTCTACTTTTTCCTTAAACACAGCCAATTCGTTGTGAATTTTCATAACCTCAAATGATATATGTAGCTAATAAATTCGTTGGATTCTTTTATTCATAGAAAAATCCCTTTTGCTGTTATTGGTTTTCTTTCTTTTTTATAAAACTGTCTTAAAATAAACTAATGTCGTTTCTATTTTTCAATCTGGAATCTCTCTCCGATCGGGGATCCCAACTGAACACTTTTTTTGATTCTGATGATTCTGAAGTTTGTTGATTGTATAAATGTGAAACGTACTTCAAATGTAGACAATAATGTTATCCATTTCAACATGAAAAATCATTTTTGTTGAAAGAAAATTACTTCGCAAAAACAGTTTAAGTTCATATTTTGTTGTTTAAATATTATGTATAACTAATTACGACTTGACAGCGAGATTATAATTTTCTGTGAGAAAAAACATACATACGTCCTGATTATTCGAAATAACAAAATCATCATATAATAGAACGGCAAACATGTTTTTTGTGGTACACTTTTCTCCAAAAGTATTTAACCGATTTCGATAAATTTTATATGGTTGGAAAGCCACAGTTACGGAGATGTGCAGAATATACTTCAGACACGCACTTACACACTGTGGGTCATTTTTGTTTTTGCACTGTCGAACACTTTGCATATTACATAAAATAAAATTTAATTTAATAAATTTGCTTGAAAACACTGCCAATAATTTAATAATAAATAATAAATAAATTGGCACTCGAATTTCGAGAGCTGGGTCGGCTAGTCATTATAATTGATACTAACAAACGTCATGTGTACAAACAAAAGCTTAAAAACATCAGCAAAATAAGAAAAGTGCGTAGACGCCCAAGTGTACCCTTGTGTCATGGACACCTTGTATAAAGTTGTTTACCATTTACCAACTGTATTAGCTGTATTAATTAAAAACTCTTATTCCATGATTTAAAAAAAAAATCGAAATGTTTGCGGAATAGTAAAATGGTGTTTAGATGGTTTAAGAAATGGTTAAACATAATGAACTATTACTGTTTTCTATTCAACATAAATTAACAAACTTCGCCTTCTTGTGCCTGCATACTTCAATTCAATTGTAATTAAAACCTTAAAATTACATCTCTATTTGGCAATCTCAGTTATGAATGTGTATGCCTTGAGAAAACTTAATGGAGACAGAAAACCTCATATCCGGTGTTGAAAAAGATGCATAGCATAAGGAAAACAAAAGCAAAAAAAAAAAAAAAAATTTTGAGTAATTTCCAGTTGTAAATATGATTTTTTGTTTCCACACAAAAATAAGACACGTTTTGCTATTCCAAATATGACTCATACTTAATATTTGATTTTTGGCGCTTGTGCCTGTTTTTCTTAGGAAGGCATGAAAACATGAGACAAACTTTGAAAAGAAATTCCTTAAAACGATGAATACATTTCTGGATGACATTTCGCAAAACCATTTTCGGATGACCTTGGGGATTTTCCTAAATGCAGTGTTGCAGTGCATCGTGCATTTTGTTGCTTTCACAAAGTTAATCTTTTTACTGATTGCCAAAACTTTCTAATGCAATTCATTAAACATGTTCATTCACTTAAACGAAGATGGCGAATTTGATAACGTTATTTTATTGAAGCAAACATAGAAGTGAAATAGTCACAAACAATTTAACCGTAATACTCGCGCTTCAGGGAGTGCCCATCAGTTTACCCTTGAGCCCAACTTCGAACGTACTGTTAATATGAGTAATTCTTTCTTTAGCCACACTATATGAATGTGAAATGCTTTACCCGACTCTATATTTCCCTTATATATAATGTTCAGACATTCAAACCTAATATGGATCGGTATCTTCTTATCCTCTCCAACTTCCCTAACACGCTCGCGCTGCCCTCAATCATTTTAAGGGTAATATAAAAAATCTTTTTAACTTCAGTTGTATTTATTGGATGCTTGCTTGGATATATGCAGTTTTTAAATACTTTTAAATAATTGGAGATTGGTACCATTTCTCAGGAAAATCAAGTACCCTCTTCAACTTTTATTTTTCGCTTACGATTAATGCTCGTCATTGTTCCATAAAATAATATATCATTTAAGACACAATGTAAAAAAGGGGTCCATTTTACCTTGTTAAAGTTTTTAAATTGGATCGCAGCCTAAGCTAAAACCTGATTTTTAAATATATGGTTTTTAAACTTTTTTTTATGCAAACAGACATAAAGATGGACACATCCTTAACTATGCTTAAACCAAAAAATTCACTGTACACCGAAAATTTTATGAACATATACAAATCAATTAAATTAAGAATTAATTTAACCAGTTGAAAGACAATGGCAAAGCGGACGACTTTGAAAAATGAAAAACATGAAATGCGAGCATAAATAATTTTATTACGGTAAATAACTCACCGTTTGCATCTGCAACAGAATCAAAACTCATTTGCTCAACTCTCAGTTTCACTTTGATGATCTCTTTATTTCCAAATTCAATTTGTTGTGCACCTTTTACAATCTTGTACCCCAATGTACCCCTTAAACAAATATCAGGCAATATCAACATATTGTTTTCGTCGTGTGCCCATTTTTTGAATATTTGCAACGATAATCCATTCTGCAACATACCATTAGTTGCAAGCACCACCATTGGTTCGGGATAATCAATGTAACTTTTATCAAAAGATTTTATGTGTTTGAGCTCGAAATCATTAGCATTCGACGTATTCATTTTTGAATTGGTCCATTTGGCGAACATTTTGTAACATGAATTGGCTCTATCTGTGAGACTTTCTGTGGCAAAATAAATCGGATATGACAAATTCATTTTTCCCCAATACGCGTCCAAGAGAATACAAAGTTCCTGAGCTCTACCCAATATAAAAACAGGTATGAGGACCTTACCTCCTCTGGACATACATTCGTGTACATTTTGGAGGAAATCTTGATTGCGGCAGTGTTTTGTTTTTGGATTTTCGGTGGCATACCTACTATCGGTTATTAACAAGTCTGGTTGACATTTGTCAATACAGGCAGCACCCAAGTGCCGATCGGGATTCATATTGAAATCCCCAGTGTAGACAACAGTCTGGGATCCAACTTTTATCCAGAACATAGCTGCACCCAATACATGTCCAGCATAGTAGGCTTTAATTTCCAATTCATTGTCAACCATTACACTCTGATGCAGTTCAACGGCCGTTACTTTCTTCATGCAATTTTTTATTATTTGTGTTGAATAGCGATTATTTCTTCCAATGTATTGAAGATTTTGTCTGTGTAATTCTTCCAATAAAATTGGAACGATAGATTTTGTGGGATGTGTCATATAAATTGGACCGTTAAAACCAATTATTTCCGTCATGTACGGTAGAGCTCCAGAATGTTCTAAAATAGAGTGCAAATAATTTATTTTTAATATGGGAGACATTATTGTTTAGTAAAAGTAATATAACACTAATCATAATGTATATATGATACATATGTATATGGCAAACTTGCCACATAAATACGGTTCACCAGTGACATATACATACGTGTATACATCCGCCTTAACCAATAAACGTTTTCCATACAAAATATTAAGTAATAACCTAGTATTTTCCAGACTGACCCAAATAACTAATCATCATTAAATATCAAAAAAGAAACAAACACAAGTTGCAAATTCGGTGTCATCAACAGACGCACGTGCGACAAGAATACAATCATGCAATAGAACAATTGACTAAGAAGCAAGTAAGATTGAGCGTTGAATACTAAATATCACTAAAAACTTTGCTTGATCCTGAATATTTTATATATATGTAGATAGGAATAATTTGATACCGTGTGAAACAATTTTGATGTTATTGCAAAACGAATTCTTCTTCACTTCGGACTATTATAAAAAAAACACCAATTTTGTATAATAATATCGTTATTAAGTTCTTACAGAACAACATCTACAATTCAAGAAAATCAACTATTCTTACCTATTAAAAATAAATGGAAATTCAATAAAACGAATACAATTGTTGAAATATATCGCAGGCTCTTCCTAAGCATTTCATCTGAACTCAAGGCCAAAATCTGTAAGTTTATATTATCGGACATATCCAAAACCTCGGACTCTACAACTTTTGCAGTAATAAACGAAGATGGCAACACAATACGTCTTAGATTACTCTCAATTAATCAACTCAAATCTTTGCATAAAACTGATGGGGACTCCTGATCATGTTGGCATCCGAGGGAAAGAGATGGCTTATTAAACTGCCAGCCTTGCAAACAAATCACCAAGCTACCTCTATAATTCCTATACCAAAAGTGACCTCATCAGAAACTACACAAAAAGACTAATTGGCTGAGGACTAATTCAATGGAGTTTATATAAACACCGCTACAAAAAACCAAATAAGCTAACTCCTATCCACCCCACGACTGCCTATAATAGGTGATCGCACCCCAGACCATTATTCCACCCTCTGGGCTATGATGCCGTGTTAAAAATAGTTCCTCTTTGCACAAATCATGAAAATAAAAGTTGTAGCCATCTGGCCCATCTACTTCTTTTCATCCGTGAAGACAACCTTCGCCAATCATTTTTAGTTTGGCGTTGGCCTATAGTCCAAGCCATATGATGTTTCGAAAACTTAAGTCGAAGCTCCTTACGCACGGCATTCTAGGGTGGTCTTTTGTCAGCTTTAACCTCTTCAGATGTCCAGCACGAAGAATAACACGCCGAATAAACGTCTATGTATTTAAAATGTTTTCTCTTCCCATTTTTATTCAAAATTTGTCTATTTCACGTTAACTTTACTGAACTATAACTTTGCAGTAGTTTTCTCAAGAAATATTGGCGTATGCAAGTAATTTCACAACTGCCTTTATTCAAATGAACCAAATTTCGTTGCTTACTTTTACGACGCTTTTTGAAAACTTTAGAAAAACCACGATTTTTGGTACAGCAAAGTGTTTTTTTTGGAGTACATTCTCTTCGAAGTTCTGAAACCTTACTTCACTTAAGAATGTTAATAATGCATTCAATTAACGGGGCTTTACAATCGCTTTTATACTTAAAAAAAACAATCAGCTCTATCACGAATTCCATCGTAATCGGAATATCGTTACGAATCACGAAAAAAACTATCACAAAATCCATCGTAGTGGAAAACCTCTTACAAATTGTCATTACGTAAAAGTTTCCGATTACGACGGAATTCGTAATATGGCTGAATGCCTTTATTCAAGTGAACTGCAGTGTATATATAACATACAAAAAATTAACGAAATTCTATTGGCAACACACACAAAGGTATAAATTACAGAACGGTGGACCTTTGCAGCTAGAAGCTCGTTAATTGTAGGGATACTGACTGAACCTTTTTTTATGAGATAAGTAAAGTACACCGACACCTCCTTTCTAACCCTTCCCTTTTTTCTTAATGCTCACACTGTGTCTCTGGCATATTAAGGGTATGCAAACCCCTTAAGTGTGCGCCGATTATAAAAAAAAAAAAAATTGATCCTGTATGTAACTATATATATATATACCAGCAATATGCAGCAAAGTAGTTGCTCAGTTTTATGAAAGAAGATTGGATTTGTATTTTAGTGATGTGACCTTTTGCAGTAAGAAAACAAAGTTTCGGGTGGTAAGAAAACTCTTTCGGATTTAATTAAGTCCAGTTGCAATTATAGGCAACTTGCCTTAAATCCAGATTATCACTCATTATCAGTCCATGATAGTGACTTTCAACTCTCAACCATTTCTGTGTACTTATTTAGGGAAATGGAGGGACATACAATTTAAACCGATTCCGATCAGAAAATGAGCAGCAGTTTTCATGACAAGAGATACTCTTGGAGGATTTGTCAATTCCTTTTTTGAAACGGCTGACAAATATCTAATATAATAATACTAATCAATACAATTTAAACTACGACTATTAAGCTTAAATATCTGTAACCTCCACATTTGTTAACACATGAAACATAGACGATTAATCAAAGTCTTTAAAAAAAACTCACTTTTTCATAACTATAGGACAATCAAATCGGTTTAAGTTCCAGATGTGCTCATATAGACAGACAAAAGCGTTAGACCAATTTTCTTGTCTTTTCTGATTTCGATAGTTTGGCTTTATTTGAAACTGTTCTTGTATACTTTGCAAGTATATATTTCCGAACATACTTAAAATTGATGTAATGTTAAAATAAAAAGTCCGATTTCAACAAAAAAACTTTTATTTATATTTAAATAGTAATTTTATCGCATATTAAAAATTAATCTGACTTAGGTCAAATTAATAAATCAAAATTCATTGAGAGTGAAATAAAATTAATAATACCATGTATTCAAAGATTATTTCAATGTTGTCTTTTAACGATTTTTGGAAAATCAAATTTCAATATTCTGCAATAATTGAAGAATATATGAACCCAGATCTTCATCTTGATTGGTCCATGAGACAGAGATTATTTTTTGTGACTGATCAGCTTCGTTCTCATCTATTTTCAATTCAACAGTTTCTACTGTTATAATGCAATTTTCATTAAATGTAACAGTCCAATCGGTAAGTTTCTCTTGAAGCATTGCAAACAATTTTTCTGCGGTTCTTAATTTTGGACCTGCATCTTGTATCTTAACTTTAGAAGTGAATTTCATAACGTGCCTGCTGATCGATTGTTCCTTGAGTCCTTCGGTTAAATTCATTAATAAAATTTTGTTATCCTTCATCACGAGAACTCCGTGGACAAGACGTCGTCTCTTTGGATCGGGGGGTTGGGCGTTGTACATTTTTGCCTCGGCCTTAAGCAACGACAGAGAAGCATCTACAGGAATTTTTACTGGTGTATTTATAACACAAGTTTCACCATTTGCTGGCATGAAACAATCGATTTTGAATTCTTCTTTGATTTTAGTCAAGAGAAACTGCATACGCTCCGCCTCACCATGGACCAGCATCACGTTTTTGGGTTCGCAATTTTGAATGAGCTGCATTATACCTGAAATGAGTAAATTTATTTGTATCGTTTTGGGAAGCAATTTACTAACATCCAATTTACTCACCTTTTGCGTCCGCATGAGCACTGAAACTCATATACTCCACAGACATCTTAACTTCGACCATCTGCCTGTTCTCGAATTCGATTTTCTTCGCTCCGGCTAGGACCTTATGTCCAACAGTTCCTTGTACACAGTAGCCGGGCATTATCACCATATTGTTCTCATTCGGTGCCCACTTCTTGAATATCTGCAGCGAAAGTCCAGCATGTAACATCCCAGGAGTAGCAAACACAACCATTGCCCCTGGATTATCAATGTAACCTTTGTCGAAAGCCTTAATATGTTTGAATTCGAACATATTGCGATGCACGAATGTCTTTCTAATCTTCTGATTGGTCCATGTGATAAACATTTTGTAATATGTGTTTGCTTTCTCCGTTAATCCCAACGCAAAGTAAATTGGATATTTTAAATTCATTCGTTCCCAGTATGTCTCCAAGAGAATGCATAGTTCTTGTGCTCTTCCCAAAGCAAAAACGGGAATCAAAACTTTTCCACCCCTTGCTACGCATTCATGAACTTTCTTCAGAAAATCACGCTCTCTGCATCGCTTCGAATCACGAATTGTTGTTGCATATGTGCTCTCTGTTATCAACAAGTCCGGGCGACATTTGTCGATCCATGCAGCACCCAAGTGGCGATCGGGAGTCATATTATAATCCCCAGTATAAACAACCGATTGCGAACCAACTCTTATCCAAAACATAGCTGCACCCAACACATGACCAGCATAATAGGCTTTGATCTCTAGCTCATAATCAACCATTACACTCTGATGGAGAGTTACTGCAGTAACCTTCTTCATGCAGTCCTTAATCATTTGAGTTGTGAAGAAATTCGATTCACCTTTACGTTCGACTGCAACTTTGCGCATGTCTTCCAGCAGAATTGGGGCAATAGCTTTTGTTGGATGTGTCATGTAAATTGGGCCCATGTATCCGACGATTTCCGACATGTACGGCAGGGCTCCACAATGATCTAGAAGGGTACAAAAGAAATAAAACATTTTTGTATACTTATGTTAAGGACCGAAGGAAGGCGCACAAAAATGCTAATAAATGATTGTATGTTCAGCGGTTAAAGATATTTTATTTTATTTCACTTCACTCATACTCACTACGAAACAGGCGTTTGTGAGAACTAACAAAGGGATTTTGTCCAAATTTTAAAAAGAATCTACATATACTTACAATAACTTGTTTGTTTTATCTAGCACTTGTCGATAATGGTAAAACCAGACGCGTGGGTTTACTCAAATCGTTGTTGAGTATCAACTTGAAGACTTGTGGTTCTATTGAAACATATGAAAACCAAATGATATCAACCGCTCATAAATTGAGCTCGGTCTACTACTAGGCTAGGCATGATGATTGATATAAGCTTATGATAATGGGTATAGAAAGTTGGGGGCTGCAAATAGCATCCGAGGCAGTAAAGATGAAGCTATTACAAGATGTTAAGGATGATGATGTTGAAAATGGTGGTGACGGAATGGTGTTATATTGTCGAAACTCTTGAAAAATAACTTTTCACAAAGGTAATCAACGTCCTTCAAATGGCCCTAAATATTTCGCAAATTTTGGTTAAGGAGTTGACTGTAACGATTAAAGATGCCTTATACATACCGAATTTGTGTGCGAACCTTTTGGCAGTTAGCATATTAAAAAAAATATGGCGTTAAGATTGAATTCAAAACTGATAAATGTTCAATTAAGGTCAGAAGAAGTTTGATAGCTACTGAAAGTCATATGAATGACAAACTTTATAGATTGCATCAGCCAATTTCAAGATCAAATGCAATAAGCATGCCTGTTAAACAGAAGGCTTCATATGAACTGTGGCATCACATACTCGTACTAGGACATCCAAATCAAGAAACATTAGTCAAAATGAAAGAAGGATCTGTAAAAGGAATCGATTTTGTAGAATCGAAAATACATCAGTGTATCAAATGTCTTGGGGGAAAACATGCCAGGAAGCCATTGGGATTATCACAATTAAGTCAAGTGAGATTTTAGAAGTAATTTATTCTAATATATGTGGACCAATTGAAGAAAAATCGCTAGGAGGCGCTCATTACTATCTTGTTTTCTTGGACGATTTTTCACATAAGATATGTATACTTCCTCTCAAGAATAAGAACAAGGTGGTGTTCGCAGAAACAACCTGCAGTGGTCTATCGACTACAGAAACCGAATATATATAATATTTAAATACGGCTTTTGAAGAAGCTCTATGGCTAACCGTGATTAAAAGATAGAATTATTGCCAAACATTCAAGGAAAAATTATTTTATTCTGTGATGATCAAAGTTTGTACAACAAATGCTAATCACGCAAGGACGAAACATATAGACTTCAGGCAACATTTTTTTACAGATATCATGTTTGTTTTATCTAGCACTAAGTTTAATTTTATTTGTAATATGTTTATGTTACATAATTATATTTGAACTCGAATAAATCGTTCCTCTAAAAGTTTAAGCGATCTGTAATCTATTCAATATTTTCCAACTGATTTAAATTCATCGAAAATAGTTTTTTGTATCATAGGTAATATAGCCGCAGATTTTATATTTTGTTCAAACGAATCATAAATAAAAACAAATTTTTTACTTTCTTTAAAGTAATTCATAAAAAAAAAATCACGGACGATGACAGTGCAAAAAATTTTGATTTTTTTTTTCTATTTTTAAAATGGTAATGTATGATTATTAATAAACTTATATATTTGTGGTTACAAGGTAAATTAATTTTAGATTTAGAAGCCTTCTTAACAATAAATTGGATTCTACGCGAAATGTTATTCAAAAAACTTTCATTATTTCACAATTAATAAAGCAAAATTAGCATTGACTTTTTTATCCAAGGCACGGTAGTGCCCAGCCAAGTTCTGGCACTACACCCTTTTTACAGGCGATTTTTGACCCCTCCCTATCTTCAGTACCAATGAACTCAATATTTGCCAGACACAGGCGCCTTACCAAATTTCAATTTTCTAGCATAAGCGGTTCCTGAGATATAAGGGCTCAAAAATCACAAAAACCGTAACTGACTGACTGACAGATCATCAAAATTATGGAGAACTTCCCAACATCGTAGAATCTTGTAATTTTGCACAACGGTAGGTCTTGTCATGCAAGCAGAGGAAAAAATTTGAGGTTTTCTATTCAGGAGGCGTGGTATCCGCCCACTTTCTCCGAGTTGGTGTTGTTTGAATGGAGCACTTCCGACTTCTGTAAATCGATGAAATTTGGTAAAGTGGTAGGGCTTAAATTGCATACAAAGAAAAAAATGTAAAATTTGAGGTTTTCCATTCAGGGCGTGGTATTCGCCCACTTTCTCAGAACTGATGTAACTTATATGGCACACTTCCGATTGCAGTAGAACAATGAAACATGTTAGAACGGTAGGGCTCAAATTGCAAATAAGGGACCAAAAATAAAAATTGAGGTTTTCCATTCAGCGGGCGTGATATCCGTCTTCTTTCTCCGAATTGGTACCTGAACAGTTAAAGACACTACGCTTGGAACACAGATAAAATGTTTTGGGCCCTTCATTAGTACTTACCTGTTCTTTATCCAAAAATAAACATATTTTTAAATTTTTAGATCAACTTATTTGCTTGAAATACCAGCAAATATCTTTATCATGCCTATATTCGAGAAGATATAAAACCGAAAACACAATATTAACATGTTCGCATTAAAAAAATCCCCTCAATTTCTTTAAGAACTGCTTCAACTGCATATTTAAATGTCTAAAGGTACACATAGAGCCAGCTATTTTTTTGTTTGCTGAACTTGAAAAATGAACAAAGCAGTTGTAAAAAAATACTTCTACTTGAGGCTTGTTTGTACTTTATCAGAATAAAGTTAATAGAAAACATCACTTACCCAAATGAAAATGCGAAATGATAACACAATCAATGTGACTGGTAATTGGTCCTTCGGGAACAATGTAAGAGAAATCCGGGAATCGTCTCTCGTCGTTGAATCCCATGTGCATGCCACAATCGAGCATTATGTTCTTCCCGCCCATGGACAGCAACAAGCAACTACGGCCAACGTCTTGGCCTGCTCCCAATGGAGTTACTTTAATGTCAGGCATGTCGAACTTGACTTAATAGAAGATCTGTTTTATCTCTTTTAATAAATAGATAAGATAATTAACAAGGTTCTTTAAACTCTTTTGGTCAGAATCAGTGAATCACGTTCGAAAACCGAACCAATGTGGTCGGTGTTTTTTTTATTTATCCGTCACTTTGATTATTATTTTTCCCTAATATTCGACACACTTGATATCAAAATAAGGAATGTTGTTTATGGTAAAATTTATTATTTTTGGAAGGCAGGTTAATAAAGTCACATAGAACTACAAGAGAATGTACAGTTAACGTAATTGTGTATGGGAAAGTATAGAAACTATTCAATGACAAATCGAATTATAGTATAGTATTTGGCAGAACAATCTTATTTTCACACTTTTTTATAAAATAACTGGAGCCAAATTTGAAAAGGCTAATATCCAGTCCAATCCACGGCTGGTCTTATTCTGGGACTGACAACTACTGTCAAAGTCAATCAAAGCTCGAGAATAGTTCACAATAGCGTCGATAGGGAAGGTTTTGAGGAGAATTCGCAATATGAAATTTTTTAACTTTTTTTCGCGGACATTAATCATTTTAATTTTTTTTTAAAGCCTAGTACGCAGATCGAGACAAGACAAATTTTATCTCTACAATTTTAATCTCTACAAAACTTTTCCAAATCTCGCGCAAAAGTTTTAAGTTGGAGAGAATAAATCTAATCTAATTTGTTTTTGAGTATATCTCTGGCACGGGTTGTCTTACAAAAGTCGTTCATACCTTTATGGAATCTCCTCTCGATGCTTTCAAGAGAAGCATCAGCACCTTTTACATAAAACCAGTTTTGACAAAAATCACTTTCGGAAATAAGGTGGCTGTGGCTGTCAAAATTTGTCCCGCAAAATAATGCTTGTATCATTCTTTTTCCTGGCAAAATTTAGTGAAGACATTTTGTAGAGCAATTCACAATAGTATGAATTTTGCGCGCGAACTGCGTACTACTCGGAAAAATATCCGAGACAAAATTTCCTTGTATATAAAAACTATAGTACTCTCATGAAGAGGAACGAACGATGCGGCACCATACGAGCGTATTCCATAACTTTTTACGTAGAGTTGTGGAGAGTAAGGACAGACGATAATCAGGAAGGGGTGATAATATTTTCGGTAAAAGCAAACCGAAGGTGCAGAACAAAGCGACGACAAGAAAGATATTTTTTGTTTTTTTTTTTTATCAATTTTGTATACAAATAAGTATGAGGTGGCATTTTTTGCTTCACGCATAGAGAAAAAAACAGTATATTAGGTGCGTTTTATTATTCACAAATCTATCGGGATCCGGATCTGGATTAAGTTTTAACATGTATTACAAAAACAATTTGGGATCCTGTTTTCTATCGGGATCTATTTCAAAGATCCAAAAATCAGTTATTACACTGGCGAGTAGATGGCTTTTTATGGTAAGGTAGTGTAAGCTATAGTCATTGTATATATAAACTATAGTACTCTCATGGAACAGAAAAAAGTGGTATGGAATACACTCTACCGAGGGCGCTGTCGTAGGAAAATATTGTCGTGGAGACTTTTGATTTATGGTGGGGTAGTAATTGAGGAAGAGCGAGAAAATTTTATCAGCTCTGGCAATGAGAAAGAGGGATCTTCTGTGTGTTTTGTTGTTATATTTTTTTGTCAAGAATATTTTTTGTTTTGTTTTTGCTATTTCATACGCAACAAAGCAACGTTGTTCAATTTCGGCATATCTAACCAAAATACAACGTTGCTTTTTATTTGTATGGACACACATACCTATTTGAATAGATTTAAGTAGGAATAATTTTGAAAATTGATTCTTGATAGGATTAGGCTTTTTTGAATTTTATAATATCTACATACATAGGTACTTTATCTTAATATATTAGGTAACTTACCAATGTTTATTGCAATTATTATTATTTTTGTTATTCAAAAGTATAATAATTGGTGTAATTTTGAAGAACAAAAATAATAATTGCAATCAACTAGGTTAACTGCCTACATTAGATGCAGTGGGTGGTTAGAAAATTTTTTTTTGCAATTAATATAATTATGTACATTATGTATGTATATACAAAGGTATAAAACTATTTCTTTAAGAAAATCTAATACATAGGTACGTATACCTACCTATATTTTTATTAAAGAAAATAGCTTTTTCGTATGTACATACCTATATAAAATATGGTATGGTAGAAAAAATTATTTGTATTCGTTGATAGGTATTTATATAATTAAAAATAAAAAAAAAAAGAAATTTGATATATGTAGGTATAGAACAGTTTTTAAAATTTATTCATATAAACTTTGTTTGCAAAAAATATAGAAATTTTTTAATACTTTTTATGTGTATATAAACAATTTCAGAAATTTATAAATATTCACATAAAGCAATTGTGAAAAAAAATCAAATAAGCTTTTCGAGAAAAAGATAATTTTAGAAAACTTAAATTAATTAAAAAAAATTAGAATAAATAGAATAAAATTATTATTGACATAATATTTTTAAAAAATCAGTTACCTTTTTTGGAAAAAATATTTTGTATGCATTTACATATTGCTTATAAGCAATTTTAGAAAAATAAAAAAAAGAAATTTGGTGTCAATTTAAAAAAATTATTGATGCACCCCACATGAAAAACTTTGAAAATAAAAATAAACATTTTTTTATAAAAAATAGTTTTTATCCATATATTTTGTAAAAAAATAAGATATTTGCCCTGCGAATTTTGAACAAACAAATATTTCTTTTAATGTTTGTCTACGAATTTTCATCAAATTTGGAAATTATTAATTCATTAAAATGTATTTTGTTAATATAAATATAAAAGGTACGAATTTATGCAAACAAAGTTTAATAAACCTTTTATTATTAAACTAATTTTAAATATAAGAAATTTCTTTAAAATTGTTCTAGAAAAAAATTTGGGATATTAATTTGAAGTATTTAAAAATAAAGATTCTAAGAAATATTTTCAAAAATTAATCGCTCAAACTTTTTTAAGACATTGATTTTTCAAAAAAAAAATTTTTAGATAAAAAAATATTTTTCCGTTTTGTCTATCATCGTAAAGTCAACTTTGATCAAAATCTAGCGTTAAATTTTTTCCACATACAAAACTTGCAATTATGTAGGTACATAATTTTGTAAGTGAAAATAAAATAAAAAAAAATTTGGTACACCAACCTTAAGTTTTTATTATTGTACAAATGGAAATTAGGTTTCGAAATAAAATATTGAGCCGTTTTTGAGATATCGAATTTTCCAAGAAAAAAAAAATTACTTCTTTCCAAAAATTAAAAAAAAATATTTTTTTTCAAAGCTTTGAGACGCAATGTTTTTAAACTTTTTGGAAGCATCTATATAAAAAATTTCCATAATGAGAAAATTGTCAAATGTCAAAATTTGGAAAAATGGTTCTATGGTAGGTACAAGCTGTGGCACGAGTACGATAACTTGGCCGCCAAGATTTGATGACGGATTTTTTTAGAGGGGTCAAAAATAAGCAGTTTTGGTAATTTTCGATTTTCTCAAAAACTAGAAGACATAGAACCATGCGGTTTTTTGTGTTCGATTAAAAACTGATAGATACATGGAACACATATAAGCTAACTTACAATTTCATTTCACAATTTTGAAAACAATCGGTCTAAACTTTTTTTTCACGTTATTTTATCAAAATTTGGACTTTAAATGCGAATTTCTCAAAAACCATTGACATGAGTAATTTAATTTAAATACAGGATTATAGAACAATCTTCTGGCTTTCAAACGCAATATAGCACTTTTTTGGAGGTATTGCCGTTATTTTTTAATATTTTTTTTTTTTTCAATTTAAACCATTTTTTCTAAAGGTGCCCCTACCTCCTAAACGGAGGTTTTCTCAAAAACCAGAAAACAGAACCATGCGGTTTTTTGTGTTCGATTAAGAACTGATAGATACATGAAACACATATTAGCTAATTTACCGTTTCATTTCATAATTTTGAAAACAATCGGTCTAAACTTTTTTTTCACGTTTTTTTTATCAAAATTTGGACTTTAAATGCGAATTTCTCAAAAACCATTGACATGATTAATTTAATTTAAATGCAGGATTATAGAACAATCTTCTGGCTTTCAAACGCAGTATAGCACTTTATTGTAAGTGTTGCCGTTGTTTTTTAATATTTTTTTTTTCAATTTAAACCATTTTTTCTAAAAGTGCCCTTACCTCCTAAACGGGGGGAGATAGACCCCCCCTCCCGTAGTAAAAAGTGCTTGTTTTTGACCCCTCTCGTTGACCCCTCAAGTTATCGTACTCTCCCCCAAGCTGTAATATCTTAATTTCAAAATTTGTTTTATTAAATTAAAGATCATACAAAAAAAAATTTATCAAAATTCCAGGCGCCGTTTTCGAGAAAAATACGATTTTTAAAACCATTTTTATTTTTGTTTTTTACATTTGTATGGATGGTACCTTTATTTTTAGGTAAAATAATTTTTTTTTCTCACATCTTGTAGATTATATTGATAAACTTTTATTTATCAAGTTTAAAATAAATCTAGCATGGGGTTTTCGAAATATTGAGTTTTGAAATATTTATTTTAAAAATTGAAGAAATTTTGATTTTTCATACATTGTTTACATTGGCGCCTGCCAGGTGACTTAACATACCCTAAGCGGAGCGATGGAGTCGCATGAAAGGGTGTGTCCCCGAAAAAGGGACTTAAAATTCTTAAGTCCTGCAGAGCGGGCCACCCAATGTACTTTTAAATATGATTTCTGGCTAAACTAGGCATCTCAGCGAGTTAAAAATTGCATATTCAGGATCTAGGGAGTGCCACCTTTCAACCCACGTATCGCATGTAACGAAAAACAAATGTTTATCTTTAAATGCGATTTGCGACTAAACGGAGCTCCGTAGACCCCCCAAAGTTGACTTTTTCAAACGTGATTCCTGGCTAAACTAAGCATCTTAGCGAGTTAAAAATTGCATACTCGTGATGTAGGGAGTGATGTATCACATGATTTTTTTTTGTTATTTTACATTTCAAAATTCTGCTTCTCAAAATTTTGAATTTCAAGATTCTAATTGATAAATTTTAGTTTTCAATATACTACTTGTCAAAATTAAAGTTTTTAAAATTCTGCATTTTGAAACTCTACTTCTCAAAATTGTGTATTTCAAAATTCTACTTCTCAAAATTCTGCATTTCCAAATTTTACTTACTAAGTTTTGTGCATATTAAAATTTCCCAAAATATGGTATTTCAAAATTTTACTTCTCAAAATTTCTTTTTCAAAATTCTGCTTTTCAAATTTTACTTATTAAGTTTTCTGTATTTCAGAATTCTACTGCTCAAAGTACATTTTTCAAAATTATATTTCCCAAAATTTTGCATTTCAAAATTTTAATTCCTAAAATTCTGCATTTCAAAATTTTATTTTCTAAATTTCTGAATTTCAAAGTTTTGCTTTTTAAAATTTTACTTAGGTGCTAAGCTTTCTGCATTTAAAAATTCCTTTTTCAAACTTCTGTTGTTCAAAATTTTACTTATTAAGTTTTATGCATTTCAAAATTTCATTTCCCAAAAATCTGCATTCCAAAATTCTACTCTTCAAAATTTTAGCTTTCATTATAATTTTTCTGTACCTATTTCAGAACTCTAATACTCTAATTCTCGAAATTCTGCATTTTAAAAATCTGCTTACAAAAATAATTATCTAACTACCTATACAAAAAAATTGTTCTGAGTGGTAATCGTGTATTTGAATTAAAATCCTATACTCGTACCTACATACATACATATATTTATTTGCTCCAACATAGATACAACACAGCGAACGAAAAAAATAAAACCTTCATTCCAACAATATACCGTTTTTCTCTATGCGTGAAGCAAAAAATGCCACATCATACTTATTTGTATATAAAATGAATAAAAACAAAACAAAAAATAGCTTTCTTGTTGTCGCTTTGTTCTGCACCTTCGGTTTGCTTTTACCGAAAATATTATCACCCCTTCCTGATTATCGTCTGTCCTTACTCTCCACAACTCTACGTAAAAAGTTATGGAATACGCTCGTATGGCACCGCGTCGTTCGTTCCTCTTCATGAGAGTACTATAGTTTATATATACAATGCTATAGTGTAAAGAAAAAAGACAAGAAATAATTGAAAATTTACAAACCCAAGGATAAAAAGAGACGGGCTTATAACACTACTGTCAGTAAGATCCGTATCGTTTTATTTTCAAGAGATGATCCAGATCCGGATCCAGATAGATTTGTGAATAACAAAACGCAGTGATTGTTAGGTTTGATTTTTTTCATTGTATTTATATTGGAGCAAATGTAGGATTTTTATTCAAATACACGAATTCTTAAACGGTTACCACTCAGAACAATTATTTTGTGTAGATAAATAATTGTTTTTGTAGGCAGATTTTTCAAATGCAGAATTTTGTGAATTGGAGTTTTGAGTATTATTCTGAAATACAGAACAATTAGGTATATTGAAAGCTAAAATTTTGAAGAGTAGAATTTTGGAATGCAGAATTTTGGGAAATTAAATTTTGAAATGCATAAAAATTAATAAGTAAAATTTTGAAAAGCAGAAGTTTGAAAAAGGAATTTTGAAATGCAGAAAGCTTAGTAAGTAAGATTTTGAAAAGGCAAATTTTGAAATGCAGAATTTTAGGAAATAAAATTTTAAAATGCAGAAAACTTAAAAAGTAAAATTTTGAAAAAGTTATTTTGAGAAGTAGGATTCTGAAATGCAGAAAACTTAATAGGTACAATTTGAAAAGCAGAATTATGAGAAGTGGAATTTTGAAATGCAAAATTTTGGGAAATATAATCTTGAAAAATGTACTTTGAGAAGTAGAATTCTTAAATGCAGAAAACTTAAAAAGTAAAATTAGAAATTCAAAATTTTGAGAAGTAGAATTTCAAAATGTAGAATTTTGAAACGCAAAATAACAAAAAAAAATCATGTGATATATCACTCCCTACATCACGAGTATGCAATTTTTAACTCGCTAAGATGCCTAGTTTAGCCAGAAATCACGTTTGAAAATGTCAACTTTGGGGGGTCCACGAAGCTCCGTTTAGCCGCAAATCGCATTTAAAGATAAAAATTTGTTTTTCGTTACATGCGATACGTCGATTGAAAGGTGGCACTCCCTAGACGACGAATATGCAATTTTTAATCCTCTAAGATGCCTAGTTTAGCAAGAAATTACGTTAGAAGATATCAACTTTGGGGGGTCTACAGAGCTCCTTTTAGCCGCAAATCGCATTTAAAGATAAACATTTGTTTTTCGAAAAAAGAAATATTTTCACATTTCTTACTTCTAATGGAAGAAAAATATATGTATGTATTAAATGTATTTTTTTTGGTTAATTTGTAATAGGTAAACTTCAACTACTAAATCAGAAAAAAAACTATTTCTGCCAAAATAATTAACATGGCGATTTTTAAATGTGGCAACCATATCTTATTTTTTCATATTTCAGCCGTTTTTTAGAGGCAAATGGATATGTTTAGATGTTTGAGCAGCATTATACACTAAATGCCAATACATTTTCGCTTTTTTTTCTCATAATCATTGTCTGTGCGATTGGCAGTGGTTATTTATTTTAAGGTAATGGTTGACAAAAATTTTTCAAAAAATGGGTATTTTTTGCACCCCCCATGGAACCATTTTTTTTGTTTTTCATTGTATCAAAAACGGTACAACCGATTTCGATCATTTTTTTTTGCTAAAGCTCCCCAAAAACTTAAATAGAATTGTGTATTAAAATTTTCAAAACAAAAAATTTTGGATTTTTAAAATCAACTTTTCAAAACTCAATATTTCGAAAACCCCATGCTAGATTTTTTTTAAACTTGATAAGTAAAAGTTTATCAATATAATCTACAAGATGTGAGAAAAAAAATTATTTTACCTAAAAATAAAGGTACCCACCATACAAATGTAAAAAAAAATTAAAAAATGGTTTTCAAAAATCGAATTTTTCTCGAAAACGGCGCCTGAAATTTTGATACATTTTTTTTCTTTGTATGATCTTTAATTTAAATTTTTAAATTAAGATATTACAGCTTGCACCTACCATAGAACAATTTTTTCAAATTTTGACATTTGACAATTTTCTCATTATCGAAATTTTGTATAGAGATGCTTGCAAAAAATTTAAAAACAATTGCGTCTCAAAGCTTTGAAAATAATATTTTTTTAATTTTTGGAAAAAAAGTATTTTTTTTCTTGGAAAATTCGAGATCTCAAAAAAGGCTCAATATTTTTATGTGGAAAAAATTTAACTCGAGATTTTGATCAAAGTTGACTTTACGATGATAGAGAAAACGAAAAAATATTTTTTTATCTAAAAAAATTGTTTTTGAAAAATCAATGGCCCTGAGTAATAGATCCGAATCTAGCCTAAGTTCGATTTTACCAAACATTCGTAGAAATAAAACAAATTTCAATTATAAATACTTAAAAGCTGCTTTCCTGTAACTAATGTCGATTTCCTTTTACACTAGGGATTTTAGGGATTGCGATCCCTTATCAAATTTTGACTTTTACCACAGATTTTACGTTCCTTCACACCAAAAAAATCGATTTTTTTTTGACAGAAATCAAATCCTTCGAATCCGTATTTGGAGAGGGATTTACATGTATACGAAATACCCACACTAAAAAGACAAAATTTGACAAGGGATCGCAATCCCTAAAATCCCTAGTGTAAAAGGAAATCGAGATAAGTTAAATTTAAAATGATAGAATCACAATAGAACTTTACGAATCTGGTTAATAGAAATCTGTTCGTGTATCAGTTCACAATAACGAAATTATGAAAATGAGTCACAATTATTGGTATAAATAAGACTTTTGTAAATTTGATCTGTTACTACGAAATTTTAAAAGCAACTTTTCTACATCTAACAAAAAGTGAATTTAAAACCGATTCTATGAATGTCTATTACTAAGGGCCAATGTCTTGAAAAAGTTTGAGCGATAAATTTTTGAAAATATTTCCTAGAATCTTTATTTTTAAATACTTAAAATTAATATCCCAAATTTTTTTCTAGAACAATTTAAAAAAAATTTCTTATATTTAAAATTAGTTTAATAATAAAAGGTTTTTAAAACTTTGTTTGCATAAATTTGTACTTTTTATATTTATATTAACAAAATACAAAAAAAAAACAAAATTTTTATTTTAATGAATTAATAATTTCCAAATTTGATGAAAATTCGTAGACAAACATTAAAAGAAATATTTGTTTGTTAAAAATTCGCAGGGCAAATATTTTATTTTTTTACAAAATATATGGATAAAAACTATTTTTTATAAAAAAACGTTTATTTTTATTTTCAAAGTTTTTCATGTGGGGTGCATCAATAATTTTTTTAAAATTGACATCATATTTCTTTTTTTTTTTAATTTTTCTAAAATTGCTTATTGGCAATATGTAAATGCATACCGGTTGTTCAATAAGTTTTGTCGTTCGATAAGAAAAACACAACTTTATGGTTCAAAATACACTTTATTATTCAGTATAATCTCCTTGAACATTAATACACTTGCTCCAACGATCCTCCAATCGGTGGATCCCATCCCTGAAGTGAGAATCCGGAAGGTCTGCAAAATATGCTTCAACAGCCGTTATGACCTCTTCATTTGATGAAAAAAGCTTGCCACGCATAAATTTTTTGAGTTCTGGAAACAAATGGAAGTCACTGGGGGCCAAATCTGGTGAATACGGTGGATGCTCCAACAATTCAAACTTTAATTCATGGATTTTAGCCATTGTCAAAATGCTCTTGTGACACGGTGCATTGTCCTGATGAAAAAGGATTTTTTTCTTCTGCAAACCGGGTCTTTTTTCACGAATATTTTCCTTCAACTGGTCCAAAAGGTTGCAATAATATTCAGAATTAATTGTTTTACCAGTTTGCAAGTAATCCACAAACAAAATTCCTTTCGCATCCCAAAAAACTGATGCCATAACCTTTTTGGCCGATTTCCGGACACGAACTCGTTTCGAAGCCGAACAACCAGGTTCACACCACTCTTTAGCCTCTTGTTTTGATTCGGGATCATGGTGATAGACCCAAGTCTCATCCATAGTGATGAATCGACGCACAAAATCCACTTTATCCTTTTTAAAACGCTCCAAATGTTGCTGAGAAAGTCGCATTCGAATGTGTTTTTGTTCCATCGTTAGCGAATGCGGCACCCATTGTGCACACAGCTTTCTAAAGCCCAAAATTTCACTTAAAATATGGCTCACACTGCCTAATGAGATGTGTAGAGCCTCTACTAAATCTCTCTCAGTCAATCGACGATCTTCCAAAACCATATCCTGTATTTTGGCTATGATTTCTGGTGTTGATGCGCTTTTTGGACGTCCTTCACGTGGATCGTCTTCAAAGCTTGTACGACCACGTTTAAATTCAGCAACCCATCTTTCTACTGTTCTCATTGAAGGTGAACAATCATTAGGTGTGTTTTTTTTGCAAGTCCATATAGAATTGTAAAAAAAAACGACATCGGGATTTAGGAGCTTTTTTTCTACATAACTGGAAGCACTGTGTACGCTATGACATTTGTCAGCTTATTGACGACTAGCATCAACCAATCCAAAAACTTCACTTTTGACGTCTCTGGGCAAATTATCGATAACATATAGATAATACTATTTTGGCATCACCATTTTTATCGGGTCTTAGATTAACTCTCGATAATTATCTGGTCTTAGCTAACTCTGTATAGATTTAAGTAGTTGTTGCATTTGCATGTAAAGCGCTTAGTCCCGATGTCGTTTTTTTTTACAATTCTATATGGACTTGCAAAAAAAACACACCTATTATACACTTTCAACATTCGTTCGTGAATTTCTTTTGGTGCTACACCTTCCAAAAATAAGAATTTTATCACTGCACGATATTCAATTTTTTCCATCGTAAACAAATACTTTGACACGGCGACACTAAATGGCTTCTAAACAAAGAATGAATTGACAGATTGAAATGAAACTTCACATACGTTAACATGAAGAGTGTACCAATAAAACAAAAAAAAAATTGGGCTAGTAGCAACGCCTTCTCTTATCGAACGACAAAACTTATTGAACAACATATTTTTTCCGAGAAAGGTATCTGATTTTTTTTAAATATTATGTCAATAATAATTTTATTCTATTTATTCTAATTTTTTTTAATTAATTTAAGTTTTCTAAAATTATTTTTTTCTCGAAAAACTTATTTGATTTTTTTTCACAATTGCTTTATGTGAATATTTATACATTTCTGAAATTGTTTATATAAACATAAAAAGTATTAAACATTTTCTATATTTTTTGCAAACAAAGTTTATATGAATAAATTTTAAAAACTGGTCTATACCTATATCAAATTTCTTTTTTTTATTTTTAATTATATAAATACCTTTGAATGCATAAAAATATTTTTTTTGTAATCAAAGTTATTTTCTACCATACCATATTTTATATAGGTATGTACATATGTAAAAGCTATTTTCTCTAATAAAAATATAGGTATACGTACCTATTAGATTTGCTTAAAGAAATAGTTTTATACCTATATAATATATGTACATAATTATATTAATTGCAAAAAAAAAAACAATTTTCACTACCTTACCACCCACTGCATCTAATGTAGTGTAGCAGGTATTTTGTGATGTTTGATCAAAAGAAAATTGAAATTTCATGATTTTTTGGTGAGTGGTTGGACTTGGCATGCTTGCGTTGCTGAATTAATTTCGCCTGAAAATTCGATGAAATTATCTTTCATGATTTGTTTGATGCTATCAGAGATATCTGATTTCATCGATTCAGTATAGGATGACAATGCGTTAACTATAGCTAGATTGACATAAGCTTTTATGTCGCTGGGTACTTCAGAAGGATTATTAAAATTTCTTTCCTTCGACCTGTTTCCATTTCCGTTGTCTAAAATTTCATGATTCCGTACAGTCTGAATGCTATTGTCAAGATCAATAGACCCTGCTCCTAAATTGCTGAGGCTACTAAAGGAAGGAGCCGAAATGGAATCTATTTCAGTAGAACCGTTCGAATTTCCACCACTCTCCGAAATATTCGGTAAAGAAACTTGGGGAATGATTGGAACTGGTGTTCGTTGAACACGAGGAGTAGGTTGAATATTAGAATTATTCATGATGTTATTAGTTGATATATTCCGATTATTATTTGAATTTGATGAAAATCTCGTTTCCTGACCTGAACTTTCAACAATATTTTCGCCTGTTGATTGGGGTCTATCCGGTTGATTGGAGGATTGTGGAACGGGATAAGAATTAGAACTTGATTGATTGTTATTCTTAACGTTTGAACCGATTGAAGTGTTGTGAACTAACGGACTAAGACTGTATAACAACCTTTGCTGTTCTGAAGGGTTTAATCTACTTGAAGATCTAGTACTTTTCTTGTTTATAGTACTTGTCTTAGAAGTTTTACTATTGTTGCCTTTATCTGTTGAGTCCATTTAAATTTTGTGGTTTTAAATATATAGTTTTTGAAAAAAGAAAAATATTTTAGTTTTTTAAGTATATCGAATTACGTTTTCGATGTAAGATTGAAGAAAAAGAAATATATATTCAAGTATGTATTATAACCAACTTACTTTTGTTTATAAGAATTGTTATATGATTAATATATTTAATACCAAATTTACCAAAAATATGAAAGAATATGTTTTCAATTTTGTATTGAGAACTCAAAAAAAAAAAGATTAAGAAATTTGAAACAAGATTAAGAAAAATAAACCTGAAAACGTTTAGAAATTTTGTATAAATTAAGTAATTATGTAACTTTGCTTAAAGTATAACTTTTTTTTTTTATTTTTGTATTCGTAAAGAATTTTTTTTTTTTTTCAATAAACTTGACAAAATAACTTTTTGCAAAAAAAAAAATTTTGAAACTATTATTTCGTATGATAATTTTTTTGGATTTGTACATATATGATGCGGGGATGCTTCGGGCAACATTTTTTTGATGAAAGTATTTGTTTGCCGATGAATGAACTGAGCTGAAAAAGGTAGATTTTTGTATGTTACTATTGGACTGTCGGACGGACTTCTTTTAAAAAAAAATTCCCTCTAGGTGGTAAGTAGGTTTACAAAGATGTTAACTAGGACAAAAGTATTTGTTACCTGGCAACTCCCGCAATTCTAGATAAGCCTGAGACTTTTACTAGAAGACTTGAAGTTGTCAGATAACCAGAAAATAGAAAAAGGTAGAAAGCAAGGTAAAGGAATTTGTGCAACAGTTGTAACACTTCGTCACCATACTGGCCACAAATCCTTTGAATATAAACGAGACAAATGAGTGGAAAATTTAAAAAAAAAGAGAAAGATAGTAAAGTAAAATGTTAACACTTAAGGATAGGTTAACACAAACACAAAAGGGATTAATTTTAATTGTCATCCTCATCTTGTTATCTCGTCGCAGATGAAAAGGTACGTTTGAAACCTTCCTTGTTCATGACATACGAGTTGCCGATGAGATGACAATTAGAATTCAGAAAAAAAATAGAAAGGACAACAATAAACAAGAGCCCCACGTTGGGCGCCATTTGTAGCAGATGTATTGAGATGTTTGATCAAAAAAATTGAAATTTCATGATTTTATGGTGAGTGGTTGGACTTGGCATGCTTGCGTTGCTCGGCTAGAGCTCGCCGAAAATGGGTGGGAACTTGTCCGATCACTCAACCCTCAACTGCCACGTAAACATATATCATGCCAATAAAAAAAATAATAAAAAGGAATTTAAAACAATTGAAGATTGTTGTAAATTTATATACGGACGGACATTTACCCCTAGAGGACGATGAGATGGTATTCAGCGTTGGCCTGACCCACCCTACCATGGAAGTTAACATGGCTATATTTTAACTTCCCCTTTTACCTCGCTTACCCTTTATTTCCGCTCAGTTCATTCTTACCTTTCACCAAATAGATACATAAATGAGTAACCAAACAAATAAAATAAATAAATTCAAATCTGAACGAAAAAAAAGTTTAACGAATAAGTAAATGAAACAAAACTAATAAAATAACGAATAATTAAACAAATAACTAAGTAATGAATACAAAAAAAAAATAAAAAAAAATTACCTAACACATAGATAAATAAATAATTTAGCGGATTTTATATATTAGAATGAATGAATCCACAATTGAATAAACAAGTAAATATTTTAATAAATAATTAAATGAACAGAATAAATAAATAAATAAATAAACAAATAAACAACGAAAATAAAATAATTTAAATTTGGCTATAATACATAAATAATTAAACTAAAATGAATAAATAAACTATACCTAAACTAATATTGCAATCTTAACCTAAAATAAATTAACAAAAAAATATCACAGAGTCTGATGGACTTCACTGTTTAAATAAATAATTAATAAATTAACATAAAATACACTCATATGGCAACAGATAAACAAATAATACCTAATGTTTTGAAAGGCTATGATAGGTGCGTTTTATTATCGACCAAGATCCATATGGATATCAATTTGATAATAAAACGATCCAGATCCTAGAAAATTTACTTTTCAATTGTGGTATACTTCTGAGTTTTGTTTTTGACGTTTCTACTTTTTTTTTTTGTAAACAATCAAAAAATAAAAATGGAAAACGCAATTGAAGTAAGTAAATTTGCAATATTTATGTATTGTGTAATACTAAAAATAATTTTCTTAGTTTATTTTAGAAAGTGAAAGAAAGTGAAAGCGAAGAGTTGTGGCCACATGAAATGCGGCCACGAGTCCAAATCTGGACATGCGCAAGCTAGGCCTAACAGAAAGAAAGCCGAAGGAGGCTATGGCTGCCGTTTCCACAAACAATAACCAGAAAATAGCTCTAGAGAAGTCGAATTCTCTGGGCGAATCGAAGCCGACGAAACAATTACGCACCACAAGAAGTTTGTCGCCACCTCCACCGGTGCGCCATCAAGACGCCATGATGGTATCCGACGAAAATGACATCGTTTCTGTAAAGGTTTCACCCAATGAAGATTTCGAGTTGGAAAAAGGAATCATGACACGAATGGCCGAGTTGAACTTGCATGCAATGAGCGTCGAAACTAAGACCGCCGCACCACTGGAGAAGTAGTTATGAAAAAGCACAAAACGTCAAAGAGTGAGCAAACCTCGCCATACATAGCCGATTATGAAACAAAGTTTTCGTTCAATCAAACCAATAACAAGAGCACTGGGTGCCTCGTTTATGTGCCATCAGATCCATGGCTCAAAATGTCTTACCTCGAAGAGTGTAAAGTAAACTCACTGCACAAAAGAAAGAATCTGCATAAAATGTCAAAGGAGACAGGGTCATTGAGTTGGGGCAACATAGAACCGCTTCCAAACCACCCATGGATTTGGCGGAAGCCACCAGATTCAGCAAATGGTGGCCCCAGAACAAGTAATATAAAGAAATCACCCAAAAAAGAAGTTTTCCGCCAGGCTAAGATATTTTCGGCCACCAAATATGTATGCAACAACTCCGGTTACCTCGCCGGCTCGCAATAAGCCAACTGTTGTTGAGACGCAGCAACCCCAACAGGCACAACGTAGTTTTCTAGATGTTGTCAATCCGAATCTGCTGCAAGCTCGTCATAGTTTTTCTTCGATATCGCAGCGGGACGATGAGTAGCAACTTAACATCCGACGACTGTCTGAGCAAATGCGCAAAACTCAGGGGGGAAGCGCTGCTATAATCACCACCACTGCCACTGGGGTTGACTTCACTGGCTACCTACGACAATTTCGCTGCAGATAAGCGAAAAAAGCCGCAGCGGCAGCACAATTCCAACAGCAGCAACCTCAACAACCGACTCTGCATCATCCATCGCCAAAAGTAACTCAAACCAATCTGGACTCGATGTTGGAAACTACTTGTTGAATAAAGTACTTGAATTCGCTCCTTTCAGATCTCTTCATCCCCATTTTGTATCCCATATTTTTTCTCTATCGACACGACACACAAAAAGTGTACCGTGGAAGTGTTGTAAACAAATTTAAATGATAATAATTCTCCTTGAAAACATTAAAAACAAAATAATTCATTTGTTAATTATAGGTTTAAAATTAATTAATTTAATTATTAAGCTTTTTAAGAATATAAAAATAAAACAAGAGCAACAAAAGAAACTCATGGAAATAGCTGAAACTCAAAAATGCAATGCAAGGACCGACGAACAACACCTCTTTTGCCAGAACACTTTGATATAATAAATTTTGTATGTGAAAATCCAATAGACCCAAAAGTTTTGGAACATATATAAAATAAAGATTTGCTTATTTGCTTTTTTGCTTTTGAAAAGTATCGAGTACAGATACTAGAGCTCTGCAAGATATATTACATATATTAAATTTATTTAGATAAATAAAATCTTTGAGCCCATTGTAGAATTTAACAAAAGAATTGGAATTGTTTGAGACAAAAACAAAACATGTAGAAAATATTAATTAAAAATTATTCGCTGTAAATTATATGCCAGCTTTAACATTTTAAATAAATTTTAAACAAATTTACAAACTATTTCATTAAAAACTATAAGGTAAACCAAACAAAAACAAATCTGCCCAATTTAAACTTAATGTAAAGAAAAGGCCAAATAAATTTTAAAATTTTCTTATAATTAATTACTATACTTTTTTGCAAACATAAAAACATAAATATATTATACAAATCCGTGTTAAATAAAATCTATAGGTTAGATACATTTAGGTATATAAAATTTACATAATAGGGCACATATAATATTCATCATCATAATAATATTTCCAATGGCACTAATACATTTTTTGTTGGTTATAAATTATTTATACTTTTTTCTACAGGATGTCCTTATAATAATATATTACTTCTTTTTTAGCTTCAATATATCTTCATTTTTTTTAAATTTGTATGAAGATATCTAAACAAAAATCCTAAGTACAGAGGCTAACCAATCCGACATACAATGTTCTTACACAAATATTTACTTATTCTTTAAATTCTCAAAGAAAGCAATATTATTCCTTAAACATCCTGATAGAACAACTGGACGTAGTGCTCTGTCTTGACTCGCATTTGAATCTAGCGTGTCGCCGTCAATTCTTGATGGTGGATCGGTTTCGAGAGATAAATCGGAAGCAATTGTTGCGTCCTCGGATCCTTCCTTGACTAGTTGTATCTGGTGCTACTGGTTCTGGTTGCTTTTGAATGATTTTGCTGATGTTGGCTGCTGCTGCTGCCGTTGTTGGCGTTGTGGGTTTGAAAAACACCAGTGGTAACTTTGCTCGGGCCTTAACAAAAGAATTTGATATTCCTGCTTCTGGTCCTTGGAGCCGGTTAAGAACACTTACCTTACGCCATTTGTTCTCAGACGATGAAGTTGACGAGGTCATGAGGAAAGCCTTTGCCAAAGCTTTAACTGGTGGCATTGCATGGACTACTTCCGCCTCGATAACTGGTTTTTCTGGTGTAGATGGCGTAATCTAAAAGAAATAACGGTTCAAATTAATGTTTCGCAGATAAAAGAAAATCTTTACTGGAGTGGTATCCAGATCGATGGATAATACTTGACTAGGACTAATTATCTTCCTTTTGGGTTGTAAGAATTTAAATGAAGTTGGTGTAGAGGTTTTTGATGATACCGTGGCTGTTGGTGGTGCCAGTGTGGGCATTATATCCAGCTCTGTTGGACGAACCTTCTTGTCTGGAAGTTTTGGCACTGTAATTGTTGTTTGTGTTGATTCCTTGATAAGTCGCGTTTCTTGCTTTTTCAAATCATATATACGAATTGTATCGGAATCTTCACTGGGTGTTAGACTCTCATTTGTGAGAATAGAACTTGTTTCACTAGAAAGCTTGCTAACGGCTTCAGCAGTTAGAGTGGTTGTCGTTCCAACTGCCTGAATGGGATTCTTTTCAGCAAATACCTTAGGGATATCTTCGATGACCTGAACCGGAGAAGCTAAGTAGATGTCAGCTTCTATCCGGCATTGTTTCTCCAACTTATGGCACATTTCTCTGACAGGAGTTGTTTCAACGGGCTTAGCATTGTTTTCTACTCGTTCATTCAGCTCGATTGATGATGCAGTTGAAGTTAGTGAAGATATCTGGGGCGGCGAAGTTGGACTCTTTTTTGTTGTTCCACGAGGACTTCAGCTGCCAAGAGATCCTCCAGCACCAGCACATTGTTCATAGCATATTTTTTTTACGTGGGTGGTCAAATTCACATTGCCGCTTCTCGTAAACTCTTAAAAAGGCGATGGTTTCACAATTCGTCCAAATTCTTCGCCTTTAATAAAAAATATTTTTGCAACTTAATTTATTAATAAAACGAAGTAGGTATATTTACATTTTATTTTCTTTTGCATTCATCTTTTGATTTTTGATACAAAATTAATTAGCTTTTAAACAGTTATTTACTATGACATTTCACGATTTGTTGTCTTTTTTTGCACAGTGCTGACAAAATTTACATAAGAAAATCACCTTCTGGTGTTCGGATTTAGAACTAATTCTTGGATCTTAAAATAGATCCCGATAGAAAACAGGATCCCGAATTTGTTTTTGTAATACATGTAAAAACTTAATCCAAATCCGGATCCCGATAGATTTGTGAATAATAAAACGCACCTGATATCAAAAAGAACGTATGTTAAGACATAGTCATAGTCTATCAAAAAAAAAAGTTAATAAATAAATGAATAATAAAAATAAATTATTAAATAACTAACAAAATAAATCTATTAATAAATAAATAACAAAAAAAAAACAAATTAATAGATAAATAACGAACAAAACTTGAAATTTGTAAATTACTAAGAAAGATAAATCTGATTTAGACACTAATATACAATTAATAAAAAAAATGAATAAAGTAACGAAAAGTTGCCATAACACTAAACAATAAAAAAGGTAGATATCAGTTTAAACTCATTTCATTGTTTTATGTCTTTAGCATGAAAAACACCAATAGCTTTGCCGGATAAATTTTCTAATTCGTATAAATTTTTGCCAATTGATTTTACTACTCGACATTTTACAAATTTTGGACATAATTTGGCACTAAGATATTTCGAATTGTCACTAAGGATGAAATTCCTTCGAAATACTTCTTGTCCTGGTAAAAATCGTATATTTCGAGTACGGGTGTTATATTTTTGAGCACTTTTTTTTATTAACTTTAGCTATGCTTTCTTTAATTTTATTTCGCATGCCTTGTAAACGTGTATGTCTCGATAGGGTCATAAATTCGCCATCTTCTAGGGAATTTAATTTTTCAGCCAGCTCATAACAACTTCCGTGCGTCATCATATTTAACCCAAAAAGTGCAAAATATGGTGACACACCAGTTGAAGTGTGAACTGAACTTCTTAGAGCGCAAGCTACATATATCACTTAAGTGGAGATCCCAATCTCGCTGATCTTCTTTGAGGTAGGAACGAATTGCGGCTAAAAGAGTTCGATTCACTCTCTCTGATGCATTTGACTGAAGAGAGTAATTTGCGGTTTTGAAATGTCGAATACCATATGTTTTTAGAAAGTTTTGAAAATCTTTGGAGAGAAACTGTTTTCCATTGTCGGAGTGGATTACTTGAGGCACTCCGAATATGGTGAAGATATTTTCTTGTAAATATTTAATTATGCTTGACGTATTAGCATTTCTTAAAGATTTTAAAAAGACGAATTTTGATAAATGATCAAGGACAATAAAGACAAAACTATTACCGGACTTAGAACGCGGATATGGACCTAAGAAATCAACGTATAGTTTTTGAAAAGGACGATCAACACTGTAACCACTTGACATAGGTGGACGTAAGACTTGATTGGACGGTTTACATTGAACACAAGTGTCACATTTCGCAATAAATTCGCGTATTTGGACCGTCATGTTTGGCCAGTAAAAATACTCGCGAATTCTTTGAAGAGTTTTTCCTACTCCACCATGAGCAACCTGTGGGGGATTATGGGCGCGAACAATATAATATCGTTAGTTAACCCTGAAGGTACCCCTAGTCTCCAAGTATGCTCAACGGTATACGGATCGTCATCTTTTGGAAAACCACGCTTATAAAGATAATTGTCTTCGATTTTCAAATCAGGCAGTCGATCTTTATTCTCTTCAACTGTTTTCAGTAAACTAAGATACTCATTACTTTCAAATTCTTTTGAGGTTAGATCTATTAAGGGTGCTATATTTTCGATGTTTATACTCTCTAATTCCATATATATTCTGGATAAGGTATCGGGGACAACATTTAAACTACCTTTTCGGTGCTCGATATCGAATGAAAAAGCTTGTAACTGAAGACTCCATCGAGCAAGTTTGCCATTGAGGTCTTTCAGACTCATTAGCCATTTCAAGCTAGAATGGTCTGTTATGACCGTGAACAACATTCCCTCCACATAGGGTCTAAATTTTTGAATAGCTAAAACCGCAGCCAGGCATTCTTTTTCGGTAACGCTATAATTTTTTTGGCATTTATTTAGCTTCTGGGAAAAGAAAGAGATAGGTGACTCTTCCTCGGCGTCATTTTTCTGAAAAAGCACCGCCCCTACACCTGTGTCAGACGCATCGCACTGGATATAGAATCGCCTCGAAAAATCAGGATGCCATAATACTGGAGCGGACATTAGGGCTTTCTTTAACTTTTCAAATGCCTCCAGAGCTTCTTCCGTCATAATAAACTTTTTATTAGACTTTTTCAGAGTATCTGTCAATGGAGCCGTTAACGACGAAAACTCCCGTATGAATCTACGGTACCACCCTGCTAGACCAAGCAGTCTGCGGACCTGTTTCGTTGTTTTGGGTACTGGAAAATTTTCAATCGCCTCAACCTTGGCGGGATCAGTTTTGATATTCCCACCACCAACGATGAAGCCCAAGTACTTCAATTCTTTGAAGCAAAACTTTGACTTCGTAACGTTGATGGTGAGTCCAGCTTTGGTCAGGCACGCAGCAACTTCATCCAGCAGAGCGATATGTGTCTCGAAATCGGGAGCAATGATGAGCAGGTCATCGAGGTACACGAAGACACGATCCCTTAACCTTGAGGGAATGACCTTGTCCATTAACTGACATAACCTTTGGGCTGCATTACACAGACCAAAGGGCATGACAGTAAAATGGTACAAGGGCCGCCCCGGTATCGTAAAAGCAGTTTTCTCCCTACTCTGCTCTGCCAGCGGTATTTGCCAAAATGCGTCTTTGAGATCGATACTACTTATGAAAATAGTATCACGAAGACGACTGAAGATGCCTTCGAGATTTGGGAGAGGATACGCATTTTTCTTCGTGAGGGAGTTCAGCTTGCGTGAATCCAGACACAGACGATTTTTGCCGGGTTTCTGTATCAGGACCACTGGCGAACTACACGGGCTCTCGCTCTCCTCAATAACTCCAAGGCTCAACATTCGGTCTATCTCGGCATACAAAAGGGCTTGTATCGCTGGAGAGACAGGATAGTGGCGCTGCTTTACAGGAACCGCCTCTCCGGTGTCGATGACATGCTCCTCAAGCGTCGTTCTTCCGAGACCATACTGGGTGTAACACCGGAATTTTCGCATAACTGCGTCCAATCTTAACTGTTGCTCTGGAGACAAATAACATCTTGGTCTGGTGTTTTAATCGCGCTGACTATTCCAGGTGCAAGTTTGAATGCCTTCCAGAAATCTACGCCGAGGTAGAGTTCCTGATCTAAGCTTGGCACGAGGTAAAAAGTAATTTTGTTGTTCATATTTTTATATTGCACATCAAAATCGATTTTTCCAATAATGGTTTGGGATTTTCCATCTGCTGTTTTTACGTTAGAAGCAAATGGTAAAATTTTTATGTTTAAGTTTTGAATAAGATTTCTACAATTTTTACCAAGAATGCTAATGCTTGCCCCACTGTCGAGTAAGCCTAGCATTTCTTTTTCTCCTATTTTTATTGAGGCATATGGCCTAGGATCAGTAGATACATCTATTATAGTCGATAATAGGTTGCATCTTAATTGTTTCCTAGTTTTATACCTATCTCTAGCTTTAAGTATTTTATTTTTAACAGTGCCATTGAAAATTCTTTCTTTGGCATCATTATATTCCTTAATTCTTATATGTAACGGTTTAACATAACTAATTTTTACTTTTTTATCATCAATATCTTTTTCTTTTACAATTTGTCTTTTCAAAATTGTAATTTTTCTTTCTTCCACAATTTTCGCTAATTCGTTATCTTTGGGTTTGGCTGATTCGTTATATCGGGGACCTTCATTGAACGCGATTCCCCCGTTGATATCGCGCTCTTCTTTCTGTTTTCCGGTTTACATCTCGGACAGTTAGAGCAGATAACATTTGGTTCTCCACAACGAAAACAAAAAAGGTTTTGTTGAGGAGATGGGCATTCCCAATATAGATGTCCATCTACCTTACAATTCCAGCAATTCAGAATTTTATTTTTCTGGCCTTGGTCTATTATTGTTAACGTAATTAACAGCTGCGATATAGTCTTCAGTTTCATCCTGATTTTCTTCATAAAATTGAATTTCGTTTGCTATCATCTTTGGAGTTTGCCTGTACTGCCTAGTGTTGTAATTTTCTTTAGGGAGAAATGCATTTTCAGCTTCTTTGCATGCAAATCTCAATTGGTCTAAAGAAAATATAGCCATAGGATAAACTAATTTCCCAATTTTATCATTTAGGTTTCTCTTAATCATTTTTATGAGTTCAAACTCGGGAATTGGTACTTTTAATTGGGATTTTATCTTCGAAATCGCTGTGAAGAATTTTTCACAAGTTTCGAAAGCACCTTGCTTACGATCTGATAAATCTCTCATGATTTCATAATCAGATTTGGAATTTTTGAAGTGAAGCATTAATGCTTCACGCAATATTGGCCAATCTGGTCTATAATTCTACCGATGAAAGTCCCAATACCAGTCAAGTGCTGCACCGGAAAGCGTAAGATGAAATTGCTTTAAAATTTCGGACCAAGGACACGCATACTGAATTTGGAGAGTTTCCAAACGAAAGATAAAGTCTTCGACGGTTAAAATTTCTGGAGTTCCGTCAAATTTTAGACCCCACCGGTCTACTTTAATTATATCGCGATATCCTCTATGAAGATTATGATTCATATCGTAATATGAATTTTGGGGACTTTGCGGTTGATATCCGTTAAAATATCTCATATCCGGTGAGATTTGGGAAAATGGGGTATGTGGATTATTATTCGGATTGTCAATTGGTTTGAAACTATTCATTGGTTGTGGAATTTGAACAGATGGATTATTTTGAACATTTTGAGCTGTAGGTAGTAATAATGGTTATTGTTGATATTGTTGTTGTTGATATTGTTGCTGTTGGGAAAATTGTTGTTGATAGATTTGGGATTGAGGTTGTGAAGGTTTATGCAAATTTCGTTGTTGATTGGATTGCTTTTGTTGCTTTTGAGGTACCGGCTTTCTAAATGAAGTTAAGTTTGACTGTTGTTTAGGCGCATTATCGTCTTGATTAACAAGGGGGCGCGTTGCAGAATTAAATTCTTTTATACAAAAAAAAAAAACATGCCAATGGCAAAAAAAAACTAAAAACAAAACGAATAAATACCAAGTAAACATAAAAAGGTAAGCTAACAAAAAAAGTATTAAACAAAAATACATCCCTTATCTCATTTCTCATATTCTTTTCCAGAAAAAAAGAAAAACAAAATAGCCGGCCTGCGCAAGCCACTATGGCGATGGCGTCTCGTGGCCGATAAAGAAAAATCAATCAAAAAGGGTAAGTACGACGGTTCAAATTGTTCTTTTAAAATTTCTTGTTCACATTTTATTCTTTAACAGATAGTATGGCCATCGGATGTACTTGTGCTACCCAGCCACACCACCATGCACGGATGCGAACAAGCAACAAGGAAGCCACCAATTTCAGTAGGTAGCTAGGTATCTACATATATGTATATGTACCACCATAAACAAAACCAATTATACCCAACTAATGTATCTTTAATTTCCTTAATACTAATATATCTCTATTTTGTTTCTTGCAGGTGTCCACAACAGTAGGCAGTTAAACAAGTTGATTGCAATTATTATTTTTGTTCTTCAAAATTACACCAATTATTATACTTTTGAATAACAAAAATAATATAATAATTGCAATTAACATAGGTAAGTTACCGAATATATTAAGATAAAGTTCCTATGTAGATATACTAAAATTCAAAAAAGCCTAATCCTATCAAGAATCAATTTTCAAAATTATTCCTACTTAAATCTATTCAAATAGGTATGTGTGTCCATACAAATAAAAAGCAACGTTGTATTTTGGTTAGATATGCCGAAATTGAACAACGTCGTTTTGTTGCGTATGAAATAGCAAAAACAAAACAAATATTCTTGACAAAAAATAATAAGAAAAAAACACACAAAAGATCCCTCAAAAGGAAAATGATACAAAACAAATTTTATTTTCTCTTTCTCGTCCTTCTCATTGCCAGAGCTGATAAAATTTTCTCGCTCTTCCTCAATTACCACCCCACCCTAAATCAAAAGTCTCCACGACAATATTTTCCTACGACAGCGCCCTCGGTAGAGTGTTTTCCATAACATTTTTTTCTGTTCCATGAGAGTACTATAGTAAATAGCTGTGTTTTATTTTCCCCCAGATCTGATCCAGATTGGATCTTCATTCAAAATTGCATGTATAACAAAAACAACACAAGACCCAGTTTTGTTTGTATTTGTTGTTTTGCATGTTATTTTGAAAACAAAATCCAATCCGCATCAGATCTGGGGGAAAATAAAATACAGCTAATGTATGGGAGACAAAATTTTTCTCGATCTGCGTACTAGGCTTATCTCTGGAACGGGCTGTCTTACAAAAGTCGTTCATACCTTTTAGGAATCTCCTCTCGATGCTTTCAAGAGAAGGATCAGCACCTTTCACATAAATCCAGTTTTGACAAAAATCACTTTCGGAAATACGGTGGCTGTCAAAATTTGTCCCGCGAAATAATGCTTGTATCATTCTTTTTCCTAGCAAAATTTAGTGGAGACATTTTGTAGAGCAATTATTCACAATAGTATGAATTTTGCGCGCGAACTGCGTACTGCTCGGAAAAATTTCCGAGACAAAATTTGTCCCAGAAAAAAAAATTTATGGGAGACAACATTTTTCCCGATCAGCGTACTAGGCTTAAAAGACCAATATAAAGACATTTGTCATGAAATTTATGAAATAAATTTGTATGGTAAATCTTCGAGATTTAAAGAAGATTTATGGTAAATTCACTTAAATCCAAGATTATCTTTTGGTGAAAACGTAGTATTAAGCCTAGTACGCAGATCGGGAAAAATTTTGTCTCCCATAATTTTTTTTTCCTGGGACAAAATTTTCTCTCGGAAATTTTTCCGAGCAGTACGCAGTTCGAGCGCAAAATTCATACTATTGTGAATAATTGCTCTACAAAATGTCTCCACTAAATTTTGCCAGGAAAAAGAATGATACAAGCATTAGGGGTATTCACGATCTAATACAACAGGTAGTATCATTGTACAAATGCAAAAGTGTAAAATCTTACAATACTACAACATGTTGTAGTGTTGTAAGATTTTACACTTTTGCATTTTTACAATGATACTACCTGTTGTAGTACAAATGCAAAAGTGTAAAATCTTACAATACTACAACATGTTGTAGTGTTGTAAGATTTTACACTTTTGCATTTTTACAATGATACTAGACCTGTTGCATTAGATCGTGAATACCCCTATTATTTTGCGGGACAAATTTTGACAGCCACCTTATTTCCGAAAGTGATTTTTGTCAAAACTGGTTTTATGTAAAAGGTGCTGATGCTTCTCTTGAAAGCATCAAGAGGAGATTCCAAAATGGTATGGACGACTTTTGTAAGACAACCCGTTCCAGAGATACACTACAAAACACATTAAATTATGAGTGATACAAGCTTTATTTTGCGGGACAAATTTTGACAGCCACCGTATTTCCGAAAGTGATTTTTGTCAAAACTGGTTTTATGTAAAAGGTGCTGATGCTTCTCTTGAAAGCATCAAGAGGAGATTCCAAAATGGTATGGACGACTTTTGTAAGACAACCCGTTCCAGAGATACACTACAAAACACATTAAATTATGAGTGATACAAGCTTTATTTTGCGGGACAAATTTTGACAGCCACCGTATTTCCGAAAGTGATTTTTGTCAAAACTGATTTTATGTAAAAGGTACTGATGCTTCTCTTGAAAGCATCAAGAGGAGATACCAAAATGGTATGGACGACTTTTGTAAGACAACCCGTTCCAGAGATACACTACAAAACACATTAAATTATGAGTGATACAAGCTTTATTTTGCGGGACAAATTTTGACAGCCACCGTATTTCCGAAAGTGATTTTTGTCAAAACTGATTTTATGTAAAAGGTGCTGATGCTTCTCTTGAAAGCATCAAGAGGAGATTCCAAAATGGTATGGACGACTTTTGTAAGACAACCCGTTCCAGAGATACACTACAAAACACATTAAATTATGAGTGATACAAGCTTTATTTTGCGGGACAAATTTTGACAGCCACCGTATTTCCGAAAGTGATTTTTGTCAAAACTGGTTTTATGTAAAAGGTGCTGATGCTTCTCTTGAAAGCATCAAGAGGAGATTCCAAAATGGTATGGACGACTTTTGTAAGACAATCCGTTCCAGAGATACACTACAAAACACATTAAATTATGAGTGATACAAGCTTTATTTTGCGGGACAAATTTTGACAGCCACCGTATTTCCGAAAGTGATTTTTGTCAAAACTGATTTTATGTAAAAGGTACTGATGCTTCTCTTGAAAGCATCAAGAGGAGATACCAAAATGGTATGGACGACTTTTGTAAGACAACCCGTTCCAGAGATACACTACAAAACACATTAAATTATGAGTGATACAAGCTTTATTTTGCGGGACAAATTTTGACAGCCACCGTATTTCCGAAAGTGATTTTTGTCAAAACTGATTTTATGTAAAAGGTGCTGATGCTTCTCTTGAAAGCATCAAGAGGAGATTCCAAAATGGTATGGACGACTTTTGTAAGACAACCCGTTCCAGAGATACACTACAAAACACATTAAATTATGAGTGATACAAGCTTTATTTTGCGGGACAAATTTTGACAGCCACCGTATTTCCGAAAGTGATTTTTGTCAAAACTGATTTTATGTAAAAGGTGCTGATGCTTCTCTTGAAAGCATCAAGAGGAGATACCAAAATGGTATGGACGACTTTTGTAAGACAACCCGTTCCAGAGATACACTACAAAACACATTAAATTATGAGTGATACAAGCTTTATTTTGCGGGACAAATTTTGACAGCCACCGTATTTCCGAAAGTGATTTTTGTCAAAACTGATTTTATGTAAAAGGTGCTGATGCTTCTCTTGAAAGCATCAAGAGGAGATTCCAAAAAGGTATGAACGACTTTTGTAAGACAACCCGTTCCAGAGATACACTAGAAAACACATTAAATTATTTTTTAATTCTCCAACTTCAAACTTTTGCGCGAGATTTTGAAAAGTTTTGTAGAGATAAAAATTGTAGAGATAAAATTTGTCTTGTCTCGATCTGCGTAGTAGGCTTTAAAGAAGATTTATGGTAAATCCACTTAAATCCCGGATTTACTCTTGGTGAAAACGTACTATAATATCGATTCTTGAAGGCATCTGGACGCGTCTTAATCTTGATTCAAACCAGCGTTGCCGCCAAAAAAAAAATTTTCATGCCACACTCTTTGAAAAAATGTGCCATTTATGACATTTTCGTGCCATATGAACAAAACTCAAGTTAATCATTAAAAATAAATTTTAATTAAATACTATTACAAACAAATAACAAACAAAAAATCACTTCCTCTATTCGTGTTTAGGTATTTTCCAGAAACAGGAGTTTTTGGCAAGTTCATAATAAGCAATAAGTACATATGTATTATGCAACTACATATTTCACATCACATGATGAGTAGCTATTATTATTATTTAAAAATATAAAGACGTAATAAAGCTTTGTTTTAATAAGTTAAATAAATAAATTAGCTGGAGATTTGAAATTTTAACAATTGTTAGGCTAAATAATTTCATTATATGACATTCTACATTAATTGTTTTGTATGACAGTCTGTTTTTGTTTTAATATTATTTAGCCTTGAAAACACTCGCTCTGCTGATGCACTTCGTGAGGCAAGCGAGGCAAACTAAGAAGAATCAACATAAGTTTTAAAATATTAATGAACATTCCTTCGTCAATATTATTTTTTAATTTGTACAACTTAACCTAGAACGTTTTTGTATCTTCAAGAAAAATACTTACGGCTAGTCAAATCTCCAAAATTTTTCTTATTTCGCCAAAAAGAACATCTTTCTCTTCTCGCACTCTAATATATAAGAAAATTCTGATACCAAAATATTGAAGTGTGGCTAAATACTTTGTATGTTTGAATTATTTTTTAAAAAGGTTGGGGCAATTATCTTAAATGCATTTAGGTAAAATAAAGAAAAAAAAACGTGCCATATTGAAACTTTTCGTGCCACTGTGCCACGAAAAAATTTCCGTGTCAAAATGGCACGATCGTGGCACATCGGCAACGCTGATTGAAACCGCAGCTCAACCAACCCATCCGCTGTCAAACATGAACAGATGAAAATTCACCACACAAATCTTTCACCTTGCTTTGCTTTCATTCATTCATTTCAGTTGGCTCTGTTTGCTCGTTCATATTATCGTGTGTGTTTTTCTCGCCAGAAATAAATTGATTTTACTTTTCTCAACCTAACCAATATTTCTTGGTTCTTTTCTTTGCAAAGAAAAAACTACCTTTAAGAAGTTCCTCAATTCTTGTCTGCTCCAAGTGCAATTTATCAAATTCGAAACCACCGAAAATCTCCTCACAAAGTAAGTTAAAAATGTATCCTATTACTTATATTTATTTAGCAAAAAGGGAAATAAAAAATGCATATTTTTATTCCATCGTAATGTATAAAATGAAAACAACTACTGCTCGTCGCATATGTATAAGAGAATTTTCTGCTCCCGGAGGAGCTCTGCTTCTGCTCCAATCCTAGTATCAGAAAAAAATTATAAAGCATTTCAATTGGTTAACGATGTTGTCACGAATTTTTTCTAATTTTAGAATTTATTGAAGAGAATTCGCGTGTTTTTGAGAACTAGCTACATTAATGAAAAAAAAGCGTTCGATTCGAAAGAGCGCGCATTCGCGCTAGAAAATGTTTTTTTTTTCTTTTTGTAGATTTATGTTATGATTTTATTTTGTATTTGGCATTTTTATTTCATTATCATTATTTTTTGTTATTGCTCGGAGTTGTTAATATTGATTGTTTGTTCAATTTGAGTCGAGTCTGTTGATCCCCATTAGTTTTGGAACACCTCGAGTTGTAGAAGAAGGAACTATCAATGAAAAACCTAAATGCAGACTGAATTGAATAGGTTATATTTGTAAATAATTCCATATATTTATTTGGGTTTATAGTAACATTATGTATCTGGCTGGAAGTTGTTATCAATGATCAAGGATTGTCCGCTCAAGAATACGGAAAATAAAAGAAAAACTACGCCTGTGAGACGGCTTATCCTTGGTCTTATTTAAGAACATGGCGATATTATTCACGATGGCAATTATTCTAATAAAGTCAGATCAAGAAAATACTAATGAATAATGGTTCATGGGAATTACCTTATTATATGTTTGATTACAAAAGTCCAGTTTAATTTTAAGGCCTTCCATTTATCTGTAATGGTGTTTGACAAATCGAAGAAATACCATGGGTCTTGGTCCATTAAAATGTATAGGAAAATCTTGACCAGGTTTACGTTTGGACACATCTTCGACAAAAGCAATTGATCAGGATATTATGTGATATCGCTATCTTTTGTTGTACCCCTTGGAATAATGGTTAGTGTGTTGGATTATCACGCAGAAGGGTTTGGGTCCGATTCTTAGCGGCTGCAAGAAAAAGTTCTTCGAGGGTGTACTACCTCTTGCTAGGAATTGACTAATCCTCCAAGAGTAGGTAGGTATCTCTTGCCATGAAAATTGGCCGTTCGTAATCGGCATAAAATTGAAGGTCCCCTCCATTTCTCTAAACACGCGCACAAAGTTGTAAGTCACTAGGTTTAGCCTCTATGAGCACTAGGGTGGTCCTTATTTGTATGAAAGAAAAAAAATTGTTTTTTTTTTATTGAGCACCATTTTTTGTTCTCCTATATTCAAAACGTGCACACAAATTTTTTTGAGAAAATCGGTTTTGTTTTCTAGCAGATCACAAGCTCCGTTTAAACGCCCAGTATTAGATGCAGTTGTGTCAAAAACAAAAGCCGGGACTTTATCGATCGATGACCAATCTTCCAATACCTCAAACACTGCAGACGAAACTTCAATACCAGTTCCAGATGAAAGTTCTGGTACTCCAAGAAGTTGTTAAATTTTTGGGGCAGTTGCATTGATTGGAAGTCTGTCAACTTTGGCTTGATTAAAAATTTAGTTTTACTTGCTGTAGCTGTTTGGCATCTCTGTCACTTATCTTACATGTATCAAGTACTGCAGATAACCTGGAAGTTAAAATATATACTCTTGCTCTTTTAGAGCCTGACAGTAATGGCACTGAAGATTCAAAACTACAGTCAAACTCATCTTCGTCAGATGAAAACGTAGTATTAAGTTCCACTAGCAAGACAATTTTGCATTCAATTACATATTTATATAATATGTATATAATGCAACTACCTACCTTTGTCATAACTGGGTGAGTTTTGATCTTAGCTCTTTTTCACGATTCTCCTTTCTCTTTTCTATACCTGCAAGTTTGAAGTCTGTTCCAAGCATGCACCCAGGTCTATATTTTTGCTTTTGTAAAAGCAAAAACTTTTAATCCTCTTTAATTTTAATCAAATCCAATGCAGATGCGTGGACGATACCAAATAAATCGTGTAAAGTTTTCGAAAAATCAGATTTCTTCTTTGATATCTCAGTGTTTCTGTTTTTACTCTTCTCAATGTTTCCTAGGCCTTCGTAAAGTTTTTTTTAGTTGTTTTAAGCAATGACATCGATCACGAGTAGGAATTCTTGCCTTTTTCCAAAATATTGAACATTCCTCTATGACCAAACTAACACTATTTGATAAGCTTAACTTCACACTTCGTATATTATAAAAAAGAACACTTAGTACATCTCGTTTTGATGGTAATTTAGATCCCACAATTTGATTTTTCATAACACCAACCAAAAAAAAAATGTTCACGAGGCATTATTAATGGATTAAACTAACTAAACAATGTTTTGATTGACAGAATACTACACAAGATTTACAGAAAATTACATGCATGCATAGGTACTAATACAGTAGAAGTACTCTCACAAGAGCGTACATTTTAAGCTCAGTGCGGCACGTGTTCACGTGGTTGTGAAAAAAAATAGGGTGATGTTTTAAGATATCAAAGAACAAAAAAATTGGGTGCTCAAAAAAAAAAAAATACTTTTGAAAATAAGGACCACCCTAATGAGCAGTCATGGCCTCTAATTTAGTTTATTTATTTCTTACTTCCCTTGACTTACTGATCATACGACTAATTAACTAAAAATTAATTTGTGAAATCGAAAGGCCTTCCTAATCTCATAAATTTTAAGATCATAAAATACATATTGACATTTGATAACAAAAAAAAGTCTGTCATAGTAGCATTTAGCTCAATGGTTAATGAGCTGGCTTGGCATGTAATGGAATCAAATTCCATTATATTCCAACTAAAATTTCTTTTTTTCATGCTGCACTATACGACGAAGTAATAAATCTTATAAAAGTAGCTCTCTTGCCATGATAAGGTGCTCCACATTATAGCAGTTTGGATTCGGTAAAAAATTTAGTGAATCTTCCGTTCTTGTTGCCGTCAATAGTCAGAAGGTCCTGGTCCTCACGTGCTGCGTCACCAAATTAATTATTATTTACAAATAAAATTAACTGTGTTAAATAAAATGATAAATTTATATTTATTTCATATGAATTTATAATTAAACATGGAGGATCTAGTATAATGATCTGAGCAGTTTTTCATATTACGGTGTAGGCCCATATACTGGATAAAAAGTATTATGGATAAACATCTTTTATCAAAATACTGGAGTATAAGCAACAAAAAAGATGTCCTACACCATCGAAACAAATTTCATAAAGTATTACACTGAATAAGTAAAGGGATTGGTGCAGCAATTTGTGGGCCTAGAACCAAAACTTCCAAACCGATGGGGGATTTTACCAGCATTTTGCAAACGAAGGTACACTCCATAGGTAAATGGGTGGATCGTAATCGCGAACTATCTTAATCAGAGCATTGCCATTAGGTCAGATAGCCAAGCTGCACTCAAGGCATTGATATACTTCACCATCAGCTTTAAATTAGTTTGGAAATGCATAAACAGGCTAAACGAACTTGGCACACTTCATTGGGTATCAGGTGATGTTGGTGTTGAAAGAAATGAGGAGGCAGACACCTTAACAAAAACAGGCGCATGAACCCCTTTAACAGGGCCTGAAACCTATTGCGGAATAGGTGATAACGTGATCAAAGTCAAAATAAAACAAGAAGAGAAGACAAGAAGATCTTAAAACTGTAAAGAACTCCCAAAGCTAAGGCAGGCGATTACAACTAAGAAAGTTTCACCAACTGCATTAGCTTATGTAGGAACACCTTAAAAATAATAATAGGTGCCTTATGTAGATTCTGCAATATGTACGAGGAAACGCCAGATCACATACTACGTAAATGTTAGCCACTCATACACCAAAGGAAATGTCCAGTTCACAACGGATTTCAAACAAATGAACCACCATTAAAATCATGATCTTAAATTTTGCCGCAAAATTATTAGAAAATCAATACTTTCGAAGATATAAAATGAAATTGGTTTAAACAGAAGTGAGTACAGACATTGGAACTCAAGACGAGAATAGAGTAAATAGGGACTGATTCGAATAAGATTTTTTTAAAGGATCTTAGACAGTTCACTAGGACAACTTTTCCATATGTTAAACTTACTTAAATAAATCCCTCACAAATCTTAATGATTAACTTCAGAATGCATTTTTTTTACAAAATTATTAGTTTAATGTAATATTTAAGAGAATAAATAACCTAAATTTTATGACACAGAAGTAGACGAGTAAAAACCTCTATTACCGGTCGTTAAATATTGATAAGCAAAAAGTAAATTAAGTCATATACAATGATATCCTGGTTACAAATAGTCGACAAACACCGGGTAAAGCATCGAGTGCAACTCGCCTCATTGTCTTTAAATAATTAAGATGATGCGGATGCTATAAACGCATGATTGAAGCATTGGCCAGATCTGTTTTGCCATTAGACAGGTGGTTAAATTGTTCTATTTTAGTTTTGTCCTCTATAGTATCTTGTTTGAGCATTAGTTTACATGTAATGATGGTTATACTTCTATTAGGTAATATAGGTAATATTGTACCACTTTTGGCGCGTTCTTCAGCCTTATAGTTCCCTGGATTGTCCTTATGCCCTGGCACTTAACAGACGTGAATATTGAACTGTTGCTACATCTCCATAAGAGATGAACGGTGGTTAAGGCTATACAAATGCAATTATTTTCCATGCCCTAGAACTAGTCGTACCATTGCTTCTCATAAATGCTTCATTTTCTATGCGTAAATATAAGAATTCTTTATGAACATACATACATATTTCCAATCTTAAACGCTTTGTTCCAAATGCTTTTGATTTCTTAACATTTTGAGTTTTATTTATTGTGTTAAGTTTCATCTAATATGAGGATTATAATTTTTTCTTATTCTCGATCATGTAGCGAGTCCAAGTGCAAAACTGAGAAGGTGCTTACCGGTGTGATAGTTGTGGAGCTAGTCTAATACAGCTTTTCAATCACCATAATACACCACAACAGTTATGCGACTATTTCAAACACTAGTTCATAGTAATTATAACTTCAAACAAAATCAAAAACCAACGACTGTTCTCAAACCATGCTCACACATGCCCTTTTGTAGATTTCAGCAAAATGGCAGCATCTGTTGGACCTCGACCGCTGGTGATCTGTGGACCTTCTGGTTCGGGCAAAAGCACATTACTCAAACGTTTATTTGCTGAGTATCCTGATACTTTTGGCTTTAGTGTTTCACACACCACCCGTCAGCCACGTGCGGGAGAGATCAATGGCGTCCATTATCACTATGTCACACGTGAGCATATGGAAAAGGCTATAAAAAATGACGAGTTCATTGAATCGGCATGCTTCGGAGGAAATATGTATGGTACTAGTAAGGCGGCCGTTCGTGATGTACGGGACAAGGGAAAAGTGTGCGTATTGGACATTGAAATGGAGGGAGTCAAGCAGATAAAAAAGTCAGATCTGAATCCGATTTTGGTGTTCAATAATCCACCATCGGTAGATGAATTAAAAAGACGATTGTTGCTACGCAACACTGAAACCGAAGAGTCACTGCAGAAGCGTCTGGACGCGGCCCAGAGGGAAATCGATTTCGGAAATGAACCTGGAAATTTTGACATTATCATTTTGAATGATATTATCGATGAGGCTTATGAGAAATTCAAGGAATTTGTTATTTCTGAAATTAAGAAACAACAAGAACAAGGTGTTCAAATAACTCTGGACAAAAACTAAGCAATAAAATGTACCTGTCGACCGATTTGAATTAATATTAATTTTATAAGTCGAACTTTTGCTTGCCCAGTTAGTCGAATTTGTGTTGTAATAAATGTTTTCAAAAACCTTAAAACTGTTTTTCGTTTGTTTGGTTATTTATAATTGTTATGACATTGGTGCCACAAGCCATCAGGTGTCAATTAGTGCTGATTTGGGGTTTTATACATGGATCGTCTTTCAATTTTGACTATTTACTACGTAAGTTTGGATCAATTCATTCTGTTGGGTGTGAAAAAACACCTATTATTTTTTTGTTTAAAATAATTACTTCATTGTTTGAATATCTATTCTATTTTTTTTTAATATTTTGTATGATTTGAAGTTATAAGTCTCAACATGGAAAGGATTTAGGAGACATTTACTACTTTTCAGTTCAGTTCTCTTATAGAACTCAGGATATTTAATTATTTAATTTATCATTTATTTATTTATCATTTATTTATTATCATTGAGCTAAGCAATTTAATTAGTTTGGAAATTATTCTTCCCACAAAAACTCTCACTTTTGATATGCATCCACAAATTCAACATCAGTTGTAGTCTGAAGAAGCCAGTCTGAAAACATACATAAACATAAACAAGAAATCACTGAAAAAATAAAGTTATATGATTGTTTTTATTTATTTACATATAATAAAAATTACAGCGTAAATTACCACTTCAAGCTGTAAGTTTAGCTAGTGGTATTGAGTTTTATTTACGCAGAAAAAGAAAAAAAAGAAGAAATTGTAGATTTTAGAGATGGTTTCCACATTAATTTTGTTTTATAATTCACACTCCCTCAAGGGTTTTTGTAAGATCCTTATAATGTTTAACATGAACATAGCACGAGCGATTGGGAAATTAGGAAAAGTGTGGGAGTGAAAGGAGGTGTCGATGAACATTGGTCTTGAATGTTTTGCAAATTGAAATGACAAGGGAAAACCGTGCCCGGTAAATTATTCCATAATCATATTGTGCGACTAACAAACGAATATCTGTATTTGACGGTACCTTCAAAATTTGGCTCGAAGGTGAACCGATTAAGGAGAGGAATGCCACTGGCTGCTTCAAGTTAACTTATGAAAGAATTGATAAAGTAGGAAAAGACATGAAACATTCTGAGGGTGTTCAAGACATGGAAATGACTTCATTTTATTTTTGTTTCCTATCAGTTTTAACGGTCTGTTCTGTATTCTAACCAATAAATGAAGGTAATTTTGGCTGTACTTGTCCAAAGATGAGAGTCTTACTTGACACGTATACCGCGAGTACTAAGAACTTTTCGGCTTCTTCGATGCAAGCACCATTCCAGCATAATGGCAGAGGGATTAACTTAGCTTACTTACTTACTTTAGATGGCGCTCACAGTAAAGCCCGTACAGCTCGTTGTTGAACCTTCTCCTCCATACTCCATCGATACAGACTGGACCGAAGATCAAACGAAGAACTTTTCTTTCAAAGCACCCAAGCAGATTTTCATCCATTTTAGACAGTGTCCATACTTCTGCCCCATACAGCAGGACCGGGATGATGAGGGTCTTATACAAGGTCTCCTTGGTTCTTTGAGATAGGGCTTTATTACTCAAATGCCTTCTTAGACCGAAGAAACAGCGGTTGGCAAGAGTAATTCTTCGCTTGATCTCTGCACTGATGTCGTTTTGCGATGTTATAGTGGAGCCCAGGTAGACAAAGTCTTTGACGACTTCGAAGTTATACCTATCCATCGTGACGTTTTGCCCGAGTCGACGATGTTGAGATTCCTTTCTCGATGATAGCATATACTTCGTCTTGTCCTCATTAACAGCCAAACCCATTTTTGCCGCCTCCAGTTCAATACTTGCAAACGCACCGGTAACAGCTCGCTTCGTCCTCCCAATGATATCAATATCATCCGCATAAGCAAGCAGTTGAACTGACTTTTGAAAAATTGTACCTCTATTGTTGACGTTTGAGTTTCGTACAATTGCTTCAAGAGCGATGTTAAATAGATTGCATGATAGCGCGTCGTCTTGCCTCAGACCTTTCTCGACATCAAAAGGTTCGGTGGTGTTCTTACCGACCTTGACGGAGCAGCGAGATTTCTCCATCGTCATCCTGCACAAGCGGACGAGCTTGGCAGGGATTCCGAGATGAGACATGGCTCTATATAGTTGTTCTCTGTCCACGCTATCATACGCGACTTTGAAATCGATAAAAAGGTGGTGTGTATCGATTTGGAACTCCTAAGTTTTTTCCAAAATCTGTCGAAGTGTGAACATCTGATCCAGGGTGGATTTGCCGGGCCTAAAACCACACTGATAGGGGCCGATCAGCTCGTTGACAAACGGTTTTAGGCGCTCACACAGTACAGACGACAGGATTTTGTATGCGACGTTGAGGAGACATACCTCTGTAATTGGCACATGTCAGGGCATCTCCTTTCTAACTTAGCTTGAACGATAATAATAGACAGTTAATGTGCTTATCATAAGAATATCTGTTGTAACTCCACTTCCGAAGGAGATGGACGGAAATTTGAGAACGATATATGAAAAGCTGAGGGTTGAGTCTTCGGCAAAACAATAAAGTGGATTAGAAGTTTCAGACAAGAGATCATTTATAAAAATGTGGAAGAGAGTGGAAGACAAAACAGAGCTTTGGGGAACACCAGCATTTATTTTGTGGAGATCAGACTTGAAACCGTCCAAACAAATATACATATATGTACATTGAATGATCCAGACGGTAATTTCAAATCCAAAGAATAAGGGTATCCTTAAAGCCAAAAGTCTGGTGCCGAACTCTATCAAATGTATATCAAGCGAAATAATCTTACATTTTTCAAAACAATGTAAAGATCTGTTCCACTCTTCGGTGAGATATGCCATCAGATCACCACCAGTTGAAAGATTTCTGCGAAAGCCGTACTGCCGGTCATTAAGAACCTTTCAATCTTCGAGATATTTCTTGAACTGATTCCATGACATGACCTTAGAAAGAAGGACGTAAATGCAATTGGGCGGAAGGAGGAGGGGAGTAAGGGTTGCTTTTTTTAGAAACAGGCTGGACAAATGGTGTTTTCCATTTTCTAGAGAAAATTCCAGAAGAGTAGGAGCAACGGAAAAGCTTACACAATAGTTCTGCCAGCGATGAAGAACACCTCTTCAGAAGAATAGGGAGTAAAACTATGTGTTGAGCATTGAGTGGACTGTTTCTATGCTGGGGAGAATGGTATTTAATTTTGTGTAAATAATATTGCATGTTGCTTGGACAAGTAGGTGACATACATTTATAATGTTTTTGTACGTTGTGCATATTGGTGGATTTTATGCTGATGTGTATTTACCGTGTGACCTAATAGGAGATGGACAAAGGTTGTGTTGAGTGCATTTGACGTCGATGTTGGACAGAGAGGAGAGTGTGGCAGTTTGTTTTCGTTCGGGAGTAGTTAATTCGATTGCTATGACAATTTTAAAAACGCTTGTTTTTAATAAGACTTTTAATAAGTCTTTGTAACTCAAGTTTTGTGAAAGTGTTGAAAAGGAACACCGGAGATTCGCCGACTAAATCTGCTTAGCAGTTTGCAAATTCATTCTCTTGGATCCCAATGCAGCTGATTTTTGTTTTGTTTTTTTTATAATGAGATATCGTTTATTCATGCTTATTTAACATTCTCTATTCGTTAGAATTATTCTATTCCTTCGAATGAACTTTCTTAATTTTGAGATTCGAACGAATAACATTTATTTGCGAAAGATAGCATAAAATGAACTTCAAAAAGATTCATTTTCATTAGCAGCTGTTTGAAATTTACTATAGGTTCGTTCGTTGAACTTTACCCAGGGTTGACCCAGGTTTTCTTGACAACCCTCAGAGTTGTCAACAAAAAATGGGGTTTTCGGTTTTCAAAAAACACCCAAGGGCTTTCAACTGTTTTGTTGACAGCTAAAAGCAAGACAAAATAATTTTGTGATCTGATAAAACTTTAAATTTGTTATAAATTAGTTTTAAAAATGAACTAAAACAATTTCGCGTTGTTGCCGAATGTTTCATCCGATTAGTACAACAAACATTTAATTGCAAATACAAGCAATAACATGCAACATGCGAATCGCCAAACGACAACAAAAGAAATACATATGAAATCTCATATGACTTTTGAATGTTTGATCGTTACCTGAACTCGCCCCAGCAAAATACCTAGATCTACTTCATGGCGAGCTCAGGGCGACCCCAGGTCTCAAAAAACACAGAATTTGCTCACCAGGGTGACTTCAAAAAACGTTTTAGGGCGACCCCAGGGTGACTTCAGGGCTCAACGAACAAACCTTATATTTCTATTTGAATTAGTATGACCGTTTTACATTTTTTTTTTTGTTTCTAAACATTTTATAGATGTTGGATAAAGAATCAAGAAAATAAATAATACACTTATTCATTATAAAGTAAAGTTTAACCATAAAAAACTACGTGTGCATTACATTTTTTGTGTCAACTCAGCTTTTTTGAAACTATATTCTTAAAAACAAAAAGTTGTTCATGACGCGTTCTAAATTTTAATTTTTTTTGTATACACTTGGTCACATTAAAATATCAAAAACAAAAGAGAAGTGTTTGTGAAATGTCAAAACCAAAAAGTGAAATCTTTGTTTATTTGTAATTGTTTTGTTTATTGTTTAATAATTTAAATTTTTTTGATAAAAACATAAAATAATAAATAAAAAAATAAAAATATGGCATTTGTGTTGTTTATAAATGAAGATGGTGTTGAAGAAATGCAGAGGAGAAGGATAGTGGGTGCTTCAAACCCATTTGAAATCTTTCCGTATCAACGCGGGTGGTAAAAAAAACCCTTTTCTACCTCCGGGTTTTCTTCCATTATTTTGATTAACTTTTCCTCTTGTTCGCGGTTTGTCCAATTGGAATGCGACCTTTAAACATAAAGCAACAACAAAATTAATAAAAGTGATTTATTTTCCATGAAATAATTAAAAACTTACACGTTTTGTTGCTTACTCGACAGAAAAATTCAAACGACACAAAAATGACATTTAATTCTATTCTTTCGAATGTCAAAATTGAATTAGCTTTCGCAAATGAATGAACTTTCTATGGATTGGGTGAACTTTCGATTTGTTCGATTAACATTCTAATCGCCGAGTCTCAACGAATTCGACTCACTTTCGAACGAAAGAGAATGTCAAAATAAGCACCATTATTTATGAGGTTCGACCAGTGATCAGAGTTTAAAATCGCGTTCAGGACAGAAAGACTATCGGAGCAGATTATATTTTTTTTTGTTCAGTTTAACCAATGTTTTTGTTGCCTCTTGTATGGCGACAATTTAAGCAGTAAAAATTGAAGCGAAATCCGACAGAAGCCATCTACATGATAATGAACCATTATCGGATGTTACTGCGAAGGTATGCTGATAATGGTATGTGCATGTTAAAAAACCAGACATTTCAACTCGGAGCTAGGAGGAGTACAGATCAAAGAATATACATAATTTCAAAGCGACTTCACAAGGTGGGATCCTTTCTCTGCTTCTCTGAACACTCGTGATTAACGCAGTTATAATGAGACTTAAATATAGTTGAGTCCAAGAAATTGCATATGTTGATGTCCTACCATGTCCTACTACTAACGACAGCTTAATTGCCCTCAACAATTTGCGAACAAATAGAGAATGCATTATCAATAGTGAATACATGGATTAAGAACTGCGGTCTAGCGGTGAGCCCGCAAAAAAGCGTGTTCTCATTACATAACACCCCGTTTAGACTTTTACAAGCCGTTCAAGACCATTGATATAAAGTTTTTGTTTCTGACTGGCTAAACACAACAGAGACACAGCTGCAATTGGAGAGTTGTCAACAACGCACACCGAGCTGAAGTCGTAGCTTCAAGAGTTGGACAACTTTTGCAGCGTTTTTGACGTTTTCGAATCCAACTAGTCAAACAACTCTTTTGCAGGCTTACATAAGGTTAAAATGAATTCAAGCTTTCTAAATTCGCTTGATAAATTCGCAAAAGATTTAAATCAGCTGACTCACATGCTCTTGCGAGGAATTGACAAATTCTCCAAGAGTATCTCTTGTCATGGAAAGTGCTGCTCATTAGCCGTTCGGACTCGGCAGAAAATTGTAGGTCCCCTCCTTTCCTGGTAACACGCACACAGGAATGGTTGAAAGTTGTAAGTCACTAGATCCTGGTTTACTCCGAGCTGTTGCACCACCAAATTTATTTATTTTTTATGACACATGCCAGAAAATATTCATTCTCCTTTGAGTTCTTTATTTGGCAAAACCATATCCTTAAAAGTTTTTTTTTATAAAGTGTGTCAAATTTAATTTGCTTTTTAAGTTATAGATTGAACGAACCCGATGCTGCGATGATAGTGGATTGTATCTTTCCTTTCATAAGAAATCTCTACACAAGTTTCAAATCTTCGTCAGTTTAGATCTTTATTGTTTTAGTTACTAATCAATTAAAATTGAGAATTTAAAAAAAAAATTGTTTAAAAAATTTGAATGAATCCAACGTTGAAGACCCCTTTTCATGTTACTTTTAAAAGGCCTGATTAGAAATTGCAATCCTTTATTTTCAAATGTGTCCTTATGTTTGTTTTCGGTAAAAAATATTGATTATCTAATAACGAGTAAACTAAGTAATAGATTACCATGTCTGCACTATTTTCAACTAAATTTCGAACATCGGTCAACAATTGAAAAGATTTTTTTTTAATATAACATTAATTCGTGTTTGTATTGTTTTTTTTTTTAATTTTTGTTTATTGTCGTCAAGAATAGGCAAGATACAAAAATAACCTGTAGTAAAATGATTCAATATTAAAACAGTGACGTACCCTTTCTTTATGTGATTCAATATATTATCTATCAACGTCAGAGATTACTTCAAATCGTGTATCTATCTGCAAATAAATTATAAATAGTCGATAAAAATAAGATAAGTCGTAGATATGGAATACAAAAAAATCATTCCTATATACATATAACCAACAAACAACCTTACCCGACCACGACCTTTACTCTAGTCTTGTATAGCTCTAGCTATCAAAAGTATGGTATACCAACAATATTTCAAACAATAGGAACAGCGCAATTCCCCCCATTTTTAAAGTTCTTCGCATATTTCGCAAACAGATGTTTTTTTTTTAATGAAAACACACAAGAAACTATGACTAATCTATCTGGCTGGTTCGTTCTTAGTTCATAGATAAAAGCGCGGACCTGCTGTCATTTTATTATCAGACAGAACATCCCTGATTCGAATTGTGTGTATTTTAGTTATACACATCACAATTGCTATTGAATACTTGACGCTTCGCTTTGGTAGGTATATCTACCTGAATGGAAACCCCGCTATCGATTGAGCAGAAGCAGAGTTAAGAGATTCACTCGCATTACTCTTACAGAGATTACAATGACAGAGTTTCAGTTTATCGTCATCCGGCACAGTATTCCCTTTGGTATTGTACCTATAATATTGTATAATAATAAAAAAGCAATGCACTCATGGTTGCCATCCAAAGAATAAGTTTCAAATTTCTATTGCTTTCAGCTGTCAAATAAATCTCTTGCTTACGAATTTACTATTTTCTTATTATTGTTAATTTAATCGAGGATTTTTCAAAATTTAATTCTCTTCAACATTTGGTTAAATTTAAAATCATAAGCCCAATATTTTAAACATTACTATGATGATACTACTTACTAATTTGCTGATTTTAAAACAGCTTACTAATTTTATCTTAATTTTAAACTCCGTAGCGCAAAATTTTAGTCAAATTAATGTGAAGTTAAAACCTGGTTTAGTGTGAGAATAAGTTAAAATGTCTATTCTGCTAATTTTATTCAAATTTTCTCTATCATTTTATTAAAGTATTCAGAAGCCATTTAAAAAAATTAAATGCACGAATGCATTGAACGTACTTGCTCTTATGTAAAAGTACTTTGGAATTCAAAACCTGTTTATAAACATTAAAACATGATCTTAATTAGAGAAAAATGTCTAAATACATAAAATTGTTGTCTGATTTTAGAAAAGTATGAATTTATACAAAGTTTCAAAAATCATTATATTATTAAATTAATTTTTTATAACAGAAATTTCTTTGTATTTTTTCTAAAAAAAAATTAAGGATGTCAATTTTAAGTATTTAATAATATAAATTTTAAGAAATAGTTTCAAAAACTAATCGCTCACTTGTTTTCAAGATATTCGGCCTTAGCGAGGTATCCGTTCGGAACGGAAAATTCCCCGATTTTATACGATTCGGAGGATTTTTGCTTTGAGGTATTCTTCCGAACAGCTGTTCGGAATTTTTTCCGACATTATTTTAACGCACCTGGTGAACTGCGTTGAAGTGCGATCAAGTGCTTTATTTGTGAAATTTCTGACAGCTAAATGCAATTGTTTTTCCGATTTCGTCCGACACAAATTCTTTGCGGAACTGTTGTTCATTATTCAGTTACAGATGCCAAATCAACATGTCAAGTCGACTGGACAGCGTATAAAAATTTGAGTGTTCGTTAATGTGTAAACGTTGCGCGCATTTGGCCCATTTTACGGTAAACATGGTGGCCCTTCACAGTCGACTCTTCAATGTTTGGTGGCTAAATTTAATTTGGTAATCTATAAGCCAACATTCGTACGTCATTCGTACGTCAAACAAACTTAGGATCGAGAACATCCCTGCGGTCCTTCAAAGTGTACAGTAGAACCCGAGGAAGTCTATTTCTCGCAGTGCACAAGAACTGGGCCTTTCGCAGACTTCAAGCTAGCGCATTTTGCCAACTTGGACCTACAACCGTACAAGATCCAACTGAGCCAGGAGGTCAAAGCTCATGATTATAGACAACTCCGAAAAATCATCTTTAGCGACGAGGCTAAATGAGTGAATGGCTCTGTTAACAAGCACAATTGCCTTCTATTTGGGACGAAACCAACCCACACGAGGTTTACCAGGTGACAATGCATCCTCAAAAAGTTAACGTTTGGTGTGGATTTTGGCCTCGCGGGGTCATTGATCCGTACTTTTTTCAAAAATGCTGTTAGTGAGGTAGTTATCATTAATGGTGAACGCTACAGAACGATGATAACCAATTTCTTATGCGCCAAATTGAACCATATGAACCTAGCCGCCATGTGGTTTCAACGCTACGTGCCACACATCGGACGCCAAAATTGACATTCATGAACGATTTGAGTGTAAGGCTATAAAAGTACAATCGCCCGATGTCTTTATACTGAACATAACACAGGTCATTGAAAATTAGACCACTTGAATCCGTACCACTTAAGAAATTGAGTCGGGCATTTTAACGAAATAGATGGATGCACTTCTATACTCCTTTTAATATTATTCAATAATGATTTACCCTCTGTATTCAAGTTCTGTTAATGTCTAATGACGATGTTGAACTATTTCTTGCAAAATTTCCATCAGTGGATTGTGCACTTTTGCAGCTGGATATTAACAACTTTTTAAAATGCAGCAATTACAATCATCTAGAACTGAACTTTTCTAACTGCAAAATATGTAGTGCAACAAGATCTACGCCTATCATTGTTCGACTCGAAGAGACAGAGACCATGCACGGCTTGGACGCTACCGAAATCATCGCCCGGCCGAAAATATCGCGGCTGTGGCTGAGAACGAAGAAACATCAACCACACAACGGGCCATGAAATTGGACATCACCAGAAGGACCCTATATCGAATTTTAGTGAAGGATTAATATATATTCCCGCACAAAGTGCAAACAGTGCATCGGTTAATGCCTGCTGACCGTCCATCGCATGTGAATTACGCCATTAAGCCATCCTCAATCTCAATAACGAAGAGGACGATTTTGTTTCCAAAAGAAGAGTGATGGGACCGTATTTTTTTTTTAAGACGCCATCGGCAATACGGTCACTGTTACTTGCGAACGCTACAGGGCCATGCTAAACGACTTCTTACTATCGGAATTGGATAAGCGGGCTTGGTGAACATGTGGTTTCAGGTTTCAACAAGACGGTACAACCGCTTACACAGCACGAGCCATATTGTGAAGGGAGCGTTTCCTGGTTGCGCAATCTTTTGCATGGCCAGCAAGATCGCCCGATTTAACGATCCTAGACTTCTTTCTTTGGGGCTACTTGAAGCAGCGAGCTTATACCAAGAAGCCTCAGACAATCGCAGCCCTTAAGAAGAATATTCGACAGAAAATCTTCATCTTTTCCACTTAAAAGAAAAAATTGTAAAAGTCCAAATAAAGATTTCCATCACTCAAAATATTTTTTTTAAGTAAAAAATACTAATTCAAAAACAAAATTGGATGATTACGCCATCTTTTATAATATAAATGTACTTAAAAAGACAAGAGTGCCCCTTGTATGTATGACCAAGACATAAGATATTAATTTTTATTTTGTAATCAGCAGATCTTTGATCAATATGGTGAAATAAATAAAATAAATACAAAACTTCCTTTTTTAAACAAAATTATAGGTGATAAAGAAATATCAAAATTTATCAACCTACTCCATAATTTCCTTGAGATCGCATACTGCATAAACATTATACTCCGAAACATATTGTGGAATGTGCTTATTATTTTTCTATGTCTCCATAAATGAGTATTAGCCTTTAAATGTAACATACTCTTAACATTAAGAGTTCGCTGCAAAGGTGGTAACCATAAATGTGTTTCTAAATTCACTTTTCAGACAGAGAGGGAGAAAATTCACTTATAAAAACAAACTCTGGCTCAGAGAACAGAGACCGATGACCGCTGCACAGAGGTCGATTTGTACTAATTAGCCGGCCAAAAGTGTGTAATTTAAAGTAACGGTAAAGTTAAAAAAAAACAATCACAAAGCTAGAGGACAAAGCCACCGACAATTATTTACTACTCACATTCGCGAACTTGTTACCTTTCACTTGCACAAGCATTAAGAAGTTGATCGTCTGTCAAAGTGCACTACTGGTCTTTATGCGTTCTCAGTATTAAGAGTTAAATAAATTGATATTGTTTATTAAACTTTAGAAATATTTAAGTGGAAGTGATGGATAATTATAATTCAGGTAAGAATCAATATTTTCTGATATATTTTTATGATAAATAACGGTTTTTATACCTTTCGTATAACTTCAAAGTAAGGGCCGTTTTGTAATTAATTTTTTTTTAATTTTCATATTAGTAAGACTTTTTTTCATATTATCGCCCCCTATCGAGCAGAATTTTTTTTTGTATTGCTTACTTTATATATCAGGTTATGTAACGGCGTAAAATGTATGTGCGGATAGCTGCGGATGGCAAAGTTATTGAGTTTTTAGTAGATAAAGTCACAAAGCGAAAAATAATTAACTTTTTTTTCAAACGTAATAAAGTGTGATTTTCTTGACTATAGGTGAACCTTGTGCTTCAGGTATAAAAATAGTAACGCGGAAATACCTTTTTGACCAAATGCAGGAGCAAAATTTTCCTAGTCTAGAGGAAAAGCTAAAGTACCTTCAAAAACGACTGTTGTCCTATTGTGGTGATTCGCCGGCCAGTTTAAGTGCCTTAAAACAAAGATTTGCGTATTTTAAATCATCCTTAAAAGAAAAATGGTCCAAGGCTCAAAGAAAGGAAGCAGTTTTTCGTAAAAATAATGAGGCCTGGTTAGAAGGAACTTTTCTAATTTCAGGAAATAAGCCAAACTTTCCGGGCCGGCCTTCTAAGCCATTTCAGGATTCTAGTGAGAGGACTAAAAGAAGAAAAGTAGAAGAAGTCCGTTCTTTACTTAGTGATGAAATAATCGTTCATGCAGCTCAAGCAACACTGCAGGCTCAAGGAAAACGTGATGCTTCAAATATATTAAAACAAATCACAAACTCTCCAACTTGTGCAGGAAAATACAAAAAAGCATACAGAAAATCAGAACAAGAAGAAATTCCTTTTCTAACACCGATACGAGCCTTAGCAATGTTTGTGGAAGCCGATTTAACTAAGCGGCAATATGAAATAATCAGAAATACTAACAAATCTTTTTTTCCGTGTTATGAACTATTGTTAAAGGAAAAAAAAGAATGCTACCCCCCCAAAGAATTTATGAAGATCTCAAGTACCTGCGCAGAAAGTAATTTACAAAGCTTGATAGATAACACAGTTAACCGCTTATCAACATCTTTAAAAGAAATCCTCTGTTCTCTTAAAGATCATGAAAAAAAATCTTTGAAAATCATCTGTAAATGGGGTTGTGACGGTTCCCAACAAAGCAGATATAAGCAAAAATTTGACGATGACGATGCCTCAGATGGACATATATTTTTATCATCCTTTGTACCACTTCAAATAATTTGTGGCAAAGATGGCAAGAAAGTAATTTGGCAGAACCCGACACCGTCATCACCTAGATATTGCAGACCAATAAGATTTAGGTTTGTCAAAGAATCTAATGACGTTACAAAGGAGGAAATAAGTTATGTGGAAGAATCTGCCAAAACGTTAAAGAACACTGAAGTTTTTTTGGACGGAAGCAAATTCGTGTTCAAACATACCTTTAAAATGACGATGATCGATGGCAAGGTGTGTAACGCAGCAACTGAAACGAAATCAACAAATCGCTGCTATATATGCGGATCAACATCTACAGACTTTAACAATCTCTCCAAAAAAGTAAGTACAAATTCTAAGGCTGTCGAATTCGGACTTTCTGTCCTACACGCCAGAATTAGAATTTTTGAAAGCATTTTGCATCTGGCGTATAAATTACCAGTCAAAAAATACAGAGACAAAAGAACGGACGAAGAAAAAATGTTAGAGGTTCAAACAAAAAAATATATTCAGGAACGATTTAAAAAAGAAACCGGATTGTTAGTTGACATGCCAAAAACTAATTTTGGTAACACCAATGACGGTAACACCAGCAGAAGATTTTTTGAAAATCCTCAATTAGCTGCCGACATTACAAAAGTTAATTTTGAGTTGATATATAGATTGAAAGTTATACTGGAAACTATTTCAAGTGGACATAAAATAAATACACAAATTTTTAACAGCTATGCCATGGAAACTGCAAAATTGTATGTGGACCTTTATGCATGGCACCCAATGAGTCCTACAATGCATAAAATTTTAATTCATGGTTCGGCTATAATTGAAAATGCCATATTACCCATAGGACAGCTCTCGGAAGAGGCAGCTGAAGCTCGAAATAAACATTTTCGCTTATACCGAGAAAATTATGCAAGAAAATTCTCGAGAGAGGAATGTAATGTTGATATATACAATAGACTATTATTGAGTTCGGATCCTTTAATAAGTAGTATGAAGCAAACAAAAAAAAAATTAAATCAAAATCATTTTGCCCGGAAACGATCCAAATGTTGTTACCAGCTAACCCTTACACCGAATCTGACGATTCTGGCACAGATCAAGATTAATAAGAAATAAATAAGTAAGTGCCTATAAATACAAAAGTAAAATAAACTGTTATAATTTTTTATTTTTTGTTCACCTAGATATTTTCGTTCATTACAATAGATATACTCGTAAAGTAAAAACTGTTATTATTTTTAATTTTTCAACTGTTAAAATATTTATTTTTGTTCTTTTATATCATTATGAAAATGAATTGCTATTATATTTTAAATTTTTTTTTTTTTTTAACTCTTGAAATGAATTTTGTAGTTCCTAAAAATAAAAATCCTTATTTTTGAAATTTGTTTAATTTTTCAAATTTTAGTGTCAAATGAATGAATATTTTTTAAAGTCCGTTGAAGGCAATTATAATTTACATGATTTAAAGTTAAAATACACTAAAAAATAATTTTGGCCGCCTAAACCTTTAAAATCGACCTCTGTGCGCTGGCTGAGCAGCTTCGCGCATACAAGAGAACAGAAACAACAATACAGCAAATGGGACAGAAAAAGAAAACGTCGTCTTCATCTCTCACTAGCACATCAGAGTACAACCACAAACAGCTAGAACAAGCTTAAGTGCTGGGGAATACCTGCTTCTCCGAAAAAAAAAGAAGAAAAGCAAAACACTAAACACACTACAGACTACAGACTGCTGCAATTGCTCGTTCCGTTTGTCGTTGTTATCGTCGCTGTCGTAGTTGTTCATCGTTCGTCGAAATGAAAATAAAAATTTAATCGAAAATTTCCATTTGTTAATAGGTACATACATATTTTCATTTTGTTTTTGCTCAACAAAAATGATAATAAAGTCTCCAAAATAAGTGCAAACCAAAAAAAACCAAATCAACAAATCAAGTTAATTATATTTTAATGTATAACTGTGATTCCTCAATGGACAAGTATAAAATATATAAGTAAAGTTGAGAGTACAAAGTGTGTGATATAATAAATCCTTCTTCTTGTCCACCGGCGGCGGCTGCCATCTTCGCACCTCATTCTAATTCTACATCATCATCCATCTGTAGCAAAGTATACATTTTTCCCACGACACGCGTCGAGATGATAAGCACCTGAAAAATTATTAACCAACAAAAATAGAGAAGGCGAGGAACTGCTCCAGGTAATGAAAATATTCCACAATTGCTATTGTGGTTTATTTTTAGAGAACATTTTTTTTTTTAATTTTGGTTCATAGTGTGTTTTTTCGTTTAATTTTTAGGTAGGACTTTCGAATTTGGATTGTTTTGGGAAAACACCCTTTTGGGCTATAAATCTGCCAATAGTGTTGCCTAATTAAATTGTGTTATCTATAGATTTATAGTGATCGGTATATGAACATTACCCAAATAACTGTGCACTGATTTTTTTGTCTTGGATTAAAGTGTACATATAAAAAAGAAGTTTACAAAGAAAAAAAAAACAAATCTGCAAGTCGTCGGTATATTGCAAAAGCTTGATGAGCAAAAAAGAAAACAGTGTATGTAGAAATCGATTTTGACCTATAAACACACGAGTATATACCCAAATGATACTCATTGTTTACAAGAGGGAGCACAAGTGGTACCTTCTTCAGGTTCTTTAAGTTTTTTTTATATTTGTGCCCAATTTTTCTGCTCTTGCTACCTCGGCAGTAAATGAGATTGACAAGCGTTTGAGTTTGAGTATGTTTTGTATTTTGCCCTACAAGAATTGTGTAGTACGAGGATCTATAACCTGCCTAGAAATAAATGCAATTCAAAAGAACATTGATACCTATTCAGGTTCCATTTCAATACATTTTGATAGATTCTTTGTTTGCCTAGCATCATCATCGGCGTCGTCCTGCTGCACCAGTGTATAGTGAAAGAGTATACCTACGAGAACTCGTCAATTTTTGATAACAAAAGCCTGACTGGAGTTTCCTTCTGTCTATAGAAACTTTGTTTGTACGTAGGGGACAATTTTATAAGTTGCAATCAAACATCGCCGTATCCTTATGGGTGGTGGTTTCGAGAATCAATACACATACATACTTATGTTTCTCTTAATGAAATTCCATTGAAGAAAATTAGGGATTACTTGAGAATTATTAAATTAATTATTAAATGAATTTATCTCTGTCAAACTCATTAGCTTTGACATTGTCAAATGCAGTTGAATTGATTGAAAAAAAGCCTTACTATCCAGTCTAGCTAACCGATTTCTTCTTTCCTACATTTCTTCATATTTCTCTTTGACAGCTACATTCGGTGCTGTGATAGTGATTTTTATATTTTAAGATAGACATTGCGATTAGTAGTAGATAAAAATAATTATGAGTACATTCACACTATGTTTGCACATCACAATAACTTGTAACATGTATAGTTTATTGTTCTTCAAAGTCTATCTTATCGTTCAACGCTGGCGATTTGTGGATTTATCAATCACAATGAGTCATTGGTCGGTTGATTCTATAGTATAGTTAAAATTCACCAAGTTAGATTGGTCCAGCAATCTATCTGGTCATAGAAAATGGCTCGGGACCATCAATATTAGGCTTTTTCCTTTTTAGTTCAGATCAGAGCCTGAGTTGTCAAAAAATAAACTGTGTTTCTTTTTTAGTTCAGAGTTTCGAATATGTGTTTGGCCGCGTTCACCTACGTATCCGGATTTGTTTGTGTTGTTGTAATCCCACAGGAAAAATCAGCTGATGAACGAAACAGCTGATGTCAAGCAGAAATCTAAAGCTATCCAAAAAATGTTGGTATACTAAACTATCCATGGGGAATTTTGAAGAACAGCTGATCTATTTTCTTTTGTGCCGAGTACAGGGTTGGCTGAACTGTAACTTTTTAACATTTGTTACGTCTAGTACTAATTTACTAATTTAGAAAAGTAAAGTTTGTTAGTACGTAGTTGTGCTTGTTGCATTAAAGATTTCATTAGGATCCTACTGCTTTTATTCTTTGAACTTCAGATTGTTTCTTGATATATATATGTAGGAGGTATTAAACTCAAATTCCTTTAGGGTTTTTATAGAAGTATGAAATGACCTTAACTCTTAAACATGACTTGTTATGGTATTATATGGACATATTTAGAGCTGAGTTTTCATAAAAGGATTCTTATAAGACTAACAGCCCGATTCTCCCCCTTGTGAGGAGTCACAAGTCACAAGCTCTTGTGACTATTCCTTGTGAGGATTGTTGTGATTCGATAACATTTTGGTATTCTCCCCCTAATCGTCACAAGAAAACTCACAACAAAACTCACCACAGCATGGTAAGATTTTTAAGTGTCATTATTTGAACAGCTGATTATTCAAAACGAAGAAATTACAAAATGCAAGGTAACATAATTTTTAAACAATAAAATGATTAAATAATATGTAAATATAACATTTTCAGGAGAAAACAATCGTGGCGACTGCATAAAGTTTTCGGAAGGTGAAAAAACTTTATAAATGTATTGTTTTGGAGAGCGAATGGATCATTTGTATCTCTCAATGTTCTTAAAGCCGTCGACGCTGTAAACTTCTTGATACGATTAGTTTCTTAAAGAAATTTTTGTTTATGTAATAATATTACTTTTCTTTTTTGTGGGAAAGATCAGCAAAAATATTCACTAGAACAAAGTCCACTTCCATTTTCGTGTTCTCACAATTATTCACAAATCTAGAAAGTGTTCTTACTGAATGTCAATCCAAGAAACTTTGAAAATTTATGAGTTGTGACCTGCTCTGAAGGAGATCACAGTTTCGATTGTTTTTGTGACTCTCACAAGTTGTGACTGAGCGGCAGAATTCGAAAAAGTCACAAAACCATTTTCACCTCTTCTTGTGACTTGTGAGGCATCACTGACTTTGGGGAGAATCGGGCTGTAAGATTTAAGTAGTCTAAGGCTAGGCGCGCACATTCAATTTTTAGTTGCACAACTGTTTGGTTGCTTATAGAAAACAGATGAACTATTTGGTTGAATTATATGTTACACAAAATAGCGAACTCATTTTAGACAATCGTTTAGTTTGTGTCAAAAAACAAACTTTTTAGTTGCTCGAACCAAGCAGTTGCGAAACTAAAAATTGAATGTGGGCCCCTAGCCTTAAGCTGAAAAAGTGTTTACCTCTTAAAATAAAAATGTTATGAAACTTAGTTCAGTTTCATAACAAGATATTAATACTTAGGTATAGCAATAGGATATAAGAGAGTTGTATGGGAGTTTTTTTCAGATTTCAAGAGTTAAGCTCTGGAGAGTATGTTAGTTGGGCTTATTCATTTTTAATAAGCGAAATGAAAATGGCTGTTCTAAAGCTACATAATTATTGGCCTCAAGGTGGATTTACTCCAATTAAAATGGAAAATAATCGTTCTGGAGCTCTCTTCGATACGAGTGCTGCGCTTCTTAAGAATAAACAGTTTCAAGTTTCCATATATCTACCAGTTCTTGGTTTTCATTATTTTTGAAAAGTTTTTCGGTAATATTTATATCAATAGAGAAATGAAAATTATTTATATGTATGTACGTTGTACAGTAAATTCAGCACTAAAAAATATCTTTAAGTCATGTGTTCACAATTCAAATCCTTTGATTATGCCAAAGAAAATTGTTTGTTTCCAAAAATAAACTTCTCATCAATCATGTATAATTCCTACAATTCTTCATCCTTATGTTAAATGAAACATTTTCTGTTTTTCTTTACAAACCTTCATAAGATTAAGATCATAAATGTGCAAAATTGTTTGGTTTCCATTATTCTATTTTTTTATGAATTAACTACGTATGTAGCAGACGTAACAAATTGTAGTAAATTAGGCATGTAGTTGATTCGGCCAACCCTGGTCGATTCACGTCGTTTTTTTTACTTTGACAGTAAATGTTACCTATCCGGTTTTGGTCGTTCGCCAACGTATCGGATACTAAAGTATCTTAGATACCCTATCGGACTACGAGGTGAACGCGACCATCTTTCATGCTTCTGTGTATGTTCTGAACGTCTTCAGGCTGCGCTCTATGAGTTCAGAACAAAATAACTGAGCAGACAGATGTTAATGCTTAACACAATCATTTGACAGATGGAAATTAAAAAACAAAATGGTGACAGCTAATGTTGTTTTTATTTAGCAATCCGGAAGCCTTCTGGACTCTTCTGAAAGTGTTCACCTGGGAAAAAATGACAGTTCTGATTCTGAAAAGAAGAGAAATTTGCTTCTGGATTTGAAATCAGAATCGAAACCAGAAGCACTCACACATTTATATATTTAAACGTCAAACTCCACAGCTGTGATTTTTTGTATCCTAATTGTGCGAAGTGTATCTTTCAACAAACATTTTTCTTGATTTTCATTAATGTACAAATTTGATGTTTCACATATACATATATGTACATTCATAAAAAACTTCATAATCATCAGAATAAAAAAAAAGTGTTCAGTTGGGATTCCAGATCGGAGAGAGATTCTGGATTGCCAAATAAAAACGACGTAAGTGTCCAGGTGTGTTTCAAACACAACTCAGAGCATGCTGCATGACTCTGTTCAAAGCTCTATTCTGAACTAAAAAGAAAAAGACCTATTGTGGCTCAAGTACTCTGTTTGCAAAATTCGGTAAGAAAAATTGAAGCTTATATTGGAATACGAAAAAATCAACATTCCACCTTATTTTGAAAAAATAAAATAAAATATAGTTTGATCCATTCAAATCTTGCAGGTTCTCAAAGAAAATGTCTGAGCCGTTCTAGAAATCTAGAGCGCTTGAAAACATTTGAATTAACGCTTAGCTTCGCGAGTTAACAAATTAAGGGGTCTGGTTGAGAGTTTTTTTTTATATTTTGCGCCCCCTTTTTGAACACCCATAAAATGTTTGAGCACATTGCGAGCGTTTTAGAAAAGTTGGAGAGGATATAAAAGAAGACATCGATCTTTTTATTAAACAATACATCCGAAGTTGGGCTCAAAGTTAAACTGATGGGCATTCCCTGAAGCGCCAGTATTACCGTTAGTTCTTCGAATATGATAATTACAGTTCTTTCTAGCTGGTTTGAACTTATTCCGGTTTTCCTGAGTAAGATAAGTTTTATAACATCGGAAACTTCTCTTTAGCCCGCAAAAGTATCTTTGATTACAAAAAACATTTTTACAAATTGTAGAAATATTCTGCGGTCAGACGAGACGAACTGAAGGTATCATGGATATCAGCATGTCTATGTGAAGATCATGCAGAAAGTTATATTTTCATATGCTGAAGATGAAATACCACTGAAATGGGTCTTTCAGCAAGACAATCACCCAAAATATATAAGTAAAGCTGCGAAAGCGTTGTTCCAGGCAAAAAGGTTTACATTGATGAAATGACTCCTACAGTCTTCAGACCTCAACCCTATAGAAAGCCTTTGATGTACAAAATTACTCTGCTAATTAACTTTCCTTCTTTCTTATATTTAAAAGTGAATATTCATTGCATTACTATTTTTTTAAACATTTGTTTTGCTAACCCGATGATATTATTTGTCTCATTTCATTCAATGTAGAAATACGCTCCACTATGTTAAATTACAATATTTCATAATATAAACGCCAGTCATGGAATGATATTCTTTATTTTTCGCATCAACTATTACAATGCATTATATTCATTTTTGTTTTTTTTTTTTTTTTAATTGCATGTTTTTTCTTTTATTTGCAAAATCTCGAAGTCATCAGTCTGTGTAAATGTGATTTATCATCCATTTCTGTGAATGAACTAATAGTTTTTTTTTTATGTTTTTCACTTGTGGTTTATAAACAAACCGTTTCTGCGAAAACAACTTTAAAAAAAAATCAAAATAAATTATTAAGAATTAATTAAGAAATACATACAGGCCAAGCCACCCGGTCGGGGTGATCAAAAAAAACTCAAAACAAAACGTCAGAGGTTCAAATTCCAAAAGGGGAGTGTTGATTGGAATAAACTGCAGTCCCATAATCCATCCAAAGCATTGATGACTAATACTCTTAATTCAGTTCGAACAGAATAATTTTTGATATTGAAAGCAGATTCAATAACAATAAATGGGAATCTCTCTCCCTCACTCCATTCATGTTCAATTTTCAAGGCTTGAATTTCATACTAAAATAGCATTTTTAATAGATAGGTAACTGATCGATCAAGCAAGTAATTTGTATTGAAAATAATTAAGAGTTTTTCGTGAAAGATGAAGGTTTAATAAAATTATAAGTTTGTATTTTTTTTTTTTTGGTTTTGACAATTTATACGTAGGTCATTTATTAGTTGTTCGCACTCGAAAGATACATACATACATATGTCTGTACGTATGTTAGTATGTATGTATAAATGTGCACAGTACAAAAATTACTGTAATAATGTTAAGAATAAATTTCATGTACTTGGACATTTTTCTGGCTAGGCTGGGGCATTCACAAAGAAAGCGAGATGAGCCTTTTTCCACCTCTTTGTCCTGGCCATCTTCTGCATTATTTAGATGTTCTAATTTCCATTTTGCTCATGTGGACTCCCATTGAGTTGTGACCCGTAAGGATTCCAACCAAAAGAGACAATTGAGGTCTGCTAGGTTTAAGCAGATACTCTGTTTTTTTTCCTTGATATATGTATCTGGCCAAAGATTCTTGAAGCCGGAAAGGTTTCGATTGTTGGCCGTCTGTACTCTTCGATGTTTAAGAAACTTCGGTGAATTCTATACTTTTCTTGCTTCAGTGGCATGAGTACATAGGGTACAAATATTGACTTTATTACCTACAACTTTTCTACGAATTCTCTCCTCGATAATAATCCCTTCTACCATTTATTGTTAATAATAATGGTGAATTCATTTCAGAAGATTTTTTTTGTTTCACGTTTTGCGTAAGAAACAATGCTTGAATAAATGGTGCAAATTGTGTTAGAGCTGATTTTGACATTTCGAAAATAAATTCGGAGTGAATTGAAAACAAAAAATTCACTCTGAATGCAGAACCCGCTGTTTCATTGAAAGTGAAATTGAAATTTATCTTTAGGACGGTGTTCACAATGGACTTACTCCGCCAACTTATTTTGACGTCTCTGTGTTTTTTCTCATTCGCACTTCATTCGTAAGAAAGAGACGAGATAGTGAGGCAGGAGTTTTAAAACAAATTGAAAATTAATGGATTTTTGGTGACATGACACGGCAGTCAACACCGTTGTTTATTTATTTATTATTGGTTTGTGTTTTGAGTTGAAATTCATTTTAAATATTATTAAATTTTGTAAACATTGTAAATTATGACAACTACAAGACGTCAAAGTGAGTCTGGAGTGTTGAGTAAGTCCAATGTGAACACCGTCTAATTCACTTATGTTAGTGTGTATGAATGTGATTTTTAAGAGTGCTTGCTTTTTGTACATAAGAGCAATATGTGTGATTTGTCATGTATTTTATTTTCATCCAATTCTTTTGTACTTGACTCAAACAACTTAATGACCTTGAACTTAATGAAAAGGCTCAAGCTCATCAAAAAAAAAAAAAATCTTAAGCACTTAGCACACATACCGAGTATCAACAGCTTTTCGGTTTCTTCGATGAAAGTGCCATTCAAAGACAATGGCATAGAGGTACATTTTTCTTCAACGACATTAAACAGCTTAATAAGCTTATCATTTTGCAATTCCACTTCCGAAAGAGATGGACTTGAATTTCCAAACGATTATGAGAAGCTGAATGTAGAGTCGTCGGCAAAACAATGAAGTGGATTAGAAGTTTCAGACAAGAGATCATTTATAAAAATGTGGAAGAGAATGGGAGACAAAACAGAACCCTGGGGAACATCAGCATTTATTTTTTGAAGATCAGACTTGATAAGCTATAAAGTTTCTTTAAAGGTTTTAACAAATTTTAACGGCAAGAAAAAGTTAAAAAAATTACAAAGCCGCAGTTAACATTAAGATGAAACAGAAAGTACACTATATAACTTTCAAAGTTTTCGCGGTTGTTGGACATAATAAATAAGTATTTTTTCGGATTATCCGCGTTATTTGAAATTTAAATATGAGTGCAATTTAGGACTCACCCCGAAAGTTTCGCATCAAATTGCATTGAGCGTGGTCACCGGGAAACTGCGCGGATAATCCAAAAAATACTTATTTATTAGAAAGTACACTGTTAAATTGAGATAAAGTTGCAAGAAGTCTAACATTTAAATTAACAGTTTCACTTCGTGTACTAGTTTATAATTAAAAAGTGGTACCGTAGTTCAAACTCTGAGTCTGTAATCAAAAATGTTTCCTTTTGTAAGATAAATAAGTACATTTTACTTAAAAAAAAAATGGTATTGTGCGTTTAGAGCTGAACATGAAAACTATATTATAAATCTTGTATCTACGGATGCTCTCATGCGTGAGTAGATGACTTTTAGTTAGTATCGAATCCACTTTTGAGCTTTCTTTTGAAGTTAAGTACTCATTAAAACTTTGTTACTACCAAAAGAGCATGGCTTATATCATGATTGCAAACCATAGGGTCTATCTTACCCTCTTTTCTTACTTAACAATAATTCTAATTTAATTGGGCTATAAGATTAAATACGTTATGTGACTTAATCGTGTATCTATTTTATTTCTTTTCTTATAAAGTGACGAAAATAGATAAAAAATATAAAATGGGAAACCCCCCTTTCAACAAACTACCTTTCTAAATAACAAAAAATTTTACGAGTTTTTATTCCTCTTTTTGATTTTTCAGTTCGTTGTGCACGTTGAACTTAGACGTTTTGTTTACATTACCTAACTCGTTTCTGCTATTTCATCGGACCCCAGAATGCACCTAATGTCTCTCAAACATTCAAAGCCAAGCGATGACGAATATTCGGATTGCATAATATCACGAATATAACTATTTTCAAATTGCGAAGCAGTAATAAGTCATATGGATCTGTGCATGTAATTGGTGTACATCAAAATCCCATACTGTATGCGAGTTTAAAATTTTAATCATCATCATCAGTCTCATCGTCATCATCGAATTCAGATAACATACCTTAATTAGTCGGACATCATGTCGCAAAACGATGCATGGCATGGTGGATGACGAAGCGTATTAAAATTAAAATTGTTATAACAAAAATTTCCGATTGTGAATTCCTAAATAATATTAAATGCATTTAATAAATGCAGGACCATATGCTCATGATTTTTAAAACAAACCAAAAAGATGGGAAAATGCACATGAGACCATCCGTCCTCAGATTAAAAGGTTCAATTTTAAATTATTATGTCAGTTTTATCGACTGATTGTGTTGTTGGTGTTTTTTTTTTTGTTTATATCACTCTCTCGTAATTTAGTTGGTCCATTGTTTTCTGCCTCAAGATTTATAATCGTATGTTTAGTTTTTGTGTTTATCTGTCTTACACGATGTAATGACATAGAATTCTTATATGATTCCTATATTAATTTCATTGGATGATTTAAAAATATGTTGAAAAGATCCCTAGTGAATTTTCAAGCAAGACTGATGCATCATATTTAATTATGAGTTATTATGTAAATCAAATTCTATAATGATTTATTAAAACAACAATACATTGGCAGGTAATTAGTAATCCGGAAGAGCCTCCCGGAACTCCGAAATGCCAAACGATTCTTGATTCTGAAGTTTTTGTTTTTTTTTTACATTTGTAAAATTTCAAATGCAGATAGCAAATTGAAGTATAGTAGAAAAATTCCTTTCATAAAAATTCCACAACGAATCCATCATCATCACTTGATATTCTATTTATATGAGAAATATCTCTTTTTTCTTAATTAGATCTATTTAAAGCGTGCTGTAGGTTTTTTTTGTTTGTTTCTTATATCTAGTCTTTTCAAATAAGTAAACACGGTTATAAGAAATAGTATATTCTTTAGCTTTTTGAACATTCTTATATCTGTTATCGTCTGTATTCATAACAAAAAATGACATTTCAGGATTTTGAAGTTGAAAGTTTGTTTTTGTATTTTCATTTCAACTAAAAGATAGACAAAAAAATCATGCAAAACTAGCCCACTTATCATTATCTTACAACTAACTTACTGGCCCTAATCGGGCACACTCATCATCATCATCGGCTCGACAACCGGGTTCCGGTCCTGGCCTCTTTCAACAAGTCTCTCCACCTATCCCGGTCTCTAGCCGACGCCATCCAGTTGCGCACCCCAAGGCTTCGGGCGTCCTGGTCTACGCCATCTCTCCAGCGCAAGCATGGTCTACCACGCTGTCGTCTACCATAGAATGTACCACAAAGAACTTTCCGAGCAGGTTCCTCTTCGCTCATGCGAGCTAGGTGCCCTGCCCACCGGAGTCTACCGAGCTTAATTTTTGTCACGATATCTGCTTCAAGGTAGATTGCGTACAGTTCATGATTGTACCGTCTCCGGAATCGTCCTTCCTCACATATGGGGCCAACAATTCTCCTTAAGACTTTTCTCTCGAACGCAGCTAAGAGGTCGGAGTGCCTTTTGCTAAGCACCCAAGTCTCGGATCCATATGTGAGTACTGGCAGGACCATGGTCCTGTATAGCAGCAGTTTTGAAGTTATGGTGAGATTTCTGGATTTGAAGAGCTTTGACAGACTATAGTAGGCTCTGTGAGATTTGAGAAGCCGGCCGCGTATTTCTTCTTCTATATTGTTATCGGCTGCTTCTATTGACCCAAGGTATTTAAAGGATTGCACCACTTCAAATTCGTGCTTCGCTACCTTGATTGTTTGACCAACTGTTCCTCTCGCATTTGACGCCATGTACTTTGTTTTACCTTCACTAATGTGCAGCCCCAGATTTTGTGCCGCCTGCTCGATCTGGATGAAGGAATCGTATACAGCTTGTTCGGTTCTTCCGATGATGTCAATGTCGCTGCGTAAGCCAGTAACTGGCTGGACCTGTTGACGATGGTCCCTCTTGTTGCCGTGCCAGATTGCCACGGATTGCTTTCTCCAACGCCAGGTTGAAGAGGAGGCAGGCCAGACCGTCCCCTTGTCGGAGTCCATTAAAGATGTTGATTGGTCTGGATAGCAATCCGGCTATTTTTACTTGGCTTGTTACGTTTGTCATGGTCAACCTACATAGTCCTGTGAATTTATTTGGGATGCCGAATTCTCTCATGGCTTTGTAAAGTTCTACCCTGGCTATGCTATCATAGGCGGCCTTAAAGTCTATAAACAGATGGTATGTTGGGATGTTAAATTCTAGACATTTTTCCATCGCCTGCCTAAGGGTAAAGATTTGATCAGTTGTTGATTTGCCTGGAATGAAACCACACTGATATTGTCCGATGACTGTTTTAGCGTATGGGGTTATCCGGTCTTGTAGAATAGAGGAGAGTATCTTATAGGCGGTACTCAACTACGTGATACCTCTATAATTGCTGCACGTTGTGACATCTCTCTTCTTATGTATGGGGCATATTATGCCTTTTCGCCAGTCTTCTGGCATTTATTCCTGCTCCAATACGTGCACTATAATATCATGAATTGCTTGACGTAAGGCTGGCCCGCCGTGATGAAATAATTCGGCTGGTATGCCATCGGCTCCCGGGGCTTTGTTCTGTTTAAGCCGGCCTATAACCTTCTCAACCTCTTCTATGCTTGGTGGCGGCAACATAGGGTATTCTTCTTGAAGTAGTGGAGCCTCCACTTCTGTAGTGAGCTGACCATTTAGCAATTCATTAAAGTACACTTCCCATCGCTCCAGTATGCTTTCAGGATCGGTGATCAGATTTCCCTCTCCGTCCTTGCAGTATGTGCAGCGTGGTGTGTACTGCGTCATGTTTCGGACGGATTGGTAGAACTTCCGCGCCTGGTGCGGACCTCGCTTTCGGCTATTTTCTATTTCACAGATTAGGTTCTTCTCCCAGGCTGATTTTTTTGTCTGTGTAGCCGTTTTTCTATTCTTCTGAGCTCTTTATATTCCTCTTCGCGTGCCCGCGTTCTATGAGATTGTTGCATTGCTCGGTACGCAACATTCTTCGTTCAGTCGCTAGCTTACATTCATCATCAAACCAGTCGTTCCGATTTTTACGACTGCTGCCTAAGATGGAGTTGGCAGTACCAATGACAATATTCTTAAGGCGTGTCCACTTCTCATTTACGCCCAGCATACTGGCTCCAGGACTTACTCTCCCTAAATCAAGTGATTCTAGGGCGAGTCCTAACGCATTACCAAAGGTGTTACTGGTGTTTTCATTGCGCAGGGCAGCCGTGTTGATTCGAACCTGATCGGCGGATGCAATGCGTCTTCGCAAGGCAATCCGCCCTCGGGAAACCATACCAACAAGATAGTGATCCGAGTCGATATTGGCACCTCGGTACGTTCGTACCGTCATCAAGTTCGAGTAGTGGCGACGGTCTATCAACACGTGGTCTATTTGGTTACGAGTGACTCCATAAGGTGATACCCAGGTGGCTTTGTAGATATCCTTACGCGGGAACCTGGTACTCGCAACGACCATGTTTTTCGATGCTGCCAATTCTAAGACTCGAAGTCCATTGTCATTAGTGTTCTCATGCAAACTATGGGTGCCTGCGTAATGCCTGAATACCGGCTCCCGACCTATTTTTGCGTTCAAATCCCCAAGAATGATCTTAACATCATACCTTGGACAGGCATTGAGGGCCCTCTCGACTTGTTCGTAGTAAGTCTCTTTTTCTTCGTCTGAGGACTCCTCCGTAGGTCACACTAAGCTATATAAATAGACTAAGAGCCCACAGCAATTTTTGGGTGTGATTGATAACTAATTAGCATAATTAGGTAGGCCTTTAGTAGTTATTTACAAATGTGAACGTCTTGCATGATCTAATGGGAGCAATAGTGCATAAGAGTGTATCAGATACGCAGTTCTTTCCAAAGTCTAAAAATTTGTGATAAAAAACTTGCCATAACTTCAAAATGAAGAGCTAAGTGCCCTGATTGCAAATATCGAGGTCCAAGACGTTTTAAAGGCGGTATTCTTGATGCAAGAAGTAGGCTATTGTTATCGCGTCTTGCAGGCAAAAGGCTGTCTACAAAACGTCTTAGACCTCAATACTTTCAATCAGTGGGCTTAACTCTACATTTTGTCAAAGTTGTTATCACAATTATTTGTACTTGGAAAGAACTGCATATATGATGTACTTTTATGCACTATAGCTCCCACTAGAGCATGCAAGACGTTCACATTTGTAAATAACTATTAAAGGCTTATCTAATTATGCTAATTAGTTTTTGTTATCAATCACACCCAAAAATTGCTGTGGGCTCTTGGTCTAAAAGTTAATAATGACTTAATAATAATGCCTTCGGCCTAAAAACTTACTTTTTTTTGCCACCCAGACTGTCTCTACTTTAAATCGGCCCACAAAATCTCTTCGGTCCCGATCGGACACAGTCCTACTGAACCGAATTTACTCAGCGCCGCCTTGTGCGAACACGTCTCAATCATAAAGAAGTCGCCTATCCACAGTGTAAATAAGCGCAACCGCCTCTCTATCCGCCCTCGACTGTCTAAATAGGGGAATGCATTTGGTGAAATATAACCACTTTTTTTTTTAATAAGCCACAAAGATTAAGCTACTAGCTGAGACCATCGCTCTTGCAATGTGCCTCAGCTTAAGTAAGAAATTATCTATTCTGTTTATATTGGCTCCGTGTTCTGACTCTGGTCTTGTGTATAATCCAAGGCAGCGACGTAAACATTGCCTCTCAAACACCCGAATCTATTCCATTTGAGATGGGGCAATCGTCGGCCTGAGGAGAGCCATGTAGCAAATAACTTTTACACTTCTGTCAAGCCGGCTGCTACAAAACAACCGTTTCGTCAATGCAAAAGCTCCCTTTCCCTGGTCAGATCAGCATTTATATGTCTGTCGCAATACAAATACTGATCCAACCAAATACCAAGGTACTTTATTACATTTTAACTCGCCAGTGGATGTCCATACGGCCCCACGATCACCAGCTTGCGCCAGTTCTTTCTCGTATCGCTTGTGGCTCCAGCCAACGAAGTCCTAAACTTCTTGATTTTCAAATTCCAGTCATCTCCAGTCTCGCTGAATCTTGTCAAAGTCACACTGCAAGAGAATTCTGATGACCTTAACTTTTGCAGCCGTTCTTTACGCAATAGGATTGTCTGTATACGCAATTGCCTGAGTAAGAAAACCTATCAGATCCCTGGTGTAAATCCTGAATAGAATCGGCGAGTTAACCGCTCCCTGCTGAAAACCATTTTTAATGTTGAATGCTGTGGTAGAAGTCACATTGCCACTCTTGACAATAAAGTTTCTACCATTGAGCATTTCGTATAGCATATTAAAAGTGGTTTACTTATGCCAAGCCTGGTCAGCTTTAGATAAAGACCTTTTAGCCAAACGGTGTTGAAGGTCTTCTCCAAATCAACCAGACAAGCACCCATACACTGTCTTTTGGTTTTGTTCCATTGGATATCAAAGGCGAGTTTACACGCGGCATGAACGGTGCCATGTCCCGCTTTAAAATAGAAGTGATTATCTGGTATGATATTATTGTCCTTCGCCCACTTGGGTAGAGCTCTATTTATAACTTTCTCGAATACTTTGCTGACACTCCGTAGAAGACTTATTGACCGGAGTTTCGCCGGATTGGAGTTGTCCTTTCCCTTTTTCGGAAGAGGATGGGCCACTGCTAGGCTGTCTGCCACCGTACTGGATGTCGTACTACAATGCTGGATATACAATCGACTCCATAAAATGGTACAACTGACTTTTATACATTTTTTATGTTAAAGCTCCCAAGAGTTTAAATAGTATTGTGTATAAAAATTTTCAATATGAAGGTTTTTATAAAACTACTACTGAAATAAATCAGCCAAGTAGAAGATTTAGCACTAGTTTTGGACTTGTTGAATTATTCACTCAAAATAGCTTTTTTTTGCCTAAAACCTTCAAAAAGAAACAATTCCAGGCCACGGGCAAAATCTCCGAACATTGGATTTTTGTCAAAATATAATTTATTAGCATAAATGGAGCCGAGTTGAAGTCGCTAATTTCAATAATAAGTCACAGATATTACAAATTTAAAGTTAATCTGGCAAAATCCTCCTGAAAAAAAAAGCAAAATTCACTATTGAATTTGAATATACTAGCTGACATATTTTATAAAAAAATAAAACGTAATTATTCAATTCCGAACTAATTAACTTTTTTAAATTTATTTATTTCAGAAGAAGCAACGGTAGCATACTACTGCTTCCATTGACAGCCAAGATCTCACTTTCACAATAAAAGCTTTACTTTCCTATTTGTTCCTATGAGTTCAGTATGAAAAACAGTGATGGGAGGTTTTCTGGATAAACCGAAAACAGTCAAACACAATGACCATGGCGAGGGCAATAAACTTTTGTTCGGCGTCAGCTCAATGCAAGGATGGCGTTGCGAAATGGAAGATGCATATTACGCCCGCGCTGGCTTAGGTGAATGTCTCGAAGATTGGAGCTTCTTTGCAGTATTCGATGGCCATGCAGGCTGCAAAGTATCTGAGCACTGTGCGAAGCACTTGCTCGAATATATTATTAAAACAGACGAATTCCGAAATGGCGATCATGTAAATGGTATTCGAACTGGCTTCCTGCGCATCGATGAGGTGATGCGAAAATTGCCAGAATTTGTATCCAATGCTGAGAAGTGTGGTGGTACAACAGCGGTGTGCGCATTTGTATCGCCCAATCAAGTGTATATAGCAAATTGTGGAGATTCGCGGGCAGTACTTTGTCGAAATGGAGTACCTGTATTTGCGACACAAGATCACAAACCCATACTGCCCGAAGAAAAAGAACGGATAAACCGAGCTGGTGGTAGTGTGATGATAAAACGTGTCAACGGTACGCTGGCCGTGTCGCGAGCACTGGGCGATTTTGATTACAAAAACGTCAAAGAGAAAGGCCAGTGCGAACAATTAGTGTCGCCCGAGCCGGAGATCTTTTGCCAAATCCGTGAGGATGCCGACGAGTTTCTCGTTTTGGCATGCGATGGTATATGGGATGTTATGACTAATGAGGACGTTTGTAGTTTTATTCATTCGAGGCTGAAAATCACGCATGATCTGGTGAATATATCAAATCAAGTGATTGACACATGCTTACACAAGGTGAGTTTTGAAATACTTAGTTTGAAGAATTATAAATTGATTGTGATTAATAATAGAAAATGTTTGTATATATGTTTGTATATATTATAAAATTTCTATGGACTCTTAAACGGCTTGACCGATTTTGATGACATTTTCAGGCAATCTTCAGACTTACTCAGCACTTGATCTTAGCTTCCATTTGCTTAAATACATATTTTTGTTTTATTGGGCGTAACAAGGTAGTTTACATAAAACTTGTTACGGATGTTTTAAGGACAATCTGTCATCGAAATGCATGATGCTGAATGAATGATGATGAATGCTCGCTCTTTAGAAAATATGGCTGTCGTTAGTTAAAGTAAAAGTAAGAAGATCCAAACCTTTCAATTTCGCGGCATATTATTTCGTTTCTTAGATTTGTATTTGCATCTACACAGTTTAAAGTTCAACTGACTCAAGAATTGAAGCTAACTGATGAGATGGTTGAACATTATAGTTTAGATGAGTAATTTAAAAAAAAAACCTTAAGTGAAAACTTAATTTAACTTTTGAAAGAGCATACGAATTTCATTATTTCTTTGCTTTTTCAATAAAAGTAGATGTTGAAATGAAATAAAACCAACTGTATGTGAGGTATTAACAAAATTCTTTTTTTTATTTGAAAGACTCATGCATGACATGATGTTCAAATGACGGCCTCGGCTTGTTACGCGGAATCGAGTGGTGCAATTTTCAATGACTTTTCCGCATAGATCTGTCTGAATTTGATGGCCTATGTTATGTTCACTTTAAGGGCATCGGTCGATTGTGGTTTATTCGCATAGACCTGTGACTTCAGGAAACCCTACAAGAAAAAGTCAAGTCTAGCGGGGTCAAATGATCTTGGTGGCCAAATTCTCTCTGCGAGAGATAATCTCACCCCCACATCTTTCATGAAGAATGTCAATCGTGGCGTCCGCTGTGTGACACGTAGCACTGTCCTCCTAGAACCACATGTCGTCCAGGTCTATATGTTCCAATTTGGGTCATAAGCAGTGGCGGCTGGTGGGTTGTTGAACAGGTGGTGCACTTTACTTGCTCACTAAGTAGGTATTAAGATTAGAAATCGCAAAAAAACAAAAATTTACATGTATATGTCGATTTTTTATTATTTTGTATAATTGCTCGAAGAATTTCGACCATGTATAAAACTGACACACTTATTACATTTAGCAAGGAATCATGTTTTTTTATTTTTTCAATTAAATGCGTCAAATCGTGGATTCACGTAACTTTATTTTAAAAAAAATTATTACTGTCTTTAATATACCTAATCACTGTTAATTTTATCCCACACCACACACTGTACGTGTACACAGTACAGAATCGAACCAAAACCAAAATAAAAAACAATTACTAACCTAACACCTACAAACCTACACTATTTAACCAGTCACGGATAGAGCGAAACAACATTACATATTCGCAGGCGCAGCGCATTCTAGTCAAACATCGGTTGCTGTAGTTAATCTTCGGTTCTCGTGCTCTGCACGAGAGCAGGCTAATTCTCCATACATTTCAATGAAATATCTTTTGTCTCACGCGTCAGGGATACTTGCTTGTAACTCATACAAGTTATATTAGAATTTTTACTTGCAGGTAAAGTAAGTCTTAATAGTAAAGCAAAGCGCTTACATTGTTTCGTCATAATTGGAAATTTTACTTGTTTGTGTTCTTGTACGTATTTTTAAAAAATAAATATTAATATGGGAATCTAAAAATAAAGATGCAGTAATATTTTGTAATTTTTAAATCTTTTGAATTGGTGGTTCAGCGCACGAGCGCACTTAAGGTACAGCCGCCACTGGTCATAAGAAATTGGTTATCATAGTTCTGTAACTCTAGCCATTGATGGTGAGCTCCTCACCAACATCGTTTTCAAAAAAGTACGGACGAACGACGCCGCCGCCGGCCGCCGCCGGCCGCCGGCCCAAAACCCAAAGCAAACGGAGTATAAATTGTCACCTGGTGATCGTCGTGTGGGTTGGTGTCGCCCCATTACGAGGAATTTTTTTTGATAACACAGATATTCTTTCAAAAATGGGCCTCGTCGCTAAAGATAATTTTTCGACCAAATTGGATTTCTCCTTCAAACAATCCGAAGTCCAGTCAGCGAATAAGTGGTGTTTTCTATGGACTTGTACTTTCCTGGGTCATTTGGATCTTGAACGGGTGCAAACTCAAGTTCCAACGCAGAATTAGCCAAGCTGAAGTTTGCGAAAAGCCGAGTTTTTGTGCACGGCGAGGACTGCCTCGGGTTTTGCTGCACACTGTACACCGCCGATTTTGCGTTCCTTTGAAGTACCAGTGTTGGCTGATTGATAACCGAACCAGTCGTCTCAAATTTGGCTACCAAACGTCAAAGAGTCGACTGTGAACGCCCACCACGTCTTTACGGTAGACATGGTGGCCAACATTAAAACTGATAATGAAGTTATATTATTTGTACGTGCTGTTCAATCGTGTAACTTGTCATTGTGATTTGGAATTAGTTATTGAATAATAAACAACAAATTTGACGGATGTCACCCAAACAACATGGTCGCCAAAATCTACCCGCGCCCATTGATTTTTAGTTCTGCGTTGTAGACACCTAAACTGAGTATATTATTTAAATTTCAACTTAACACGAGTTCAATACTCAACTTATTAGATTTATTATAATGGAACCCTTTCTTACTCATAGAAATCGTCTAAATGTGATGTCTTTTTCTTTATGACATTTTTTTTTTATTTCAAAATATAGTTTCATAATTATTAATCTTTTATTTTGTTTCTATGAATTACAGGGCAGTCGTGATAATATGAGCATCATCATAATTGCTTTTCCTGGAGCACCTAAAACAACAGCAGAAGATATTGCAGCCGAAAAACGGTTGGAGAAACAAATCGAGAAAATCACGAGAGGTTGTTTTAATCGTCTTATTTGTTTTTAGTACAATTAATTTTACCTATATAACTACAAAAAAATGACAAAAAATAGAAAAATACTTTCTACTTGATTGTAAATGTGTACAAGATTGATGATGATTATGATATACGTATCTATTAAGTTTTATTAGTTCTGCTTCGTTATGTGCGAATTTTAGTGGGTGTTAGATACAAAAAATTCGTAGTGTATTTTAATTACATGAATACGACCGTGTTTTTTCCCTATTGTCACTGTTATCGCCACTGAGAAAATCAGATTAATATTTTAACTAACATTTAATAATAAATCTCTAGTCATAAATGTTGTTGTTGTGGAAAATAAGTTCCTTTGAATGTGATTTGTTGTATTTTTTAGTTTGGGGTCTTTAGTTTTGTAAAGTTTTTCATTTGTTGTTGTTTATTTGTTGGCTACGAAACTGCCTTCTTTATTTTATGAGTTTTTTTCTTCTTTTTTATTTTAAACTTGAGTCAACAAATGGAATTTGAACTTTTGTTTAGATGGTAGATAGAATTTTAGATGTATAGAGTATAATAGAACATAATTTACTTATTATATATACAATTATTTTTATAATAGCTTAATAGGCTAATGAAAGCTATTTACAAAATTTGCCCATTTATTCTTATACATAAATATGTTTATGTGTATTAAACAAAAAAAAAAAAAAACAAAAAAACAAAGAAAACAAATCAAAAAACACCATTTTTATTTAGTTTTTAAGATGATAGTTTAAGCTTTAGTCAAATTTTATCTTAACCTTATAATGTGTTAAGACACATAGATTCTAGTCAAATTCATAAGCAATTTAGCAAATAATTAGTCCAAACAAAATGAATGAAAGTACATATTTATAAATAAATTTATTAGTTAAGCAATGATACTCGTACTGCCACATAGTTGAAATAAAAATAAGTCAAAATACACATGTATACCATACTTCGGTTTAGAAAAGATTATTATTTAGTTAGGTAGTAATTATTATTCAAGGACAAAAGAGGTAGTAGAAAATGTAGAGCGATTTTTTTGTATTATATCCGCTGTAAAATTTGATTAAAACAATGAATTAAGCAAAATTCCTTAAGTCGTTAAAGCCCATTGTTGTAAATTTTAAATCCGAAATGATAAAAATACTTTTAAGATTTCGGTTAGTGTTAAATGAAGCATAATTTTTCTCTTGAAATGAGATAATGCTGATTTCAGTCTTGCCACAATTTAATCACCTTTTTTGTAACAACTCAAGTTTATAAAAAATGTTTGGATTTGAGCAATAAAAAAAAATATCGTTAATAATGTAATGTGTGCTAGGAATATGAACTACCCTTAAATTTATCTAAAAGCGATTACTTTTATGTTACTAGATTTTAACTTAAACTTTTGCTTACCTGTGGGACTCATTATGAGAGACGTCGTAGTACGAAATATGACATCGTAAAGAATTTCGATTTAAAGAGAAATTTATATTACACAAAGTCCAATCCGCCATAATTCATTCTCAGCCCACCGTTTAGGATACTTTTAAGGGAAAATTTAAAATCCCATAGCCTTGTTCACGGGATTAAAAACATTAAAAGTTTCATAAAAGTCTCACAAGCAATATTGGTGCATGAATAGTTGATAATTTCTTTTAAAAAAACTTCTTGATTTAAGCAATAGTGCCCCATTGAGATGATATCGCAATGCAGACAGATGTTTAATAAAACGCTAGGTTAAATGATTTAGTTATTTTTAGATGCACAAAGATTATCTCTTCAAATGTTATATCCTGCTATCGCAATGGCCTTATAACACACTATGCTTAACAGCAAAAATTCGTATTTTATTTTAAAAATTTACTACACGTAATTTTTCAGCCCTATCACGAATTCCATCGTTATAAAAAAAAAAAAACAAAAATCTATCATAGAATCCATTCGTAGTGAGAATTCTGTTACGAATTTCTCGAAAATTTAGTATCTCTGAACCCGAACGACAAGTAATTTGTAAGTAATTTGTGTCTTGTTGTTGCTTTAATAGGGTAACATTAACTAATTAGGCACAATGCGAAAGGGTTTTCCAATTGTTGAACGAGAAGACCTATATTCACAAGGATATAGCAAATCACATAATGAAGATGTGACAATGTTTTTTTTTGACACGCCAAATGCTATCTAAGGCTACCTTCAAAAGCTCCAGTACGGAGATATTTAAATCACGTCACTCAAACGTTGACTCATGTAAGTCAAATGGATCACAAACGTCTTGAAGTATATTTCCCTGAATGATTTGATGGCGCGTTCGCTTAGAAGGACTCTTCGATCGTTTGACGGTAGCTTGGTTAAGCAAAATTGTTTACCAGAATTAATTTTTTAAATTTGTATTTTAGAATAAGATTCTGGGTATTTTAGAATAACGGTTCATTATAACTTTTAAGGTTTTCGCGGTTGTTAAAACAAGACATTTTTAAATTTTCGAATTAGCCCCGTTATATATACAAAAAGATATTTAGCGAATGCAATACAGTACTCAGACCGAACGTTTCGCAAGTTGAGAGCAAACCATGCTCACTGTATCTCTGTTGATGTGAAATGGCAATTGCATCGACCTTGAAGGGTTGATGAGGTATCCCACGTTCGCGACAGCTTGAAACTGTCGTCTCGATTAAAATTATGGTGGCGTTTAGTTTCAATAGCTTCGCGAACAAAACAAGGGATGTAGTGAGGCTCGTTAGCTAGAACCCTAGTTTGATCAAAGCTGATACAGTAGGGTTCATCTGGATGATTCATTATATTTTCATATATGGCGGACTTTTCTCTTTGTTTTCTGCTCACAGCGTTTATATGTTCTTTCAAACGTGTAGCAATGCTTTTCTGAGTCTGTTCTAATGGTTCATTGCTAATTCTTTTTGTAAAACGTGTTTTTTTTAACTCATTTAAACAAAATTCATTTGAGATTTGAACTTGCCCTTCAATTCTAATAAAGACTTTTTGAGGTACTTAATGTACATATATCTCGAGTGGAAAAACTAACATGATTGGACCAGGGACTTTTCCTTGTAGACTAATAGGATATGTTTCTTTAATAGATTAGTCTTTTTTCATACTAGGAAACATAATGATATTAGATATTTCTTTCTGCAAACTATTCCAAAATGTTCATGAACGTAAATTATTCCCATCCAAGAACGAAAACTTTTTCAATGACTCGTGTTATTCCTTTGGGTTTTCACTGTCGTAGGACGAGTTAAGGACTTTTGTACGATAAAGTCTTCTTACTGCTATCCTGTGTAGCTTCTTGAGAATTAGTTCGTTTATTAAATTGTATCGAATAGTAATTATTTCAATCGTCCATTTAATATCACCTTTTAAAAACTCTTGTGATAAACTCTGCTGTTATTTCCTCTTGATTGCAATTAAACTTGAATTTAATAAGTTATCTACATACAAAAATTTTGGCCAAAATAATGGGAACACTCAAAACTCTTCAATGAATTTAAATGGAATATTTGTTTGATAAGAATAAATGATGGTAGAATATTTTCAAATGGATGTAAAGATTGTGTTCAGGCCGCTTAATATTGCTTCAATACAATAATTACCTGTGCAAAAAAATAGGAACACCAAAACATTATTTTTAATAAAAAAATTATATTTGGTTTTGAAGCCTTAGTTTACAATAACTGATTTTACCCGAAGACTCATAGAGTTAGCCAATTTTTGCTATTTTTCATACGGAATCGAATACTTATTTTCTTGCATTAATCTTCAAAGATCGGCTTTATTAGAGTGGTGCCGCTTGCCTACTTCAACTTTTAACTCATTTCACAGGTTGTCTGTCGGATTCAGATTCGACTGTAGAACATCCATACTGTTTTGCACAAACCAGCTTTTTGAGTTTTGCCGTCTGTTCGGGGTCGTTCTTTTGCTGAAACCGCCATTTTATTGGCATATTTTTTCGGCCCGTGGTAGCATAACACTCTACTATATATCGACGTATTTTTCTTTGGTCATTATGCATTCGATAAGGTGTATTGGGGCTAGTCCAAGAGAAAGGACCCAATATAACTACACTACCACCCCTATGCTTCACAGTGGGTTTCGTGTATTGTGAATTGAATGATTGTGCTTTTGGACGACGAACAAACAGTTTACCGTCCATCCCAAACAAATTTACCCCCTTATTACGGCTGGCGAGTCGAACAAATAAACATGTGAATGTAAGAAATTAGTATTACGGTTGGCGAATCGAGAACCTTTGATTCGACTTAAATGTCATATATTTGATATTTTTAATAAACAATCAAATTTCGAACTCGAATTGTAAAGTTCGCCAACCGTAGTATGTCGAATGTGTAGTTCGCTAATGAAAAAATCTCACCTCGAACGTTCGATTCGCAAACCGTAATAGGGGGATTATTTTAATTTCATCACTCCATAATACATTTCTCCTCTGTTATTTTTTTGACAGAAGAGTATCTTGTGGTAATGTTTAGTGGAAGCAAAAAGTACATATCCAGAACTTTTTAAGAAATGTACTTTTTTTGGAGAGAGAGCGAGAAGTTTTGATTTCAACAAGACTCGCCGAATCGTCCTGGCCAGTCCATGTAGGTCCCTCCATTCTTGGTAACACGGTTGAGAGTCGTAAGCACCAATTTTAATTTAATTTAATATTAACTATTATTTACCAATATTTTATTTAACACCAGATACAAAACTCGTTTTAATACAAAATTTAATTTAAGAGTTCTTATTTTTTTTTTTGGCCAAACAGATCAATCACTATATTGATTTAAATTTATTTATTTATTCATCAAGGGATATATACAATCTGTTGATTACAAATAATTTTTGCTTAAAGTTTATCTAAGATTGTAGTAGATTTTTAACAATATTTTCAAAATTTGGTCTACTTATGATAAGTCGACTAAACAATATTAGAGAACGAGTTACTGGGTTATTATTTATAATTTGTTCGAAGAGACAATACATAGAAAAATCCGTTCCTGCTTCTTAAATTTTTTTCTAGAACGTAACAGGAAAATAGTGCGAGTAGTTCTTCAGATATCTTTTATAAAAAGAGTGCATTGAGCTTGTCTGCGGATTTGAAGAGTTCTTAAATCTAACAGCGCACATCTTGAAAAATAATTATAGGTATTATAAAAAGCATAAAATATAAATCAATAGAAACAGTCGCCTAGTACAATATTGTTTGAAAGTAATAAGTGTTCTTATTTTTTGTTGGCCATATGTATGTTAGTTTCTAAAGACTTCATATTGATCACCTGTCATTTTTAAGATAATACAATTTTGGACTGATGGTTCATTCGTAAAACTTTAATATCAATAAATTCTAAAACAACAGGGATCTAACTATGTGATACGAAAACTATGGTTTTAGCCTTTCAACGTTCACAGCTTTTGTTTTGTTTGCATTTATTGATCCAGTTATCCTTTTACGTTTTATATGCTTCAATTGTAGATACATCCAAAAACGTATAAACACCTGTGTGTATTTACTCTAATGCATTTTTAATCATGTGTGCTGTGAAGTTTTATCAATCAGCGTTTTTTAAATTGCACAAAAAAACATATAACATGTTTTTAAAAAACACCACATTAGGCACACTTGTTTTAATTTCTCCTTTATATTTACTCCTTAATCATGTAATAGAGATGCCCTTCTGCCTTAAATTTGATAAATAGGTTTACCTTTTGTACCTTAAATATGTATATTCAATAAATTTAAAAATGTAGTACCTATATAAAATTAATTACTAATACTAACCCTTAAATACAATTTTTTTTTATAAAAAAAAATAAACTAAAAGGAATTGATTAAAACTTAATATTACAAAAATAAAGAAAAAAACTTTTATCGGAACCACATATATGTATATACTTATTATATATATACAAGATGAATAAAATCTATTAAAATCAAAACATACAAAAAATCAAAAAAAAAAAACCCTTAATACTGTGTATTATTATAAAACAATAAAAAGTGTTTAAATATCAATACAAATCAAACTGAAACCATAAACTTATTCCGTAAATGTGTAAAAGTCAATTAGATACATTTTTAATCAAAGCCAATCCTTTTACTTAATGCAATAAAACCAAGTATTATCAAAGTTACTAATTTAAATACAAAAAAACAAACATTCATACATAGTTTTAAAATGAATTATGATCCAACTTAAATAAAAAGCAAATATTTAATATTGTTACACACATAATGAAGAATTTTAAATTTAAAAAAATAACCTTATGCTCACGTTTTTCATTTTGTTTTTCTTTTCTTTTTTTTTGTTTGAAATGCAACTCTTAACAAATTAGTCACACAACCCCACAAATAATTGTTAAACAAATAGTAAATATTATAAACGTACACAACATATATTTATTAAACAACAAAAATAGATACTTACTTAGAAGTAGAATATTTAAATTTGAATATTGTACCTGCCTCCCGATTTTATTCAAAAGTAATAATAATTCGTAAACAATAAAAATTAAAAATAATACAATTAATACTTATGGTGTTGATTTTTTCTTTCCAATCGAATCTAACAAATTTTGTTTCAATTGATTTTGTCAATTTTCTTTTTGTTTACTCAATTTTTGATATTTATTTTGCTCGTTAATTAAATCTTAATCCTGAAGTTTGTGAAAAGAAAAAATATATATTAACGAAACAAACATAAACACGCTAACAATGGAAATGAGAAAATTGTCTAAACAAAAAGTTAAAAAATAAATAATGATATGTATGGCGGTTCGGTTAGTGAGCATAAGGTATGTTTATTTGATTTATTTTTCTTCAAATTTTATTTACCTTTTTATTAACCTAACTATTCAATTTTATTATTTTTACTAAATCCCCAGTTTCCATTGAAGTTTTTGAGAAGCATGTTTGATTTGTTTGTTTTTTCTTATTTCTTTTTTAATTCTCGAAGTCTCCTTTGTCAATTATCTGTGCATTTATTATTTGTTTAAGCATTTTGTTAAATTGAGCAATGTATTTCTATTTTAAGGCGCATTTTTGTATTTTAGAAAATATGTAAGAAATGATAAAGTTAATATAATTTTATTGCTTGTTGCACTAAAATTTGATTACCTACCTACAAATGAAGTCCTTGTTTTTTTTATTAATTCAAATTGTAGAAGTAATATTTGCTCTAGTTAGTTTGCTGCTGCTGCTGGTATTTGTTTTTTTTTTTAAGAAAGAAAGAGAAAATCATGATCAATTTCAATTATTACAATTTCATTACATTTTAAATATTATAATTACTGTAAAATATTTAAATTAAAAAAATTGTCTTTTCATACATTATATACGAGTAGATGAATTGATATTGGATGAACATGTTTTTATGTACATATTATGTATATGCACGCGTAACTCGAGAATTGTATTTGCATTCAAGTTTTTTTTATATCGTAAAAATAAATAGACATATATTTATATATATTTTTTGATTTAAATAATTTAAGTGAATTATTTAACTTTGAATTAAGCATTTTTTTTTCTTTTTTACAGAGGAATTGTCATGTGATGAGAACAAGGAATTCGCTGACTTATTACAAAACCTTCAAAGTAGAGAAATCGAAGGCCTACCGCCCGGTGGGGGCTTACATTCAAAGTGAGTGTATATTTTTACTTACTTCAATGTCAGTATTGGTATCGTAAAACAAAATGTTTGTGGTTTTTTTAATCAATCATTATAAAGTGTATAGTGTCGATTGTCAGATCGTGTCAAGCGGTCGTGAGAGAGTTTTAAATGAAAGCTTGGTGTTGCGCCGAAACAACATAAATTAAACAGATAAATACAGCAAAAACAACAAAAAAAAAAAAAAATAAAAACTAAAAGCATTAGCTAAAGTGACAGATAACGTGCGTTCTCCTCATCTTCCACTCATCCACTTGCTTTCCCTGATTGACCAGCAGCAGTCGCTTCCTACCCTTTTCATATCTCTTGTGATACACATCACATGATTCTTCTTAATGGATGGTTAAGTGGCATCTAATGTATTCTTTGATGTATACGCCCATTCTGTCAAATACAGGCCAGCTATTTTGGCATTAGGTGAAACACAAGTTGGTGGTAATACTTATCTTTCAGATTTTGGCCTACGTGGCTATGTATGTATATAAATGTACTGAATGCCATTAGTCTTTCGTCGTCATGGCCTTATTATTTATGTTTGATATGACGTTGCTTGCCAGAGCCTACCTCAATACAGGCTTCATATGGCTCAAATTTAATGTCCATATGCACATCATCCACTATTGTGTATCAACAACGATTTTCGTTGGAATGACCACATTATCGAGACCGCCAAAAACGCTGCTAAATGCTTAGGATTTCTGTATCTTCTTCTCTTCATTTATTGGACATAATCGAACGTAATTTTTAAAGTATCGTTACATACACAGAGTCTGTTCTTAGTCGCCCAACACGATTATGGAATAAATAATTTGGATCGGTTGCAGAATCTGCATGTGGCACTGCTTACCATACCAAGTAAAATTAGGTGTCTTCTGAGTTTGCAGTGTCCAGTTAGGATTTTTCTCGTTTAATTAAAAAGTTTCATGCTTTGAAAATCCAGCATAAAAATAACTGCAAAGTTAAGATTGTTATAAATATTTAATTTTTTTTTGTTTTGTTAAGTGACGCAATAATTGTATTTCTTTCTTTTTCAGATATCCGATTATTGAAAGGATTTTCAAGGAAGTTTATCCAGAGGCAACATATGAAGTACGGAATATTTTTTACAATATGTAGTCTAAAAACGCCAGCTTTTAAAAAATTTATCCATTTACAAAAAACAAAAAATTTGCTTCTATATTTTATTAATTAATATGCTTTTTCTGCTTTCTTTTATTCGAATTTTATTTGACATTATATTCTAGAAGATGGGTAAAGAGAGATACAATAACTAGCTCTTACCAATGTGCTTAAATATTTTAAGTTTGCTTATTATTATTTTTTAGTTTATGTAAAATATAAATGTATAATCATCATTGTCGTCAATATCGCATCATTTTTTTTTATAAATACATATAAAGTTCCGGTGTGCTTGTTCGTAATTATTGTCATCCTAAACGACTAATGAATTATTTATATTTATGGGGTCAATTGTGGGTTGTTTGTTATCTATAGTTTGGACCGGGTAGTTGGCGCCGTTGTTAATATATATTTTTTTTGGGATTTATCACATAAAAAAACACGTGTAACTTACAGTGGTGGACAAGAATTTAGCACACTTATTGTAGAAAATAAAAACTAACTAATTTTTCAATTATTTTCTTATTAATTTGTAAGTTTTTGGTGGAATCCTTTAATTTATCTTACTTACAGTTATGGATTTGTGCTAAAAATGTGTAAATACTTAGGGAATAATTTATATTTTATAAACGGCGATGATTGTTCTTGTTAAACTTTCTTCGAAAGCCTTAAAACGTTGCTTTGCGTACCAAGCACTCTCAATTTTATGCCACAATGCAGATAAATTTTGTGTTTCTTTTTCCTCTAATTAAATATTCTTGATCGTTCCATAAATTTTCAATCGACTTCAGATCGGCAGATTGCACATGGCACTGCAAAACAATATTTTTATTGACCTGGAACTCTTCATTACATTTGAAGTGTGTTTAGGGTCATCATTATCGTTGAAACGTCATATGGTCCACAATAAAAGCTTTGTATGCGAGCTGATTCATTTTGGTATAGATTTGTAAGATGGGACCACCGCCGTGCCAGGAAATAGGAATTCAGAACATTATTTTTGTACCACTGTGTTTGATCGTTTAATCAGTGTACTTGGATTCATCGCTCAAAGGTATATATCTCAAAAAATTAACAGTCGTTAATCGAGGTAAGATTTTTCAAACTCTAAACTTGAGCTTAAATTTTTTCGAAACGATGTATTTTCGATACGAAAACCACTTAAGAAATTTATTTTTCATTCAAGCGATGTATTACGGTTCTTGAAGGAATGTTGATGTCGTATTTCGTACTTAAATTGCATCGAATGGCACTGGAGTTCTTAAAGGGTTTTTGGTAGGGTTGCAACCAAGCTCAGAAATGAGCTGCGCTTAGCTTACAGCTCAGCTATATTTGAGCAAGCTTAATCGATCAGCCAGCTTATATTTTGCTAGCTCAATTAGTTCAAAAAAATGAGCTAGCTCGAATGTGAATTCCGCAGTTGAAAAGTAATTCAGCATTAATAAAGTAAATGCGTTAAATTATGCTCTAAACAAAAAAAAATCTCTATTTTGCATCTTCAGTTAACCTTAAATCAACCAACGATCACGCTGTACTAACAGCTCAGCACAATAAAAAGCTGAGCAAAATAAAGAGCTCAGCTCAATTCAAACAACAGCTCAGCTCAAGCAACAACTCAGCTCAACCAAGAGATCAGTTAATCACCCTTATTGCGATAGTCGTTTTACAAAAACGCCAATTGTCGTTTTTGTAGTCGTGTCGTTTTCTAAACAGTATTGCGTTGCTTAAACGCCAGTCTCCTCGTCGCTATTAAGTTCCAAATGCGATCCACTTAAACAGCTGACATTTTGACACATAAATTTTTATTGCAATTTTCAAAATTTTTAATAGAATTCTTTATTTCTTTAAATGAACTAACATTTTCTGTGAGTTTAATTTCTATGTTGTTCAAAGACTTTTTTTTTATATCTGTGAACAATCCCTCAATGTTTATATGTGGTGATGGAGGTGCAGAAAGTTGAGCAGCTTTGGGCGTCAAATCATTGACATTTCGCCCCCGAAATTAGATCGTCGTCGGCGTCGTTTAAAGTTGAAGCGATGATTCTTTTGGTTGGTGTGGATGACAAGAGAACCAGGTTATGAGACGCAAAATCATATAAATCACCTGCCACATATCCGGCTGATTAACAACATAATGCAACGACAGAACCCTTGCAATCGCTTCCTCAACGTCATTTAAACATTTTTGTTTGAAACCTCCTCCACCTGTGGCTTCGATTTCTTTTTTGTTGAATATCAGCTTTTGTTTGACCTTGAATTTATTTAACAATTTCTTACTTTCTGCCATTCCTTTCTATTTCGTGTGGGTGGTCCAATGCAATTTAGTTCCTTTGCCAAGGACTCCCACCCCAACGATTGCAGCGATTGCACCTCTTTTAAAATTTTTTGCGAGGTTTTCATTTGCCTCCATCAGCTCAACAAGGCATTTCATTTGTTTTTGACTCGTACGAGTAACTTTTACCCTAAAGAAACTTCGTATAACAATTATTATAAAAAAACAAAAGAAAACTTACATTTTGAGATTAATTTTAGCTCCGTGTCGTTTGCAATTTTGTGAACTACAAAATTTGGCGTTTTAAGAGACGTTGTTGTTTTCAAAACGACCAACATAATACGAAAAATAGCTGTATTAAGACAAATTTCACTAAATGAATACATTCCACATGAACAAAAACGCCAATTGGCATTAAACGCCATACGTAATTCCAAATTCTTTTGTCGTGTTTTGATATGGCGTTCAACGACTACCGCAATAAGGGTGAATAGCTCAGCTCCCTCAGGTCAGCTCATTTGAGGTAGCTCACAATCAGAAGTGAGCTGAGTTGTGAGCTAAGCTGACATTTGAGCTTGCAGCCCTGGTTTTTGTTTGACAGTTGAAAAACAACTTTGTCTTCTTGACTTCTTAATTAGGTGTTTGACTTTGTTTACTACTCCAAGATTGTCAAAATATCTAATTGCTTGTATACATCTTTCCAGAGCACTCTAACAGCTCAAAAATATCAGAAATGTTCCGTCCTTTAGCTTTCATTTGCAAAATAGAGGTCTTCTTACATCTTTTAAATATTTACATCCTCAATGTTTGAATAACCTCCAAACTGGTTAAACTCTTAAGAAACAATAAGATTCTAAACGTGCTAAATGTATGGCCAACTAAGAAAAAATTGAATCACATACAATTGAAGTTTTTCTCAAAACGAAAATTAAGTAAATATTTATTAAATATAAAAATATGCTACCACTACTACTTGTGTATTAAATTCGTGTCCACTACGCTACATAGGTATGTATAATCCAAATTTTCCAGACTTGAAACACTTTTAATTTTTTTTTAACTTATTAGGTATTAATAATTCGGAAGCGTGAATTTCGCTTCTCCATTTCAAGTCAGAATTCACTTAAGAATCACTAATTGACATACCTAAATGCCAAAGATTTTGTTTCGTTTGTGTTTGCTACAATTTAGTTCATTGGGAAATAAATTACTTAATCCAAAATATACAAATATCAATAAATAATTATCGGAGATTTTCACCAACACCACGATTTACAAAGACAAAATTTCAAAGTAGAGTAGAAGTACATAGTTAGCACCGTCCCATTGGATTTCACTATTTCAGAATGAGTGATTCCTTGAGTGGAACGAATGGAAAATGAGATTAGCTTGTCATTGTTTTAACATTTCGATTTTAGATTGGTGAGTTCTGATATATTTCGTGAATTGTAATTGTTGACATCAATATATCAAATGAAGGGTATTTGTAATAATATTGTGTGCATTGAATTACGATTTTTCCACATGTGCATTCGGCGATATTCCATCTAAGCTCTTAGGAGCCAGTCATAGCTATCATTGAAAACCATCATTGAAACACAAATTAGTGGAACGGTGAAATATTTTTTGACAAGTCGGTTATAAGGCCCGAGTTATAGCTTTCATTGAAATGCATCATTAAAACAAATCAGTGGAATGCTGACTTCATTTTTTTGACAAGCCAGTTAAAGCAATCATTGAAAAATTGACCTCAGTAAAAGATCCTGTCAGTGGCTGATTACAACCAATTCTATACATTTGTGGTTAAATATTTTTTCTGATGGAATTTAATTTTTCTGAAAAGCTGATTGCCAAAACTCAAAATATATTCCATTTCGTTTTTCTTTTGTGTTCCGATTTTTTTCTGTTCCGAATGTTTCGTTGAATGCAAACAAAAGGCGTTGCTCTTTTTTAACTCTGCGCAGTGCACTGAGCACAACATTAGTATGTCGAGTACTTAAAGCTCAGAACTCTCCGATTTATTTATGAATCACACTGAAGCACTACTCTGTCAAAGGTGGCGATCTCCATTTTTATTTGTTTGTTTGTTTTTTTTTTCGCCTTTGTCTCTGTCATATCTCATGAAAAAAAAGTTATCCGCGCTCAGCTTTTTACTCCATCTGCTCGGTCAGCTTATAGAGCGCGCTCCGAGCAAGCTCAGAGTAAAAAAAAAAAACACAATAAGAAGTCTATGAGCTAAAAAAGAAACACAGATCCTTTTTTAAGAGCTCAGTTCCCTGCTCTGAGCTTAAAAAGAAAAACGCCTAATGTTGAAGTAGGTTGGATTTCAGAGATCAACAATATTCATTATTTAGATTTAAATGATCTGCTATATGTACTTAATTTTGTTCTTCGTTATTTTATTTGATCAACAAAATACTAAATACAAACATTTATTTCAAGAAATATAGTTTGCTACCAAGGTCTGTGGCAGGACAATATACAATACATATGTTGTCCCTGTAGTTTTATTTGTAAAACTCAATTATAAATGTAGCGGAACAATAAATTATCATAATAATTTATTCATTTATGTACAGTACATACAAACATATATGTTCATTTATTCGATCAATAGGTATAAGGAATATTTGAATAAAAACATTAAATATTTGTAGCGCTACGCAAATTAATCCATTTTTGCTTGCACTCATTTTCGTTTCTGTTTCCAAAAAAAATCCGCATGTTTTATTGTATCTTTTGTGTGTGTGTATTTGTTTTCAATCCATTTTATTGTGTATTTGTGACTTATACTAGTTAACTTGATTTTTTTTTTAAATTAAATTTAATCAGTGACGAAGCTAAACCCAATTTCTCATAGTATCACCCATACTTATAGGATCGTTAAGGGCAATTGGTTTTCTTTTCGTAAGAAAACTTTTATGTACATAAAAGCAAAGGCTGGAAATCATAGGCAAGTTGTTCCGATGGGTGATGTAATTTAACGTGAGTTACTCTCCACAGTTTGAGCACCACCGAAATTTCTTCACATTTGATTTGATCGTTGAAATAGTTATTTTCATAGACTATGATGCAGTACACTATAAATTACTCTATGTATGGAACCTCCTGCTTCTTCGAGATATCGTTGCCTGCTCGTCCAATAAGCTTGTACAAAACCGGTTTGCAGTTACTAACGTTTCTCTCGTTTAGTGTGATATCACTCCGCTTATTCAATCCAATTTCTGTGCCAGCTTGATTTCGATTGAATTTTATAAAAGACAGCTTTCCTTGAAAGTCGATCTAATGGCATGTTTATGGCTTTTAGTACATAATTGATCTGGAGTTTGAGTGTCTTTATAAATAGCGGAGATATACAGGTTTCCAGCATAAGCATAAACATAGTTGGGCGTGTTAGATGGTAGACGATAAATTCTTTTAAGATAAAATCTCCGAAGTTTTTCTAAACATATCATTTCCAAACAGCTTAGGATACAGCTTCAAACACTATATTATCATCATGCCATATTGATTGCAGTTTTGGACTTGAAAAGTTTAACTTGAAGATGGCGTTCAATATTCAAACTTTTTGTTATGTAGACCCCAAGGTTCTTATACTCTCTAACCATTTCAATTGCTTCGTTCTTGAAGTTCCAATTTAAATTTCGGCTATTTCTAGGTACCTAGCTAGGTAAAAATGGCGACCACCGGCGCTGAAGTGCGCCATTTTGATACCATAACTCGTATGAACCTTTGGATGGAATTGATATGGGAAATTGTAGACATTCTCACGGAGTCATCCAGTTCAAAAATGAAGATCTTGTAGGTTTTGATGTCTCTTATTGTGTGTTTGATTTTGGACAACAACCATCCGGAAATTGGATCACTCACTCAGCAGCATCCCCACCCACACTCATCCGACACCATCTACACTGTACTTAGGGAGGCAGCTTGTTGACTGGTATTGGAAAAGTAGACAATCCGATTGAGTAATTGTCCGCCCCCCCCCCGCACCTTAGTGCTCCGTCAATCCGAAGGGCACAGTATCCGAAGTTCGTCCTAGACCCATTTCGTCGCGTTGAGAAAAGAGGCCAAGTCTTTGATCTTCATTTCCAAAAGTTCGTCAATGTCTTAAAAAAATGCCCTTCCTAATGATTGGCCAAAGCAGGGCATTTGCAGAGGAAGTAGAAGACTGCTTCCTTTTCCCGCTGGTCTCCACAGATAAGACAGTGAAGGTTGTGAGGAATACCTAGCTTCGCTGCAAGCTCTCCTATTAGCAATTTCTAACACCACCTTCTTTGAAAGTCATTATTGTTGAGTTTTCAAGATTAACTTTGAGAGTCCAGAGACTGGTGTAGCCTTGTAAACGATTAATCATAAGTTGCAAGGTTTCCGGTGAATACGCTAGCAGCACAATATCATCCGCAAACATGAGAGCCTTGATTAGTGTAGTAGTGTAGGCAAATAATCTACGAGAACCTCAATGAAGAGTGCAAAAAGAATGAAAAAGTCTTAAACCACTACGACCGTTCCTTTTCATTCCACTCTACCGACACTGTGTTTGCATAAAGACTTTCAATCATCCTTCCAAATCTCCACGACATTCCTATATTGTATAGCTTTTATAGTAAAGCGCTTCTATCTATCAAATAGAATGGTGCCTTGAAATCTACAAAGTAAGCATTACCACGGAATGTGATGTGTCTGATTAGGTAAAGCTATAGGAATTTCAAGCAATTTTGATCAAACTCACCAAAAAAATAATAACTTTTCAATATTAGTTTCAGATTCGTGTGAATCATAATGCCTCTAATTCATCAGTAGTTTGATCAATGGATTAGATCTTTGAGGAAAGAGAAGGATGGTGCATACAAATAATTATTTTTGTTAGCACTAGATGCAATATCTACATACATTACTCTTTTATCTTTGGAAGTACCATTTGACATAGTGTTGGACTATCACGTGGGCAGTCTGGGTTCGAATCCGACTCCACCTAAAATGTTTTTTTTTTTTTTTTTTTTGTAGAGTACATCCTCTTGTGAGAAAGTGACAAATCCTTTAAGAGTATCTCTTGTCATTATGAAGTGCCTTTCATCTTAAACGTTCGGATTCAGCAGAATATTATTAGTTCCCCCCATTCCTGGCGGGGTCTGGTCTTATCATCAACCTGAAAGAGTTCAATTGTTTTCGAAACAAAATTATCTGTACTTAATTTTTCCTCAAAAATCCATAAATTTCAGGGAACGCCTGATAGCTGTTGTTGAGTATTGGTGTGTGTATGCGTAGATGTGTACATTTATGCAATCCTCTTATATTAAACGACGAACGAATCAAGTACATCATTTTTCATAAATCAACAATTTTCATTCTTAACTAGTTTCGCCACTGCAAATTAATAAAATAATAAAAAACAAGCTAATTGTGTGTTATAAATTATCAGTTAACTAGTCACTCACGAATTAGCTCACTCACCACATTTTTCTTGAATACATTTTTACGTGTGATATCTATATATATTTTTTCAGAGTACGTGGCATTGATTTCCGGTTAAGCCTTTGATAAAGTGCAAAATTCTGCTGAAACTACCAAATAAATTTAAAAAAAGAATGAAAAAAAAAAAAAACAAAACAAAAAGAAAACTTAAATCCTAAGTAAATTTTTAATTTAACAAAAACAACAAAAAACTGTAAACAAAAGTTAATAAATAAAACAAAAATTCACAAACAAACAAACAGAAGATGAAAAAGCCTGCAATTACAATTAATTTATAACAAAAAACCCATATAATTAGTATAAAGGAAATATAAATAAATCTAGTAAGGTTTTAAAAACAGAACAAAAAATAAAGAATAATAATAAAAAAAAACAAACGGTTTTTGTTTTGCAGACAAAAAGAAAACAACAAAAAATCACAACTTAAAGATAGAATTTAATGAAAAACACCACTACTAAACTATTACTATTATTACTAAATGTATAGAGACAAAAAAAATACCTTTTTATGTACTTGTACTTTAAATATTTTATATTTCGTATATTTTTCACTTTAATTGTTAAATCATGACATTAGTCAAATTATTAAAACAAAACAAAAAATAAAGAAAAAATAATTTGTTTTTCAATTTTGTATTTAATTCAACAGTATCGATTTATTTCACTTTTGTATACTCGTAAATAGGAATCCAAAATTTTAACTAAAGACTTAATTTTTGTTTAATTTTAACCAAAATGTTTTCTGTTAAAAATGTCATTAATGTTAAAAATAAATTCACAAACTTTTTTAACTATCAAAATCAATTGATAAAGAGAGAAAACTTGAAAAAAAACTTTGTTTTTTAAAAGTAGGTGTATTCTCTCTCTCTCCTTTTAGCAAAAAGAACAAACTTCAAAAATTATCTAAAATTAAATATTATATTTAAAATTGGTAAAAAAATTAATAATAACAAAAACACATTTATCAAATCTAATTTAAGTTCTGTTTCTTTTAGTTTTGCTTAAAAGTTTCTTGCCTGAGAATCCCCATCGTCCTCCAGCATCACTTACTGTTTAAAACGTACAAAATAGAAGTTTTATTTTATATATATATTTTTTTTATTTAATTTAAAAAGTCAAGAAAACAAAAACAAAAAAAAAAAATAAACTGTATGAATGTGTATGTGTGTTGTCCATCCTTATATCCATTGTTCAATAAATAATAAAAAAAAAAGAAAACACATCATGAATTTACTAAAAACAAAATAAAATTGATTTATTATTATTATTCATTAAAACAAATTAATAGACATCCACAAATGGCTGTAAATTGAGTTTCGACAAGAAGCGTACATATATACAAATATTTTCCTATAAAAAAAAAATTATAAAAATATAAATTGTTTTCCTGAAGAAAAAGAAAAAAAATAATTAAAAAAAAACGCAAAAACTAAAATATGTAAAACCTTATTGAAAAATGTAATATGGGAAATTATTACATTTGTTAAATTGTAATAAAGCGTGAATTGATATTACCAAAAAAATGGAGTTGCAGTTTTTTGTCATTTACTATAATTGTGGTCGTAGTTTTAATATAATGCGTTTTATTCAGATTCTATGTTTTTTGATTGCAGAGGGAAGATACACATGTCTGTATACATACATACATTTTGTTGTCTATATACTCGTATTCCTGTCAAAATAGACATAGGGCGGTATACAAAAAGCTTTATCTCAGTCTCAAATCTCATTTTTTTAAGAAAATGCTAGCTCTCGTGTGCGGAATAATTTTGAGGCAAATCTATCAAAAAAGAGATCTATCTCAGATCCTGGTTTCCCAAGTGGAATTGCTGAACATTTCAGTATCATCCAGAGTTCCGTTTCAGTTGCAGATAAAATTGTAAATAAAAAGAGGTTTGGATTAAATTTCCAAATACATACAATGCAAGAAAAAGACGTTGAAAAATTGATTAGGTTAAGAAAATATTCCTTTCCTGCACGTATTCGTGCAATCTGTACTCACATGCGTATTAAAAAGCCAATACATCATAGTGATGAATATAATAAATTGGAAAGGTATGTCCATTTGTCCAATCTATTACAGCTGTTCTTATTTTCGACCGAATTGTGAAACGGAAACAAAAATTAAATCCGTACTTGAAATCAAATAAGCATTTTCGAAATCAGCTGTGTCCGTTCTCATGAGTTGTCAAACAAGTTTTGATTTTAATGTTGCTAACTTCAAAAGTTATTCTTTTATAATATCACCCATATTCTGCATTTCACTTATTGTGAATTCGAGGAACAAAAGTGAATTTTGATGTTCTGTATTCCGCATAAAATGACTTGTGATTTCTTCATTCCGTTGGTGTTCTGAATTCCACCCGAAATGAACATTGTCAATAGAGTTTTCGGAGATGGAAATTCGTGTTCTACATTTCAAATACATAGCGTTTTGCGTTTTGCGCGACAATTTATTGACAAACGTGTAAATTTAGGGCAGCGCATCGTGAATTTTGATGCTTTTTTTTTTATTCACTTGCTTCAATAAAATAATGTTATTAAATACGAATTCTAAATTTTAGAGTTTTTTTTTAATGAATTATAAAAGTAAATATTGGATTTCAGATTTGGAGTAAAGATCCACAATGCGCTGGAACACTGCATTTAGAAAAACGGCCAAAGCTTTGGAATTTTGCCTTGATTTTATTAAAATAAATTGTTGTTTACAGAGGAATACACAAAAACTCACTACAAGAAAGTTTTGTTGCAATTTATGAAATAAGTTAAGGTAGATGTTTATGTGTTAAGTGAATTGAATTGTATTTTATTAAGGGATTTATTTCCAAAATGTAAAAAATGCTTCTTCGTTTATTCTGAATCTTTTGAAACTATAAACAATTCAAATATGTCCATGTTACGAGTAATTCATTCCCCATTTCAAGTTGCACTGCTTCTGGAAGATCTAAAATGTATGCTTTACCACGTAAAACTTTTCTACGAACTCTATCCTTGATTTTCGTCCCTTCTATCAGTTATTAATAATAATAGTGAATCCATTTTCGTTTTGCACAAGAAACAATGTTTGAATAAATCATGCAAATTGTGTTTCAGCTGATTTTGACATTTCGAAAATAAATTCGGAGTGAATTGAAAAAAAATTGAATTCACTCGGAATGCAGACCATGCTGTTTCATTTAAAGTGAAATTGAAATTCGTTTTCAATTCACTTTCACTCGGAATACGGAGCATGTGTGTATATTATTATTTTAAAGCATTGATTTCTTTCGTATTAGGTTTTAAACGGTAAGTTAATACCTTGTCTTTTAAAATGTTAAGTGGGTTGTTTATTAGATTTGTGTATCTGATTTATGTTGATGTTTGGGTTTTACTGGAAGAGAGAAGACAATGTGGCAAGGTGCAATGCTCTCCTTGCAACGCGAAGGTATCGTTGAATGCTAAGGGACCATTAAAACCCCTTACATATAGATACAAATTTGTAAGAATTTTATTTACTGATTCAGGTTCGTTCAGGCTTTTAGATTTTTTTTTTTTTATAATTAGCACACACTCAAAGGTTTTTTGTATCCCCTCAATATGTCAGAGACACAGCGTGAGCATTAGGAAAAAAAGGGAGGGGTTAGAAAGGAGGTGTCGGTGTACATTGGTTTTGAATTCTTGAACATTGCAATGACTGGGAAAGACAGAGCGTGGTAAGGAATTCCACATTCGCGTAGTACGGCTAAAAAACGAATCTCTGTACTTCACAGTACGACCGAAGTTGGGCTCGAGGGTAAATTGATGGGCATTCCTAGAAGTGCGAGTATTACGGTTGAATTGTTTAAGGGGAGGAATGCAACTGGCTATTTCACTAGAGCAAAGTCCTTTAAAATAACGGTAAAAAAGGGTGAGGCAAGAAACATTACGACGATGTTGGAGTGACGTAAATGAGCCAATGATGTTGTTGTCACCAATCATTTTAAAAGCTCTTCTTTGAATACTGTCCAAGAGACTTAAGTAAGTTACTGGAGCACCAGCCCATAGAGGGAGTTATACTCAAGTTTTGGACGTATAAAGGTTTTATAGATTGTAGCCAGATCAGAAGGAGAGAAGAATTTCTTGCACCGTCTCAGAAAACCCAAACATCTTGCGGCATTCTTGGCAACATCGCGTATGTGATCGTTCGACAAGAGGTGGTTCGTGATGCACATACCGAGAATATCGAGATGTTCAGTTTCGTTGATGCAAGTGCCACTCATAGATAGTGGCAAGGGGGGTATATCACGCTTTAACGATACAAGACAGCATTGAGTTTTCTAAGCATTAAATTCGACGCGGTTTCTTATTCCCCATTGTACAATGCTGTTTAGGTCGTGATTTAATGAGCTTATCATATTTTGTCGTTGCAGTTCCACATCCGAAGAGGAGGGATGTGAGTCTGAAAACGAATATGAAAAGCTAAGAGTACTATCGTCAGCGAAACAGTTAATTGGATTAGAAGTTACAGACAGGAGATCATTAATAAAAATGAGGAAGAGGGTTGGGGACAAAACGGAGCCCTGGGGCACACCAGCATTTATATAGTGGGTTTCAGACTTGAAACCTTCCAATACAACTTGTATTGAACGGTTCGAAAGAAAGTTTCTAATCCAAAGAAGTAGGGATTCGTCGATGCCGAAAGCACGCATTTTCGATAAAAGAGCAAGATGCCAGACTTTATCAAATGCCTTTGAAATATCAAGTGCAATAATCTTACTTTCTCCGAAACAATGTAAAGATTTGTTCCACTTTTCGGTTAGATAAACCATCAAATCACCAGTGGACCTATTGCTACGAAAGCCATACTGCCGGTCATTAAGAAGCTTTCGTTCTTCAAGATATTTCTTGAGCTGATAATTAATCAGCGTTTCCATGACCTTGGAAAGAAGGGACGTTAGTGCGATCGGTCGATAAATTTAAGGGAGAAGAAGAGTCGCCTTTTTTTGGAATCGGCTGAACAAATACTGTTTTTCATCTACTCGGAACGAGCCCAGAAGAATAGGATAGATTGAAAAGCTTACGCAGGGGTTTTGCTAGCGTGGAAGAACACCTCTTCAGAATAATAGCGGGGATACCATCCGGACCAGCGGATTTATGAATGTTGAGATCTTTCAGGACTCTTATCCCATAGAATCACTAACGCGCTCAAGAATTGGGGGAGTCATGACACTATTCGGCAATAATAAGATTGAATAAGGAATCTTTTACATATACGAGTATCTTAGATGAGTTGCAAAATCTTTGGAAGACTGGCGGATCAATTACTCCGATAGTAAAATTATCCGGCTGCTTATGGTTTCTTGCTGAAGGTGGATATCAACGCGGATTTGGGAATGATTTCCATTTTGCTAGGTCCATTTCGAAGGTCGACTTTTAGTAAAGCTTTAAAGGAGTTTCTCAACCTAGCGGAAGAACACTTGTGTCCTATATGGATAACAATTGAAAAGTCCGAAGTCGATTTCCTGGCGTTATTGGGTGCTTAGTGCTTAGATGGCACCTGCAGAAAGAAATCACCCCAATTACCGATGTCGTCTCGTTTTTTCGACGTCTATCGTTTTCTCTGTCGTCTCGTCTTTTAAATGGCATTCCATTACTTCCTCGACGCGATGATTTTGTAACAGATTTTAAAACGATGAAAAAATAACAAACATCTGTCAAATTCAAAGGAAAGTCTACATACAATATTATTGTTCGATGTTCAATTAATGAACAAATGCTGTTTTTTCTTAATTATTAGAAAAAAAAATAAGTAATTAAAATGATAAAAGTTGAAATTTATTACATTTATTAGTTTCTTTTCTTTCCATCCCATGTTTATAAATTATAAGTGTTTCCTCTTGGATCTTAAGATTTGTGTCTCTCCTATCAGTGTGCTTCTTTAATTTGTATGCCTTATATTCCTCTTTTCTTCCTTTGTTTATACTTTCGTTGATACCATTTAAGGTTATTTCTTGGAGTCCACACTGCTTCATCGAAAGTGTAGGTCTTTTTTGTTTAATAGCGAAAGCTGGCCGTCGTTTCTTTCCTGCTGGTTCTTCAGTTTTATGTTGCTGTTCTTGTGGCTCGGGAACTTCACCCGCGAATTCGGCGAAATTATGTGAAGTGCCTGCATCTGCCTGAGTTTGGGTTAATGCAGGCTCAGATGAAGTTGACAAAGGGTTTGCAAGCAAATTGGGCTGGGATACACTGATTAATTTTCCACTTGGGTTAAACCACTTCTTGGTTTTAAACCAAAGATGAACCTCTAGTTACATCGTGTAAAGTGTAAAAACTGGCCAAAAACGTTTCATTACTTGAACTGGGCCAAATGATTCCATAAAAACTTATGTTACTGGAGCAGGAAAAATATAGAATTCACCAATGTTTCCTTAAGACATCAAATGACAGATGGTCAATAACGGATATACCTGTCGGGTTTTAAGGGATCTTCGGATAAATATTTCAAAGAAAAAAACAGAGTATCTACTGACGTTTAACAGACCTCAAATATCTCTCTTGGTTGGAATCTTTAATAGTCACAACTCAATTGGAACCCACATGAGCAGAATGGGCATCAAGAAGAGATGGAATAGGGCTTATCTAACTTCCTTTGTAAATACCCTAGCCTAGCCAAAACTAGAAAATATGCCCTCGGAGAATATTTTTTCGATGAACTGGGAAACGCGACGTTTCATTATATTAGACCATCGCTCAAATTCAGCCGGATCTATGCAGAAAAGTTATTGAAAATTTGACGACTTGGATCCGTGCCACAGTAAGAAGTCAAGGCGGGTATTTGAACGATGCCATATTCCATATTGGACATGGACCTTTCAAATAAAAAATGATTTTTTTTTAATACTTTACACACAGCCTTATTATAAAACCCTTTATAAAGTCTACCTGAAACGTATGTAAATGTATTTTGAAAATCTTTTTTATTCATTTCTTAGAAAAGAATCTACAAGACCAATTTGTATTCGAAACAGATAAGCGAATTTTAATACATGTACATACACTCGGGCGTATACGTACTATTTTAGTTTATTGAATTGTGAAATTTTGCTTCAGGTTTGTAAAATTCAATAAAAATTTTTAATCGGCCCTACCAAGGTAACTGTCGGAGCGGAACTTTCTCCGCAACGCATCCTCCGTCGGAGGTTCAATTTCAGTTTGTAGTAGCTTTCATCGGAAGAAATTTTACAGAAATCCAATAACGCGTTGCGATGGATATAAATTTCAGACAGAGATGTGATAATTAACCGATATATCGAAAATGCCATATATCTTCTATATTTTTTTATAAAATAAACACCATAGGCGTTTTAAACCATGAAAAAACGGTGAGAGATATTTTCGGTCGGTTGCTCCAACAGTACTGTGGTTGCGGCAACAGTTGCCACGTGTGTAGTGAACAAACGAAACACGTTGCTGCAACGGTTGCCTCGTGTGTAGCTAGCATTAGGGTTTCCAGTAAAGTAACCATTTTTTTTTTTTCAAAAATAAATATCTTCAAAACGTGTGAACGATTTTTTTTTTGAAATTATTTCCTAAAATCTACTCGTATATTACGAAATACTTACTATTGATATCTCAAATTTTTTCTTGAAAAATTTTAAAGAAATTTCTTATTAAAAGTTTTCTTTAATAATAAAACGATTTTTTGAGTTTTGTTTGCATAAATTCATACTTTTCTAGAAATCAGACGGCAATTTATAGTTATTAAAGTCTATTAAAGCTGTAAATTTTATTAGAGTCGGTAAACATCGACCAATATTTGCGTCTTAGAAGGGTACGACAGCATCTAACTGATGAGTCCACTGTCGTACCTGGGCGAAACGCACCTTGGAGTTGAGGTCACTTGAACTTTTTAATTGAATTTAATTCAATCACTCCACTTAAACAGAAATAATTTTCATTTCTCTATGTATATGTAGTTATTTATAAACAATTTTTAAATTCCAAAGTATTTTTACATAAGAGCAAGTTTGTGCGATGCAGTCGTGCATTTTATTTCTTTGACTGTTGGGTGTGTTTGAGGGATTGAGATATGGATTTGGATTGGTGTTTGTGGCCGCTTCTTTGTCTTCTATTCTTGAGCAAGAGCCAATTGGTAAATACAATTTTTGAATTTAGTGTTAGGTATGTCTTGTACAATTTTGAGTCCAATATTAGTGAAGTAGTAGTTAGTAGTCTATGTGGGTAAGAGTATATTGTGTCGAAAAATGTGTTGGCGGGCCATCGTTCTTTCGGAAATGTCAATGCAGGTGAAGGTAAATGCCAACATAGGTTACTTTCAGATTAAGTTGAATATCGCAAGAATTACACAAAATATTGCACTGCGGTAACTCGCCAAGCGCCCTTTCAGGTTAGAACGGAAAGCGAACTCAGCGAACTTGTGCAATCCTACTCTAAACTATTATACCTTTGAAGCGATTTCTCAGCTCAATATGTAATACTGATCAGATGGGTTATACTATAGGTTACACAAGCAGGTAATTGAAAGTTTCAGTTAAATAGATAGTACTTTATAAGGCCAATCTTTATTTATTAGAACGAGTATAAATATATATGTCTTATTTTGATGTTGTGTTGATGTGTACATTTTTAAAATATCGAATGTAGTTCTAAAGAACAGTTGTGGTGAAGTTGAGTGGGCAGTGTGTTTCTTGGAGTGATATTATATTGGGACTATGCTCTTTGATCAAAATATGAAACTTATCAAGGTTGTTTTTATATTCTGTTGTAGAGAACTAAGAGCAATATTTTGATGAGGCTTTCTACAATGGCTATTGTTGCGTGAAAGGAACTATTCGAGAAATTTTATTATTGAGTTGTCTGTTAGTAAGTGAGTTGATGGATTTTCTAAGATTTAAGATTTATTTCAATACATAGTTTACGATAAGTATTTTTCATTAAACAATTAAAATATTTATATTATAAACTAAGAATTATGGATTGAAATTTAGTTAAATATGCACTTTGTGGTACAAACACCAGTTTTAAGTGCATTATACAAAAGATTATCATTAAAAGTAAAGCCGCGCCGAGAAAAATATTGGAGAAAGTAAATTTGAAATGAAAAAATTGTTACAAAAATATTTTGTGTTTAAGAAATTTAGAGATATTTGGAAGATTTGGAAACAGAAGGCAAGAGGGTTTTTGAGACACATAATATTCATGAATTAAGCACGTAATAAACGTTGAATTAAGTAACTATTTGAATTAAATCTTCTACACCCGATCTTGACAATAGCCAGATTCTGAGGTTTATTAAGAATTTGTTAACGGTAGATCTATTTGATATATCAGCTGGAAGTTTGTTAAAGATATGAGGAGCTATATTAATTGCAAATCGTCTACACTGAAAATAAAATCTAGGTATATGTACATATATGATAAAAATCTATATATATAATAAAATGATCTGTAAAGGTCCTAGGCTGCACTTTTGTATTAAATAAATAAAATAAATAAAAAATTTAGGTTGAGCTGATAAAAATTCTGTCAATATTCGTCCAACAAAACGTTTTATCAATTTGATAAAAATTACAGAAATTTGTTGAGGTACCTAACAAAAAATATTTTGCTGTATCCACAAAATTATTTTGTTAAGCTAACAGATTGATTTGTTGAAATAACAAAAATATTTTGTCAATATTTACAAAATTAATTTGTCATAGATATTACCTAACAATTCTTTTGTTTTATCAAAAAATTTTTTTGTTAATGTTACAAAAAATTTTGTCAATTTAACAAATTTATTTTTTGGAATCCAAAAAATTTATCTGTCAGCTTAATAAAAATGGTTACTTTCAATTAAAAAATGTTTCTTGTTTCAAAATAGCTTTTTTTGACTTTTAAGTCCACAAAAATTGGCGTTTCGTCCCTGCGATCTCACATGGAATCATATTTGAGGACGTATTGACAATACGCGATTTTTGTTACATTCAGTTAATCATACATCGATTTCTTGACAAAAACCAAATGTGACTACATATATCATACACAAAAGATTTATCATAATCAAAAAAATATTCGGCAATAAAACATGTTTTTCTGTTTTACTTTTGTTTTTATGTTTGGTTTCATTTGGTGTGCGTTGCGCCATAAGAAAGTATGCAATTATCGTCAACGACCCTTGTTCGAAACAGTTTTGTTGCATTCGGTGTGTGTTGCTCGTACACAATAGCATGTATTTTCGAAACACTTCAAAACAAAAAGGTGTGCTTTGTTTCGTTTTCTTTGGTGGTTTAGTCTCATTAGAAACAATGTTCTCTTGTTTCACGAAACAAAAAAACATGTTTTGCTTTATCCGGTGTGTTTTCAGCCTAAGACGGTTCATGGCTAAAATATAAACCAAACTGAAGATATTTGACAGTGACACAAAAGACGAAACGTGCGTGAGCTGTCAAAATCAGTGTTGCCAAATAGAAAATAGCAAAAAAATCACCCATTACTTGTACATATGGTAAAATCCACGGTTTGTAATTTGGTCTCGGATGTTTAGGTTTGCAACAAAGAACCGAACTATAGTATTGTCAAACTTTTACCGAAAGTAAAATTCCCCATTGACACGATTTACTCGAAACTTAAAACATCGCACTTTTCTGCACAAAGGTGAACATATCTAAATCTTCGTCTTCCCAAAACATTTATTATTATTTTATTTACTTTGAAAAATAATTATAGCTGAAGAACCATAAAAAACACAATTAGGGGCCAGTTCTTTGTATATAAGTTTGAATAGTACTCTCATGGAACACGAAAATAAGTTTTATTATTGTGCCGCAAAATCGTAAGTGTGGCTATGTTAAGCAGTGGAGAGTTGACGTGGAAGGAGAAAATTTAAGCAAAAGAAGAGACGAGGTAGAGATATATTTATTCAGGCAACAATAAAGAGGGTAAGGGAGAAAGTCTTATCTGCGCTTCTTTTTACTGTGAGAATCAAATGTAGGTAGGTATATAAAGTTGTATATGCCAGGCGCGAGATGAATACAAGCAAAAAGTATTGAGAGTGTATGAGAGTTTTAGTGAATTTTGTTTTATTACTCATGCAATCTGGTTTGTTTGAATTCTGATACGATTAATTACCGAGGTTGCCATTTTATCGACTTTATAATAAGATCTAGGAATTTGAACTTAATAAACTCAAATGGTTTTAATTCGTTTTTAAAAACTAAATAATTTCAAATTGGCTTTATTTAAATAATTTTATAATAATTATTTGCAGTGGGTAGTTAGATAGTGGCAATTGAAATTTTTTTGTAATTAATATAGATATGTACCTACATACACAGTTAGAAAACTATTTCTTTAAGAAAATCCTATAGGTACGTACCTATATTTTTATTAAAGAAAATAGCTTTTGCATAGTATGTAGGTACATACCCATAGAAAATTTTATGAAATAAAAATAAAAATTTTGATTAGGTACAAAAACGAAAAATTATTGTTATGCGTTGATAGGTATTTATATAATTAAATATATAAAAAAAAAATGATATAGGTATAGACCAGTTTTTTAAATTTATTCATATAAACTTTGTTTGCAAAAAATATAGAAAATTTTTAATACTTTTTATGTGTATAATAAACAATTTCAGGAATTAATAAATATAAATAAATATAAATAAAGGAATTTGGTGTCAATTTTAAGAAATTATTGATGCACCCCACATGAAAATTTTTTAAAATAAAAATAAACTTTTTTTTACAAAAAATAGTTTTTATCCATATATTTTGTAAAAAATAAGATATTTGCCCTGCGAATTTTGAACAAACAAACATTTCTTTTAATGTTTGCCTACGAATTTTTATCAAATTTGGAAATTATTAATTCATTAATATAAAAATTATGTTTTTTTTTTTTTATTTTGTTAATATAAATATAAAAAGTAAGAATTTATGCAAACAAAGTTAAAAAAACCTTTTATTACTAAACTAATTTTGAATATAAGAAATTTCTTTAAAATTGTTCTAGACAAAAATTGGGATATTAATTTTAAGTATTTAAAAATAAATATTCTAGGAAATATTTCCAAAAATTAATCGCTCAAACTTTTTCAAGACATTGATTTTTCAAAAACAATTTTTTTAGATAAAAAAATATTTTTTCGTGTTCTCTATCATCGTAAAGTCAAATTTGATCAAAATCTCGAGTTAAATTTTTTCCACATGCAAAACTTGCAATTACATAATTTTGTAAGTGAAAATAAAATTTAAAAAATTTGGTACGCCAACCTTAAGTTTTTATTATTGTACGAATGAAATTAAGTTTCGAAATAAAATATTGAGCCGTTTTTGAGATACCGAATTTTCCAAGAAAAAAAAAACAATTTTTTTTCCAAAAATTAAAAAAAATTTTTTTTCAAAGCTTTGAGATGCAATGCAATGTTTTTTTAACTTATTGGAAGCATCTCTATAAAAACTCCCTATTTCGATAATGAGAAAATTGCCAAATGTCAAAATTTGAAAAAATGGTATCGAAAAACGAATTTTTATCTTTAAACGCGATTTGCGGCTAAACGGAGCCTCGTAGACCCCTCAAAGTTGACATTTTCAAACGTGATTTCTGGGCAAACTATTCATCCTACAGAATTAAAAATTACATATTCGTGATCTAGGGAGTGCCACCTTTCAATCCACGTATGAAACGAAAAACGCGAAAACGCTGAAAACGTATTTTAGGGGTAGAACAAAAAAATATTGTTTTTAAGTAAAATCTCCTCAAATCGTGCGCTAGCTTTAAGTTTTATTACTGTACGAATGGAAATTAAATTTCGAAAAAAACATTGCGCCGGTTTTTGAGATAGGTATCGAATTTTCCAAAAAGAATGACTTTTTTTCCAAAAATTAAAAAAAAATATTATAAATATATAAGACTTTTGATAATATTAAAATTTTCAAAAAAGTATGAACATTTTTTGGAAAAAGGAAAATTTGTATAGACACGCGTGAAATTTTTTTTTTTTCGTAAGTTACTTGATATTTTTTCAAAAAAGGGTTTTTGTTCCGAGGCTGAAATTTGTTTCTTTTTATTAATTTTTGTATATAAAAGCTTATATTTTTAAGAAAACAACACGAATTATAATTTTTGTTCCTGGAAGATAGTTTAGAGGAAATATTGAGTTTTCAAAAAAAAAATTTGAAAATTTTTTTAAAAATCCAAAAAATTATTTTTTGAAAATTTGAATACACAATAATATTCAAACTATTAGGGACCTTTAGCAAAAAAAATTATCAAAATCCGTCGTACAGTTTTCGAGAAAATCGAAAACAAAAAAAAATGGTCCCAAGGGGGGTACCAAAAATAACAATTTTTTGTAAGAATTTTTTCAACCATTACCTAGCTCATTATATATATATATACAATGCCTAGCTTTAACTAAATGAAATTTTTTGTTTTTTTTTTTTAAATCTGTGGGACAGTTTTTGAGAAAAAAAAATATTTATGAAATTTCGAAAAAAATTCCAAAGAAAAAAACATCCGGGAGGAAAAAATTAAAAGCCATATCTACCAAGTTTGAAGAAAATCGGCCGAGCCGTTTATCTGTAGTCGAACTCAAATGTTTAATAAAGTGCTTTATTGAACATAATTGTTCTTCATAACTTAAAAACTAAAAGAGATAGAAAGAAATGGAATATGCCATTCGAAAGAGCATGTTTGATTTATAAAAACTGCATTTCTAACTAAATTTCGCCAAAAATGCTCTTTTGAACAAGATATAACTCAGACGACAATATGCACAGAAATAATTTTCTTCTATCCCAAAAAATACGTACCTAATCGCCAAAAAAAGTATTGAAAGTATTGACCTTGAAAATATTTGCCAGAAAATAACAACTACCAAATCCCCACACACACCTACATCCTACTCCAATGTACATATATTATGTGCCTTTGTTCTCCTATTTTATATACAGTATTCCTCATCTATTAAATGTCTACACATCTGTTAAAACTCTGCCATAGGCACCTCTGCTAGTTTAGTAATTATGGTGCCGCTTGGTTCGCCTAGTCGCGTTCCTATTCATGATAGTACTATAAAAATATATATACAATGACCAGTTATAGCTATCATTGAAATGCATCATTGAAAATTTTCAATCCCATTTTTAAGACGAATAAACAAAATGCAATGGCTTCAATTGGTACCAAAATGAAGGTAATGAGTAGTAGAATTTTTTTACTTTATAAAACACAAAATTCTGATTTAAACTTTCTTTTAAATCCACTTTTATAATTTCACTGATAGAAATCAATTTCAATGAACAGCTGATTTTCGTTTCTTTAATATGGAACACAATCATTCCACTGAATGTGTTCGATTCTCTTTCTATTCTCAAATGTCAGCATTGTATATATATTTTTATAGTACTATCATGAATAGGAACGCGACTAGGCGAACCAAGCGGCACCATAATTACTAAACTAGCAGAGGTGCCTATGGCAGAGTTTTAACAGATGTGTAGACATTTAATAGATGAGGAATACTGTATATAAAATAGGAGAACAAAGGCACATAATATATGTACATTGGAGTAGGATGTAGGTGTGTGTGGGGATTTGGTAGTTGTTATTTTCTGGCAAATATTTTCAAGGTCAATACTTTCAATACTTTTTTTGGCGATTACCTACGTATTTTTTGGGATAGAAGAAAATTATTTCTGTGCATATTGTCGTCTGAGTTATATCTTGTTCAAAAGAGCATTTTTGGCGAAATTTAGTTAGAAATGCAGTTTTTATAAATCAAACATGCTCTTTCGAATGGCATATTCCATTTCTTTCTATCTCTTTTAGTTTTTAAGTTATGAAGAACAATTATGTTCAATAAAGCACTTTATTAAACATTTGAGTTCGACTACAGATAAACGGCTCGGCCGATTTTCTTCAAACTTGGTAGATATGGCTTTTAATTTTTTCCTCCCGGATGTTTTTTTCTTTGGAATTTTTTTCGAAATTTCATAAATATTTTTTTTTCTAAAAAACTGTCCCACAGATTAAAAAAAAAAAAACAAAAAATTTCATTTAATTAAAGCTAGGCATTGTATATATATATACAATGAGCTAGGTAATGGTTGAAAAAAATTTTACAAAAAATTGTTATTTTTGGTACCCCCCTTGGGACAATTTTTTTTGTTTTCGATTTTCTCAAAAACGGTACGACGGATTTTGATAATTTTTTTTGCTAAAGGTCCCTAATAGTTTGAATATTATTGTGTATTCAAATTTTCCAAAAAAATATTTTTTGGATTTTTAAAAAAACTTAAAAATTTTTTTTTTTTGAAAACTCAATATTTCCTCAAAACTATCTTCGAAGAACAAAAATTATTATTTGTGTTGTTTTCTTAAAAATATAAGCTTTTATATACAAATATTAATAAAAAGAAACAAATTTCAGCCTCGGAACAGTTTTCGAGAAAAATACGATTTTCGAAAACCCTTTTTTGAAAAAATATCAAGTAACTTACGAAAAAAAAATATTTTCACGCGTATACAAATTTTCCTTTTTCCAAAAAATGTTCATACTTTTTTGAAAATTTTAATATTATGAAGTCTTATATATTTATAATATTTTATTTTAATTTTTGGAAAAAAAGTCATTCTTTTTGGAAAATTCGATATCTCAAAAACCGGCGCAATGTTTTTTTCGAAATTTAATTTCCATTCGTACAGTAATAAAACTTAAAGCTAGCGCACGATTTTAGGAGATTTTACTTAAAAACAATATTTTTTTGTTCCACGCTTAAAATACGTTTTAAGCGTTTTCGCGTTTTTCGTTTCATACGTGGATTGAAAGGTGGCACTCCCTAGATCACGAATATGTAATTTTTAATTCTGTAGGATGAAAAGTTTGGCCAGAAATGACGTTTGAAGATGTCAACTTTGAGGGGTCTACGAGGCTCCGTTTAGCCGCAAATCGCGTTTAAAGATAAAAATTCGTTTTTTGATACCATTTTTCCATTTGACAATTTTCTCATTATCGAAATAGGGATTTTTTATAGAGATGCTTCTTAACAAAATAAAAAAAAAAAAAAATTATTTTAATAATTTCCAAATTTGATAAAAATTCGTAGACAAACATTAAAAGAAATATTTGTTTGTTCAAAATTCGCAGGGAAAATATTTTATTTTGGCACGAGTGCGATAACTTGGCCGCCAAGATTTGATAACGGGTTTTTGTAGGGGGGTCAAAAACAAGCACTTTTTACTATGGGAGGGGGGGGTCTATCTCCCCCCGTTTAGGAGGTAGGGGCACTTTTAGAAAAAATGGTTTAAATTGAAAAAAAAAATATTAAAAAAACAACGGCAACACCTACAATAAAGTGCTATACTGCGTTTGAAAGCCAGAAGATTGTTCTATAATCCTGCATTTAAATTTTATTACTCATATCAATAGTTTTTGAGAAATTCGCATTTAAAGTCCAAATTTTGATAAAAAAAAACGTGAAAGAAAAGTTTAGACCGGTTGTTTTCAAAATTGTGAAATGAAATTGTAAATTAACTTATATTTGTTTCATGTATCTATCAGTTCTTAATCGAACACAAAAAACCGCATGGTTCTATGTCTACTGGTTTTTGAGAAAACCTCCGTTTAGGAGGTAGGGGCACTTTTAGAAAAAATGGTTTAAATTGAAAAAAAAAATATTAAAAAAACAACGGCAACACCTACAATAAAGTGCTATACTGCGTTTGAAAGCCAGAATATTGTTCTATAATCCTGCATTTAAATTAAATTACTCATGTCAATGGTTTTTGAGAAATTTGCATTTAAAGTCCAAATTTTGATAAAAAAACGTGGAAAAAAAATTTTAGACCGGTTGTTTTCAAAATTGTGAAATGAAATTGTAAATTAACTTATATGTGATCCATGTATCTATTAGTTCTTAATCGAACACAAAAAACCGCATGGTTCTATGTCTTCTGGTTTTTGAGAAAATCGAAAATAACTAAAACTACTTTTCTACAAAATGTTTGATATTTTTTGCTTCCTTACATAAATAAATCAGTGCTAGCTTCCAACATTACAATATATAAACAGTAAAGTATGTATGGGGGGGCATGCTGCCCCCTGCAACCCCCCTGCTTGGGCACAATATAGGATTTGGGGTAGGTGCGAGGTTGGGTGCATGCAAAGTTTCTTTTGCATTCACAGAATCTGTATTTAAAAAAAATCAAATTTATTCTATTTATCCAATGTCCACTAAATACATATAAAATACAATAAACGATCTTGAAAACCAAAACAAACTTCCGACCATGTTCACCAATACATGGCACTATTTTTCTATCGAAAATACTGCCTAGAAAGGAAATATAAGGACGACTGGGGTTCGCAAATAATAGAGTTTTTATCAGATGTATGTAAAAAAAGTTTACCCTTGTTATACCGATGGTGATATATGTGAGGGTTTACAGTTAAAAGATATCGATCCTCCCACCCTTCAGAGCGAAAATTTAGAAAGTGTTTTACCGCCAAAACATCCTCGGCTTCCCACCATAAAAGAGTAACTCAACGAACTCGACAGTTATAGTACGGACGATGGCTTTATTGACGAGACGTACACACCTTTTTAATACATTTTGACCTTTTTTAACTAACTATGACTGACTAGCTCCTGACTAACTGACAAAATAACTGACCCAGATGCAATTCTACCTCCTCATGGTGCATTCTGGGTAACGCTAAATGAATTGCGGTACTGAACTAACAAAGATTCATTATGTTTATTAACATTAATCCTTAAAATGGAATCACCGTCACCACCAAAAATCAAAAAAAGTAGTTTTGGTAATTTTCGATTTTCTCAAAAACTAGAAGACATAGAACCATGCGGTTTTTTGAGTTCGGTTAAGAACTGATAGATACATGGATCACATATAAGTTAATTTACAATTTCATTTTACAATTTTGAAAACAATTGGTCTAAACTTTTTTTTTCACGTTATTTTATCAAAATTTGGACTTTAAATGCCAATTTCTCAAAAACTATTGACATGAGTAATTTAATTTAAATGCAGGATTATAGAACAAACTTCTGGCTTTCAAACGCAGTATAGCAATTTATTGTAAGTGTTGCCGTTGTTTTTTAATATTTTTTTTTTTTCAATTTAAACCATTTTTTTCTAAAAGTGCCCCTACCTCATAAACGGAGGTTTTCTCAAAAACCAGAAGACATAGAACCATGCGGTTTTTTGTGTTCGATTAAGAACAGATAGATACATGAAACACATATCAGCTAATTTACAATTTCATTTCACAATTTTGAAAACAACCGGTCTAACCATTTTTTTTCACGTTTTTTTATCAAAATTTGGACTTTAAATGCGAATTTCTCAAAAACTATTGATATAAGTAATAAAATTTAAATGCAGGATTATAGAACAATATTCTGGCTTTCAAACGCAGTATAGCACTTTATTGTAGGTGTTGCCGTTGTTTTTTAATATTTTTTTTTTCAATTTAAACCATTTTTTCTAAAAGTGCCCCTACCTCCTAAACGGGGGGAGATAGACCCCCCCCTTCCATAGTAAAAAGTGCTTGTTTTTGACCCCCCTACAAAAACCCGTTATCAAATCTTGGCGGCCAAGTTATCGTACTCTCCCCCTTATTTTTTACAAAATATATGGATAAAAACTATTTTTTGTAAAAAAAAATTTATTTTTATTTTAAAAAATTTTCATGTGGGGTTGGCGTGCATCAATAATTTCTTAAAATTGACCCCAAATTCTTTTTGTTTTTTTAATTTTTCAAAAATTGCTTATAAGTAATATGTAAATGCATACAAAATATTTTTTCCAAAAAAGGTATCTGATTTTTTTTAAATATTATGTCAATAATAATTGTATTCTATTTTTTTAATTAATTTAAGTTTTCTAAAATTATTTTTTTCTCGACTTATTTGATTTTTTTTCAAAATATCTTTATATGAATATTTCTGAATTTCTGAAATTGTTTATTATACACATAAAAAGTATTAAAAATTTTCTATATTTTTTGCAAGCAAAGTTTATATCTATGAATAAATTTTAAAAACTGGTCTATACCTATATCAATTTTTGGGGAGAGTACGATAACTTGGCCGCCAAGATTTGATAACGGGTTTTTGTAGGGGGGTCAAAAATAAGCACTTTTTACTATGGGAGGGGGGGGGTCTATCTCCCCCCGTTTAGGAGGTAGGGGCACTTTTAGAAAAAATTGTTTAAATTGAAAAAAAAATATTAAAAAACAACGGCAACACCTACAATAAAGTGCTATACTGCGTTTGAAAGCCAGAAGATTGTTCTATAATCCTGCATTTAAATTTTATTACTCATATCAACAGTTTTTGAGAAATTAGCATTTAAAGTCCAATTTTTGATAAAAAAACGTGAAAAAAAATGTTTAGACCGGTTGTTTTCAAAATTGTGAAATGAAATTGTTAATTAGCTGATATGTGTTTCATGTACCTATCTGTTCTTAATCGAACACAAAAAACCGCATGGTTCTATGTCTTCTGGTTTTTGAGAAAACCTCCGTTTAGGAGGTAGGAGCACTTTTAGAAAAAAATGGTTTAAATTGAAAAAAAAAAAATATTAAAAAACAACGGCAACACTTACAATAAAGTGCTATACTGCGTTTGAAAGCCAGAAGATTGTTCTATAATCCTGCATTTAAATTAAATTACTCATGTCAATGGTTTTTGAGAAATTTGCATTTAAAGTCCAAATTTTGATAAAAAAAACGTGGAAAAAAAATTTTAGACCGGTTGTTTTCAAAATTGTGAAATGAAATTGTAAATTAACTTATATGTGATCCATGTATCTATTAGTTCTTAATCGAACACAAAAAACCGCATGGTTCTATGTCTTCTAGTTTTTGAGAAAATCGAAAATTACCAAAACTACTTTTTTTGATTTTTGGTGGTGACGGTGATTCCATTTTAAGGATTAATGTTAATAAACATAATGAATCTTTGTTAGTTCAGTACCGCAATTCATTTAGCGTTACCCAGAATGCACCATGAGGAGGTAGAATTGCATCTGGGTCAGTTATTTTGTCAGTTAGTCAGGAGTTAGTCAGTCATAGTTAGTTTAAAATGGTCAAAATGTATTAAAAAGGTGTGTAAGTCTCGTCAATAAAGCCATCGTCCGTACTATAACTGTCGAGTTCGTTGAGTTACTCTTTTATCGTGGGAAGCCGAGGATGTTTTGGCGGTAAAACACTTTCTAAATTTTCGCTCTGAAGGGTGGGAGGATCGATGTCTTTTAACTGTAAACCCTCACATATATCACCATCGGTATAACAAGGGTAAACTTTTTTTACATCTGATAAAAACTCTATTATTTGCGAACCCCAGTCGTCCTTATATTTCCTTTCTAGGCAGTATTTTCGATAGAAAAATAGTGCCATGTATTGGTGAACATGGTCAGAAGTTTGTTTTGGTTTTCAAGATCGTTTATTGTATTTTATATGTATATGTATTTAGTGGACATTGGATAAATAGAATAAATTTGAATTTTTTTAAATACAGATTCTGTGAATGCAAAAGAAACTTTGCATGCACCTAACCTCGCACCTACCCCAAATCCTATAGTGTGCCCAAGCAGGGGGGTTGCAGGGGGGCAGCATGCCCCCCCATACATACTTTACTGTTTATATATTGTAATGTTGAAAGCTAGCACTGATTTATTTATGTAAGGAAGCAAAAAATATCAAACATTTTGTAGAAAAGTAGTTTTAGTTATTTTCGATTTTCTCAAAAACCAGAAGGTATAGACCCATGCGGTTTTTTGTGTTCGATTAAGAACTGATAGATACATGAAACACATGTAAGCTAATTTACAATTTCATTTCACAATTTTGAAAACAATTGGTCTAAACTTTTTTTTTCACGTTATTTTATCAAAATTTGGACTTTAAATGCGAATTTCTCAAAAACCATTGACATGAGTAATTTAATTTAAATGCAGGATTATAGAACAATCTTCTGGCTTTCAAACGCAGTATAGCACTTTATTGTAAGTATTGCCGTTGTTTTTTAATATTTTTTTTTCAATTTAAACTATTTTTTCTAAAAGTGCCCCTACCTCCTAAACGGAGGTTTTCTCAAAAACCAGTAGACATAGAACCATGCGGTTTTTTGTGTTCGATTAAGAACTGATAGATACATGAAACAAATATAAGTTAATTTACAATTTCATTTCACAATTTTGAAAACAACCGGTCTAAACTTTTCTTTCACGTTTTTTTTTATCAAAATTTGGACTTTAAATGCGAATTTCTCAAAAACTATTGATATGAGTAATAAAATTTAAATGCAGGATTATAGAACAATCTTCTGGCTTTCAAACGCAGTATAGCACTTTATTGTAGGTGTTTCCGTTGTTTTTTAATATTTTTTTTTTCAATTTAAACCATTTTTTCTAAAAGTGCCCCTACCTCCTAAACGGGGGGAGATAGACCCCCCCCCTCCCATAGTAAAAAGTGCTTATTTTTGACCCCTCTAAAAAAATCCGTCATCAAATCTTGGCGGCCAAGTTATCGTACTCGTGCCCAATTTTTTTTTATAATTAATTATATAAATACCTATCAACGCATAGCAATAATTTTTCGTTTTTGTACCTAATCAAAATTATTATTTTAATTTCATACAATTTTCTATGGGTATGGTATTACATACTATGCAAAAGCTATTTTCTTTAATAAAAATATAGGTACGTACTTATAAGATTTTCCTAAAGAAATAGTTTTCTAACTGTGTATGTACATATCTATTTTAATTACAAAAAAAAAACAATTGCCACTATCTAACTACCCACTGCATATAATTATTATAAAATTATTTTGGTTACCATAACGAAATAAAGCCAATTTGAAATTATTTAGTTTTCAAAAACGAAATAAAACCATTTGAGTTTATTAAGTTCAAATTCTTTTAGATCTTATTACAAAAGTCGATAAAATGGCAACTCCCGTAATTAATCGTATCAGAATTTAGACAAACCAGATTGAATGAGGAATAAAACAAAATTCACAAAAACTCTCATCCACTCTCAATACTTTTTGCTTGTATTCATTTCGCGCCTCGCATATACAACTTTATATACCTACCTACAATTGATTCTGACAGCAAAAAGAAACGCAGATAATATTTTCTCCCTTACCCTCATTATTGTTGTCAGAATAAATATATCTCTACCTCGTCTCTTTTTTTGCTTATATTTTCTCCTTCCACGTCAACTCTGCACTGCTTAACATAGCCATACTTACGATTTTGCGGCACAATAACAAAACTTTTTTTCGTGTTCCATAAGAGTACTATTAAAATATATATACAATGATGTCAGTTTTCCTTTCAATGATCAACTCTAACCTCAAATGTATAGAATTGGTCATAATCAGCCACTGACAGGATCTTTTACTGAAACCAATTTTTCAATGATTGCTATAACTGGCTTGTCAAAAAAATGAAGTCAGCATTCCACTGATTTGTTCCAATGATGCATTTCAATGAAAGCTATAACTGGGGCCTTAAGCTCTTTTTATTAAAATTGTAAACAAAATTTTTCAAAGAAAATGCATATGTCATATGGATTTAGCAAGTTAAATTAGCCATTTTGTGATTTTAACTTTAGTAAAATGTAAATTAGCAAACTCTTCTTTTTAACTTAGTAAAATGGGTTCAGCATTTTACTAAATCGTTTAAAATTTTGCACAAATAATATTAAGCTCATCAGATGTACGTACGAGTATATAAGAAAAATGAAAATAAAGTGACTCAAGCAATAAAGCCGCTTTTGAAAAAAATTCTCTTAAAAATTTATTGAAAATATATAATATAAAATTGAATAGCATAATAGATTCTTATATCTTTTTAAAATAATAGTCGTTTTTTATAGGAAAATGTATAGACAGCGCAGTAAAATTTTACACAGTAAACAACAACAAAGGAATAGTGCGTATAAACTAGGCAGTAATAAGAGTGCACATAATAGTGCTGATAAAGTTTTGGAGCATCTGGATTACAGTGACACTCAAATTAATTGCAAAAGTTTTATTTTTTGTGAGGTTGGCAGGTTTTTATTATTTGAGAATGTGTTCGGTGATATTTGTTCATTTTATGGTAAATTTTCACAAGAGCCAAAATTATGTGTTTTGAAATATTAATCTACGATTAGACGGTAAACGTTAATAGTCAATGGTCAAAATGTTGCCTCTTAATGCGTGTGCATGTTCCCTATCTGTCACGTGAGAGTATGAAATTCATCGAAGGATAGTTGCGATGCCAAACGATTAAAAAGGACATGAAAATGATTTTTTTATGACACCTAGCCCTAAATTTGACTTTGTGTACATACATACATTATGTACATGCCATTGAGATTTAATTTTATTAATAATTTTGCCACTTGTTTGACAAAAAAATTTTCAGTGATGTTAATTCAGCATAAACCACATCGTTTACGTTTTATTCATACAAAAACCTACACTTTTCCAACGCATCCCTTAGCTTATTCGAAAGTGGATTGCTTATTCGTAGGTATATATTTCATTTTTAGGTTTCGTTTTCTTTTACTTTGTTCACTTAATGAGTCTGAAATATCTGATCTTTTTTCACTTCAATTTGTATTATTTTTGTAAGAAATTACATACTTATTTTACTTCTTTTCCAAATCAGCTGATTTTGACATGAGTATAAATGCAGAGCCAACTTTAAAATTTAAAGTAAAAGTGTATATCCAGTCAAAAAAGCATTTTATTCGGACTTTCATTGCTGCAATATGTATCATCATAATCATCGGCTCGACAACCGGGTTCCGGTCCTGGCCTCTTTCAACAAGTCTCTCCACATATCCCGGTCTCTAGCCGACGCCATCCGGTTGTGCACCCCAAGGCTTCGGGCGTCCTGGTCTACGCCATCTCTCCAGCGCAAGCATGGTCTACCACGCTGTCGTCTACCATAGAATGTACCACAAAGAACTTTCCGAGCAGGTTCCTCTTCGCTCATGCGAGCTAGGTGCCCTGCCCACCGGAGTCTACCGAGCTTAATTTTTGTCACGATATCTCCTTCAAGGTATATTAAGTACAGTTCATGATTGTACCGTCTCCGGAATCGTCCTTCCTCACATATGGGGCCAACAATTCTCCTTAAGACTTTTCTCTCGAACGCAGCTAAGAGGTCGGAGTGCCTTTTGCTAAGCACCCAAGTCTCGGATCCATATGTGAGTACTGGCAGGACCATGGTCCTGTACAGCAGCAGTTTTGAAGTTATGGTGAGATTTCTGGATTTGAAGAGCTTTGACAGACTATAGTAGGCTCTGTTGGATTTGAGAAGCCGCTCGCGTATTTCTTCTTCTATATTGTTATCGGCTGCTACTATTGACCCAAGGTATTTAAAGGATTGTACCACTTCAAATTCGTGCTCCGCAACCTTGATTGTTTGACCAACTGTTCCTCTCGCATTCGACGCCATCATGTACTTTGTTTTACCTTCACTAATGTGCAGCCCCAGATTTTGTGCCGCCTGCTCGATCTGGATGAAGGAATCGTGTCCAGCTTGTTCAGTTCTTCCGATGATGTCGATGTCGTCTGCGTAAGCCAGTAACTGGCTGGACATGTTGACGATGGTCCCTCTTGTTGCCGTGCCAGAGTCACGATTGCTTTCTCCAACGCCAGCTTGAAGAGTAGGCAGGCCAGACCATTAAAGATGTTGATTGGTCTGGATAGCAATCCAGCTATTTTTACTTGGCTTGTTACGTTGGTCATGGTCAACCTACATAGTCGTGTCAATTTATTTGGGATGCCGAATTCTCTCATGGCTTTGTAAAGTTCTACTCTGGCTATGCTATCATAGGCGGCCTTAAAGTCTATAAACAGATGGTATGTTGGGATGTTAAATTCTAGACATTTTTCCATCGCCTGCCTAAGGGTAAAGATCTGATCAGTTGTTGATTTGCCTGGAATGCAACCACACTGATATTGTCCGATGACGGTTTTAGCGTATGGGGTTATCCGGTCTTGTAGGATAGAGGAGAGTATCTTATAGGCGGTACTCAACAACGTGATACCTCTATAATTGCTGCACGTTGTGATATCTCCCTTCTTATGTATGGGGCATATTATGCCTTTTCGCCAGTCTTCTGGCATTTCTTCCTGCTCCCATACGTGCACTATAATATCATGAATTGCTTGACGTAAGGCTGGCCCGCCGTGATGAAATAATTCGGCTGGTATGCCATCGGCTCCCGGGGATTTGTTCTGTTTAAGCCGGCCTATAGCCTTCTCAACCTCTTCTATGCTTGGTGGCGGCAACATAGGGTATTCTTCTTGAAGTAGTGGAGCCTCCACTTCTGCAGTGAGCTGACCATTTAGCAATTCATTAAAGTACACTTCCCATAGCTCCAGTATGATTCCAGGATCGGTGATCAGATTTCCCTCTCCGTCCTTGCAGTATGTGCAGCGTGGTGTGTACTGCGTCATGTTTCGGACGGATTGGTAGAACTTCCGCGCCTGGTGCGGACCTCGCTCTCGGCTATTTTCTATTTCACAGATTAGGTTCTTCTACCAGGCTGATTTTTTTTGTCTGTGTAGCCGTTTTTCTATTCTTCTGAGCTCTTTATATTCCTCTTCGCGTGCCCGCGTTCTATGAGATTGTTGCATTGCACGGTACGCAACATTCTTACGTTCAGTCGCTAGCTTGCATTCATTATCAAACCAGTCGTTCCGATTTTTACGACTGCTGCCTAAGATGGAGTAGGCAGTACTAATGACAATATTCTTAAGGCGTGTCCACTTCTCATTTACGCCCAGCATACTGGCTCCAGGACTTACTCTCCCTAAATGAAGTGATTCTAGGGCGAGTCCTAATGCATTACCAAAGGTGTTACTGGTGTTTTCATTGCGCAGGGCAGCCGTGTTGATTCGAACCTGATCGGCGGATGCAATGCGTCTTCGCAAGGCAATCCGCCCTCGGAAAACCATACCAACAAGATAGTGATCCGAGTCGATATTGGCACCTCGGTACGTTCGTACCGTCATCAAGTTCGAGTAGTGGCGACGGTCTATCAACACGTGGTCTATTTGGTTACGAGTGACTCCATCAGGTGATACCCAGGTGGCTTTGTAGATATCTTTACGCGGGAACCTGGTACTCGCAACGACCATGTTTTTCGATGCTGCCAATTCTAAGACTCGAAGTCCATTGTCATTAGTGTTCTCATGCAAACTATGGGTGCCTGCGTAATGCCTGAATACCGGCTCCCGACCTATTTTTGCATTCAAATCCCCAAGGATGATTTTAACATCATACCTTGGACAGGCATTGAGGGCCCTCTCGACTTGTTCGTAGTAAGTCTCTTTTTCTTCGTCTGAGGACTCCTCCGTAGGTCCGTGAACGTTAATGAGGCTGATGTTCGTAAATTTGCCTCGCGCGCGAAGGGTGCATAGCCTTTCGCTTATAGCGTTAAAGCCGATGATGGTAGACTTCATTTTTTCGCTGACTAGGAAGCCTACCCCGCGCACATGGTGTTTTGTATGACAGCTGTAGTATATGTCATATTCTTTCTACTGTAGAACACCATTCCCTGCCCATCTGATTTCTTGAAGAGCTGTTATGTCAGCTTTATATTTTGACAGGGCATCGGCTAGCTGCTGAGCAGCTCGAGCTCTATAGAGCGATCGTACGTTCCATAAGAAAATTCGTAAATCGTTTTTCAGTTTTCGTTGCGTGGGTTGTCGTCGTGTGATCAGTCCGTTTTCGAGGCTTGTTGTCGGTCTCGTAATTCATTAAGTTTTACGAGACAGGGAATTAACCTGTCGCCAACCGAAGGAACAAGCCTGATCATATTAGCCAAACCTTTTTAAAGGCTTGTTTGTATCGGCCGCCACGGAGAGGCTATGATCAGACTTCCACTAGCCCCGAATAGTTACGGCGCGTGCATGTTTTCGTTTGCTACATGTTATTCCCCCTATTCGTCTGATGGCTGACGCCTATGTATACATAACCAATAAAATACGCCTAATATTTCTTCAAAATATTAACAATAAATTAAAAAAATTTATTTCTTAAAAAAGCATTTTGCCGAAATTAGCTTTGAGTTCTTTTAGCCATTTAAAAAATAAATAAGCTTGGTTTTCTGTTTTTCTTCGCTTGGCCCATTTACAAGGACAAGCTTTTTGTTGCATCTTATGTGAATTTAGAAGCTACCCACGTAGACGTTTATTTACCATCCACTCACAAACCTTCAAGCGAGAGAAAACTACGTTCTAAATCCTCTATCTTTCTTCTATTCTTTCACATAATTGCACTTTAATCGATTGTGTATATTGCGAAATATACACAAATCTTATAGAACGTTCATTACTCTTTTACGCTCGTCCACTGGTTTATTACCCCTGTTTCCGACCAAGACAACACAAAACAATCAAATTTCCAGATTCAAAAACTAATCAATTTTATTACATGCACTACTCCTATTCACAAGAAAAAGAAATGTTTCATTCTTTTACTCAATTGAGTGGCTAAGGGAAACAAACAAAGAACACAAAAAAAAAAAAAAAAACACATTTCAGGATCTGCTGACGTATTATTTATACAGCTTCTACGTCCTTTGAATCAAATTCTATAGTCGGATATCCCTTGAGTCATACATGGCTATCATAATCATCTAAGAGTCCGATACCAAGGGCGAAATGGGAATTTCCTCAATGTGGCAATCACATTGTAAAGGTTTCTCCCCAAGGCATTCATTCATTGACAAGAAGTATAGTTTCGTATCCCAGAGCCAAAGGACATTCCTCTGCGATGTTATGGGAACTGAATTGTTCTAGCTTTGGTTCAATTTCACATGAATGATTTGCAAAAACGGATCGATAAGGTTCTCCTTATTTATTTCTTCCCACTTGGCTTTCCCTCATTCCCATCAGCGTCCTTACCGTGCGTCGTCGACACTTAAGTTGACCAATCGTATCACCTCCAGAGCCGACAAGTGTTGTCCTTCGAAGCTGTTACAATCATATCACCAGCGTAGCTGAATGCACATGAGAACACCTCTGATTCATGGCCGGAGAGGACCTGCGAACAAATGCCGCTTTCGGTAAGCCACAGTCGTGCAGTTTGGTCTACAGAGGCAGTCATTAAGACTTTTCCCGGAGGACTAAAGCACACCTGAAAGAACAGCACATATACTCGTCGGTCATACTAATCTCGTTTATTGGACATTCCGTTATAATTACCCACCTTCGACACCTCGTCACTGTGGCCGGCCATAAGAGCCAGTAGTGAGAGTTCGCCCTTGATGCTCCACACCCTGGCCATGCAATCACTTCCGCCGGTGCCCAGTAGTTTGCCACTGCAATCAAATGCAACGTCTAGGACTTCATCACGGTGGTCTGTGATTTCAAAGAGGCACTCATCAGCATTTCGTAAGTCCCAAATTCTGGCGGTCGAATCCAACGAACTGGTGGCAACTAAATCGCTTGGAAAATTCCAAATGCAATTGCTCAACTCTGCTGTGTGCCCACGAAAACTGGCCACACTCCTGAAACGAAATCAATTTTGGGTCAGTAATTCACTTAATGACTTTGATGTATTGCCAACATGTTGGCGCGCGTATCCCAGATTCCAGCAGTGTGGTCAAATGATCCGGTTAGCAATAAATTTCCATCTCGATTAAATCGGGCGGAAATCACTTCGGCTCCGTGAGAGTCAAGAGACACTAGCTCTTGGCCTGTTTCTGCATAGAATACTTTTGCGGTATTGTCCATTGATGCTGTTGCTATGGTATCCAAGTACATTGGGTTGAATTCGGCACCGACTATTTCGGCCGTATGGCCGGAGAGGGTTGTTAAACAAGTTCCTGTGAGCGCATTCCAGATTTTTGCAGTTTTGTCAAAGGATCCCGTCACAATTCGGTCACTGAAAAATACAAACAAAATTCTTAGCTTTATGTTTTCGAAGAGAAGTCCTTAGAAATGTATGCATATAGGGCTGTGGAAGAATGCATCGAATTGGAAGTGCATTGATTTGATTATATGATTAAATTGTATGTTGAGTGCAAGTATTTTATTGCAAACGCAAACCATTTGAGATATTTCGAAAATTTTATTTTTGGTCTAAGGCTCAATCAAAAGATTTGTGTATGGAATTCATGTTTCCCACAAAGGCACGATTGCAGCGGGTGATTCGTTGAACTTAATTTTATATGGCTCAGCCATATATTTCGAGGGAAACGGCCACTACTTTCGTTTCATATTGGCTCTGAGCTTCCTTAACGAACAGAAAAAATTCATTCACATGGACCAATGATTTGACACAGTCCCTTGAAATAATAACTAGAGGTTTTAGAGCACAATTCGAGAATCTGCGCCACTTCATATGAAAGCGTGGGTATAGTTCTTCGGTTTGCTTCATCTTAAAAGGGTGCGGGCCAGGATCACTTTAATGTGATGCTCAAAGAGAACCAGGGCCTAGTGACTTACAACTTTCAACCATTCCTAAGTGTGTTTTACCAGAAATAGAGGGGCCTTAAATTTTCTCCCGATTCCGAACCGCTTAATGAGCAGCACTTTTCATGACAAAAGATATTCTTGGAAGATTTGGTGGTACTTCAATGAAAAACTTTTTTGTCTCGGCTGAGAAATATAGCATGAGCGATGAGGAAAATTATGGAGAGCGAGAAAGGAGGTGTCGATGAACATTGGTCTTGAATGTTTTTCAAATTGAAATGGCAAGCAAAAACCGTGCCGGGAAAATTATTCCATAATCATGTTGTGCGACTAAAAAACGAATCTAAGTACGAACTGATGGGCATTCCTAGCGAAATGAGTATCACGGGTGAACTGATTTCACTTCTTGTGAAAGATGCGATAAAATAAGAAAAGACATGAAACATTCTGACGGTGTTCAAGAGATGGGAATGAATCCATGATAGCTCTGTTTCCTATCAGTTTTAACGCTTTTCGGCTTTTCGATGTAAATGACATTCAGGGGATAAATATTTTTCAACAACAGAAGACAGTATTGAGTTTTCGAACCATTAGACTGCACACGATTTTGTATAGACCATTCAGCAATGCTGTAAAAATCGGAGTTTAATGAGCTAATTATACTTACGATACAGTGGTTATTCTAGTTCCGAAGGAGATGAACTTGAACTGAAAAACAAGTATAAAAACCTGACGGTAGAGTCGTCGGAGAAACAACGAAGTGGATTAGAAGTTTAAGACCAGAAATGATTTATAAAAATAAGAACCAGATTCGGGGACAAAATTGAGCCCTGGGCAATACTTTCATTTATTTTGTGAAGATCAGTCTTGAAACCATCCAATACAAGATGTTTGGAACGATTTACCAGGTAATTTCTAATCCAAAGAATAACGGTTTCATTGATATTAAACGCACTCATATTTGGTAAGTGAGTCTGGTGCCAAACTCTATCAAATGCCTTAAAAATATCAAACAAAGTGATCTTGCTTTATCCAAAAGAATGTAAAGGTCTGTTTTACTCTTCGGTGAGATTAATTATATGCCATCAGATCACAAGTGGAACTATTGCTGCGAAAGCCATATTGCCGATCATAAAGCAGCTTTCGATCTTCAAGATATTTCTTGAGCTGATTATTATTGATCTGCGATTTCATAACCTTGAAAAAATGAGGCGCAAGTGCATTTGGCCGGTAAGACGAGGAGGAAAAAAGGTAGCTTTTTTGAGAAACAGGCTGGACAAATATTGTTAGCCATCTTCTAAAGAACTGTCTTTGAGACATTGAAGGATTTCTGCCTTTATTTCTGGTCATTTAAGAATTTGTTTCTTTTTGTAACAGCGTTGCAATGGTTTTTGACTTGTTTATGCTTTTTCCGATTTGCCTCAGTTGGGTGGGCTTTGTAAGAGCAGAAACTAAATTTTATACTCTTAATTCTGTTAGAGATAAAAGTACGTATCCAAAGAAAAATTCCTTCTGTGATCATATCGGCATCAATGTCACTATTAAGGTAAGATAGTGACTAGTTAAAGATTCAAAAAAAGGTATTAAGACCGTCCCAGTTGGCTTTCTTGTATTGCTTAATGGTCCCAATGGGATGTTTCTCTTTAACTGGACAGCTGGCACACGAGAAATTGATACTGATATTACACAATGGTCTGAAGTTTCGAATGGAAAGGTGATCTTACCAGTATACATATCAGAATGAAAAGTGAGAAACAAGTCGAGAGCTTGGGCGTTTTGCCCAGCAATATCTGGTATTCAAATGGGCTCATCTAAAAGCTGAGTAAGGTGGTGCATCTCAGCAAAGATCCCAATATTATCTTCCATAGGATGTTGTCTATCCTGAATATCAGAGCCAACTTGAATGACATACATTGAAGTCGCCAGCAATAACGACTTCGATGAGAGGGTACAATAAAATATTTCGGGATATTGCATCAGGCAGCGTATCAAACACATTAAGATTTGGACTTCTATAAATGAAACAATAAAATAGATGATGTGCTTGCGGACAGTAAATTTGGGCCACAAGTTAAAGTTCGTATTAGAACAATGTCCGTGACGACCACTGGTAGTCTACCATAGTTTCGTGTGAATCTGTGGATGGAATTGATATGGGGAATTGTGGACATTATAATGGATTCATCCAGTTTGGATTAAGTTAAGAAATATGGATCTAGTAGGTTTTGGGGTCTCTTAGAGTGTGTTTGGTTTTTGATAATAATTCGGAATTTGGATCACTCACACTCATCCGTCACTATCTACACTGTGCTTTGCTAGGCACCCTGTTGACTCGTATTGAAAATCCTTCAAAGCCCTGAGTCTGCTAGTTCGAAGTTCGTCCTAGAGCCATTTTGTCGTGTTGAGAAAAGAGATTAAGTCTTTTAACTTCATTTCTGAAAGCTCATCAATGTCGTCGGAAAATACCTTTGCTAATAATTGTGTGATTGTTCTCTAAATTTAGCCAGAGCAGGGCATTTGCAGAGGAAATCGAGGACTTTTTTCTTTTCCGCTGGTCTTAACTTCACTGCATGCTCTCATATTGGCCATTGTCCGCTACACATAGCTACGATCCTGGATATGTCTTGCCTGGTTCTGCATATCAGATCAATCGTTTGAAATGTATTATAGGTGGACTAAGTCTGTCTGGATGTAATGCAGTTAGTTCATCTGCTCCAACTGCGGTTTGATTTGTTAAGAAAAATTGAGAAAATATTGCCCTTCATAACTCCCAGCGGAATGTTAACTCTTTTCGCAAGTGTGTTATGAAGGCCGTTCATTCTTATCAATGACTCGTTACCCAGATAAGAGTGACATTGAGGTTAACATTGAGGCTAGCAAGTTCATTCCGGCATGATGGACCAATTTGGAGGATGATAAAAGCCGTATTCCGTTTCTGATCTGGATCTTTTTTAAGTTCCTTGAATGCTTCCTTGATAGAGCCAGTAATTTAGCTTGAAAAATACTAGGTAGATCAAGTAGATCTTAGATCTATAGATCTTTTCTAAACTTTCTATATTTTCGAAATTGACCATAAATAAAGATGGTCTCTTTTTCTTGTCCTTAATATCCCAATGGAGTCTTTGATTATCATAATTTTTAATAAGATTTTTAGGATCAACAGCTTGAAAGTATAATTGGCAAAAGATGGGTAGCCCCTTGCTACTACTTTTATCGAACTTGTAGCTTCGTTTTCGTAAGATTGACAGATCTATCAGAATCGGCGTCTTCAACAGGGACATTTTTTCTTAAGCTCTTTAAAAATTTCCACTCCCAAGATCATGATTAGAGTTTGAGCAGTTTTCTTGTTGCTTTATATGTAAGACTTTTTTGGAGCACATCTATTATGGGTTTATTTGAGTCATAATTCCAACATTATCTGCTTTTAAGCTGTCTGTTGAATTTTTTGAAAAACCTTAGAATAGTTCTCAGCTTTTTTTGTCTAGATTTTTTTTTTCTCTTCGTGGCAAGTAGCAGCTCTTCATCATCTGTATGAAACTCAGTTGCAGTTTGTTGTTTTGTAGGCTTGTTGCTACAATTGACTTTGAGCCTTTTTTTTCTAGCGAGGTGACTTTTTCTTCCAGTCTTTTAGTTGCTGAAGACTTTCAACGATGCTATTTTCTGGTCAAGATTTCATTTTGCCATTTGCTGCTTTCAGTTATCTAAGCCAAGCGCTTTGGCATCCGCGACAGCTTTTTCGTTAAACCCGAGGTTCGGTCTTCCTTGTCGTCTTGAACCTGGAGGCTAAGATTCCAATGTATTCGACGTGCTTTATCTTTCTGGATTACATCAATATCTTGATAGAGCTGTTAGAGTTCGCCATTACATCTTCTCCTGCATTCGCGCCCCTCGCACACAGGATCAAATATCCGCCGAAGAATTTTTCTTTCAAAAGAGCCCAGTAACATTTCTCTCTTTCTGTTTATAGTCACTCGATGCCGAAATGCTGGCCTGGTAGCACAAGGGTTTTGCAGGGCATGAACATCGTCCCACGAGTGAGGGGTTTTTAACCCATTTGTCTTCTCAGCCTCTTTAATGGCATCGCAACTCTGAGAGCAATGATTGTTGGCGTTAGTGGTAGGTGAATATACAGCGAAGAGCTTCTCGCTTAGGTGCTTTTTGTAAGCTCTGGCATCTCCAGGTATTCTGAGGTATCCAACGCATGGTCAGACGTTTGGTCAGAGTCAACGTTTGCCCCTCAAAATGTACGCACGTTTAAGGTAGATACGTGCCTTGTATCGATTAACGCATGATCGATTTGATTGGTGGTTCGACATTGTGGAGAGCGCCAGGTTGCTTTGCGGATCCAAAACCTAGGAAACTTAGTCCTACTTATCATGGGATTATGAAAAACAGTTGATGCCTTTTCATGGACGCTGTGCATATCAACAAATCCGCCAAAGTGGTTGTGCTTTTCGATGTTAGCTTTAAAGACTTCGAGCACAACTTTGACATCGGTCATAAAACACCTCCTTGATATGTTCTTCAACTTCATCGGTGAGGACGTGTGCGCATGTTAAGCTTATGTTGTGGAAGGTGGCTTGAATGCGAATCACAACCAGGTTCATTCAAGTTTTTGTATAGCACTTGGTGTGTACAGTATTCTCACGTTCCAGATACATATTCTTAGATCATTGACCTTACACGTATTCATTATCTCTTTCCATAACCGTCAAATTTTATGTGATATGGAAGTTAACCCTCATATCAGGGGCATAGGGCCCTTGTTTAGCCTTTAGGACTGTTGGCCGAATAATCCGATGCCTGTAACCCACTAAGGGGCCCATACGGCGGTCATTCGCCACAATCTCCTTTTCAGCAACTTGGTTAGTACTAAAAATCCGCACTTATCTCTTCCCTAAATTTGTCATAGTAGCTCACGTAAGGTAGACACCAAGTAGAAACCAAATGGTTCTTTATAATTGGAACAGGAGACACCAACGTGCTATTTTAAGAAAACTACCGATACCGTCTATTCGAGAGCGTCACACTTTCGCGTTGCACACACCGGTGGCCACCACCGCACATTATATGTCAGACACTCTGAGATTTCTTGGAGATCTGTGAGCGATATCTTAGATCTTGCTCCTTGTTGCTGAGAAGGTTTCTCAGGTGTCGCAGCTCTGGATGGAATACTCGTGGTAAGTTTACGTATCTGCTATCCAGCAGCCACCTCTTGGAGGGGACGATATGATATCCTAAAATAATGAATTTCTAATAAATTTGACTAAAAGTATCTTAGGGCCATAAATACTCATGCTTGAGAGGAAAATGTGAAGACCAAATCAAGTCATTGGTTCAATACTCTTTTAAAAATAGATTCAAATAGGTTCCAAGATCCCTTTTAACTTTTTTGCACGAGCATATATTTTTTGTATAGCTAGCTTGCTTACTCGTAGTAGCAGAGAAAAACTCATCCAGGATTGAGGCAGCCATAGAGGCTTAAGTTGCTCTACTATATGGTTCTAAGGAAGGTTAAATTTCATCCTAGACCAAACATAACATACCCAAACTTTCTCCATTTACCGTTTGAATTTGAAAATCTTGCCTTCAAGTCAAACATCATCAGCCTTAAAGGTTCTTCACATCATGTATGCAGCTTGTGCGGGATTAATTTTATTAATATCAACGATATAAGCAATGACTTCAATTCAAATAACACTTTAACCAACTCCAACTTCTTACTTACACAGCCATAAATATATTATGTATAAACACTACATAACTATTCTTACCAAGTCGGGAAGTTATAGCCCACAGAAAACACAACATTACTATGACCTTGTAATGAGTTCTCTTCCCTGCCATCTTGGGTATTTATAATTCGACACGTTCTATCGTAACTTCCGGTTAAACATCGCTCACCGTTCCTATCGAAGCACACATTCGTTAGTGGCAGGATGTGTGATTGGACATTGCGATAGAGGTAAAACTTCTTCTTTGTTGGCTCTCGCAATTTCGTTTGTAACTTTAGGATGGCATCCTCGAGCATTAGCTTAATTGGCTGATTCATCAGCCATTGTTCCTTCGTGCATATTTCCTTAATGACTTGATCAACTTTTACCCTGCGAAATAGATAAGAAAAACAGAAAATCATTCCCTGCGGGACGAGATGTGAATTTTTCAACAAAAAAAAAAATAAATAAAAAAAAAAACCAACATCAGTACAATTACTGTTTGCGTGTATTAAATGCGACTTTTCTCGAAAGGTTTATGTCTGTCATAAGAACGACCTTTAAATTTATCATTTAACGCGGGCCAGCAATCCCTTTTTCATTTTTCATTTCGAAATTATTTGAATCTCTGGCAGATGATTTCAAACGGGGCACACGTTATGCTGTGGCGGTTATGTGGTTTGTTGGGTGTGGCTGTGTGTGATTTTTAAAGCTTGAAGATTCCCTGTTTTTATATTCATTGAAGATGGCTTATCAGAAGGCTCATTTGTCGTCTTCCATTTGGGACACAAATTGTACACATAAAATATTTGAGTAGAAATGTTATACCAAAACATGCACAGTTGAGTATTTACTTCGAAAAACTGACCAATAACTTTTTCATAAAGTAGAATTTCTGAAGACAAATTTAACGTACTTAGATATATATGTATGTTTTCCCAATCTTTATGGAATAGAATATAATCTTTACGGAATATAACACTAGATAGCACGAAAATGAGCATACAAATGCAAGCAGAAAAATTTTAAATCCTCCAAACGGTTTTTTAAAAAAATATAAGTTTTTATGTATATGTAAAGCTCCGAAAACATTAAAAAAAAATTAAAGCGCTAATTCTAAGTTTTTTTTTATTAAAAAAATAACGAACTACGATTATGTTTTGAGATATCGTATTTTTAGACCCAAAGAATACCTTTGTTAAAAGTCGAGAAAATGGCTCTACGAACTATAAGCAAAGTTTTTTTTTCTATGATCAGTTGTCGACACCTGCCTTTTATTTTGATATCACGTACTTCCTCATATGAAGATTTCAAAAACTTTAATTACCCTCTTCCTGAAGTATAGTAGTGCATTGTATTAAACAAGTAGATTGTTTATTTACTGATTTTAGTAAAGCTTTTGACAAGCTGTCACATCGTGTTTTGCTTTTACAAATTAAGAAAATTAGAATTTAGCTAAAATTTTGTAAAATGGCTTCAATCTTATTTATTCGATAGATCTTATTCGGTGCTATTTAACGGTTGCGAATCAAATAAGTTTAAAATCAATTCAGGAATTCCACAGGGTAGTCATTTAAGCCCAATGCTTTTCATTTTATTTATAAACAACTAACCATCTGTGTATCTGTGTTAAAAGACTCCAAGTGCCTCATTTACGCCGACACGATGTAACAATCATTAAAACTACTTCAAACACTCGTGATTGTGAAGAATTGCAATGTGATCTTAATTCGGTTTTTGACTGGTGCATTCATAATTGAGGATGTTATTTCCAAAACCAGCTATCTGACCTGAAGGTAGTTTTGAGTAAAATACCAAAAACTTTTGCTTCAAGATATAGAGCAAAATTATCTTCTACAAATCTATTCTTCACGAAATTTTAATAAAATTAAAGTTTTCGAATCAAATATAACTTTAGTCCTTATATAGAAACTTCTTCATTAAAAATTCAGTATATCTGCCTTTGGAAGTATAAATGAATATGTCTTTTTGTTGGAAGTTAAATTATTTGAAAAAAAAGCTTTTTTTAACATTTATTCAATATAAATGTAATCTACATTATATATTAATACGTTAACACTTTTTGTAGTTCCTTTTTAATATACTTAAACTGAACGCACGACAGTAAAAAATGTACCATTTGAAAGATAAATTTGATGAGAAGTGCCATCAGAAGAGATTATGTGAATCCGTCGACTATTTGCATTAAAAAATAGAAAAATAGAAATCATGGATTCTCCATACAAAATGTCTAAAATACAACAAAGTTCACTTCCAACGTGTTTCATGTTGTTCACATTCAATCTTTATTGTTTCGTTCCGACCAGAGTACACCAGTGGTACCACTTTACTTCAATTGAAGTAGATCTACTTATTTTTTTTTTAATCTATATATTAATACGTTAACATTTTTTTGTAGTTCCTTTTTAATATTCTTAAACTGAACGCACGCCGCTAAAAAATATACCATTTGAAAGATAAATTATATTAGTACTGCCATCATAAGAGAATATGTAAATCCGTCGACTATTTGCATGTGAAAATAGAAATAGAAAATAGAAATAGAAATCATGGATTCTTCATACAAAATGTCTAAAATAATAAATGCACGATACACACAGCTGTTTGTCAACAAAGTTCACTTCCAACGTGTTTCATGTTGCCACATTTAATCTTTGTTGTTTCGTTTCGGACAGAGTACATCTACTTACAATTATTTACAATGAGTAGAGTCAAAAGCTGAAAAAGTGAAAACAGGTAAACAATAGGTGCGTTTTATTATCTACAGATATATGTGGATCCGGATCTGGATTAAGCATTAACATGTAATCCTGTTTTCTATCGGGATCTATTTCAAAGATCCAAAAATTAGTAATTACACTGGCGAGTAGATGGCTTTTTATGGTAATGTAGTGTAAGCTTTAGTGTAAAGAAAAAAGACAAATTTGAAAATCAACAAATATAAGCAAAAGAGAGACGAGCATATTATTAAAATACTTCTGTCACTATGATCCGAACCGTTTTATTTTCAAAGGAAAATCCGTATGGATCTTTGGTGATAATTAAACACGGCTAATATTGATTTTAACCCTTTTTTGGTGCGATCGTTTCTGAAAGAAAGGAACATTGTAGAAAACATTCTATCTGATCGCATGTTTAACTCTGTTGTCTTAGCGCCGACAAAAGAAGATTGTTCGTTAATCAATAATGATACATTGAATCGTATACCAGGTGAACCGACAATTTATTATAGCTATGATAAATTAATTTGTGATAATGGGGCCTATCGTCAATAAAATTTCCCTCGGAATTTTTCATAACCTTGAAAATTGTAAACTTGAATAATGTCGATATGTTCCCTTGGAATTTATTGATATTGGGAATTAAGTTTCATAGGGCCTTTGGCTCTCAAAAGGCCACCAGCCAGCTTTCAGTGAACAGTGCAGAAATATTGTTGTTTCCCATTTTGGAAGATGGGGAGAATTCCGAGGGAACTTTTGTTCACGATAGCCCTCAATGACTCTGAAATCAATAATTACCCAGTAGAGTTTTTGAATTCTTTGAATGTTAGTGGTTTGTCACCACATAACTTAGCATTAAAAGTAAATTCCATTTTTCTATTAATTAGAAATTTGAATACGCAAAAGCATTAGTCAATAGAACAAGATTGCGTTTGAAGGGCTTGCATCGGTATAACATTGATTGCGAAGTGTTGACTGGAACCTCCAAGAATCAATGAATTTTGATTCCGCGAATCAATTTGACTTATTCTGGAACAATTTTGCCATTCAGCTTTCAAGGGACTCAATTTGCAGTGATTCCTGCATTTGCAATGACAGTACATAAGTCACAAGGGCAAACATTCGTTAGAGTTAGAATATTATTACGGCAACCAGTTTTCACTCATGGTCAATTATATGTCGCGGCAAGTAGGGCTCAATCAATTTGATGGCTTGAAATTTTATATTTCTGAATGCAGAGGTCAAGGGCATTTAGCAAATGACGAAAGAATATTTACAAAAAATATCGTTTACGCGGAAGTATTGGATCATTAAATGAATTTTACGTGTAAGTATATCATATCATTTATGTATTTTAATTTCTTGAGTTCACTGATTAAATATAAGTACAAATGGTCGAATTTCGACCACAGGACCATCTAGTTAAAATGAAAACAAGAATTAACAGTCCATTAGTATAAGTAAAAGTGGTTTTCATTTTTAAAACCTATCTTCGTTAGAAAACTAGATATTTTCATTCGCTTCAACGTTAACAACGTCGTTTAGTGGTGTAATAGCAATTTGATTATAAAATAAAATTGTTTCTGGTTCAATGCCCATAGCTTTTAACAATTTGAAGACACCTTCCCGTTTGGCTGGCTTAATATGGCTTTCTTGTGTTTTTGAATGGAGACCAGACCGGCCCAGCCCAACTAACTCTTCTTTTTAGTAAATTGTGTAAGGTGGTTTCTCCACTATATGTTTTATAAAAACTTATTTCCGTCGTAAAAGTTGTCATACCCAATATCCTGAAGTCCCAAATCTTAAAAGTTTTTTTTGTTTAAACAACAGATTTTGATAGATTTTGCCAATCAAAGAGCTCGTCAATTAAAGGGTGGTTAAATTTTAAGGGTCGATGTTGATTTTGAATAAAACACAAATTATTTAGGAAATTACTGTCATTTCTTTTTATTATGATAATATTGGCATGGTTCAATTACGTATGGTACAAAATATTGGCCAAATTGCCGCCGCGACCTCGGCGGCACACCTCCATCTGATGGTCCAAATTTTCGATGACGCTGAGGCATAATTAAGTTTCTATGCCGTTAATGTGCCGAATTATCTCATGCTTTAGATCTTGAATTGTGGCTGGCTTATCGACGTACACCTTTTTTCAAATAACCCCATAGAAAGAAGTCCAACGGTGTCCAAATCACATGATCTTGGCGGCCAATTGACATCGCCACCACGTGAGATAACACGGCCATTGAATTTGTCGCGCAAAAGAGCCAAAGTGGCACCGTCTTGTTGAAACCACATATCGTCCACATCCATATCTTCCAATTCGAGCCATAAAAAGTTCGTTATCATCTCACGATAGCGAACACCATTCACAGTAGCTGGCTGACCGGCCTCATTTTGGAAAAAATACGGCCCGATGATGCTGCCAGCCCATAAACCGCAAAAACAGTCACTCTTTGTGGGTGCATTTGTTTTTCGACAATCACTCTTGGAATATCATTCGCAAAAATGCGGCAATTTTGCTTACTGACGAATCCACTGACGTTAAAATGTGCCTCATCACTGAAGATGATTTTCTTCGAAAATTTTTCATCCACTGTTGCCATTTCTTGCCACCATTCTGACCATTGACGACGCTTGAAATGGCCCAGAGGCTTTAGTTCTTGAGTCAATTGCACCCTGTAAGCGTGTAAATGCGAGTCTTTATGCATAATGTTCATCAACACTATCGCGAACAGCAGCAATATTTTCTGCAGTACGAGCTGTGCGAGCATGCACTGGTTTTTTCACATCTCCTACAGACCCGGTTTGCTCAATTTGCACGATTTTTCTGATTGTACGCATATCTAGACGATTAAATTGACCGAAAAAATCACGAAGTGCACGATATGTATTTTGATTTGAACGCCCTTTTTCATAATAAGCCTGAATAACTTTAACTCGTTGCTCGATTGTGTATCTTTTCATGGTTCAAATTGAGTAGGTCTGAAATTGAGAAATGTCAAATGAAATGCAGAAAAAAACTTGACGTTTATGTGTGGTTCACATTCAACATCAGCCCTTAAGATTTGACCACCCTTTATTATAACAGCATTTTTGATTGATTTTGAGATAATTCTGACAATGAACTTATTTTTTTTTTTGTTTAAATAAAAAAATTATGTTTACTGTAAATTTTAAATCCTACTATATTACATAATTTCAAAAATAGAGCCACAAGTAGTAAAAAGCAGTTGTGAGATTGTGTTGAGAAGATAGACTATGACTTGCAAATTTGAGATGCCTAGTTTTTTGAAAAAAAAAAAATCATAGAAGAAATCTAAAAACAATTTTATAAAAAAAAATTGCTAGAAATTGAATAATATATCTATGTAGTACATCGATTTTTTTTTTCAAATAAATATATAAAAAAACAGTAATATTTTTACTCTTCAAATTTTTTGGGCGCCATTTTAGAAAATAGAAAAAAATATTTGGGGAAAAAGTCAAGCACTTTTTTCTTGGAATTTTATTAGTGTGACATTCCTTAATCTTTCTTAAACTTTCAGATCTGCTTGACTTTTACTATAGATTATATACAAAGGTTAAAAAAGCTTTTACAAAATGTCTTCTTTTCATTTAATTTTTTTAATACAAACAAATGTTTTTCATCAGTTTTTGAACTTTTCAAATAAGCGATTCACACCCTTAAATATCAACTTTGATATTTAATATTCACTTATAGATTTAAATATCTAAAATTTCACCCATCATATCAGATACACAGTTAAGTTTAAGATAGCAAACTTTATTATCCCGTTGCTTTAGCTAGCACGGTGACAATTTATATCTTCGCCATGAATGGAGACGTCCCACTGTGCGTCCTAATGTCTCGTGTCTCTCCTTATTTTATAGTTTCTTTAATAAGTCAGTTCTCTAGTGAAATAGCCAGTTATATTCCTCCCATAAATAATTCAACCGTACACTCGCTTTTAAAGGAATGCTCATCAATTTATCTTCGAGCCCGGGTTCGGAAATACTCTTCAGTATAAGAGATTCTTTTTTTGGCCGTACTACACGAATGTAGAATGTTCTACACTGCTCCGTTTTTCCATCTCATTATTTTACGCAAAAATGAAATCCCAATGTGCTTCGGTATCTCCTTTTTAATCGTCTTTAACTGCGACAGTGCGACCGAGTTGGAAATTTCGCTTCAGAATGCCCATCCGAGTTTAATTTAAAGGCAAAGATTCCAAGTCAACAAAAGGTTGTTCTATGTTCTACGAGTATGTTTGCAGCATTCCATGTAGAGTCCAAAAATCATGAATGGTGTTTGGATTGCAGTGCAACTGATCATATGACGTCAGATTGCAGATATTTCAAACAATTCAAACAATTGAAATTGTAGATCAAGACTGCAAATAACAAGATTATGCAGTTCACGATGTTCTGTACGTTACCGAAATAGAAGTGAACTTACTATTTATAAAGAAGATTATGATTGTGATCATGAGAATGTTGTCATCTTTAACAGAAATGGTTGTCGTGTCATGAATTCTTCAAAAGAAGTTATAGCTACAGGAAGATCTTCAAATGGGCTATATAAATTGGATTTTGCCACAAATCAGAATGCATATGATTCACAATTTGAACTTGGCAACATTTGGCATCGAAGATTTTGCCACTTGGGTCAAGATAACATGAAATTACTTGCACAAGGCTTAGTAAAAGGTGTTGACCTAAGCCAAGATTCATTGTCGAATTGCATATCCTATGCAGAAGGGAAACAGCATCGGAACAAATTTCGCTCAGAAAGGTCAAGATCATCAGAAGTTCTTGACTCAATTTACTCAGACGTGTGTGGTCCCATGGAGGTGAAATCTATAAAGGGAAGTATAAATATGTATTTTGTAACTTTCAAAGATGATTTCACACGAAATGCATTTGTGTACTTTATGAAAACTAAAGATTCAGTTTTCTAAATTCAAAGCCGAAGTAGAAAATCAGCAAGAGTCGCGAATAAAAATTCTGTGAACGGACAATTGAAAGGAGCTTACGAGCAGAGCAATGGAACTTGAGTAGAAGAAACATGGAACTGTTTATCAGACAAATACAGTCCCCTAAACTCTGATGAACAGAACTTTGACAGAAAAGGCTCGATCTACATAATGTATGTTGTGTGATGCTATGTCAAAATTATTTTGGGCTGAAGCAGTTAATTGCGTTAATCGTTCCCTTCATTGAAAACTTGAGAAGACGCTGGAAGAATTATGGTGTGGTCGCAAGTAAGTTGTTACTCACTTCCGTATTTTTGGGTGCACAGCGATGTGTTGATTCGAAATCTGAAAAATGTATTTTTGTAGGCATTTCAAGCACATCAAAAGAATTTCGACTAGCTCACAGTTTATAAAAGAAGGATGTTTTCGTCAGCCGCTATGTAGTATTTCATGACGAGAGCATTCAAAGAAAAGAAAAATTGTAAACAATAAAGAATTCAAGGCGATGACTATGAAGATAGCGAAGAAAAAGAAGCTATAACAACTCAGTTTCAAAATTACCCAAAGTTGATTACAGTGATAAGAAGACCAAGGTTTGTGAAGATCCTGAAGACATTGAAGATGCGTTATCTAGAAGCGACAAAGTGAAGTCATTCGAAGAAAATAACACCTGGAGATGTGTAGAAAAGCCCGTTGGAGCCAGTATCATCAAGATGAAATGGATTTTCAAAAAGAAGAAAGACGAAAACGATGGTGTGCCATACATCGCTTGTTTAGTCGTAAAAGGTTTTACACAAAAGAAAGGTATTGAATATGGGGAAACATATTAATCCGTAGTAAGGTACTCATCCATTCGGTACTTGATTGCATTATCAGCAAGATATAATTTGGAAATTCAGCGAATGAATGCTGTAACTGCTTTTCCTCAAGGTGAGTTAAATTAAGATATCTATGTTGAGAAACCAAAGGGACTTCCTATGATGAAACTAAACAAAGCTGCCTATGGGCTGAAAAAATCATATAATAAAACGGCAAATATGTTTTTTGTGGTACACTTTTCGCGGCCCACATAAACCGAAGGGACATAAATTACATATTAAACGAAACCATTTTTTGCATAGATGTGCAGAATGCCAGCATTATTTAAATATACTACACAGAAATTGTTTTAAACAACAAATAAAAATTGCAAAAAAAATGCCCGGAAAACAAAAACAAAAACATTTAGAAATGTCAAATCGACTAGCGACATCTGTTGCTGAATAGATCATACTGTCATACAGTTTTAGCACAGATAATTATATATGTATAATTATAATTTTCTGTGGTTTTAGTGTAGGAAAAGTTAGAACCATTAATAATACGAGTACAGCACATTTTGTTCACTTTTCACTCTTTGGGCGTTTTTCTTTTTAGTTCAGAGTAGAACCTGAATTGTCAAACAAAAAATAGTGTTTCTTTTTTATCTCATAGTGTATAACAGTTAAAATTTGTGTTTCTTTTTTGTTGCGAGCGTGTTCAGAGATTGTTCAGAGCGCACTCTATGAGCTCGGTATAAAATAGGTGAGCAGACAGAGTTAAATGCTGAAATCATTCTGATAGACAGGAAAACACTCAAAAACTTGCGTGTGTTTATAAAATAATTCAGAGCTCTTAGAACACGCTCGATTCGGAGAAAGTTCAGAGCATGTTCGACATGCTCGTGCTCTGTTCAGTGCTCTACTCTGAATGAAAAAAGAAAAACGCCCTTTAAAGTTGAATGTAGTTAAGTCTTAAAGTATTAAATACATCTATCGGGCAATTTCTGTGTTAGGCTAGGCGTGCACATTCAATTTTTAGTTGCACATCTGTTTGGTTGCTTATAGAAAACAGATAAACTATTTGGTTGAATGTCCGCGCAGGTGCATATAATTATATGTTACACAAAATAGCGAATGCTTTTTGGGCAATCGTTTAGTTTGTGTCAAAACACAAACTTTGTAGTTGCTCGAACCAAGCAGTTGGGAAACTAAAAATTTAATGTGCGCGCCTAGCCTTAGTGTTTTCAAAAAGTGAAAAAGTGAAATTTAGAACCATTTCAACTTTTACTTTTTGTGTTTTTCGAGACGGAAGATAGAAATTTGAAATGAGTTGGAAAAATAGAGCATGTAGTTCTAGCTTTATTCTATGCGTTACTGTTTTCAAATCTTCCCTGAAAATAAAATATCCCCCTGGTTTGATAAGAATGCGTTAATATTCTCAAATACGTTAACAAACAAACAAAATTTCAAGTTCGAATTAGAGCTGAGTAAATCGTTCATTTCAAATGATTGAATCGTTCAACAATCGATTACGCAAATGATCCGATCATTTCAACCAACCGATCATTCGATCATTTTCATTTAACTGAAATGATTCAATACTGTTTCTATTCGATTTTAATTTCGATTTCGATAAGATAAGATAAGATTGACTTATGGCTTTGTTAGTTCTCACAAAATACTCTATTATTGTAAGCCATAAATTGCCAAATAACATCGAATGATGGCTGCTTTGCACATGGATTAAAAAGTGTCAAAAAAGTTTTCGGCTGACATTTTGTACGATATACACTTTGTACGTCATAACTGAATTCGTCCTCTATTCGTCAAGCCATAAACTGTCAAATTCCATTAAAGGATGGCTACAATGTCGATGGATTAAGAAACGTCCAAAAATCCACATTAAACATACCGGATTCTGATACATCAAATAACATCAGTTCAACCCAGCAATTGTTTTTGCGGCCTACAACATCAACAACCAATCTGCAACGTGTCAAAAATCTGCAACAATTTAAAAAAAAAAGTTGTGTGTACTGACGTACGCGCGGTAGAAGTAAAACTTTTTTTCCCTCAACCAAAGACTCTCCTCTGTAAGATTCTAACTTGTAAACGTACAAACATTTCGTATTCTAAAAACATGTCGCTGTCTTTGACGGATAACGTGTCGTTTTGACATGTCACTGACAGCTGCATAGAAAATTTTTTACCCCCAACGCCGGAAAAGAAGTTTTACTTCAAAAATCATGAATTCTCTATCTTTTATTGAATGATAATGAATTAAATAAATAAATTGGCACTCGAATTTCGAGAGCTGGGTCGGCTAGTCTAGTTAAGTTTGGAACACTAAATTGGATCAAGTTCACCAAAAGCTTGGATTGAAGCGTTCAGAAGTGAATCCTTGCATATATTTCCAACGTGTAGGTTCAAGTATGAAATTTCTCGCAATATAATACCAACGTAATAAATGTTCATTCTTTTCTACATATATTCTTAATCGAATAAGTTGCTGTTCGTTTTAACTCTGCTAAAAGTAAGGTTAACGATCAGTATCCGAAGCAGCGATGCTAAGACCCCTCCTTGCAACTTAACTTACCCCTATAAATTCAATCTTTAACCTTGCTGTCACCCATTTCTGCATTAAGAAATTGGTTTTCTGTATATTTGGAACTCTTGAGAATCAGGGTTGAATACAACGTTTATAAAATAAACACAATTTGAATTGAAAAACCAATGTCACAAAAAATTGCATCTATATTTTTAAATACAAACATTTCAAATTATTTCTGTTTGCATAGACAGAGAACGACTTTTGGCTGATTTCCAAATGTAAATACTTCTCTATGTCCGAAGACATTCTGACACATCTGTGGGTTGGTATCAAATAAGATAAATAAACACTCACTTTGTCGATTTTTAACCAAAGCAGTCATAACCATAAAAAAGAGGGACTTTAAGGTTCTTCTTACGTACTTTGTGTCCAAGTCTAGTAAGTCAATGTGTTTGATGTCCTCAGCACCCTCAACACTGCGGCAACAGAAGCCAAGACCTGTAACAAAAAATTTAAAAAAAAACCAAAATGAAAATGAGAAATTTCAATTTTTTCATTTGAATAATACTTTCTCCCTGGTTAATGATTTCCTTGGTACTTCTTTTTATTTTATTTTAAATTTTACCTGGAGGATAGTAACGAAGGAATATCTTGGTAACTCTCATTGCACGATAGTATCCTGTGTGATTGACGTCCTTGAAGGAATGGAGAATCGAGAAGATCCCCGTGCCTGGGAACTCTTTCAATGCAATGACTTTTCTCAAAAGGAAATAAATTATAAGCACGAGCGAGAGTTCATTTCTAGAAGACGTTCCTTCGTTCGCTTCTTTGTTACTTACAAGACAAGTAAATCCGCCTTTAGCAGAACTATAATCCTTAGCAAACAATACAGAAAATAAAAAACTCCTGCACCATCATCGTCTGGGGTTATTACGATTATTTTACTACCACGTTTGATCGATGGAAAGATACACCTATTCAGCACTCCCCTATAGAACATTGTTCGTTGCCAGGAAGAGTGTTGGGTTTGGTTTGGGGTATTGTGTTTTATGACGGTTTTTTGAGATAGATATACGTTAGATAGTTGAAAGGAAGAGATAGTTTTTATTTTTTTTTTAGCTTCGACTATTACAGCGGTTGTTTTTGTTGCAAAGAGATTTTCAGATGAGCGCACAAGGATTTTCATGTTCAAAATGAATTATTACAGAAGATTTAATGCGTTCATTATGACAACTCAATGATTTATAGACACAATAGTCCCAGTATTGAGGACATGTTATCGGCTAAATCGATTTTTTGGAGGTTTGATGTTTTAGAGTGTTGCTACATTCGGCAGCGTGGCGCCAGTAAATCATTAATATCATTTTTCTGTGTAACCACCATGATTGTTTGATTATTGTTTGATTATATTATTATAGCTAAGAGTGTTAAAAATTTTAACCACATATTTTTGCCATAAATCTCTTTTCTATAGATATACAAAAATAATATAGTGTCATCGTTTTGGATAAGATTGCCTTACAGGTAAGACTATAAACATAAATCATACCTAACCGGCTTCCGATCCATCCATCATCTACAATTTCAGGCACGCTACTTACAGTCTTCCAGGCGAAATGCCTCTGAAATCCGTATTGGCTTTATATTTACAGAGAAAGAGTCGATTATCAACTAGAGCTTTGTGACTATCGTCTAATAGTCGGCACCGTAATTAAAGATGGATAGTATAGCAGCCAGGTTCTAAATGGAATTGAAATCGATACAAAATAAAATTCGATGTTCTACATTTTATTCGGCACGAGTAAGATGACTCAGGCGCCCGCAAAGTAATAACCGATTTTTTTAGAGAGGTTTAATACAATCAGTTTTTACTATGGGAGGGGAGGTCTATCTCAACTTGCTTAGGCGGGAGGGGCAATTTTCTAAGAAAAATGACATAAAATTAAAAAAAATATGAATATATGTATATAAATACATATATATATATAAATATGATAATGATAATAAATCAAAACAAGTATATATAAAAAAAATAAATATAAATAGAAAATAAATAGGTTCTCTGAAAGCTAGAAACCTGTTCTTTTATATTTTATTCCAGTCTAGTTATTTGTGTTAATAGTTTCTGAAAAACATACTTGCGACTTATAGGTACTACTTGTATAACCAAGAATTTAAAATATTAAAATGTTTCAGATAGAAATGAATTATTTTATTTTTTTTTAATAAAATAAAATAACAAATTTGTAGATTTTGTTTCATTTATATGGGAAAAATTTGTTGGAGCAAGAATTATTGCAACAATTTGGATGAAATTTGTTTTTTTCTTTTACCGATGAAAACATTTGAAAGTATTTTTTTGTAAAATCCGCCCACTACCACGCCCATGTTTTTCAGATTTTTGTTATTTTCTTATTTTTAGTGAACAAGAAGCCGAAAATTTGTTTTTGAGGTTTTTCAAACTTCAGACATCGCATGTATATTTTTTCTGCCCACTTTCCCGCCTACTTTCACTCCCCTTTTTTTATTTTCAGCTTAAAGTTCATTAAGAGCAGGCATTTTTTAAATTAAGTCTTATATGAAGAAGTGAGCTTATGAAAAGTGTTATTTATTTTTAGTAAAATCCGTGTACTGCCACGCCCCTTTTTGATATATGAAAGTTTTTCCCCCTTAAGACAAAAAAAAAGGAATTCAAAAGTACACCTTATTACTAGGTATATTAATTAATGTCTGAAGGTTCTTAAGCCTCGTCAAACAATGCTTGTGTTATTTATAACTATGTACCTACATTTGTATTATATGCAACCATAAACCACACACCCCCTCCCACCCTCAAATGCTTGGCATTTATTTTTATTTAATTATGATTTTTTTTAATATAAATATGAGTAAGGAAGTTTAAAATTGGAAAACAAAAAATATTTTATTCTAAAAATAAAATTTAGAATTTTAATAATATTGGAAATAAATGATAAAAATTTATAAATTTTGTGGAAACATAGTCACTTATATGATGTTTATGAAAATGTGTTGCACATGTTTTAACAGTTATATTTTTTAACTTTGAAATTTCGAGCTAAAAGTAATAAAATAATGGTCTAAAACTTTTTGGAATACACATTTATGTGCATCAATAAAAGTTCCACATTTTTGCCAAATTTTAATTTTTTTCATCACTTAACAATAAAGATGTTATAAGAATACGAATTTTTATTTTAAAAACTTCCTTATCATACGTTTCCTTATCATACGTTTTTTCTTCTTAAACAAAAATGCATGAAAATGCGAAATTTTTTATTTTTTCTTCCAAATTTAGAATATTTTTAGAATACTAAACAGCCATTAACTAAACGGAGGCAGCTGGAGCTAACAGAGAAAACTTCAATTGAAAACAAAAAAATGAAAAATATACTGCACCTTACTCATTTTTTTTATTAATTTACTGGTGAACATAATTAAAAAATATTAACTGTTTTGTAAAGAAGAGGGCTTGAGCTTTTCAAAAAGGTATAATACTTATACATTCTGTCCAGAAAAATACGAAATAATTGCCTTCAAACTCTCACTTCCAATAATTCTAAAAAATAAAAATATAGAACTGTCATTTTTAACGGTAATTTTAGGTACCTAGAACAAAAGTAAGATACAAAAAATTTACTGTGTTAGGAAGAACCCTATTTCTAGTATATAATCCCATCATTAGATTTTTCAAATTACGAAATTCACCAAAACCATTTTTGAGATGGATTTCATCATTTGGTCCCATAGTGCGTCGGTTCGACTACAACCTAAGCGACTCGGCCGATTTTCTTTAAACTTGGTAGATATCATTTCTAATTTTTTCCTCCCACACGTTTTTGAAGTAAAACTTCTTTTCCGGCGTTGGGGGTAGAAAAATTTCTATGCAGTTGTCAGTGACATGTCAAACCGTCACGCCATCCGTCAAAGACAGCGACATGTTTTTAGAATACAAAGTAATTATAACATGAAGTTGGATACGATTTAGAATTTACATATTTCAAATGACTGCATTCAAAGATAAACATAAAACTATAGATTCAGACGCGCAATGGCTATGCAACACGAATAATTATTGACAAGCATATTGCAATCCAAATAAATTTTACCAACACGTAACCCTCGCATACAAAGTACTGGCCAAAAAGTTGGGTATATCCACTACCATTTGTATTCTTGCTGTCATAGCCGGCATGCCATATGACCATCATATTTTTGAAATTATACTTTTTTATAATATTTATTCGCTTAATCGCACACGCCACCGACATTTGTTTTGGTATTTATAAATTTGAACGTCACCCGACTAATCAATCAAATACTTTAATAATTAATTTTACAAGAGTGCTGCTGTCAGTGTACTTGCTTTCCAAGTTGCCTGGATACTGAATTAATGCCAGGTGACTACTAAGTTGCTCGGGTTTGTACGGGTTAATAAGAAATGCTTGTGTACATTACAAGATTATAACATGCTTGCCAATACTTGCACGTGCAGCCCTAGGGTAATACAAACAAAGCGAGGCAACTTGCTTGTCAAGTGGCATGGGAGTTTTGTACTTTTCTTCTCGACTTCATTTAAGGCTAGGCGCACACATTCAATTTTTTGAAGTAAAACTTCTTTTCCGGCGTTGGGGGTAAAAAATTCTCTATGCAGCTGTCAGTGACATGTCAAACCGTCACGTTATCAGTGAAAGACAGCGACATGTTTTAAAAATACAAAATGTTTGTGAATTATGTGGTCGACCAATTTAACAAGCAGAAACCACTATCCTTTTTAAAAAAAAAAACAAACAAACATAATCTTTTTGATGTTTTTTTGAAGTAAAACTTCTTTTCCGGCGTTGGGGGTAAAAAAATTTCTATGCAGCTGTCAGTGACATGTCAAAACGTCACGTTATCCGTCAAAGACAGCGACATGTTTTTAGAATACAAAATGTTTGTTTGTAGGTTATAATCTTACAGAAGCTTTGCTTGAGGAAAAAGGAGTTTTACTTCAACCGCGCGTACGTCAGTACACACAATCTTTTTTTTTTCAAGACCAAAAATAACGGTACCTACCATACGATTTTTTTCGACATTTTATAATTATTTTTTTTTCTCAAAAACTGTTCGACAGATTTAAAAAATAAAAATACAAAAAAAAAATGTATTTAGTTAAAACTAAGTAATGGTTGAAATAAATTTTTCCGAAAAATGGTTTTTGAGGGTACCCCTTTTGGAAACATTTTTTTTTGTTTTCGATTTTCTCAAAAACCGTACAACCGATTTGATCATTTTTTTGCTAAAGCTCCCCAAAAATTTGAATAGAATTATATATTCAAATTGAATTTTTTTTTTCAAAACTCAATAATACGTATTTCGAAAACCTCATGATAGATTTTTTTTTAAACTTGATAAAAAATAGTTTCTCAATATAATCTACAAGGTGTGAGAAAAAAAAAATTATTTTATCCAAAAATTAAGGTAGGGGAAGATGGCCTAAAATTTCCCACCAAGGTAAAGTGGCCCCCTTGCTAAAAATTGTAAAATCGAACAGAATTAGAAGGTATTGGTAACACAATTCTTTGGTTTATCTTGCATCATCAACATATAGGAAATATTATTAACCATCAACAAAAGTAGAACCAATTAGTTGGCCTTTGACTATTTCAGTATTTTCGGAATAAAAACTTAAATAAAAAACCCTAAATGGGCAAATGGCAAAATGGTATAGTGTGCCATTTTATACTTTAAGTAAAGATGTTTTAAATGAATAGCTGATTTTTACTTTGAGCTGTGATTTGTTTTAAATAAAGTTTAAATTAAATTGAAAATCGTTTTAGGTTTACCTGCCTAGTTGGTTTACTTGCAAGGGTAAAATGGCATAACAGTATGGCAGTATGCCATTTTACACGGACAATTTTGATCGTTGGAATTTGAAGAGTTTTTGAAAATTAAATACTTTAAATACTTTTTGAAACTTATTAAACTCGTAAAGCAAAAAAATGTAAGCGTTATTGATTTAACTTTGGAAAGAATATAACATTTAAGTTTAAATGTCAATTTTTTGCGAGATATGACATATTTTCCTTAGGGGGTGCCATTTTAAGCCACCTTCCCCTACCCATCATACACATGTTAAAAAATGTTTTTAAAAATTGTATTTTTCTTGAAAACGGCACCTAGAATTTTGATAAAAATTTTTTCTTTCAATTAATTTTTACGATCTTTAATTTAATAAAAATAAAATGCACGACTGGATCGCACAAACTTGCTCTTATGTAAAAGTACTTTGGAATTTACGATACATTTTATAAATACAAAACATGGATTTAATGAGATAATAATGTTCAAATGCATAAAATTGTCGTCTGATTTCTAGAAAAGTATGAATTTATGCAAACAAACTTTAAAATATCGTTTTATTATTAAATAATTTTTTTATATAAGAAATTTCTTTAAAATTTTTAAAGAAAAAAATGCGGGATGCGAATTTTAAGTATTTTTTAATAATATTGATTTTAGGAAATAATTTCAAAAAATAATCGTTCATAGGTTCTGAAGAAATTGATTTTAAAATTTGCTTTTTTTCAAAAAAAAAACAACAAATATTTGTTCGAATCTTTTTTAAAAACAATATTATTTTAAACTTAAGGGGACTTCAGCTTCAGATTTTGGTTAAAATCCTTCAAGCCGTTGGTGAGAAATTAGAAAATCAAAAATATGGTTCTATGACAGGTACCCCTAATAACATTTCCATGCACCTGCGATTTTTGGCGCGCGATTATTTAATCACAAAAAATGAAACACACTACTTCTTATGTGAGTGCACGCATTTGCTACAAATAAGTAGCGACAGAAAAATCGCTTGAAAAAATAGAACTTGTTACATTTTTATAATCGCTACGATTTTTAAGTCGCATGTGCGTGCATTCAGATTTAAGGCCATGTGTCTTACTTTTGGCGACTAAAAAATCGTGAATTTAAAATCGCAAGTGCGTGCATGCCAATTTCTCTTTGCGACTACGATTTTTAAGTCGTGGTAATTTAAAGCGCAAGTGTGGACATATCCATTTGAGTACATGCGTTTCATTTAAGTTTACGACAATCGCATCGCAAGAAAAATGAAACAAATTGCGACTTTTAAATCGTCATGATTTGTTGGTAGCAAGTGCGTTCATTCTCATTTAAATTCACATGTTCTTTTTTTGCGACTAAAAAATCGTGCGATTGAAATCGCAAGTGCGGTCCTAGCCTTAGTCTAATTTTGGCATACTCTTTTTTATAACATTTCGCCCGGTATCTCACGAATAAATGCTTCAGTGTCGGCTTCCAGTGCGTCAATCGAAGCGGGCTTGTCGCTACAGACATGAGCCTTAACATAACCCCACAAAAAATAGTCTAGAGGCGTTAAATCGCACGATCTAGGTGGCCAATTGACCGGCCCCAAACATGAAATAAACTGTTCACCGAACTTGCCTCTTAGTTGGTCCATTGTTACGCGTGCTGTGTGGCATGTGTCACCGTCTTGTTGAAACCACATGTCATGTAAGTCAAGCTCTTCCATTTTGCGCAAAATAAAGTTTGTTATCATCGCACGGTAGCGCTCACCATTCACATCATCTTTGAAGAAATACGGAATAGAAATACGCACCAAACAGTGACTTTTTGTTGATACCTTAGTAGATCTTGCAATGCTTCTGGCTTCTCTTTACTCTAAATATGGCAGTTTTGCTTATTCACGTATCCATTCAACCAGAAATGAGCTTCCTCGCTAAACACAATTTTTCAAAAAAAGTGGATCTTCGACCAACTTTTCAAGAGGCCATTCACCAAAAATTCGGCGTTGTGGTAGGTCGTTCGGCTTCAACACTAGCCGATACAGCTGCAATATTTTCCTTAGTTGGCATTCTACGTAAGCGTGTTGGTGGTTTAATGTCCAACAATGTAAATTTGGTGCGAAATTTTGTTACAATAGCACGAATAGCCGCCTCAGTAAAATCGATTAAAATGAACATAAAATGGAAGAAGCGCGCGATGAACTTTATTAACCGAGCACGCATTTTGATAATAAAATTCAATAATTTGCAAGCGTTGTTCGTTTGTAAGACGATTCATAGTTAAAAATTATAGACCAAACTGAAGAAACTTGAAAGTGACACAAAACACGAAACGTGCGTGAGCTGTCAAAACCAGTGTTTCCAAAAAGAAAATAGCAAAAAAAAATCACCCATTATTTCGATGCATTTCAACAAAACCGCTCATAAGTCTTTCCCTGGGTCGGTATCTCGGCATGCTTTAGAGTTATTTGCGTTACCTTACCGACATTGTTGTGATTTCGTAACTACGGAAGGCCATGTTTTAAATAACAAAGTAAATAAAATTGCGTTGAAATTGACAAGTATTATGGTATTCAATAAAATAAAAAGTAACAGTTATAAAGAATCTATCTTATAAACTTTTCTTAAGCATTCTTCGGTGCGTACATTTATGTAGTTATATCTGTATTTGCATTCGGTAACAGACTTAAACATTTGGCGAACTTCAGACGATACAAATGTTGAACAAGCATGACTTGGCAGATTTCTTAACATTTCTGAAAAACCGTTGTACATATATGACCATAAAATCAGCTTACTTACAATTTACTGCCGACTTATAGTTAGTTAGTTAGTTAAAATTGACTTTTATTTCAATTAAAAAATATTACAATTATGGTTTACACTAAGTCATAATGGGTTTGGCCTATGGCCGTCTACCAGAGTTGACAAAATATAAACTGAAGTTCCTATATTAAAAATCTCCTTCTATTATACGCTTTCTATAACGAAGTGCTGCAGCTGTGTAGTTATATATAGGGTAGCCAGATATGTTTAGATGAAACTAGTACTGGAGTTTCAAAAACCCGGACTTTCCCGGACAAATGAGGATTGAAAAAAGAGTACAAAACAAGGACAGAATAAACACATTTATATTGTAAGAGGAAACAAAAAATTGTTTTAACATTTAAATAAAAATAAATATTTAGTTTAAAAATCACATTTTTAAGTTACAAAACATCTTTGAGGTATAAAAAAAGGAACTTCATTTGTTTTTTTTTAAATAAATAGCCTTTACAGTGCTTGTTGTACTTTTCATTACATCTAATACTGTTAAGTATATCACTGTTGCTTTTTTGTTAAATTAATTCCTTTGTTAAAATAATTCCTTTGACGGAATCAGGTAACAGTTTGTTTCTATCTTTTGTCCACGTGAATTTAATAACGTTTTCTTTACAGCCGGAATCATCAAGCTTCTTCAAAATAGATTTAATTTTAAGTGGAACAAAATCGTTATCGATTCGCTCGTAAATATTATTGACAATATTTTGTAAAATTTCAACGGTTTCAATAATAGAAATGTCTTGTTTTTCAAGTTTTTGAATATTGACGTTGAATGTTGACATGAGAGAATGAACCAAAAATAAATACGCCTCGCTTAAGTCGTCTTTACAAAATGTTTGCAATATTTTAGGCGGATTCTCGTACATAAGTAAAAGACGTTCAACAGCAAGATAGAGAGAAAGCCATCTGGTTTTCGAATGGTATAAGAAAGGCTTATATTCATTTTCAAGAAATTCAGAAAAATCTCGAAGTCTTTCCGTTCTGACTGTGTAGATATATTTTTACAATTATGATATCGGCGTCAACTGGTAAAGTATCACATCCATGGTAGATCGCATTGACTAATGTGGTGGACTTCCTATACCTATCATGTTTTGGTTGACTAAAGATTTTAACTTCGAATAGACATTGTTCGAACCTTTCCTTTGTCTTCCACCAAAATTGGTATTGCAATAATTGTCAGCGCAAAATCCACTTACTTTTGATAATAAGCTATTTTGTGTAAGAGCTTTAACAATAAGTTGGGCAGTTGTTCTATAATTTCTTTTCTCATATATTGAATCTGTTCGTTCACTTAATTTTAATGAGCCTCGGTTCATTTTTGAATAACCATTTAATTATAAGTAGCATAAAAGTAAATAGATGGGTGATTCTCTGTTAAAAGCTCCTTTTTGGCATCGAAAATGGCCCCTACCTAAACTTGAGAAAAAAATTATGCCCAATTGATTGTTGACGTAAATAACGCAATAATTGATAATTTAAAAGTGCGGCCACTTGTTTTTAAGCGTTTTTACGAATTTTGTCTTGCTACGGAAATGACGACTTCGTTACGGAAATGATAATTATCATATACGGAAATGACTTTTTCTGCTAAAATTAAGAAAAAATAGTATATTTTCAATTCAATAAGATATTTTTTTATTTAAGGTACTTAGTATTTGACAAAGGGATATATATAGGTATCAAAAGTCAATATTTTTAATCTATTGATTGCATTAAGGAAAATTTATAAAATAGTCGATTTCCTTGTAATACAATATTAGGTGTTGGCAAAATAGATTGTATTTGTTGGATGTTAATGTATGAGCTGTCAGTTTCATCAAGCTTATAAAGTTGTTTGACTTTACCTTTATTGTACCGTTTGTAGAAAACAATTTCCACCTCATTTCCCTCCATATCGCGTTGGCAAACAGCAACAAAGTTTTGTTTGCTCCTTAATCCTTCTAATAAAATGAGTATATTGGTACCGAAATTTATGTCTTTTTAGGAAATTTTATTTGGAAATTGTAGGTTCTCGTCAGAGTAGTAAATTTCACTGTAATTTGCTCTGGGCATCTTAAGGCTACTTGAAGGGATATCATCGTCAGAGTTTTCAGTGCTTTTAAGAAAATTCAAGACGCCCAAATGAAAATGGACGCATGACTTTTGGCATTCAAAACAACTCAATGACCGTAACCACAAGGTACTTCTATGAGCGCTTCCTAACACAAATGTATATGAAAACAAGACCATTAAATCTATCAGCCTCTGTATAGTAAAGTATAGTCACCTGATGAACCTTCATTGTTCCAGAAAAGTTTTTGATTGTTCTAAGTTGGCAGTTTTTGCAAAACTGATTATGTCTTTTTCAAAAATAGGATATATGTTGACAGCTTTGCAGTTTTCTTTAAGGACTCGGATCAATGTGACGAAGTTATGGACATCCTTTCCCTCTCCTACTATTTTATCAGCAGTTCTTTTGCAAACAGCTCCTATTCCGTCAGCGGAAAAGGAGCTTAACTTACTTTGTAGTTCGGATGTTGTTCAATAAATTTTGAATGTAAGTTTTTTTATGTGTACACCAAGTAACGTTTTTGTTTTGTTTATTTTTGCCTTTTGAAACAAAATCCTTTTTGCCAGGACATAAACGGCTATTTATGTCTTCCTCCAAAAATACGCAAATTTTCATTTTCTTTCTTTTCAGCTTGTAATCTATGTAAGCTTGGGGCGAGGCTTGTAATATTTTTTAGAAATTTTTTTTTTTAAATGTTTTTACGGCAAAAAGATTGAAATTTATATCTTTTTAATATTTGTCCAGCCAAAAGCGTGCATAATATTTTTTTTTTTGTTTGCGAAACGTCATAGCTTAATACCAACTGGTCCTTAAGAACTTCACCAAATAGTAATCTTTTAACTACTTCAGGACTTTTTGAAGAAGGATTAGAGTCAAAAATTTGCTGAACCCTTGTTTTGGGTGTCAGTTGATCAGTTGTTGGTATTTCTTTTTTTGGATTTTAGCCTTCTTATGTTTTTTTGACATGCTTTTATTTTTGTTTTTAAAGTTTCAGTATTCAGTTACCTGGTTTGCTTCTTCTTTATTTGTTTGCGCAGGTGCCGATTGTTTTTTTTTAAGTAGTTTCACTTCTTTTCTGATATCTGGAACGGAATGTGGCTGTTCTTGTTCTGGGTATCCATGTAAATTTGGATCTGGATCTGGCTGTGGATTCGGCTGCGGATCTGGCCGTGGATTTGGCCGTGGATCTTGCTCTTGAATAATTATAAACAGCTCCTCTTCATCTGATCCTGGTGGCGTATTTTGGGAAATAAACAGTTGCTCGTTTTGTTGTCTTTCTATGGCATTTGTTTTGTCGATTTCTGTATCCCCTAGAGTATTTCCTCCAATTTTTCCCTCTCACCCGTTGTTCCCTCTTCGTTTTTTTTACCTATAAATTTCGCAACTGCCCTTTCTTTTTTCGGCAAATATCGCAAACGTTCCTTTTGTTTTTGTTCCTCCCTTTTTACAGGATTTTCTCGAATTTTCCTTCGACGCTCACGTACTTGTTGCGCTCGAGTTTGTTTGGAAAAATGCATTGAAATCATTTCCGTAACCATCACGTCATTCCCGTAACTCAACGATAGGATACGGAAATGACGAAAATCGATGTTTTTTAATTTTTTAGTTACGCAAAATCGAATGTATTTTGTTGATATTTGGTATGAAGAATTGTGCAACATAGTGCCACAAAATTATTACAAAATATTTTTTGTTTACTATAAATTAACAAAATTATACTCACTTACGCAAATGACGTAATTCATGGAACACGAGATGAATACAGACACTCACTTGAAAATTTCACACGAAACTTTTGTATTTTCACTGTTCTTGAATATATTTCAAAGAAAACATGATTGATTTTTTACATTTAGTTTGAATTTTATTAACTGCCGGTCTCTTATTTGAATTTAAAAGCATTTGAATATTTTGTACGGAAATGATGCAAATACCTGGAGACACATGTTTGTAAGTTTGTAAGTTAATTGTTATAAACGAATAAAACTTATTTTAAGGACAATTGAAATTATCAACATTTGTTTGATGCGGGAATCCAATCAAATTATAATATTTTTTTATTTAAAAGCTAAATAAAACACTTTTTCTGTGCTAAAACGAGGAGGAGACACGTTACGGAAATGACGTTTGGCAGTTTAATGTTACTTTTTTTTTATTAAACATTTGCAAATATCTCAAATTGAGAAGTGGGCCAGTTAGGAACGTTGCTTACGCTGCTATTGACATTAAAATATTTTTAATTTATTGATGTTTTTTACCATTTTTGGTCGGGGCCACGAAAAGGAGCTTTTAGTGGAGAATCACCCAGATACACAATGGATAAAAGGAGTACAATCCCGGACAATTATCAAAAACTATCCCGGACCTCCCCCACACAGTGAAAAAAGAGTACATGTCCGGGAAAATACGGACGGATGGCAACCCTAGTTATATAGGATATCCCATCCCTTCTCTCCGTTTAAAATATTAATTGCTTCATCTTCTTCTAGTACATGTTTTCCAAACATTGATAGCCAAAATTCTTTTAGAATTGGACAAACGCCAAGAAAATGAAAAACATCCTTTCTCTTTTTCATGTTGCACAGGTCACAAATTGTTGGAAGATCTGGTCGATGTGGAACAAAATTTAAAAGGACAAGTTCACCTCTCATTTTGAAGATAGTACTTATTTTTTTAGATGAGTAACTGTTGAGGAAATATGTTTTTGCATTTAAAAAATGGTTTAGTTTGCTGTAATAGTTCCTGAACAATGATGATTGGGCCTCTTCGACATATTGGTCATACGTAAGTCTGCCAAGGTTCTCCAAAATAGCGTTAAATTTTTCTCTTAACAGATGAGGTGGCTCATTCACATGAACTGTCATATTCATTCCGCATTCGGACGCTATTTTCTGCCATTCCTCGCATATGTTTTCATTTTTTCTAATTATGCTTTTTAATATTATCTTTGGTATTCTACAATCGTTCATCTCTAATAATTTTAAGACATAATTGAAGTGTGTTTTGAGGGTGTACAGGCGCAGGGGAGGAGTTCCCGTTTCGATGTAAAGCATATATGTAGTTAGGTGTATTTTTTGGTAGCCGAAATATCTTTTTCAAAAAATAGCGAAGAAATTTTTCCACCTCATCATAGTATTTGTAACCCCATATTTGAGCTCCATAGAGTATTATCGAAGCTGCAGTCGAATGAAACACAGTTTGTTTTGCACTTAGTGACACATAATTGTTTTTGAAGCAGGGTTCCCAGATTGCACCGATAGCTCTTTTAGCATCAGCTAATTTTTCAACAAAGTGCGGTCTTAGATTTAATGAAGGCGATATCAGGATACCTAAATATTTGTATCTGGACACAACCTCAATTTCTTCACCATCCAATTGCCACTTTTCCAAACGTGAATAGCGACCTCCTGCACTTCTAAATATCATGACTTTTGATTTTTCAAGATTAATAGTGAGATTCCAACGTTTACAATATGCACTAAGTCGGTTTATCATTAACTGCATACCTTGGATAGTGTCACAAAAGAAAACAATATTATCCGCGTACATCAATGCCGGGATTGTATCATCGCAAAACTTTATTCCACCTTTGACTTTATCGGTTATATCATTAATATATAAGATAAAAAGTAGTGCGCTTAAGATACAGCCTTGCTTAACGCCCATTGAAGTTTTGAATTCGTCTGAGGTTAAATCTCCATCCCATACGTATGCAACATTATTCTCATACAAAGCTCGCAGGATTTGAATAATTTTGCTTGAAACTCCGATTTTGGTAAGCTTGTAAAAAAGTGCTTCACGTGAGATTGTATCGAAAGCTGCTCGAAAATCTACAAAGAATGCGTACAACTTTTTTTTCTTTTCCTTGTAATATTCGGCAATTCTAGTTAAGCAGAATATCTGATCGATTGTAGAATATCCTTTTCGAAACCCAGCTTGAAATTCTTTAAGAATGTTATTTTCTTGAACCCATTTATATAATCTTTTGTATATCAAAGCAGCAAACAGTTTGGCTGAAGTGTTCAGAAAGGTGATACCTCTGTAATTCTTCGGGTCTTTGTAATCGCCCTTTTTATGAAGTGGGAAAATGATCGCTTTCCTGAATGCATCAGGTACATTTGTAGAATCAAAGATTCGATTATATTCTATGGTAAGATATACTATAAACTCGTTTGTGCAATTCTTATAAAATTCAAAGGGGATGCGATCAATACCTGGTGCTTTGTTTGATTTTGAGCTGTTTATAACTTCTTTGACTTCTTCCAGAGTAAAGGCAGTGTCTAGTTTTTCATCATTAAACATAGGGGCTGCGTAATGAAAAAGCGGTGAAGTTAGAGGGGCGTTGAGGAGCTTATCGAAGTGAGTCCTAAGTTGCGAGGATTTAATGGACAAAGTGATGTTTGACGTGTATCCATTTATGTACTTGACAGCTTTCCAGAACTGTGCCGACGACTTTGAAGTGTTTATGATCGAGATATTTTGCTGTTCAAGTGCTACTTTTTTGCTTTGACAGATTCGCTTGTATTCTCTGTTGGCATCTTGATAGAGTGTTTTGAATATGTTGGAGTTATTCGCTCTCAAAAATTTAAAAGATTTGTCTCTTGCTCTTAAACATTCTGAATCAAACCATTTATGTTTATATGTCTTACAGGCTATTGGGTCTTTATGTTGAGGTATGGATTCTATTATAATTTCCGTTAGATCTTCAATATCAGGTGTATAATGTTGCGCGTTCAGTTTCATAAGATTTTCATTCATGTTTCGTTGATATGTTTCGAGTAAACGGTTGTTCCAAATATATCATATCTACATACCTTTATATATGTATGTATACTTGTAATTCTGATGAAGGATGATATTCACACTTCAACAAAATGACAGTGAATATAGTGCTTGATTTCTAACTTATAAAAAGTTTTGTCAAACCAGATTTCAAACAACATGCGGACTCATAACTTATTTTCTCCGGTGCAGTCAGGATTTCGAGCAGTTCATAGCTGCTCTACTGCTATATGGTAAAGGTTCTTGAATATATTCGAATTCAGTATGACCAAGGCATGTTAACGCTTCTCTATTTACTGAATTTTACAAAAGCATTAGACCGAGTTAATCACAGTATTCTGTGCAAGAAATTAAAACTTTTTACTTTGGCTTCAGTGACAGGTCAGTTCGTCATATACAAGACTATTTAAGTCATCGAACTCAAAAGTTTAAAGTTTGTGATAATTCTTCTGATTCAATCAGCTTGCTTGCTGACGTCCCACAGGGTTCCATCTTAGATGCTATTTTGTTCTGCATGTTTATAAATGACTTACCACATGTTTGCAAAAATGTCATGTTACATCTCCATATGCAGATGACGCTCAAATTTATCTTTCGGGACCTTTTAACTTATTGGAAGATCTAACTTCCAGAATAAATGAAGATCTAGATGAGCTTCACAATTGGTCGCTGTGTAATGGCCTTACGCTATATCCAGCGAAATCTCAAATTATTGCTATCTCTAGACGGAAATTTGATACGAGCAATCTACCACCTGTTTTTCTAGCACAATTTCAAATCGAGTTTTCAAGTATTTATATGAAGGTTTTTATAATACAAAATTCTATATACTACTGAAATAAATCAGCCAAGTAGAAGACTTACAGCCCGATTCTCCCCCTTGTGAGGAGTCATATGTCACAAGCTCTTGTGACTATTCCTTGTTAGTCCAGTCATTTTAGGTTTTATCTGCGGAAAAATTCCTAGTGAGCTGAATTTTTGAATACACCTTTATTAAGGCATTGTCATGAAGATGTGAAAAATCGACATTGATATCGTTCCGGCTAAAAAAGTTATAAGGGTCAAAAGGTCACGAAAATCAGTTTTTCGCAAATATCTCGCGATCTATTGCTCAGAGGTCGATAAAGGTCATTATAAAAATTGTTTGTCGTGAAATTGTCTACAAAAAATGTCTTGCATTTTCTGTAAAATTAACCGTTTTTGAAGTAGAGAAAACGACTAGAATGCACTCACATACGGTATTGTATACCGTACGGCGTATATCAAGGTGTAAACTCTATTGCTTTTTATTCATGTTTTTAAGTGTGTTGTTAGTTACTACATACAAAGACATATAGCACTAGTCATACTAGTATAGACAGGACATTTCGTGCCCGTGAATGCCTCAAAAAATGACTTAAATATGGCAAAAGTCCTAAAAATAGCATTTTATCATAAAACCTAAAATGCTAACTTGGTAGATAGAATACCTCTCATACCATCTCACTAATATTCGTCGTAGTAGCATTGCGTTTGGGTATATACCAAGTATATGGAGAACAGGAAGGCTAATATTTATTCCCAAAATATAGAAAAAAGATACAATATTAGATGCGTTCTTAGACATAGAGGGACCCTTCGACAACACATCCCACGAGGCTGTAGGCACAGCTTTTGTTAGGAAATGCGTACCCATCACCATAACTAGATGGAAATGTAAGGCACTAAAAATACTGTCACAAAAAGGACAAAATGTAAAAAAAATTAATCACAACAAGAGGCTGTCCTCAGGGTGGTGTATTACGAGTATTACCCTTGTTGAAGAGTCTTGTAGTGGATGAATTGTTAGAAAATCTTAACTCCCAAGGTATATTCTCCATTGGATTTGCTGATGATGTTGCTACTCGTATCATAGCCGTAGGTAATCCAAAGAGGACTAACAATTACACGGAAATGGTGTCTATCTGTAGGATTATCAATAAACCCCTCCAAGACGACAATCATACCATTTACAAGGAATAACTTCTACCACATATGAAACCTATCCATCTAGCTGGTGAAGTGATTGAAACGCAGAGAGGGGTAAAATATCTAGGAATTCTACCAGATAGTAGACTCCTTTTGAACAAACACTTAAAAGTTATAGTCGGGAAAGCCACAAAAGCCCTAATGATTTGCAAGAGACTTGCAGGCAACTCATGCAGATGCAAACCGAACATCCTTAGCTGGATAATACACTATGATGGTAAGACCAATCATTACATATGGTGCGGTTGCATGGCACAAGAGAACTGAATTATCAAGAACAAGGAAAGCTCTAGAAAAAGTCTAAGGGCTCGCGTGTATCTGTATTACAGGAGTAATGAGAACCTGCCCTACCGTTGCTATAGAGGTTCTCCTCTATCTATCCCCTCTACACGAGGCCATAAGAGGTGCGGCAATGGGAGTTATCTTGGGATCCTCGAAACAAATATCATCAAGTGGCACACTGATGGATCGAGTCCTAAGCAGAATAGTTTCAGATTTCTGAAAGTGACTTCCATATCATCGCAATATCACTGAATCTTGTTGAAGTCACAGTGCAAAATAATTCTGATGACCTCGACTTTGGGAGCTGTTCTGTACACTATTAGGTCGACGGCATACACAATTGCCCGAGTTAGACTTCCTATTAGATCGCTGGTGTAAATGCTGAATAGAATCAGCGAGTTAACCGCTCACAGCCGAAGACCATTTTTAATATCGAAGATTGCGGTATGCAATTGTTAATGACACAGAAACTGAAGATATCGACAATGAATGATAAAAAAAAATTATATACTAAAGTTAATTTTTCTGTATTTTTCTGTATTCAAATAAAAAAATATTCACTCGTAATTAAAAAAAACCTCTGTTTACATATCATGGATTATGCCTACGGGGGAAACCATGTAAAAAAAACGTGCCCTGCATTCTACCTCGAAGGTGGTGAGGAAACGAGTGCATCGTCATAATATATTCGCTTTCTCAGCGCTCTACTCCGAAAACGGTTAATTTAACAGAAAAATGCAAGAGATATTTTTTGTAGACAATTTCACGACAAACAATTTTTATAATGACCTTTATTGACCTCTGAGCAATAGATCGCGAGATATTTGCGAAAAACTGATTTTCGTGACCTTTTGACCCTTTTAACTTTTTTAGCCGGCACGATATCAATGTCGATTTTTCACATCTTCATTACAATGCCTTAATAAAGATGTATACAAAAATTCAGCTCACTAGGAATTTTTCCGCAGATTGGGGTTTAAAATGCCTAAAATGACTGGACTATGTGAGGATTGTTGTGATTCGATAACATTTTGGTATTCTCCCCTAATCGTCACAAGAAAACTCACAACGAAACTCACCACAGCATGGTGAGATTCTTAAGTGTCATTATTTGAACAGTTAAATATTCAAAACGAGGAAATTATTTTATAAATTTATTGTTTTAGAGAGCGAATGAAACATTTGGGTCCCTCAAAGTTTTTAAAAGCCGTCGGCGCTGCAAACTTCTTAATACGATTAGTTTCTTAAAAAAAAATTTGTTTATGTAAAAATGTTACTTTTCATTTTCGTGGGAAAGATCAGCAATAATATTCCCTAGAATAAAGTCGACTTCCATTTTTGTGTACTCACAATTATACACAAATCTAGAAAATTTTCTTAAAAAATTTAGTGAATGTCAATCCAAGAAAGTTTAAAAATTTATGAGTTGTGACCTGCTCTGAAGAAGATCACAGCTTTGATTGTGTTTATGACTCTCACAAGTTGTGACTTAGCGGCAGAATTCCAAAAAGTCACAAATCAATTTCACCTGTTCTTGTGACTTGTGAGGCATCACTGACTTTGGGGAGAATCGGGCTGTTAGCACTATTAATGGACTTGTTAAATTATTGATTCAAAATAGTTTTTTTAATCGTACTGTACTGTTTTAATCGTTCACTCTCAGCCTTCGACCACATTAACATATCTGTTGGACGTATCTATCGATGTCTTAGGAAATTGATTGATGTCCTCAATCCAGTCCACCGTGCGTCGGAATCAAAAATTCTATATCTACAAGTAATCTAAAAAGATTACATTTGACGGCAAAGTTCAAATTTCAAAAATCCTCGTGAAAAAACATATTTTCAAATATAAGAGTAACAGTAAAAAAATAATAAAAACTGTTTAATTCAAATAAATCTTCATAGTCTCCATTTAATTCCATTTCAAGACGACATTTAATGGAAAAATTGTAATTTTTATTTCTGCCTTGAACGCATATCATCATTCCCTCCTCTCCATTTTCCATTTATTTTTATGTGTCCGAGGACAAATATTTTTAGTCTCGGATGAATCCTTGAATTTGCATAACTCCGATTACTGTGCACAGATGAATAATAACCAATGCCACTGACTGCCCTATAATACGTTTTTAAATAGTTTCGTGGAGCAGGACTTTCCCCTTATTCAGCAAAATCCCAGCCGGAAATAGCTCAAACAGTCCGTTATTCAGTTCTTTTAAATTTGAACCTTAGAGAAAAAAGCTTAGAACGCTGGAATCTGGAGCTAAATTTCATGGAAGGCAGACTTTCATTCCATTGAAAAAAAGCTTTCATCATCAAGCAAAGAATACACAAACATGTTTCGATTTTCTAAAAGAAAGAATGTTATCAGTCAAATGGAAACATTCCAACAGAGAAGGTCTAGTCTAACTCTATGGCTCTATGGTCCATTGTAATAAAGTTAAGGGGCTTTACGTACATTTCTAATCGTCATGCATATTTCAATTGAAAATGGAATAAAACACAAAGCTAAATAAGTCAATGTGCCTTTGGAAAATTTTCGAATATGATAAAACTTATAAGCTCATTAAAGGATCAAACTTTTCTAATATTCTATTAAATCGATTTCTAAGTAAATAGAGGACGGAGAGGCGTCTTTCTTTTATTCTAATTTCGTCTGTTTGTTCTAAGAGTTGTTGTTGTTTTTTTATTTTTAAATATCGATGAGTGTCGTCAATAGTAAAATAAACATCTCTCCAACGATTCGAGGAGTGAGGCCCTTGGGTTTTGTCTCTTTCGCATTTCATCAAAGAAATGTCTTTTTTTTAATCCTAATCTTTATTACGAAAACAAAGTCCATGGCTGGGTTGTACAGAGTAGTTTTTTGACTGTGCGTGTCTAATTTTTTTTTTTACAGAAATGCTGAGTTTGGGCGTTGAATCTTTGTTTTTTGTTTTTATGAAATTTTGGATTTTCGATCAATAAATTAAATGAAAATCGCAAAGATATTTGAATAATGAGATGAGTTTTCTGAGTTGGGTTTGGTGTTGGAAATACCATTCCAGGGCTACCCTTGTAGGCTGTCATAATCTTTATGCAAAATCTGTTTTCAATCTTTAAGCTAATTTTCATTATTTGATCTGAGAATTCACAGAAGCCTTAGAGGAATATTAAAGATTATCCTGGAGAGCTATTGTCCATTCAATCTCTCAAGGGTTCGATCTGTGGGTGGTGATACAAGTCGTTGTCTCACAAGACTGAAACAAATTGACAGTTTATGTGGGATATGATGGGTATTAAGTTTGTTAAGCTACATCAAAAGGCCGAACAGAAGTAGAAGGGAAACATGAAAATTCATTGCGAAGCCAAAAAACAGACCAATAATTTGCATAATATTTCGATGTAATTTTAAGCTTATCCAGGCAAAATATAGGACTAGAAATATAAGATTTTAACTTACCAAAGGAAACACAAAAATTTCAGAAATAATGGACTTTAAAATTTTTTATAAATTCGTGCACTCAAGGAATTATGAGTACCTTTAAATAGTTTGAGCACTGGGCCATCGTTTACGAAAGTTGGAAAGGATTTTAAAGGAGATATTTGTTTTGAATGTCTGAATATTGTAATGGGAGGGAAATATTAGGCCGGGTAATGCAGTCCACATTCGTGTAGTGTACGTGTAGTAGAAAGAATCACTGAGCTTAGCAGTATATCCGAAGTTGGGGTCAATGATGAGCATTCCCTCAAGCACGAGTAGTTAGTTGAAGTTAGTTGAAAAAACTTTATTTGAAAAACTGCTTTAAAATTTACAATATGATAACCTTAAGTTTAATATGGTTTGGCTGTTAGCCGTCTACCAGATTGACAATTTATTTAAGCTTAACTGTAAGTATAATTGGTTTATTTGTTTATTTAAAAGTTTCCTTCGAGGATGCGTTCCCTATAGTTCAGTGCATTAATTGTATATTTATATAAAGTTACCCAGCCTAGTTTACCGTTCAGGACATCCAACGTGTCATTGAATTCCATCGAGGCCACTCCAAAGTACCCCACACGAAACTCCTTCAAAATGGGACATCTGGCGACAAAGTGGTACACATCTTCCCTCTCCTTGAGGTTGCAGAGGTCGCATAAAATCGGTAGGTCGGGTCGATGCGGTATATAGTTTAATTTTATAAGTTCGCCTCTAATTTTAAATATTACATTTATCATATGTATGTGGTAGCGATTGAGCAAATACGTACTTTCATGAAGATCCATATTCAGTTTGGTGTAGATCAATCTATATAGCGAGGATTGCGCTTCTTGTTTAAAGTTTGCGTATGTTGAGTGGCTAACTTTCTTTAATATTGTGCTAAACTTTTATCTTAAATCTGAAGGGCTCATTTCGGGTACAAATTGGATGTTTTCACCAACGCAAACAGCCAGCTCTTCCCACTTTCTTACCAAATTTCCCCTGGTTGATAACGTCTTTTTAAGCACTAGGTTCGGCAGCCTTCTTTCATCCATCTCCATCACCTTAATAACATATTCAAAGTGCAGTTTTAGGGTCCTTAGGAACAAAGGCGGTTCAGTTGTTTCCAAATGTAGCATATAGTTTGGCGTGCAGCTTGGTAATTTAAAAATGCGTTTTAGAAAATATCTGAGGAACTTTTCAACTTCTTCTAATTGGGTGTATCCTCAAACTTGGGCCCCGTACAGCAGTATGGAAGCTGAGGTTGCATGAAAAATTTTAAGCTTTGCACTATTTTCGATATAATTATTATCTATACAACGGTTCCACACTGAGGAAACAGCTCTTTACGCTTCAGCTAGCCTTAACTCAAAATGTTTTTTCATGTTGAGGTTTGAAGAGACAAGTATTCCTAGATACTTATATTCACGAACTATAGCAACGTTTTCTCCTTTATATGTCCACTTTTCGTTATTTGCATATCTACCGCCTCCATCCCTGAATATCATAATTTTAGATTTTTGCAAATTAACGGAAAGATTCTAGTTTTCACAATAGTTCTCCAGCCGATTCATCATTCGTTGCTTACCTTCGGACGGATTCAGAAAAAAATACGATTTCATCCGCAAATATAAGACCAGGTATACGCATATTACCAAAGTGAATTTCTCCTGCAATCTCTTCCACGATATCGTTAATAAAAAGTATGAAGAGTAACGTGCTCAGTACGCAGCCTTGTTGTGTTGAAAACTCTTCAGAAATGCACTCACCATCCCATACGTAGGCCATGTTGTTTTCGTACATCGCTTTGAGTAAGCCAATCATTTTTCCCGATATACCCAACTTATACAGCTTATAAAAAAGAGCTTCACGGGCAATTGTATCGAATGCAGCACGAAAATCGGCGAAAAAGACGTAAGGTTTATGTTTCCTTCTTTTGGAGCTCTCCGCAATATTTAACAGGCTGAATACTTGGTCTAAAGTTGAATAACTTCCCCTAAACCCAGCTTGAAATTCGTTAAGAATTTTCTTATCTTCAGTCCACCGTGTAAGTCTATTAAAAATTAAGGTACTAAAAAGCTTGGCCGAAGAATTTAAAAACGAAATGCCCCTATAATTTTCAGGTGCGTCATAGGATCCTTTTTTATGTAGTGGGAATATAATTGACTTTTTGAAACTTTCTGGAACGTCTGCGCTTGCAAAAATTCTATTAAACTCTTCAGTCAATGCAGACAGGAGTTCTGGTGTGCCGTTTATATAAAACTCAACCGGGACTCGGTCATCTCCCGGTGCTTTTCAAATTTTAGATTTCTCAATAACACGATTTACTTCAGAGATCGAAAATGGTGCATCGAGTATCTCATCCTCAAAATGTGGGGCTGCGTAATGGGGAAGCGGTGAAAATTGTGGTGCGTTCAGCAAGTTCATAAAATAGTTGCGCAATTCCGGAGCTCTCAGTGATGTGGCAATGTAATTGGTCCTCCCGTTGATTGCTTTCGCGGCTTTCCAAAACTCTGCCGAAGATCTTGACGAGTTTAAAACGAGAATATTTTGTTGGTGCAATTTCTTTCTTTTCTCGAAACAGAGTTGCTTAAAATACTTATTTGCTTCTGCGTACATGCTTTTGAAAAAAGGTGTGTTGTATGCAGCGTTACCACTTCCGGAAAAAAAGTCGAAGTAAATTTGAAGAAAAAAGTAAAGTAAATTGAGAAAAATCGAAGTAGATTTCAAAATGACTTTTTATTTGCATTTAGAAAAAAAATTCGACTCGAGATTTTCACCAGTTATTACAAAACGAATAAGTGGTGATTCAGTCTGTCTGTAGATCTGTTACTCAATCTGCCGTCTAGAGGAGAAATTATATATTTTTACTTGTGTCGATGCTCATATTTTTGTATGGAAGTACTAACTATAATAAAAATATAGAAAATGAAGTAGTTTTGGGCTTTTTTTTGTAAAATTGAAGTAGATTGAAACAGAGATTTCTAAAAGGAAGTAGATTTCAGTATTTTTATGATGGTGCGAAGTAGGAAGTAGATTTTAAAATATTTTGAAAAAAAAAAGAAGTAGATCTACTTCAATTGAAGTAAAGTGGTACCACTGGTTGTATGTCCTCAACAACTTTAAGAATGCGAACGACTTTTTCCTAGCTTTTTGGCACTCATAATCAAACCAACGCTGTTTATAATTGTCGATTTTAGGGGGCCTTTTAGCGGTTGTTGGAACAGCTTCAATTATTATTTCGGTTAGCTCTTTCATTTGAAGCATATTGCGCGACCTGCATAAAGCAAGCTTTTCGTTCAGATTGATCTGATAATCAGTGCGAAAACTATCACACCATTTCAACCTAGGGATTAAACCCAATTGCTTAGCGTGAACTGCCTCATATCCCGAGATCGTACACGTTACTTCCAGGGGCATGTGGTCGGAATAAATCTGTGCTCCTATTCTGAAATCGCTAAGTATCTCATTCCACTTTCCAGATACAAAAAATAATCTATAACGGAGCAAGATGTTCCACGCAGAAACGTGAACTAACCACTCGGATCGCCTTTACAGCTCCCATTTAACATCCTTGCGTCTAAAGTATCGGCCATTTCTAATAATTTAGAACCCTTTCCGTCACATATTTCGTCTTTTGACTTTCGAGTTGAATTGATGAGAGGCTATGCAGTTCCACTAACAAAATTATTTTGCGATAGTCCAACTCTAGCATTAAAATCCCCAATAAGAAGAACATCCACTGAGCCTAGATTTGTAGTGTTTCGCAGAGCCGGTTATAATCACTCATCCAGTGCGAACAATTCAAGTACACAGGTATGATGTGTAACTCTGAACCGTTTAATTTTAATTCTAATATCTCTGCTTTTTCAACCCTTTTAAAGCTCGATGTAACTCTTTCAAGATATTTGCGATATCCCCACAATTCACCACCACTACCTCTTCCAAACGTATTTGCTTTCACTGCTGGGATCCATTTTAATTCATAATTTATAAATAATTCATTAAATTTAGAGATTTCATTTTCTAATACATGCGTTTCAAAAAGTACGAATATATCAAAACATTTTATATAACTAAAAAAAATTCGTAACTAAAAATTTATTTTTAAGTCCTGCGACATCAAACCCTAAAATACATAAATTAACACAATTAATTTGTTTCTGGTACGAGTATTACGGTTGAATTTAGGTAAGTGCCAGATCAGAAGGGGCGAAAAGTTTCTTGCACCGTCGGAGAAAACCTTAACACTTAACAGTGTCTTCGGCGACGTCGAATATGTTATCATTCCACACAAGGGGTTCTGTGATGCACATACCCAGAACTGGGAGAGGTTCGGTTACCCAATGCAAGGGCCGCGTATGGATAGCGGCATGGGGGATTGGTTCCGCTCCAACGACAAGAATCTGCATTTAGTGTTCAAAGCATTAAATTCTACGCAATTTATGGTTCCCCATTTGACAAAGCTAGCAAGATCAGAGTTTAATGAGCTTATGATGTGCTGTCGTTCTATATCCACATCCGAAGAACAAGGGCATGCATCTGGAAACGCGCTTATGAGGAGCTGATACGTGTAGAGTTCTATCGTCAGCGTAATAATTATATGGATTAGAAGTTCCAGACAAAAGATCATTGATGAATATGAGAAAATATAAAGAAAGAACCCTGTTTCACACCAGTATTTATTTAGTGATTTTCAAACTTGAAACCATCCAATACAATTTCTATTGAGCGGTTCGAAAGGTAGTTTCTAATCCATAGAAGAAGAGATTCATCAATAAAATACATGCATTTTCGATAAAAGAGCTTGATGCTAAAATCTATCAAAGGCTTTTGAAATATCAAGTGCAATAATCTTTCTTTCTCCAAAACGATGTAAAGATCTTTGCAACTGTTCAGTGAGATATGCCAGCAGATCACCTATCAGTAAGAAATCCATACAGCCGTTCATTGAGAAGCTTTCATTTTTCAAGATATTTTTTGAGCTAATAATTTATCAGCGCTTCCATGATCCTAGAAAGAAGGGATGTAAGTAAAAATTGGACGATAGTAAGAAAGGGAGGAAGATTCGCTTTTTTAAGGACAGACTGCATAAATGCCGTTTTGCATTATGAAGGTTTAATAACAAATATTTAAAGTAGAATAATATTGAAACAGCTACTAGGCAATAGAGAAATTTTATTATTTAATGATTACTGACTAAAATTTGATGGGTTCACTGGTCAAGTTTTTAAAATCTTTCGAATTGGGCATACGAAAAAAATTGCCTCATAATTTTTTCAGGTATGCAAATGTTTTCTTTTTTCATGTAACATAACACTTCGAATGAAAAATCTTTGATTTTCTATTTTTCGCTTTAAATATACATTAAGCTATACGGTTCTACCAAATTTCATCATTCTACAGCAATCGAAAGTGCTTCATTAAAATTAAATTAATTAAATTTAATTAATTTTTAATTAAACAATTAAATTAATGATATTAAACATTTTCTCAGAAAGTGGGCGGATACCACGCCCCCTGAATGGAAAACCTCAATTTTTATTTTTGGCCCTTTATATGCAATTTGAGCCCTACCGTTCTACCAAATTTCATTGTTCTACTGCAATCGGAAGTGTGCCATATAATTAACATCAGTTCTGAGGAAGTGGGCGGATACCACGCCCCTGAATGGAAAACCTCAAATTTTATATTTTGTTCTTTGCATGCAATTAGTCGAAAGTGCTCCATTCAACCAACACCAATTTGGATAAAGTGGGCGGATACCACGCCCCTGCATGGAAAACCTCAAATTTTCGATTTATTCCTCTGCTTGCATGACAAGACCTACCGTTGTGCAAAATTTCAAGAGCTTACCATGTCGAGAAGTGCTCTATAATTTTGATGATATGTCAGTCAGTTACGGTTTTTGTGACTTTTGAGGCCTTATATCTCAGGAACCGCTTATGCTAGAAAATTGAAATTTGGTGAGGCGCCTGTGCCTGACTATCTTAGCAAATATTCGAAGTTTTAAGTTTCTGACTTCATTGGTACTAAAGATAGGAAGGGGTCAAAAATCGCCTGAGTTTGTTCCTGTAAAAAGGGTGTAGTGCCAGAACTTGGCTGGGCACTACCGTGCCCTTTGATCGCCTCCATACAAACGAAGAAGAACTTCGAGCAGAGTTAACATTTCTTGTGTTAAACGCGATAAATTATTGCAAAGATGCGTATTAAAAAAACATTACTTAGTTACAGTATAAAAATAAAAAAAATGAAAAGAAAACTTAGAAATAAAATAAGAGTCCATACTGTTCTTCAAAAAAGTAAGAAATTTAAAGTAAGTCTATCTTCTCAAATCCAAGCGCTTAATATTTCAGAACATTCTAAAACATTTTGTAATATGCTAATGGGATTTGCAAATACAAGAAACATAATAGTAAAGAAAAAGAACTTTCCCAAAATATTTTTTATACATCGCAAAGCGCCTACAATTTTTGTAAGGGATGGATTGGAGTTCAGACTTCCTAACGTATCCACATTTTATCGATAAAAGGATTACAACCAGGATTGGAAAACAATGCCCACTCTTATCTGAAGTCAAAGTTTGCTTTATTAAGCCACCGTGAGAGCTATGTGGTTTTAATTTTTGATGACATAAGAATTCGTCCAAATCTCACTTATAACAGTAAAAACGATTTGATTGATGGTTTGGAAGACCTAGGGACAGATGCCAACGAAACATGTGTTTTCATAATAATCAGTGGTTTATTTGATAATTGGAAAAGCGTTTTAAATTATTTTGTTTTAGCAAACGGTGTGAAAGAGTTTAACCTGAACGATATTATACAAAATAATTTATCAATCTGTCAGGAACTTGGTCTTAAGGTTTGCGACATAGTTTCCCAATGTTATACACAAATCGAATATACTAACTCCAGATGGTAAAGTTCCCTTTGATGTTTTCGAGAAAAATACAATTTTTGAAAACCATTTTTTAACATTTGTATGGTGGGTACCTTTATTTTAAGGTAAAATAATTTTTTTCTCATTTCTATTTATCATTATCATTTCTCATTTTTATTTATCAAGTGTAAAAAAAATCTAGCATGGGGTTTTCGAAATATCGAGTTTTTGAGAAAATTAAAAACAAAAAAAAAATGGTTCCATGAGGGGTACCCTCAATATCCATCTTTCCGAATTTTGTTTTCAACTAATATCTCTAGCTTTAATTAAATGATTTTTTTTTTGTATTTTTAGTTTTTAAATCTGTCCAACAGTTTTTGAAAAAAAAAAAATATTTATAAGATTTTGAAAAAAAAAATCGTATGGCAGGTTACCGTTATTTTTGGTATTAAAAAAAAACTGTGGGGGCGGGGAAAAATCAATCGGCCAAGCCGTTTAGGCTGTAGTCGAACAGACAGACAGACAGAATTGCGAGACCATCTTTTTTAGTCTTCGTTATCATCGTAATGTTAACTTTGGTCAAAATCTCTAGTTCGATTTTTTTTACGAATACATATCGTCGCCCGAGAATTGTTTTGTCGTAAGCGCCAAAATGCACTTTTTACTTGCGACTTATAGGTACTATAAGGCAAGTTATGCATTCGTAAAAAAAATCGAACTCGAGATTTTGATCAAAGTTGACATTACGATCATAGCGAAGACTAAAAAAGTGGGTCTCGCAATTCTGTCTGTCTGTCTGTCTGTCTGTCTGTCTGTCTGTCTGTCTGTTCGACTACAGGCTAAACGACTCGGCCGATTTTCTTTAAACTTGGTACATATCATTTTTAATTTTTTCCCCCCACACGTTTTTTTCTTTTTTTTTTTAAGACCAAAAATAACTGTACCCCCCATACGAATTTTTTTCGAAATTTTATAAACATTTTTTTTTCTCAAAAACTGTTCAACAGATTTTAAAAATAAAGATACAGAAAAATTTCATTTAATTAAATCTAGGTATTGGTTGAAAAAAATTTTCCGAAAAATGGTTATTGAGGGTACCCCCCATGGAACCATTTTTTTTTGTTTTTGATTTTCTCAAAAACGGTTCAACCGATTTTGATCATTTTTTTTTGTGCTAAAGCTCCAAAAAAACATAAATAGAATTGTGTACTCAAATTTTCAAAAAAAAAATTTTTGGATTTTTAAAAAAAACTTCAAAATTTTTTTTTCAAAACTCAATATTTCGAAAACCCCATGCTAGATTTTTTTTAAACTTGATAAATAAAAGTTTCTCAATATGATCTACAAAATGTGAAACAAAATTTTTTATTTTACCTAAAAATAAAGGTACCTACCATACAAATGCTAAAAAATTAAAAAAAATGGTTTTCAAAAATCGTATTTTTCTCGAAAACCGCACCTAGAATTTTGATAAAATTTTTTTTCTTTCAATTAATTTTTACGATCTTTAATTTAATAAAAAAAAATTTGAAATTAAGATATTACAGCTTGTACCTACCATAGAACCATTCTTTCGAATTTTGAATTTCTCACTATCCACATAACGGATCTTAATGAATGAAATTTATTATAGAGAAGCTTCTAAAAAGTCTAAAACACATTGCATTTCAAAACTTTAAAATAAATATTTTTTGAATTTTTAAAAAAAAAATCTATTTTTTTCTTTTTTTTGAAAATTTGATATCTCCGAAACGGGTCAATATTTCTTTTCGTAAATTTAATTTTTATTCGAATAATAATAAAAACTTTAAATTAGCGTACCAAAATTTTTTCTTAAAAAGCCTTAAAAAAGTTTGTATATACTCGTACAAGCTTCTTTTAAAGAAACCAGTTCTTGCATTAATTCATATTTGCATAGCATTCTGTTACTACTAAAAGAATTTAAAAATTAATTTTATCCTTATGAACAATTTTCTCTAATAACATTCGTTTTTAAAATTCCCAGTCGATTACATAGGAGCAAGTTCGTGCGACCCAGTCGTGCATTTTATTTTAACTGGAGATGCAGTCCTATGTATTTTTAGCTGCTCTTTTCATTCCTGTTTTCAGATTTTGCCTAACGTTTACCGTTGCTGAGATAATAAGTATGCATTTTGTCGTATATCCGCAAAATAAGTACTCCCTTACTATTGTTTTGTAGTAAACGCCAGTTTTTGGGATATACGACAAAAAGTCCATGTATTTTTCTGTTATTTTTTCTTTACTATTGTTTTGTCGTACGTCAATAGGCTCAAATGAAACTTTAAAATTGTTTTGTCGTACGTGTATGAGATTCAAAGAGACTATAAGACTGATCATACGCATACGAGTATGTACAACACAAATGAAAACAGAAATATTCCGGTTTGGTTTGTCGTACGTGACTCTGCCTCGTGTGTATTGTGCTTTAAATGGATTCCCCGGTCAGGGCAATTTCCAAGGAAATACTTTCGTAAGTACCTGACCTAACCATATTGTTAATTTTTACTTGCGACTTATAGGTACTATAAGGCAAGTTATGCATTCGTAAAAAAAATCGAACTCGAGATTTTGATCAAAGTTGACATTACGATGATAGCGAAGACTAAAAAAGTGGGTCTCGCAATTCTGTCTGTCTGTCTGTCTGTCTGTCTGTCTGTCTGTTCGACTACAGGCTAAACGACTCGCCCGATTTTCTTTAAACTTGGTAGATATTATTTTTAATTTTTTCCCCCCACACGTTTTTTTCTTTTTTTTTTTTAAGACCAAAAATAACGGTACCCCCCATACGAATTTTTTTCGAAATTTTATAAACATTTTTTTTTCTCAAAAACTGTTCGACAGATTTTAAAAATAAAAATACAGAAAAATTTCATTTAATTAAATCTAGGTATTGGTTGAAAAAAATTTTCCGAAAAATGGTTATTGAGGGTACCCCCCATGGAACCATTTTTTTTGTTTTTGATTTTCTCGAAAACGGTTCAACCGATTTTGATCATTTTTTTTTTGCTAAAGCTCCCCAAAAACGTAAATAGAATTGTGTACTCAAATTTTCAAAAAAAAAATTTTTGTATTTTTAAAAAAAACTTCAAAAATTTTTTTTCAAAACTCAATATTTCGAAAACCCCATGCTAAATTTTTTTAAAACTTGATAAATAAAAGTTTCTCAATATAATCTACAAAATGTGAAAAAAAATTTTTTATTTTACCTAAAAATAAAGGTACCTACCATACAAATGCTAAAAAATTATAAAAAATGGTTTTCAAAAATCGTATTTTTCTCGAAAACGGCACCTAGAATTTTGATAAAATTTTTTTTCTTTCAATTAATTTTTACGATCTTTGATTTAATAAAAAAAATTTTGAAATTAAGATATTACAGCTTGTACCTACCATAGAACCATTTTTTCGAATTTTGAATTTCTCATTATCCACATAACGGATCTTAATGAAAATTTTTATAGAGAAGCTTCTAAAAAGTCTAAAACACATTGCATTTCAAAACTTAAAAATAAATATTTTTTGAATTTTTGAAAAAAAATCTATTTTTTTTCTTTTTTTTGAAAATTCGATATCTCCGAAACGGGTGAATATTTCTTTTCGTAAATTTAATTTTTATTCGAACAATAATAAAAACTTCAAATTAGCGTACCAAAATTTTTTCTTAAAAAACTTTTAAAAAGTTTGTATATAAAAGCTTCTTTTAAAGAAACCACTACAAGGACTTATAATTTTTGTTCTTGCATACATTCATATTTGCATAGCATTCTGTTTTTTTCTCTTACTACTAAAAGAATTTAAAAATTAATTTTATCCTTATGAACAGTTTTCTCTAATAACATTCGTTTTTAAAATTCCCAGTCGATTACATAGGAGCAAGTTCGTGCGACCCAGTCGTGCATTTTATTTTAATTCGTAACATAATAATACTGTAAATTTTTATTTATTTAATCTTAGACTTATTGATGAAATAGTTCCAAGCGAAGTTGAATTTGCGGAAAACGTTGAATCTGACCTAGTGTTATCCGAGAGCGATTTTGGTAAGTTAATAGTTTTTGTTATTGTTTTTAAATTTAAAAATTAAGGAATTAATAAATTAATTTTTTCGATATTTATTGATTTTTTAGATAGTGACGACACTTGCAAAGATTCTGATTTCATTCCACCACTTGAAGAAAAGGAATTTGAATCTGATGTAGGCGAAAATGTACAACCCGTCTTAGAACAACTCCCTGTAAATCAGAATGTAGATTCCCTTTTGGATCTCCCGGTAAATGAAAGCTTTCGGAGCATACCTTCCGAATACTTCGCATCATCAGGTTAATAAAATTTGCCAGGAGGCCAGGAGTTTTTACTATTTTGTTTTTTTCATTTTTATAAAATAGATAGTGACTCTTCTCCAAAAAGAACAAAAAAAAAGAGCAGGGCAACCTGAATTGTGGAAAAGTCACATCAGAAAAAAACTTAGAGAATCAGGGCAGGAGTATTCAAGTATAAAGAAAAAATTCATGCAGGAAAGGAGCATAAAACCACCATGCAAAACAAGCTGCTTTTATTTCTGCTCCCAAAATTTCTCCAACGAGGACAGAAAACGAATCCATGGAGACCCCATATTAAAAAAAATGCGCCGTAACTCTACCTCGGTGGTGTTGTGGAAAAGAGTTTGAACTGTTTCTTTAAACTTCATAATGAACATATATGTAATCAAATTTGAAAATTTTCAAACGTGAGTAAATTTCTTTTTTTTTTAATTTTCGCAGGATATTGGCCATTTTGACAGGTTATATTTCCTACAGTTTTTGTCGCACATAAAATTTAAATATACCAAAATATAGGAAATAAACTGATCTATAAAAAACAACTTAAGTATTTTTTCGATCAGATGAACATGAGTCGAGATTAGCGTTAAAAACCATTTTTCACTTCAAAATCTCGACAGTTTTTCGTCGATAACTTTTTTTTGGAAAGAAAGGTTTCAAATTTTTTTCTCAACAAAAGTTAAAGAAGATGTTTTAACGTACAAACATAAAAAAAACTACATCTCTATATAGCAAAGGAGCCGAAAAAATCGAGTTCACGCTTTCCAAAGCCTTTTTTAAAATGGCGGACAACGCATGGGCGCTTTTTGTTCGAACTTTTTGGATTTACACTCTCCAATAGGTACTCTTTAAGAAACAAAAAAAAAATCGACGCAGTATTTTTTGTAGATATAAAATACTAATTTGATTGGACTAATTACACGAAATGTTATTTTCTTGACCTTGATATCTTATAGTCATAGAATGACTTTTTTGATATTGTTTATAAAACAAAATGTTGTTTTGAACTCATAGATTTGTTTTTATTTTATTTTATTTATTAATTTTTCTTGTAAACCAAAACTGCCATTAAGGAAGAAAAGTATGCTTGTAATGTACATTATTATGTATTAAGGTATATTTAATAAATAAAACGGATTACAAACATTGAATATTGAGTTTTTTTTTTAAAAGATTCCCATACCAATTCATATTGAAATATACTATACGCCTGAATATTGGAATGTCGTAAGTGAGTTTACTTTGTCGTACGTGTATGGGATCGAAACAAAAGCTCATTTTTATGGCGTATACGACAAACTAATTTTGGGTAAAAACCTCTATAATTTGAAAACTAAAAGTCACTGGACAGTTTTGAATACATTTATAAGTAGAAGATATTCCACAGAATACTCTATTAAAAATGGAAAAAACTTCAGCGCTCAGTTTTTTTTTTATAGCAAAGCAAACCTTGAAATGCGATTTCCCAAAATCATGAAATTGGCGTATACGACAAAACAATTCTCGGGCGACGATATGTAACTTGGTTTATAAATCTTCCAAGAAACTTATGTTGAAAAGGAATGGAACAGACAAATTAACGGCGTTTTATTACTTAGTGAAGATATAAGTAGTGGCTTGTATGAGAATATTGATTATTTACTGACAAAAAGAATACATCAAGATATCTTAGAAAATTTATTTTCTATTATTCGGAGTAAAGGTGGTAACAACAAAAATCCTTCAGCTTATGAGCTTAATGTTTTGATGTCAAAAATTCCTTCCTCGAAGCTAATTACTTTCTCTGCATAGTAATTGCGAAGATGACGGTGTAGAATTTTTAAATTTAAACACACCTGGAAACTCAAGTTAAATTACGCGAACAATACTTCACTGTTTAAGGCTCCTGAGAAAATAATATGCGACGAAGCTTTGTGGAAATTTAGAAATGAATGTATAAAATGTATTTGGCTTTTAAAATGCTTCCAAAGAACAATTGTGCAAACTGTTCAAAATTTTTCCTAAAAACAAAATAGTGACTTTGGAAGTTTAAAAGCATCAACTGATAAATTTTTGAATACATATACATATGCAAACTTCATTTTAAAGTATTTCAGGGAATTTTCAGAGAACGTCCATATCAAAAGAATATAAGGAAGACAATGGCTTTGGAATGCATAAAAATCACAACCATTAGAGACTCAAGCCGGTTTGATGAGAAAAATCCTTGGTATGTACATCGAAACGAACTTCTTTATTTTGCACTACTTGTTCTCTTGCGAAAACATTGTTCTTGGAAAATTCAAAAATGTATTACAAGTAAAAATTAAAAAGTTCAAATTTTGTCAGGGAATAAACGTTCAAAAACGCTTTGAGAGAAATGCGAAGTGAGAAAGAGAGTGAGAGGCATGGGGAACTCACTTAAAACAAACACGCCATGAGTGAGAGGCACAAGAAACTCACTTTAAAAAAGCAAATGTAAAAAACATCCTTCTCAGAATTCATAATGTAAAAAAAAAACAAAGCAAAGTTAAACCGTTACTTGAATAAAAAAGAGGCTGGGTGCGACCCACACTGATAACTTCCCATTTGTGGTCTTGAAAACTGTATATTTATTTTTTTTCAAATACAAAAATTTTCAGCGAAACAAACTTTAGCCGTAAAATTCAAACAAACATTATTTTAAGCTGTTTTCTCATGAAAATAATGTTGCCCCCTGAAATTTGTACTATCCGCCAAAAATATTATGCTAAGGGACATTAATAAAGATCTCATTGTCGTGAGCAACAAAAAATTTTGTTAGCTGTCACTTAGTTTAACCAAAATTGTCTCTTAGCACACTATGATTCAACTAGAACTTTCTTCGTTTTTTTTCATTTCCTGAACAATTTTAGAAATGTCGCTTAGTAGATATACATTCTTACGGGAAGGTATCGATGTATAAAACAACATACTTTAGAAGGCACTATCGGTGTTCATTCCCCAGAAATTCGACTTGAAATACAATTTTAACTAGTTTTCACTAGAATTTTTAATAGTTTTTTTATTTAAAAAAAAACTATTAATTCTATATTTGTCAACTTTTTACCAATTGTACAAAATTATACTATGTATAAAATAAACTAAATTAGAAGTCAATATCACTACTAGTTCTCGAGAAATTTGAGTCGAAAAACAATTTTTACCAATTTTCAATAGAATTTTATATAGTTTTTTATTTTTTGTAAAAAAACTGTAAACTGATTTTTTTTTGAAATTTTCACCACATTATTTTTCTTAAAATAAAATTATTTTGAGTTTCAAATTATTTTCCGTTCTTAGAATATCTGGGTTAGGAAATTTTTTTTTCAGTTTTTTTTATTTAAAAAAATAACGGTATGTTCATTTTATTCCTAATTCATACTAAATCTGTATGACCTTATAATGAGTACATTAAATTTTATTTGAAATCAATAGCATTATTTTTTAGTGAGATATTTGAAACTAACCAAAATTTTTACTTTTTTTTTAAACCGTTATAGTACGTACGAACGTACGAACCTACGAACGTACGTACACACACACTCACAGACATCTCTCTAAAAGTGATTGATATAGCCTCTAGGGACCTTGAAACGTCGAGAAATGTCAAAAATTCTAATTTGACAAATCGGACCGATTACAATAACTCCCTATGGGAAGTTAATAATAAAAATCCCTTTAAATTGCCAACGGGAGAACATCATTTGTAAAAAAAACTATTCGAAGATAATTTTCTATATATATGTATATGTACAAAGTTACATATGTACTTATGTAGAAAGAAAATCTTCGTCATTTAAACAAAAATACAGAAATAACCATTACCGATAAAGAAAAATACATGCACAAACTTTTTTCTTCAGCAACAAAAATTGTAAACAAAGTTCAAAAGAAAATATTGAAGCATCATCCTCATGGAAATTAACTCAAATTTATTCAATGAAAAAATTTAATCTCTTTTTCTTAACACAACCCCCTTACCACCGCATATGCTTTATTATTTCATTCTGTAAAAACAACTAAAATTTGTAGGTACCTACAATAAACTTTAGTGTGTTACACTTATCAACACTAATGCTCTCTTATGCACAAAAGAGATTTAAACAACCTTGACCAAGAAGAATTCGATGCATAAGAATCACAAACACAAAAAAAAATAAAATGCACGACTGGATCGCACGAACTTGCTCTTATGTAAAAGTACTTTAGAATTTAAGATACATTTTATAAATATAAAACATGGATTCAATGAGATAATAATATTCAAATGCACAAAATTGCTATCTGGATTCCGGAAAAGTATGAATTTATGCAAATAAACTTTAAAAAAAACGTTTTATTATTAAATAAATTTTTTATATAAGAAATTTCTTTAAAATTTTTCGAGAAAAAAATGTGGGATGCGAATTTTAAGTATTATATAATATTGATTTTAGGAAATAATTTCAAAAAATAATCGTTCATAGGTTTTGAAGATATTGATTTAAGAAAAAAAATTTTTTTTTCAAAAAAACCCAACAAATATTTTTTCGAATATTTTTATATACAATATTATTTTAAACTTAAGGGGACTCCTGCTGAAAATTTTGGGTTAAAATCCTTAAGGCCGTTAATGAGAAAGTCGAAAATAAAAAAAAAAACGGGTCTATGGCAGGTACCCCTAATAAAATTTTGACCCAAAATTTTGTTTGACCAAAATGTAGCTTATGTTCATAATATCACACTAATTTTTTTTATCAAAATCGTCAAAGCCGTTTTCGAGATAAATAAGATTTTGCATTACGGGTGTATGGGGGGTACCGTTAGTTTTGGAGTTAAAAAAAAAATTTCAATTTTTCCTCTAGGAAATCACCGAAGACCCTTAACTACCGAGTTTAAAGAAAATACCTCCGGTAGTTTAAACTGTATTCGAGGTACAGAAATACAGACATACAGACAGACAGACGGAATTGCCGGACCCACTTTTTTCGTCTTCGCTATCATCGTAATGTCAACTTTGATCAAAATCTCGAGTTCGATTTTTTTTCCAAATGCAGAACTTGCCCTATAGTACCTAAAGTAAAAACACGCACACCTTACACAAAAGTCAAGAAAGGAGGAAGACTGAAGAGATAAGACAAAAAAAGTAAATACAACAAACAACTTGATAATACAAGAAACCATCATGTCCTTGTATAGTCAATACGGGTTCGATCCAACTGGGACGTAGGCAGTAGGTCCCAGGCATTTGAAAATTGGTAATTTATTTTTGCTCTGCGTGCAATGGTGCAATATCTATGGAACTAAGAACTATAGTATCTGTGCTTCTACGTTAAGAGATGACTGTGCAAATGCGATTGCAGATATGTCAACCAGGACTGCGAATTTTTGAATTAAAAAATCCTTAAGTCATAAGCCTATAGATGACTTGTGAATTAAAAAAAATTAATTCATAAGATATTTGGTGACTTATGAATTAAAAAAAAAATTCAATTCACAGCCCCCAAAGTGACTTATGAATTAAAAAAAAATTTAAATCCTAAGCTACTGAGTGACTTATGAATTAAAAAAAATTTAATTCACCACCTACTAAGTGACTTATGAATTAAAAAAAAATCAAGTCATCAGGGAGTAAGTGACTTATGAATTAAACAAAATTTAATTCACAAGTCAGTTGGTGACTTGTGAATTAAAAAAAACTAATTCATAAGTTAGTTGGTAGATTGGAAATTTTTAAGCTTGTTTTGACTACATAATTATTTAATTATTAACGAAAGCTTTTGGAGAATTTTTTGGGAGTTGCCGTTTATGCAGTCCTTACGAGTATAATTCAATTAAATAAAAAGCAATATTGATAAAATCTTTGTGTTGAGCAAATAATGGGTTATCATTATATAAATTTCGTGAGTGCATATTTTTATGCATATGCCTTTAAATGTTTTGTTTTCATATTTTAAATGAGTTGATCATTTGATATTTTTTTGTAAAATTGTTTCAAGTACCTGAAACTAATTCAATGTGTATTTTCAATCAAATTGAAAAAAAAAAACATTCCGTTTTCTTAATTAAGCACTTCGAAACTTTTGGTACCTATTCAGTAAGTATAACATTTAATTTTAATTTTTAATTTTGCATATCTTTTTAGCTTTCAAATCTACTTTTTAAATCATAAGATTATCACGCTAGCTTATAAATTATCCATTTCATAATTTTTCTAATCAGCATTTATCCATTAACTTATGAATTAAATTTTTTTTAATTCATAAGTCATTAAGTTGGTTTTGAATTAATTTTTTTTAATTCATAAGTCACTTATTTGCTGATGATTTGAATTTTTTTAATTCATAAGTCACTTACTTGCTGATGATTTGAATTTTTTTAATTCATAAGTCACTTACTGGCTCATGACTTAAATTTTTTTAATTCATAAGTCACTTAGTAGGTTCTGAATTTTTTTTTTTTAATTCATAAATCACTAAGAAGCTTATGATTTAATTTTTTTTTAATTCACAAGTCACCAACTGACTTGTGAATTAATTTTTTTTTAATTCATAAGTCAGTTCCTAGCTACTGAATTATATTTTTTTTAATTCATAAGTCACTCACTAGCTTGTGAATTAAAGCCAAGCTTAAGCTAACAAGTGACTTAAACTTTTGCAACCCTGATGTCAACATTGTTAAGTGTTCTGTAATTCAACCATAGTATATATTCTTTATAATGGAGGGAGTATTCTTATATAAAGAGCCTATTCCACGGATTTTCCCTTAACAGTACTCGTGTTGAGCAGTAAAATTGTGTTTAAATCAAGTTATTTTCATTTATCTCAGGTACACTGAGTTTTACCTTTAAACCTACGACGACATGTATCCGCTATAAATAACGAAAATCATTTCCAATATCGTCATTAAAACTATAGTCTGTATACCAAAATGTAAAGTCTACGATAAGGACTTTGCCGAACACATCCCATCATCCCCGCAACTATATGCCGCTCTCATTATGGATCAGATAATTTATTAGCACGAAATTACAAATGAGCATTTTATTTACTTCTATTAATCAACTCGCCCAGCAAAGTTCAATACCATAGCTTCGAGGACATTCTGTGGTGCCGATATTTCCGCCACATACTAATGAGATTTTATTTGTACCTGCTGGGTCATTATTCTCATTCATTTCATGGCCTACCATCTATTTTGGTGTTCTAGTTATAGGTTCAACCTAAAACCACCTCCCATATTGTTTCCATAAAAAAAAAAAATAAATAGAAGCATGTTCGATTAATCATCAACCAGGACCAACATGGTCGAATTGGCAATAGTTTGAACAAGGTAAATCGAATTAATTTCATCGGCTATTATTGGGAAAAAGCTCCCAAAACGGGATCAACATCAGTAATTTTTAATTAAATTTTGCTTTCTGTTAAGGAGATTAATGGTCCTCTGATTTATCGTGTAAGCATTCAGGACGATAGAAAATCGTTTGGTTTGTATAAGTCCTAGAAGATGTTTATCAATCCTCAAGCAATCGCTGATGCTCTTCTTTTATGTACGTACTTACATATACGAAATTGAGTGTTACTTTATTTTGCGGGTGTCAAAAAGCTTTTAAGTCTAATTTGGAAGCAAGTACTTGTTTTACTTTATGTTCTGCAGATACAGGGTGTTTAGAAAAAAATCATCATTTTCAAGGCGATATTTCTTATTAATAACAGTCATGACGGCGAAATCGAAAATATCATAAGATGGCCAAAAGTTTTAAGGTTTTCGTAGATTCTGGTGATTATGATTTTCCATTCGGGCCTTCAAAATATCGCCCTAAAACATATTTTTCAATTTCTAATAGGTTGTGATATAGTAAATTCGATTCCGGCCTTAGAATCGTGTTCAATTGGGAGACTTATAAATTTGATCAAAATGTTTTTGGAAGAAAAAAGGTTCGGCGTATAACAGATTTGGTAACTTATTTAGGCGTATTTGACTTCCCAACACTTCCCTCACTTCATTTTAAAGGATTTATATATCTATATATAAAGAGTGTAAGCGTACAAATTGTGAAAGTATTAATCTTGCAACAAGGTTCGAAGATTTGTTGCCATACTCTATGTATAGCCTTAAGGACCACGAAGTTTTCAACTCAGGTCAAGAGTTGAAGAAAACTATTACTTGAAAACTTTGTCAACTTTGAACAAACAACAATTATTGTAATTCGGATGTGTGGCAACAAATGTTCAAAATTGCATGCTGATTACTTTTTACCCAAACAGAAGCGAAAACATGTAAAATAAAGAATTTTCATTTATCTTGCATTCGGTACCAAGTAGTGTGGGAGTCTTACCGCACGAAAACTAACTAGATCAGGACCAATCCAGCAATGATCGACGGATAATTTTTCTTTTAAACCACATTAAACGAAATTTAAACTTATAATACTTTCCCATAGACCTTCAGCTTATTGATCGTGGTTCTTTTAAGCTTTCCAATATTGTGTCGTTCATTTGGCGACTTATATTTCATAGTTGTTATCAGTTTGAAGTCGTTGATTGTATGATACAGCATGTTTTTAACTACTTCTTTGGCCAATTCCATTTAAAGGTCACTATTTTTTTTATTTTTTATTCCACAATTGACTTTGTTCTGGAATTCATTCCTGGAGTCATTCCATATCGTATCATAATTTAAAACCCCATTGTTGCTTCCAAATTAATTTTTATAGTCAGCGTCGTTCAGTTTTTTTTAGCCCTTGTAACGGCATCAATATTACAGTATCGTCAGCAAAGACGGCCATAATAGAGTTGATGTCCATTAGAATATCGCTAGTATATACAAAATACAAGGTTGGTCCCAGGAAGCTGCCTTGGGGTAACCCGGCTTTAATATTTTGTAGTAACAAGTAATTTTGATCGAAAAGTATTCTTCAAAGTCGGTTCGTAACGTAGAATTTTAGTATTCCTTAGTACTGAATAGGAAGTCCCTATAAATATTGCACTCATTCTCAAGAACCAAACCTTGTCAAAAACTTGAGCAACATCTAAGAATAAAGCTGAACAATTCATAATACAATAGAGGAGTAAAGAGCACATCAAACAACAATGGTTCCATTTGGATTGCCTTAAACCAAAAAAAATAAAATGCACGACGAACTTGCTCCTATGTAATAGACTAGGAATTTTAAAAACGAATGTTATAAGAGAAAACTGATCATACGGATAAAATTATTTTTTTAAATTCTTTTAATAGTAAGAGATAAAAACACAATGTTATGCAAATTATGCAAAAACAAACAAAAATCGTTGTTGTGGTTTCTTTAAAAAAATAAACTTTTGTATACAAAATTTTTAAAACATTTTTAAGAAAAAAATTTGGCACGCCAACCTTAGGTTTTTATTATTGTGCGAATTAAAGTTAAATTTAAAAAAAAATATTGAGCCGTTTTTGAGATATCGAATTTTCCAAAAAAATGATGAAAAATGATATTTTTTTTTAATTCCAAAAAAAATTTTTTTCTTAAAAGTTTGAAATGAAATATTTTTTCAACATTTTAGAAAAATTTCATCACAACAAAATGGTTCTATGGTATGTTCCTACAAGCTGAAATATCTTGATTTCTATTTTTTTTTCATTAAATTTAAGATAATACAAATTTGTTGAAAGAAAAATAATTTTATCAAAATTCTAGGCGCCGAAAATACGATTTTTGAAAATCATTTTTTAACATTTGTATGGTGGGTGCCTTTATTTTTAGGTAAAATATTTTTTTTTTTCACATCTTGTAGATTATATTGAGAAAATTTTATTTCTCAAGTTTAAAAAAAATCTAGCATAGGGTTTTCGAAATATTGAGTTTTGAAAAAAAATGTTGAATTTTTTTTTTTAATCCAATTTTTTTTAAATTGAATACACAATACTATTCAAATTTTTGGGGAGCCTTTTCGACCATTACCTAGCTTTATTAAATAAAATTTTTGTGTATTTTTAGTTTTTAAATCTGTCGAACAGTTTTTGAGAAAAAAAAATATTTATAAAATTTCGAAAAAAATTCGTATGGCAGGTACCTTTATTTTTGGTCTTAAGAAAAAAACATGTGGGGGGAAAAATTAAAAATGATATCTACCAAGTTTAAATAAAATCGGGCGTGCCGTTTAGGCTGCAGTCGAGCAGACAGACAGAATTGCGAGATCTACTTTTTTAGTCTTCGCTATCATCGTAATGTCAACTTTGATCAAAATCTCGAGTTCGTTTTTTTTTCTGAATGTGTACTTGTGTACTTAAGGGTCTTAAGAAAATGCAACACCCCTGTTGTTGATATCATCTATGCGGCAGCGAATAGGGAGTATAAGCACATCTGCTACGAGAAAAGAAAACAACACGAGCACCAAACATTAGAAATTAATTTTAAACACTCCTTGTAAGATGAATTAGAGCGCCACCTATCGGTTGGTTGTTTTCTTAAAAATTATGCAGACTCCGGCTATGCGCTTCAAGCGTCCGCCGTCAAATAGCTTTCATGCAAATTCCCGACTATGACACTCCAAGTTTAATTCAATATTCCATTCCAAACAAACAAAAAATGTGTGTTGATCCGATCGCTCCCAAAACTTAACAGAAACGCCCAATAAGCTAATCTGAAAATTGCATGAAAATTTCATTAAAATTGGTCACCTAGGAAAAGCTATAGGGATTACTCGTACCAGAATTATTAATGCATTTCAAATCTTAAATGAGGAATGACTCATTAAAAATGCCTAATTTCTTGATAAAGTTAAAAAAGACATAATTATTAATCAGAAAACTATGCTGTGCTTTCTATTAATATCGAAAAGTAACGAGATATATTTTTATAAAATACATTTTTTTTTATCATCATTTTTTTTTAAATCTTTATTTCATATTCAATGGCACTTTGATTTCTTCTTGGAATATGTGAGGATTTGAAGAAACTATTTGCTTTTTGGGGAAGATGCTGATTTGCTTTCTTTGTTTTTTAAGTTCGGTCCAACGTTAATTAACCAACTTCATCAAGACTAAACGGAAGATCTTCGATTTTATTAACTATTCTTGGTTTTTCTGACAGAAATATTATATTGCTGCAGATTCTTTGACAAACTCATTTTTAAGAAGCCTTCAATACCTAGTTGATCTTGCACGAGAATTCTTCTAGATCATCTTTTTACCAAAAATCAAACGAAGATAAACAACGCATGTTAGAAGTTTCAGACAAAAGATCATTTATGAAGATATGGAAGAGTGTTGGAGACAAAACGGAGCCTTGCGAAACACCAGCATTTATTTTATAGTTATCATGATTTAAACTGTCCAATAGAACTTTTATTGAGCGGTCCAAAATTTAAGTTCTAATTCAAAGAAGAAGAGTCCCTCTTCGATACTAAATGCATGCAAAGTCGGCAGCAACTAACCTTAGGGAAATGATGAGGCAGACTCCCAAAAAAAGGCCCTGCTCCTCCTCTAATGGGGCCAGAGCCCTACTGGAGGAAACAAGATTAAGAACGAATTCAAAATAGAAGAAGAGGTCAGAAGAACCAAAAACTGGAAAGAACTCCTAAAACTGAGGCAGGCCAAACCACTTCTTGGGAACTATAACCAAGATCGTTTCAAGAACTGTGATGGAGAATTCAGCAAGTTTTCTTTGACGAAGCACAACCAATATATATATATATATACAGGGTGTCCCACAGTCACCGCCCCAAACGAAAACCATAGATTTCTGAGGTCATTTTAAGTCGAAAAACTTAAGAGGTCGTTTTCTCGTTTTCGTCCCGTTTTCGAGTTATAACGGTTTTTATGATTTTTGCTCTCTTTTCCCTTAACTGGCTTTATCTTTGCCAAACTACGTTCGATTCGTAAGATTTTTTTTATAACCAATCAAGAATTTATTACAGTTTTAGTTTGTCTCAGAACTTTTTTTTTCTGCGGGCAACCGTTTCTCCGCAATTTTGCATCAAACCCAATAATTTTTAAATACAAAATTAACTTTTTCTGAGCTATTGTGGTTAAGAAAAGGACAAATAGATAAAGTTGTCCCATTTCAGCGTATATTAATAACATTTCCAGATATTTTTGATTAGTGCAATCCATTGTTCGCAAATAATTGAGAAAAAACTACAACTTGAATAACAAATCCAAATTGGAGTATAAAGTGAAAGAACACGACGCGGACACTAGTTCACGCGAGAAAGACATTTACAACCTTCAAATCATAATGCAAATCTTTACTGTTTACATAAGTTAACGGTCTTACTAATTAACTTTATCTATTTGTCCTTTTATTAACCACAATAGCTTAGAAAAAGTTAATTTTGTATTTAAAAATTATTTTTTTTTTAAATTCACTCAGTTTGTTTATTTTTTGTTAATTACATTTAGTATTCTTTTTAAGGAAAAAAAATATTACATTTTAGAAAATGAACTGGGCTTTAATAATAAGTGAAAAAAAATTAATACTCATTAATGTGTTTTTTTGAATAAATTGATATCAAAGTGAAAAAACTACTTAAAAAACGAAAAAATTGGGTTTGATGCAAAATTGCGGAGAAACGGTTGTCCGCAGAAAAAAAAGTCTTTGGACAAACTAAAACTGTAATAAATTCTTGATTGGTTATAAAAACAATCTCACGAATCGGACGCAGTTTGGCAAAGATAAAGCCGGTTAATGGAAAAATAATAAAAACCGTTATAACTCGAAAACGGGACGAAAACGAGAAAATGACCTCTTAAGTTTTTCGACTTAAAATGACCTCAGGAATCCATGGTTTGCATTTGGGGCGGTGACTGTGGGACACCCTGTATATATATAATAAAAAAAAGTCAGTTTAAAAGAATGTATTATATGTATACAATTATATAATTCCTTTTATTTATTGATACAAGTTACCCAATAATTGTGTGATCCGTGCTCTGCTGAGGTTAAAGTTAAAGTGGCAGAGAAAAGCTCTGCTTAGCAAGAAAACAGCTAAAGTAACTCAAGATCAAAATACAACCCATTGCAACTGTGGCTTTCCAGTGGACTCTCGTGAAATATAAGTACAGCTTTTGAGAGATTAATGAATTTAGTAATTAAACCACTCAAATCTGAAGCCGCAAGTACAGTGGAGTTGTAGATTGATTAATATGAACAAAATTTATATTTATATAAAAAATAGCAAATTGAATAAAGGAGAAGTTAATTCACAAATTAGGTAAACAATTTTTTTTGTAGTCATTTGTATTTAAATTTTGTAGTCCAAAACAAACTGTATCAGCTTAAGTAGGAAAAGTCTACGAATAGTAACGGGACTCCTCACAGGCTACTGGTCTGGTATACAGCCTCACATGCAGATTCTGCAATATTTGAAGAAAAATTGTTAAATCAGGGTAGGTCGTAGTACATACACACAGATGGAATTACAGGACCCAATTAGGGTGTGATCTTTTTTGTCGTAATTTAGGTTTAATTAAAATTTCGAGTTCGATTTTTTAACGAATGAAAAACTCCGCCTAATGGAATTTTTGACTTTTTTTTATCGCCTATTGGGTATTAAACGCACCTCTTTGTTAAAATAAAATTTTTCAATTTACTTAAATTCATTTATCACATCGTAATTTTGCATTTAAAAACCTAAATTTTCCCGATTTTTAGATATTTCAAATCATTCTAAACCACCCTATATATTTAATTCGTACAAATACTACGTTCGTCGTTCGTGAGAGCAGAGAACATGTTTGATTACGAATTTCTCATGCAATGTATTTTCATGGAAGCGTGATTCAAATAAATTAGAGGTACACATGAGAAGCACTACCAGAAGGAAAAACAAAAGGTTATCTTTACAAGGACTTTTGAAGTGGTCATACATTATCAGATGCTACTTTTGTCTACACAAACAGAGACACACAAACACACATAAAGGTTTGCGATTTTGCTGAATGGAAGGTATTAACGCAATTCAAACAAAATCGAAATGAATTGTTCGGAAAAGTTTTATTAATCGAAGTTCAAATAAATAATTACATTAAAATAAGTAGATGGACAAAAATGGCCATCCTCTTTCTATGCGGATCTTTGAAGACAAAATTTCAAGCAGAATCTTTTCCCTGATCAATATCAATTTGAATAAGTCGATTTAAAAAGCGCCGTAGAGGAGGGAATAAATACTTTGTTTTATGGCTAAGATTTTAAGAGAAATATGTAGTAAAATTTAAAATTTGTGATGTAATTCCTATTTTTTGTTTGATTTGATGGAACTGTATAACTTAATTTGTGTAATATAGTACAACCAATAGGGACGGATGATTGCAGCCACATTATTGAAGGTACATCAATCACATGCTAAATCAACGTGCTCAATAATATGTTTAAATGGGTCTTCATTTCGCGAACTTTGCCCAACTTACGGACGACATAATCGTCCTTCAGAGAGGATTTTTATTTAATTATACTGATGGATAAATTCGAGTCGTCAGGTTCAGTGAACAATCCGTCAATACCTGTACGTTAAGAAAACGCAAGATCTGCTGAATATATCGCCGCTGTCTGTGAGAGTGTGCAAATTTGCATCATGCCTACAACCGCACAAACTTAAACTGACCCAGGAGCCCAGAGCTAACAACCATCGACAAGAACGTATATTCCCTTACTGGGTTCTAGAGCAGTTGAAAGTTTACGCCAATTTCGGTCGAAAAGGTCCATTTGTGGATGATTGGTTTTATCAAGAAGCAAAATTGTCGCTGTCTGTGAGAGTGTGCAAATTTGCATCATGCCTACAACCGTTCAAACTTGAACTGACCCAGGAGCCCAGAGCTAACAACCATCGACAAGAACGTATATTCCCTTACTGGGTTCTAGAGCAGTTGAAAGTTTACGCCAATTTCGGTCGAAAAGGTCCATTTGTTGATGATTGGTTTTATCAAGAAGCAAAATTGTCGACAGATAGTTTACGCCAATTTCGGTCGAAAAGGTCCATTAGTGGATGATTGGTTCTATCAAGAAGCAAAATTGTCGAATTTGGCACGATCACAATCCATACGAGATCCATTTTACTGTAATACATCCAGAGGAAATAGGAGTTTGGTGTGGATTTTGTGCTGGGACATCATCAGTCCATAATGCTTTGAGAACACTGTTGGCCAGTCCATCACCGTCAATGGCGGGCGTAATATTTTGGCCCAAATTGGATAATATTGACACAATTAACACGTGGTTTCAACATAACGGCACTTCGTGTCCTGCAGTCCGTGGCACAATGGACATTGTGCAAGAGCTATTTCCGAACATGGTTATCTCACACGGAGGCGATGTCAATTGGCCACCGAGATCGTGCGTTAGACTTCTTGTTTGGTTGTCTTAAGTCATACGTCTATGCGAATAAGCCACAAACTACCACAGCTCTGAAAGGTTGAGCCTGATTCATAAGGTTCTAACGAGGTGGGAAATATTGGAAACTTATTTCCGAAGAGAGTGCTGTGTAGCCTGAACAGTGGGATTTTTGAGAAGAAGTTTTGGCCGAAATGAAACACCCACCGTGCCTGCTGTACGAAAATGTGGCTGTTGTAGCCGAGAGTGTAAGACTCAATTCACGAACATTAACTCGAAATCGATTTAAACAGGTCAACAGCTCACTCACTAGCCTGAGGAGAATTCTGCACACAAATCTCGAATTATTCGCTTACAAGGTCCAATTGACTCAGCAACCGAAGGCTCACGAATATCCGCTCCGTTATCGCTTCGCAGTTTGAGCCTAAGAGCAGGTTGAATTGGACCATTTTTCTTCGAAAATGAAGATAACGTTTTAGTCAACCGTGGGCGGTAAAAAGCCATGTTAACCGACTTTTTTTTTTACTGAAATTGAAGACATGGATTAGGACGATTTTTAATTCATGCAGGATGGCACGGCCCGCATACCTCGCAGCCCATACTACAATCGATCTTTTACCCACCAAATTCCCAAATCGTGTTCTTAGCCGTCTTGGCGATGTCCGAATCGGAGCTGCGATTTGACCCCTTTGGAGTTTTTTTTTGCTGGGGAATCGTGAAGGACCGATGTTGTGGAAACGATTCAAGCAAATAAGGCCAATATTATCCAAGTAATCCGTAAAATACAGCCCGAAACCATCAACAAGGCCTTGGAAAATTGGTGTGAAAGAATACGCTGCTGCTGTTGCAATATTATTACCGAATCTTAGGACGAATTAATATGATGACGATAACTTTAAAACCGCGACTTTGGATTATACGAATCCAATTATAATTATAGCAAAACAAGAACAAACGAATTAATTATTATTAAATTGTGCAACCGGCACACGCAAGGGATATGATCGAATTGACGAAATGTCAAAGAGATCAACGAAGTATGATTGAGAGAGAAAGAGATTAAAAGTATTGCAACAACACTGCGATGGGTAACGATGCAGCCAACCGGCTAGTCAGCTGGAGGTGGGTTCGTCGAATTGAAATTTTAATAAAAAATGAGTAAACAATTCATATTGAATCAAAAGAAGAATTTGGGTGCTATGCGAATTTAATTAAATCAATGCAAGTACTGGGGCGTACTTACGTTGTAGGGTGGGCGCCAGGAAACTTTTTTATGGTCGTTTGCCTTAACAGGGGTGCCGTAATTGTTCTTTAAAAATATGAAGGAAATACAAATTTAAATTCCCAATGGGAAGTAAGAAAATTTTATTCAAAAATATCTAGGAAACCTTGGCTTGCGCCTGGATTAAAACCTAGAATTTTTTCAATAATATCACCGCTATCACTCGGTCCCGAAATAAAACAGATAATTCAGACTACGGTAAAGGGGGTCGCACGTCTCACAATTTTGAGATTATCAAATCGAAATCAAAGGCCAACCGAATAAATATTTAACAACACTTTTTATCAATGATTTAAATTTTTTAAAAACTAACACTCCACTTATCTTTTCAAATCTTATTTCCTTTTCTTCCTCCTTCTTTCCTCGATAACTTTACTCGCCCCATTCTGGCGATTTGCTTAACTCTCCAATTAAGAACTCCTTCTTTGAATTCTTTTAATATTCTTTTTCGAAACACTTTTACACTTTTATTCTATTTTTCTCAACGTTTGTATTCTTGTTCTTTAACTTTCTATTATTTTATTTTCTACCAAACAAATTTTCCAATTGCCTATCGGCTTAACCAGTCAACCAAGAATTGGTTGAATAGTTTAGCCTTTATTCCTCTTTTACTCTCTCTCTCTCTCACACACAATCACTGAATTCCCCAAGTTGTTGGTGCCGTCCCAAAACTTGACGAATCCAAGGCCGTATCCTGACGTATTTACAATTACTATTTCTGAGAAAAATAAAAGAAATTTATAAAAAGTTGAAGATTCTATTTTGAGCTTTATCTCAGCTACTCTACTATATTTTACTATTCTTAACTAATTCGAAAAAGGAGCCAATAATAGTAATTAATCTCTTAACAATTTTGAGGAACCGAAGAAGGAAGGCAAATATTCAAATTAAACTACTTAACGCGCAATCTACTATTCCGTGGACCTTTGTGCAGAAATGGGGGTATTGAAGGGATAGCGTTAAGCGTTCTATTCTTTTACGCTGGTCTCTTATTTAAGTAAATTTTAAATAGAGAATTTTAGGGTGAGCTCAAAGCCATCTTCAAAAATGTAAGTTAAGTTATGTTGATGTTGTAGAAGTTGCGTTGTTTACATGTTCACTTAAAGTGTACGTGTATGTTTCGTTCTGTTGTTGTCTTCCAATTTCCTTAAGGGTACAAGAACTTCCCCATTCTCTATGAAGATGACGTGTGAGTCTCCAGCCCATCCGCTGGCTCAGCAGGGTCGAATTATAAGATACCTATTTTGTCATCCTTTTTGAGCTACTCTCAAGCTCCATGAGGACAACCGACTCAAAATGTGGGTCGAAAAATGGGAATGGTTGGGATGGAAGGGAAAACAAATAGCGAGAGTAAGCCTATGACCAAACAACATAGTCGAAAGAAGTTTTTAAGAACCGAAATTGAGAATGGTTTTTGTTGCGGTAAATCTTACCGTAAGACTGCGAAGCTAGCCAAGGGTGCCACTTGAATGACGTTGTATTTCATTACCAATGGGAATGTTTGCTCTTGTTAATAAAGCTATAATACATGGACAAAATTTAGTTTTGCTCATTTTATTGCATTTTTAAAAAGAAATTTGCATTTGGCCCTCCCTTTAGTTCAACTGTACTTTAGCTCCATAATAGTTATCAGAGTCGGACACTGTCTAAAAAAGAAGAATCATGCTTTACAGTATTTTCAAACAATTTCTGCAGAGACAGGGTGGACGGAGTTGAAAATGAAGTTTTCCAATTGTACTGAAATCTGGAATAAAATTGTACTGAAATGATGTCAATTGTACCGAAAACGAATTTTGTATAAAAAAATCAATAATTCAACTATTTAAAAGTTTTCCAAAGTATTTTATTTAAAAAAATCAAAGCAGAAATGATCAGTTTGTCTTCTTTTAATATTTATTTATTTTATTTATTTTGCAACAATCTCAAACATGTCTTGCATTTTTTTCTTATTTGTAAAACATGGGGATGAGGGACCTCTAAACTAAAAAAAAGGAATTTTATTTGATTAATCTTAAATTTTCTTGTTGTTCAATCCATACAAGTAGCTTTTCAAATAAAAAAAGATTTAATTCAAGTCTATTCGACTTTAAAATAAATGCTTAAAAAAATCCCATTTATTTAGTGTTAATTTCAATAAAAATAGAATTAATAATAATGCAATGCATATTAAAACGAAATTAAAAAACAAAATTATTATTATTATTAAACTAAAAACAATAATAATAATAACTATATAGTTTTAATATACATACAGTCAGCGTCAAAATTGAGTGCACACAACAAGTTTTTTATGTCAGGGCAAAAATATATATAATTTAATGTATGAAAATAAAGTTTTATTATGTCCAAATACAGTAAAACCCGCTTAAGAGAAACTGCAAAATGTAACAGTTTTGCTTTCACTTAAGCGGGTTTTTCACTTAAGCGAACCCCATTAAGCGTAGATTTAATGCTAGAAACAATATTGTTTTTATCTTTTGAACTTGCCTTGAAAGAAGTTAAATAAAACAACGATTAAATAACGCAAAAATATGTAATTTATTGAAAAACAAAAACTAGCAAATTTTTGTTCTGTTCGATCCAATTTTTTTTTTCACTTAAGAGAGTTTTTTTCAATGAAAAATATTAAAAATTAACTGAAAATATGTTATCCGGATTTTTCGCTTAAGCGGGTTTCACTTAAGCGGAGTGTTTTAAGGGAAATTGGTCGGAAAATACTTGGGGATGAAAAAAGTGTTTCAGGTAAGCGGGTTTTTCTCTTAAGCGGGTTTTACTGTATATCTATTTACAAGTTCATTTATTTCAATAAGACACATATTGACGATATTTAAAGATTTAAAATGAAAGAGGTCTCAATTTAGACGTCAAAAATGAGGGCACACTTTTAATTTTGTTTCAAGCTCAGCGCCCTTTTTTCTCCAAATTTTTGTCTTTTTAGCACCATCGAAAATTTCGAATTTACTTTCATCACTAAATAAAGCAGTTTTCCAGAAAGAAAGTCCAGAGTTTTTATATTTTTTTGCAAAGTCTATTCTCTTCTTTATACATATTCGCCTTAGATATGAACAGCTTTTTACGCTGAACTTTGCCATGTAAGCCATGTTTATGCAGCTGTCGGGTACTGTATTCGTACTTACGAATGTTCCGGTGTCTTGAGTAATTCTTTCTGCTACTTTTACTGAACTGGTTTGAGGATTTTGCTTAACCTCCCTCACAAAACGCGAAACAGTTAAACGACTCAACTTTAGAGGCCGACCACTTCGTTTTAAGTTTTAAATTTTTCTGTACGTTTTATATTTATCAATAATTTTTTTAATGCCACTGGAGCTTCTTTTTGTAATAGCTGCAATCTTTCGTACGGATTTACTTTCTTCGCTTAGATTCGCTATTATTTTTCTGGTTTCCAGATCGATTTCTTTACGCATTGTTACTTTTTTTGAAATTCCGTTTATTCGACTTGTCACCACGAACACTAAAAATAAACAATTTATTCTTAGTTTGCGTACGCATTCTTTGTTATCTCATTTTGTTTTAAGAAACGGCGTTTTTTCAGAGCTAAGAGAGCATGGTTGCTGTCAAAAGCGTTAAATATCGTAAATGTGCTCTCACTTTTGACGCGATATTTTAGACAGTTTTTTTTTTTTGTTCTTCTACTGTTTTCTTCATTTTAGTTGTAATCAAATAAATTGAATGTCAAAGCCTAATTATAAGAACCTAATATTCATCATGTGTACTGAATGTTTCGTTATAATTATGTATATATTTGATGATTATGAAAAAAACAATATAGTGTGCACTCACTTTTGACGCTCACTGTACATACATAAAATAATATAATATAATATAATATAATATTAAAAGAAAATGAAAACAAAATATTAATGTAACGGAATCTATCAGCCATTTTCTCTTCTTTTTATTCTAAAACAAAAAAATATATATGTATTAAAATAAGAACTTTTTGGAAATATTTTTAACATATCATTTAAGTCCAGTTTGCCTCCAATAATCGATATCAAAAGTACTCCTCGTTGTCATCTTTGGGCTTGTACTTGCTCTACTGCTTCTCTTTGTTTGATTTTACCTGCTTCTATTAACACTTCAATAACTCTATCACTCCTACAAAGTAGAAGAAGTTCTTACACCATTGCAAAAACTTCTCCAACTACTACTATCACTTGAACTAATACTTCTACTACTGCTCTTAATATTTTTTCTATCAGAACTAATTATAGTAGACGTAGTACTTATATTACCACTACTTCTACTTTCACAACTACCGTCCCTAGGTTTTAGGAATGCATCTAATTCTCTTTCTTGTCAAAATTCTCCTGTTTAATATGGTGCCAGTACTCTACTACTGCTAATACTACTATAGAACTACTTTCAGTTGCACTATTTCTCTCTCTACACCTAATTTCCATTCTAACACTACTGGTTTGTATATTGTTCCACTTAATTTATTTCAGTCCTGTCGTTTGGATTTGTACTTCCACTAGAATTACTGCTGCTGCTACTCTTTCTATTATGTAGTACATTTAATGCTACTACTCTTTCTATAAGTAGTAGATTTAAGTAAACTTCGTTTACCACTACAATTACCTATCCCGTTCCCTATGCTGTCATAGTGATTTCTCCTAGGAGTACTATTTCTTCTGTTAGATTCTGTACAAGGTTTTTGAATTAGAGTCTAAACAGGAAAAAAACAAAATAAATATTTTTTTTTTCATTTATAAAAAAAGTTTTACTCACAGTTTTTTCTAAAATTTCAGCCTCAGCAGGCTTTTTCCAAAATTTCAGATTTTCCAACGAAAAAAACGCTTTGCACGACTTCCTTTTGCCAAAAAATGCAGTAAGCTATGGAAAAAAAAAATAAAATAAAATTATACATAATATTAATTAACTTTTAAAGATTAAAATATAATTTTCTTACTTTTTTTAACAGACACATTTTCACAAAATTCAAGTTTTTCTTAAGAGCTTCTGATATCTTGCTTCTCTCACAAATATTTTTTCTGATTTCTCACCACCTTATATAGTAAACTAGCCGGCCCGTACTCGCGTTGCTTCGCAAATTATAACTACGAATATTTTTTTAATATTAATTTTAGCATACATATGAAAGCATTTCTCAATGGGACTGAGATAATTTTCTACAATAATATTAATTTTAGTTTATATACAAGTACCGTTAATAACATTTTGCCCCAAATTTTTTTTAACAAAATGTAGTCCATATCCATAATATTATACCTAATTTGTTTATCAAAATCGTTAGAGCCTTTTTCGAGATAAATAACAGATTGGAATACGGCTGTATGGGGGGTACCGTTAGTTTTGGAGCTTAAAAAAAATTTCAATCCCTTAACTACGGAGATTGAAGAACAAACGGCTAGTGGTTTAGGATGTAGGGAGTGGTACAGACATACAGACACTGAAATAGGAGCTTCTGCATAAATATTTTGGTTAAAATCGTTAGAGCCGTTAATGAGAAATTCGAAAATCAAAAAACCGTTCTATGACAGGTACCGTTAATAATATTTCCCTCCAAAAAATTTTTTTTACCAAAATGTAGTCTATATCCATAATATTACACCTAATTTTTTTTATTAAAATCGTTAGAGCCGTTTTCGAGATAAATAAGATTATGCATTATGGGTGTATGGGAGGTACCGTTAGTTTTAGAGCTAAAAAAAAAATTCAATTTCTCCTCTAGAGAATCACCGAAGACCCTTACCTTAAGTACCGAGTTTGAAGAAAATAGCTACAGTGGCTTAGGCTCTAGATCGAGGTACAGACATACAGACATGCGGACATACAGACATACAGGCATACAGGCAGACAGACGGAATTCAAAAAGTTTATAATTTTATAATTTGTTTTTATGTGTAACTAAGAAGTGATTTTGGGCTTAAAATTTGTGCAACAATATTGACTTTATGAAGCAATGCTAATCTTTGTCGATTATTGTATAGGTTTTAAGATTTAAGTGGTTGTATAAGTCAACTAATGAAAAAAAAAAAATGGACAAAAAATGTAAAATTAATAATATTTAAGTTTGACAAATTATTAATGAAAAAAAATTATAGCCATAAACACTCTTATAACAATATAGAAAATAATAAAATTTATTTCAAATAAATCGGTTGACTACTTTCTGAGATCTTGCGTTACAAACTTTAAAATGGTTTCACTTTTATATAATTGTATAGAGTATAGATATAGATATAAATTAGGAATTTCAAAGCCTACTACCATCTTATTTACAACAAAAAGACAGTGAACATTCAATTGACTTGAGGTTAGGATTAGGAGGATTGTTTTGTGACATAAAACAAAACAATCCTAAGCTCGTTTAAAACTCCGCACCATAACACTGTCGTTACCAGTGATCCAGGCAGTACTCAACAATTCTTAGGCTACCGCATTTTTAACGTGTTTCTTATATTCACTTAAAAAATGTGGTATAGACTACTTGGGCAATCCAGGTACCCTAGTATCCTAGATGCATGTTAAAATGAAGGTCTTAAATATGGCCAAACGATGCACAAATAAACTGAGCACTTCAGCGCTAATTGGACCACAACCCGTGGTGGCAATTTCTATCTACCTTACTATAGTGCCAGTTTATTTAAAAATTAAAAATTTGTTTGTTTTTTATTTACCGAGTGTTCGAATTTGCGAGATATTACTTTTTTTCGAATCCTTTGAGATTTTTTTCCCAGGAAACTCCACAATGTCTGACGTTTAAGAATTCCTAATACCTTATGAAATAATACTCGTAAGTATCTACAAAAAGATATAAATGAAAAGATTCGTATAGATATACATACTTCGTTCTCATAGAAAAGTTGTCCCGTTGCTTTTATTTGAGTGCCCAATTGAAAATATCAATCAAGTTGGAGGTGACATTAGGGATGTTATACGGGACAATAATGTGAAAAGACCTCTTGTCCACACTCGTGATGATAATTTAGAATTATCTGTGTTCGAGGTGTCTCTTTATAGTTCTTTTGGGAGAGATTTTCTGCTGACACAAGTTGCTATAAAATTGTTTCAGTTTATTTATGGCACAACAAAAAAGACTACACACACGGACTTGACAACAAAATGTCAACAACAGTTCGTGTTGTTCGTCTGGTCGAAAATGGCTCAGCGAAATGTGTATTATATCAAATCAAGCATTATTAATCTTAATAAAGAAAAAGTTTCGAGATTCTATTATTATACCGTTGGGAAATAAATCGAAATATCCATCCAGATGTGAGAACGATTCGTTTATGCCTGCGCAGTGTGTAGCATAATTTGATTGAGAACTTGTATTACCAGTGGCAAATTTACGATTTCTTCGCTCTTATAGGTTAAGCTTTGTTACTTGGAGATAGTATTTTGTTTATTGGCACATTGTCGAAGTATAAGAAAAAAGCATAAAATTGGTTATAAAATAAAAGATGCGTATTTCTTAAGAGCGTATAGACAGATCTGCGAAATGTGTACGATAATCATGGACAAATTCAAGAGCATCAAAAATATTAATTTCTTCTACTTATATATTTTTGTAAGCATTTTTTTTTTAGAAATTTTTGAAATGCAATAGTATATAATCTATTATTTTGTGCAAAATAATCTTAAAATATGAAAATTTTCAAAAAAAAAGTCAACGTACTAACATTTTATGAATCAGAAAAGTTTTCATAAAAAGAAGACCATATACCTAACGCAACAGTATTTCAATTAAGACATAATTAACGAAGTATAAATAGCTTCTAAACTAAAACTATCCTTAACAAATACATCGTTTCTTTTTTTAAAAAAAGTGAATTTGCCTTGGATATAATAAAATTAAAACGCAATGAAGAAAAAAGCTTGGTATCAAAATTAACATCAAGTTCCTTAATTTCATTAACAGGCAATAAAATGTTGAACAAAAAACTCGAAGAATGTTACATTAGGAGATATTTAAATCCAAATGATTATATTTACACCACTGATAAAGCTTATCTATGTTTTTTCGAAAGTTCAAACAATCATCAATTGTAGATAGGAAATTATAGTTGTAAATCGTCTACGAACATGAGACAATTTGCAAACTTTAAAAGATCAGAAATGCCATTTACAAAAAGATTAAAAAGAAGGGGTCCCAAATGACTACCCTGAGGATAGTCAACAATACATCAATAAAAGAGGATTGATCATATTCAATAAATTTTTACAACCTGTTTTTGATTTGACAAATAAGATTCCATTCATTTAAGAAGACGAAACTTTAAACCCATTCTCTCGATTTTTAAAAAAAAATGTTTATGATATACTCTATCGAATGATTTTATGAAATCTGTGTACCACTTGAATTTGTTCTCTAAAGAATAAAGCCAAAAATTTGTGAAAAGGCACAAATTTTGGAATAGCGAAAATTTTGTTTACTAGTCTGTAATTGTTTATCAAATCCTTAAGGCCACTTTTGTAAATAGAACTTATAGAAGATAAGCAATTGCTAATCTTGTTGAGAACGCCAGTCGATGTCACCAAGATTAAAATCATCGAATATTCATGGATATTGATCGGAATACAAGGAAACTAGTTAAACATACAAATCGGACACATTTATGAGAATGTCCTGATTCGCCTTGTTTTTGTCAATAACCTTAGATGAACGCAAAGATAAACAGACGCAATAAGGCTTAACAGATCCATGAACGGTAAGACAAACCCCACTTTCTTGGAATTTCTTATCATGGTACACAAAACTAATACTTGTCCTATAGAGCAAGCAAGCAAAAATAGTTAGCTATTTAATAATGAAGTTGCAATATTTCAAACCTTTATTCGGTTGCAACAGGTGGGACTTGTGGAATAAACTAGTAAAAATCGAGTGTCGGTCTTCTCGAGTTGTAAGAACTGAGTTCCAAGTCAGTGACTTTCGAAATATTTTATAATCCAACTATACCTCTTATTCTTCCTCTCTAGCACTCTTGGTTTAACGGAAGTGAGTCTTTTTTAAATTTATTCCTACTATCCATTATGAACAGAATGGCGACGAAGCTGTCTGTGTTCAATCTTTAATCATTTTCCGTGGCAAATATTGAGGTGACCTAAACAACAGGGCGGGTTGTGGTTAACATATATCTGCAAAACTACAAGACAAATAATTGAAGCGGTTTAAGTAATACATTTTTTTTTATAATTAGCGCGCACTCAATGAGTTATTCATCATCATCATCGGCTCGACAACCGGGTTCCGGTCCTGGCCTCTTTCAACAAGTCTCTCCACCTATCCCGGTCTCTAGCCGACGCCATCCAGTTGCGCACCCCAAGGCTTCGGGCGTCCTGGTCTACGCCATCTCTCCAGCGCAAGCATGGTCTACCACGCTGTCGTCTACCATAGAATGTACCACAAAGAACTTTCCGAGCAGGTTCCTCTTCGCTCATGCGAGCTAGGTGCCCTGCCCACCGGAGTCTACCGAGCTTAATTTTTGTCACGATATCTGCTTCAAGGTAGATTGCGTACAGTTCATGATTGTACCGTCTCCGGAATCGTCCTTCCTCACATACGGGGCCAACAATTCTCCTTAAGACTTTTCTCTCGAACGCAGCTAAGAGGTCGGAGTGCCTTTTGCTAAGCACCCAAGTCTCGGATCCATATGTGAGTACTGGCAGGACCATGGTCCTGTACAGCAGCAGTTTTGAAGTTATGGTGAGATTTCTGGATTTGAAGAGCTTTGACAGACTATAGTAGGCTCTGTACGATTTGAGAAGCCGCCCGCGTATTTCTTCTTCTATATTGTTATCGGCTGCTACTATTGACCCAAGGTATTTAAAGGATTGCACCACTTCAAATTCGTGCTCCGCAACCTTGATTGTTTGACCAACTGTTCCTCTCGCATTCGACGCCACCATGTACTTTGTTTTACCTTCACTAATGTGCAGCCCCAGATTTTGTGCCGCCTGCTCGATCTGGATGAAGGAATCGTGTACAGCTTGTTCGGTTCTTCCGATGATGTCGATGTCGTCTGCGTAAGCCAGTAACTGGCTGGACCTGTTGACGATGGTCCCTCTTGTTGCCGTGCCAGAGTCACGGATTGCTTTCTCCAACGCCAGGTTGAAGAGGAGGCAGGCCAAACCGTCCCCTTGTCGGAGTCCATTAAAGATGTTGATTGGTCTGGATAGCTATTTTTACTTGGCTTGTTACGTTGGTCATGGTCAACCTACATAATCGTGTCAATTTATTTGGGATGCCGAATTCTCTCATGGCTTTGTAAAGTTCTACCCTGGCTATGCTATCATAGGCGGCCTTAAAGTCTATAAACAGATGGTATGTTGGGATGTTAAATTCTAGACATTTTTCCATCGCCTGCCTAAGGGTAAATATCTGATCAGTTGTTGATTTGCCTGGAATGAAACCACACTGATATTGTCCGATGACGGTTTTAGCGTATGGGGTTATCCGGTCTTGTAGGATAGAGGAAAGTATCTTATAGGCGGTACTCAACAACGTGATACCTCTATAATTGCTGCACGTCGTGACATCTCCCTTCTTATGTATGGGGCATATTATGCCTTTTCGCCAGTCTTCTGGCATTTCTTCCTGCTCCTGCTCCCATACGTGCACTATAATATCATGAATCGCTTGACGTAAGGCTGGCCCGCCGTGATGAAATAATTCGGCTGGTATGCTGTCGGCTCCCGGGGATTTGTTCTGTTTAAGCCGGCCTATAGCCTTCTCAACCTCTTCTAAGCTTGGTGCGGCAACATAGGGTATTCTTCTTGAAGTAGTGAAGCCTCGACTTCTGTAGTGAGCTGACCATTTAGCAATTCATTAAAGTACACTTCCCATCGCTCCAGTATGCTTTCAGGATCGGTGATCAGATTTCCCTCTCCGTCCTTGCAGTATGTGCAGCGTGGTGTGTACTGCGTCATGTTTCGGACGGATTGGTAGAACTTCCGCGCCTGGTGCGGACCTCGCTCTCGGCTGTTTCACAGATTAGGTTCTTCTCCCAGGCTGATTTTTTTTGTCTGTGTAGCCGTTTTTCTATTCTTCTGAGCTCTTTATATTCCTCTTCGCGTGCCCGCGTTCTATGAGATTGTTGCATTGCTCGGTACGCAACATTCTTACGTTCAGTCGCTAGCTTGCCTTCATCATCAAACCAGTCGTTCCGATTTTTACGACTGCTGCCTAAGATGGAGTTGGCAGTACTAATGACAATATTCTTAAGGCGTGTCCACTTCTCATTTACGCCCAGCATACTGGCTCCAGGACTTACTCTCCCTAAATCAAGTGATTCTAGGGCGAGTCCTAACGCATTACCAAAGGTGTTACTGGTGTTTTCATTGCGCAGGGCAGCCGTGTTGATTCGAACCTGATCGGCGGATGCAATGCGTCTTCGCACGGCAATCCGCCCTCGGAAAACCATACCAACAAGATAGTGATCCGAGTCGATATTGGCACCTCGGTACGTTCGTACCGTCATCAAGTTCGAGTAGTGGCGACGGTCTATCAACACGTGGTCTATTTGGTTACGAGTGACTCCATCAGGTGATACCCAGGTGGCTTTGTAGATATCTTTACGCGGGAACCTGGTACTCGCAACGACCATGTTTTTCGATGCTGCCAATTCTAAGACTCGAAGTCCATTGTCAATAGTGTTCTCATGCAAACTATGGGTGCCTGCGTAGTGCCTGAATACCGGCTCCCGACCTATTTTTGCGTTCAAATCCCCAAGGATGATTTTAACATCATACCTTGGACAGGCATTGAGGGCCCTCTCGACTTGTTCGTAGTAAGTCTCTTTTTCTTCATCTGAGGACTCCTCCGTAGGTCCGTGAACGTTAAGGAGGCTGATGTTCGTAAATTTGCCTCGCACGCGAAGGGTGCATTTTTTTCGCTGACTAGGAAGCCTACCCCGAGCACATGGTGTTTTGTATGACAGCTATAGTATATGTCATATTCTTTTTTTTCTGTAGAACACCATTCCCTGTCCATCTGATTTCTTGAAGAGCTGTTATGTCAGCTTTATATTTTGACAGGGCATCGGCTAGCTGCTGAGCAGCTCGAGCTCTATAGAGTGATCGTACGTTCCATAAGAAAATTCGTAAATCGTTTTTCAGTTTTCGTTGCGTTGGTTGTCGTCGTGTGATCAGTCCGTTTCGAGGCTTGTTGTCGGTCTCGTAATTCAAAAGTTTTACGGGACAGGGAATTAACCTGTCGCCAACCTGAGGAACCAGCCTGATCATATTAGCCAAACCTTTTTAAAGGCTTGTTTCTAGCGGCCGCCACGGAGAGGCTATGATCAGACTTCCACCAGTCTCGAATAGTTACGGCACGTGCATGTTTTCGTATGCTACATGTTATTCCCCCTATTCGTCTGATGGCTGACCGCCAATGAGTTATTACTACCCTTAAAATGATTAATACAGTGCGAGTGTTAGGAAAACAAGGAAAGGGAAAGAAAAGGAGATACCGATGCACATTAGTTTTAAATTTCTGAATAATACAATGGGAAGGAAAAATAGAGCTAGGTAGAGCATTCCACATTCGTGTAGTCCGACTTAAAAAAGAATCTCTGTAATTCACTATACGTCCGAAGTTGGACTCAAGAGTAAACTGATAAGCATTCCTAAAAAATATATTTTTTAAAGAAATGTTTAAGAACTAATGAAAGATAATGAATTCCATAATATATTTTTTTTAAACTTTTTAGAAGCTGTATAGAAAATTTCATTTAAATCCCTTGGAACGAAGCGTTACAACACCTACATACCTTTAATCACATTACAGAGCGAAACACCATGTCCCCTACATAGCGTCCTATTAAATAATCATATTGCACATTCAGTTTCATTTGAAGTTATGTCACTTGAAATTCCATACAATTTTGTCTCTTATAATCTAAATTCACACTGACTTATAGGCGCATATTTGGTAAGATGAAGTTAAAATAATGACAAAATGCTCTTTTATTTTCGTCTAAGTGTGGATGCCAATCTAGTGTATAGAAAATTTAAGATCGGGCCGTAAAGAAAAACCCTTTTATAAGGTTTGTACGAGAGTACTTGTCGACCAAAGTGTATCACCTTGACGACTTGAGATGCTTCTAGTGCATAAACCAGAAGATCTCGATTTTGACGTGGTTGGGAATGTGAATGGTTTCCTTTAAAGAGAAATGTTTTTTTTTTGTCTTCGATTAGTGCAACCCCTTACCGCTGGTGGGGGGAAGTTGCAATAATTTAAATGAAACTCAATAATTGGTGGTTAAACAAAAAGTGATTTTATTTCAGCACATAATCGTCTTAAATACTAAAAAATAGCTTATTAACAAAAATCAATACAAGTTCAATAATTAACAAATAGCTTATTCTACAATTTTAACAAAGTCAATCCGATCAATAAATCAATTTTATTGCTTAATTCTATAATATGCAGCGTGTGCACAATGTGTCATTGACTTGATAAAAAATAAAAACATTATGTGCACACACCGCACAATGTGTAAACAAAAAATTATTAACAAGGAAATATGCACATTCTGCACAATGTATAAGAAATGAATTTTATTGTGACTTGAATTGTGACCTACTTAAGGTAGGTAAGTAAGTGTGAAATGTGTATAGATTGTTTGTGAATTGTGATAGGTCAGTTGTGTAGGAAGTTGTGCTGGGTATTAGATTGTTTTGAAATGTGTATAGTTGTGTAGGAAATTGTGCAGGGTATTAACAAGGTTTTTCGTTGACAGAGAGGCATTACTGTGCTTGTGAAGCCGATCTAAATTTGTAATATAAATTGTTAGGGTATTAGCTACATAGAGTAGGGCAAGCCATAATATTATTAGGTGCATTATTTATTATTTAGTTTATTTACTTATCCGACAGTTTTGTTCCTCTGAGCTACACTTCAAGCAACTCACTGGACAGGTTCTCCGCTGAGAGTTCCAACCGTTTTATTTCCTAGATTGCGTGCTAGGTACATAGGGCTTCCATATGGATTCCGAGTTCCGACCGTTTAGTTCCATCATATTCCTCTTCAAGGATAGCGCTGGACAATGTTCTCTTCAAAGCGTTTCTGACCGTTTTGTTCCACAGGTTGCGTGGAGCCGAGCCCTTTAGGCTGAAGTCGAACAGATATACTCGAATTGCGAGACCCACTTTTCACTTTTTTCGTCTTCGCTATCATCGTAATGTGAACTTTGATCAAAATCTCGATTTTTCTTACGAATGCATAACTTGCCTCATATTACATATATGTCGCAAGTAAAATCCCAATGTTTACTGTTTGGCTATACAAGAAAGCCAACTGAGATGTACTCAATTACTTCGGCGGGAAATTTAACTGGTCACTATGCTTCCTCGATAGTGACGTAAACTCCAGTGAAGATATGGTTACAAGCTGATTCTGTAAGATCTATCAAACCAAAAGAAAATCCTGACTTGATTCCTGCTGAAGAGAGATTATCAGGCTTAGAGAAGTATGTTTCCATAGTTTTAAAGCCAGCCATACTGTATCAACCGGAATAAGTACAAATAAGCTAGAAAGACCTGTTACTTTCACATACGACAAACTAAATTTTTACATGATCAAAAATTACGGCAAAAATACTATTATGTCCCAAAGGTAAATGACTCCTCCTGTACTTGAGATCTTTAACGATTTCATTGGACGAATCGTTCTTCGCACTTGGCAATTGCTAGAGTACTAAAAGATCTTGGCATTCACAAGTCCGCTGGCCTGGATAGTATCCCTCCTACTGTTCTGAAGAGGTGTTCTTTAACGCTGGCAAAACCACTGCGTAAGCTTTTCCATCTGTCTTACTCTTCAGGTCTCTTCCTGAGTGGATGAAAAACAGAATTTGTCCAGACTGTCCCTAAAAAAGGCGAATCCTCCTCCACCATAACTATCGTCCAATTGCACTTACGTCCCTTCTTTTCAAGTTCAGGAAAACGCTGACTAATTTTCAGGTTAAGAAATATCTTGAGGAACGAAAGCTTCTTAATTACGAACAGTATGGCTTTCGTAGCAATAGGTCCACTGGTGATCTGATGGTATATCTCACTGAAGAGTGGAAAAAATCTTTACATTGTTTTGGAGAAAGTAAGATTATTGCACTTGATATTTCGAAGTCATTTTATACACCTTGGCATTGAGCTCTCTTATAGAAACAGCGTGCATTTGGTATCGATGGATCTCAAGTAGTATTGGACGGTTTTAAATCTGATATCTACAAAATAAACGCTGGTGTGCCTCAGGGCTCCGTTTTGTCTCCAACATTCTTTCTTATGTTTATAAATGATCTTTTGTTTGAAACTTTTAATTAAATTAAACTAATTTCCTTTGCTGACGACAGTGCCCTCAGCTTTTCGTATTTGTTTTAAGATTCACACCCTTGTCCTTCGCTTGTGGACTTCCAACACCAACGTATGATAAGCTCATGAAATTTTGATCTTGTCAGCATGGTCCAATGGGGAATCAAAAACCGTGTAGATTTTAATGCTTCGAAAACTTAATGCTATCTGCTGTCGCTTAAGTGTAACCCCCTCTCAATGTCACTATCCATGGGTAGAACTTGCATCGAGAAAACTGAACAGCTTTCTGTTCTAGGTATGTGCATTACAGACCATCCACCATATGGAATGCTTTACCCGGCTCAATATTTTATTGCAATGTGCAGACATTCAAAACCAAAACATCACTGTAAATACATTTATGTTGTCAATACAGATTTATTCATGCATTCATTCTCTCTTAGAAAACCTGAAGATAGTGACGTACAACATTCCTGTGTGCGTATTTTTGGCAGGAAGAAAGGGGAACTACAATTTTGAGCCCAAACGCTTAAATAAGAAACACTTTTGACGACAAGAACAATTGCAACAGACATTTCCCTTGACAAAAACATTTTTTCATTTTAGGTGCCATGAGGCAAAAAACGAACTCAGACCCCCCGGTATGACAGTCCATGCGATGCTTGAATGAACTATGTAGTATATTTTTAGTATAAACGTTTTTTCTCGCAGTGAAAAACCCTTAAAAATGTTCACTACTTAAACTATAAAAAACAAATTCATGTGACCCGGTCGGGCATTTTATTTCAGTTTCTTGTCGCCTCTGGTTTTTGAAACGTATGCTAATGTGTACCATCACTGTCGACTTTAAAATTTTAATTAACTAAACTTACTCTACTGGACCATCCCTATTAAGGTCGCAATTGCTATTTGTTTTTAGAAAAATATTTTTACAAAATGGGTTCAACGGAAAATATATTTTCCCTACATGTCTGACTCTGTGGAATGAAGGACCGTTTACAGTTTTCTATGAATGCAGAACTTGACTTCAATAGAGCTATCGAAGTAATTAATTGATTTAAGTGCTTAATCAACAGAACGAGTACACAGTGTGCTGCGGAAGTACTCGTATTTGCTGAAAGCTTATAAATCTGTAAGTTAAAAAAAAACATTTCGTAATTGAAAAGCCGAATGCATGTATACTGTTTATAAATAAATTTTCATATTTAAATAAAAATAAATATTGATTTGGTGCATAAATGCTTTAACATTGCAATTGCAACTGATTTTTTTTTAATATTATTGATTTTATTCTCAAATATGCAAACAAAATTAATCCTTTGAGTTTTTCCTTATTATTGATCAAATAATATGTTCGAAACATACGAGTATTTGAACAAATAATATTTGGACGCATTTAAATGCATGTTCCTTCCTACTTTTCTATTGAAGTGCATTTATAAAGTAAATTTGGTTTTTAAATCAGAACTTATACTTATGACTGACAATATTGTTAGAAAATTCATTGATAGGCCATTGTCTTACAGCCATCAGCTAACGCTTTTTTATTTTCGTTTTAGAGTTTCACATATACAGTAAAACCCGCTTAAGAGAAACGGCAAAATGTCACAGTTTTTCTTTCACTTAAGCGGGTTTTTCACTTAAACGAACCCCGCTTAAATGAAAAATAATTTCACTTAAGCGGAGTTCGGATAAGTGAAAAAAAAATTTCACTTAAGCGGATTTAAAAATTCCATTAAGCGGAGTTTTAATGCTAGAAACAATATTGTTCTTATCTTTTGGACTTGCCTTGAAAGAAGTTGAATAAAACGACGATGAAATAACACAAAAATAATTTATTGAAAAACGAAAACTAGCAAATTTTTGCTCTGTTCGATTCAATTTTTTTTTTCACTTAAGAGAGTTTTTTTCAATGAAAAATATTAAAAATTAACTGAAAATATGTTTCAATTATCCGGGTTTTTCACTTAAGCGAGTTTCACTTAAGCAGTGTTTTAAGGGAAATTTGTCGGAAAATACTTGGGAATGAAAAAAGTGTTTCAGGTAAGCGGGTTTTTCTCTTAAGCAGGTTTTACTGTATAAGGTTTTGTCTAAGTACCATAGATTTATGCACATAATTTTATATTTAAAATGTTTATACGAGTAGCTTTCATATTTTTGGCCATTTGCGAAATCGTCAAATCAACGTGAATTTGATTGTCACATGAACGGCATTTTTTGACGCAGATCTATCATCAAATATGCAATTCAATTTCCTGCAAACGTATTTGACGTTTATGAACATACGAGTATTAGTGAGCTTTAATATTTTATTAATTTTTGTAGTTAACTCGATTATTTAGTTGGTAACGATGTCTTCGCTCCTCGAAACACTCGCGAGTATTTAGTTTTAACTAGGGGAATGCCTAGAAAAAGGCTTTTTCTCGATTTTATTCTTTTTGGTTTTTCTCGAGAAAGTTAGTTCATAGCAGTCTGAACACGGCCATTAAGATTCGGCAAGTTTTGGAAAGGAAAGACAACCAACAACGCAACAACTTGCTGAATCCGTGAATGTGAGTGTGAGAGCAAATTTTCGTTTGAGATTCGATCACGGCGGGCGGCGGCGGCGGCGGCGCGCGGCGCGCCAATTGTCTGAAGAGGCACAAGAAGCGAGAAACGAAGACTTTAAAAGATATCGGGAACATTTTTCAAGGAAATATTCTAGACAAATATGTCATGAAGATGTATTTAATTTAATGTTAGTAACATCAGATCCCTTCATAACAAGCTTTAGGCAAATGCCCAAAAAACAGCTTAGAACATTCCCTAAAGAAGTGTTGGACTTAATTATTGCCCCAAATATTTCTAGTGTTGAGAACTCGAACATCAGTAGCAGTGATGAAACAGTAGTCCGATGAATCTGGATCTTAGAAGTATATTTTTATGTTTTTTTTTTAAATTTACATTGAAAAAAGGATTAAACCAAACTTTAAAAAATTAAATAAGTATGTTTTTTTTTATTCATATTAAAGCAATTTTAAGTAAAATAAAATGCACGACTGGATCGCACGAACTTGCTCTTATGTAAAAGTACTTTGGAATTTAAGATACATTTTATAAATATAAAACATGAATTTAAAATTAATTTGCCGTCTGATTTCTAGAAAAGTATGAAATTATGCAAACAAACGTTAAAAAATCGTTTTATTATTAAATAAATAAATTTTTTATATAAGAAATTTCTTAAAAATTTTTCAAGAAAAAAATGGGGGATGCGAATTTTAAGTATTTAATAATATTGATTTTAGGAAATAATTTCAAAAAATAATCGTTAATAGGTTTTGAAGATATTGATTTTTCAAAAAAAAAAAAAATTTCAAAAAAAACAACAAATATTTTTTCGAATATTTTTATATACAATATTATTTTAAACTTAGGGGGACGCCTGCTGGAAATTTTTGGTTAAAATCGTTAGAGCCGTTAATGAGAAAGTCGAAAATAAAAAAAACAGTTCTATGACAGGTACCGTTAATAACATTTTGCCCCAATTTTTTTTTTACCAAAACGTAGTCCATGTCCATAATATCACACCTATTTTTTTTTTATCAAAATCGTTAGAGCCGTTTTCGAGATAAATAAGATTTTGCATTACGGGTGTATGTTGGGTACCCTTAGTTTTAGAGCTAAAAAAAAAATTTCAATTTCCCCTCTAGGGAATCACCGAAGACCCATAACTACCGAGTTTGAAGAAAATAGGTCCAGTGGCTTAATGCTATAGATCGAGGTACAGACAGACAGACAGACAGACAGACGGAATTGCCGGACCCACTTTATTCGTCTTCGCTATCATCGTAATGTCAACTTTGATCAAAATCTCGAGTTCGATTTTTTTTCCAAATGCAGAACTTGCCCTATAGTACCTACATACATAATCGCAAGTAAAAAAGTAGTTTTCAGTAGAACTAGCGCATCTACTCAGTTAATTCTGGTTATTGGGGTATCTTGCCCCACTGTGCGGCGGTTTTCTGTGAAAAGAAGAATGTTTCCAGAAATCCGGTGTCCTGTGACCGATGATCAAGAAAAACGATTGGCTGGATATGTGTATTTGTGAGTGACTGAAATGGTCGAGAGAGGAAGTAAATGTAATTTAGCTACGAAAACTCACTCTTGGGAGAGCTTACCAAGCGTCAAGTTGTAGAAAAAAAAAAAATTGAAAAAAGCATTCGGGGAAATCAAAAAGAACTAAATCGAGTAAAAGAGGATAAAATTTAAAAAGGAAAAGGAATGAGATCGTGACAAAAATGGGGAAGAAAAAGATAGTGATTCGAGGAGCGAGGTCAGGAAAAATAGGAGAAGTGAAAGCAACATAAACTAAGAAAAACACAAGATAAGTTAATCTTGTTAAATTATACAATTTTACTTTTTCGGGTATTTTAAATTCGGGTCGATCTTCTTTTGTTCGCGAAAAATTGAATTTATTTATTCGGGTATTTAATTTTATAATTGTTAGAAGCCTAATCGCGATTTCATTTGTATTTCAATTTCATTTGCATTTTTTAAATTTTTATTTTGTTAAAAAATTTTGGGTTCTTATCCTGGGTTTTGTGCCAAGGTTTCCCAAATAATATTTAGTGGAAATATTAAAAATTGTGTTTTATTTAATTAAATTATTTTATATAATGGGTAATTTATGTGTTTTGTGTCACTGTCAAACATCTTCAGTTTGGTCTATAATTTAACCATGAATCGTCTTACAAACGAACCGCTCTTGCAAATTATTGAATTTTATTATCAAAATGCTTGCTGTTTCAAGAAAGTTCATCGCGCGCTTCTTCCATTTTGTGGTCAGTATAATCGATCTATTGAGGCGGCTATTCGGACTATTGTGACTAAATTTCGCACCAGATTTACATGGTTAGAAATAAAACCACCAACACGCTTACGTAGAGTGCGAACTGAGGAAAATATCGCAGCTGTATCGGCCAGAGTGTTAGTGATGACCGTGAATTATCGATTCGGCGCCGTTCGCAGCAATTGGGCCTCTGTTACTCCATTACGTTGGAAACTTTGCGGAAGGATTTAGATGTGAAGCCTTTTAAAATACAGCTGGTGCAAGAATTGAAGCCGAACGACCTACCACAACACCGAATTATTGGTGAATGGGCTCTTGAAATGTTGGCCGAAGATCCACTTTTATTATCAAAAAATTGTGTTCAGCGACGAAGCTCATTTCTAGTTGAATGGATACGTGAACAAGCAAAACTGCCGTATTTGGAGTAGAGAGCAGCCAAAAACATTGCAAGAGCTACCAATGCATCCAGAAAAAGTAACTGTTTGGTGCGGATTATGGGCTGGCGGATCGCAACGTTACTGTGAATGGTAAGCGCTGTCGTGTGATGATAACAATTTTTTTGGAAGAGCTTGACTTGCATGACATGTGGTTTCAACAAGACGGTGCCTCATGCCATACAGCATGCGTAACAATGGACCAATTGAGAGGCGAGTTCGGTGAACAGTTTGGGGCCATTCGATTGGCCACCTAGATCATGCGATTTAATGCCTCTTTACTACTTTTTGTGGGGCTATGTTAAGACTCATGGCTATAGGGACAAGCCCGCTTCGATTGACGCACTGGAAGCCAACATTGAAGCATTTATTCGTGAGATACCGGCCGAAATGTTAGAAAGAGTATGCCAAAATTGGACTAAGCGGATGGACCTGGACCATTTGAGGTGCAGCCGCGGCCAACATTTGCATGAAATAATCTTCAAACATTAAATTATATCGACCGTACTATCGATTCAAATAAAGATTTCATTCAGTTTTCTTAATTTTAATTTTTTTTTTAATTTCCGATAGCTTTTAAAAAATCACTCGTTATTATATAGTAAGAGACAAGCACACCACATCAAAATCATTATTCAGTTCGCTTAGCCCGAAGATAGAATTCTAATTCCAAAACGCGTTGCCTTGATTATTAAAAAATTTGTTGTACATATAAGAACTGAAAAAAAAAAACATTAAATTAATATTTATATTTTATTTATTTAATTACCTATCATTCTATAGTACTCGCTATTAAAGGTAGCCGCCTCACCAACTTAGTTTCGAGACCCCAAATCCCGAGTTACTGTCGATACATCAGCCGAGAGATCCAAAAGGAGTATTTGACCTTGGAATAACTTCCAGAAGTCATTTCAAACAACAGGTCTAGATGAATTTAGAGGTAAAATATTCCGCTCTTTCAGAATCCGGGGTCAAAAATATCATATCGTTAGATTTTAGCGATTTGACCTTCGTTTGACCGTGACCTTTACATGTTGGGATCACAAGAAGCCCGGATTCGAATTCAGCGATGCCAAAAACATATATATATATATATATATAGGTTTTCAGATTTTTCAACGAATATTTCGCAATTTGACCTTGAAATGCCATTAAACTTCACCTGATTGGGTCAAACGGACTCCGGATTTGAAATTAGCGATGCAAAAAAACCTATAAGAGCAAGAGTCAGAGGACTCTTTTTTGTGGGGCTGTGTTATTTTTCGACCCAAGTTGGGGTCCTCCTCCAAACACCTCCGAAGCCCAGTCATTGAACAAACGGCTGTGTCTATGGTCATGAACTTTGAGCTCCTAGGTCGGTTGGATCTTGTTTTGGTGTAGGCCTAAGTTTCGATGCACAATTCGACAAGTTGGAGTCTACAAAAGGCCGAGTTCTCGTGCACATTGGGGAATCAAATCTTTTGGGTTTTGCTGTACACTTTCACGGACCGTGGCTATAGTCACAGCTGATCTTGCTAACACTTATATTGAGGGTAAAGTTTTATCATTTGGACGTGCTGTTCATTCGTGTAACTTGTTTGGTGAAAAAACCTTAAAACTAAAAATATATATATATATAAAAATGTATTTAATATAATAAAACGAAAAGTTTGTTTGCATAAATTCATACTTTTCTAGAAATCAGACGGCAATTTTATGCATTTGAACATTATTATCTCATTAAATCAATTTTTTATATTTATAAAATGTATCTTAAATTCCAAAGTACTTTTACATAAGAGCAACTTCGTGCGATCCAGTCGCGCATTTTATTTTAAAAGTCTTTACATTAATAAACCCATCTTCTTGAAAAATTTTTAAAATTTCTGTAATGGATTTTTTTTTTATTTTACTATATGGTCCCTAAAAATATCATTATTATTATATGTATCAAGCATGAGTATCCTCACATGTACCAACTACCAATCTTCGAGGGTGTAATCCCACTCTTACCAGGAAAATCTCCAAAAACACTTTAAAAACATGATCTCAACGAAGCGTGCCTTAATCTGGTGTAATACTGTCGTCATAATCCCACTTGTAATAGTCATCTTCCAACGCTTCCGAGTGTGTTTGCATCCAGATACTCCATATGCGCGTACAACACCCCCGAATCAAGGTTGGTGGTGTCTAATAACAATTAACTCCATTAGTTTGCAGTCTTCCAGACAAGCAACTCAAACACTTGCCATCTTCATTCGTGTAATTTTATATCAAGGAACAAATTATTATTATCATGGAGTTTTCTGCGAAAATGAAGGTTGTGAATGTCACGAACATGTTCTTCCTTTGAAAGAGGGGTGTTTTAGCGTAGAACGTTATTTTGTCTTTCGTGACACTTAATTTTCTCCAGTTCCATAGGATCTTGGATGCGTTTGGTTTTTTTTTTAATTTTTCTATTAATCTTTTTATTTACTTTTACTCCTCTTCATTTCGTTGAGCCAAGCAATTTTAATCAGGGATGAAAATTAGCAAAAACAAAATAATTTATATATGTACATACTACATGCAAACGTGGGTTGGGAACTCAAAATGTTGGGGGGGCAATAATTGCTTTGACGACCTTTATTGAACCACTAAGTAGGAAAACATGTACCTACATAAAGTCGAAAATTGAAATTTCATTAAGCTACTTATTGAACAGATTGAAACATATTTTTGAACAAAGTGACGTCAAGGTGTAATGTACTATTTTGATACACCTGTGTCAACAACTTAAATAGTCACAACGCCCATCTCTATATTCATTTTGTCAAATTAAAACATAATTTTCTTACTAAAGAGAATCACCGTATTTTTTCTCCTGCAATTAGAAAAAAAAATCTACCGCTAAATTATAACACCCGAATGCATTCTCTTCTTATATGCATAAGAATTAAGAATTGGGAATTACGTAAGTGTAGAAAAGAGAACGAAAGCTTACGGTTAAATCGCGCCAATTTATTGAGTCAAAGCGAAAGAACGAAACATCTTCAGCAAAATTAAAGTTCAATGCCACACAGTTGTATAAGAATTCTTAAAGTGTTAACGTCATTGAATTTACTTTCGGGAAACGGAAAAAAATAAAATTGTTAAAAGTGATCCTAAGTGAAATCGCTTTAGAAATTTTATAATTCAATATAAAAAAAATAAAGCTATCATTCGATTTTATAAGACGTTTATTCTCATTTAAATTCATCCGAGAAAATAAATCCAAAGAGCCATTATAATTAAAAAGGTAAAACAATCGTTAAACGAAAATCAAACCCTCGATCATTCCGTTATCAATCATTTTGATGAGAGATAAATTGATTTATTCAACTGTTTGCAATTACCTACAAGCAAATCAAAAATCAAAAAAAGCGGTATGTAAAGGGTTTTTCAACAGGACGCTACAAAAGTAGAGCGACAGGGACATCAAACGACGCCATATTTCTTGCCGCTCTTTTGACATTTCTCTTCAGTAAGGCTTACCATTTCATGATGGAAAGATATACGAGCCAACAACGAGTCGAAATTATTAAAATTTACTACCGAAATTCGGAGTCAGTGGCCTCAACGTTAATAGCGCTATGTCCAATTTATGGTCGTCATAATCGTCCTAGCAGATCAACAATTGAGCGTCTGGTGGAAAAATTTGAATCCACAGTGGCTTGGCCGCCTTGGTCGTCCGATTTGACACTGTTAGACTATTTACTGTAGGGCTACGTCAACAAGCCAGCGACGATTGATGAACTTCGTACGAATATGGAACGTGAAATTGCAGCAGTATCGGCCGATTTATGCTTGAAAACCGTCGAAAATTGGGTTCAGCGTCTGGACTTCTGCAAGCGTGCCCGTGGTGGCCATGCAAAAGAAATCGAGTTCCATACATAATGGCATCAAACGTACTTTCACAGGAATAAAGAATTTTATTGATATCCAAAACCGTTTTTGTTTTATTTAAAAAAAACTTTTGTAGCGCTCTTATTGAAAAACCCGATATTTTGTAATAGTGTACTTAATTCGAATCTCAATTGAATTTTTTAAAGTTTTTTTTTTTAAGATGAAAAAAATGTGTCTTATTGTTTTAGGAGACGTTTTTACTTCGCTCCTAAGGCCCGCTTCTCGGTTGCTCTAGGAAGGAAACCACGCAATTCCTTTATCTTATAATACCTGCGCCTAGATTGCAATAGGAACAAAAAATCTGTACCTCGATTGCGCCAGGAAAAATTCCAGAGAAAATGCCACCAGGAATTAAAACAAGAAGTCATAATACACCTGTCATCTACGAGTATAAAGAAAAATAAAATGCACGACTGGATCGCACGAACGATAGCTCTTATGTAAAAGTACTTTGGAATTTAAAATACATTGTATAAATATAAAACATGAGATAAAAATGTTCAAATGCATGGAATTACCGTCTGATTTCCGAAAAAGTATGAATTTATACAAACAAAGTTTAAAAATTGTTTTATTATTAAAGTAATTTTTTATATAAGAAATTTCTTTAAAATTTTTCGACAACAAAATTTGGGATGCCAAATTTAAGTATGTGGTAGTATAGATTTTTGGAAATAATTTCAAAAAATAATCTTTCACACGTTTTAAAGATATTGATTTTTCAAAAAAAAACTTTGGAATTTTTTTTTTTCAAGAAACCCAAAAAAATATTTTTTAAACATTTTTATATACAATATTATTTTAAACTTAAGAGGGCTATTGCTGAAAATTTTTGATTAAAATCGATAGAGCCGTTAATGAGAAAGTCGAAAATTAAGAAAACGGTTCTATGACAGGTACCGTTAATAATATTTTGCCCCAAATTTTTTTTTACAAAAATGTAGTCCATGTCTATAATATTACACCTAACTTTTCTTATTAAAATCCTGAGAGCCGTTTATTCGCTATCATCGTAATGTCAACTTTGATCAAAATCTCGAGTTCGATTTTTTTCCAAATGCGGAACTTGCCCTATAGTACCTATGTACATATATCGCAAGGTAAAAAGGGGTAAAAGTGATTAAAGATATAAAATCTATTTTATGAATGCTGGTAGTTATAACTAGATAGAGATTCGAGTTATTTTAGGATTTTCTGCATAGGTTTTCAAATCATAGGAAGGTCCTACCGATGTCAGGAACTTAAAAAAAAATATTTCCAATGGCTTTAAGTAAATGAGCGCTGGTTCCTTCCAGCAGATCACAATTGTAAACATCAGTTGATGGTCTTAATGAATACGAATTTTTATCTGGCTGGAAAAAGTTCACATTTCGAAGGAAATTTTAAGCTTTCGTTGTAAGTCTCTAGGAAGATGTGGGGCCTACCCACAATGACTAAACCCATTAAATTCGTATCCTTTAGTCTTTCAACCTTACAGAACGGAAATGAATTCGACGTTCTCTCAACAGATTTCAGGAGGGCCTTTGACAAAATATCACTTAAATGTATTCTAATCAAACTGTCCACCCTTGAGCTTAAACCTATCTTCTTAAGATGGATTTCTTCTTACCTTATCATACAATACCATTGAAATCCCACTTCCAAAGGAGACGGACTTGAATTTGAGGACGAGTATTCGAAGCTGAGGGTAGTGCCGTTGGCAAAACAATGAAGTGGATTAGAAGTTTCAGAGAAGAGATCATTTATAAAAATGTGGATGAGAGTGGAATACCGAACGGAGCCCTGGGTAACACCAGCACACATTTTGTGAAGATCAGACTTGAAACCTCCCAATACAACATTTATTGAACGATTGACGCTGGACGTTTTAGCATACCAGGAGTTTCCAGAGCTTACAAAGAGGACTTCAGCAAGAAATTCTGTACTAAGCATTCGCCTACCACAGATGTCAACAATCAGTGCTCTCACAATCGCGATATCATCAACAGGCATCCCGGACCATATCTATACAAATGATGGGTATGATCATGAATGCGCTCAACTAAACGAGTAACAGAAGATGTAGATGCGAATATGCTGCAGCGGGGAAAAGTATCGAGCAAAGAGAAGAGTGGAAAAGAAGATCTTGCTTAGAAAGAAGAGAGATAACGCAGCATCGTTGATAAAGGAGATCGAAGTTCGCTAAAGAAACAAAACCCGGATATATTATAAAAAAGCTATGCAACTGGCTGCTGGTGTTAAGACCTGTAAGCATGCTTTTGGAAATAACAAAGGTAACCTAGTTACCAAATTGCAGTAAAAAGAAGATGTTTTGAAGCAGCATTTTCAGCAGTTTTAAAGGTGTAACTAAGTATATAAGAGGTGGGGTAGCCATAAATATTTGATGCTCGTAAACTTAAGAACAACAAGTCCGCAAGATATGATGGCTTATTTTAAGAGCTTATCAAATATAGAGATGATGTTTTAGTATGGTGCGTGCATCAAATCATCAAACAAATATTGGTTGATTGGTTGGTTGCCCCATCCCTAATATATTTTTCTTATGAGATCCTATCGTACTTGCTGTCTTAGCGTCTTTAACCGTTCTGCAATAATTAAGTCGGCAAGTACCAGTGTGACTTCCTACCTGGCACATCGATTATAGACCAAATATTCACTTTAAGGAAAATTGAAGAACAACGAATTTAAAGTCGAGACTCGCCATATATGGCGAAGGACATACTCATGATCCCCGGGAAACTGATCCTTGAAGAATACGCGGTGCAATGTACAGCTAAGGCTTTCGGCAAGCAGTTACGATATCATAAGACCTCTTCATTCTCCTTTTTGGGCAGATGTTGCGCTGGGCAGGCGTTAATACGAGTACGTAAGGCAGTATATTCAACAAATCTGGCTAACTATTGGGGTAAGCGGATAATATTTACATCATCGGCCACTCAACGTGCTGTTGTAGAGTCCTGAATGGTGAAGATTGAAGATTAAGCGAAACTTGTTGGTCTTAAAGTAAATGAGGTTAAGACAAAGTACATGTGGAGGAGACCTCGACAAAACTGATAACAATGTCGAGATCGAAGACGTCGCTGACTATATCCAGCTTTCCAGTAAGCCCCTGGGCCCTGGCTCTTCAGGGTTTTCAATAATTAAAAACGCGCTGCGAATCATCCAGATTTATCTGAAGCACTTTAAATGTGCTTCGGATTATCTACGAGTTTTCCTGAGGGAGGAAAATGTTGACGTAGCTGCCAAACAGAACCGTTGATAGATGGTCTCATAGTGAGTGCCCTCCAAGACCACCAATATGACCTCATTCATATAACCACAATTCCCGTCCAAGGTAAGCCTTCAACTTGTATTTAAGCTAAGAAACACTTGAAAGTTTTTTTGTGTCCTAATTTTAGCACCTTCAATCTGACAGTTGTTAGGCTGGTGGACAAAAATGTAGAATGCTTATTGCTGGCCTAAGCGTCTGCCAGAGTTACTGCGAACCCTTACAAAAGAAACCAATTCGAAAAGGACAAACTTTTGTATTGAAAATGATGCTAATTCACGGCATACTCTATTGTTCAGAGATCAATGAACGAGATGAGTCCCTTTTCAATTGTTTAATTGGCACTAACCTTACGATCTGCAAAAGAGGTAACATTCTCACTTATGTTTTTCCCAGCTCGGAAAACTATGAAGGATGGGAGAATGTACTAGATGATTTCATCATACATAAAAAACATCAATCAAATGGTCGACAATTGGAGAGTATCCCCCCACAGATGGATTCTCTTTAACATTAAGTTCGAAGCCATTCGAAACTCATCAACCTTTTAGAAATCCCAAAAGAATTGACTGGAAAAATCGTTAGATTTAATCTGCGAAACACCTTATCTGAGTAAAGATTCTATTATAATCATGGAGTCAAGGGTGAAGTCCTACGAAGAATCAATGTTTAATACACTTAAGTTCTCTTGTCCCATCAAATATAGCTGGAAAACCTGCCACCTTGGTGGAATGAAGATGTATCTCTCCTGAGAAAAATGACAAGAAGAATCTTCAACATAGCGAACTCTAATATCAGCCGAGTAACAAGATTGGAGAGAATTCTATCAATTAATTGAATACGCAAAAGATTCTTCAAGGCTTGACAAAGTGCTTTGGGGAGAAAATTCCAATTCATCAATTTTTGAAAAAGCCTGATGGACACTGGACAATTTCTTCGGCAGAGTCCATAGAACTAGAAATGGCGATGTTAAAATAAAGTTCTGTAGCAAGAATCATTTATAACCAGTTTTAGATGCATTTATTTTCAAAATCGGTAAGGCCGTTTATCAATTTCCGCCCTAGAAAATAACCCAAGAACGAAGAAGTAAAAACGAAAAATATAAAAATAAATTTTATAGTTTTTGTTTTTGTTTTTGTGGACTATATTGAATGAATCAATTGAAAGCGTTTTGTGACCTCTAGTCCAAATGCGTTTCGCCCAGGTACGACAGTTGGGCTCATCAGTTAGATGCTGTCGTACCCTTCTAAGACGCAATATATTAGTCGACGATTATCAACACTAATAAAATTTACAGCACGAACGCAATGTAAATTATATTTATCTAGGGGGTACTGTCGTACCTGGGCGAAACTCATTTGGACTAGAGGTCACAAAACGCTTTCAATTAATAACCCAAGAACATTAAGTCGAATAACTTAGAGTGTCGATCGAGGTACAGACGTTTATATAATATTTTAACTTAGTTTAAATATTTTATTTATGCTAGACGTTTTTCTTTCTAAGCCAGGATCAGGGAACTGAGCTGTCAATAAAAGATCTGTGTTTCTTTTTTAGCGCAGACACTTCAGAGTGCTCAGGCTGTGTTTTTTTTTCAATTAGAGCTAGCTTGGACCACGCTCTATGAGCTCAAAATAAAATGACCGAGCAGATGGAGTAAAAGTAACTTCACTTTTTCTCCGTGTGATATGACAGACACCCGGAAAAATGGACAGTTCATAGCTGCAGTCTGTTCTATAAATAAATCGGAGAGCTCAGAGCGTGCTTGAAATGCTCAAGCTCTGCTCAGAGTTAAAAAAGAAAAACGCTTATTCAGCACCAAATAAGTACTTCAGCCATATCTGATGGAGAAAACGTTTATGAGACTTGGGTGGACGCCCGATGACAATGGATCTATAGGTGCAATCCACGCACCTTCGCACCATCTTGGCTCTGTTTTTGCCAAAAAATAGTAACATTTCTAAAATGTAATAAATTGTCAACTCTGCCCGAAATTGCCTTAATTGTACGCAGAATTGAAAACACAAAAGCGCAGTCTTGTATATTTGACGATTGAAAACACGGATGCAAGAGCAAGTGCGAACCCTACCTTATAAATATAAATACAAACACTTCCACTTCAGTGACATTTTATTTTGTCTCTTTTTCTCTTCCTCTTACTTCCTGAGCACAGTGCAGAACTCTAAAACGAAGTTCCTGTTTACTGAACCTGAAGAAGTTAGTCGTGGCATCGGATTCTCTTTTTGTTTGCCTTTTATTGGATGAGTACTTTCATTAAGTTAAATTGTATGTACAAAATGATGATGATACACATTTATTTAATTTTAGTTGTTTCCTACGTCTTAGCTTCGAATCTAAGTCGAAAAGGACTCAAGGTAATAACGTTTGACATTAATTGTCTTTCGGCATAATAGATTTTAGGGGTTGATTTTTCAATCACCAATTGACAAGAGTGCGGTAACAAATTGAGAAATAGAATAAACTGGCAGTAAACTGCTTCTATTCTCTTAGGAGAAATTCAACTATGACGGGCTTCAAATAAGCGTGGTTGATATTTAATAAGTTTGTTTTGGCAATTCATCATTAGTAGACTCATGCAGGAGCAACGTTTTGCAAGGCAGGTAGATAGCAATGGCCCAATTAGCGCTGAAGTGCGCCATTTTAATATCATAACTCATTGGAATTGATTTGGGAAATAGTGTCATTTCGTTTCGTTCCAAAAAGAGATTAAGTTTTTGATCTTCATTTCGGAAAGTTCGTCAATAGCGTCCAAGAATGCCCTTACCAATATTTTTGTGCCAGAGCATGGCACTTGCAGAGGATATGGAGGATTTTCCGCTAGTCTCCACAGCTGTGACACTTTTAGTTAGTGTTGTGAGGAATGTCTAGCTTCAATCTCTGTATTGGCCAGTGTCCGCTACAGGTAGCTATGATCCTGGACATGTCTTGCCTGTGTCTGCATATCAGATGGGAACTTAACCATAAAATCTTGACTGGCCTTTTAAGAGCTGCAGTAGAGTCAATATACTAGATACTTAATGTGTAAATCAAATGGTAAAAGATACAGAAAAACATATAATATCAATGTTATACGCTTTGGTAAGCGCGGTCCATCCTACAATCGAACCATGCGTGGGGATCGGTCGCACCACAATTGTGTATTTCCACAAAATCATCTTAGATTTAAGACCCCTCTTTTTACCGAACGTCTACAGACTTAGAAACCTATGCCGGTCTTCTTTACTCTTATTTGAATATTCAGTTTCCAGTTCAGATTAGGGTCAAGAATAAAACTTAGATATTTTACATTGGAAGAGAGCAAAACTGTTTGGCCGTTGAGTCGGGGTAGAGCGAAGGGCTGTATCTTAGTTTCGGTCGTAAATAGCGTCAGTTGAGTTTTGGTTTGGTTAACACCTATCCAAAACTAGTCGCCAAGCTTTAAATTCTCCTTAAAGCTAATTTTGTGATTTCACTTAACAGATGGGGCGAACTTTCCTGACACTAGTAGTACCAAGTCATCTGCATGCGCTACCACCTTTACACTACATCTTTCCAACCTAACCAGAATTTTATTCTTGACTAGAAGCCACAGAAGCAGGGACAGAACACCGCCCTTGGGTGTTCGTCTACTAACTTATACTTGGTCAAGTCTATATTACCTAAAGCACCTAGAACACTGCTGTCTCTGAGCATTGATATAATCTACTCCCTGAAAGGGCTTCTAACAGAATCTTTTATATTCTCAATTGATTAACAGAATTCTCTCTACACTTGCTCCTTGGCTGATGTGAAAGCTAGTTTGCAAATTCTGACACAATCTTTATAAGGCTTATAAAACTTATGTGTATGGCAGATGTTGATATATGTACATATAATGCAATTTATTCTAAATTTATTTATTATTTAAATCAATTAATTTTATTATACCAATTAAACTATAATTGTGAATTGGCCTTAAAAAACATAGAAAATTAATAACTTATATGACACTTCTTGTCAAACTAACTAAATTATGCCATGTCATGTTTTAACCTTCATAAAAGGTGAAAGGGCATTTTCTATATTTGATATTAGACATTCTTGTTCGAGAACTTTAACACGACACAACACCAATTAATTTATATTAAAGATTGATTCTTATAACGATATAAAAGACTGAGTTTTATTTTATTAAAAGGGACAAACATTTATCAGCGCTAAACCCAAACAGCAGATATTGAAGATTGTTCTTGTCATTTTCTCAGGATAGACAGATCTTCATTCCAACACGATGAGAGTGATTTTCTTAATTGATTTTTTATTTTTAATTCAACTTATAACTATCTTAAAGCTAGACAAAGTATAATAATTGTATTAAGGTTGATATATACGAGTAGTACACCCTCCAGTACTTCATAATCTTTGAAGCTGAGAACTTGTTACGAATCTCTGGCATTTCCCATATAAAAAAAATTAATATAATAGTCTTCTTTTGTTGCACCCTGTTTTTTTCCGTATGTGGAATTCGAAAGGTTTTGTTAGTCACTGAATCCACTCAGGAAACAGTGAGTTCCAACTTTTTACAGTGGGTACATTCCCGCCTAAGCAAAAAAAAAACCTTCATAGTTCTTTTTGCTTTCGACCACCGAGCGAGCAACATCTTCACTTAAGGTACCAACTTAAATAATAGAAAAAAAGATAAAAAAATTACATATTTTAAGAAATTTTTTTTTTTATATAGAATATTTATATTTAAGTATCACTTTGGGAAATATTCAAATTTTATTACGTGGTCAACGAAGGGAAAAATCAAAGAGCCGCAAGAAGCTTTAACTTGCTTGGCATTAATATATTTAAAACTTAAACCAGGACCAAAACTATCTAAAGGTAAAATTTAAATTAATTATCAAAATAGCTTAAAACGACTAAAAAGTAGAAATGTGAAATGTATATTTTCTTTTACTTAATTCTAACATGCCATCTTGTCTTGATTATATAGACCCCTCTGAGCGAAACAAGCATCCGTTTTGACATTTGCACCACGTGCACCTGTCTCCTGGTCGGTTGCATCAAGCATACGGACCAGCGAAAGAGAGCAAAAGAAGGACCAGGACTTCAAGTTCAAGGCCAAGGCCAAGCTCTCTTCTTAAATAGTTATTGACTGGAGCACTTGCAGTTTCACCCAGCTATCTAGCTCAGTAACGGCAATTTTCCTTAAGCGAACCTCGAGCCAAGGTTTACATCCAACGAAGATACCATCTGAGTTATTCCAAAGCTCAGTTCAGTCAAAGTCTTGGACCAATCGGCTGGCTCAAGTTGCGATCGAGCTATACGAGCGGGTGCGGGGAAGTCCGGGAAAGGAGGGAAGGTTGTTTGATAAGCATGTGTCACGCGAAGGCGCAGTTTGGGACCTACCCAGAAAAGTGAAAATAAATGAGAAAAAAAGAGAGAAAAAAAATAGCAAAAGAAATAGGAATAGGAAACAAAAAAATTCTAATCAAAGTTAATCAAAGAAAAAAATAGAAAAAAAAAATTAAGTGTAATAGTGTTAGTTTGGCATTCCACACATAAGCAGTAAAACAACAGAATTGCACTAGGAATATAAAAAATTGAAAACTTAAACCTATGAATTTGTTAAGAGAATACCTAAAGATTAAAAGAATTACAAAACTAATTTTCATGCACTTTAAAATCTTTTTAAACCTAATTATGTTCTCCGAATAAAAAAAAACTGCGTTAATATAAAACATAATGTTATGAATTGGAAATATAATAGGGGTAAGTGAGCGAAGTCATAATGTCGAGGTAATACTTTTCTGTGTGGCTTAACTTAGAAACTTCAATTAGAACAGGGACAGTTCAAAAAAATACATGGGTACATGATCTGTCAAGGTGTCTGCATACATAAGCAGGTGAAGGAAGAGAAATAGGTATCCTAGACAACAACAACATCTGTCGTCTATGAAGCTTGGGTGGGTATAGATGAAGACATTCGTCCGCAGTCCTGTGTTTCCAAATCTTGGCATGAATAGATGTTTCCTTTGGTGCGACTTGGGACCTATGGGCAAGAACTACTCGAGCATGCCAAGTAAGGCTCTTAGGTACCCAGATATTCACAACCGTATCAAACTGGTGAAAAGTGGGAGGGTTACGTTTGCAAACTCTGCAAATCTATTTTGAAAAACATAATCCAATTCAAGAAATACATTGTGAGTTACTTCTTGCCTTTTATGGTGCTCGTCTGTCAGAGAGATTTTTTCGAGAAACTATGAATCTTTTACGCAATACCTGTCTTTAAACGATATTATGGATGCCACTTTTTTGGGAAGCTATAAATTTGGACATTTACGCCAACAAACAAGAGGAAATTGTGTACTTGGAAGCCAACATTTAACGCGTAAATGCCGAAATACATCCTGATTTACTGTAAAGAGTGTTTGAAAATTGGACATCCAGAATATGCCATATATACGTGTACGTGTTAGCCATGGCAGCCCCATACCCGTTTCCTAAAAAAAATACTTTTTTCAAGAAAATATCGTGTATCGGTCGACTATAAGAAGAAAAATCGAACTCGAGGTTTTGATCAAAGTTGACATTACAATAATAGAGAACACGGAAATATGGGTCTATCTGTATGTATGTCTGCATGTCTGTACCTCCTCCTACAACCTAAGCGGCTAGTTTTTTCAAACACGGTGCTTAAGGTTCTTCGGTGATTTCCTTTAAGAGTAAAGAAATTTCTTTTAGCTTAGTAAACTACTATCGACGGTTCATTGCAAATATTAGTACCTTATTTATTGGAGTTGTTAAAATGAAACAATTTGACCGAGATTTTGTTGGTGGCCCAACATAGATGCTGACATTGAAAATAAAATGCACGACTAAATCGCACGAACTTGCTTCTATATAAAAGTACTTTGACATTTAAAATATATTTGATAAATATAAAATATGGATTTAATGAGATAAAAATGTTCAAATGCCGGAAAAGTATGAACTTATGAGAACAAAGTTTAAACATCTTTTTATTATTAAATAAATTTTGTAAATAAGAAATTTCTTTAAAATTATTCAAGAAAAAAATTTGGAATGCCAATTGTAAGTATTTCATAATATAAATTTTAGGAAATAATTTCAAAAAACAATCGTTCACACGCTTTGAAGATATTGGGCCTTACCAACAATCAAATTAAGAGACGACTTTAATATTTGAGCGAAATGAAGCATTATTTAATGGACTCTATATAACTGACCATATATGCTGCATTTTATTTTTTAGGTTCCGTACAATAAAGGGTTCATAATTTAGAGTTCACATAAATATTTAGTTCATAACATGTATGGTTAACTTTATAGAGCTCTTTAAATAATGGTCCATTTCGCTCAAATATTAAAGTCGTCTCTTAATTTGATTGTTGGTACGGCCCATTGATTTAAAAAAGAAAGTTAAATTATTTTTTCAAAAAACCCAAAAAATATTATTTCGAATATTTGTATATACAGTATGATTTTAAATTTATGGGAGCCGTTAATAAGAAAAACGAAAATCAAATAAACGGTTCTATGACAGGTAACGTTAATAATATTTTGCCCCAAACTTTTTTTTCGACTAAGATGTAGTCCATGTCCATAATAGCACATACCTATTTTTACTTGTGACTTATAGAACTATAAGGCAAGTTATACATTCGTAAAAAAATCAAACTCGAAATTTTGATCAAAGTTGACATAACGATGATAGCGAAAACCAAAAAAGTGGGTCTCGCAATTCTGTCTGTCTGTCTGTCTGTTTGACTACAACCTAAACGGCTGGGATGATTTTCTTTAAACTTGGTAGATATCATTTTGAATTTTTCCCCCCACGTGTTGTTTCCTTTTTTTTTGATACCAAAAATAACGGTAGCTGCCATACGAATTTTTTCGAAATTTTATAAATATTTTTTTTATTCAAAAACTGTCCCACAGAATTATGAAAAAAATTCATAAAATTTCATTTAGTTAAAGTTAGGTATAGTTGAAAAAAAAAATCCAAAAAATGGTTATTTTTGGTAGCCCCCTTGCAACCTGTTATTTGTTTTTGATTTTCTCGAAAACGGTCCAACCGATTTAAATCATCTTTTTTATGCTAAAGCTCCTTCAAAGTTCGAATATTATTATATAGTCAAATTTTCAAGTTTTTATTTTTTGATTTTTTAAGAAAAATTTCAAAATTTTTTTTTTTGGAAACTCAATATTTCGAAAATTCTATACTCGATTTTTTTTTCAAACTTGATAAATAAAAGTTTCTAAATATTATCTACAAGATTTGAGAAAAAAAAATGTTGTTTTACCTAAAAATACCGGTACCCACTATACAAATGTTAAATAAAATGCACGACTGGATCGCACCAACTTGCTCTTATGTAAAAGTACTTTGGAATTTAAGATACATTTTATAAATATAAAACATGAATTTAAAATGAATTTGCCGTCTGATTTCTAGAAAAGTATGAAATTATGCAAACAAACGTTAAAAAATCGTTTTATTATTAAATAAATAAATTTTTTATATAAGAAATTTCTTTAAAATTTTTCAAGAAAAAAATGGGTGATGCGAATTTTAAGTATTTAATAATATTGATTTTAGGAAATAATTTCAAAAAATAATCGTTCACAGGTTTTGAAGATATTGATTTAAAAAAAAAATCCCAACAAATATTTTTTCGAATATTTTTATATGCAATATTATTTTAAACTTAAGGGGACTCCTGCTGAAAATTTTGGGTTAAAATCCTTAGAGCCGTTAATGAGAAAGTCGAAAATAAAAAAAACGGGTCTATGGCAGGTACCCTGAATAACATTTTTCCCCAAATTTTTGTTTGACCAAAATATAGTCCATGTCCATAATAGCACACCTAATTTTACGGGTGTATGGGGGGTACCGTTAGTTTTGGAGCTAAAAAAAAATTTCAATTTTTCCTCTAGGGAATCACCGAAGACCCTTAACTACCGAGATTGAAAGAAATAGGTCCAGTGGTTTAGCCTGTAGTGAGAGGTACAGACATACAGACACACTGAAACATGTTTTTTGTGTACTAAATTTTTCTAAAAATTTTTATAAAAAAAATTGATATGCAAATTGTTAATATTTAATAAAATACATTTTAAAACGTATTTTAAAAATTTAATCGTGCATCGGTTTTCAAGAAATTGAAGTTTCAAAAAAAAAATTGTATTATTTTTTTAAAAATCCAAAAACTATTTTTTGGAACAAATTTTTAGTTTATATTTTTTTAAATGCAAAGCAGCTCCTGCATAAAAAATTTGGTTAAAATCGTTATAGACGTTGGCGAGAAATTCGAAAATCAAAAAAACCGTTCTATGACAGGTACCCCTAAAAACGTTTCCCCCCAAATTTTTTTTAACCAAAATATAGTCCATGTCCATAATATCACACTTAATTTTTTTTATCAAAATCATTAGAGCCGTTTTCGAGATAAATAAGATTTTGCATTACGGGTGTATGGGGGTACCGTTAGTCTTGGAGCTAAAAAAAAAATTTCAATTTCTCCTCTAGGGAATCACCGAAGACCCTTAACTACCGAGTTTGAAGAAAATACCTCCGGTAGTTTAGGCTCTAGATCGAGGTACAGACATACAGATATACAGACATACAGACAGACAGACGGAATTGCCGGACCCACTTTTTTCGTCTTCGCTATCATCGTAATGTCAACTTTGATCAAAATCTCGAGTTCGATTTTTTTCCATATGCAGAACTTGCCCTATAATATCTACATAAGTATGTACGAGTATATCGCAAGTAAAAATACAATAACTTAGTAAACAATTTTAATACCTGTCTATAAGTATAGTTATTTTTATTAGTTACACAAAATTTAAAAAATCGCAATACACTTTTTAAAATATTTGTTTCTGAAAGGTCTTAGGGCCTGCTATAAACAGTTTCAAGATTATCCATTATTTCTGGACACCCTGTATATGTATGTAAATTTAGCTGCATTTTTCTTGGAATAAATCGAATATAATAATTTTACCTGGAATTTTAAGTGATTAAATGTGAGTCATATTGTCGGGAAGGTAAAATTGAAATTCTTTTTTGTCAAAGGAAATGAAATGTTTGACTGGCATTTCAAATATTGATCCATCAGTACTAAGGACTAGAAAGGGAAGTTATCTTAAGCCATAAAGCAATAATAAATCGATAAATCATATTAAAGTATCTTATGGAAGCAGCAGTACCCCAAAGAAAAATAAAAAAAAACCACAACATCATATCTATCGTATATGAACAAAGAGAAGTAGGATAATTGAGTTTTGGCAGTTATTTGATACATGTCGCATTACTGTCGCATAAAACACAACAATAAAGCTATTCTGTTCAAATCAATTTTGTGATAAAGATTCTCGACATAAATTGGAAATACAACATACTATTATTGAGTTAAATCACGACTGCCAATTATACTAATAGAATAATGGGCATTTAGTTTAAGTAGGAATACATGAAACTTTTATTGAGTGGATAGTTTCTCATATATGAAAATAATTCGTTTTGGAAGAAGAAGAGACTCATAAGTTCCGTTGCAATAATTGATCACATTTTGGTCAAGACCGAATTACGAGTAATATGTTTGTGAGGAGACGTATTCAAGGGTGCTTATATTACAAATGGGTTGGGTGATTCGATTTTTTTTTTTAATTAATTTATTAATATTTGTCATTGACTAACTTGGTATTATATAAGTTGGCTCTTGAGGGCTTATGGACAGATATGATTGGAATAAGCTTAATGACATCAAATTACAATCTTATTCAATAACACCACTCTTCAAAATATAACCAAGAAAGTTCTTTAACTTTCATTAGAAAGTCCGAATATTAAGATACCTGCTTTCGAGGGAATTCTTTGTAATTTTTTGGTTGAGAAAGGCCAACTCCTGAGTTTCTTCGTCGTTAATCAATATTTCAATATTTCCTTCTTTCACACAAAACTGCTTAATGAATATCTCATAATACCAGTAAAACGCTATAAAATCACACAAAAAGTTTCACTAAAAGAACAATGTTATACCTCTTTTTACACCAGTAATACAAAATATAATTTACCTCGAAAACGGGTCTAACGATTTTCATAAAAAAAAGTAGGTGTGCCATTATGGAATTTAGGAAAAAATGGCGCTATGATGATACTATGATACTAGTTAACAGGTTTCTAACTTTAAATTAGTTTACTATCTCATTCTTAATTTTAACCATTTTCTAATTAGTATCGTACTAAAGCAATTTTCTTAATAAATTGCTTTTGAATGAACACAAAAAATTAAGAAAAGAGACCCTTTTTGACGTTTGTAAATGTCAAAGGGTCATATGAACTTATTACGGTACTAAAAACTTAAAATAGGTATTCGATGATTTTAACTTTAGTAAAAGTGAAGAAAAAGCATGATGCTATCGTATATTCGATTAAAATTTGCAAAATCGTCGTTTAAACTAATTTGACTAAAATATTGCGCCAATGTTATCAACGATACCTGTCATAGAACTGTTTTTTTTTTTTATTTTCGAATTGCATCCGAAGTGCTTTTTGCCATTCAGTCGCCGTGGTTTTCGGTCAAGTCATCATTCTTTGCTGCAGGGAGGGAAAACGAAATTAAAAACCAGCGGTCATGCGCCTGCCTACTCGCACTTTCTCCCTGGATCATGCAGTCATCATGAAATTCTCCGATCACTGGTGTGACTTCGAAGAACACCAAATCCGATGAGATTAGGGGATTATGAGGAGTAGCGATTAACGCTTCATCTTATAAAGGGTTTTTTAATTGGCATGGTAGATTTCGGCGACCATGTTGTTTTGGTGACATCAGTTTTTTTTTTTAAATACAGTTACATACTCGTAGCACGTCCAAATGATAAGACTTAAATATAAAATTGAGTGCTCGTTTGTGCAAACATTGCGCGTGTCGAATTTTCAACGTTTGGTGGCCAAATTAGAAACGACCGGTTCGATAAGCTCTCAGCACAGCGGAACCTTAGGTAGTCGATTCCTCGCCGTACACAAGAACCCGGCCTTTGGAATATTTTAACTTGGCGAATTTTGCGTAGGCACCCGTGGAAGATCCAACTGACTCATGGGCTTAAAGTTCATGACCATGACCGTTTGTTCGCTGACTGGGCTTCGGACTGTTTGGAGGAGGACCCCAATTTTGCCCTAAAAATCAACTTTTTTACTTACGTACTATAAGGCAAGTTATGCATTCGTAAACAAAATCGAACTCGTGATTTTGATCAAAGTTGACATTACGATGAAAGCGAAGACCAAAAAAGTGGGTATCGCAGTTTTGTCTGTCTGCCTGTTCGACTACAGCTGAACGGCTAGGCCGATTTTCTTTAAACTTGGTAGATATGGGTTTTAATCCCCCTCCCGGATGTTTTTCCTTTTTTTTTTAAGACCAAAAATAACGGTACCTGCCACACGATTTTTTTTTGAAATTTTATAAATATTTTTTTTTCTCAAAAACTGTTCCACAGATTTAAAAATAAAATAAAATTTGATTTCGTTAAACCTAGGTAATGGTTGAAAAAAAAAAAAAATCCAAGAAATTATTATTTTTGGTACCCCCCTTGGAACCATTTGTTTTTTGTTTTTGATTTTCTCAAAAACGGTATGAGCGATTTTGATCATTTTTTTATGCTCCCCAGCTGTTTCAATATTATTGTGTATCCAAATTAAAAAAAATGGATTTTTAAAAAAAATTTCAAAATTTTTTTTTGAAAACTCAATATTTCGAAAACCCCATGCCCGATTTTTGTATAAGATGTAAGAAAACAAAATCATACCTAAAAATAACGGTACCTTTTATACAAATGTTAAAAAATGGCTTTTGAAAATCGTATTTTTCTCGAAAACGATTCCGAGAATTTTGCTAAAATTTTTTTCCTTTAGATTAATTTTTACGATCTATAATCATATCAAGATATTACTGACTGTACCTACCATAGAACCATTTTTTCAAATTTAGAATTTCTCATTATCGACAAAACGGATTTTAATAAAAAATTTTTATAGAAAAGCTTCAAAAAATTTTAAAAAACATTTCATTTCAAAACTTTCAAAAAAAAATAATTTTTGAGTTTTTGAAAAAAAGAAATATTTTTTTTTGGAAAATTCGATATCTCAGAACCGGCTCAATATTTTTGTTTGTAAATTTAATTTTTATTTGAAAAATAATAAAAACTTTAAATTTTCGTACCAAATTTTTTTTTTATAAACGTTTTAAGAATTTTGTATATAAAAGCTTATTTCTTTAAGAAACCAGTACATGCTTATAATTTCTGTTCTTGCATAAGCAAATATTTGCTTGAATCATGAATGACATTGAATGGCATCCTGTTTTTAGATTCAACTACTGAAGGAGTTGTTTTAGTCTATTAAAAAATGAATTTTATTCTTATGGACAGTTTATCTCTAATAACATTCACAAAATTGGACTCAAGGGTAAACTGAGTAGCACTTCTAGAAGTACGGGTATTACGGTTTAATTGTTTGAGGGAAGGAATGCAACTGGCTATTTCACTATGGCACTGTTTATAAAAATAGCGGTAAGATAATAAAAGACATGAAACATTGCCTATGTTTAGAGCTATCTTGTGAAGGTGGGAGTTAGATTTAAGAATCCCTTTGAAAACAGCAGGTGGCACGCTTGTCGACGCTCGGCTACGCTCGTCGGACGGGGGGGATCTTGCTGTATAACCCTTCCAAAATAAAGTTAATTCGTGCCAAAAAAAAAAATATATATCACTAAAACACACACAAATAAAGAGAGATATCTATTCCGCCTTTGAATCTCCACAACAGGTGTTATGTTGTGTTAACCATTCGGTTACGTGGCATCCCTTATCCTATAGTAACTCGTAAAAGTCACCTCCATACTGCACTAACCAGAACTTTTAACAGAGTGCAGCCCCTGAATGCACTTCTATCAACATCCTCTAATGGCTCATCATCACTTACCCTTTACCTTTCCCTATAATCCATCTAGTTACATCTCATTTTGAAGACAAAAAATAAACGTAGAACCACAAAATTCAATTTTAACAAAATTTAAATTCTTCATTTATTTAAAAATTTATTATAACTAAAAAAAAATTCTTTAGAAACAAAAATAGCAAAACTAATAATAATCGCAAAAGCAAAATAACATTTTTGCTTTGTTATATTTATGTACATACTGATCAACTAATCAGCTGATTTATAAAAAGAGGCTAAACTATATGTTCTCTGCTGGGTACATAAAAAATTTGAACAGATTTAATGTGAATGACTATATAAATGTTCCAGTGCAGAAGTTAAGAGAGCTTATCGCATATTATTTTGTTTGAGCAAAAAGAGAATTTCTGCAAGGTAATAACATATGTTATCTGCATGATCTAATATTAAGAGACAAGAACATCTACAGAACTATGAGTCATAGATCTGTTATATAAATTTTTTTTTTTTAAGAGATGAAGATCTTCTCAGTGATATGCAATATAAATTTAATTTATTAATTCAAATTGAAATAGCGTGATAAAAAAAAATATTTCCTTAATTTATTTTTTTTTTGCTAGACAAAATTATGTATTTCTATATAAAACCAAAAACATAAATAAAAATACTCACACAATGACTTCAAGACGATCGGGATCTATCCAACGATGTGCGCACAATGGTTGATGATCTCTTCGCTGTATTGATTTTGGGTCAATATGATGAAATTATATATTATACGATTGATAAGAATTCAAATAATCTATTTAAGTTTTTGGTTAGGGTTTGGCAAATAGGTATATATGTATATATATATAGATATATATATATATTTTCTCTTTTGCTCTTTTTTTTCTTATCACACTTCACATTTAGAAAATTTAAGCTTACTGATCATAGTTCTGATTATCGAATTTAGACTTAATAATTTACTTTAAGCTATATAAACTATTTATAACTAAGGTTGGCGAATATCTATTTTATTGATTTGTTAAATTATATTTTGTTCTCATTTTTTGTATCTAGTAATAGAAACTTTCGTAAAGAGATGCTGTATTTTATTTCGTGGTTGGGATAGGGAACTTTACACTTCGGTCTGTTGATCTTGGTAGCTCCAAGGCGACTGCTTTGACCCATGTGTAGGGATTCGAATTATGTGTTGTTATTGGTCGATTGAATACGAGTAGCATCAGCATGGTCATGGCAACGTCATGAGGATCGCTCCGATGTCCGCTTGTGGTATAGGCACAGTATCGTTCGCCGATGCGACTTTCCAATTAACAGACTCGATCAAAGTTCCTCAATACGAGTAGAGTTTTTTTTTTTTCTTTTTGTTTAATTGAATTTTCTTATTAAAAATTTCCGAACTTAGTTTCCATTATTATGGAACATTGAATTTACGCCAATTTATACTTTTAATAAGTTACACTTAATTTTATAAAAGCCACGAGGGCAGATCAATCGACTGATCGCGGAAATGGTTTTATCAAAAAAGAACGATCGAGCTGCGGAAATCGCTTAGCAGCCGATGGTCGATCATCGAAACTTCGAAAAAATTAGTTCATAGGTTTTTTTTTTCGAACAATAGTCTTCGCACCTTTGGGGTAGGAACACATGAGTTGTGGTGAATATTAAATTTTAATATTCGTATGGGTCTGAATTTTATGTGGAATTCATTACAAAACCATTTATTAAGAACAAGATCAAATCGTGTGAATAAGAAATGGAAATTTCTTTACTAATTTATTGAAAGGTGTGGCTCGACCCATGCCCTGAGATAAGAGTATCATTCCTACTATACCTTCAGATCTTTTGAGTGGAATATACCAACAGGTTTTCCCTTTGTATCCGCTACTTCATAAAGTGCGTTTCCCACTGCACGTAGTACTCGACACTTAAGGTATTTCGGACAAAGTTTTGCATTAACATTTTTTCCAGCATCGCTTTGAACGAAGTTTCGTCGGTATATCTCTTGGCCTGGTTTAAACTTTCTAGCAGATGATCTGAGATTATAATTTCTTGCATGCTTATCAAACGCGACTTTCAGGTGTTGCTTTAAGTGCTCTTGAATAAGATTCACGCGATCAGCTTTATCAACCATCTGAAATTCTTGGTCATTTAGAAGTTGTAGTCTTTGTAGCAAGGGATATATTCCTGCGTGGGTCACCATTTGGGTCCCGAATAATGAAAAATAAGGTGTCTTGGATGTAGACTGATGTACTGAGCTACAAAGGGACTGCTGAATTTCAGGAATATATCGGTCCCATTCCCGATGATCCTTTTTAATGTAAGAACGAATTCCTGATAAAATTGTCTGGTTTACACGCTCAGACGCATTTGATTGTGGTGAGTACAAAGCTGTTCTCATATGCCTTATTCCATGCTTGTCTAAATGTTGTTTAAAGTGAGCAGACACAAATTGCTTACCATTATCGGAATGAATAATTTGTGGTACCCCAAAAACGCTATATACATTTTGTTCCAAGAAGTTAACGACTGATTGAGTATTTGCTTTGGCCATTGGCTTTAAGAGCACAAATTTAGTGAGATGGTCCAGCAGAACGAAGAGGTATAGGTTTCCTTTTTTAGATCTTACATAAGGGCCCATGAAATCTATATACAATTTTTGGAAAGGTCTTTCAACTATAGTGCAAGATAACATCGGTGGCCTTATTGTCTTATTTGCTTTCTTGGTTTCTTTACACACTTCGCAATGTAAGACAAATTCCTTCACGTCCTTTGCCATTTTTGGCCAAAAGTAATAATTTCGCAGTCTTGAAAGCGTTTTGGCTATACCGCCATGGCTGCAGTTTGGAGGAGTGTGAGCTTTCTCAATGAGATCCATTGTCAGACTTGGTGGAATCCAAAGTCTCCATTGGAGGTCAGATTTCTCAACATCACCATCCCAAGGAAAGAACTTTTTATAAATAAGGTTTTCGGAGATTTTAAGGTCTAGGTTAAGGTTCGGGTTTAGTTTAACTTTTTCTTTTAACGCATTATATTCCTGAGACTTAAAATGGTCGGACTCAAGATCTACTGCTAAATCTGAATGTTCCACATTCGCAATACTTTCTATAAATGCTCGTGAGAGCGCGTCTGGTACTAAATTAGCGGACCCTTTTCGGTGTTCAATTTCAAAATCGAATGCCTGCAACTTTAGAGACCATCAGGCGAGTCGCCCACTTAAATCTTTGAGATCCATTAACCACTTAAGGCTAGAATGATCTGTAATTATCCGGAAGTGCGAGCCTTCGACGTATGGTCTGAATTTTTTAACTGCCAAAACGGCTGCTAGGCACTCTTTTTCTGTAACTGTATAGTTAACTTGACATGGGTTCAGTTTTTGAGAGTAGAAAGCTATGGGTTGCTCCACGTTTTCATTGTTTAATTGAAACAACACTGCCCCAACACCTTGGTCAGATGCATCGCATTGTACAGAAAACATCTTTCCGTAGTCCGGATTGTTCAATACTGGAGCCGTTGACAACGCTGTTTTAAGCTCTTCGAATGCCAACACCGCTTCGGATGTTATTTCAAACCGTTTGTTAGACTTCTTGAGCATGTCAGTAATGGGTGCTGCAAGGCTGGCAAAATTCTTGATGAATCTGCGATACCAACCGCACATCCCCAGAAACCTACGAACCTGTTTGACGCTCTTCGGAATCGGAAAATCCTTAATTCCCTGAACCTTTCCTGGGTCAGGCTTCATGTGACCGTTACCGACTATGTACCCTAAAAATCTCAGTTCCCGAAAACAAAATTTTGATTTCTCCACATTGATCGTAAGGTTCGCATTATTTAGACATTGAGCAACTGTTTCAAGTCGTCGCATATGAGTGTTGAAGTCAGCCGAAATGACCAGGAGGTCGTCCATATACACAAAAACATATTCTCTGAGTGCCGATGGAATAACCTTCTCCATTACACGACACATTCGGGCCGGTGCATTACAGGTTCCGAACGGCATCACAGTGAATTGCATCAGTGACCTACCGGGTACGGTAAAAGCTGTTTTTTCACGGGACTTCTCATCAAGCGGAATTTGCCAGTATGCGTCCTTAAGATCAATGCTGGAGATAAAATGAGTTTCACCAAGGCGACTGAGAACTGCCTCGATGTTATGAATAGGATGAGCGTCTTTCTTTGTTAGGGCATTAACCTTACGATAGTCGATACATAATCGATTTTTGCCAGGTTTTCTTACTAACACAACCGGTGACGACCAAGGGCTTTCACATTCTTCGATAATACCTAAAGACAACATACGATCTATTTCCTCGTTAATGAGTGACTGAATGACAGGTGAAACCGGATAACTCCTTTGCTTCACAGGTTCGGCATTACCTGTGTCAATGACATGGACATCCACATTGGTTTTGCCTAATCCTAACTTGGAAAAAGAAGGAAATTTTCCGATCACTGTTTCCAGTGTCTTTGCCTGATCATCTGTCAAATCATGCTTTGTTGTCTTTGGGTCATCGGCTATGATTTCAGAAACTATATTTGGGGACAACTGAAATTCCAACCAAAAATCGATTCCTAGGTACAAGGGTTGCGTAAGCGATGGGACGAGATATAAATCAATATTACGAGTGATGTTATTATAATAAATGGGAACTTTAACTCTGCCAACTATTCTTTGGTCACTTCCGTCGGCAGTTTTAATGCCCGATTGCTAATTTATTACGTTTAACGAAGTTTTCACAACCCTTACCTAGACAAGAAATGGAAGCACCACTATCGAGTAGGCCTCTTACATTCTCCGTACCGATACGAACCGTGGCATATGGGCCGAGGATCGTTTTCAGCTACAATTTGTGACGACTCTATTAAACGAGTGATAATACGCCTCTTTTGCTTCCTCTGCCACGACTTGTTAGGTTTTTTCAAGGGGTTAACTTGATTTATTTCTTCAACTGAAAATATTTTTGCACGTAGCTCATTATACCGTTTTAGTCTTTCTTCGTATGTTTTGTATGGCGTAGTTTTAATAATCTTGTTTTTTGAATCAGGGGTCGCGACCACAACTGATTGGTTTGAGGAACTGACTAAGTCCTCAGTGTTTGTGCTTACATCTTTTAATTTGAAACCGGGTGTGGATTGGTCTGGGTAGAGCGAGATTCCCCGGTGGATTTCTCGCTCGATTTCCGGTTTTCCGCATTCGGGTTGCAGGTCGGACACCGCGGGGTGGTATACCCTTCCAATCCACATCTATAGCAGAAAAGTTTTCTTTCCAGAGATTGACAATTCATAAAGGAATGTCCTTCCTTTTTACAATTAAAGCATTTACGATTCCTTGTCGGAAAAGCTTTGCTTTCCATAGCGTTTATATCTTCATCATAAAGAGATATTAAATCTGGGTGATCTATTTCATTAACAATTCTTTGCGATCCAAATTGTCCATATCGCACACGAGATGAATCTCTAGCTGCTAACATTTTTTCAGTCTTTCTACATTCCTCACGCAAATGTTCTAATGAGAAAATTGACATCGGATAAATGTATTGCATCAAACGATTGTTGATATTGTCTTTAACAATTTTCAACAGATCGTTTTCTCTAATTGGCTCTCGTAGTCGGTTTCTGAGATCAAGGATAGCATTATAATAATTGTCGAAAGATTCATTCGAGAACTGACGACGTTCCATCATCTGCTTTATGATTTCGAAATTAGATTCATAACTACGATACTGTATTAGTAAGGAACCACGCAATTCATTCCATTCTGTGTTAGGATTAGCACGCAAGTACTGCCAAAACCAGGTCTGAGCATTTCCACACAAAAGAAGATGAAAATTTTTCACTACATCAGACCAAGGCATTTGATAATTTTGCTTTAATGTTTCTACACGGAAAATAAAATCCTCGATCGATATGGACTTGTCGGTTCCTTCAAATTTAAGACCCCATCGATCGAGATCAAATTTACGGCCAATATCGCTATACATTCTATTTGCCTGTAAATACTGATCTTGGTTTTGTGAATAGGTCTGTGAGCAATTATTTGACGTGTTAGATGCATTTAAATTTCCATTAGGAACATGCAAATTATTTGTCTGATTTCGTATGACTGGTTGAGGGTTAGACATTTCTGGCTGTATAATCGATGTAACATTATCATCAAATCTAAAATTGTTTCGTGACTGTGATGTGTCTAACGAGTTAGGAACCCTTTTGTTACGTCTAAAATTATTTGGTTTGTGAGAATTTCTCTTAGGAATATTTTCCATTTCGGTTACGATATGTTCTCTCTGAAGAACGTCTCTTACAGTTGTCAAGACAGACTGTTCGATGTTCTTTTTGACGGCACCTTCCAAGGAAGATAGAAGCTGGGTGTGAAAACTATCAAGACTTTGTCGAACACATGTGGACACATAGTTTTTAATTGAATCATCATTATGTTTACTAATGTTACGATTTTCTGCATTTTCGTTCAATGGAGGAAGCAAAATAATTTCACCCTCCAGCAGGTTAGCTAATTGATCTACATTATTTTCAATTTCAGGTTCAATATTGAAATCCCGGACAGAATCTATTGGATCTCGGATATTTAAACTTTTATTCGGAGCTTTTTCCACTAAAGTAGGATTGTTTTTGATTGGAGTGTGTTGAACTCTAGCGTTCGATAACACTGGGGACTGAAAATCCTGATTTTGACTAGTGTTCAAAGTGTTCTTAGCTCCCGAACGCGTATTAACAGAGGAACCCTTAGGTTTGGTTTTGGATATCGCACCTTGAGACATTGTAGTCGAAATTGTTATTGATTATATTAGATTAAATAATTATAAGTATACTATATATTTTTTTTTCGTGAACCAAATGTAGCTATAAGTTAAGGAAAAGTAGAAACTTTTCGAAATAAATTCAATTACTTATTTTTTGTTTGTTTTTGTTTGTTTTGTATGTAAATTATTCATTAATATAAGGGAAAGATAAAAGATAGGGAACGGATGAAGCATAGAGAAAATATGACTGTGCATTAAGACGAAATAACTTCTCTCTCAAAGATAAGTTGCGGAAACGAAGAATCATCAACTCTTCTTCCACTGCAATCCATCGTAAATAAACTGGGTATCCTTGTTGGCTTTAGATGTTTCAATCAGTAAAAATCAACTCACTGTCAACTATCTATTGCACTTTTAGAAGAAAACCGATACTAAGAACCTCTAGTTTAAATAAAGACAAAACAAGTGATAAGTAAAGCTAGCCCTGATTGGTCTTTTCTCTTGCAGAATATAGACACTTATCGGCATCAATTTACTTAATTGAAACAAAAATCCTAAACTTCTTTTGTTAATGCTAAGCATTAATAAAAAAGGCCCCACGTTGGGCGCCATATTATTTTGTGAAGGTGGGAGTTAGATTTAAGAATCCCTTTGAAAACAGCAGGTGGCACGCTTGTCGACGCTCGGCTACGCTCGTCGGACGGCGGGGATCTTGCTGTATAACCCTTCCAAAATAAAGTTAATTCGTGCCAAAAAAAAAAATATATATCACTAAAACACACACAAATAAAGAGAGATATCTATTCCGCCTTTGAATCTCCACAACAGGTGTTATGTTGTGTTAACCATTCGGTTACGTGGCATCCCTTATCCTATAGTAACTCGTAAAAGTCACCTCCATACTGCACTAACCAGAACTTTTAACAGAGTGCAGCCCCTGAATGCACTTCTATCAACATCCTCTAATGGCTCATCATCACTTACCCTTTACCTTTCCCTATAATCCATCTAGTTACATCTCATTTTGAAGACAAAAAATAAACGTAGAACCACAAAATTCAATTTTAACAAAATTTAAATTCTTCATTTATTTAAAAATTTATTATAACTAAAAAAAAATTCTTTAGAAACAAAAATAGCAAAACTAATAATAATCGCAAAAGCAAAATAACATTTTTGCTTTGTTATATTTATGTACATACTGATCAACTAATCAGCTGATTTATAAAAAGAGGCTAAACTATATGTTCTCTGCTGGGTACATAAAAAATTTGAACAGATTTAATGTGAATGACTATATAAATGTTCCAGTGCAGAAGTTAAGAGAGCTTATCGCATATTATTTTGTTTGAGCAAAAAGAGAATTTCTGCAAGGTAATAACATATGTTATCTGCATGATCTAATATTAAGAGACAAGAACATCTACAGAACTATGAGTCATAGATCTGTTATATAAATTTTTTTTTTTTAAGAGATGAAGATCTTCTCAGTGATATGCAATATAAATTTAATTTATTAATTCAAATTGAAATAGCGTGATAAAAAAAAATATTTCCTTAATTTATTTTTTTTTTGCTAGACAAAATTATGTATTTCTATATAAAACCAAAAACATAAATAAAAATACTCACACAATGACTTCAAGACGATCGGGATCTATCCAACGATGTGCGCACAATGGTTGATGATCTCTTCGCTGTATTGATTTTGGGTCAATATGATGAAATTATATATTATACGATTGATAAGAATTCAAATAATCTATTTAAGTTTTTGGTTAGGGTTTGGCAAATAGGTATATATGTATATATATATAGATATATATATATATTTTCTCTTTTGCTCTTTTTTTTCTTATCACACTTCACATTTAGAAAATTTAAGCTTACTGATCATAGTTCTGATTATCGAATTTAGACTTAATAATTTACTTTAAGCTATATAAACTATTTATAACTAAGGTTGGCGAATATCTATTTTATTGATTTGTTAAATTATATTTTGTTCTCATTTTTTGTATCTAGTAATAGAAACTTTCGTAAAGAGATGCTGTATTTTATTTCGTGGTTGGGATAGGGAACTTTACACTTCGGTCTGTTGATCTTGGTAGCTCCAAGGCGACTGCTTTGACCCATGTGTAGGGATTCGAATTATGTGTTGTTATTGGTCGATTGAATACGAGTAGCATCAGCATGGTCATGGCAACGTCATGAGGATCGCTCCGATGTCCGCTTGTGGTATAGGCACAGTATCGTTCGCCGATGCGACTTTCCAATTAACAGACTCGATCAAAGTTCCTCAATACGAGTAGAGTTTTTTTTTTTCTTTTTGTTTAATTGAATTTTCTTATTAAAAATTTCCGAACTTAGTTTCCATTATTATGGAACATTGAATTTACGCCAATTTATACTTTTAATAAGTTACACTTAATTTTATAAAAGCCACGAGGGCAGATCAATCGACTGATCGCGGAAATGGTTTTATCAAAAAAGAACGATCGAGCTGCGGAAATCGCTTAGCAGCCGATGGTCGATCATCGAAACTTCGAAAAAATTAGTTCATAGGTTTTTTTTTTCGAACAATAGTCTTCGCACCTTTGGGGTAGGAACACATGAGTTGTGGTGAATATTAAATTTTAATATTCGTATGGGTCTGAATTTTATGTGGAATTCATTACAATCTTTTGAATTTTGTCCAAGAGACTCAAGTGGGTTCTTGGAGCACCTATCCCGATATGAGAATTGTTCTCGAGCTTTGGACGAATATAGGCCTTATAGATTACAGCAAGATCAGAAGGGGTAAGAAACTTCTTGCATCTGCGGAGAAAACCGGCGTTTTTGGCTACGTCAAATATGTGATTACTCCACAAAGGATGGTCTGTAATGCACATACCTAGAACAGAAAGCTTTTCAGTCTCCTCGATGCAAGTGCCACCCATGGATATTGCATTGAGAGGGGGTTACGCTTAAACGACAGGAGATAGCATTGAGTTTTCGAAGCATTGACGGTTTTTGATTCCCAATTGGGCAATGCTGACAAGATCAACTAAAAATAGATTATAAAATAGCATGCAAAAAAATTTTAAAAGAAGTAAAAAAATGTAAGGAAAATTATTATTTATCTGAACTCGAAAAAAACAAGGGTAATATTAAAGGTGAATGGAATGTTGTAAACAAAATTTTAAATCGTGGTCCAAAATCTGAAAAACCATTAATAATAGAATATGATAATATAAGAATTACAGATAGTACTGAAATAGCTAATCGCTTCAATAATTTTTTCATTTCTATAGCTGAAAATGTTTCGACAGAGGTTTTTAGCAATAGAAATGTCGATTTTCTTACTGAAGGTTTAGTTAATGATACTATTTTTTCAGAAAGTCTTTTTTATGCTCCTATATGTCCCGGTGAACTGCTTTTGATCATAAAAAAATTAAAAAAATCTAGTTCTGTTACCAATGATAATTGCTCCAGTATAATCTTTAAACAAATTGCTTATAACATTGTGGATGTTCTTGCACATATTTTTAATAAAAGTGTGTACGGTGGTGTTTTTCCAAATTCGCTTAAAATTGCTGAGGTAATTCCTCTTCACAAAAAGTCTAACACTTGCATTATGAATAATTATAGACCAATTTCTTTATTACCTGTTTGTTCAAAAATTTTTGAAAAAGCGATGAAAAGAAGAATTTTGGAATTTTTAAATAAAAATAATTTCTTTAGTGATGCCCAATTCGGATTTCGAGCTCAAAGATCAACTGAAGATGCGTTGCTAAAATTTTGTAGTGAAATTTATGAAAACTTGAATAATAATTTATTTACAGCTGGTCTCTTCATTGATTTAACTAAGGCTTTTGATTTAGTAGACCATAGTATTCTTTTGAAAAAATTACATAATGCAGGAATGCGTGGATTCATCTATAATTGGTTAGATTCCTATCTATCTAATAGAAAGCAACTAGTTAGAATAAATGGTAGCTTGAGCAATTTATCTGGTATAAGTATAGGCGTTCCGCAAGGTTCAGTTTTGGGTCCCTTGCTTTTCCTGATTTTCATCAATTCTATTTTCAGCCAGAATTTCAAAGGAAGAATTACTGCATTTGCTGATGATAAGGCCTTCTCTTATGGTTGTAGATCCCTGCTTAACTTAATTTCTGATATTAACTATGATTTGGACATATTAAGACGCTGGTTTGCAGCTAATAAAATTGTATTGAGCAATAAAACTAAAATAATGTATTTTAGCTTATCAGGATCACCTATTTTAGTTGATTGCGATATCTTTTATCATTCTTCTGATTGCAAAAAATTCAGTGTAAGCAATTCTAATAGTTTTTTTTCTAATGAGTCCTGTTCACCTCACTGCTTTCAGATTGAGTTTGTAACGACCTTTAAATACCTTGGGGTCTTACTTGATAGTAAAATGAATTGGTCTGATCATACTAACTCTCTAAAAAATTACTTGTTATGTTGTTCTAGACAGTTTTATACTCTTGGTTTGTATTGCTCACAAAAAATACTAGTTATGATTTACTATGGTATTGTTCATTCTAAAATTCAGTATGGAATAACTTGTTGGGGGGGTTCTTATCAAAACAAGATTTATCCTCTTCTTATTCTTCAAAAACATGTTGTAAGAATCATTTGTAAAAAAAATCGCTTTCATAATAGTTTCATTTTGTTTCAGGACTTAAAAGTTCTTCCTCTACGACATCTGTACTACTTTAAAGTTTTAAAGTTATTTTTTATGAGAAGTGGATATCTTTCAACGAGAAATAATCCACGACATAATTTACGAGTGAATACGTTGAATTTAGTTAACGTCCCTTCTTATAATAGAACACATTTTCGAAGATTTTTTACAATTGTTGCTCCCTCAGTTTTTAACAAATTGCCTTTCTCCGTTAGAAGTCTTAGAGTTTTGTCTTCTTTTCTACAAAATGTTAAATCATGGCTTTTTGGATACGATCATGTTCAAATTGAAAATTTATTATCCTTAATTACTTAATATAATAAAATAAAAAAAAAAAAATAAAACCTTCCCTTCTTTTTTCCCCTTCTATTCACCTTGCACACAACTATGTTGATTTATTTTATTTTGATGGGCATTCGCCACTAGCTCTAGCTTTAATCTTGGCTAAAGAGTGTCTCTTAATTTGTTTTTACGGGTACATACAACGTTGTTATTCGGAAGATCACTATTTTATAATTTATTTTTGAAATTTGTTTTATATTTTGCATTGTTAATATTATTTTTTCTTAATTCTAATATGTAAATTTTTTTTTAATGTACCTACCAAAAAATGAATTATTAATAAAACTTAAACTTAAAACTTAAACTTAAACTCAATTTAATGAGCTTATCATACGTTGCCATTGGAACTTCACATCCGATCGAAAAGGGTGTGAATCTAAAAACGAATATGAAAAGTTGGGGGTAGTATCATCAGCGAAACAATTTAGTAAATTAGAAGTTTCAGACAAAAAAATCATTTATAAGGATAAGGAAGAGTGTCATAGACAAAACGGAGTCCTGTGGCACACCAGCGTTTATTTTGTGGATATCAATACTTTTTGTAATGAAAGTTTAGAAAAGTTATTTCTAATCCAACGAAAAAGAGATAATACCAAAAGCATGCATTCTCGATAAAAGAGCTTAATGCCAAACTCTATCAAATCCCTTTGAAATATCAAGTGCAGTATTCTTACTTTCTCCACAACGATTTAAGGATTTTCTCCACTATAACTACCATCAGATCACTAGTGGACATATTGCTATGAAAGCCATACTGCCGGTCACTAATAAGCTTTCGTTGTTAAAAATATTTCTTCAGCCGATAATTTATCAGAGTTTCCATTACCTTAAACCTTGGAAAGAAAGGACGTAAATTCAATTGGACGATAGTTAGAGGGGCGGAAGGATTGGCCTATTTTAGGGAAAAAATAGGCTAAACAGGTTCTGATTTCTATCAACTCGGAAAGAGACCTGTAGAGTAGGACAAATGGAAAAGCAACTGCTCTTAAGTACCTATATCCCGCAAGTAAAAATCAATAAACAAATGGCTGAAAAGGAAAGAAATTTGAAGTATAAAATAGGTTGCGACAAAAATAGTTTTTCCATTTTTGTCGCAACCTATTTTGACCGTGGCAACCTTATGCAATTAATTAAGTATCAAAGTAAGTACCCCTCGAAAAACTTAATCAATATTAATTAATACATATGTATAAAGTACGTGGTTCAAACTGTACAAGTATGTAACTCAATATAGATTTTGAGGTGTGTACTGAGTATGGGACATTTGTAGTAACTCTAAATTGTATGGAATTTCGGAAAATGAAACAAAAAAATAAGTCTTTTTTTTTTTTGCTATTTTATAGTTCAAGTTTTAAAATTAACTATTTTGTCCTTGTGTATCTGCTCATTTTATTTCCCTCAAACAACTCTTAATAAATTAATTCTTAATTTAAGACAATTTTCTAAATAAGACTCAAAGAACTATTGCAATTACATTAATCAACTTTTCAAAACTGACCAGCGCAGTGCCACTTGCACCTGTAGTCATTAACTCCAAGCTCTCATTATCCACTCTTTGTCCTTGGGGAGGAATTGCGTTCATTTTTAATCACCACAGAATTCTTAATCGCTTTTTGATGCAGCTTCGTAAATTAAATTCGTGTGTAAGTCTTATTGCTGTGCAGAGATGTTGTATCAATATGATCCGAGCTCTACCAGTAGGTACATAGTTGTAGGTGTGTATCGGGAGGATTTAAAATCAATAAATATACCAGAGTTGTTGTGTCTCTGCCGATGGTCCTTTATTATTGAGTTATTGTTGCTGCATTCAATTATTGTAAGCGAACAATGCGGTACAAATTTCATATAGCAACCCGTTTCATAATTTGCGGGATACTACTGTGCCATTCATAGCCATATCCGGTTCAGTCTGCAATCTATGCCACAGATACCAGCAATGACGACCCTGAGGCAGTGTCCTTTAAAAAAAGGATAAAACCACCCACGCTCTGCCTCATGACACAACGGTTGTTAATAAATACAAATTGTCCTTTACCATGTGCATCATCTTCCATGGATTATTTAATTGATTGAAAGCAATATCATATTTATGCAATTTGTATTCTGTGCACGCTATCGTGGTTGGTCGTTCTGGACAGTAGCAGTAGAACGGTTGTCCTCGGCAGGAGGAGATTGTTTTGGATCCATTTTAGAGTCAAAGTGGTACAAAATTCAATCACAAAATGTTCATATTTACATAAATTCTCATCAGATATTTTAAGAAGTTTTTTTTTGTCGTCTTCCTTTCTACTCCCTTAAACATAGATATAGCTAAAGTTGTGCACTTCCGGGATACGACACTGCTGTGAAGGATGTGTGTTTATCTGTTAGTCAGAACTGTATCTTGAAGGATGTAAGAAAAATTTGCTTTAAATTTTCTCGAATGTCAACTTAAATATTGATGGAAATGCATTTCGGAAGTGACTGCATGTGTGAACTGCGAAGAAGTCTATTTTGGTTCGACGATGAACGAAACGAATTTGTATAGTTTTACTTAATGGACGAAGTTATAAATATTTAATGAAACTTCTCTGAGCTAAAATGTTTTTCTATTTGGCAAAGGGGTCGTTTTGTTCTTACTCTAAAGTTCTCTTTATAATTAAAATTTAAATTTAAAACAATGGTATTTAATTGTATAGGATTTTAAAGTGCCCGAGTATAATGTAGATTTTTAAATTAAAAACTTTTTAAATAATTGTGGTATTAAAGCAGGAAACGATTTTAAAATAATGAATTTGAACGAGTTTGTCAATGCTTTGAAAATAAGTTTGCAAAATGTACCTATAAAGGGATTAAAATTAAAATTGTTAAAATTCAACACATTCACATACTTAGTCATACTTGACATAATATGTATACATCAAATTATGTCATTTCCGAAAAATTAAATAAAAAAATCATTAAAAATTTAACCATTTCGCTAGAAATGCAAGGCTCTTCACCTTCGAGCTTTATTTTGGTCATACCCTTAAATATGGAGATTTGTTCCTTGGTCGCACAACACTATTATAGAAAAACTTACCAGACGCGGATTTTACCTTGCTATTGCAATTAGCAAACACTCAAGACTAATGTTAATCGATACCGCTTTCCTTTTCACCCCCCTCTAATTTCCGCATCTCTCGTGCTATGTTTAACATTATAAGAGTCTCATATTAAACATTGAGTATGCATTTAAATTATAAAAATTAAATGCACGACTGGGCTGCACAAACTTGCTATTTTTTTTTTAAATTAGCTCACACTCAAAGGTTTTTTTATACCCTGAATATGCCAGAGACATGGTGTGAGCATTAAGAAAAAAAAAGGAAGGGTTAGAAAGGAGGTGTCGGCGTACATTGGTTTTGAATTCTTGCACTGGGAAAGACAGAGCCTGGCAAGGAATTCCACATTCACGTAGTACGGCTGAAGAACGAATCTCTGTATTTCACAGTACGGCCGAAGGGTAGACTGATAGGCATTCCTAGAAGTGCGAGTATTACGGTTGAATTGTTTAAGGGGAGGAATGCACCTGGCTATTTGACTAGAGTATAGTCCGTTAAAATAACGGTAAAAATGGGTGAGGCAAGAAACATGTGAAAAATGAGTCAATGATGTTATTGTCACCAATTATTTTAAAAGCTCTTCTTTGAATACTTCCAAGAGACTTAAGTAAGTTACTGGAGCATCCATAGATGGGAGTTATACTCAAGTTTTGGACGTATATAGGTTTTATAGATTGTAGACTGTAATGAATTCCACATAAAATTCCGAACCATACGAATACTAAAATTTAAAATTCACCACAACTCATGTGTTCCTACCCTAAAGTTACGAGGCTTATTGTTCAAAAAAACCTCTGAACAAATTTTTTTCTATTTTTGGAGTTTCGATGATCGATCATCGGCTACTAAGCGATTTCCGCAGATCCATCTGCCCTTTTTGATCAAACCATTTCCGCGATCAGTCGATTTATCTGCCCTCGTGGCTTGTATAAAATCAAGTTTATAAAATTAAATTATTAACAAACGTTAATTTAACATCCCTTAAGTATGAAAACTAGATTTGATTTTATTAATAATTTTGCCACTTGTTTGACAACAAATCTGTCAGTGATGTTAAATCAGCATAAACCACATCTTTACGTTTTATTCATACAAAAACGTATACTTTTCCAACGCATCCCTTAGCTTATTCAAAAGTGGATTGTTTATTCGTAGGTATATACTTCATTTTTAGTTTTTGTTTCCTTTAACTTTGTTCACTTAATGAGTCTGAAATATCTACTAAATTAAGATGATTTGATAAAAGAAACTCAGAAATTATGTGTAGCCCTTTTCTGCTTTGTATCTTTATTCATTTCAATTTGTATTATTTTTGTAAGAAATTACATATTTATTTTACTTCTTTTCCAAATCAGCTGATTTTGACCCGGGTATAAATGCAAAGCATATCAACTTTAAAATTTAAAGTAAAAGTGCATATGCAGTCAAAAAAGCATTTTATTCGGACTTCCATTGCTGCACTATATATAGATTACCAAAAAAAAAATACGCCTAATATGTGTTTAAGAGACTGATAGTAAATGAACAATAATACAATGATATTTGGTAGCATGCGATACCTTGACATATAATAACTACTACACACTAAAAGCACCTTTATCAAAAATCCTCTTAAATTTTATCAGACCTTTAAATCTTTTTAGTTTCACCAATCTATAAAAGGGACATTTTAGGGAAATTTGTGTTGAAATTGAGTTTTCTTCACATCTCTAGAAAAATAAATAACTTTTTTTTATTAATATATGAAATGAATGAGGAAAAATGAAGAAGCATTATGTGTTAGGCAAATGCCAAAAATGCCAAAAAAAAAAAAAAACATATGTAAACAAAAGATTAGGAAAGATCCTGGGCATAAAAACTTGATTAAATGCACTGACGGGTTTGTTTCGGGTAGTTTTAGGATCCAAATGACGAGTAAATAAATTGAACAACTGCTCCACGGATGCTTTGGAAAGTCGGAAACCCCATTTTAAATTCAATATCGCCATAGAATATCGTCAGAGAATGGATTCCTGTGAATGCGAAATTCTCTTGCACGGCTAATTGCAATATATTGCTCTTCATCGTCGTCTAATGAAGAAAACCAATCTATTATCTATCTTCTTCTATATATATAAAAACGAGTTTAACTTTTGTGTGTGACCTTATAACTAGAATACGGCTGGATGGATTTTTATATATTTTTTTTAAATGAAAGGGGACTATTTGGAGATGGTTTAGAAACAAACTTTTTGAAAATTGGTCCAGCCGAAGTTTTGTAATCCGAGCTACATTTAACATTTAAAATAATACCTCAATCGTGAAGATTAGATAATAATTATTATAAACGAAATTATTGGCATAATGTAATCTAAATACCTTTCGATTCCGTACAACTATCTAAAATGAGCGAAACTCTTTCAAAATACACCAACACAACCCACACTATAAAATAAATTAAATATATTATAAGACTTTCGAATTGATTTTTCGACACTTTGACTGTGGAAAAAATTATTTAATTATAAATTTTTTTTAAGGTATATGTCTGTTCGTAATTTGTTTTTTTTTTTTTTTTTTTTGTGAAAGTGAGGCTCGGAAAAAACTTTCTTTTTAATTGGTGCAGCAAGTGTTTTTTCGTTAAATTTTTTTAAGTTTCAATTTTCAGCTTTGTTTAAGGTAAGTAAAATAGTTTTCCAAATTATTTTTAAAAATCGTGGATTGTGAATTTTTCTTGAGTAGGTTATTGCATTTATTTTTGAAGTAAAACTTCTTTTCCGGCGTTGGGGGTAAAAAATTTTCTATGCAGCTGTCAGTGACATGTCAAACCGTCACGCCATCCGTCAAAGACAGCGACATGTTTTTAAAATACAAAGTAATTATAACATGAAGTTGGATACGATTTAGAATTTACATATTTCAAATGGCTGCATTCAAAGATAAACATAAAACTATAGGTTCAGACGCGCAATGGCTATGCAACACGAATAATTATTTACAAGCATATTTCAATCCAAATAAATTTTACCAACACCTAACCCTCGCATACAAAGTACTGGCCAAAAAGTTGGGTATATCCACTACCATTTGTATTCTTGCTGTCATAGACGGCATGCCATATGACCATCAGGTTGCCTGAAAGTTTTGAAATTATACTTTTTAATAATATTTATTCGCTTAATCGCACACGCCACTGACATTTGTTTTGGTATTTATAAATTTGAACGTCACCCGACTAATCAATCAAATACTTTAATAATTAATTTTACAAGAGTGCCGCTGTCAGTGTACTTGCTTTCCAAGTTGCCTGGATACTGAATTAATGCCAGGTGACTACTAAATTGCTCGGGTTTGTACGGGTTAATAAGAAATGCTTGTGTACATTACAAGATTACAACATGCTTGCCAATACTTGCACGTGCAGCCCTAGGGTAATACAAACAAAGCGAGGCAACTTGCTTGTCAAGTGGCATGAGAGTTTTGTACTTTTCTTCTCGATTTCATTTAAGGCTAGGCGCGCACATTCAATTTTTTGAAGTAAAACTTCTTTACCGGCGTTGGTGGTAAAAAATTCTCTATGCAGCTGTCAGTGACATGTCAAACCGTCACGTTATCCGTCAAAGACAGCGACATGTTTTTAGAATACAAAATGTTTGTGAATTATGTGGTCGACCAATTTAACAAGCAGAAACCACTATCCTTTTTAAAAAAAAAAACAAACAAACATATCTTTTTGATGTTTTTTTGAAGTAAAACTTCTTTTCCGGCGTGGGGGGTAAAAAAATGTCTATGCAGCTGTCAGTGACATCTCAAAACGTCACGTTATCCGTCAAAGACAGCGACATGTTTTTAGAATACAAAATGTTTGTTCGTAGGTTATAAATTATAATCTTACAGAAGCTTTGCTTGAGGTAAAAGAAGTTTTACTTCAACCGCGCGTACGTCAGTACACACAATCTTTTTTTTAAGTTGTGTAGCTATATCCAATAATTTAATATGTATTTGATTTAGTATAGCGAAGAATGGAAGGCAAAAAAAGTTATTATAAGGAAGAATCAGATGGAGTTATCAAGCAATGGCAGTGCAAAAAAGAACAGCGTAAAAAAGAAATAAAGGACCAAAAGGAACAGTTCGAGCATCACATAGAACAACAAAAAATACTTGAAACAGTCGAAAAAAGGATGGAAGACCATATTAAAGAAATTGTTGTAAAGTTAGTTAAAGAGAGGCATGCTTTGAAAAAAAATATTGAATCAAAGGATGGTGGTAGTGTACTGCATTCAACTGATAAACCATCTACATCTAAAAGTCAATTTAAGAAAGTTGATGATGATCGTGAAGAAATGCCCATAAGTGAAATTTTTAAAATTGTTGGCCTTAAAACTGCTAGGACAAAACAAAACAAAACATCTTCACAAATAAAAAAAAAACAGCTGTGCTTGGTTGTATATATATTTTATATGCCAGTGATTTAAAAAAGTTGACGGGAGTTTTTCAATGTATGTATTAAGATGAAGATAATTTGGATTTAAAAAGTTTGATATCTGATTAACTTATGTCTGGAAAATATGACTTAAAAAAATGAGAAGGAGAAAAATGCTTCTGCTTCGTCATTTAACAAAATCAAAGACACAAGTTCTATTTCGATAGGTACAATTAATGTTTGGCTTAGATGATTAGATCGATTACATTATTCTTTGAATTCGATGTATTTCACTTGCAGATCTGTCAAATGAACCATATTAAAATGTCAGTGTTTCTCTTTTAAAGGATCCATCATCAAATCGATCATTGGCTCTCGCAATAATAATTTCAACATTTTCAATTTCAAATTCGTTAGAATTATGGCACAACCATCAAGATGAATTGTCAGATGATATTTTACGTAGATTACTTACTATTAATTCAAATCCAAATTTGCTAATTAATCCGGAAATCCACAACGAAGCTCTTATTTTGATTGAAGATATTTGTATGTCAATTATTGCAAATAAAGCTTTATCTCAGTTGGGAACAATAGCACCTAATCGTTCGGCGCAAGATTTATTCAACATGCAAATGTGGCGTGAATTATGTTATGATTGTGTTGAATTGGAGGCATTTGTGCGGTCAAATGTTCCAAAATTAAATATTGAACAGAAGCATGTTTATGATACAATCTTCGCTGTTCCACCTGGTGGAACTGGAAAAACATTTTTGATTTCATTACTTCTAGCGTCCATACGATCAGTATCCGAAATTGGATTCGCACTCGCTTCTTCTGGAATTGCAGCAACTTTATTGGAAGGCGGTCGAACTGCACATTCTGCACTTAAATTGCCATTGAACATGCATGCTACTGAAACACCTACATGTTAAATTTCTAAGAATTCAGGCATGGCAAAAGTTTTGCAGAAATGTAGTATAATCGTTTGGGATGAATTTATGATGGCTCACAAAAAGTCTTTGGAAGCGTTAAATAGAACGTTGCAAGATTTACGTGGGTATCAACGGGTTTTTGGTGGTGCCTTGATATTGTTAGCAGGTGATTTTCGCCAAACATTGTCCGTTATTCCTCGATCTACAGCTGCTGATGAATTGAAAGTGTGTCTGAAATCATCGTATTTGTGAAGGCATGTAAAAAAACTAACCCTAACTAAAATTATTCGCGTTGAATTAGAGAATGATCAAACAGCAGCCCGATTTTTATAAACAGTTATTGGATATTGGAGATGGAAAATTACATGTTGATAATTCAACTGGCTTAGTAACACTACCAACCAATTTCTGTCGAATGACTCAATCAAAACAAGAATTGATTAATAGTGTATTTCCAAATATAGCACAACAACTCAATAATCATATTGGTTGAGTGAAAGGAAAGTGGCTGGAAAAAATAAAGACGTAAATGATATCAATGCAGACATTCTGAATAAAATACCAACTCAATTTTTTGCATACAGGTCCATCGACACAGTTATGAATCAAGATGTTTGTGAATTATCCCACTGAATTTTTAAATTCTCTTGATTTGCCTGGTTTGCCACCACATTTTCTACCATTAAAAGTTGGCGCGCCGATAATAATGCTACGCAATATTAATCAATCTCGGCTTTGCAATGGTACGAGTACAAGACTTGCAGAAAAAAGGTTGTTTAACAATGTGATCGAAGCAACAATTTTAAAAGGGAAATACAAAGGTGAAGTTGTCTTAATTCCGAGAATTCCAATGATTCCAACCGATTTATCATTCGATTTCAAACGTCTGCAGTTTCCTATACGACTTGCTTTTGCCACTACGATTAATAAGGCATAAGGCTAATCTTTGGGAATATGCGGTATTAACTTAAAGGTTCCAGTAGTTGCGCATGGGCAGGGCCGGACAAGCTATACGTGCAAGCTGTGCAAATGCGCAGGGCGCTGAACTCAAAAGGCGCCTTGGGCAAGCGGTAAAAAAGCCACTACCTACTTCATAACCACTATCTACCATCTTTTTTAAGTCTCATTTCTTTTTATAGCTCACTCTAATATTGGTATTTATTATATAATTAACAGCTGATTCTGAATTTAAAGACAGATATACATACATATATATAGATACATATCTACTTTTATAAAAATAAGTCGATGTTTAAGTTCCTATACACACCCCCATTCCCACACTAAAAAAAACTACATCACAAAATCTTTACAAAGTGCACAGTTTCGTTATTCTTCACACTCACCATCGCGTGTATGAGTGAAGGCATTTATTTTATTTTGATAACCCTCCCCTATGCAGTGTAACATAAAACAGAATTTCAACAGCAAATACAGACTGTTAACAGTTTGCAAGTTGATAACATGAGCACGATGCCAATTCTTCTATATGAAATCGAAGTCAGCAATGTTACTCAAACAGAAATTCTGAGGTACAAAATTCATACTCAGTGCGCAGAATTAAAAGTTGCGTCTAGGAATTTAAACTCTTCCGGTTGAGTGTTTCTTGTACTATATTTTAGTTTGGCACTGGCCTCTGTTTATGAGTGAAATTTTATCACTGTCGTGTGTCGAGAATGAGACAAATGGTTGAAATATGGAAATACTTGAGTGATGATGATGCGATGATTAATGTTGAGGTTTGTCGTTAATGAGTGAATCTGTTTTATTCAATTTCTCCTTTTCTCTATTTTTTTTTCTTGCCAGTTATTGTTTACATTTAAAAAAGGGATTTTTTGACTGATCTAATTACTTTATTTGTCTATGTATTGTGGTAAGAAAAAACTCAAAACAAAAGAAAGGATAGGGAATCTATATTGACAATAAAACTTGCTACGCTACTATTCCAGTAGTGTATACGAGTATGTATAAGGTTATGATAATGGTTCAAACATGAAAGGAAAAGAGGCCGGTGTTCAAAACAAAATTAAGTGTCTTGAACCAAGAGCTTATTTTGTTCAGGCTGCTTGCATTCCATTTGGTTGTTGTTGGTTTTTAATGATTCAGCTTGCTGTTCATTGGAAGCTGTTAAGTTTTTTGACATTGCTCAATGCCTATAAAACTTTGTATCAGGTTCAAAAATGCATTGGGAGTTGGGACATACATATATACAAAAAATTTCGCTGGTTTGACCTTAAAACTCTTTCTGAAACCAGATGGGAGTAGACTAAATGCTTTAAAACCATTCAAAAAAATCTTAGAAGCTATAATATGAAGCTCTTATTGAAATATCTGAGGCTGGAAACGTTGAGAATAGAAACATGCTGTCATTAGGAAGTAAAATTTTAGTTTCAAGTTTATATGTTGCATATTAATCTAGTTTGATATTTAAGAAAAAAATAATGGCGCAAAATTTTAATTGAATTAGTACGAAGCTAAAGCTGTTTTAGTATGATACTAGGTTAAAACAATAATTTTAATCGAATATAGCATCATACTTCTCTACCCTTTTATTAAAGTTAAAATCATCGAATACCTACTTTATTTTTTTAGTATCGCGCTAGCTTCATATGACACTTTGACATTTGCAGACATCAAAAAAGGTTCGTGTACTTATTTTTTTAAACGAAATGTCGTTGTTTTAGGTGTGTTTAGAGCAATTTATTAAGGAAATTCTTTTAGTACGATACTAGTGAGAAAATGTTTAAAATTAAGAATGAGTTAGTAAACTACTATAAAGTTAGCAAATTGTTAAGTAGTATCATACTAATACCTTAATAATAGGCTGTTTAAAATTTTGCGCCAATATAACTAGTAAGTATTTACAAACTCCGTTTGCTAATTTATCTACTAAATATGCTACTAAAAACTCTTTAGTGGAAATGCGATTAGAAGAACAATTCACTAACGTGCAATCAGCTGAAGCCATAGCTCTAAATCTATAAATACCATCACAGTTTCCTCAAATAACTGTTTTTTGAAACTAAAATTAATAAAAAACTACTTCAGGACCCCAATGACCAGGAAAGATAAGTTGACTAGTCAATCATGGCTATAGAGAAAGAGCTTGTCAAGTCATTATATTATGATGATCTGGTAGCTGAGCCAGAAAAGTTAATCTATTGCATTACCCTTGGGTAATGAGGAAATGACTTTCCGCCAATCCAATCCAAATGAGAGGCGCCACTGATAAAGCTTGCGCAGGGCTCTAATTTAGCTCGGGCCGGCCCTGCGCATGGGCCACTATATGTTTCATTTTCACGTGCAGGCAAGCCATCTGCCTTAATAATTTTAACAGATGGCAAAACAAAAATATAGTATATCAAAAAGCACTAGAATAAAATGTATTAAAAATTGAAATTAAAAATAATTTTCTTTTGTATGTATGTTGTATTGAATTAGTTATTTTATAGCACCCGGCGAAGCGGGTGTATTTAAGCTAGTACTAAATAAAATGCAAATTATAAAAATAATATTACATATTAACATTCAAATTCGAAATTTTCTTATCTCCAAAAATTGAAAACTAAAATATGTATTACAAAACGGTAATTTCAGCTGCTATATCCAGTTGAAAGCTGCACCTAAAGGCATTTCAATGACATTTTAAAAAAAAATGAGCATTTAGTTTATAAGGGTGTTTAAAAGCTTGTTTAATTTAAAAGCGCTTGGTGAAACCAAAATATTCCATTTTAAGGTTTAGAAGCCTGTTAAATGTTTAAAAGTCCTTCGTGAAATCGGTCATCAGAATTTTAAAAGTGAACGTTATTAGAGAAAACTTTTCATAACCTTAAAATTAATTTTGTTTACTCTTTTAGTAGTAAGGTATAAAAACATAATGCAAAGTGATTTTTAAAAAAAATGTGAGTTTATGCAAGTACAAAATAATTCGATGTAGCAGTTTAAAAAAAAAAATAAGTTCTTATAAATAAAATTCTTAAAACATTTAAGAAAAAAAAAAAAAATTGGTACGCCAAACTTTAATTTTTATTGTTGCACGAATAAAAATTGAAAATCCAAAAAAATATTGAACCGTTTTTCGGATATAAAATTTAAAAAAAAAATGGATTTTTTTTTTTTAAATTAAAAATTTTCAAGTTTTGAAATACAATGTTTTTCAAACTTTATAGAAGCTTCTCTATTATTTTCATTAAAATCCGATATACCGATAATGAGAAATTTGAAATTCCAAAAACTTGTTCTATGGGGAGAACCATCTTAAGTTCAATTTTCTTGTATTGAATAATGGATCCTAAAAATTTATCAAAAGAAAATTTTTTTATCAAAATTCCAGAAGTTGTTTTCGAGAAAAATACGAGTTTATTAACCATTTGTCGTTATCTTAAGATATGATAAAATTATTTTTCTAACATCTTGTAAACCGTATTAAGAATCTTTTTGATGTGAAGTTTTAAAAAATCGATCATGAGGTTTTCGAAATATTGAATTTAAAAAAAAAAATGTTTGGAAAATTTGAACACACATTTCTATCCGGATTTTGCGAGCCTTAGCCTAAAAAAATTATCAAAATCGGTTGTACTGTTTTTGAGAAAATGAAAAACAAAAGATGGGTCTAAGAGGGGTACCATTTTTTGGTATTTTTTTTTCAAGTATTACCTAGCTAGTGAGGGGTGAAATTTTAAAACCTGTAATGATCTTCTAATCGTAATACTCTTCTAAGTGTAATACTCTTCTACTTCTTCTTTTGGGTTCTGGGATACAGATCTTTTTGAACAATAAACAACATTAAATTATTGTAGAATTTAACAACGCAGCTTTGTTTTTTATTCTCTGCCACGTTATGGGCTGTCCGAAGACTACCGCATACGTTGAACAGGCAACAAAACAAATGATGATTCTTTGAAAATTATAAAATGATTATCCACCATTTAAAATGAAAAACCTCTTTTGTTTAGTAAAAATTAAAGTTCATTAATTTATTCAATAAAAAAAAATAATTTAAAAAAAACTTATATGTAAGTGTATTTAATAAGGTGGACTAGAGTGTACAAAAAGAAAATAATCAAAATTAGAGAGTAAACAAAAATAAAGGTGGTGCACAAATGTGAGAGCTCAAGAGACGATGGAAGGAACCCGAACGTCGTCAAGAGAAATCAAATTTGAGTAATTATGTGTACTAATAAAAAAAACAGCGCGCTCAAATGTAAGAGCTCAAGAGACGATGGAAGTAACCCGAACGTCGTCAAGAGAAATCAGATTTGAGTAATTACGCTATAGAATCTCAGGCTTCTGTTTGTTACCTTTCTAGGACAGTGGACATACCCGACCGTCGCGTCGCTTGTAAAGTACCAAACGAGAATGAATTGTAGCGAACAAAACTCGCCTTTTATACACAATGCAGAAGAGCTTTTTCTCAACGCATACACAGCGGAACTTTTTCCTTGACGCATACACAACGGAGCTTTTTCAAAGATGTGCTTTGATAATGGTTGTCACCTTAATTTTTTACAGTGTTCATAATTTTTCAATGTAATAATGTAATAAAACAGAAAATAAAGTAAAAAAAAATGTTTAATAATAATAATAATAATAATATTAATAATAATAATGAAAAGAAATTAGTGAAAAGTATTTAATAATACGACGGTTAACTATGAATATCTCCTATGCCGCATTTTGTAAACTTTACAGGGGACACACAAAACTGATTATAGTCTCAAAATTAAAACGTATAATAATAAAATTTTATGCATAATTAACAGTTTTGAATATCTATGATGTGAAATAATTGAAATTTTAAAAATTCAGAGAAGAGATCAGAGAAATCTGTTTAACTTCTTTTAATAAATGTATGAATGTATGTATTTCTGTATTAACTTGGATTATCTTACCGAAAATCATGAGTTTTAAAGTTTTAAAAACAATTTCACAATTAAAACAGAAAATAGTAAGTATACACCATGTAGTTCCATTTGAAAATTTTCCAGTATTTTATATTTTTTTTAAACAGAACTTATAAATGCTCTCTAACCTTAATCTTATTCATAATTAAGAAGAAGGTAGGAATTCATTGGTCTTGCGAGGATTTCTCTATGTTAGGGGTAACAACATTTTCTGGTTTGAATATTTCGTTTGTGTGATTATTTTAAGATTAAGGACGCCAAACTCCATTCCAACCTCCATTTTGCGAAATATTTTTTGTTACCCGTTAAAGTATTTTTGTTAATTAAAATTGCCATGGAGTTATTCAACAGCTAAGTTCTCTTTTCATCAAAAAACTGCTCCTTCGTAACTTTCTTACAATACCAACCTATTTGTCCTGGTTAATTTTTATATGGCCCAGTTTTAGTAGAATTCTTAAGTAAGCATCAATATTAAAAGTTTGAAGTACTTCGCAATACTAAGCTCCACCTGATTTCGGATAATGGCAAGCAATATTTCAGTATTTATTCAACCATTACTACAGCCAAGATTACATTTTCCTTTGCCATTGAAATCGCGCCATATTTTAACCACAAAGCTAAAGTAATGGAATTTCTTCATTACGAAAAACGAAAAGTTAGTCCTTAAGAAAGGCAGCACTTACAAAATAAAACTAGCGAAATATTCTTCATTCAGTCTTTTGTAAATTACTAAAACAAGAAAATGCAAAAGTTTAAACAAAAATAATTATGAGTTCTTTGTAATTTGTTGCATTACACTCCGGTGCACTTGTTATAAATGCTCAGCATTATTTTCTCATTAAAATGCTTTATTTCTTTTGGATAAGTTTTTGAAATTTCCATTAACTTGGCCTGAATTTCTTCCTTTGAACGTCAATAGTTTGTAATTTGTTACATTGAAAAGTTCAATGATGCCAAGCAAAGGTATGACTTTTGAATGAGGAAATTTTTAGCTGGGCGTATTGCTTTCGAGCATTGGATTATGTTTTCTTAGTGATGAGTTAAAAAGTGGGGATTTAACTAATGGTACTAAGTGGATGATAGAGTAACTTTTGGGAGCATGAGAATAAGTTATTATCTCTAGCCAGGGTGACTTTTGGGTGGATTGATGGGAGCCGTAATGTGACAAAGTCTTAGCAGATATCGATGGGTGAATAGCCTAGCTATGCCCAAGAAAACAAATGTGAAAGATTTTCCCCAGCGTACAATTTTCTGTAACTTTGGCACATAAATTAGGCGAAATTTGATGAATGGATGGCATTGATTATGTTGGCTTTGAGGGCAACAGTGGCTTATGCTTTATTGGTACCCCACAAAAAGTCTTAGAGGGTCAAATGGAACGATTTTGGTAGCCAATTCACATGCTTCCACGTGAGATAACCATATTCGGAAATCGCTTGTAAAAAATGTTCATTAATGCAATTAGCACCATCCCATTGAAACCACATATCATTTAATCGAAATTGTTTCTTTTCGACCGATTTCACTCGCCGTTGACCGTGATGGTCTGACCAGCGTTGGCGTTCTTCTTAAAAAATTGTGGACCGATGGTGCCGCCATCGCGAAATCCACCCCAAACAGTGATTTCTTAAAGATGCATAAGGAATTGCAATCTTGGAAATCTTGTTGTTTGTTGACGAACTCGCTTATCAAGAAATGGGTCTCGTTGCTGATAATGATTTTAAGACCGAAATTGGGCATTTTTGGAAGAATGGCTGTGTTGACAAACAAAATATTCGTATATGAGATGACACTAATCTACACAAGGCTTAATAGAGACCGATATCCTTAAGGTGAACATACAAAAGCCATCGCTAAAATTCAACCGTATCTGTGCGGGAGAGTTATTAGAGTCAAATAAGACCACTCGGATCCGTGCTACTGTAATATGCGGATTCGTGCATTTGAAAATTTTCATATTTCAAGCATTATGGCATATGGCATTGAAATACAAAAAAAAAAAAAATTGCTGATACCGACCTCAAACACAGCTTGTTTTATTCCAAAATCTAACTATCCTAGATGATCACGTTTATTTACACAATTCTATGTTAATTTGGATTTGTTGTCTAACTTTATTGAGATAAGTAAGGAGATCATGCATACGAATTATTAAAGCCTCATTCATTAAGCTCAAACTCAAGAGATTCCTAATCTTGTTCATATTATTTAATCTGGCCTTATACAGACGTAATTTGCTGCCCATACTTGACAAGCGACATGAGATGACAAATCTTATGAAAATCTGCTTTGTAACGAAAGGATCAGAGATCAAGAATTGAATTTACTTTAAAAGTTATGGAAGTGATGTGTTTTATAAATTACACACCAAAGACAGAAATGTACCTACTTAGGTGTTATACACCATTAAGCCGCTAATTAAAAGAAGTTACGTAAAGTTTCTTTGCATAACTCATAGTCTTACATTTATCGACGCTTAAAAAAAAAACAAAAGCAAATACGAGCACACCAGTGCCTTGCATGACGAAAATTTGAAATAGTTTAACAGTAAATGAATGAAATAAAAAGTCTAGGGCTTTAATGTCTACCTTGTGGTATTCCAGATTTAGAGTTCAACGTTTTGGGAGAAAAACCAATGAAAAATACCGAGTATGACCTATTATATTAATTATATTAATGTCTTAGTTTTAATAGACTCAAAATTTTCGGTACTACTCAAAGCAATGTTTATGGCTTTTTTTGTTTGAAATATTACAGTTTAAGGTATCAGAGTAAATAGTATCACTTTGAGAGAAGTTTGAAAATACTCGTAGTTGTGATATCATATGAGGGTCATGAATAGAAATGTCGTTTGACCTGAGAACAGATGGATTATGCTAAGACTTTTTTACTGCTTAGAAATTTCAGAATAGTTTTAAGATATCTGTGCATCTTTTTAACATATTGATATACTTTAAACTTAAAGTTTTATCTAAATTAAAATACATTTTTATCTGACTCTTTTTCATAATTTGATTGATTATTTTCCGCCTTAATCTTCTAACTTTCCACCTTTTATGGAATGTTTATCTACTCAATATTACCAACAAAGAAATTGCCTAGATTTCCTTAAAGGACAGAAGAAATGTTTTCCCCTCCGATTTTATTACCATTTATATGGCATTGTTTAGCTCGAAATGAGAGTTTTTTGAAAATACTAGATAGAATTCGGAACAAACTACAAACATAATTCTTTTAGGAGGAAGGAGGCATCTAATAAACCGAAAGAGAATTTTTGGTTTAATTCGAGTAGTAAATTGTGCAGATATTAGTGTCGGAGAAGTTAGTTTTTATAAGGCTAACCATGATCAGGAATACCGGAACAAGTTCAATCAAAATAGAAAGAATTATTATAATGATCTTATTCAACGAACCAATTTCCCCAAAAATAGTAAAGAAAATACCAAATACTTCTTCGTCTTTGATTCCAATACGCGTATTCAATAACACCCCTTATGTCAGCTCACAAGAAAATGCGAATTCGCTTGCAACACAATTCGTTGTTAATTCGACGATCTCAGAAAGTGTCAAAGCTCTTCCTACACTTGAGCGCGTAAATAATTTTATGGGAGAACTCTTCTTTCACACTCATACGCTTGCAAGAGTTTTCAAAGATTTTGATAAACTCTAATTTAATGGCCCAGACGGTGGCCTTGCCATTGTTCTAAAGTGGTGTTATTCAACGCTGTCAAAATAATTGCGTAATGTTTCCTTCTTTCCTACTCTACTGCTTCTAAGTGGGTGGAAAACAGCATTTGTTGAACCTAGCACTAAAGAAAGTGAATCTTTTTCCCTTCCAATATTAATTTAATTGCACTAACTTCCCTTCTCTAAACGGTCATTGAAAACGCTCATCAGCTCAAAAAAGATATTCACGAACGAAAGCTTCTCAATAACCAGCAGTGCTACTTTCGTAGCAATAGGTCCGCTGGTTATCTGATACAATATCAAACCCTACAGCGGAGCAAGTTCTTATGCCGCTTAAGAGACAGTATGCATGCATTTGGTATTGATGAATCTCTTCGTCGATATTGGATGGACTTAGGCCTGAAATTCATAAAATAAATACCACAGCGTTCCGGTTTTTCTTCCACTCTATGTGCATATATTTCCTTATATTCATCAATGATCTTTGTCTGAAACTTTTAATCCATTAAAGTGTTTTGCTGATTACATTAACCTCAGCTTCTCATATTCGCTCCAAAATGCATGTCCTTATTTTTCAGATGTGTATCTAGAACGGCAGGGTGTGATAAGCTCATTTTATTCTGATTTCGATAGCATTGTCAAATGGGTAACCATAAACCATGTAGATTTTAATGCTTCAAAAACTCAATGCTGTCTTCTGTCGTTAAATATAACCCACCCACCTTGCGGCTATTCAAAAGCTCTCAGTCCTCTGTATGTGCATTGCAGACCACCTCGTGTGAAAGGACCACATATTCGACGTCGCTGAAAACGCTGCTATGTGTTTAGGTTTCCTTATCGACATTGCAAGAAATTTTGTTAAATTCGACTGTAATCTATGAAGCCCGTATTCAGTCAAAGTTTGAGTTTAATTCCAATATTTGGACAGGTGCTCCAATAACTTACTTAAGCCTCTTGGATAGAATCCAAAAAAGATTTTTAAAAACGATAGGTGATAGAAGTATAACAGAATCATTTGAATCTCTGAAGCACAGCCGCAATATTTCTTGTCTCCCATTATCGTTATATTTTTATAAATAGTGTTCTTGTGAAATATCCGGTTGCATACTTCTACGTTCTACCTTCCCTCGCTCACTTCAGGGAATACCCATCAATTTACCCGCAATCATTCTTAGGGTAGTCATAATCGCTTTGTCCCTCATTGTACAATCGCTCTTTTATCAACGATTGTAGGATGATTTCTTGTTTGATTACTTCCCTAAAGACAAATGCACCATAATTCTCTTCTAGCTGTCAGTGCTCATCAGATAACCCTTAGCCTTATTGGACGAACCGCCACATATAGAGGTCCATTCTTTAGACACACCTTACTAATGTGGAATACTTTCTTCTGCTCGATTTTACCCTCTCACTAAAATGTACAAGATTTCAAGATAAATGGCGTTTTTGCTGAAATTTGTTCCAGCTCTAGGTGTCTACGTTAGTTTTAAGTATGAAGTTCGATTTCGCTCATATAACCACCGCGAGTACGTTTTCAACGAGTGATTCGTTTGATCCAATTTATTTTTCTTTATAGAGCGAGTACAACTCAAAATTTTTGGTCAATCATCAAATCGTCTTCTTACTCCTGATTTAACTTTTAGCTTTCTAACAACATTAACTAAAAAAATTGAGTGTCGATCCACCGCTCATACCAAGCGGTCGCGAGTGCGATAAGTCTTGTAGTGCACCCCAAGCCTAATATTATTTAAAAAAAATATATATAAACACAAAAACAACAAAACAAAAATAATACTACACATTGGCTAACCTTATCATCTCCATCTCCCACTGTTATGCGGCAAGGACACTAGCTAAAACCTTAGATAAAAAAAAATAATGGATTGTCTTCTCCGCAGTCCAATTGTTGCGTAGTCAAATCCCTAGGTTGCCGGCGGAACTACAAGCGATCATAGGAACAAAACGAAGGAGCGAAAACTGAAACAAAAGTTCCCTTTTGCAATAAAAATGAAAAAATGCAAAATTATACTTTATATGCTATAACTCTAGTCTTTTATTTCGTGAACTTGTAATAAACTATTTAGATTTGGGAATGAATAAGATGCATTTTTACTTGCATAACGACACCTCGGTTTCTTCTTGTATAACTGCAAGCATCAAGATCGTTATACCCTTATGCAGATCTTAATCCATCAGCTGGTAGTTTTTGCAGTCCAGCTATAGTTCGTTGACCCATAGTGGTTCATCTTCTAAAGTTTTTTTTCTCTTGTTAACTCTGGCTAAATCGTCCATCATCCCGCACCTCTCATCTTCGTCATCGCCACCGAACGATCGTCCACTGCTGACCACTGCATACATACACAATTTAAACATCGCATCGTGGGCGGGTCCAACTAAAAAACATCGCATAGTGGGCGTATTGAACTCTCACAAATAAACAATTATGAAAATGTGATCGATGATCTTTTGAGTGTCATCTCTTGTTATGATCTCCCAAATTTTACAACAAAGAATATGTATGCAAATATTTTGGATTTGCCGCCGGTGATTTGCATCTTTGGCAAATGATGTTTGTTTCTTTTTTTTTGTTTTAGGTTCATTTTCATGTTGCGATGCAACACCCACTTATCAACTTGCCAATAACTGTCGCTTGCTACCCATTGCATGTCTCTTGTGATGCTTATCACATAATTCTTGTAATGGATAGTTAAGTGACATCTGATGTATAGTTCGATTGTGTTTGTATGTCTGGATTGATTTCGGGTACAAGGCGTTCTATGGGCATAACACCTAGAACGGTTTGTATTTTGATTTTAATTCATTGACCTGCACTTCACGGTTGAATTTAGATCGTCAGAGTTGAGTTTTGGGTGTATGTGATTTTTGACATGGTGAGTGATTTTTGTGTGTTGTGTTTACCAATATTCGTGGGCTAAGAAGGAATTTCTTTGATGTGTACGGCCATTCTGTTAAGTACAGACCAGCTGTTTTGGCACTAGGTGAAACACACGTTGGTACAAACACTGATCTTTCAGAATTTTGCCTGCCTGGCTATAACCTAATGCCTTTACTCTTTCGCCATCACGGCCTTTTAGTCTACTTTAGACATGATGTTGCTTGCCAGAGTCTTCCTCAATACGGACATTGTTCTAACACGAACTTTAATTTCATCATCATCATCGGCTCGACAACCGGGTTCCGGTCCTGGCCTCTTTTAACAAGTCTCTCCACCTATCCCGGTCTCTAGCCGACGCCATCCAGTTGCGCACCCCAAGGGTTCGGGCGTCCTGGTCTACGCCATATCTTCAGCGCAAGCATGGTCTACCACGCTGTCGTCTACCATAGAATGTACCACAAAGAACTTTCCGAGCAGGTTCCTCTTCGCTCATGCGAGCTAGGTGCCCTCATGTGGTGCCATGTGGCTCAAATTTACTGTCCGCAAGCACATCATACATTATTGTTTCATTTATAGGAGCCAGAATCTGGACAGTTATTCAATTCTTAATGAGTTTGATGCGCTGTCTGATTCCATTCCCGAATTGTTTCTCTGTACCCTCACACTGAAGTCGTTATTGCGGGCGACTTCAATGTACACAATTCAAATTGGCTCTACCATTCAGGGCAGACAACACCCGAAGGAAGATATGTTGAGATCTTTGCTGAGATGCACCACCTTACTCAGCTGGTAGATGAGCCCACCCGAATACCAGATGTTGCCGGACAAAACGCTCACACTCTTGATTTGTTTCTTACTTCTAACCCTGATAAGTAGACCATAACGGTAAAATCTCCATTCGGCACTTCGGACTATTGTGTAATATCAGCCGATTTCTCGTGTCCCATACATCCAGTTAAAGAAAAACATCCCACTAGGACCGTTTTCCAATACGAGAAAGCCAACTTATAGTACCAATAACTAGCTCGTTAGAGAAGGCAAATGTCCTTACAGCTCATTTTGCTGCCAGCTCCAAATTGCCTGTTAACAACATCGCCCCTCCTGTACTTGAGAACGTCAATCATTCAATGGGACAAGTATATTTCCGCCCTCGTACAGTTGCAAGAGCCTTTCGAGATCTTGATATAAACAAATCCGCTGGTCCTGATGGTATACCCCCCATTCTTCTGAAGAGGTGTTCTTCATCTCTGGAAAAACCATTGCGTAAGCTTTTCCATCGCTCCTACTGTTCTGAAACCTTCCCTAGAAGATGGAAAACAGCATTTTTCCAGCCTGTTCCCAAGAAAGGTGACCCTTCCCCCCCCTCGTCCTATCGACCAATCGCACTTATATCCCTTCTTTCCAAGGTCATGGAATCGCTAATAAATCATCAGCTCAAGAAATATCTCGAAGATCTTAATAACCGGCAATACGGCTTTCGAGCAATCGTTCCACTGGTGATCTGATGGCATATCTCACCGAAGAGTGGCACAGATCTTTACCTTGTTTTGGAGAAAGTAAGATTATTGCATATTTCTAAGGCATTTAATAGAGTTTGGCACCAAGCTCTCTTATCGAAAATGCGTGCGTTTGGCATCAACGAAACCCTTATTCGATGGATTAGAAATTACCTTCTAGATCGTTCAATACATGTTGTATTGGATGGTCTTAAGTCTGATCTTCACAAATTACATGCTGGTGTTCCCCAAGACTCCGTTTTGTCTCCGACTCTCTTCCTCATTTTTATAAATGATCTCTTGTCTGAAACTTCTAATCCACTTCATTGTTTTGCCGACGACTCTACTCTCAGCTTTTCATACTCGTTGCCAAATTCACGTCCATCTCCTTCGGAAGAGAATTTCCAACGGTACCGTACTATAAGTTCATTAATCTCCGATCTTTACAGTGTGATGCTCTTTTGTTTCCAGCTGAGGTAGGTCAGCGGTGTCCAGGGTCAACCGAAGAAAGCAGTAAAACTCGGCCAAATAGAGAGTTCAATACTCCAGTTCCAAATTATATTTATTTATTTATAAGTAGGTTAACACAGTATTTCATATAAATATACAATATTTATGACCCTATAATAAAATTAACAGAGTATTTCATATACTTTAACAAAAGGTATGGTCCTACAATAAGATAACACGGTATTTCATATACACTAACGGCGGTATCGTAGAACAGACTCAGACGGAGGCTTTCGGAGAAGGTTAAGACAGCGAAGGTTGGGATAGAGTCCCTAGTCATAACTACGGCGGCGGAGGAAAGGGAATTCAGACAACGAAGATTGGGATAGAGTCCCTAGTCTGAGCGGAGGAGGTTAAGACAGCGAAGGTTGGGATAGAGTCCCTAGTCTTACTTAACTACGGCGGCGGAGGAAAGGAGTTCAGACAGCGAAATTGGGATGGAGTCCCTAGTTTGAGCGGAGGAGGTTAAGACAGCGAAGGTTGGGATAGGGTCCCTAGTCTTAACTACGGCGGCGGAGGAGAGGAGAAGGGGAAAGGTATTTTTGCGGCGGTAGCCAAAATATTGCGAAGCTACTTCCTGGTATAGGTGACCAGCAGCGTGCTTCTAGATGAGATGCTTTATGCCTTGTTCGCCAAATTGGTACAGAACACCCGGAGGCAAGAAGAATCTGACTTCTACTGCATTTCTACCTCTTACTTGTCGACTTGGCGGCCAAAACCAAATGTGGATAATAAAGTTGGCGAACGAAATTTATTTGCTGACGTCGACAACCAACTGTGTGTGCCCTCTTATGTGATTTTGCATGGGCGCCTTAAGGTATGCAATACTTTCTGGCCATTTCATCCGGTGTGGTAAATGCAGTAGAATTCCGGCGTTCGGTCTTCTTAGGTTGGTAGAAAGGCGTAATTACTTAAAAAGATGTAACTTCGTTACAACAGCATTGCTAAATGGGGTACAAAAAACCGTGTGGAGTTTAATACTTCGAAAGCTCAATGCTGTCTTTTGTCGTTAAAGCAAAATATACCCCCTATGCCATTGTCCTTAAATGGCACTTGCATTGAAGAAACCGAAAAGCTCTCAGTACTCGGTATGTGTGTTAACGACGATCTTCGTTGGAATGATCATATTCTCGAGACCGCCAAGAATGCTGCTAAATGCTTAGGATTTTTATATCGATGTAAGAAATTTTTCACCCCTTCTGATCTGGCTACAATCTATAAGGCTTTTATATGTCCAAAACTCGAGTATAACTCACACCTTTGGGTAGGTGCAGCACAATCTTCTCTCCATTTATTGGATAGAATTCAGAACAGAGCGTTAAACTGATAGGAAACAGAGCTATCAAAGATTCATTCGCATCTCTTGAACACCGTCGGAATGTTTCATGTACTCCCTGTTTTATCGCTTCTTTCACAAGCAATGCTCACTCGAAGTAGCCAGTTGCATTCCTCCCCTTTATCAATTCACCCGTAATACCCGCTTCGCTAGGAGTGCTCATCAGTTCACACCTTGTGCCTAACTTTGGTCGTACCGTCAAATATAGAGATTCGTTTTTTAGTCGCACAACACGATTATGGAATAACTTACCCGGCACAGTTTTCCCTTGCCATTTCAATTTGCAAACATTCAAAACCAATGTTCATCGTCACCTCCTTTCTCTCCCTCCCTAATTTCCCCATCGGCCGTGCTGTGTTTAACATTATAAGGGTCTATAATCATACCTTTGAGCGCGAGTGCATTAGAAAAATAAATGCAATTTAATTAAAATGAACTTTCATATATATTTGCGGTCTTACAAATCTAAAACATCTCTAAAAAATCTGATCCATGAAACGATTGCGACAACATTCATGTTCAACTTATCAACGTTTTCCTCAACAACACACATACCTTACGCTCACCCAAATTCCCCAAGGATACCATAAATCCGGAAATGGATAAATAAAGTTTATTTCTACGTTTTTTTGTGCACCGCTGCCGAAGGATTATAGCTTTTTTATCACAAATTTCGTCTACCAAATGGTACATAAGGTATAACTTTTAAGTGTAACAACTACCGAGTTGCAGGTAGTTTCAAAAGTACAAACTCCTCTTAAAACATACAACAAGCTATAAACTGAACATAAAAATGCAAATGCTTGTGGGTGCTTGGCTCTTATCCTGGATGGAGCATCATGATGACATGTATGTCAGAATAATTGCATACATTTGACATGCCGATGACGACGTCAACCGACGACGACGACGACGACATTTGAAATAAAACTAAATGGCGACATCACGATGAGTGAATTTTTGTGTATGGCATTTTAAAAATTCGAGTACTTTTTGGCGGAAAGAGTTCTTCTTTTATGGTAAATGTATGCCATTCAACAGAATGTTGTATTAAAAATTAATTTTGTTGTTTAGCTAATACTTCAAAACTTTAGTCTTAAGCGAATTTGGAAGCCATTTCAGCGAAATAACCGATTAAAAGGACATAGGAAGTCGGTTTGTTGAAGTGTTTTTTTGGCATTTGTTTGTTTTGATGAAATTAGCTTAAGAAAACAGGGAGTAGCTTATGGTACATAAGTACCTTCAGTATATGCTGTAAAGGAATCACTTTCGCTAGTAAATGAAACAACAACAACTCAAATCAAGCAAAGCAACCATACCAAGTTAACGCCGGAGTTATTGCTTTTTAACTGGGACCAACCCTATCATCCAACAGCAAGAACGTTTATTAATATCCTTATTTTTGAATGTCTTTTATACAAGTTCATCCAGAATACAAAATTGCCATTGTCTCGAAGATTTTAATCTAATGCCTATCAGTTAACAAACTAAGGCATAAATTGCAGCTTACATCACTTTTAATATCTAAAGTTGACAAGAGATTATAATTTAAGCCTGAAAACTATTTATTATTAGGTCCTTTTTGTATATACAACCTAGAAGAAGTATATTGTGAGATAACCTCTTAATAAATGTGTGTCCTTTTTTACATCCAATTATCTTATTGCCAGGCACCAAAAAGGTCCTGTAACTTAATCCATTTAACATTATGAACTTAGACCAAATGACATTGTGAATATCAGTGTTGAACAGGAGAAGGATCCAATGGTGTTTAATTTGCTCTTGTTAAGCCCTTTTACCTGACCCGAAACCAAAAAAGAAACAAGGTATAGTCAACCTTTTTCCCCCAATTGAGTTTGGCCTAAGGGCAGGTCCTAAAAGTATAAGTATATGGTACGTATTTTTCTGGGATATGAATTTGGTATCATGTCTGGATATTTAAGGAAAATAATTATTTATATTTGAAGGCTTGGAGTTGCTCTATAGGACAAGTATTTGTGGCACGTAAGAACGAAAGAAACTTTTATCAAGTTATCCTTTGTCGATTTGTTTATGTATTCATCTGTTCACGCCAAGATTGTAATTTACTTTATACTCAAAATAAAAATAATAATATTAGGAAACTGTAAATTTTGGCAGTTAATGGTGTCCATTTTGTTTTATCTATTTTTGATTTTGCTGTTTTTTTTTTTTTTTTTAAACTCAATATAAATTTCCATTGCAGGCAACACTGTCGAGCAACATTTGCAAATATTCGCTGACTTAATTTTGCGGATCCGTATTTCCAATGAACCGCAAGCCACTGATAAAATCTAACACAACCCATATCATTGCAAAATGTGTACTAATTTTTAACTTTCCGGGTCTCTCATTAACAATAATATATCTTTCTATTCTTAAGGGATTTGTTGTTGGAACTAGGCTCAGAAAGTCTTGAGCTTCAAGTGTGTGAACGATCACTTCATGGCAATCCAAATCAAGGCCAAACTCACCAACATAAGCCTCATTTGCGCGCATGCCCCAATAGAGGAGAAAAATGAAGACACCAAAAACATATTCTACGAACTCCTTGATAAAACAAACGATCAGTCCCCTACTTATGACATTAACACTGGCCTTGGGGATTTTAACGCCAAACTAGAAAGAGATGACATCTTTAGTGACATGATTGGAAGATATAGCCAGCGACTTCTCTGTGGGGCGGGACGTTCTGGTAGCTAGAAGGCAGTTCAAACATCTCGATATTCCCATAGGGACCTGGAGATCTCCAGATCAAACAACCGTGAACCAAACTGACCGCATTGCGATCGACGCAAGGCATTTTTCCAATATAGAGCCTTGGTCGATGTGCGATGTCCGCATATTCCGAAGGGTTAAACATCGATTCGGACCACTACCACGTTGTAGCCAAGGCTCGGCTCCAGATGGATATCCAGACTCAAGCCAAAACAAGTACATGCTGCCATCAAGGAAGGACCTACAACACTCACGTTTTAGACAGAACGTAACTATAGACAGCTTTAATTTTGAAGTAGTTAGGAGCCGCTATTAATTCAGGCGATAACACCAGCGCTGAAATAAACGGAGAATAACTCTTGCCAATCGCTGCTTCTTTGAACTATTTCCCTCTATAAAACTCTCATCCTTGTTCTTGTGCAGATACATGGACTTTATCTAAGATGGAAGAAAACACTCTAGGATGTTTCCAGAGAAAATTCTTCGATCAATGGTTCCGTCTGCATTGACGGGGAATGAAGGAAGAAGTAATACCATGAACTGTACGGACTGTCCAGCGTATACGATCTAGTCAAAACCTTACCTTATGCTTCGGCCCGGAAAGCCTTTGAATCCAACCCAAAGTGACGGCCTAGTAAAAAATGCGTACCTATAGCATCTTGTTATAGTACCTATAGCATTTATGTACCTCCTAAAGGGCAAGTTCTGCATTTGGGAAAAATCGAACTCAGGATTTTGATCGGAGTTGACATTACGAAGAGAGAGAGAGAGAGCACATGAAAAACGTGGTTCCGGCAATTCCATCTGTCTATCTGTATTTCTGTAGCTCTCTAAACACCCTAAACCACTGGTTTTATTTTTTCAAACTCGGTCCTTACTGTTGTACTCAATGTACAAGAAATGTACTCAGAGGCGTATTTAAGGATTTGGCTCCCCGGGCTGATAAATTTTGCCGGCCTTAGAACAATAAAATAAAGTAATAAAAAATAATAATACAAAACCACAAAATGTATAATATTTGATGTTTTCAAATTTTTCTGTGTGTATATTGTTTACAAAATTTATTAACAATAGATTTGTTACCTAAAATAAAATAAATGATAAAAATAAAACCATTTGTTATTGCTTCATAGGAGGAATTTCTTCTCTTCAGCGCACTCAATAATTGGTTGCAAATAAGAATGAAATTTTCACGACCAGAACCTCCCCTTCGCGACACTCATCATCTCGTTTTTTCTTCTTGAAGATTCTTTTTTGATCAATTCTGTAATTTTCAGAGGTTTTGCTTTTTCCTATCTCTTCAAAAACATCAAAGCATTCTCGTTTTTCTCTCATAAACAGTTTGTTTAAATTGCTTCTGAACACACCTAAAACAATGACAGTTCGTGCAAAAAACTTAGTAAACAGACCTTTTTTAACATCTGGAAGTATGCAAGAGGCATATAAAGTTAGCACGATACTAAAAAGATAAAATAGGTATTCGACTATTTTAGCTTTAGTAAAATGTTAGAGATAGCATGATGCTAAATCTGATTAAAATTAGCAAAATCGTCTTTTTAACCTATTATACTAAAATAGTTTTAACATCGTACTAATTCGACTAAAATTTTGCGCCAATATTTTTTAAAATAATACATATCTTTATATTTATTCATCATTATTAACTATTGTACAAAAAACAATCATTATATTGTTTCATAAGTCGTTCATAACTATTGACGAAGGGAAGGGTATTTGTATAAGGGGATACGAGTCAGCCAAAACTAAAAAAGATGGAGGCATGATTTGCTAGGTATATATAAAAACAAAACAATTTTATGTGCGACCTTATACATATCTAAAATCCGGCTTGATGGATTTTTATAATTTTTTTTTAATACTCTTTGTAAGATTAAGATCCGTCAAGACAAAGTTTTTCTAGCCCATTTTTTTTAAAGCTACATAGCACCAAGTGTTTTTTTTTTTGATAATGTTTTCGTTTCATTGGAATAGGTATACATGTCTGTAAATATTTTTATTATGAATTTTCATTATAAAAAATCGTTTGTAAAAAATAAGAATAGTAAATGGTGAAAAAAGTGAGTGACATGCTACAGTGAAGTCTCTCACAGCACTGAAAAAATTGTCATGTTTGAAAAATTCAAAAAATCGCATTTTTTTAAATCTTTGTATTTTTTGTTTATCCTTCAAAAATATTGTAAATTAAACAATTGTTAGGGGCGTCTTGCCATCTTTTGTATTCCCCCATTCTTCAGAAGAGGTGTTCTTCGTCAATGACAAAACCTTTACGTAAACTTTCCTATCGCTTCTACTGTTCTCGAATAATCCCAGCAGCATTGAATAAAATAAAATATATGTATGCATATGTATATTAATTTTAATATGTTTTTATTTCAGTTTTATTTTTTATTATTTACACAACTACTTAATTTTTAATATTAAATTGCAACGCGTTTCGGAATTGAAATTCCATCTTCGGACTACTTAAACTTCAAAACATATTAAAATTAATATATATATTTTATTTTATACAATTATCCAATATAATCAACACAGCCGGAGACGTTAACCCAACAATATGTAAAGTAATATTATTGCACTTAATATTTCTAGGGCATTTGGAAGAGCTTGGAGCCAGACTCTCTTATCAAAAATTCGTGCCTTATGAAGCCCTTATTCTAAGGATAAGAAATTACCTTTAGACGCGTTCAAAACATGTTGTATTGAACAGTTTCAAGTCTGATCTTCACAAAATAAATGATGGTGTGCCATAGAGCTCCGTTTTGTCTGCGACTATCTTACTCATTTTTATAAATGATCTCTCGTCTAAAATTTCTTATATCTACTTCATTGTTTTGACGATGACTCTATACTCTCAGCCTCTCATACCTGTTGCCGAATTCATGTCCAGCTCCCTTGGAAATTAAACTCCAATCCTAACAAAATTGCTAAGTTGGATATAGAAAATCGTGTGGAGTTTAATGCTCCGAAAACTCGTTGCTGTCTTGTCGTTGAAAAAAAATCTATTCCTTGTGCAATTGCCCCTGAATTGCACATTCATCGAAGAAACCGAAAATCAATACTCGTAATGTGTGTCAACGCCGATCTGCGTTGGAATGACCACATTCTCGAGAATTCTATATCGGTGAGAGAATTTTTTACCTCTTTTTCTTTAATGTACTCGTATAAGATGCTTATACGTCCAAACCTCGAGTATAACTCATATCTGTGGGCGAGTGCAGCCCGAAATTCTCTTCATTTATTGGAAAGAATTCCGAACGAAGAGTTAAAACTGGCAGGAAATAGAACTATCATAGAATCATTCCCATCTCTTCAGCACCGTGGGAATGAATGTCTTTCCTTATTTTATTGCTTCTTTCACAAGCAATTGAAGTTGGCAAATTCATTCTCTGCCTCAAGCAGTTTATCCGTCAAAACATTTCAATTTGCAAACATTTAACACCAATGTTCATTGACACCTACTTTCTCCCTCCTTAATTTTTTCCATGGTATGTTTATGTTTAACATTATAAGGGTCCCAAAATAATCCCTTTTCTTATATTATTCGCGCACTTAAGGGATTATAAATACCCTTATAATGTTAAACAAAGTGCGAGCTATTAGGAAAGTAGGATAGGATTTGAAAGGAGATACCAATGCACATTAATTTCGAATGTCTGCACATTGCAACGATTGGGAAATATTCAACCAGATAAAGCGTTCCACATTCGTGTAGTGCGGCTAAAAAAGAATATCCGTACTTGTGTTAACTATATAAGAAAACAAATTCTCTGCCTTCACGGTTTTTAGAGACTGGGGTCCTCACGTCCCAAATATTTTGTTTTTCTTCTATTATCAAAATCAAATATATCAGCTAAGCTTATAAGCGGAAATGTTTATCGATGCTTAATAAGCTGATATACTGATATTTGTTCTTATAACGGGTTTTCCCATAGGGACTTGACAACTTTGAATTTAATTTGTGAATGCATTCTTTCATTTATCATCAAGCTGTCATTGTCAATTTATTCAGTAAGCTCAACATTTTTATCATGGTAAAGTACACGAACGAGCAACGTCTGAAAATTATAAAAATTTTCTATCGAAATTCGGAGCCAGTGACCGCAACTTAAAGAGCCGATTTCATCGACATGTGGTTTCATTAGGATTGTGCCACAAGCCACACAGCACACTTTACTTACTTACTTACTTAACCGGCTCCCGATCCATGGAGGGTCTCTGCCTGAGTTATTGCGGTCTTCCATCGGTTGCGATCCCTCGCGAGCTCCCTCCAGTCGTCGGGACCAAGCGCTCTTGCGTCTATAACCGCCTGGTCGCTGTAGCGGAGGTTCGGTCTTCCTCGTCGTCTCGAACCTGGGGGCTGGGATTCGAAGATTTTCTTGGATGGAGCGTTGTTGTCCATTCGCTCAATGTGACCGAGCCAGTGTAGTCGACGTGTTTTGGCTTTTTGGACTACATCCACATCTTGGTACAGCTCGCATAATTCACGATTGAATCTTCTCCTCCATTCGCCCTCTTCGCATATAGGACCAAATATCCGCCGAAGAGTTTTTCTCTCGAAATTGCCCAGTATCAATTCCCCTTTTTTACTTATCGTCCAGCACTCGGCGCCGTAGAGTAGAACTGGTAAAATTAGCGTTTTGTATAGCGTGCACTTTGTCTTTCGAGAAAGGAGTTTTGAACCCATTTGTTTGGCCTAACCGAAGTAGCAGCGGTTTGCTAGGGTAATTCTTCGTCGAATTTCCACTAAGGTGTCATTCGTGGGATTGATGTTCGTTCCGAGGTAGGTGAACTCCTTGACTACCTCGAAATTACTGCTACCAACAGTGACGTTTTGTCCTAGGCGATGGACAGATGCGGCTTTGTTTGTTGATAGCATATACTTTGTTTTGTCCTCATTAACTTCAAGACCAACGCGTTTCGCCTGTTCATCAATAGCTGTGAACGCTTCTAGCACAGCACGCTTGGAGCGGCCGATGTTATCGATGTCGTCCGCATATCCAAGCAGTTGGGAAGACCTGTTGAAAATAGTGCCTTCCAGGTTAACACCACTCTTGCGCACTATCTGCTCCAGGACTAGGTTGAAAAAATCACATGATAGTGCATCTCCTTGTCTGAACCCTGTGCACGTTTGTATTTTGTAACGTCATGCGGCATAGCTGGATCAGTTTTTTCGGGATCCCGAGTTCTGACATTGCCAATAGAAGCTCTTGGCGACTTATGCTAACATATGCGGCTTTAAAGTCGATGAAAAGATGGTGGGTCTCGACTTGAAATTCGTTGGTGTTTTCCAGGATTTGCCTCAATGTGAAGATTTGGTCTATCGTTGATCTGCCTGGCCTGAAGCCACACTGGTACGTGCCGATTATAGTGTTGCAGAAAGGTTTTAGACGCTCACATAGTACGGTGGATTGGATCTTGTAGGCAACATTAAGCAGAGATATGCCCCTGTAGTTTTTGCAGGACATAGGATCGCCTTTTTTGTAGATTGAGCATATGGAGCTATTTGACCAGTCGTCGGGCATACTTTCCTCCTCCCACACTTGGTTGATGAGCTGATGCATGCACCCTATCAGGACATCTCCTCTATACTTAAAGAGTTCCGCAGGTAGGCCATCCGAGCCTGCGGATTTGTTATTCTTAAGCTTGCGTATGGCTTTCTTAACCTCTTCAGTACTGGGTAGTGGGACTGGATCTTCATTGACTGGTCTTATGCTTCTTTGCTCCCCTGTGTTTTCGTCAAAATAATGCTCATTAAGCAGCTGCTGGAAATGCTGTTTAAACACGTCTACAATTCCCTATGCTTCGGTGACTATGTTCCCTTCGCTGTTTCGAAGAGCTTACGTGCCGGTCCTATAACCTGATGCCAGTTGTTTGGCTGTTTTATAGAACCGGCGGGTGTTTGTGGCGGTGCTAGACTCCTCGAGATACCTGAGCTGAGAAGCTGCGGCTGCTCTTTTCTTTCTGCGCAGGGTTTTTTTCTCCTTCCTTCTCTTTTCACGGTACTCCTCTTTTGCTGCTCTTGTTTTCCGTTGCAGCATTTGCATTCGTGCATTTTCCGTCTCCTGCTTCAATACCGCGCATTCATTATCATACCACGGGTTCTTTTTCCTAGGTGGTTAATAGCCTATGGTGGACTCGGCTACCTCCCTAATGATGTCGCGGTACTGGCTCCACTGGTTGTTGACGCTTGTGACTGGGGGTACGGCAGAGAGTTTCCCGGTCAATTGCTCACTGTAGTCTCTGGCTTTCTCAGGTGTGCTAAGGCATGCAGTATTGAATTTCTTCCTTTGGGCGGTCCTCATTTTCTTTTCGTTGGACAGTCGGGCTCTGAACTTTGTCACAACAAGAAAGTAGTCAGAGTCCACGTTTGCACCTCGGAAAGTTCGCACGTCCAAGATGTTCGACGCGTGCCTTGCGCCAATTAGCACGTGGTTGATTTTGTTGGCGGTTCGACCATCTGGAGATCGCCAGGTTGGTGTGTGTATCCTTCGCCTGGGGAACCTAGTGCTACTTATCACCGTATTCCGAGCTGCAGCAAAGTCGATTAGTCGGAAGCCGTTATCTGTTGTGATTTCGTGGAGGCTGTGCTTTCCAACTAATCCGCCAAAGATATTTTCCTTCCCGACTTTAGCATTGAAATCTCCGAGCACGACTTTGATATCGTACTCCAGACAGGCTCCGTAGGCTCCGTCCAGGTGGTCGTAAAACTCCTCCTTGTTAGATTCCTCAGCTTCACGACGAATCCGCGTCCTAACATGTGCATTCTTTGATGACAGCTATAATAAATGTCGCAATCTTTTCTTTTCGCTATTCCTGATCCTATCCATTGTATCTCCTGGATCGCGGTAATGTCTGCCTGGTACCGCGAGAGGACAGATTCAAGTTTTTGAGTAGCACCTGGTGTGTAGAGTGTCCTTACATTCCATGTGCATACTCGTAAATCGTAGTCCATTTTCGTTCCGGGTCTGGTTGCCATTTGAGGGGGGTCGTTATCCGAGGCTTCTCGCGTCTCTCTCATAACAATTAATGTTTCTTACTGTGGCCGGGTCGTTAGCCCGACGCACTAACCTCCAATCTGTAGGGCCATGGGTTTAGTGTTGCAATAGTTTCCTTGGTCAACACTCGCACTTACAAGTTTAGCAAGTCATGACATAAAGCCAAGACCAGTATCCGGCGGTTACCAACGAGGAGGTATTGTAAGCACTTGATGTGTAGGAAAAGATACAGCTCGAAGCCCCCAGTTCCTACAGCACCCAACCACCACACAGCACACCTTACAATCGATTTATTGAAGAGCTAGTTTGATGAGCATGTTATCTCAAGAAATGGGCCAGTCGATTGGCCGTTCGTGCGATTTAACGCCTCTAGACTATTTTCTTTGGGGCTACGTTAAGTCATTGGTTTATGCCAACAAGCCATCGACATTGGAAGAGCTCAGAGCCAACATTGAACGCGAAATAGAGGCCGTTTCGGCCAAAATGTGTGACCGAGTTATCGAAAATTTGGTCCAACGAATCGACCCCTGCAAACGTGACCATATGAACGAAATCGAATTTCATTCATAAATGCTTTGATTGTACTTCAAGTCGATAATAAAAGATTTGAAATATCTCAAATGGTTTGCGTTTTATTTAAAAAAAAAGTTGTTAAGTCCTTATTGGAAAATCCTTTACAACTTTAAAATACCCAACAATCAACCGGCTTAAACGTATATTATTGTTGGTTATAGTTCTTGCGTGAAATACGGAACCAAGCTCTTTACTTCGAACCCCAAATCCCAATACTTAAATCATATAGATACCACCAGCTGAACAGCCATAATCACCTTACATCATCATTCGATATGCATCAACGGTATCCATCAGCACCCTACAACCAAGCTCTCTTACGATACCAGTACCTATACAAACGAGAACTAAATCAACAAACTCGACGTCAATTACGTCATTTATTTTCAATTCATCACCTTTGACAGTGTATAGTTACCGCTAATACAAAAAGAGGACGTACGAAATCCCATCAAGGGAAGCGTCCGGATACTATCAACAGACTGTTCGATTTTTACAAAAAAAAAAAAAAAAACGGAATAGAAACTTAGTTTTTAAACTTCCAGATGGATCCACAATTGCAGCCAAAAAAGAACGTCAAATACCTGCATATCAACTTCAGTGAGTTACTAGGGTTCAACCCGCACTTGAATTGTGTACTCAAAGAAGCCAACTGGGCATTTCACCTACTATACCCATGAGGAGAAGATTCGGACTTAGCCAAAAGCGAAGGTACTCATTTACAAACAACTCTTGAGGCTAGTTATCAGCTATTGTTTCCCAGTCTGGCCCTAACCATCTAATGAGAAGGATGACCACCGAACAATGACATTCCGAGCCGAGGTACCTCAGTGTAATGGAAACCCTGGATGACACTATTTTCACGAACAACGAAGAAGTAGCCGTTTTCTTCTAGGCTGACACGAGGTCAGCATCAAAGTCAAGCGGCTTTTATCATCTACAATAACCGTAGGTTAATATATTTTTTGAATACATTCGTGAATCATTAAAGTTTAACCTTCCTTTTGGTCTTAAGAATAACCCCCCCCGTATTGATATTCCCTTGGGGAAGCCTTGGGTTGGAACTAGATCCCCACCGCTACTCCTCTTATTTATAAGAATCAGGCACAATTGATATTCCCTTAGATTAGCTGGGTTGTCTTACTTCTAGGCAGCGGGCTCATTTGTCTTGTTCTAGCCTTGGGCTGGAAATTGGAATCAGATTCCTACACGGTTAAAAATTCTGGGTTGTTTTTTAATACGGCCCTTGTATTACAGCCGTATGCAATACATGAATAATTTGTTTTTAATATTCGAACTTTATTAAACATTTTTTGTAATAATTTCGTATTAAAACTCAGTACATATCCCACTAAAATGTTTTTTTTTAAACTTTTCCACTAAAATTTAATCTTCAAATACTAAAATATAATATTTCTATATTATAATCTATTACCATTATTATTGAAAACTTATATTTCAATTAATTTGTTATTTGATTTTAGTAAAATATCTGGTTAAAACTGACCATAATAAAATAATGTATTGAAATCTAATATTTTATTGTATTAAAATTCAATAAATTTTATATTTAGCGCGAAACTCTCGGCTGTATTACACTTATGGAACAGTACATTCTACATAATACACAATAATACTTATCTTTAATATTTCAGTATTACATTTATGTAGAACCTGTATAATAAAATAAAGTATTGAAATTTAATATTTGATTGTATTAAAATTCAATAAATTTTGTATTAAGCCCGGAACTCTGGACTCAATACTCAAGAAATACTTTTTAACTCGTACTTGAATTGAATATCGAGGTATTAATTTTGAACACATTTATATTAGATTTTAATATAAGTATACGAGTATGTAGGTATTGATTTTTAGTATTGAGTATAATTTTGTCGAAAGAAAACTCCGTTAGTTTGTTTTAACACGTCGGCGGCGTCGGTCGGCAACATGGAGTTCCTAATGGAAAATTTAGTTGGGATTTTACATTAAAGTGAAAAACGTGGACAAAAATACAATCATTTAAAAATCAGACGCATGAATCATCTGAATTCTTAATTGTTTCAAATAAAGATATCCTTCTTTCAAGTAAGTAATAAATAGCAAGTTTAAGTGCCATATATTTATTTAAAATTTGTTTTTGTTTTAGTCTTGGAAAACGAAGAACTGGTGAACTGATTCACTTTGAAAGATCGAGACGGTGTGCTGATTCCAGTGGATTCCTTGTGCGATATGGTGCGGCAGTATTCAGGCTGCGCCTGCTTCCTTGAGGTTCTTGACACTGCTGATGGAGAGCCTCCTTATCAAATAAGTGAACATTTAAAAAAACAAGAAGCAGCAATTCTGAGCTCTCTTCTTTTACACAAAGGTGTAAGTAATTTTTTCAATAGTAAATTTAATGTACCTATATACATAAAATTTTCCTAATTTTACAGGGATTAAAAGCACTTATAAAAACAAGCACAGCGGCATACATTTTGGATAAGTACGCTAAAGGATTCTTCTCGAAGGGCGTTAGTGACGGCGGGAGCTGAGTATCTGCTATTAATTTTCAATACTATGTGGGTTCAAAAGTAATCCAATCAAATCTTATAAATAGTATTGAAATTTAATAAATAAGTATTAGTTTTCAATACTATGTGGGTTCAAAAGTAATCTAATGAAACCTTAAATAGTATTAAGATTTAATAATCTTGTATTACATTTAAACTCTCTTCGGGCTCAAAACGAGTAAAAAAAATATTCAATTTAAATGAAAAAATATATGTTTTCAATATCCAGCGTATTAAATTCTAATATAAATGCATTTAAAACCAATACAAGAAGTGATGAATATTATTTTTTTGGTTTAAATACTAATACTTATGTGTATTACTATTTAATAATTCGAACTTGTTTTTTAATACAAAACAGTATTGAAATTCAATATGTCTTCTACTGAGTTTGAAAATCAAATATATTCAAAGCATTACATTTAAATACCATTTTGGACTGGTCATATATGCAACCCAAAAAATATTAAATTTAACGCCAGGATTTTTAACCGTGTACCGATATTCCGTTACTCCTGTAACTCAAATTATTATAGCTTTCTTTTATATGAAATAACGTGTTAAGTTTCTAATAAAATTGTTAAGTTGTTAAAACCTTTATTTAGTTGAAATATATATATACATATGTATGTATATAAATCTCGTAAGCGAATTAGAGTTTCTTCTCTTCATTTAAAAAAATCAATGTGCATCATACTCAAATAACATAAGTTTTATTATTTGCTTTCTTCGGGAATACCCTTGACATCGAGCTTACCACAGTCTCGAGAAAAAAGCATCACATTTTATCACAAATTATTTTATAGCCTGCTAAATCAAAAGCAAGCAAATGTATGCGACTCAATCGAGCATTTTATATCTTTTGGCTTAAGACATTTTAAAGACTTCCAATGGCCTTGAATTTAATTTGATGCGTATGCAGATCAAGGGCAATCAAATAAACAAGGATTTACACTTTTTGTTTGATCCCTCTCTAAATAACGATTAAATTAAAAAAAAAATATATAAATCCAGATTGAGTTTTTAAGAAAATGTCTTTTCATCCAAAAGTTAATTAAGAGAGGAAATATATCCTGAAATGAAATGAAAATGAAGAACCTCTTAAAGACCAACAACACAATACTGAAAAAAGGAAAAAAAAGAATAATAATGATGTTTTGACGATTAAACGTATTTTGGTCATTCTCATTAGATAATGTCTGAAACCCTTAGGACACATTTGTCTTGAGAGGACTTAATTTTATAGCCAAAGAGATAGAAATAGAAAATGACGGGGGCTATAAGTAAAATGTAGTAGGAACGAAAATTCAGTCCCATGGGCTGTAGCCATGGTTAAGCACTTATTTATTTTAATAGTATTTATTTTGGTAATGGAGATTTTGTCTTTTTCGAAAATTATTTTGCATTTCCTTTGAGAATGGTGAATATATACTCGTAATCAGCTTAGATAAAATTTTGAACTTTTACTATAAACAATGATTTACTTTATCGAACAACAAATAAAGATTTTAAGTCTTATTTAACACATCCCGTTGAGCTATTAAGGTATCCTCTATAACTCATAACTTAAACTGAGTCTTCGAAACCTCAGTTGAACGACCATTGCCCTCTGTCCGGATTGTCCTTAAAGTAATATTATTTGCTTTTTTCAATTTTGTAAAAAAAATTCATACAAATGGATTACATGAGCCATACATATATCATTTTCAAGTCACGTTAGCTCGTATTATTTATGAGGAAAACAATGACTTCTCTCACTTCCATGTATTTTTATTATAAAATGCAGACTGTGTCGAGCGAAAGATGCTTTTATATTACGGAACAGGTCACGTTCTCCAATCTTCGAATGGTTTTATTGAATCAAAGATACTATATCACTACATTGTTGTTTCTTTTTATCAATTTCATGTGGGAGTAATAAATATCGATAAAGGGTAACAGTCACAGGGATAAACATATATTTTTGTTTGCTATGTAAGGGAATAGATAGAGGGCAATGCTTGGAACATTATAAATCACTTGTAAGCTCACATAAGTGAGATCAAAAATGACTTCTCATAATCTGTTCAGCTGGCAACTGGTTGCTTTTAAAAACTGTCGTAAGTTTATCTTAATGTGCATTAGTATCTTTTTTGCTCATTTTAGGTTATAACCTCACAACTAAATATGGACTGTGGTTAAGCTTTGCGTCATAATTCGAGAATTTCGTCAAAACTGTGTGACATTCTTTTGTCAAAGGCTGAGATTTTGGTCATTGGCTTATCTGGGTTCCATCAAAGGAGTACTAACTTTAGATTTAATGTAATTTTAACAGGTGTGTAGCTAGGGTTTTTGGATTGATATATCATTATGTTTACGAGGTAATTGAATTGTCTATTGGAGTTTGGAGAGGACTGTAAATAAGGTGGTAAGAGGTATAGGAGAGAATGAGCTATCTTATTGTAGTAAGAACCTTGAAGATATATGCAATAAGAAAATTATTTCTGTTTAAGTGGAGTGATTGAATTAAATTTAATTTTTTTTTTTTTTATAATTTACGCGCACTAAAGGGATTATGACTACCCTTAAAATATTTTAGTACAGTGCGAGCGTTTTAGGAAAGTTGGAGAGGATTTAAGAGAAGATACCGATGCACATTGGTTTTGAATGTCTGAACATTACAATGGGAGGGAAACAAAGAGCCGGGTAAAACCTTCCACATTCGTGTGGTGTGCGGCTAAAGAAAGAATCTCTGAATTTAACTGTACGTCCGAAATTGGGCTCAAGGGTAATTTGATGGGCATTCCTTGAAGCGCGTGTATTACGGTTAAATAGTTTAAGGGGAGGAATGCAGCTGGCTATTTTTCACTAGAACAGTGTTTAACAAAATAAAGGTAAAATAGTGAAAGAGAAGAAACATTGCGACGGTGCTCGAGAGTTATAAATGTTTCTGTTATATTTGTATCACCTATCATTTTTAAAGCTCTTTTTTGAATTCTATCCAAGAGACTCAAGTGAGTTATTGGAGCACCTGCCCAAATATGGGAATTATACTCGAGCTTTGGACGAATATAGGCCTTATTGATGACAGCCAGATCAGAAGGGGTAAACAATTTCTTGCAACGTCGAAGGAAACCTAAGCAGCGTTTTTGGCGATGTCGAATATATGGTCTGTGATACACATACCGAAAACTGAGAGCTGTTTGGCTTCCTCAACGCAAGTGCCACTCATGGATAGCGGCATAAGGGGTGGGCTCTGCTTTAACGACAGGAGACAGCATTGAGTTTTTGAAGCATTAAACTCTACACGATTTTTCGTTTCCCATTTAACAATGCTATCAAGATCAGAATTTATTGAGCTTATCATACGCCGCCGTTCCAGATTCACATCCGAAGAACAACGACATGTATCTGGAAACGAATATGAGAAGTTGAGGGTACTGTCATCAGCAAAACAATTTAATGGATTAGAGGTTTTAGACAAAAGATCGTTGATGAATCAGAAAGAGAGTCGGAGACAAAACGGAGACCTGTGGCACACCAGCATTTATTTTATGGACTTCAGATTTAAAACCATCCAATACAACTTGTATTGAGCGGTTTGAAATGTAATGTCTAATCTATTTAATTTAATTGAAAGTTCAAATGACGTCAACTCCAAATAGTCCAGTCAAAGCGTCATGAAAAAGGGCCTGACCTTGCGCGCAGAGGCATGGTCTACTTTGTTTTTCATGGATCGATAGAGGTGCTTATGAGAAAAACTTAAAACCAAATTTGCACCACATGACAACTTTTTCTTACCAAAGTTATTGGTAAAAATGTCATTTTTTGGTCATTCGCGAATATCTCGGCTCCACTATCTGGTACAAACAAAAATTAAACATATATTTATTCATAATAACATTATATATTATGTTATAAGAAAAAACATTTGTTTAAAAAAATTAAAAAAAAGTTATAGGTAGCAAGTTAAAATAATTTTTTGTTGTTAAAAAATCACTTTTTCGTGATTATTGAAAAAAGCTCATATAACAATGAAATTTTTATTTTTTATTATTTAAGTTCTTGTAATTCCCTACAATTTAAAAAAAAATTAACACTTTGTTTCATTTGTTTAAACAAATGTTTTTTTTATAACATAACAGATAATGTTATTAGGAATAAATATATGTTTAATTTTTGTTTGTACGAGATAGTGGAGCCGAGATAATCGCAAATGATCAAAAAATTACACAAAGCTCATTTTTACCAATAACTTTGGTAAAAAAAGTTGTCGTGTGGTGCAAATTTGGTTTTAAGTTTTTCTCATAAGCACCATGAAAAAAAATAGACCATGCCTCTGCGCATGGCTCTTTTTCATCACGATTTGACTGGACTAAATTGCGAGACTCACTTTTTTCGTGTTTGCTATCATCGTAACGTCAACTTTTATCAAAATCTCGAGTTAAAATAAAGAGCCAAGCTTGGAGGTTATATTTTGCAAGTTTTCGCTTATTACACACAATTTTAAGGGGTTTAAAAAGTTATGTCCGTGAATATAGTAACACTTCAAAATTTTAAAAAGTTAATAAACAGAAAAGTTAATAAACTGAAAGCTGTCGTGAATTTGTCGTGAAACAAAAAATTTGTTGCGATTGTTTCTTAAAAAAAAACCCTTTAAGGCGAAATGAACTCGAAAAAGAAAAGGCACTGTGTTAATAATTGTCGTAAATTTCTCGTTTTTTTTTCTCAAAAACATCACTTACATAAATATGAAAAAAGTCCTTCAAATAGCATTTTTTCATTAAATCTAGCATTACCATTATATCATTAAAGACTTTTGTCTTATTTTAGAAATTTTGTTTGTACAAAAAAAAAAAAAAAAAAGTTTTAAAAGATACTTCTGGTATGGCAGTATCTACATGATAGAATTAATTAGAAAATACAATTTGAAAGATTTTTTAACTTTTCTTAAGGATGCGACAATTTATTTTTCTTATACGACTTGTTATAGACAAATTTATGCCAATTATAATTGTTATATTTGCCAACTTGGCTGTCAAGTTAAACTAGGAACTAATTTGCTAGTTTTTCCGAGGCTATTAAAAAAATCGCGGTCGCTACAAACTATTATCATGTACTCACTTGGGATTTTTTGCAGCGTGATTATTTAATCGCAAGCAAATAAAACAAACTTCTTTTAAGGTGATTGCACCCATTTGCATAAATTGTAAATAGCATCGATTAAGAATTTTTTTAAATTTATCTCAATGTCACAGATAATCATTCTTTAGGAGGTATTGAATTTCTCCATTTTGTATTTTTATACACAATTCTAGTTTTGACTAGTTGGAGTAGTTCCTTGAAGCAATCAATACTCATTCTATAGTTTTACAAACATTTTGCGAAACTGACCGTTAAGTATAACCTCTTATGTTTCTGAGCAGACTTTAAACGTAACAAAAGAGCCGCTACACAACCCTTCCTAATAAAACTTTTATTACTGACAAGACTAGAATTTTATTAAAAAGTCGCAAGTGCTTGCAGTAATATTTGAATCCAATTATTAATCTACTTAATTTTGCGACAAAAAAACCGCTTAAAAAAAATAGAACTTATTTCATTTTGACAATCGCTACGATTTTAAAGTCGCATGTAAGTGCATTCACACTTAACGCCATGTGTCTTATTTCTTGCGTCCAAAAAGTCGTGAGATTGAAAATCAGAAGTGCATGTATATCGATTTCTTATTGCGACTACGATTTTTAAGTCGTAGGAATTTGAATCGCAATTGTGAGCGTATTCATTTGAGTGCATTTGATTCATTTCAATTTACGACATTCGTATCGCCAGAAAAATGAAACAAATTTCGACCTTTAAATCATCACCCTTATTGTTGGTATCAAGTACGTTCGTTCTCATTTAAACTCATGTGTTCTATTTTTTGCGACTAAAAAACTACGAGATTTAAATCGCCAGTGCGTTCTAGCCTAACAGTTCGCGTACACTAAAACCGAATCATCGGCCGATATCGGATTGGAGCTCTTCGGACGACTGTCCCGGACGTTCGTCTGCATACACTCCTTCCGTTCTCGGACGATGCCGGTCTGGAGTCTGACTGTGAACCTTGGATATGAAAGAAATAATTTTTTTCAATGGAAGATTTTTTCTTAATGTCTGCATCCATCTCCGATGAAATTTCGGCCCATAGTCGTTTAGCAATGTCTCAGAGAGGTACCCTGTTATAAATGGAATTAGTAAATTTTTAAGTATCCATATTTTATTTTTTTTTCATGAATTTTATCGCAAAAATCAACCGGACAACTGACGAAAAATCCAAACATGTTGGGATATGCCGGTTGTTGATCGCTTATTATCGGGCGTCAACGGACGATGTCGCTTTCAGTGGTGTACGCGCTCTCTTTCCTTTCTATACGTTTGGTTCGATCGGCCGAGTTCGGGTGATAACGTCCGAGTATACTTCGGCCGATGACGGACTAGGTGTACGCGAGCCGTAACAGTAATGGGGAGGACCAACAACTTTCTGCTGAATTCGATCGGATGAAGAATTTTTCATCACAAGAGATACTCTTGGATTTGTCACTTCCTCGCATGAGGCACTACCTCTGGAAAGACATTTTTTGTAAATTTATTTTTATATAGGGATTGAAGCCAATCCAACGCACTGACCATTATGCTAAGGAGTACTTCAGACACGTTCAACAGCTATGATCAGATTCCAAAAGTAAAAAAAATATAACTAGATGAAAAAATTTATCAACATTAACCGCATGTTGAAAAAGTTATAAGAACTTAACTCTTCTTCAGGTTATCCTTAGAGTTCATGGATTCAGCATTAATAAAATCTCCAAGTCTTCTTTTACAAATTGCATTATTTTATCTTACTGCATTTTCTTGTGCTTCAACTCGTACATTTTCCCTGCGGTAGTTTTTGCGAGTATTTTCATTGCATTAAAACCATTCTAAGAACTATTTCTCTGTCTTTATATTAAATAGATGCGGTGCATGAAGTGCCAGAGCTGCCTTATAAATGTAGATACCCTCCTAATTTTCCTTCAAAAGTAGTTTGAACTATCACTTTTTTGTCTTATTTTAAATTATGGATTTTCCCTTAGAGTGTAAATTCGTTGCATAGAGTTTGCTTTTTTATGGATAATTAGTTTTCGATAGTTTTGGTTCAGTGTTCAACTTGGAAGGGCTTTGGGTCTTCCTTGAGCTCAAATGAAAAACGGATGGGTTTTTTAATTGATTAAGTTGTTCAATTTGTTTTCATCACGAAGTTTTTCTACTTGATGCACTTTAAATGAAGACTTTATTAAAACCAAAATATTTGGCACATTACCGGTTTGCGATTTTCTCAAATCCACCTAATAGTTTTCTCTATTCAACTAATCTACAAGACGTAATTTTTGAAAATAACGAACAATAGCTTTAAAAAAAAAAACAGAAATTATTTTACGCTTTCTTAAACGAGCAAGAAGTAACTCATGAAAGTTAAAGATTAATTCCATTACCTGTAGATCGAAATTTTTTGGCCTAATGATGATTTATTGTCCACGAAAAAGGACATCAATTTCCAGTACCAGCCCTACAATCTACAAATCACCATGTCACTTGCTCTCTGTTGACAAATTATTTCGTTCCTGATTTAATTTTTTTTTGTATGATTAAATCTATCTTGGCCTCAGTTCAGCCTTCAACTTGTCGAATCAAAATATCAACTTTCAAAATTAACCACCCTTGGGGATGGATTGTTATGATGGTATTTATTGTTCTGTTCGGAAGGTTGGCGTTGGGTTGACCATCATGATGACTTCAAGCAGAAAATTAATTTTTCATTTCATATCGAAGTGTGAGTTGATTACATTTTCCGTGATGGCTGGCAAAAATCTAACCGAATTGAATTGTTCTGGTTAATTCAATGACAAAATTATTAATTAAGACACCTTGATTTTGAAAGAACTAGAAACGATTATCTGCCGAATCAGAACGGTTTAAATGGAAGGAATCCAACTATGATTTCTCACTTACTCACAAGAGAAAGAATTCTTAAATTTTTTTTTTAAATGGAACAGATTGGCAGTTGAAACCCACACTTCAGAAGTGACTTGCCAGTCCAGTTTCACACGGGCGGCAAAATGTCACCGGTGAAGCGGGTAGAGTAGAGATCATATGTACACCAGACATCTCCCACAAAGACTAAAATGAGCCAAGTTCTGCGAAGGAGAAAAGGTCGCCATGGTAGAATGTTTCATCGACTTCTTCTAACCGAAAGAAAAAAAAGCAGCAGATCTCAGCAACGATATATAATCGCGAAGATAACATCAGACGGACTGGACATACAGAACTTGAGAGGACAGGCTTATGACAATGCTGCCGCAATGTCAGGGATCCACAATGAAGTTCAAGCCCGGATTAAAACGATTAAAACACTGAATCCAAAAGCTACATTCGTTGCATGCACATACCACTCACCAAACTTGGCTGCGGTACACGCTGCTTCTGAATCAGTGAATTCCGTGATGCTTTTTGGAGCTCTGGAGAAGCTATATGCCGTCTTTTCTGCATCAACTGCTCGTAGAACGCTTTAGTTGCTGTCACAGTTCAAGCAGTGAAACGAGTCACTGAAACGCGTTGGAGCGCTAGACAGCTTAAAAATTAGTTTGAGGATGTACTTGAGGTGCTGGAAGAATTGACAGATTCATCTCAAACTTCCGAAACAAGATCGATAGCCAGCCTTCTTTTGACAGCCATGCAGTCATTCAACTTCCTCACTTTTCTTGGCTTTTGGGCTGCAGTGCTACCTGAAGTAGATGACGCACATATTTACCTGCAGCAACGAGGACTGAGTGTGGAGTATGTGTGAAGTATGCTCAGAAACTCTGCGCTTTAAAAGCAGAGAGCAGGGACTGTTTCGTCCAAGCCGCAATCGATTTTGCTAAGACTCTCTCCGAAAAACATCGAACTCAAAACGGGAAGAATTCACAGGAAAAAACGCATACATGGCGATGAATCCGCAGATGCAGCTTTGTCTCACGAGCAGGAACTCCGTCGAGAGGTGTTCGCATCATTTGACAAGATCATTCAAGAAATGACGACTCGATTCCAGCAAGTTCAAGAAACAGCGAACAAGTTGGGATTTTTGACGCCAGCGAAACTTTTGGACAGCAAGTACGAGTGTGATCTTTCCCATGCATTAAAAGACATCGACAAGGACGAGTTTCAGATGGAGCGGAAGGAAGCGTCTCCAGCAGTTTGTCGCCAGTTCTGAATCAGAGGAAGATATAAGGGGCAAAGGACCACTGGAGCACCTCCAGTTCATTCAAAAACTCAATCTGGGAATTTCGGTTCCAAATATAGTCATCTTGATTCGTATGTATTTGACTTTGGCAATTAGTGTCGCTAGTTGTGAGAGAAGTTTTTCGAAGTTGAAGCTAATCAAAAATTATCTCAAATCCACTATGAGTTCCACTAGACCATCAAACTTGGCTATATTGTCGATTGAACAAGAATTGGCTGCAAATATTGATTTTCATAAAGTTATTTCTGACTTCGCTGCTCGTAATGCCCGTAGAATCCATTTGTGAAACCGCTGATCCTATTTTACCTTCAATAAGCGGGCGGGATTGTATGGCGGGTTTGAGTAGTATGGCATGTCCAAGGCTTCACTGAACTCTCTATTGTTTTCCTCCCAATTGCACAGACAGGCCTTTGCGCCTGGGTGCTGTGGTGGTTAACTTTAGTTGATGTTCTTTGGGGCCTGCTCAGCTGAATTACCAGCGAGTCGGAATAGTACCTTACCTTTAGCTTGCCTTTCCACGTTCCTGTCGACCTCCTCGTGGTGCTCGTGGATAGGTTACGAGAGTAACTGAACCGACTAGATGGGAACAAAAACGGGACGGTATCCATTAAAAGTAGGAATCCGCTAAGGAGTGTGTTACAACTCACCTGAGGAGTACGCATATCTGGACGTGATTTCTACTTCGATCAGGTCTGGAAAAACGTATATCTAATAAGACTGGTAGGTCTTGGGGCTTTTGTAGGAAGTACCTATCTACAAGTGTGACCCAAGAGGTTGCGAAGCTTACCAGATGCTATATTCTGGTGCCACGGGAGATAGTTGCCCAAGGAAAGTGAGCAGTATGTCTTCGGACTCTCTTATTCTATCTCTGATAGAGAAGTGCAGTCGTCGCATACAAAGCGAGCAATCCATGAAGTTTGTGAACAATAGCGTATCGTCTTCGGGCTCTCCTATTCTGTCTTCGGATGGTGAGGTGCAGCTGTCGCGTGCGTGTTTGCTCTCTTCAGGCTATCTATGAGGTAGGCCCCCCTAGTGGGAGTATCGTGGTGGCTGTGGTTTATTCCATAGCGGAGACGTATGGTTTCCAGGCGTACCTGGATTCAAGAGGTGTAGATAGACCTCGACTCTAAGCAAGAGGTGTTTAATGCCTACAACATGTTACAGCTTTGCTACTAAGATGGCTTCGGCTATCTTGGGGTTAATGGTCAGGACTTCAATCTGACTCCGATGGTGGTAGGCCACTCGTGGGGTAAAGGCTTAATAACCAGGTATCCACGTAAAACACCCGACAGTTCTTTACCTTCAATAAGCAGGTGGGTTTGACGTCGTGCTTGAGTAGTATGGCTTGTCCGGGGCTCTGCGAACTCGCTATTGTTTTCCACTCATACGCACTAATAGGCTTTATGACTGGGTGCTGGGAGGTCAACTTTAGTTGATGTTCTAGGGACTCGTCCACTGAATCGCCACTGGGCCGGTAATACTACCTTGCTCATAGCTGTCACTCCTGGTTCCTATCGACCTCCTCGCGGTGCCTGTGGATAGGTTACGAAAGTAACTGAACTATAAGGCTAGAACCGCACTTGTGATTTCAATCGCACGATTTTTTAGTCGCAAAAAAAGAACACATGAATTTAAATGAGAATGAACGCACTTGCTACCAACAAATCATGACGATTTAAAAGTCGCAATTTGTTTCATTTTTCTTGCGATGCGATTGTCGTAAACTTAAATGAAACACATGTACTCAAATGGATATGCCCACACTTGCGATTTAAATTACTACGACTTAAAAATCGTAGTCGCAAAGAGAAATTGGCATGCACGCACTTGTGATTTTTAATCCACGATTTTTTATTTGCAAAAAGTAAGACACATGGCATTAAATCTGAATACACGCACATGCGACTTAAAAATCGTAGCGATTATAAAAATGAAACAAGTTCTATTTTTTCAAGCGATTTTTCTGTCGCTACTTATTTGTAGCAAATGCGTGCACTCACATAAAAAGTAGTGTATTTTATTTTTCGCAATTAAATAATCGCGCGGAAAAAAAATCGCAAGTGCGTGCATGACAATAATTTGTAGCGACTACGACTTTTTGATCGCCTCGACGAAAAATCGCAAGTGCGGTCCTAGCTTAACTTGTCAGGAACAGTCTGGACGATGTCCTTAAGGTAGAAATCCGCTAAGGAGTGTGTAACAACTCACCAGAGGGGCGCACATTCTTGGTTGTGGTTTCTACCTCGACTATAGTTGGGTGTGTGTATACCAGGGTTGGCAGGCCCCGTAGCTTTGCAGGAGTATACGTACGTCTTCGGGCTCTCTTATTCTATCTTCGGAAAGAGAGGTGCAGTTGTCGTGTGCGTGCTCTCTTTCTCAGACTATCTATGAGGTAGGCCCCCTAGTGGGAGTATCATGGTGGCGTGGTTTATTCCAAATGCGGAAACACATGGTCTGGAAACGATTCAAGCACTTAAGGCCAATATCATCTTAGCAATCCGTGAGCTACAGGTACAGCCCGAAACTTGGAAAATCGGAGTGACAGAATGAGCCACTGCGAAGCCAGTCGAGTGAGCCACTTGAACGGTGCCGTCGTATTCCTTATTTAATGGGGTTGTTAGTTCTTACTAATAAAGCCATAATATGTACATGTGAAAAATTTAATTTTGTTCATTTTATTGTATTTTTAAAAAGAAACTTGTATTTGGCCCACCCTGAATAGTTGATCTCATATGACGACCCAGGCAAGAGATAGCTAGAATCGTTGCTACTTGTGACGGACGCTGGGCAATAAGAGAACATGTAGCGAAGTAGACGAAATTGATGATTTTTCGGAAATGAAGATCAAAGACTTGAATTCTTTCCTACAACAAAATCGGTCTAGAACGAACTTCGGTTACTTATGTTCCCATCCCTCTAGCTGATTCTTTAGATCGCGAGCTATAGGAGTGGGGCTTTGAAGGAGATATATGGTGAACAGTGGACGGATGATCATCGATATCGATTGGGTTAGTTCAGGATCAGTACAAAAGCAAATACCCGTCAGTTTGACACTCAATCCAAACTGGTTGACTCCTTGAGAATATATCCACAATTCCCTATATTAATTCCATCCACAGGCTCAAATGAATTTACAGCATTAAAACGGCGCACTTCAGCGCTTATTGGGATACAGGGCTGACTGCCAGTGGTTGCCATTTCTACCTTTTTACCTACCTTTTATTCCCCATTTAAATAAACTCGATTTTTATTCTCAGCAATGGTCATTGTCGTATTCGCACATTTGTGTCATTCTTTTGACCAGCCCATCCCCTATTTTGGTTGCAAGTGGCTTACTAAAGGTCTTGCCTTCCCCACACGGCAACAAATTTCGTCTTTCTTATTCCATTTTATTGGTTCGTCATTATTGAACAACTATACAATAAAAGCCTTTTAAATGGAACGAAGCCCAATCTTCAGTTGGGATACTTAATTAATTTACTTTAATTTATTTGGCACTACAGCATGGGATTCTCCTGGGTCTCAAATAATTGACTGCGCAAGCTTTCTCGAACTCTAGCTTGCTGTCTCCAATTTTGAATACCAAGTCAGGGTATATCTCCCTCAAATTGAAGAGACGACATATGCCTATATTTCCCGTTCCCTCTGGCTTAGCGTTGAATACCTTACGGACTGGAGCGTCGATGTTCGTTCGCTCTACATGCCCAGCAATCTTAACTGTTGAACATCTAGTTTTTTGATTAGGGTTTGTATAGTTCGTGGTTGTATTTTCTTCGCCAGATGTTATTTATCCTGTTCATACAACCCGGCCATATGTACATCGTGTGTAGTACCTTTCTATCAAAGACACCAAGGTATTTTTCATCCCCCTGGAGAGGGTCCATAGATGAAGACCTGGATGATTAGAGTTTTGTACAGCGTGTCCTTGGTACTTCTCGATAAGGCTTTATTTCTCAGTTGCTTACTCAGCCTATAGCAAGAGTTATTCTACGCTTGATTTCAGCACTGATATCATTTGCACAATTCACAGCAGTGCCTGGTTAGACAAATTCAGTGATCACATCGAAGATATATCTATCAATAGTCACGTTCTGACCAAGTCTGCGATGGCAATCGACTCTATTTGATGACAGCCTATACTCTCAATGCTGTAAAAAGCACCCGTAACTGCTTGTTTGGTTCCTCCCATTATGTAAAAGTCATCCGTATATCCAAGATATTGCGTGGATTTTTGAAAGATATTGCCAGTTCCGTTGGCTTAGGTGTTGCATACCACTTCTTGAAGAACAATATTAAAGCAACTAAATAAAAGCGCGTCGCGTCGTCTTAACGGAGTCCTCTGGTAGTTCCGAAAATTTTGGTTGAATCTCTTCCAATTTTGACGTAGCATTCTAATACCTCATCCTGATAAAGCGTTTCAGTTTGGCAGAGATTCCAAAACTTGACATGGCAACGTATAGCTCATGCCTGATTACACTATCGTAAGCTGCTTTGAAATCGTTGAAAAGGTGCTGTGTATCGATATTAAATTCTTGAGTCTTCTCCAGGATTTTGAACAATCTGAAGGTTTGATCAATGGTGGACTTTCCAGGTCTGAAACCACACTGATAAGAGCCAATCATTTCGTCAGTGAATGGCTTCAGGCGTTCACATAATATACTTGACAGGATCTTGTAGGCGATGTTTAAACAACTAATGCCTCTGTATTTGGTGCAGAGAATACGATCAACTTTATATGGGTCAATCATATGGTGCTAAGGTTCCACTTGTTTTGCTTACGAGTCTTGGCTCAGCGAGCTTGAAAAGCTCCTCATGTAGATCATCGTTTCCGGCAGCTTTCTTCGATTTTAGCCTTTGGTAATGGCTACCTTGATCACATTTAGATCGGGTGGGTGAAACATCAGATCATTAAACAAATAGCCTTGACGGAATTTTGACCTTCATCGCCATTAAGCAGCTGGTTGAAGTAATCTTTCCAGATTTTTTTGACTCTTCTGTAAAACAATCTTTCCTGCTGAGACATCTCCGTATCTCCTCATCCTCAAGCTGCTTATGATCCTTTTTTACTTTTCTCAGCAAGAGGTTTTCAGCCATTCTCTTGTCAACGTAGAGCTGGTGGGAAGTCCGTGTCTTCTTTTGCTGCCTCCGTTTTGGCTTTGCTTGACTGAGCAAATTCGGAGTCAATCAAGGGATTCCACGGCGGTGGCTGTGGGAAACCTAGCACTTCTTCTGCCTCATTCCTGATGCCTTGTTGGCATTGCTCCCAATTGGCTTCTGGACTTATCTCATCAGTAGTACCGAATTACCTCGTCATTGCTAATGTTCACCTAAGAGCTTCCATGGTTATTCGCACGTGCAGCTTCGCATCGACCATTTAGTGATCCAAGTCACTGTTAGCTGATCTGTACGAACTTACAGATACTGCAGATAGTATAGCTCCAGGAGTGACTTCCATCGATAGCAACATGATCAGTTTGGTTGCAAGTTCGATCATTAGGGGACCGCAAAGTGCCTTTGTGATTTCAAGGCGGTGAAATCTAGTTCTACTCAACACCATTTTTTTTCCCGTTTCAAAGTCGATACTAAACACCCGATATTCATTGCCGTAAGGTAATAGAAGCGCTTAAAACAAAAAAATTGTGGATATTTGTCTTTTTTTGTAAAATGGCAACTAAATGTCATTTGTGCACAGTTTTTCATATTCGAATACTAAGGGAATACTCATCTTTACATTTCAATAAAAAAAAAACCTCATTAGTTTTAAATTAGGAAATACATTTAAACCAGTTTCACACTTACTAGGCTACTGCCTTTCTGATCCTTGGTAAAACATGCTGAATGAAATAGGACCAAGTTAGCCCCCAGCCGGCTGCTGAATTATTGCCGACTTTCTCTACTGCAATAGTCGCTACCAAAACGGTTCCTAATTGAGTATTTAATCCAAAAAAAAATGAAGCAAATTACATTTTCAGCTCATTTTTCTTGCTGAGCCTTAGTGAGCTATCAAAGCCTGTAAGCGTACCACCTTGTCCTACAATTGATTATTATTTGAAAGGACTCCTCTTTTGAGTGTTAACAGCTATTCTATAAACACACAACTCGTGATTAATTTATCAAATTTTGTTCACCTACGAGGCGTGCTTTTCTTGGAACTTTTCGAACTTTTCGTCCTCGCTACGTATCGTATCCCAAAGGACATAAATTTAGACATCCTTCATAATTCAATTATAGGAGTTTGTGAAGATATATGCACAAGTGAGTTGGAGTTGGCAGACAGCACCTTGTTGTTCGTAGCTGAAGTTGAAGGAGCAAGGAGCTATTTTATTTAGTGCCAACTCAAGTTCAAATGTAACAAAACAAGTAAATAACTAATAGAACAGAATAAGGATTCATTACAATAAATTCTTCAAAGTGAGCGAATGACTTTGTTATGCATTTAAAGGACTTTGTCATTCCATTGTTTTTCACTTCACCTCTTAGTTCCTCTCTTATGCTTTTCATCTTTCGTAATTTTCATAAATTATTGCTGCAATACACAACAAAGCACAAGAGGAAGAAAGAAGAAGGATAAAATCAGAAAATATTTCAAGTATGCAATATTATTATTTTGTGTTTTTCTTTTTCGATTTCGAAACAACAGAAATTTATTTATTTGGTGTTGCATAATTCCTTAGTGCTCCTCCTTAGTAGAGAGAAGCTGAAGCTCCTCTGACACAGCAGCAGCAGATGCTTGTCCTGGAAGAATGTATCCTTGATATAACATGTTTGTAAGTTATGTTTTAGTTAGACGCACAACCCGAGGTATACCCGAGAATACAATAGTGGTGGTGTGGAATACAAAATGTCCTTGCCGTCATGGAAGAATTCCATGCTTGAGTTAGTTTTGAATTGTTGCTTATCTTATGCGCTGTCATGCAGCACGACTGCATTATCTCTGTAATAATTCATTCAATGAGGAGTGTTTACATTCTGTGAACTTTCCATCACGAGGGCAGGTTTTTTTTTTGTTTTAAGTACAGAAGAACCACACTGAAAATAAATTCCTAGGTAATATTGACAAAAACGTTTTGTTGACCTCTAACAAAACACTTTTATCGTTTTGATTAAATTTTTGTCAATACGAAAGAATGATTTTGTTGATTTCACAAAATTTTTATAATTCAGCATGATTTTTTGTCAGTTTAACAAAATATGCACTACAAATAATATTGTCAGATTAACAAACCAAGTTTTGTTTATATAACAAAATAAAACAGAGATTTTTGTCACATCGACAAACTTTTTTGTGATGTTAACAAAATGTTTGTTGTATTTACAAGAAATCTGTTTTGTAAATGTTTGTCAATATCACAAAGTTTTTGTTAATTTTTTATTGTCAATTTAACAAAAAATGAAAACATTTTTGTTAAAATGACAATTATTTGTTTTGGGGTTGAATTATTTTGTAATATTGATAAAATAATATTATCAGATAGATAAAACTATTTTGTAAGGAAACCAAAAAATTCTGCGCGTATATTTTTTGATCATGACATTTCTTTTGTGTATGATATAGTTCACATTTGGTTTTTGTTAAAAAATCGATGTAAGATTAACTGAACTTAACAAAAATTGCGTATTGTCCATACGCCCTCACAGATGGTTGCATGTGAGATCGTAGGGACGAAACGCTAATTTTTGTGGACTTAAATCCTAAAAAAAAAACTATTTTGAAAAAATTAATTTTGTTGATTCAACAAAAGAAATTTGTAAAATTGACAAAATATTTTGTTGCATGGAGAAAATATTTTGTTTATTTAACAAAATAAAACTAGAAATTTTTGTTAATTTAACAAAATATAACAAGAAATTTTTGTTAATTTAACAAAATATTTTGTTAATTTAACAAAACAATTTTGTTAATTTAACAAAATATTTTTGTTATTTCAACAAATTAATCTGTTAGCATAACAAAATAATTTTGTGGATACAACAAAATATTTTTTGTTACCTCAACAATATTCTGTAATTTTTATCAATTTGACAAAACTTTTTGTTGGACGTATATTGACAAAATTTTTATCAGATCAACCTACATTTTTGTCATTTATACCTAGATTTTATTTTCAGTGCAGAGACTCATTTTTCTGTAGTCTTTTCGCGTGTCTATGAAATTTTTCCAGAGACTTTAATAATGGATCTTAGAACAGTGAATAGCCAAAGAACACTTTTGCGGTGGGAACGGTGCAAGGAGATAAGTTCCTGGGATTTTGGACTACTGAGAGATTTAAATTCAGATAGGAAATAAGAGTTTTCGTTTAACAAGACTTCCCCAGCTACTTATCCGGCACCTGATCCATGAAGGATATTAACATGTCTGAGTTTCTTTCCATCTTCTGTGATACTGAGCTTGATACTTTCAGTCATCCAAGCCAGCCACTCTGGAATTATAGATGGTTAGGATTTCAAACCGCTAGTTTGGTCTTCCTTGTCGCCTTCTAGAGTGTGAAGTATTATTAAATTCCAGGTACATACTTTCAGGTCGTTATCATTTGATCTTCCAGATACTTAATTTTGAACAAAATAGTTAAACACGTTGAGAGAGGATACCGGACCCCTCCCTTTTTTAAATTTTATTGGCTCAATACAAGCAAAACATTTACGGCTAACGTTACAAAAATTAAGATCTAGGTAAGTTCTAAACCATAATTTTTGGTTGAAAGATGTTGAGATTACTAAGGGGTTAAGAATTAGAGAGAGATATTATGGGAGCATTTGAAGAAATGGGAAGATTATGGAGTTTTAATTTTGATGGGGGCAATATCCCATTTAGTTAATTCTGAATCTTACTTAAATATAGCTCTTATTATATAAATCTAGGATTGGAGGGAATATGAAGGGTGATTAAGGTCGAAACAGTTAATGGTACAATTAATCCCCTCCATCATGAGAGTGAGAAGTTTATTGAAGCCATAAGAGATAAGAAGTATGAATTTGTTGATAAGGGGGCGATTCTTGAGAGGAGTATTCAAGAACAGAGCAAACAAAGGTAATGTATAGTTCAATAATGTTTATCCTTAAGTGGGCTTTAGGTCAATTTTTGTTTTGTTTTTTATGTTGTGACGTTTCGGATGTGGTTACACCCTTCTTCAGACCTATTTATTAATTGAAATATAATTTAAAACATATATACATACATATATACCAAATATATCAAAATTCTAAAATAGTATACTTACAACTTTAAAATACAAATATTTTTTATTTGTTTGTTAGCTTTTGGTTTCCGTGTTTTCTCAAAAAAAAAAAAACACGGAAACCAAAAGCTAACAAACAAATAAAAAATATTTGTATTTCAAAGTTGTAAGTATACTATTTTAGAATTTTGATATATTTGGTATATATGTATGTATATATGTTTTAAATTATATTTCAATTAATAAATAGGTCTGAAGAAGGGTGTAACCACATCCGAAACGTCACAACATAAAAAACAAAACAAAAATTGACCTAAAGCCCACTTAAGGATAAACATTATTGAATTAAATAAAAGGTCACGAAGAAAGAAAGTAATGTATAGTGATCTAGAGGTCAGAGAATTCTTTGGAATCCTTTGAGGCCTATGTTACGGTAAAATTTTCCGTAACAAGAATCATTCTTTCTGTCCCCTATCCTTATTCCTGTCTTTTAATAACTTTCTTAAAACAGGTGTTTCTTTCAACTTACTGAGAGAGAGAAGGGCAGCCATGGTCCATCAGCCATCGGTTCACTCGCTCAGTTACTTGAAGAAACAAAATACCAGCGTGTTCAATTTTGAAACTTAATGGACGACAGACGGGTGGTCTGTTCAAATCGCTATTGCTAGTGACAGCTGGTCACAGAAACAGACGGGCGGTCTGTGTTAAATATGCACAAAAGTAACATTGGCGAAGTTTTGTTCCCAATTGTTGAAGTTACTCCTGGTGAGAATGGCTGCGTGCCCAACCTAAAACATAAATTTTTATTTCTATTTATGTAAAAGATGGAACGTTAACGGCTAGTCCCTATACATTCCCCAAATCTGCACAAAAACCCAACGAATCAAGTAAATTCGCGAGGTAGAAAATTACCACCAACTTCCTCCAAATAGTAGTTTATAAATTATAGCAACTTTCTTTGCACAGGTTTTCCAGTGTTTCTTTACGAGTTTTATGTTAGAAAAATTAAGTTCCTTTTCTTTTGGTTTTCAAAAAAAAATTTTGTTTAAAAACTTGTATGGGGATGTTCGGTGGCTGAATGCACCCATTGAATTGCCCGCCACTGGAAAGTCAATTCGGAGGTCGGCGAATTCAATGATGATGACTGTGCATAAAGCTGGGTGTAAAGTGCGAGTACGAGAAGGCTGATGGGTTCCAACTGCGTTGGCACACTCTCGCCAATGTGCTGAGTGTTGCTGATAAATGACGCGATCGAAGCCCACGTCACTGATTGGCGGAAAGCACTGGGTTTTAAAAAGAGAAGAGGTTCTTCCAGGCAAGGTGAAAGCCTGGAAGGACACTTCTTTACGGAGATTCAAGCTAACAAGAACAAATAAAGATTATAAGAAACAAAGTTTTTTTGAAAACAGAAAAAAGAAGGAAAAGAAAAGGAAATTTTATTTTGAAATAAAAAGGAGTTTTATTTTCAAATAAGAGAAGAAAAATTAAAGGATTAAGAGTTGAAGAAGAAAAGAGAAAAGTTGAAGTTAACTCGAAGGATATAGAGAGGAATTTGGTGGTATAGCAATACAAAAGCTAAGTATAGTGTTTTTAAAATCAAAATTGTAATTTTAAATTTTCATTGTTTGGTCGATACTTTCGTTTAAAAATTCGTTCTTCATATTCGTTTGGTTTTTGTAATCGAAAAATTCCGATATTACGGAACGCGCGACCCGTTTTTCTTAACACCGTTTGTGCTTTCAGGACCGAGTGTTAACGGTCCATCTTGTTAATTTCATTTTTAACTGTGTTCTAATTGTTTAAAAGATCTTGGGTTTTAGCCCTACTTAATTGCAAGGTTTCCCAAGCAATTCAATAAAACTTTAAAATTCCTATTCGAAATAATAAATTTAAATCTTTTATTTAAAATATCTTTCACCGTCGGTTTCGCTCCAAAGGTTTGTGATTTCCTTATCTTCAAAAAAAATCACTGGCGCCCTTTTCAATTTTTCAGCTACGCCTCTGCGTTGATTGAAAATAAATCATTTCATTTTTTTTTATTGCATTAATAAATCATCGTCATAAAAATAATTCGCGAACCCACCCCCTTGCTGAGCATAGTCGTGGTGGTAGCATACATTGTTGCTACCAGTTGCAATTTTTTTTCGCTGAACTCATCTACTTGTAGTTTGACAGTTCATCATCGAGTTCTCTTTCTTCTAGTATTTTTAATTGTTGTTCGGTCGCATCGTCGTGTGTCTTCTCGCCATTTCGGTTGATAATTTAATTATAATAATTTAAGTTAAAAGTCGCGAATTAAAATTGTAACACTAGTGCTGAGTTTGCTTTAAAATAATCTCTATTATGTGTGTGGTAAAATTGAGCTCTCTATCACTTAGGACTATTGATGGGCATAATCGGATGATTTAAAGAATCGATATAATTAGTATTCGAATGATTCGAAAAATCGAATGATCATTCCAATGATCTCTGAAACTATATCATAGTAAATAAAATGCACGACTGGGTCGCATGAACTTGCTCCTATGTAATCGACTGGGAATTTTAAAAACGAATTTTATTAGAGCAAATTGTTCATAAGGATAAAATTAATTTTTAAATTCTTTTAGTAGTAACAGAATGCTATGCAAATATGAATTTATGCAAGAACAAAAATTATAAGTTCTTGTAGTGGTTTCTTTAAAAGAAGCTTTTATATACAAACTTTTTAAAAGCTTTTTAAGAAAAAATTTTGGTACGCTAATTTAAAGTTTTTATTATTGTTCGAATAAAAATTAAATTTACGAACAGAAATATTGACGCGGGGGAGAGTACGATAACTTGGCCGCCAAGATTTGATAACGGGTTTTTGTAGGGGGGTCAAAAACAAGCACTTTTTACTGTGGGAGGGGGGGTCTATCTCCCCCCGTTTAGGAGGTAGGGGCACTTTTAGAAAAAATGGTTTAAATTGAAACAAAAAATATTAAAAAACAACGGCAACACCTAAAATAAAGTGCTATACTGCGTTTGAAAGCCAGAAGATTGTTCTATAATCCTGCATTTAAATTTTATTACTCATATCAACAGTTTTTGAGAAATTTGCATTTAAAGTCCAAATTTTGATAAAAAAAACGTGAAAAAAAATGTTTAGACCGGTTGTTTTCAAAATTGTGAAATGAAATTGTAAATTAGCTTATATGTGTTTCATGTATCTATCAGTTCCTAATCGAACACAAAAAACCGCATGGTTCTATGTCTTCTAGTTTTTGAGAAAATCGAAAATTACCAAAACTACTTTTTTTGATTTTTGGTGGTGACGGTGATTCCATTTTAAGGATTAATGTTAATAAACATAATGAATCTTTGTTAGTTCAGTACCGCAATTCATTTAGCGTTACCCAGAATGCACCATGAGGAGATAGAATTGCATCTGGGTCAGTTATTTTGTCAGTTAGTCAGAAGTTAGTCAGTCATAGTTAGTTAAAAATGGTCAAAATGTATTAAGAAGGTGTGTAAGTCTCGTCAATAAAGCCATCGTCCGTACTATAACTGTCGAGTTCGTTGAGTTACTCTTTTATGGTGGGAAGCCGAGGATGTTTTGGCGGTAAAACACTTTCTAAATTTTCGCTCTGAAGGGTGGGGGGATCGATGTCTTTTAACTGTAAGCCCTCACATAGATCACCATCGGTATAACAAGGGTAAACTTTTTTTTACATCTGATAAAAACTCTATTATTTGCGAACCCCAGTCGCCATGTATTGGTGAACATGGTCAGAAGCTTGTTTTGGTTTTCAAGATCGTTAATTGTATTTTATATGTATTTAGTGGACATTGGATAAATAGAATAAATTTGAATTTTTTTAAATACAGATTCTGTGAATGCAAAAGAAACTTTGCATGCACCCAACCTCGCACCTACCCCAAGTCCTATAGTGTGCCCAAGCAGGGGGGTTGCAGGGGGGCAGCATGCCCCCCCATACATACTTTACTGTTTATATATTGTAATGTTGGAAGCTAGCACTGATTTATTTATGTAAGGAAGCAAAAAATATCAAACATTTTGTAGAAAAGTAGTTTTAGTTATTTTCGATTTTCTCAAAAACCAGAAGACATATAACCATGCGGTTTTATGTGTTCGATTAAAAACTGATAGATACATGAAACACATGTAAGCTAATTTACAATTTCATTTCACAATTTTGAAAACAATTGGTCTAAACTTTTTTTTCACGTTATTTTATCAAAATTTGGACTTTAAATGCGAATTTCTCAAAAACCATTGACATAAGTAATTTAATTTAAATGCAGGATTATAGAAAAATCTTCTGGCTTTCAAAGGCAGTATAGCACTTTATTGTAGGTATTGCCGTTGTTTTTTAATATTTTTTTTTTTCAATTTAAACCATTTTTTCTAAAAGTGCCCCTACCTCCTAAACGGAGGTTTTCTCAAAAACCAGAAGACATAGAACCATGCCGTTTTTTGTGTTCGATTAAGAACTGATAGATACATAAAACACATGTAAGCTAATTTACAATTTCATTTCACAATTTTGAAAGCAACCGGTCTAAACTTTTTTTTTCACGTTTTTTTATCAAAATTTGGACTTTAAATGCGAATTTCTCAAAAACTGTTGATATGAGTAATTTAATTTAAACGCAGAATTATAGAACAATCTTTTGGATTTCAAACGCAGTCCAGCACTTTATTGTAGGTGTTGCCGTTGTTTTTTAATATTTTTTTTTTAATTTAAACCATTTTTTTCTAAAAGTGCCCCTACCTCCTAAACGGGGGGAGATAGACCCCCCCCTCCCATAGTAAAAAGTGCTTATTTTTGACCCCTCTACAAAAATCCGTCATCAAATCTTGGCGGCCAAGTTATCGTACTCGTGCCTTGACGCGTTTCTGAGATATCGAATTTTCAAAAAAAATTCAAAAAATATTTATTTTAAAGTTTTGAAATGCAATGTGTTTTAGACTTTTTAGAAGCTTCTCTATAAAAATTTTCATTAAGATCCGTTATGTGGATAATGAGAAATTCAAAATTCGAAAAAATGGTTCTATGATAGGTACAAGCTGTAATATGTTAATTTCAAAATTTTTTTTATTAAATTAAAGATCGTAAAAATTAATTGAAAGAAAAAAAATTTTATCAAAATTCTAGGTTCCGTTTTCGAGAAAAATACGATTTTTGAAAACCATTTTTTTTAATTTTTTAGCATTTGTATGGTAGGTACCTTTATTTTTAGGTAAAATAAAAAAAAATTCACATTTTGTAGATTATATTGAGAAACTTTTATTTATCAAGTTTAAAAAAATCTAGCATCGGGTTTTCGAAATATTGAGTTTTAAAAAAAAATGTTTGAAGTTTTTTTTTAAAATCCAAAAATTTTTTTTTTGAAAATTTGAGTACACAATTCTATTTATGTTTTTGAGGAGCTTTAGCAAAAAAAAAATGATCAAAATCGGTTGAACCGTTTTTGAAAAAAAAATGGTTCCATGGGGGGTACCCTCAACAACCATTTTTCGGAAATTTTTTTTAAACCAATACCTAGATTTATTAAATGAAATTTTTCTGTATCTTTATTTTTAAAATCTGTTGAACAGTTTTTGAGAAAAAAAAATGTTTATAAAATTTCGAAAAAAAATCGTATGGGGGGTACCGTTATTTTTGGTCTTAAAAAAAAAAAGAAAAAAACGTGTGGGGGGAAAAAATTAAAAATGATATCTACCAAGTTTAAAGAAAATCGGCCGAGTCGTTTAGCCTGTAGTCGAACAGACAGACAGACAGACAGAATTCCGAGACCCACTTTTTTAGTCTTCGCTTTCATCGTAATGTCAACTTGGATCAAAATCTCGAGTTCGATTTTTTTTTACGAATGCATAACTTGCCTTATAGTACCTATAAGTCGCGAGTAAAAAAGTAGGAAACAGACACCCCATTTAAAAGTAAAAAAAGAAAAAAATCATGTTTCCCTTTCTGTCCTTTCATTCAATATTCTCTTCTCGGTCTCGAATTGGCACTCGTGTGTTGAGTTCTCATTTCGCTTAGAGTAAGTAGATGTGAGAAACCATTCGAATAATTTGAGTATTCGAATGATTTGTGTGAAGAATCGAGATATCTCGAGATGTTGTGTGAATCGATTGATACGATTTTAATATTCGAATGCGCCCACCACTACTTAAGGCACCAAGGTCGCGAATTGAGTCAGCAGTGGATATGGGTTGATAATGGAGAAGGTAGGTAACGAACTGACTGAATGAAGTTTGGAAATATATAGACCTAAGCAATTTTTCAGGCACCAGTCAGAGAAACTGTCCACTTCAAGTTGAAGAAGAAGAGTAGAATCATATTGGTTTCGTCGGTGTAGAATAAGATATGAGAATGTTTGATGACCATTTCAATATCGTTAATAGTAAGAATAAAAAGAAGAGGATATAAATGGCTGTCTTGTGGGACCCCGGAGGTAGGTAGAAGTCATTAGAGAAAGTAAATCTGAATGGAATTTTGTAGTAAAGGTTTTTTATGTGAGAAGAAATCCAACTTAAGAGGATAGTTTCAAACCCAAGGGTGGACAGTTTGAATAGAATAAGCTTATGTGAGATTTTGACGAAGGCTGAAATCGGCTAAGGCAACGTCAACTTTCTTTTCCTTCTCTAAGGCTTAGAGACTCAAGGATACGAATTCAACCAGGTTAATCATTGTATACCTACCTTTGACAAGACCAGGTTTTTAAAGGAATGAGAGACTTACAATAAAAGCTTAAAATTTTATGCAATGCATTTTTAGAATATGGCGGGTGTATCATCTGGGCCGGGAATATACTCATCATTCAGTTGATTTAGCTAATTTTCGAAGAAAAATGGGTGAATGGTGCGATAGACCGAAGAAGAAATTCAATAAGTAATTGCAATAATTACATTCAGGTTTAATTGAGTCGTCTGTAAAAGATTGTTTAAAAAAAAAGAACTAGCAAATAAGATGGCGTTTGTTTGTGGTTTGTCTTAAAGTTTCGTTATTAAAATGGAGAGAATGAGGGTATCCATCGGATTTTCGCTTAAAGTTCATATATTGCACAAATAATTTAGGGTATTTAATAAGATTGCTTTGGACTTGAATTCAATGGCATCGATAGAGGGAGCTGTGAAGTTCGGTAAAGTGAAAATAAATATCAAGAGTAGTCAGTTGGAGATCGAGTACGATCAAAAACTAATTTCTCACATTTATATATTTGTGGAGAGGAGAAGTCTGTATAGTTTGAGAGGGGGATGATAGTTGTCGATAGATAGAGAAAGGGGTCTGAGTGAACCTTTTCTCATTACCAGGATAACGAGGTTAAACGAATTCTGTATTCAGAAATTCCTGGAAGGTTTTGAGAATTATTTCATACCAAAATAGGAAACCCCTAAATCTTTAAATTTGCTTAAGAAATCATATGTCATTCTATTTTTAGCTTTAACTAAAAAGGTAGTTTTTTAGACTTTAAAAAGGAATTGAATACTTGTGAACCTTTTTACTTGCGACTTATAGGCACTATAAGGCAAGTTATGCATTCATAAGAAAAATCGAACCCGAGATTTTGATCAAAGTTGACATTACGATGATAGCCAAGATAAAAAAAATGGGTCTCGAAATTCTGTCTATCTGTCTATTCGACTAAAGTCTAAACGGCTCGGCCGATTTTCGTCAAACTTGGTAGATATCGTTTTTAATTTTTTACCCCCACATGTTTTCTTCTTTTTTTTTTAGACCAAAAATAACGGTACCTGCCATACGATTTTTTCGAAATCTTATAAATATTTTTTTATCAAAAACTGTCTCACAGATTTTTAAAATAAAAATCCAAAAATTTCATTTAGCTAAAGCTAGGTAATGGTTGAGAAATTTTCCAAAAAATGGTTATTTTTGGTACCCCCCCTGGAACCATTTGTTTTATTTTTGATTTTCTCAAAAATGGTACAACCGAATTTGACCATTTTGTTATGTTAAAGCTCCCCAAAAGTTTTAATTTTATTGTGTATTCACATTTGTAAAATATTTTTATTTTGATTTTTCAAACAAAATTTCAAATTTTTTTTTGGAAACTAAATTTTTCGAAAACCTTAGGTTCGATTTTTTTCTCAAACTTGCTAAATACAAGTTTCTTAATTTATAATCTACAAGATGTAAGAAAAAAAAATGTTTTCCTCAAAATAACGCAACCCATTATAAAAATGTTAAAAAATGCTTTTCGAAAATCGTATTTTTCTCGAAGACGGTTCTGAGATTTTTTTTTCTTTCGTTTATTTTTTACGATCTATAATTTAATAAAATAAATTTTGAAATTAATAATATTACTGAGTGTAGGTACCTACTATAGGACCATTTTTACGAATTTTTAATTTCTCATTATTAACATTACGGATTTTAATGAAATTTTCGATCGAGAAGCTTCTGAAAAGCTTGAAAAATGATGCATTTCAAGACTTAAAAAAAATATTTTTTGAATTAAAAAAAAAAAACAATAATTTTTTTTTTTTGAAACTCAAAAATGGCTCAACATTTTGTTTGGAAATTTATTTTTTATTCGTGCAGTAATAAAACTTTAAATTCGCGTACCTACATTTTTTCTTAAAAATATTTTAAAAATTTTGTATATAAAAGCTTATTTTTTGAGAAACACCTACAACGATTTATAATGTTTGTTAAGTTTTTCTCTTATAACATTCATTTTTGAAATTCTTAGTCTTTTATACATAAGAGCAAGTTCGTGCGACCCAGTAATGCGTTTTATTTAAGTGACCATACGAAGAAGTTTTGATCATACCTAGATAATGCAGCTCAGACTTAGCTATACATACTTTAACTTTAGCTTAGAAACGCTGACTTTTTTAAAACTAAATATTGAATATCCTGCTCATAGAGTCAATATCTGCAAAATTACTTTCCCCCAGCTTACAAAACCAAACATTTAATCCCCTTTCAGGAAATATCATTCAATAAAAATTCAGCACACTCCATTTAAATGTGTAGAGACAAAAACCAAATGCATTCGATACTTTTATCCTTGCTATGATAGCTATAATTATTTGGCCTCTAAAGTTTCCCCAAAATCATTCATTGTTTCCAACCACACTATTCCATTGTAGATTTATTTGAGCGTGCTACTTCAACCTAATAATTGAAACCACACCATTTATTGGCATCCAATATACAATTCGAATGGTTTCCTTCATTGAAATGCTTTTTGAAAACTACGAGTATTATTGGTTAGATGAAGAGATGTCCTAGTTGCACTAAAAACACATCCTATTTGGATTTGGTTTGCCATTAATTCAACAATCTGCCAAGCCTCTCCTAACAAAAATGGTTGAATTTCGTGATTGAATTACTTTAGTTTGGTAAATTTCGTTGGATAAGATAGAACGTAAATATTGTCCACGTGGCTGAAACGGGTGCAGGCATTGGGAAATCAGGAAAATAATCTGTGTATTAGCCGTAATGAACCATTAAATGACACAATATTTCTGTTATGATTGAGGATTTAGAGAATTTAGGAGCTAGTTTGTGTTGCGCTTACATTGAATGGGAAGCAGAGTGACCACCGGAAGCTTTCATCGGAAAATCAGATTCTATGCGCCTTAAATCAGGCATATAAATAAAACTGTTTATTATGATGTTAGCGGATATATCCACACAGATCTTTCTCCTAATACCACTTAAATTTATTTCACCCGCAGTTATGGTATACGAAGGGAGGGTATTGGAAATTGGGTCACCAAGCTATTTGCTTGATGAGCGCCAAATTCTACATATATGCTAAAATGTGTAAGCTTTCTTACGGTGATAACCACTATGAAACGTAGAGCTGTGATATCTTTATTGAAGTGAAGTGACATTTTTTATAATATCAGTTATGACAATATAACAATATTTAATTATAACGATATTAGTTATGCCAAATAATAATAACATACATTATAATAATATAATATAATGTTCCTCATTACATCTTTCTTCTTTTCTTTTCTTTTCTTTTCTTTTCTTTTCTTTTCTTTTCTTTTCTTTTCTTTTCTTTTCTTTTCTTTTCTTTTCTTTTCTTTTCTTTTCTTTTCTTTTCTTTTCTTTTCTTTTCTTTTCTTTTTTTTTTTTTTTTTTTTAATTTATATTTAGATATATTTTTCAAAATTCAATTGCATTTAATTCAATTATATCTTCCGCTTCGAGTTCGTAACATCCCTGTTGATGTTGTTGCTGTTTGATCTGTACATTGATGATTTGACATGTTATTATTTTCTTCCTTCTCTCGAGAACCATGTTCTTCGGCATTTTCAGATGGCTTTTTAATTTTTGGATATGCGGTGATGTTGTGTGGAATTTCTGCTTTCGTTTTCTGGATTTGTGTCGTAATTCGACGGAATGTTTTTCCTTCTTTATTTGATACTATCATTGACCTTGCTACTACTTGCGCTCTTATCCACTTGCGATGTTTTTCTTATAATCTAACTTTTTGCCCCTTTAATATTTGGTTTTGTTTCTTTGCAGTTCGGTCGTAGTAAAGCTTTTGCTTATCCCTGGATTTTTGTATTTCTTGAGATATGTCCGGCTGAACTTTTGGTGACAATAGTTGTTTGGCAATTGGAATTGTTGTCCTCGTTCGTCGACTGATTAAGCATTGGTTTGGAGACCCTAGTGTCTTACTTCTTGGTGTGTTGCGATAATTTAATAATGCCATGTAGTAATCTGTGCCATCGATTTTGCACTTACGGAGCATGTTTTTTGCTGTTTGGACGTATCTTTCGCTCAATCCATTCGATTGTGCATATTTTGGTGTGGATGTGATGTGGTTGAAGTTCTCCAGTTATTTGCGAATTTTCGAAATTCATAAGATGAATATTGTGGTCCATTATCGCTTTCGAGAATATGAGGGATGCAATGCACTGAAAAATTTCTTTTTAAGTGAGAAATAACTTCTTTTGAAGTTCCTTGTTTCAATTCTGTGACATCGAAGAACCCACTGAAACTATCAACAATTAATAAATAACTTTTATTTTGAAACGCAAATATATCAGTTCCAACTATCTCATACGGAAACTTAGGAATTTGTTTTTGAATAAGTAGTTGTTTTGCGGCTTTCGTTGAGTGCTCTGGCATACGTGGCAGCGTTCGACAAAATTGATTATGTCATTCGTCATGCCTATCCAAAACACATTCTTTCGAGCTCTGGCTAGTGTGCGCTTAATTCCTAAATGACCTTTGTGCACTTGGTCAAGGATTCTTTGTTTTTGTTTCGATGGAACTATGATTTTGCTGGCTTTATACATAATGCCGTCTTCCTCTTCGTGTGTGATTTCTTCACGAAACTTAAAGTAGGGCTTCATATCTTCCGGGACTTTGTTTGTCAGATGTTTGTCGTTTTTTGTATCATTTTGCAGATCTAGAAGTGCATTATTTGAAATTGAATGCATTTGAAGAACTTCAAACTCCTCGCTGTAGTCTTCTATCGGTTCATCGTTGGCGCAATAGCGACTCAAAGTGTCGGCCAAGTTTATGCTAGTTCCTTTTTTGTAAATGACTGTGGGACTATATTGGAGTGTTTCCATTAAAATTCGTTTTATTCTTGCTGGTGCTAAATAAATTGTCTTTTTGTAAATGGATTCTAGAGGTTTATGGTCGCTCTCTATAACTAGTTTTTTTCCGTATATACTCGTATATGGGTGAAACTTTCTGCATGCAAATCGAATAGCTAAGGCTTCCTTTTCTATTTGAGGGTAATTTGTCTCAGTTTTTGTCAACGATCTGCTACTATACCCCACCGGTTGGTCCTTTTGTATTAATGTTGCTCCTATTGCATATGAACTGGCGTCTGTTTGGATCTTTACATCGCAATTTACATTGTAGGACTTTAGCACTGGGGCCGAGGTTAATAACTTTTGGATTTGTTCGAGTGCAGTATGTTGTTCTAAGTCCCAATAAAATTGAGCATTTTTTTGCAGTAATTTGCGTAGTGGCTGTGTTATCTCTTAGGCGTTTCGAATGAACTTTGACAAATATGTTACCATTCAAAGGAGTCTTTAAGCTGTTTTTTATTTTCTGGAGTTTTTAGTTTTTGTATGGCTTGGACTTTTTCTGGATCGATATCTATTCCTTTAGAACTAACATAATGACCCAAAAACTTGAGTTTTTCTTTTTCAAAGACACACTTTTCAATATTTAGTTTAAGTCCTTTGGCATGTAGAGCTTGGATGACTTTTTTCTGTGTTTCTTGTAATTTGTTCAATGATTCTGCATGAATCAGTATGTCATCCATTGAAACTTCTACATTTAAAAATTCTTTTAAAACGTCTGTCATTATTTGCTGAAAAATTTCTGATGCTGGTGATAGATCAAATGGTAAAACAAGAAAACTGTATCTACCCCATGGTGTAGCGAATGTAAGATATTTTGTTGTTCGCTCTGTTACGATAGCGGATTTTGTTTTCTGATAGAGAAGGTGAAGTGGTGGATGTAACTAGTTACTATCCTGCAATTATGGAGTGAGGTGTCGGTTGATGAATTTTCTCTGAGTCTCTAAACATATCTACATAGGTATCTTTATAGCTGTATTATTTCACCAGTTTCTTTCAAGCTTAATTATTGGTCATCAAAGAAGCATGCAAAATACTCCAACTAAATCCCAATCAGAACCAGAATAAGACCATTTTTAGAGAGTCTCAGTTTAATTGATAGAAATGAATAGGCTGACGAGCTGGCCATACTAGGATCAACCTTACTTTAAACCTTACTTACTTTTGGAAAAAGTTAACATTGCTCTTGCTCTTGTAAATTGCAAAATTTATCAATTTTTCTCTTAGATTTCAAACGTAAAGGGAGCAGATTAACCAACCTTACCAACCTTACCAACCTCCCACCAAACGCCTTCGAAAACATGGGAGTGGACAAAATATCCAGATAGAATTAACGGGGGTGTTTTTATTACGGGAATTACTCTGACATATTCAGAAATGGACTCAGTAAGGATTTGCAAAGGTGGCTAACAAAGAAATGGTTGTGAATTAACCAGTTTTTGGCCAACGGCATCAGCTTTCACATTTCCGTCGTGCAATACTGGCATTGGATTAAACGCCCAGCTGTGCAATGGTTCTTTTGACTCCTCTACAACCTAAAATTAACAGTTATAAAAAAGGTAGAATTTGCTACTGATAATGATTGCCCTCAAATGTTAAAAAAAGCTTTTGATAAAATTTCATATACCCTCGTTTTTTTTTTAAACTTAAAACACTCACTTGACTTCCAACGCTCATTTATTGCATGAATCCAATCATTTCTGAAAGAAACTCAAAACAAAGTCCTCTTTAGAAACTATGAGTCTAACGTTATCTTTGCAAAATTTGGTGTTCCCCAGGGAAGTCAACTTAGTCCCCTTATTGTTATTAAGGATTCTTCGATTTTTATTTATGTCGACGATACTTTGATTTTGGTTTCGCGAGTTGCTCTGACTTCATAGGATTCATTCCCACCCTACAAAGACGGTCTTAATCTTAATTGTTTGCAACCCCTCCATAAAATTCGCAAAGTATCATTCATCAGCCTTTAGATGTAAGTATGGAGTGCCCTGCGCTTTTTCAAAAAATATTAGGTCACTATTTGATGTTAACTTTTAGTAACTGTGGAAGATATGAACCATCAGACTAAAAACATAAATGTTAAAAAAAGAGCCAAGTTCTTCTATACAAAAACCTTAGTGTAACATGCAGTGGCGGCTGTACCTTAAGTGCGCTCGTGCGCTGAACCACCAATTCAAAAGATTTAAAAATTACAAAATATTACTGCATCTTTATTTTTAGATTACCATGTAAATATTTATTTCTTAAACATACAAGAACATAAACAAGTAAAATTTCCAATTATGACGAAACAATGTAAGCGCTTTGCTTTACTATTAAGACTTACTTTGCCTGCAAGTAAAAATTCTCGTGCGCTTCGGCGAGGACTGCTAATATAACTTGTATGAGTTACAAGCTAATATCCCTGATGCGTGAGACAAAAGATATTTCATTGAAATGTATCGAGAAATGAGCCTGCTCTCGTGCGGCGCACGAGAACCGAAGATTAAATGTTTGACTAGAATGCGCTGCGCCTGCGAATATGTAATGTTGTTTCGCTTTATCCGTGACTGGTTAAATACCAGTGTTGGTTTGTAGGAGTTAGGTTAGTAATTGTTTTTTATTTTGGTTTTGGTTCGATTCTGTACTGTGTACAGTGTGTGGTGTGGGATAAAATGAACAGTGATTAGGTATATTAAAGACAGTAATAAATCTTTTTAAAATAAAGTTAATATAAAATTAGCCGGATCGCCAAGGCCATTTTTAAATTTTACATGCCACATTTTTGGCGGAGAATCGATTTAGACAGAAACCTGAATACATGATTTGACGCATTTAAATGAAAAAATAAAAAACATGATTCCTTCTTAAATGTAATAAGTGTGTCAGTTTTATACATGGTCGAAATTCTTCGAGCAATTATACAAAATAATAAAAAATCAACATATACATGTAAATTGTTGTTTTTTTTTTTGCGATTTCTAATCTTAATACCTACTTAGTGAGCAAGTAAAGTGCACCACCTGTTCAACAACCCACCAGCCGCCACTGGTAACAAGTTAGCCGTGAAAAGTACTAAGATCTAAAAGTACGCCAAGTTCTTACTTTATGAAGGTTGAATACCGAATATTTAAAGTAGAATAATATTGAAACAGCTACAATGTAATAGAGAAATTTTATTATTTAATGATTACTGACTAAAATTTTATTGGGCTTACTTGGCATGTTTTTTTTTTACGCTCAATTCGAAAGGTTTTAAAAACTTGACCAGTGATACCATCAAATTTTAGTCAGAAATCATTAAATAATAAAATTTGGTAGGGCGCCTGTGCATGACTAGCTTAGCAAATATTCGGAATTTTAAGTTTCTGACTTCATTGGTACTGAAGATAGGGAGGGGTCAAAAATCGCCTGAGTTTATTCCTGTAACAAGGGTGTAGTGCTAGAACTTAACTGGGCACTAGGTACCGTGCCCTTTGATGATCATTAGCCTCATTTAGCTATAGATAACGGAAAAGAAGTCCATGTTGTCTCAACCGATTTCAGTAAGGCTTTTGACAAAATTTTACATAAGCTTATTCTCTTCAAACTATTCAGCATATTTGGGTAATTGAAAAAAGTATTTCATCTGAAAGACCACTTAAAGGTCGTAAGTTAGCTGATTTAAGAATTTTTTAAATTTCGGAAAAAGTATGAGAGAATGTAGATAACTCATTTTAAACATGAACGCTGTCCCCACTCTCATCAAAAATTATCTATGCACCTGTAAAAGCAATCTTGTTCTAACCGAAGCCCTAAAAAAATCTCACGATCGAATATTTAGGCAATCCAAAATATGACCTTGAAAAGCTTCAAGCCTTGATTACATATTTTTTCAAGACTGACCATGGCCAATTTATAAAAGTAGATATCCTCTTTGAACAATTACGGCTCAATTATATGGTCTAAATGGATCTATAGGGTTTCTCAATAAAGGCTGGTTCATGTTGAAATAGATTTTAATAGGCTGTGTGTTAGGTATTAAAAAAAACCTTTTTTTTATTTGAAAAGTCTATGAATGCCAATATTTATTAAGTATGATTTTTCATATTCCCGCCCCGGCTTTTAACTTTCGCATGGATCTGAGTGGTCCAATTTTAATGACGGTTTCTGTTTCACGAATATAGTTTTCGATAAAGTACGGACCAATGAGTCCACCCTCCAAAAATGCACACCTCACGGTACCTTTTTGACAATGCATTATTACCCGGTGAGCCGCGTGTGGGTTGTTGTCTCGTCACTAAAGATGATTTTTCAGTTGCACTAACGAACACTCATTTTGATATGGACGTGTTTTTTCATCGTGTTACTTGCCATGGTAATTTGGCATCAAAACCTGAATATAAAACAATACATTTGACAGATGACACAAAAACAACATGGCTACCACAACCCTCTAAAATCTACTCGCGCCAATTGAAAACCACTTTAGGAGTCATTCAAAATGTTTAGGATTTGTTGATAACGTTTCTAGGTAGAAAGTGAACTATTTCCCTTCTATTTACAGGGTGCGTTTTATGTTCCAGGTTGATGTTTTTTTTTTTTAATGAACTACAATTTTATAATTTATATTTTACGGTCTTTGATTTTATGATTAATATGATGTCAGTCAAGTGGGTGGTTGTGGCCGTGGGGTAAAGAGGAGCTCTTTTTCAGCAAACACGACAGAGGCATTCCCAATTTTTGTGCACGACGGCGTCGACTTATTCCGTACATCCAGCAACACTCTACCTATAGCAGTCGAAGTTTGGATAGTAATACGACTTCTGATGAATTCGATGCCCTGTCTGACTCTATCCAGAGAATTGTTTTCCATTTTCCGCGCAGTAAGATCGATGTTACGGGAGAATTCAATGTACATAATTCTTCGTGGCCGCAGTATTCTGGTCGGACAACACCCGAAGGAAGGTATGTCTAGATTTTTGATGAGTTAAATAACCTGACTCAGCTTGTTGACGAGCCAACTCGGATTCCTGACGTTGCAAGTCAATCTGCCAACACTCTGGCCTTTTCCTTACCTCTGACGCTCTTACCCCGATAAATACACATTAAATGTATTTTCGCCTCTAGGCACATCAGACCATTGTGTCATACCTGCAAATTTCTCGTGTCAATAAACTCCAGTAAAAGAACCGTTTGGCTATACGTGAAAGCCAGCTGGGACGGTCACATGTTTTGACAAACATTTATCAGAATGAGTTCCAGAATCGCAGTATGTGAGTTCATGAAATGTAAAAATGAAAAATGGCTGTGAAAACTGAAATGATAAATTTTGTATCACTTCACAGTTTCACAGATAGAGAATTGACCCCCTTGTTTGATTTGAGCTGAAAAAGGGCAATTAGGGTTAGAGAAATAAGTTTCATTGAGAAAACCCGAAGAAGTTTAAGCAAGCTAGAAAGACAAGTAACTTTCATATGCGACGAACTAAATTTTTGCATTACCAAAAATTGCGGCAATGTCCCAAAGATAGTTAAAATTTTTGGTCATTTATGCAAAAACGTACGTCCTCAGTCTTCAATGACACTCCTGTTGTAAGCAAGCTGGAAATGGCTTGTACCACAGTTTGCTGTTAAGTCGACGCTGCCAGAGAGTGACATGTTTCCTCCATAATTGAGAGCGTAAACGATTTTCTGGGACGCATCTTCATTCGTACTCGTGCAGTTGCTAGAGTACCAAAGATCTTGACATTCATAAATCCACTGGCCCAGATAATATCCCTTAAATTGATCTGTAGAGGTGTTCTTCCACGCTGAAAAAACCGCTACTATCGTCTAACTATCGTCCAATTGCACTTACGTCCCTTCGTTCCAAGCTCATGGAAACGTTGAACAATTTTCAGCTAAAGAAATATCTTGAAGAACGAAATCTTAATGACCGGCAGTGTGGCTTTCGCAGCAATCGTTCCACTGGTAATCTGATGGTATATCTCACCGAAGAGTGGAACAAATCTTTACATCGTTTTGGAGAAAATAAGATTATTGCACTTGATCAGGCTCTCTAATCGAAAATGCGTGCATTTGGTATCGATGAATCTCTTTTTCGTTTGATTAGAAATTACATTTCACTAGAAGTAGTATTGGGCGGTTTCGAATCTGATATTCACGAAATAAACGCTGGTGTGCCCCAGGGCTCCGTTTTGTCTCCGATACTCTTTCTTTTTTTTTTTTCTACTTTTGGTTCCTACTGTACAGTAGAAAGTTATGTACTAAATTAATGGTGTACAGAGTAAATAGGTATTGTTAGATAACTGAAGAAGAGAAGAATTATATATATTCATAAATGATCTTTTGTCTGAAACTTCTAATCCACTTAATTGTTTTACTGACAACAGTACCCACAGCTCTTCTTATTTGTCTTAAGATTTGTATCCTTGTCATTTGGATGTGGACTTCCAACGGCAGCGTATGATAAGCTCATTAAATTCTGATTTTAGCAGAATTGTCTAAAGGGGAATCAAAAACCATATAGAATTTAATGCTTCGAAAATTCAATGATGTCTGCTGTCGCACAATGCCACTATCCATGGGTGGCACTTTCATCGAGAAGACTGAACAGCTTTCAGTTCTAGGTATGTGCATCACAGACCATCTTTTGTGGAATTACCACATATTTGACGTCGCTAAAAACGTGGCTAAGTGTTTAAGTTTTCTTTAGTCCACAAAAATCGGCGTTTCGTCCGGGTGATCTCACATGGACTCATCAGTTGACTGTGAGTACCTTGTCAATACGCAGTTTTTGTTAAATTCAGTTCATCTTACATCGATTTTTTGACAAAAATCCAATGTGAACTATACCCAACAAAGATTAAAATTGTAATCATTAACGTTGGAAGATTTTGCCCGTGGCCTGGCATTGATTCTATATGAAGGTTTTTATAATACAAATTCTATATACTACTGAAATAAAGGCCAAAAAAGCTAATTTGAATCAATAATTCAACAAGTCCAATAAGTCAAACAAACAAAAAATCACTTCCTCTATTCGTGTATAGGTATTTTCCAGAAATAGGAGTTTTTGGCAAGTTCATAATAAGTAATGAGTATGTATTATGTAACTACCTATATCACATCACATGATGAGTACCTATTATTATTATTATTAAAAAATATAAAGACGTTATAAAGCTTTGTTATAATAAGTTAAATAAATAAATTAGCTGGAGGTTTGAAATTTTGACAATTATTAGGCTTAATAATTTCATTATATGACACTATAGCATTAATTGTTTTGTATTACAGTCTGTTTTTGTTATTTGTTTTAATATTATTTAGCCTTGAAAATAGTCGCCCTGCTGATGCAATTCCGTGAGGCAAACTGAGAAGAATCAACATAAATTTTGAATTATTAATGAACCTAGAACGTTTTTGAATCTTCAAGATAAATACTTTCGACTAGTCCAATCTCAAAAATTTTTCTTATTTCGCCAAAAAGAACATCTTTCTCGCACTCTATTAGATGAGAAAATTCTGATACCAAAATATTGAAGTGTGGCAGAATACTTTGTATATTTGGATTATTTCTTAAAAAGGTTGGGTCAATTATCTTAAACGCATTTAGGTAAAATTATGAAAAAAAAACGTTGAAACTTTGAAACATTGAAACTTTTCGTGCCACCATGCCACGAGAAAATTTCCGTGTCAAAATGGCACGATCGTGCCACATCGGCAACGCTGCTTCTGATCTGGCTGTAATATATAAGGCCCATATTCGTCCAAATCTTGAGTATAGCACTCATATTTGGGCAGGTGCTCTAAAAACCCACTTGTGTCTCTTGGAGAGAATCCACAAAAGAGTTAAAGCTTATAGCACCGCCGCAATGTTTCATGTTTTTCATTATCTTACCGCTATTTTCATAAAAAGTGCTCTAGTGAAATTGCCAGGTGCATTCCTACCCTCCCTCAAACAATTCAATTGTAATACCCGAACTTCTAGGAATGCTTATCAGTTTACCCTTGAGCCCTGTCAAGTACAGAGATTCTTTTCTTAGCCGCACTACACGAATTTAGAATGCTTTACCATGCTCAATATTTCCCAATCATTACAATGTGCAATAATTCAAAACCAATGTGCATCGCTATCTCCTTTCAAATCCTAGCCTACTTTCCTAATTGCCCGCACTGTGTTTAACATTATATGGATATTCATAACCCCTAGAGTGCTCGTATAATAAAAAAAAGTGCATCAACATTTTCTGGCGTTGGGTTATTAATCGCCCAGTCTTTAAATATGTTAAAAATTCAAAATTATACACTGAATGGTTGACTTGCTCAGCACGTGATTATTGACACCAAAAGAGACGCATAATTTAAATTGGGCAATTATTTAAATAAAATGTTTAAATAATCTTAAATCCTCGTTGCTGCTTTAGGTGCTTTAAAATTAATTTTATCGATCACTCTCTATGACTCAAATATCAACTGACTAATTTTATTCACACAAAAATGCAAACTAAATAAAATGGACCTATTTTTTTAATATTCCCTACATTATTTCATTAATTCCATTGCTTATTTTCAGTTATTAGAACTATTATTCATTATAAAATGACGAAAAGTCTAACGACTCGACTGTGGTAAAAATAGCTTAATGTCATTAAGAACTTGGTGTACGAACTCCACTCGCTAAGGCTATACGAATCATTATTAATTGACCACAAGTACATAAAATAATCTATTAGCCTGTTAATTCCCATTTAAAACGCCATCTGTATCTTCCAGTTTATGACAGGAATAAACTTTCACTTGAAATTGCAGAAGATTAGCTCCTTTAAATGGGTTTCTAAATGGTCGTTACACCATCATTATCGGAGCTGATTAGGTAAACGCCTTAAAATCTTACAGAATACCATAAGTCTTGACTCATTTGGCTAAAAATCTTTAATAAAAAGGCAATAAAAATTGTCTTCTTTTTTCAAAATACAGAGTTCCATTAAAGCAAAACCTTTTAGACGAAAAAAGGTAATTACCCAATACTATTAAGATTTTTATTTTTAGAGAAAATAACGAGATCATTTAATAAAAGTTTAAATAAGAGCCTTTTTCTGCAAACTGAATGAGAGTCTAGAACAGGGCTTATAGTTCAATAAACCCTCACTCATAATTCATGCAAATATTTTCTTTCAATATGGCAGCAACAGTAAAACATTTTGGAAATGTCAATATATCCTTAAAAGACTTTATTTAACCACACCAATTGTGTCAAACATTGACCTTCATGAATTTATTATCATTACCACAGATAGCAGCCTTAAGTGGCGAATAAATTTCTCTTGAAAGGCAAAGAAAATATGATTTTGTGTGTGATGATTTATTAGTTTTTCTATAAACGTCTCTTTTCTCTTACAATGTAAATTCGTAGTCATAGACAGCTCTCAACTTGGGACAAAAGGAAAAACATTTTAAATCGCCTTTTTGAAGTGGAAATTTCGAACTCAATTTCAAGGTCAATTCTTTGGGGGAAAATGCAAGGACATACATCTTTTGTTAAGATCAAAAGGACTTTTACATGAGTCTGATTCATGAGTCTGCTTAACTGAAGAAATTTTGTGCCAGTTATAACAAGACGACCTTCAGATTTCAGACACTGAATGGCCTATCAAATCGTTTCAAATTTCTTGACCTGTTATGGAAAATCATTTGAAAAACTGTTTCAAGACAAATATCAAAACGTTTTACGTGCTGTTTTTGCTTTTCTTGAAATAATTTAATATCTAGTTTACATAAATTAAATTAGAGAACACAAAGTAGATTCTGGTGAAAAATTCGTAAGGCTTTTAATACTGAGGGTTGGATGGTTTACTTGGCAAGATTTTTGATCTATTTTGGCGGTAGCGTAAACGAAGAATTTATAATTAGTATACGTTCTGAGCAGCCCATTACGGTTACACGTTCCTTATAGTACGTTACCTTACGGACGATTGCATTTAAAACCCTGTTTACATTGGGAATATTGCGTACATGGAATCTCCATTTTAGTAATTTCCATTGATAGAACTAAATGTCTTAATTCCCCCGACATTTTTTTACCTCTCATCAAAAGGACAAAAAACTGGTGTCAAATTTCATTACAGGTTCATTTAATGTTTTAAAGAAATTCCCTTCACGGTAATGATGGATAGTTATTGTTCTATTTTTTGGTCTAAGTGGTTATTTATACAGAATGTTTGATAATTTGTTTGTGGTTTTGATTTCGGTGGATCCGCTTACTCGAATTTTAGTGCGTATTATTATATTTCTTCTATTATATAGCTATGAACTACGATAATAATGGTGATGATTCTGCTGTCGATGGTGGCGATAGAATTCTTCGCTCGATGGCTCAGGTCCTCTGCAAACAAAAGACGGGTTTACGGGTTTGTCATTTAAATGCACAAAGCTTATATTGCAAAATGGATGAGTTTAGAGATGTGTTTGAGGAATCTGATGTTGATATAATCTGTGTTACTGAAACATGGTTCTCCGATAAAAATGATGGTTCAATGTATTGTTTGAGTGGTTTTAGGCTTTTTCGGGCTGACAGACATGGTAGGAGAGGTGGAGGAGCCGCTGTTTATGTTCTTAATGGCATAAAAGGCAAAATTAATTGTAAGTCGTCATCAAGCAGTGAGTTGGATTACTTGTTCCTAGACATACTGGACGACGAAGGTACTCTTCTTTTAGGGGCTGTTTACAGACCCAATAATGATGTAGATATAAGTCCATTGCTTTCTATTTTGGAAACAATTACTCTGGGCCCATCTAAGATCATTATATGTGGTGATTTCAACAGTAATCTCTTGAATCAGTTTTTTCTCGTTGATTGCATGAGAACATTTAACCTAACTCTGGTCAACACTACAGTTGCTACCCATTTTTCTAGGGATTCGCAAACTCTTTTAGATGTTTTTTTCGTTAGCGATGTGAGTGATGTCCTTTTGTATGATCAGTTGTCAGCTGCAGCATTTTCAAAACATGATCTCATTTTTTTGTCTTTCAACTTCAAGGTTAAAAGTCCTCAAAATTCTTACGAATATAGAGATTTTAGGAACGTCGACTACACTGGCTTAGAGCTTAGCACTCGAAGTGTTGATTGGGATCAGATTTACTTTGTACTTTCACCTGACGAGAAAATTGAGTTTCTTAACAATAATATCAATAATTTGTTTAATAGATATGTTCCGCTGAGAACCAGATCTTTAAAACACGGTGAACGTCCTTGGTTTACCAACGAAATTCGTAGGCTTATGGTCCAACGAGATCAGACCTATAATTTATGGAAACGCTATAGATTGAATGTTCACCATATGATATTTCGCAGATTGCGTAATCAAGTAGTCCGCAAAATACGAACCGCTAAAATTCAATTATACAATAGAAAGTTTAGTCCTTCTATGAATGGTCGTCAACTATGGAAGAACTTGAGGGAGACAGGGTTAGTGAACAAAATTCGGGATTGTGACATGAATATTAACATCGATTCACTAAATCATGAATTCGTTACATTACCGTTCCCTGCCCTTCCTAGCTGTTCCCCAACTTTATCTACATCTCCTTATGGACATTCGTCCGAAGTTCGTTTCGAGTTCACTTGTGTGGAAACCACTGACATAGTTGAAAGTATTTTGTCTGTTAGGTCCAATGCTGTAGGGATTGATGGAATACATCCTGTTTTCATTAAGTCATTGTTACCTATTATTTTGCCCTACATAACACACACGTTTAATACCATAATAATGACAAGTTTATATCCATCTCAATGGAAACTAGCCAAAATTCTACCAATTCCCAAAAGTAAGAGTGGTAATGAATATAGACCTGTTTCTGTGCTCCCTTTTTTATCAAAAGTTTTCGAGAGGGTAGTACAAAAACAACTTAATGCCCATCTAAGAGCCCAAAACTTTCTCTCTTCTAAGCAGTCTGGGTTCCGCCAAAAGCATAGCTGCACCACTGCCATTATTAACATTGTTGAAGACATAAGACTTGCCTTGGATGAAGACCATGTCACTTTTCTTGTATTGCTCGACTTCTCTAAAGCATTCGATACAGTAGACCATGCTAATCTGTGTCGTAAGCTATCATCATCTTATGGTTTTTCATCATCTGCTGTTCTTTTGTTGTCAAATTACCTTCGGGATAGAAAACAAGCTGTTTCAGTTGGCAATAAAATTTCAAGTTTCTTACCGACCACCAGAGGAGTCCCTCAGGGTTCGATCTTAGGGCCTCTTCTTTTCTCCCTTTATATAAATGAACTCCCATCAAGGATTGTTATTTCTTCTATTCAGATGTATGCTGATGATGTTCAATTATACCATAGTTGCCCCTTGGGACTTATTGAAGATTGTGCATACACAATTAATAGGGAACTAGAAGAAATTTCTCGCTGGTCAGCAAGCAATGGCCTGTTCCTGAATCCATTGAAATCCAAGTGCATTATCATTAGCAGAAAAGCCTTGAACCTTGATTATTTTCCAAACTTGTATTTAAACAACTCGAACATCGCTTACGTTTCTTCTGCCAAAAATCTTGGTATGTTATTCAATAGCACGCTGTCGTGGGATATGCACATCAATTCTGCCGTCGGTAAAGTCTATGGAGTACTACGTAGGTTATGGGCCTCACAGTATTTCACCCCTTTTAAAACACGCATGCTTTTAGCTAAAACGCTAGTATTACCAATTCTTAGTTACGGATGCGAAATTTTTTGTGACTGTGATGCTGTCAGCAGGAGAAGACTTAATGTTGCCTTCAATAATACAGCGCGTTATGTATTTGGGTTGCGAAGGTTTGATCATGTGTCAAATTTCTCAATTCAAATATATAACATCTCCCTTGATCACCTTATGCGCTTTCGAACTCTTATATTATTATTCAATATAATCCATACACAGCAACCTTGCAGTCTATTCAACAGGATACAGTTTGGTTCCTCTAGCAGATCTCAACAACTCATTCATCCTCGTTATTCTTGTCTGACATCAGAGCGCCAGTTTTTTGTTAACGCCATCCGATTGTGGAACTCTCTTCCCAGGCACTTAAGGAGAGTAAGCGGCGAAGCACAGTTTCGTTGAAATCTACGTACTTATTATCAAAATTAATTCTGTTTTTCTTTGACCTAGTGGATATATATTTTTTTCTTCTTTTTTCTAGTTCTTTGTATTCAATAGAGATGTACTGTACTTTTTTGTTTTAATTTTTGTAAAAGGTGTATCTAACTTTTTTTTTCTCACTTGATTTTGATTTTTTTCTCAAAAATATGTAATGCATGAAATTATTATCTGTTTTTTATGCCAAAAATGTTATAAAGTAGTTTTCTTCAAAGCATTATTGAAATAATTAGCATAACACTAATTGATAAGAAGTATATTCTTAATGTGTAGGCATACATTGAATTTAATAAAACTAAACTAAACTAAACTAAACTAAACTAAACTAAACTATGCTGGCGGAAGACAATCCGCAGACTCAGTATTATTAATTTAATAAAAAAAAAAATCACGGATAAAATAATACCGGCGCACGTTGCGAAGAATAAAGTTAGATAAGATACTGAAAATGACATATGACGTACGAATGTCAATCAATTAAACTGTTCGGCAATTTTCACCACCGACAGCAAACACAGCGCTGCCGTCCACTAGCTCAGGTTTGGGGTGGGTTTAATTTGAAGGAAAACTGGAAAATTGATTAATCGTTCGTTTAATCAAATGTTACAAAAAATTAATTTTGATAACGAAAGAAATTAATAGGAATAGGGTGTTCCTGAAAAAAAAATTTAAATAAAAGAAATATGTAAATGGGCACCAGTAATTTTTTTTTAATTAAAAGAAACCTCTTGAAGCGGATCCAACGACGAAGAATTTTTAAATAAATTAAAAAAGAAGTGATTTAGACAAAAGAAGATTGACCGTTAACACTTTGTCCCGAACGAACAAAGACTATTTTTACCGGGTCACGAGTTCCGCTAAATCGGAATTTTCTCGAAACGAAAGCAAAACGGCAGACTAGTCCTTTTTTTTACTCAATTTACTAAATTTAGACGAAAAGAAAGACGTCGAACGAAACGCACAATACTACCAAGTAAGTAGAAGACAAAGTAAATACTTATCTTTGATTTCTTTAATTTCTGCCAACTTCCCTTTCCTAGCTGCTATCAAATTTCCTTCCTTCGTTTTCCTTTTTAATTTTCTAGCACTTCCTCCAATTTTGACCTTTTTATTAAATTTGGACACCTTACAAAAAAAATTAAATTGAATTTCTTTTTTTTCCTTTCAAAATTTCTTCTCCGTATTCTAGAACCTCCGGTTCAATCTCAAGACGGTTAAAAAGTTCCCTTCCAGGCTTTCACCTTGCCTGGACGACCTCTGTTTTTCCACAGTTCCCAAATGCTTTCGGCCAATCAGCAAGCGTGGATCTCTATCGCGTCATCATTCAGCTACACCCCGCGTGTTAGCGAGAGCGAGTGAACACAGTTAAGACCCCACCACTTATCCTACTCGCACTTCTAACCCTAGCTTAATGCACTACCATCGCCATTGAATTCGTCGACCAACTGGCAGTTGGTGCGTTCAGCCACCCTACTCACACCCAATAAATTTTTGGAAGACATCTTGAAAAGTTGAAAGAACCTCAAGTTTTAGACCGTGTACATTTTTCCCCCCGCTAGAAATTAAAATTACTTCAAAATTAGTGGAAAGCTAATTTCTTTCTTCAATGTCGGAGAGTAGAAGTTGGCAGAAATTTCCGTCCTCAAGATTTTACTCTACACTCTACAGTCGTTGGACTTTAGTGCAGACTAGGGGATTAGGGACGTTAAATTTCATCTTGTACATACATTAATTTAATTAAATGATTAGGTTGGGCATGCAGCCATTCTCAATCACAGTCACATCAGCATTCGGGGAGCAAGTGTCGCCCGTGCTATCTTTGGTTCGGGTGTGACCAGACCGCCTGTCTGTCACCTTAAATGGTGTTTGTCAATCACTTTGTGGACCACCCGTCACACAATTGATTTCTGTTAGAATTGGTCATAGTCGCGGAAACCTGTTTTGGTTGCTTTTCCAAGATGCTTAGGAGCAGGACTCTGGTTGATGGATATCAGGTTTCAACTGAACTCTATGAACATCTTGGAGCTGCAACGGAAAAGAAAGGTTGGATCTAGAATAGGCAGTTGAAACTTGTTGTGGTAGATTTTACCGCAGCAATTTAACAGACTATATTTCACCGTACAGAGATTTAAACCCAGTCGCACTAACAACTATTCCAACAATGGAGATGTGGATGGAAAACCAGGTGATAAACGCAAATCATACAGACGGTTCCAAAACGGAAACTGGGGTAGGGTCAGCCATCTTTCAACTTTTGCAGTGTTTTTCAAGCGAAAGTGCTTGCTATATTTTTCCACATGTTGTAACGAAGCGTTCCATGCTACTCCACTTTATGTTACTTGTGTATTACTACAGAGAATTGTACTTCACCAAATTCGATTCACACTTACACAGTTCACATTCATTCTTTACTTAAAAGCACGATGAGGACCTACTTGGATTAAATTGGTTTTATTGGCCATTTGAAATTCAGTCGTAGACAAGTGTAAGTGATTTGGTTATTTTAGCTTTCCTTGCTTTCTCGGAGTGGTAAGGGGTTTCGTGAAAAGTCAAGTTAGGTTGGTGAGGTTGTCCAGCTATTTCTTACTAAGACTTCCCTCCACTAGTAGTAAGGGGTATTAGTTCGAAGTTTAACGTCCTAATTGCCACCAGGCCCTTTGGTACCTGCTGATCTACTAGAGCGTTTAGCCTGCTGTTTTAGTGCCTACAGGAGCGTTGTACCTGCCGATGTACCAGAGAGTTTATCCTGCTGTCTTAGTGCCAACAGGAGCGTTGTACCGGCCGTTGTACCAGAGTTTTTAGCATGCTGTTTTAGTGCCACCGGGGGCGTAGTACCTGCCGATGTACCAGAGCGTCCCAATCGGGTCATAAGCTCGACGTCCGAATAATAGGACCAGTTTTAAAGCCAAATTACCAGAAGCCAGAATACTCGAAACCAAGTAACAGATTATAAAACCGAAATCGGAATCATCAGAATCACGAGACAGCAAAAGTAGAATCCAGAAGAGTTGATAGCCGTGAATCATTCGATTTCCAGAATTAATTGAAATACTAGTAACACAATATTGTGTGTTTTAGATATAAGAGTTATTTGAAAATAAAGATTTTGTAATAAAGTTTTAAAACCTTTTCCTCTGAAATTTTATGTTTTTTGCGGGACGACCCTGGCAAGACCGGCAAGCAAAACCTCGGCTGGAAACCAAAAAGCACATCACAATGTGAAGTGAGGGACAAGAACATTGATATCTTCATATGAATTAAACTAGTATGCCCAACAAGGATGAACACGAATTAAATAATGTGAATTATAAGCGACATAGAAATAAGACACGGCATTTCTCCGCTTTGGCTCAGCCGCCATCCCTGGAGATAAAAATATCTGAGACAACCACCAACAGTCTCAGAACATCGTGCCACACATCTTTCCTATCCTTCTTTCTCTTCATTAACTTCACGCCCGCGCTGTGTTGACACATTTAAAGGGTAATCATAATCCCTTGAGCGCGGGTAGATTATAAAAAAAAAAAAAAAAAAAGTAGCAATCGGAGCTATTTCCTCAATTATTGTCACCAAGTCAAAACTGGGTGCTCGTCGCCGTAGTGAAATTATATTGCTCAGCGAAACAAATTCAGTCAGCCTTTGATGGGTGCTGGGATACCGTGACATTTATTGAAATGACATGGCTGATGAAATGGCCGATGAACTGGCAAAAAATGGTTCATCCGTTGAATCGAACCAAAGTGTATCTAATGCCACTGGAGCAGAGATTCTTTGTAACATTCGGGTTAAAAAGAAAAACAGAGTATCAACTGAAGGTAAGCAGACCTCAATTGCCTCTCTTGGATGAAATCATTACGGGTCACAACACAATGAGAGTCCACATGAGCAGAATGGTCATCAGCACATCTGACTTATGAAGAGGGTGTCAAGACGAATAGCTTGAAGAAGCTCATCTCACTTACTTTGTCATTGCCCCAGCCTTTTTTATTTGTTCGGCGAACTGGGTGACGTCTAAATTTGCTAATCTTCAATCAGAAATCAGGATGGTTCAGGCAGGCAAGCCATACCTAATACTTCCACTAAATTCTTCCTCTTACTCTTCCCATCGCTACATTGCCGAGTGGGGTTTTTTCGCTTGCCGCATCATCACCCCACCTAAACCAACCTATCCTACAAGCCACGTAATGCAACATTTTGAGTTAAATATTCTATATACATCAAAATAAGGCTCATCTGTCAAGCCATGAACTGGATGATGACTACGATAACAGTAGATTAAATTTTAGTTTTTTTCTATTTATTTATATTAACTTTGACAATTTCCATTACAAAATGGGAATGATGTCAATCGGTTTATAAATCTCTGACGTAGAGAGTGAGATAAAGTTTAGTTCTTCATCTTTTAAAATAAGTTAAAAATAAGACTCAAAAACTAAGCATGAGTGTATCAGTCAATATTTTTCAGTTTATATGTTGTGGTTTATGTGTAAGCCGAAAACAGTTGGCTGTTGTACATGAAACGTGTTAAGCTTTATGAGCGAAACAGATTAAACCAGCAACAGCGCCGTCAACAGCAAACAGCACGCTGGTCAGCAAATACTTTTCAAACACATTAAACCAGCATCGTGTTGTAATTTTTTGACATTTATACTTACGTCTTATTGTTCTTGCATTTTGTGTTATTGTAACAAGCAACAGCAAATTTTAGATTTTGACCAAAAGACTGTTGACGTTGCTGGTGCTGGTCTATTTTGTGTTGAACGATTAAAATACATTGGTGCAAAATTTTAAACAGCCTATTATTAAGGTATTAGTATGATACTACTTAACAATCTGCTAACTTTAAAGTAGTTTACTAACTCATTCTTAATTTTAAACATTTTCTAACTAGTATCGTACTAAAAGAATTTTCTTAATAAATTGCTTCTGAACACACCTAAAACAATGACATTTCGTGTAAAAAAGTAAGTACACGAACCTTTTTTTGATGTTTGCAAATGTCAAAGTGTCATATGAAGCTAGCACGATACTAAAAAAATAAAGTATGTATTCGATGATTTTAACTTTAATAAAAGGGTAGAAAAAGTATGATGCTACATTCGATTAAAAATTGCAAATCCGTTGTTTTAACCTAGTATCATACTAAAACAGTTTTAGCATCGTACTAATTCAATTAAAATTTTGCGCCATTGGTTCTAAAACAATGGTTTCCGCTGTTGCTGGTGCTGGTTCAATCTGTTTCGCGCTTTAAGCTTTACCACATTATACTTACATACTTTCATTTTTGATAGATGATCGTTAAAATTTCGATCTCATTTATACAGTTTCAAACACATTTTAAAGGAAATTTCTTGATTCGTATACATAATTAGTTTCCTTGATTCCAAGGTGTTCCTAAAAAATATGCATTTGCATGGAAATCCGAACCCTACTTATAAGCAATAGCGGTAATTCAGGTGGTTATTAGATTAATATAAGTTTTCGGCACACTTGGAATGTAAAAATTAAATTTTCTCATCTGAAATTTCATCTGTGCTGTGAGTTGATCCGCCAATAAGAAATGATGTTTGACGAAAGTGAACTCTAATGTTCTTCATCCATGAAATATTTATCAGACGTGATCGCATCTATTAATGCTCTGAGCAGATAGTTGTAGTATTTCGTATCAGTTCAGATATCATCTGTATTGGACAAATTTATTATTGTATCAAATAATACCCCTGTTTGAATGCGATTAAAAAGTCGTAGTCCTTAAAAAATATTTTCATGCACGCACTTGTGATTTTTTTGCGCGCGAGTATTTAATCGCAAAAAATAAAAACACACTACTTTTTATGTGAGTGCACGCATTTGCTACAAATAAGTAGCCACAGAAAAATCGCTTGAAAAAATGAAACTTGTTTCATTTTTATAATCGCTACGATTTTTAAGCCGCATGTGCGTGCATTCACATTTAAGGCCATGTGTCTTATTCCTTGCGGCTAAGAAATCGTGGATTAAAAATTACAAGTGCGTGCATAACAATTTCTTGTTGCGACTACGATTTTTAAGTCGTAGTAATTTAAATCACAAATGTGAGCATATCCATTTGAGTGCATTTATTTATTTTAACTTACGACAATCGCATCACGTGAAAAATGAAACAAATTGCGACTTTTAAATCGTCACGATTCGTTGGTATCAAGTGCGTTCATTCTCATTTAAACTCATGTGTTCTATTTTTGCGACTAAAAAACCGCGCGATTGAAATCGCAAGTGCGTTCCTAGCCTAAGGCCAGGAAGGTACTTGCGATTCTTTTTTGAAGTGATTTAAAAATCTAGGTCACCATAAATTGATTTTTTTACCGCGCGATTATTTAATCGCAAACAAATAAGACACACTACTTTTAATGTAAATGCACGCATTTGCTACAATTAAATAGCAATGATTAAGAATTTTTTCTTATTTAGCTGAATGTCATTATCTGTTCCTTTGATGATATTGAATTTCTCCATGTTGAATTTTTATACACATTCTATATTATTTCACAAATTTCTGTGGTGGTTCTTTTAAAATATCGTGGATCTTATGAAACTGACAGTTAAGTAACCTTCCACTTATAACCGGATCCAACCAATACTTTTTTTACGTTTTTGAGTAGACGCAACACTTCCTAATGAAACCTATTTTACTACTGACAAGAATTTTATTAAAAAGTCGCAATTGCGAGCAGGTATATTTAAATCCATTTATTTAAATTCATTTGATCTATTTAATTTTGCGACAAAAAAACTGCTACGATTTTTAAGTCGCATGTGCGGTGCGTGTATTCACATTTAACACCCTGTCTTATTTCTTGTGACTGAAAAATCGTTCGATTGAAAATCATAAGTGCGTGTATGCCAATTTCTATTGCGACTACGATTTCAATATGTAGTTATTTAAATCACAAGCATATCCTTTTGAGTGCATTTGTTTCATTTTAACTTATGACATTCGCATCGCCAAAAAAATTAAACCAATTTCGATCTTTAAATCATTACGATTTTTTGGTATCAAGTGCGAGCATTATCATTTACATAAAGTCATGTGTTCTATTTTTGGGTCTAAAAAACAGCGCAATTGAAATTGCAAGTGCGTTCCTAGCCTAAGTCTAACAAACTTCACGTTACGTAGCGGATTCTAGTGATATGTTCTAATGTTCTTTTTCTAACCATATTTAACTTTTGAAATAATCAGATTCATTCCTTTACGTTTACACTGTGACTGTCTGTGAATTCCTGGGAATTTCAATCCAAAGTTCTGTCAAAGAAATAAATAAAATTCTAAATGATGTTTGTCCTTATGTGGGCTCAAGGTCAATTGGTATTATATTTTATTTTTTATGTTGTGATGTCTCGGATAGTATTACACCCTTTGTGAGGTAAATATATCTGAAGAAGGGTGTAATCGCAGCCGAAACATCAAAAAATAAAATATAATAACAATTGGCCTTGAGCCTACATATGTAATGACAAACATAATTTATATAAAGAAAAGGTTACGAAGAAAGGAAACATTTAAATAAAATTCTACTAAAATGCACAGAAAATGTTTCTAATATTTAAAAACAAATTACGATTGCATTGTTATTATGTATGTATGTTTATTGCATACGTTCGATAACAAAACTTCGGCACTCGGACGAACGTTGATGTTTGAACTTCTTAAGCGCGAGTCATTTCAACCAAACTTTTTTACTTGCGACTTTAGGTACTACGAGTATAAGGCAAGTTATGCATTCGGAAAAAAATCGAACTCGAGATTTTGTTCAAAGTTGACATTACGATGATAGCGAAGACTACAAAAGTAGGTCTCGTATTTCTGTCTGTCTGTTCGACTACAGCCTATAAGCGGCTCGGCTGATTTTCTTTAAGCTTGGTAGATATCACTTTTAATTTTTTCCCCCCAAACGTTTTTATCTTATTTTTTTAAAACCAAAAATAACGGTACCTGCCATACGATTTTTTTTTTCGAAATTTTATAAATATTTTTTTTTCTCAAAAACTGTCCCACAGATTTTTTTAAGAACACTCAAAAAAATTAATTTAGTTAAAGCTAGAAAATGGTTGACAAAATTTTGCAAAAAATGGTTATTTTTAGCTCTTAGAACCATTTTTCTTGTTTTCGATTTTCTCAAAAACGGTACGACAGATTTTGATAATTTTTTTTTATTTTAAAGCTCCCCAGCAGCTTAAACATTATTGTGTATTCAAATTTTCAAAACAATTTTTTTGGATTTTTAAAAAAATTTCAATTTTTTTTTTTTGAAAACTCAATATGTATTTCGAAAATCCAAGCTCAATTTTTTTAAAACATGATAAATAAAAATTTCCTAATATAAATTACAAGATGTAAGAAAAAAAATTATTTTACCTAATAATAACGGTGGCCTCTATACAAATGTTAAAAATGGTTTTCGAAAATCATATTTTTCTCAAAAACGGTTTTGAAAATTTTGCTACATTTTTTTTCTTTTGATTAATTCTTACAATCTTTAATTTAATAAAAACCAAAATTACTGCTTGTACCTGCCATAGAACGATTTTTCCGAATTTTGAATTTCTCATTATCGGCATAACGGATTTTAATGAAATTTAATTTTTTATAGAGAAGCTTCTAAAACATTTTAAAACATTGCACTTCAAAACTTAAAAAATAATATATTTTTTTTTAATTTTGAAAAACAAAATCTATTTTTTTTTTTTTGGAAAATTCAATATCTCAAAAACGGCTCAATTTTTTTGTTCTTGCATAAACTAATATTTGCTACGAACAGAGTTGTTTTAGTCATTTAAATAAAATGCACGACTGGGTCGCACGAACTTGCTCCCATGTAATCGACTGGGAATTTTAAAAACGAATGTTATTAGAGAAAACTGTTCATAAGGATAAAATTAATTTTTAAATTCTTTTAGTAGTAACAGAATGCTATGCAAATATGAATTTATGCAAGAACAAAAATTATAAGTCCTTGTAGTGGTTTCTTTAAAAGAAGCTTTTATATACAAACTTTTTAAAAGCTTTTTAAGAAAAAATTTTGGTATGTTAATTTAAAGTTTTTATTATTGTTCGAATAAAAATTAAATTTACGAAAAGAAATATTGACCCGTTTCGGAGATATCGAATTTTCAAAAAAAAGAAAAAAATAGATTTTTTTTTCAAAAATTCAAAAAATATTTATTTTAAAGTTTTGAAATGCAATGTGTTTTAGACTTTTTAGAAGCTTCTCTATAAAAATTTTCATTAAGATCCGTTATGTGGATAATGAGAAATTCAAAATTCGAAAAAATGGTTCTATGGTAGGTACAAGCTGTAATATCTTAATTTCAAAATTTTTTTCATTAAATTAAAGATCGTAAAAATTAATTGAAAGTAAAAAAATTTTATCAAAATTCTAGGTGCCGTTTTCGAGAAAAATACGATTTTTGAAAAGCATTTTTTTTAATTTTTTAGCATTTGTATATGGTAGGTACCTTTATTTTTAGGTAAAATAAATTTTTTTTTTTTCACATTTTGTAGATTATATTGAGAAACTTTTATTTATCAAGTTTTCGGGGTTTTCGAAATATTGAGTTTTGAAAAAAAAATTCTGAAGTTTTTTTTTTTAAATCCAAAAAAAAACTTTTTTGAAAATTTGAGTACACAATTCTATTTATGTTTTTGGGGACCCTTAGCAAAAAAAAAATGTTCAAAATCGGTTGAACCGTTTTTGAGAAAATCAAAAACAAAAAAAAATGGTTCCATGGGGGGTACCCTCAATAACCATTTTTCGGAAACTTTTTTTCAGCTAGTACCTAGATTTAATTAAATGAAATTTTTCTGTATCTTTATTTTTAAAATCTATCGAACAGTTTTTGAGAAAAAAAAAATGATTATAAAATTTCGAAAAAAATTCGTATGGGGGGTACCGTTATTTTTGGTCTTAAAAAAAAAAAGAAAAAAACGTGTGGGGGGAAAAAATTAAAAATGATATCTACCAAGTTTAAAGAAAATCGGCCGAGTCGTTTAGCCTGTAGTCGAACAGACAGACAGACAGACAGACAGACAGAATTGCGAGACCCACTTTTTTAGTCTTCGCTATCATCGTAATGTCAACTTTGATCAAAATCTCGAGTTCAATTTTTTTTCCGAATGCATAACTTGCCTTATAGTACCTATAAGTCGCAAGTAAAAATGAATTTTGTGGTTTTCTCTAATAACATTAATTTTTGAAATTCTTAGTCTTTTACATAAGAGCAAGTTCGTGCGACCCAGTCGAGCATTTTATTTTTTTATTACTCACAATTTAAAAGGTTATGAACACTTCATCAGTGAACCCTCGATATTTTAGTCAGTAATAATAATATCTGATAGACTTTTTAGTAACTGAAGCTTCCAAAAAAATGCTTTCTTTAATTTAAGGCACTCACATCTCTTTGAAGTCATTGTCTATTGCTGAAGCGAATCTAAAAGATTTTATAAAATGTCAGACGTTACGTTGGTTATTCCTCATAGTAGAAAGTAAAAACTAATAGATACTAAGTGAAAAAGCCAATATTTATGGTATTAACTTCATTTCGTATGTATAATTAATAATGCTACTCATCATAAATACTTAATTCGTCTAAGTCAGTACTAAAAATTGTCCAAATGATAAGACTTTATTATCAAAATGAGTGTTCGTTAGTGCAAATATTGCGCGCGCTGCGCCATCTATACGTGCTGACCGTTCACAGTCGACTCTTTAAAATTTGGGTGCCAAATTTAAGATCTAAGATCGGCCGATAATATGGCCGCTACTACTAACCGTGCAAAAAAACTCGGCCTTTCGCAGACTTTAACTTGTCGAATTTTGCGTTGGGGCTTGGGCCTGCAGATGTATAATATGCAACTGCCAAGAACACAAAGTTAATTACCATAGACAACGCCGTCGTTTGTTCGAGGCGCTTAGAAGAGGACTCCAATTTTGGCTAAAAACTCCACCACCTCCAAGTGTTCCATTTTGATACCATAATAATTTGTCAATGTATATACGAAATTGTAAACATTCTCGCGGAGTCATCCAGTTTGTATAAAGTTTAAAAATATGGATTTACTAGGTTTTCATGTCTCTTATTGTGTGTTTGCTTTTGCATAAGCATCCGGAAATTGTATCACTCACTCAGCCGGACCACCATACTCATCCAACACCATCTATACGTATACTGTGCCAAGCTAGGTAGCTTATTGACTGCTGTTGAAAGAGTAGCCATTCCGATTGTGTGATCTTCTAGTCCCCCACACCGTAAACCAGGGTTAAGGTAATCAGTCCGATAGCTCGGGATCTAAAGAGTCTTACGGAAGGCATGGTGCAGAAGTAACCGAAGTTCGTCCTAGAGCCATTTCGTCGCGTTAGGAAAAGAGATCAAGTCTTTGATCTTCATTTTCGAAAGTTCGTCAATGTCGTCAAAAAATGCCCTTCCTAATGATTGTGCTCTAAATTTGGCCAGAACAGGACATTTGCAGAGGAAGTAGAGGACTGTTTCCTTTTCCTGCTGGTCCCCACGCAGCTATTATATTGAATGTAGTGAGGAATGCTTTGCTTCGCTGGATGCTCTCCCATTAGCCAGTGTCCGCTATAGGTAGCTACGATCCTGGCTATGTCTTGCCTGGGTCTTCATATCAGATATAGTGTTCGGGGCATCAATGCCACAATGTCCCGGAATCCTTGTGACATTGTGGTTAATATTGAGACTAGCAAGTTCATTCCGGCATTGTTGGACCAATTTGGAGTATGATGTACTAGAATTAATAGCTTTAAGAGCCGCCTGACTGTTTGTAATAATAGCCGTATTTCGGTTCTGGTTTGGATCTTGTTTGAGTACCTTGCATACTTCTCTGTGAAAATATATTGCAATTTATCGGCAGTATCCCCAATTCAGACTCTTAAAGTTCCAAATACATTCTAGGGGGTGGCCGTGGCGCGATGGTTGTGTGCTCGCCTGTCGACCTCAATATAACAGGTTCGATTCCTGCCGTCGTCTAGTCTTCTTTAATTTCATTAAAAAAAAAAACCTTCTATAAATTGTCATCAATGGGATGCTGGTTTACTCATTACATGTTGTTTAGGCATAACACTAACAACATGTGATTGAGTTAAACTAGTATGCCCAACAAGGATGAAAAACGAATAAAATAATGCGAATTGTAAGGGACATACAAATAAGACACGGCAATTCTCCGCTTTAGTTCAGCCGCCTTTCCTGGAGATAAAAAATCTGAGACAACCACCTTCAGTCTCAGAACATCGTGCCTATCCTTCTTTCTCTTCTGTAACTTCACGACCACGCTGTGTTGAAACATTAAAAGGGTATTCATATTCCCTTGAGCGTGAGTAAATTATAAAAAAAAAAAAAAAAAAAAACATTAAATAAAGAACTTTCGCTTTTAATAAATTACTGTCCGTTATAGAACCAAGTAATTAAGAAGGGTCTTAACAGCTTAAAGTAAAAACTTAACTAACCAACTGTGTCGAACCCAAATGTATACGATTTATAAAATTAACAATTTGTCACGCCTTTAAGGTGAAACGTGATACTGACTGGAAAATAATATCCAACTTTATTTTGGATGTTTTGCAACACACAAAACTTTTTTTTAACTCCATTTTTTCTCAGTTTATTTTCAATTTTATTCGTTCCTAAAAATAAATGGGTCAATTTATATTTTCGAAACCTAAAAGGTGAGAAACATTAACTGAAGACCTTTTACGATATACACTTTCAAAAAGGACACGGCACCTAACACCTTAGATATCCTTAATTCTCATAAAGTATCCTACACACACACGGGGCATGCAGAGTAAATTAAGTGAGCCAATTTAATCAGTTTTTGCTTTTTAAATTGGATTATAAGTCCTTTTATTTACAAGAATCCTCTTTTTTTCATTAAAGCCAAATATTCACCCTTTATTCAGTCCTTTGTGTGAGAGTGTTTTTTTTTTTTTGTGTTCATTTTGTATCCTGCATACATTTTTATCTTTAGTAATTTTTCACAGGATGTTCAACTCAACAGCTGATCACACAGGATAAGGATAACTCATTCCCTTTCAAAAACACAGCTGGAAATGGAGAATTCCAATAAGTTTTTCTTGTTTGGCATTTTTTTTTTCGTTTGTTAGCGCCATTTGTATTTTGATGAAGTTTTTTTTTTTTATTTGAATTTGAAAAATCATACTGTTTCTGTTTGTTTTTTTTTCTCATTTAATTCTGCGGCAGCAACATTGAAAGGATTATCGTGTTTTTCTTTTCATGGTTTTTGTTTTTTTTTCCGCAGGAAGCAAAGCTGTTGTTTTGCAATTTCCAATACAATTCTACGAGTACTGGTTTTCCTCTATTTCCGGTTGAATGAAGACAAACCGGACTTTTTTTTACACAGCTAGATGCAGTTGGTTCGGTGGAGAATGGGGATACGGAAATACCTAGTTTTATTGTGGGTAATGGACCTTGCGGATTAGGTGCAAATATGCAGTTTAAGCTACATCAGCTGTCAAGTTAGTACTACCACTTAAAAATTTTAAAGATGTAATGATTGGATTAATTGTCGTGAAATTGTCGTAAATTTGTCTGGAAACGAAAAAAATGTTGCGCTTGTTTTTAAAAAAAACTAACTCCTGGTAATAATAACTTGACAGTCAAGTTAGCACTACCACCCCTCAAAAAAGAAAAGAATTGGTTCAACAGTTTAGTCTTTATTTCTTTCTTGGCCTCCTCTTTCACTCACTCAATCATAAGCTTTCGTGGAACTCGGTTACGGCACCACTCCGATGTTAAGTCCCAACGAAACACAATCACTGAATTCTCCAAGTTGTTGGTGCCGTCCAAAAACTTTGCGAATCCAAGGCCATATCTTGATCTTTTCACGATAACTATTTTTGAGAAAAATAAAAAGAAATTATAAAAAGTTGAAGTTACTATTCTGAGCTTTCTCTCGGCTACTCTACTAAATTTTACTATTACAAACTTATTCGAAAAAGGATCAAATATTTGTAACAAATCTTTCAACAATTTTAAGGAACCGAAGAAGGAAGGCAAATATTCAAATTAAACTGCCTCACGGACAATTTACTATTTGGTACACCTTCGTGCAGAAAATGGGGGTATTAAAGGAATAGCGTTTAGCGTTCCATTCTTTTAAGCTGGTCTAAAAGTAAGTTCCGTTATTTTTATTACGTTGATGTTCTCATATCCACTTTAAGTGTACATGTATGTTTCGTTCTGTTGTTGTTTTCAAATATGTAATGAGCTTCTTCGTTCTCCATGTAGATGGCGTGCGAGTCTCCAGCCCATGCGCTGGCGCTGACTCTAAACGGTCGAATTAATAAATATCTATTTTCTTATCCTCTCTGAGCTACTATCAAGCTCCATGAGGACAACGGACTCAAAATGTGGATCGAAAAATGAGAATGGTTTGGATGGAGGGGAAAACAGATATCGAGAGTAAGACTATGACTAAACAACATACTCGAAAGAAGGATTTAAGAACCGAGATTAAGAATGGTTTTTGTTGCGTTAAATCTTACCGTATCAACTGTTGGACTAAAGTATTGAAAAACTTCCGCAAGACGTTTGGGCAAGCAGCAGACCGGATGTTTTTTTTTTATTTCAGCTCGACTTTTCTTCCCTTGATTTTGGATACTTTCCCAAAAAGATGTTAAAAGTATTGCGACGCTGATCTAAGGGAATCCAAAGGTGCATAATGGGGTTATGGTTGGGGTGGCCAATTTAGTAGGTATGTTGTATGATTTAGATCGTTATCTCAATTTATATTTTGCGGTCCTGAACTGCTGTGGTCTTCCTTATACCAGAACCTTTAAAGCTGAAAATCATTCTTAGTTTAATATTTTTGTACCTCCCTTATGGATTAACCTTACCCACATATCAAAAGCTTAACCAAATAAAATAAAGCTCAGCACCTAAATGATTATTATTTTCAATTTGATTCTTTTGGTATTTTCGGAGTTAAAAAGGCTTTTCATGAAAAATTTTAATAACTTGACAATAAATTGGAAGAAAAATAAAAATTCCAATTTATTTGTCACGTGTCAGCAATATTACTGCAATTCATAACAATCAGCGAAAGAATTAACGGGTTATTTTAAATGGAGTGTTAACAAAAGGTATCATGTAAAAAGGTATAATGCTTTACAATTGGTTTAGAAAATATTTTTTTCTCAAGACCTGTTGCACTGATTTGAAAAAAAAAAATTCCGTGTAGAAAAATATCTAGCAACCATTTGGTTGGTAAGAAAAATTCCAAAAAATGGGAATGAATGGTACCTAGGTAGAAATGGCAGTCTAGGTCTGTGACGCAATTAGCGCTGAAGTGCGCCATTTTGATACCATGACTCGTGTGAACCTGTGAAAGGAACCCAAGTAACATTTTTCATCTCATAAGATGCTCCAAGAGTTCAACTAGATTAGTTAAGAGGAGCTAAAAGTAATCTTAAAGAATACTACGAGATTCTTTTAAAACTGTTAAAAGCCTTAAATGGCCTAGTTATGAGAGGCTCTTCCTACTCATAGTAGCAACAGAAATTTCTTTATGGGATGACAGAAGCACGTTTATATTAAAATGGCACTTCTAAGGCTCTAATAGAGATCGGCAAAATCCTATTATGAGAAAGCGTCTCTTCAAATAAGAGGTGATAAAAAGAGAACAGAATATTTGTTAACTTAATAAAGAATGAAACAAAATACTTTTTAAGTTTGTGTGTATACATGATTTGCTATGCCAACAAACTGTTAGGCTTGATATAGTATTTATTTTGTAAGTCTATCAACTATTATATTATACTCGTAATGGCGATGCATGATATTTATTATTTTGCACATATGGGAACCGAAATGTAAATGCGGTTGAAATTGTATCTACTAATTCTAACATTTTACGTCGAAAAAACACAAAGCCCCTTCAAAATAATGCATATTTAAATTATTTTATTTATAACTTTTATCGGAAATAGGGTTACCATATATTTCTTTGGTAAGCAAATAAAATCAAAATTAACTTTGAAATTTGTTTTGTTTTTATTAAGGTTATGGCCTTATGGGTCATTTGCTTGTGAGAGTAAATAGGAAACAGGAAAGGTCAAATTTAATATAAAATATTCCAAATTACACACTGAGAGTCTTATGCTGCATTTACAAGAGTACTAAAATCTCATATTCTCTCTAATTTTCTACTATTACTCTTGTCACAAAAAATTACTACTCGTGTAATGCAACATAAAGAATAAATTTTTTTTGTTAATTTTGAATGAAAAGATAGTAGTAGCAATAAAATCCCAAGATGTTAATGTATTTAGTTTAAATTGAAAAAAAGTTACACAATATATTTTATACTTTCTATGTAATCACAACAATGCTAAATGTAAACTTGAAAATGCCACCTAATAAATTTTAAGTCAGTGCTACAGCCAAGTTATTTAATCGAGATCATAATTTTTTAAGTTATGGTAACCCTCAAATGTACAGGCAACTACTTTCCTTATGTATAGGAATATGGCTGCTGCTGACGCGACACTAATGTCGTTTTTATTTGGCAATCCGGAAGCCTTCCGGACTCTTCTGAAAGTGCTCAATTGGGAAAAAATGACAGTTCTGATTCTGAAAAGAAGAGAAATTTGCTTCTAGATTTGAAATCAGAAGCAAAACCAGAAGCACTCACACATTCATATACTTAAACGTCAACCTCAACAGCTGTGATTTTTGGTATTCAAATTGTGCGAACCAGGGTTGGCTGAATTAACTACACTACATTTTCTACATGATTTACTATGTTTATATGAGGTGTTGAAGCGAGCTTGAAGCTCGCTTCGAACCTTTATATACCTGTATTGAGTTGAAACGATCTTCGTTCGACTCGATTCCAATCGCTCAGCGGTGTCGAGTAGAAATGTGAGTCGAAAATCCGACCCTAATCCAACTCGATCTTTCGATACTGCATATAAACGTAGTATTTAACTACGCGTAGTTTATTGAAGAAACTACATGCCTAATTTACTACAATTTGTTACGTCTGCTACATATGTATGTAGTTAATTCATAAAAAATCAATATAATAAAGAAAAAAAAAAAAAACAATTTTGAACTTTTATGATCTAATGAAGGTTTGTAAAAAAATAGTTTTATTTACCATAAGGATGAAGAATTGTAGGAATAACTGACCGTTTAATTTAAAAATTCAAATTTCAAATGCATAACTGACAGTTAATTGACAGCAATGCTACAATTTCTTACATTAACTACAATTAACTACATTTAACTACATTAACTACATAAAATACGTAGCAGACGTAACAAATGTAGTTATTTCTAAAAAGTGACAATTCGGCCAACCCTGTTTCAACAAACATTTTTCTTGATTTTGATTATTGTACGCATTTGATGTTTCACATATACAATCAAACAAAACTTCAGAATAATCAGAAGCAAACAAAAGTGTTCAATTGGGATTCCGGATCGGAGAGAGATTCCGGATTGCCAAATAAAAACGACATAACTCTTCTAGTAACATCTTTATTCTTTCTATAGGATCTTAGACGCTTCTTTATGATTTATATGTGTACTTACGTGCGAGTGAGAGGAGAATGTTGACATCAGAAAACTGAAGTTTGTGAATAGTTGTGCTTGTTGCATTAAGGATCTTATTAAGATCTTACTGCAAAGCTTATATTCTTTGAACTCCAAATTGTTTCTTGATATAGGAGATTTAAACTCAAATTCTTTTAGAATTTTCAAAGTGGTATACAAATAACTTTACTCTTAAATATGACTTGTTATGCGATTATTTGGACATATTTAGAGCTCAGTTTTCAGAAAGGGATTCTTATAAGACTATAAGTTTTTATAATCTAACTACAAGAAGAGAAAATAGTTTTGCTATAAGATTTAAGTTCTTTTAAGCTGGAAAAGTGTTTAACTCTTAAAATAAAAGTTTTATGACATCCAGTTGAGTTTCATAGCAAGATAAAGGGTTTTCCAATAAGAGGTGTTATTTTGATATTCAAAGAAAAATGGCATTTTTGAAGATAAATGATCGGATGTTTATTTCATTATAAAGAGGAAGGTATGCCGTTAATAATGGAACACAACATCAGCCAAATGGCCGCCAAGACCACGCTTACAGGACCATATCCTTTTCATGAAATTTTCCATAACCAAATCGCAAAGTGGCTGCCCTATGTCCTCGATAGCCTCACGAATTTCATCTTTGAGGTCTTGAATCGACGCTGGGCTGTTGGCGTAGACCTTACCTTTCACGTGGCCCCAAACGAAGAAGTCGCAAGGTGTTAAATCACAAGATAAGGTCTACGCCAACAGCCCAGCGTCGGTTCAAGACCTCAAAGATGAAATTCGTGAGGCTATCGAGGACATAGGGCAGCCACTTTGCGATTTGGTTATGGAAAATTTCATGAAAAGGATATGGTCCTCCTTTAAGCGTAGTCTTGGCGGCCATTTGGCTGATGTTGTATTCCATTATTAACGGCATACCTTCCTCTTTATAATGAAATAAACATCCGATCATTTATCTCCAAAAATGCCATTTTTCTTTGAATATCAAAATAACACCTCTTATTGGAAAACCCTTTATTAATACTTTAGTATAGCAATGGGATATAAAAGAGTTGTATGAGAGTTTTTTTCAGATTTCAAGAGCTAAGCTCTGGAGAGTATGTTAGTTGGGAATTGATATAGGAAATTGTTGACATTCTCGCGGAGTCATCCAAATTGGACTTAGTTCAAAAATATGATGTAGTAGGTTTTGCTGTTTCTTATTGTGTGTTTGCTTTAGTACAATCTCCGGAAACTTGACCACTCACTCAATCGGACCAGCACACTGATCCGACACGATCTACACTGTATCAAGCTAGGCAGCTTGTTGATTTGCACTGAAAAAGTAGTCAATGCGATTGATTATAGCCCTCAGATCCCTAGCTCGGGATCTAAAGAATCAAATAGAGGGCACATCACAGAAGTAACCGAAGTTCATCCTAGAGCCATTTCGTTACGTTGAAAAAAAAATCAAGTCAATATCAATATATCGTCAAAAAACGCCCTTCCTAATGATTGTGCACTAAATTTGGCCAGAGGAAGTAGAGGAGTATAGAGCATTTGCAGAGGAAGTAGAGGACTGTTTCCTTTTCCCACTGGTTCCCACAGCTAGGACAGCTGTGAGGACCAGCCAAGAATGCTTGGCTTCGCTGCATGCTCTTCTATTAGCCAATATCCGCTACAGTTAGCTACGTTACTGGTAAAGTCTTGCCTGGGTCTGCATATCAGATCAAGTGCTCAAGATTTAATATAGGTGGGGCAAATCTCTCTAGATATAATGCAGTAAGTTAAACTGCTCCACTTACGGTTTGAATCGATAAGAAAAATTCTGTCTTCATAACTCCGAGTGCAATGTTGTCTCTTTCCGCAAGTGAGTTATGAAAGGCTTATCCTTGCCTGGCCAGCTCGGCCGCCCATTAAATAGCATTAATGCCACAATGACCCGGAACCCAAATAAGAGTGACATTGCGGTTAATATTGAGAGTCACAAGTTCATCTCAGCATTGCTGGACTAATTTGGAGTATGATGTTGCAGAATAAATGGCTTTAACAGCAGCCTGGCTGTCAGTGATAAGCCGTATTCCGGTTAAGCTTGAATGACACTAGAAAAGTCGCGTGGTCTTACCGACCTAGATATATCCAAACTCACAGAGAAGTTTCCTGAATCAACACCACAACCTATTTTTGTGCCAACAGTATAGGTAGTTGTGTCGAAGTCTTTCGTCACGACGTCATCATCACAGTCCTTTCTTGATTGAAACATAACCTTAAAATCTTTATTTTTTATAATTCACACGCGATCAAGGGTTTATTTAGGACCCTTATAATGTTAAGCACAGCACGGGCGATGCCTATTTTAGGAGTGCAGAAGTCAGTGGGAATCGTAAAGATTTCTATTGGAGTCAACTCATTAATATGGCCGTAGTCATAAGGTTTGGTAATCCAAGAGCTCGATTCCTTTACTCTTAATGTACTGCAAGATACTGGACACTTAATGTGTAAATCAAGTGTTAAAAGGTACAGACAAAAGCTTAAGGTCGGTTGAGAAACATCTTAGAGCTTAACCCCTGTGGTTCCAACGCTAGAAGTTCGCTGTACATTTTTCAGTTTATCGATGTTATACGCTTTGGTAAACGGGGGCCACCATACAATCAAACCATACGTGAGCGGTCACACCACGACTGTGTATGTCCACAAAATCATCTTAGATTGAAGACCCCACTCTATACCAAATGTTTTACTATAGCCCTAGAGAAAGCTATGAAGGCCTTTTTACCTCTTTCTTTAATATGCAGTTATCTGTTCAACTTAGGGTCTAGAACAACACCTAGATATTTCGCAATGGAAGAGAGCAAAAGCAGAAGCGTTCCGCCATTGAGACGAGGTATCAATTGAGTTTTGCTTTGGCTAACACTTAGTCCACAACTCGTGGTCCAGAAAAAACGTTGGAGCTTCTCCACTTCATCGTATGTCCTACATCCCCATACTTGGCAACTGTAGCACATTACAGAACACATGACTGTTTCGTAAACTCGGTGCTTGGCTGATGACGGAATATCTGTTATATGGTATATGTCTTGCCATGATGCGTTGATCCCTGCAGGCAAGTGAGTGACTATGCCATCTAAAAAAAATTGCAAATAGTATGGTGCTAAGGACACAGCCCTGCCTTACTCCAGATAGAGCCTCAAACCATTTCGATGGGGAAAAACCATCCCAAACCATCTGCCTTGTATTGTTATACATTCTAACTTCTCAGAACTTTAATGATTTTTATTTATAATCCTTTTTGTGTTAGTTTAGGAAATAAAGCGTTTCTATCAATAGAATCGAATAAAAAAGTAGAGTAGATATCATATGTTTCATGACAGAACGTCTGGCAAGTCAACAAACAACAATGACGTAAATGCATAACTTATTTTACAGGCAGAAGAAGAAGACGTGCCTGCCGTCAAAGTTGGAAGTCGTTCTGGTCCCACCACAAAGCAGAGTCAAGACGAAATCGACTCACCAGAAATACCTCAAGCATCTAGTCACAAGCCTGCAGAAGAAGTGAACCTCGATGTTGCTAAAGAAGACATAATTTAAATCGAGCCTTCTGCTCCTGCCGAAGCCAAAGATGTGAATCTCGACGATGTAGGTCTACTGTGATCGACGAAGTCAGAACGCTTCTAGTACGTCGCGGATCTGACTCAGTACAGCACATTGATTCCAAATTTGCCGATGTTGTTCGCTCAGGGACTTCAAGGAAAGGCGGTACCCGAAAACTAACCAGAGAGTAGTTCTACAAACCATTATATAACGTTGAAAAGGTTCTTCGAACATGGATGGTGTACTCGCCTTTGAAGTAATCCTTGTATTGTTTCTGTTGCAAGCTGTTTGGCAATTCCGGCTCGAACTTCGCATCTGAAAAGGATTCAACAAATAGTGGAAGCTAAATCCAAGAATCGGAGACTATGAGAACAACCTGGACCATGAGCAGAGCTTCTTGAAATGGAAGGAGTTGAAAGATCGCCTGAACCGTAGAGCAACCATCGCATCGATCAGAATCAACAAGAAGTTTTCAAAAGTGAGGAGAAGAAGTGGAGGAATGTACTGTACCAGTTGCTGAATATTATCCAGTTCTTAGCCAAACACAATCTGGTCTTCAGAGGACATCGAGAAGACATTCGGGGAGATGATAGTGGCAATCGCGGGAACTTCCTGGAGTTGGTGCACCTCCTAACTAAATATGACCCTTTTCTAATGGAACACCTGACAAAGATAAAGCTGAGAGCAAGAGTCCCAGTTTCGTATGTATCTCCAGAAACCCAGACTGAATTGATAAACTGACTGGGACAGCAAGTTCGATCCACCATCATCTATCGCATTCTAGAAGCTAAATATTATTGCGTACTCTTTGACAGTACACCAGAACCAGACATCTCCCACAGAGACCAAATGAACCAGGTTCTGCGAAACGTACATATCGAAGGAGAAAAGTTCGCCGTGGTAGAATCTTTCATCGATTTCTTCGAACCAAAAGGAAAAAATGCAAAAGATCTCAGCAACGATATAATCGCGAAGATAACATCAGACGGACTGGACATACAGAACTTGAGAGGACAGGCTTATGACAACGCTGCCACAATGTCAGGGATCCACAATGGAGTTCAAGCCCAGATTAAAGTACTGAATTCAAAAGCTACATTCGTTGCATGCACAAACAACTCACCCAACTTGGCTGGGCTACACGCTGCTTCTGAATCAGTGAATTCCGTGACGTTTTTGGGAATTTTGAAGAAGCTAATTGCTTTCTTATCTGTTAAAACGATTTTTTAAGTCTTGTAGGCAAAAGTTCATAAATTTCTATAAATCAGGCGGTAATTTTATGCATTTGTAATATTTTTGTTTAATTTTTTTAAATATTTTTTTGTTGGTTTTAAAAGGGAAATTCATTTTTTTATTTTGTGAAAACTCAATACTTCCAAATTTACAGTTTTTAACACTTTCTACAAGAAATAGAAAACATAACGTTAGTTTCATCTTAAAATAACAGTGCCCAAATGACAAAATGTCTATATTATCTGCATATTTAATTCTAGTCACATATAAAATATTTTTCATTTTTAGGTCCACCATCATCATAAAGCCCTTTCACTCTAAATTCTGCAGACGTGACACTATAAGTTGTGTAACTTTTCGCACACACTTGAAATGTCTACATTCTTTCACCTAAGTACCACAAATTTAATATCGTTTCAAGGGTTGTTGGTAATTTATAAAATGACTACCAAGTAAGTACCAACAAAAACAACCTAATGCTTCAACATGTAACCTCAGGCTAACAACACGCAGACGACGACGACGTCGACCATGTTGACATATAGCCAACAGTTTTGAGGTTTGTTCGCATACATAGACCCGAATAATATTTCGGAGGAGGTTCAGAAGAGAGAGAGAGAGATATATAAAATACGATGTGTGTATTGTATTTGGGTATTATTCGTCCTTCGAGCCATTTTTGTTTCATTTAATGATTTCACAAATTTGCAAACATTTACAAGGTGAATCGTATGTTTTTGGGTGGGGACCCTTCAACGTGTCAGCTTGCTGCATAGACAAAAACAAATAAAATACAAAAGGTATGCTTAATAAAATCACTTTAGGCAAAACAAGTTAACAATTTTTCGTCAACAGCAAGAAAGCTCACAAGAACTTGAATTTATTCCACTTGACATCAGAAGGTGTTATTTGGGTGTTTTGCCCGAAGTTCACTAGTCTGTCAAGCGAAGGACAACAGATTATCGTAAAACAGTTTTATAACTTATTTTGCAGTTTTTGATACAAAAGATGTTAACGTGGGGACAGAAAAGGGCCTACCAAAATCGAAGTCATCAGCATTCTTTCGCAGTGCAATGACTTGCAGAGAATTTACGAGTGTTACGAGGACTAGGAATTGGAAATAAAAAGATGTACTTCGATGATTACCTGACCTACTTAAGTAGAGACAATAGTAGTAAAATGCTCGACTAAATGGTCACACGTACTTGTACATATAGTCCAATTGGGTTATGGAGCCTTAAAACATTTTACAAATTCGTTTTTCTTCTTCAGAAACCTCAATCAAATGATTTGATCTTTGATTTATCTGCGGGAGTGGAAGCCACACTTTTCCTTTCTGACAATAATGTACGACATGGCGTACAAGTAATCATCTATAGGTTCTATAGGTTTTTGTAAGAGAGAGTATCGACTAAATATTTTGTTGAAAGGACATATCAAATAATAGATGAGTCATCGAAATGATGATTTTATGTTTACACTCTACCGATACATCACTTCCGTACTTAAAGAACACTACTTGCTGATAAGCTATCTGATCTTTCGACTTTGTTTTTCGTTATAAAAGGGTGACACTTGGTCACTTGCAAACATAATTCTTTGATGGTTCTTTAAGTACGGTTAGAAAGGAACGCAATCGGCAAATGTAAGTGCAATAGGCTAATATGTTGAATTATTGTTTTCATATCACAGAGCTGATACTTTGGACATTCAAGACCTGAAATTCGTTATTTTAAGGTTTAAACAATTTTTAAATTTTTGAGATCCTATTGAACCTTGATATCTGCCATGATGATGAAGACCACGATAGCTGCTAAAGTCGACAAGGAAAATATATTTTGCGGATTAGTTGAAAAGCACAGCCTCCTCCAGGAAACAACAACAGATAACGGCTTCCGACAAATCGACTTTGCTGCAGCTCGGAATATGGTAATAAGTAGCACTGAGTTCCCCAGGCGAAGGATACACAGAAACCTGACAATCTCCAGATGGTCGAACCGTCAACTAAATCGACCACGTGCTAATAAGCGCAAGGCACGCGTCGAACATCTTAGAGGTGCGAACTTTCCGAGGTGCAAACGTGGACTCTGACCACTTTCTTGTTGTGACAAAGTTCAGAGCCCGAGTGTCCAACGAAAAGAAAATGAGGACCGCCCAAAGGAAGAAATTCAATATTGCATGCCTTAGCACACCTGAGAAATCCACAGACTACAGTGAGCAATTGACCGGGAAACTCTCTACCGTACCCCCAGCCACAAGCGTCAACAACCAGTGGAGCCAGTACCGCGACATCATTAAGGAGGTAGCCGAGAAGAAGAATGTACTTTGCAACATCTTTATAATACTCCTGTCCTTTGAGAATCGATTGCGGAGTTCGAAATTAATCAACACGAAGACACAATATTATTGTGTTCATATATATGTATTTTATTTCAGTTAAAAGATAATACATACAGGTTTTCATTATTAAGTATTATTCGTATATTTGATTTACTTACCGCAGTTTGCACTTCCACAATCGTCTGACTCAAAGGTTGGAATTAAAATGAACCAAGTCAGTTCAAGAAGGCGCCTAAGAATTGTGAAAGGTACAACCTGCGGCGAGTAAGGGACAGCTATACAATCCAAAAATGTGAAAATCTCTACTAGATGGCGTGTCGAACAAACTGTATAAGTTCTGTTCGTGTTACTTATTAGGGCGTTCTTCGACAACTCCTCTGCACAAATCTGGGTCCAAGGGAGCCGTAGAAAATTATAGACCTCTTGCTAAATTTCAACTCATTCCTAAAGTATTTGAAGTAATCGTTAACAATAAACTTTATATATGAATTTTTGAATATTACAACAACAACTTGAATGAACTACCACCAAGTGGGTTCTTATTTGGCTGGAGTTATAGCTATTTCACGGTTGCCAAGCCGATCATCAGACTCCTTTATTAGTGGTGCTTAGCCTTTATACTATCAAGTTTAATCGAAAAACTTTTTGCCTTGACTGAGATTTGAACCCAGACTTAGCGTCGTCAGAAGCCAATGCCCTACGCATCACGCTACCGAGACCACATGATCAGGTCCATCCCAATTTAGGTTTTATCGTTTATCAATTATCACTTGAGGACTAGCGTTTTTATTAGTCATTCAAGTTTTGTTGTTGTAAAAATCTCAGTCAAGGCAAAAAGTTTTTCGATTAAACTTGATAGTATAAAGGCTAAGCACCACTAATAAAGGAGTCTGATGATCGGCTTGGCAACCGTGAAATAGCTATAACTCCAGCCAAATAAGAACCCACTTGGTGGTAGTTCATTCAAGTTGTTGTTGTAATATTCAAAAATTCATATATATATGAAGCTTCGCAGGTACACTGCATGTATGTAACCATACAAAAACCCCTTCAATAGATTTAAAACTTGACCAGAGTCAAATCTTTCATTAAAATCTCCCTCCTTATAATGTACAACGAATTGTTGGCTTATAAACAGAGTTCGGAGAAATAGAAAGAAACCGAATTTACAACAACAAAACTTGAATGACTAACTGACGACGCACATAGTTCAAATTTTTCACATTTATGCGGCCAAAAACATTCATCCACTTATATTCTTTGTATTGGGTTTTATATGACGAAAAAAAAAATAATTTTAATAAAAAAACTATTTTGAGGTAAATTTAGAAATATTTTGAGGTTTTTTAATTTATAATAATACCATTTAGATATTTATAATTATTGATTTAAGAAAATAAAATTTTTTTAACTTTATTTTTTTACTTTTTTAACAATTTTTCAGCTCACAAAAAATAATAAAAACAATAATTATTTAAACTTAATTCATAATACTCGGAATTCAATAACAAATTCGTCTAGTGGTTCAATGCCTGAATCGGGTTCGGTGTTAGAATCTGCTGGCACAAGCATATTTCTTGCTTCAGGGCAAAATGATTTTAAAATGGTTCGCTTTTTTGGCTTAAGGCTGCTTATGAGTGCATCGGAACTAAGTAATATATACATTCAAATTGCACTGTTCTCTTGAAAATGTCCTTGCAAAATTTTCGCGATATAAGCGAAATTGTTTATTGTGGGCCTCTGCAGCTTTCTCTGGTAATTGGCCTATTGGCAACAACAAGTTTTCGATTATGATTGCACCGTGTATCAATATTTTGTGCATTGTCAGAGTCATTGGGTGCCAATTATAAAGATTGATGTATAGCTGACCTGTACCTTTGACAAATTGGTCATATTTTTGTGAATCAATTTTGTGTCCACTTGAAATGGTTTCCAATATGACCTTTAATCAGCTACGAGCAACTAATTAGAAACGAAATCTCAATGAATGAAAATGCACCTGTAAAATCTAACGGTTTTTTTTTTAATTATTTAAATGTTAGTTTCTTGTTTACTTAGCTGTTGACTTCTAGAGTGGTAGGTTATGTGATATTGGTGCTTATACGAAAGAAATTTTAAAGGAAGTTCGAAGGTTCCGTTTAGCCACGACTCATTATTTTTCAAAAACGCCTCTTCTTTTCTATAGCATTTTGCCCATTTTTTCTTCAAAGTCGATTTAAATAAGGAAAATCTATGTTTCAAACTTTTTTATCATCCACAGTACTGCCATAGTTTGACAGTAAGCGATTTTCTAAATAATTAATTTTAGCTTCAAAATCTGGTAAATTTTGTTCTTTCTTAAACTCATAGAGGTACCTCCGACTCACAATTTTCACCCCTGATGTGCTCGGATTTCCAACAGCAAGAAAACACAATGATTGTTTCACTATTCAGAATTTTAATTTTTTTGACCGAAAATCTGTGCTCTCAAAAATGTCAATATTTTTGTCATCTGCAGTCTTCTGCAGCCAATTTTTATTACATTTGGAGATGAAAAGGTTATACTTCACAATTCAAAAAGAATTATCATCCGATCTAACGCGGAAATATAACAAATTCAATTTTGAAAAGTAAAATATGGTAAAAATATAGCCAAAAAAATACCCAAAGTTTAACAGCACTAAATTTTTAGAATCATGCATTTCAACGGAGCAAATTCTAATAAAAATAAGAAATCATAACTGAGTTATCGAAATCCATCACTATATTATTAATGACACACACAGAAACAGAAATATTGACCTTACAACTTTATTCGTCCTGTAAACTATATGTTAAGAAAAACGTGTACTGCGGTTAGAGATCAAGTTGAAATTACACGTATTTGCAAACGGTGTGCTTTTGTGAGGTAAAAAGAGTAAAATTAAAAACTGGGACTATTCTCCTAACGATCGACAAACTGTTTTTTTTGTTTACCGTAAGTTTACAAAATCGACTTTTGGCCGCATAAAAGCTAAATATTGACCTATGTGCGACGCTAGGTCTGGGTTCAAATCTCAGTCAAGGCAAAAAGTTTTTCGATTAAACTTGATAGTATAAAGGCTAAGCACCACTAATAAAGGAGTCTGATGATCGGCTTGGCAACCGTGAAACAGCTATAACTCCAGCCAAATAAGAACCCACTTGATGGTAGTTCATTCAAGTTGTTGTTGTAATATTCAAAAATCCATAAATATTTGAAGCTTCGCAAGTACACTGCATGTATGTAACCATACAAAAACCCCTTCAATAAACTTTATAGTTTAATTCGAAATTATATTTCCCAGCATCAACATGGATTTATGAGTGGAAGATCGAAGGCAACACTAATAATTTATCAATACAGTGAAAGCTCTACTTGCGGACAGCTCCAATAAGCGGACAGTTCCCTTAAACGGACACATTTTCGGGAACGAACTTCTTTTTCGAAAATCTCATACAAATAACTTTCCTATAAACGGACACTCTCATAAACGGACGCGGACACGTTTTTTTGCCCATTTTAGATAGAAAACCTCCCATACGCGGACACATTATTTTATTTAGGGATTATTTTTTCTCAAAAATGTAACTTAAAAGAACAGCAGATCTGTTCTAAGTACAGTTTATGTTTAATACGTAAGTGAATCTATAGAAAATCTCCTGTAACCGGACGCGAAGCTCTAATAACTGGACAGTGCGATGTTATGTTGAAAGGTTATTAGGGGATTTCCCGAGTTAGTTATTGGGGTAGTTGGTGTAATTTTGACAGGGTATGGTTCCCTTTTTTCATCGCGTTTCGTTTTTACACATGTCATTTCCTTTCCTTCAGCTACTCATTCATCACACTCAAAAGTTTTTTGTATACCCTTAATATGTCAGAGACACAGTGTGAGCAATAGGAAAAAAGGGAGGGGTCAGAAAGGAGGTGTAGGTGTACATTGGTTATGAATTTTTGAACATTGCAATGACTGCGAAATACAGAACGTGGTAAGGAATTCCACATTAGCGTAGTACGGCTGAAGAACGAATCTCTTTACTTCGCAGTAAGTCCGAAGTTGGGCTCAAGGTAAACTGATGGGCATTCCTAGAAGTGCGAATATAACGGTTGAATTGTTTAAGGGGAGGCATGCAGCTGGCTATTTCACTAGAGCATAGTCCGTTAAAATAACGGTAAAAAAGGGTGAGGCAAGAAAAGTTGTAAATTGCCAATGCATTGGGCAACAAAAACTTATTGGTTCGCGCTTTGGCAAAAAGGTTTGTTTTTTTTTTTCCAGCCACGACATGAAATATTTTAAAGCAAAGTTTTTTAGATTTAATATTGGAAAAACACAAGCTGCAGAGATTTCAAGAAATAAAGAAGATGTTCGTGTGAAAATGGCAAGGTAGATCGTAGATCCAATATTAATCAGAATTAATATGAAGTTAAAAAAAAAAGTTTTTTTTATTGCTTTCCCTTAACCGGACAGTTCTCATAGCCGGACAAAAATTGGGGGACCATGAGTGTCCGCTTATTAGAGCTTTCACTGTATTTACAAATGACAGTCTTAGTTGTTTGGAAATTCGCTTTCAAGTCGACGCAATTTATACCGATTTTTCAAAGGCGTTTGATCGTGCACAACGCAACATTCTTCAAACCAAGCTTGAATTACTTGGTTTTTACTCTGCTCTCCTTAAATGGATTAAACGCTATTTGGTTGGAAGTATGCAGTATGTTGAAATCGGGGATGTGTAATCAAATGAAATTAAAAACCTTTCTGGCATTCTTAAGGGCAGTCACCTAGGTCCACTTCTTTTTATTCTTTTTTTTTCAGTGATCTGCCAAATCATATTACTTAGTCCAGGTGTCTTCTGTATGCTGATGATCTACAATTGTTTAGCTGTGTAAGATCTCCATTATACCTATGCCAGTAAAATACAAATAGGCATAGTTGACTGGTGTAGTGAAAATGAATTATATTTCAATATTAAAAAATGGAGTATTGCAACATTTTCAAAAAAATTGAATCCACTTTTGTTTCGATTACAAAATTGGGAATCATTAATATAAAGATTTATGAGTCAAAAACAGCTTGGAGTTATCTTTGGCTCTAAAATGAGTTTTTCGCTTCAAATGGACCATGTAATTTCTAGAGCTAACTCGATGTTGGGCTTTATTTCTAGAAATTCTAAGTCTTTTGAAAATCCTTATACTCTTAAAACACCTTTGTATATCTTTTGTCAGACTTTTACTGGAGTATTGTTGTATTAATACGAGTATCTATAGGATTAAGGAGGTTCAGAAAATTTGTCTTACGAAAGATTTTTAGAAATTCAAGTTTTTCTTCTTATAAGACCAGGTGTACTTTAATTGATTTAAAACCTTTAGTGACTAGAAGAAAACTGTATTCGGTACTCTTTGCTTTCGATGTTCTGAATTCAAACACTGATAGTTCTGATTTGTTATCAATGTTCAATATTCATGTACCTTCCCGTAGCTTGCGACGTAGAGATGGTAATCTTCTATATGTTCTTTTTCATATTTTTATAGGTCCGTACGATCTCTAATTATTCTCCACCGTATTTCCATTTTTCATTCCTTGCAATATGACCTGTCCCTTTCATGAAGTCTATGACTCCTGATTTGTCAGTGTTTATTTCCAAACTGTCAAGATGGTAACAAATTCCTAGCTTAATTATCACTACAAGTAGTATTGGACGGTTTCAAATCTATTATCTACAAAATAAACGCTGGTGTGCCCCAAGGCTCCGTTTTGTCTCCGACACTCTTCCTTATATTCATAAATGATTTTTTGTCTGAAACTTCTAGTTCACTTAATTGTTTTGCCGACGACAGTACCATCAGCTTTTCATATTCGTTTTTTGATTCACAACCTTGTCCTTCGGATGTGGACTTCCAACGGTAGCGTACGATTAGCTCTTTAAGTTCTGATCTTAACAGCATTGTCCAATGGGGAATCAAAAACCAGGTAGCATTTATCGCTTCGAAAATTCAATGCTGTTTTCTGTTTTATTTTAGCAAATAAATTCATTCGCTACCCTGATAAAATATTGACCTCCATTCGCGAAACTGTTCCACTGCAACCATAATAAGATCCATTACCCACTCTTGTATACACTTTCCTGTAGATGGCGATAGCTAAAAATAAAGGAAAACTCACACATAAATTCCGTGCCCAAGTTCACGTAACCTTAAGCTTGTTATGCGAATTTGTGTATGCGAACATCAGCTGTGTTTATCATCTTATATTTACCCTGTGACTTGTGAACATTTGTTATCCTAAGCAAACATATAATCAATCTTCCCAGTGTTCAATGTATGCACAATGTATTTCGAACACGTAAACAATTTATATGAATATATTTTACCAGTTCCGGATATTTGAACAGATTCGCCAAACTCTCACTCATATCTTTATTTTATCTATAATCGATATCAATTGGTATTCATTTTCCAACTTATTCATATTTGCCCAGACTTTGCCCACGTTAAGTTAGAAAGTAAAAAGCTTCAAAGTGAATTCAATTTGCTTTATTTCTAGATTTTTTGTTTATTTTTTTAAATTTGTTTTATTTAAATAAGCCTCCTTTAATCAATCTGTATCCCAATAGCACTAATTTTTTCACTCTATCTATTCATCACAGCTTCTTCATTGAAAATTGTCATTCATCCGTTCTATTTGCACACATCTAAAACTTAATGATTCGTGAAGACTTTAAGCTTGATGTATAAAACAATCTATATTTTGACACACACAAAAAAAAAAGGGAAAAAATTGATGTGTCCAGTATAAATTTATCATTTTTTTTTGTCAACAAAAAAATGAACTCCGACACGTGAATTACAAACAAACAGAATAATAAGGGATACAGCGCCAGAGGACTTTCATGGTACCCCATCATTTCTCGTTTCTCCATCACCTTAGTACTGATTACCGACATTAACTGGAAGAATTCATTGGGTTTAACATTTATCCTCGGGGTAGGGTCTTTTGACTATCAAGCGTGAAATTTCATTGATGGCCAATACGGGGGGTTAACCAGAAATAAAATTAGGCCTTTTATCGATGGGATACAGTGATGATGGACGCAAATAATATTTCAAAACCCGACATCAACAATATTTCATGGCACGGTGTTCGAATCAGCATTATATTGATTTGAACTTTCTAAAAAAAAAAAAAAAAAAATAACAAATGAACATCACGCCCAAAGTTAAAATAACCTTTAGCTTCATATTTATATTCCTTCTGCTTCTTGGTATTCAAGGTATTCTTCCGATACACGGAGATAAAAAGGCATGTTTTGAATTCAAAGACTTATTTTTGAGCAGAGCATATTGATACTGAAAAAAAAAAAGATGGGGGTTGAATTCAATTTGGTATCTAATTGCTTAACGAATAACGAAGTTCAAGGATTGAGAAAGACATCCATAACCATGGATTGAAACAGTTCTAAGCGAGTTCCTCCTTTTTGAGACATGAAAATAATAATTGTGTGAAAAAACGTTCATTGAAAAATCCTGGGGGGTCATTCCGTAATTTTTTAAACGATAATCGTCAAAACGATAATCGTCGACGATATCGTCCATGATTTGCTTCACGTAACTCGACTACTATCGTCTCGTCTATTTATTTATTTATTTATTTGAAGGCGTTCACATTAAGAAGTACAATCTTATAGATAGTGATGCTTAAAGATGCATTTAACAATTTAAATTCAAGCTGTCCATTTATAATTAGGAAAAATAGTACAAATAGATAAAAGGAGAGGAAAAAAAGAAAAAAAAAAAAAAAAAAAAAGAAAAAGAAAAAGAAAAGGAAAAAGGACAAGAAAAAGAGAAAATAGCATACAAAAATTATCCAGTGTTTTGAGTGAAAAATGACCTAAGCTCCAACCTAAACCTATTGGTGCCACCGAAACCACGAACATGCCTTGGTAAAGAATTCCATAAGCGAATAGAGTTAACAAAAAACTGCCGCTCAGATGTAAGACAAGAGAAACGAGGTTGGATAAGCTGACGAGATCTCATTGAGGTACTATAACGTATCTTGTTAAATAGGTAACTAGGCTGTTTAGTTTGAATTATATTAGAGAGCAGTATAAGGGATCTGTAACGAATAAGATGATCGTATGACATATTATAAAGTAGTTTGGAGAAGTGAGAAATCCGATCGAAACGTCTTACGTTAAATACGTAACGTGCGATGTTGTTAAAAGCGATGTTAAGTTTTCTCCTGCTAATAGAATCGCAATTTCCAAAAATTTCACAGCCATAGTTAAGATTAGGAATAATGAGTGTTTTTGCCAATAACATACGTGTTCTTTGAGGGGTAAATTGGTGGGACATCCAGAGCTGGCGAAGTGTTCCATAGACTTTTCCAACAGCTGTGTTGATATTATGATTATTCCATGTCAGTGTCCTATTAAAAACGATTCCTAGATTTCTTGTGGTTTCAACATATTCAATTTTTGAGCCCTGAAGGGAGATTTCAGGGAAGTAGGAAAGGTCTAATGGTTTCTTGCTTATGACTATGCATTTTGTTTTTAGTGGGTTAATAAAAAGCCCATTCTTTTCAGACCAGGGGGATATCTTATCTAAATCAGTATTAATTGTATTTGCGCAGTCCTCTAGCAAGCCAAGGGGGCAACTCTTATACAATTGGACATCATCGGCGTACATTTGTACCTAAGAGGATACTAAAGCGGGAATTTCATTAACATATAATGAAAATAATAAAGGTCCAAGTATGGAGCCTTGTGGAACCCCTCTACTATTAGATAGAAAGCTAGAAATTTCATTACCTAACGAGATAGCTTGTGTTCTAGACGTCAGATAAGATGACATGAGTTTAACTGCAGATATTGAGAAACCAAATAGCGTCAAAAGTTTGTTACAAAGGTTGGTATGGTCAACCGTGTCGAAGGCCTTCGAAAAATCCAGTAAAACCAAAAATGTTATTTTGTCCTCATCCATAGACTCTCTAATATTGTCCACAACGTCAATAACTGCAGAGATACAGCTATGGTGCTTCCTAAACCCAGATTGCATTGGTGAAAGCAAATTATTGGTATTGATGTAAAAGTTAATTTGTTTCTGAAGCACTCTCTCAAATACCTTAGATAAATAAGGGAGTATGGAAATGGGCCTTAAATCTTTACTAGTAGGACTCTTACGAATGGGTATAATTTTTGATTTTTTCCATTGAGGAGGGTAGAAACCAGTGGTTATAATAAAATTGAAAACATGCTCAAGTGCTGGGAGAAGTATAGGCAGGATAATTTTGATAAATTTTGGATGAATTTCGTCAAAACTAAAAGCATTTGATTTGACAGATAGCAAACATTCAACGATCTCAGAACTGTCCACACAAGAGAATTCGAAGGTGCCAGTTTGGGAAAGTTCATGTGCAGCATTCGAATAAAAAGGTAAAACATTCAAGTTAGGAAAAGGAATAGTAACAAAGGTCTTATTTAATTGGTTTATGTCCAGGCCATTGTCAACATTTTGTTTAATTTTACCCACTCCCAATTCTCTAAGGCTACGCCAAAGCTCGCTACCTTTCATTGATGGGTTAATTTTTATTTCATAAAATTTCTTCTTGGCAAGCTTAATTTTGGTTACAGCTAGATTGCGCAAAGAACGATAGGCCTGCAAATGAGCATCTAATCTGTAACGCTTCCAATCACAATATGCTCGGTTTCGTCTTTCTATAATTTGCCGAATTTCAACAGTGAACCAAGGGCATTGACCATGCCTAACACGTATAACTTTTAATGGCACATGTCTATCAAAAAGAACACGGATATTATGATTGAGAAACTGAACTTGATCATATACAAACTCCATATAAAATACACGATTCCACTCAATACTTCGAGCTTCCAATTCCAAAAAATTATAATCAATGCTCAAAAAATCTCTGTATTCATAAGTTAAGTCGGGACAAACAACCGAAAAATCAAAAATTAAATATATTAGATCATGTTTTGAGAAAGCAGGGACTGACAACTTGTCATAAAAAAGAACGTTGGTAGGGTCATTTACAAAAAATACATCTAAAAGAGTACTCGAATCTCCAGTAAAATGTGTTGCAGTACTAGTGTTCACTGGGTACAAATCAAGAGACCTCATACCTTCGATCAGGACCGGCCCGAGCTAAATTAGAGCCCTGCGCAAGCTTTATCAGTGGCGCCTCTCATGTGCATTGGATTGGCGGAAAAAGTCATTTCCTCATTACCCAAGGGGTACCCTTTGCAATGCGTTTTTTTAACGAGGGATCCCCAAGAGGCCTATTCCTAGATAATACTTGTATTTAATTAAAATTAATATGATTTTTATTAAAAACTAAGAAATCAAAAATATATCACAAAAATAATAGTAAAAAAATACATCACAAAAATTTAGGAACTGAAAAAAGTATTTCTTGAAGTAAAAAATATTTAAAAACTAATTCAAAAACATAACAACATACAAATAAATAATGAACTCATTAATTGTTGCTCATGTAGGAAATAATAATAAGATTATTATTTTAATAAAAATAAATAGAACCGGCTATATTTACTTTTCTGGCTTCTGTTTTAGCAAACTCCAGATCATCATAATATAATGACTTGACAAGCCCTTTCTCTATAGCCATGATTGACTAGTCAACTTATCTTTCCTGAGTCTTTGGGGTCCTGAAGTGGGTTTTTATTAATTTTAGTTTCAAAAAACTATTATTTGAGGAAACTGTGATGGTATTTATAGATTAAGAGCTATGGCTTCAGCTGATTGCACGTTAGTGAATTGTTCTTCTGATCGCATTTCCACTAGAGTTTTTAGTAGCATATTTAGTAGATAAATTAGCAGACGGAGTTTGTAAATACTTACTAGTTATATTGGCGCAAAATTTTAAACAGCCTATTATTAAGGTATTAGCACAGATACTATAGTTCCTCTATTATTAACTCTATTATCTGTGGTATTAGTATGATACTACTTAACAATTTGCTAACTTTATAGTAGTTTACTAACTCATTCTTAATTTTAAACATTTTCTCACTAGTATCGTACTAAAAGAATTTCCTTAATAAATTGCTCTGAACACACCTAAAACAACGACATTTCGTTTAAAAAAATAAGTACACGAACCTTTTTTGATGTCTGCAAATGTCAAAGTGTCATATGAAGCTAGCGCGATACTAAAAAAATAAAGTAGGTATTCGATGATTTTAACTTTAATAAAAGGGTAGAGAAGTATGATGCTACGAGTATATTCGATTAAAATTATTGTTTTAACCTAGTATCATACTAAAACAGCTTTAGCATCGTACTAATTCAATTAAAATTTTGCGCCATTATTTTTTTCTTAAATATCAAACAAGATTAATATGCAACATATAAACTTTAAACTAAAATTTTACTTCCTAAGTACAGCATGTTTCTATTCTCAACGTTTCCAGCCTCAGATATTTCAATAAGAGCTTCATATTATAGCTTCTAAGATTTTGAATGGTTTTAAAGCATTTAGTCTACTCCCATCTGGTTTCAGAAAGGGGTTTTAAGGTCAAACCAGCGAATTTTTTTGTATATATGTATGTCCCAACGCATTGTTGAACCTGATACAAAGTTTTATATGCATTGAGCAATGTCAAAAAACTTAACAGCTTCCAATGAACAGCAAGCTGAATCATTAAAAACCAACAACAACCAAAAGGAATGCAAGCAGCCTGAACAAAATAAGCTCTTGGTTCAAAACACTTAATTTTGTTTTGAACACCAGCCTCTTTTCCTTTCATGTTTGAACCATTATCATAACCTTATACATACTCGTATACACTACTGGAATAGTAGCGTAGCAAGTTTTATTGTCAATATACCTAGATTCCCTATCCTTTCTTTTGTTTTGATTTTTTTTTACCATAATACATAGACAAATAACTCCCTATGGGAAGTTAATAAAGTAATTAGACCAGTCAAAAAATCCCTTTTTTAAATGTAAACAATAACTGGCAAGAACAAAAAAATAGAGAAAAGGAGAAATTGAATAAAACAGATTCACTCATTAACGACAAACCTCAACATTAATCATCGCATCATCATCACTCAAGTATTTCCATATTTCAACCCTTTGTCTCATTCTCGACACACGACAGTGATAAAATTTCACTCATAAACAGAGGCCAGTGTCAAACTAAAACATAGTACAAGAAACACTCAACCGGAAGAGTTTAAATTCCTAGACGCAACTTTTAATTCTGCGCACTGAGTATGAATTTTGTACCTCAGAATTTCTGTTTGAGTAACATTGCTGACTTCGATTTCATATAGAAGAATTGGCATCGTGCTCATGTTATCAACTTGCAAACTGGTAACTGTCTGTATTTGCTGTTGAAATTCTGTTTTATGTTACATTGCATAGGGGAGGGATAACAAAATAAAATAAATGCCTTCACTCATACACGCGATAGTGAATGTGAAGAATAACGTAACAAATATGTAGGTATCTGTTGTTAAGCGAACAAAATTGTGCACTTTGTAAAGATTTTGAGATGTAGTTTTTTTACTGTGGGAATGGGGGTGTGTATAGAAAATTAAACATCGACTAATTTTTGGAAAAGTAGATATGTATCTATATATATATGTATATCTGTCTTTAAATTCAAAATCAGCTGTTAATTATATAATAAATACCAATATTGGAGTGAGATATAAAAAGAAATGAAACTTAAAAAAGATGGTAGGTAATAGTTATGAAGTAGTGGCTTTTTTAACGCTTGCCCAAGGCGCCTTTTGAGTTCAGCGCCCTGCGCATTTGCACAGCTTGCACGTATAGCTTGTCCGGCCCTGCCTTCGATCATATTTATTTCCGTTGAAAGGTTGCTATTCAAGTCGCCACCTACAATGATTTTTGGATAGTTTAAAGAAATTGATTCTAAGAGTACAAAAATGGGAGAAGGATCAATGTTTCTGTTGGGCCTATAGACAGATCCAATAAGAAGATTACCAGATGAAGATTTAATTTCTACGAAAACATAATCAACTTCACTCCCAATCATAGATTTACACTTCAAAAAACATTTCAATCCCTTTTTTTCTGTCCCCACGAAAAATGTTATATCCATTCACCTTATACACTTCATCGTTGAAACGATCAGAGAACCAGGATTCTGAGACACAAACAACATCAACCGTAGAACCTTCAAAAAGATCTCTTAACTCATCAAGCTTAGGTAACAGACTCTGCGTATTCATATGACACACCCTTAAACCAGGTTTTTGGTTACCTAAAACTCTGATCATTGCTCGAGAGATTCCATTAACTCCGTCACTCATGGAATTTAAAAAATTATAATTCGATTGCATAGCAGTTATAAATTAATAAAAACAAAGGCAATGACATGAAGCAAGGTACAAATGACACCAAAAACATACTCAGAGGATAGGCTAAATTTCCAGTCATATTGGCTAAATAAAATGAGAGAAAAAAGGAGGAAAAAGAAAAAAGTAAGAAATAGAGCATAGTTTATAAGAAAAATATTTTTGAACAGAAATTATTTAAGCAAGTGAACTGAATAAATTAATGAAACAATACAATTTTTTATAAAAGGGAGAAAAAATATAAAACTTTATAAAATTTTAAGTATAATGAAAAAGAAAGAAAAAAAAAAATTAAAAATGTTAAAATAAAAAGTTTGAGAACAACTGATCATAAAAATTTAAAGCTGGAATCATCTTTGGAGGCTGGCAATATCATATAATTTTCCGATGTCATCTACTTTGGCTGCTTCATCGTTAGAGCGATGTTTGACAAATACCCCTCCACGCATAGTAAACACCGAAAAAAGATGTTTTTGTTTTTTTAATTGGAGTGCAGTGTGAAGTAGGTATTCTGTTAGATATTTTTCTTTGTAAGACACTCGCGCAAGTAAACAGGAGATTCTGAGCTTAATCCAAAGTCGTTTAAATTTAATTGTTTGTTATGTTGTTTTCGGTATCGTGCAACAGATGTTAAAAAATAATTTCTATCATAAGCCGTTTGAAATTTTATTATTATAGCGGAGGTATTATTATTTTGTCGTGTGTGAGTGCGAAAAATATCATTTGCTGGCGGTTTAATGTTTAACGCATGGCATAAATGATTGAAAAGGGATTTAATGTTTTCATTATTGATCACAATTCAATAGAAAACAATACAAAATGTCAATTTACAGTGGAAACTCAATCACTCAACTACAGTCATCTAAGAACTTCAAAATTAATGCAAGACGATACCTATTTAACTATCGTCCAAACGCTATCGTTACGGAAGTTACGGAATGACCCCCCTGAAAATTCTTGAATATTTTTCCGAATTTAAATTAAATAGTTACATTTTAGTCGAAGATTGCCAAGCACATGAACATTTTATTTTGTGTTTTGAATAGACACACGCCGCCGCCGGCCGCGCCGTCGCGTCGATGAGCAAATTTATTTAAAAAAACATGGAACTAAAAGGATTATGACTGCCCTTAAAATGTTTGAGCACCCTAGGAGCGTTTAGGAAAGTTGGAGAGAATTTAAAAGCACAGCACATTAGCTTTAAATGTCTGAATATCGTAATGGAAGTGAAAAATCGATCTGTGTAAGGCATTCCACATTCGTAAAGTACGGATAGAAAACAATCTCTGAATTTAACGGTATGTTTGAAGTTGGGTCTAAAGGTGAGGAATTCAACTGGCAATTTAACTAGAATACTGTTCATACAAATTACCATCAAATAATGAGAGACAAGAAATCGGCATTGCGGCGATACTTGAGAGATTCATATGGTTCTGATGTAGTTCTAACACCTGTCGTTTTTAAAGCCCTTTTTGGATTTTATTCGAGAGACTTAACTGGGTTATTGAAGAGACTGATTTGGGTGATTGAATCAAGTGTAAGGGATATGGCGATTATACGTAAGCTTTGGATGGACGAATATAGGTCTAATAGACGTCGAGTATTTGGTTTTTCCACACACGGTGATCTAGGATGGACATACCGCAAGCTGGAAGCCGTGGCAACTGCCGAAGAGAGCATTGAATTTTTGAAGCATTAACTTGTACGCGGCTTATGGTTCCCCATTTGACAATGAAATCCAGATTAGAATTAAATGAGCTTATCATACGTTGAAGTTCTAAATCCACATCCGAATGAAAAGGATGTGAATCTGGAAACGAATATGAAAAACTGACAGTACTGTCGCCAGCAAATCAAATTTTATATGTAGATTAGAAAATTTAGACAAAAGTTCATTGATAAATATGAAAAAAAGAGATGTAGAAAAAATGTAGCCCTGTGGCACACCAGCATTTATTCTATGAAACTCAGACTTAAAACTGCCCAATACAATTTAGATGAATAGGTTCGAGGGGTGGTTTCTAATCAAACGAAGAAGAGATTCCTCAATATTAATTCCATGCATTTTTGATAAGACGACTTGATGCCAAACCCTATAAAATGTTTTTGATCAAGTGCAATTTCTCGAAAGCGGTGTAAAGACTTGTGCCACGGTTTGATAAGATAAGCCATCATATCATATAAGACATCATATCACTATTGGACCTATTGCTAGGAAGGCCGTAGTGAAGGTCATTGAGAGGCTTTGGTTCTTCGACATATTTCTTGAGCTGGTAATTTATCGGCGTTTCCATGACCTTGGAAAGAAGGGATGTAAGTAAAAATTGGACGATAGTTAGAGTGGGAAGAAGATTCGCCTTTTAAGGAACAGGCTGGCCAAAGGCTGTTTTCTATCCACTCGAAAAGCGACCATTAGAGTAGGACAGAAGAAAAGCTTCCACAATAGCTTTACCAGCGTAGAAGAACACCAGTTTTCGCTTTTTCTTGTGAGCTCATATAATTGTCATTGAAAACCAGAGTAGGAACTGAAGACGAAGTAGTAATTCGTACGTTTATTTACAAATGACCAAACATTTTTACTACTTTTGGGGCTTTGCAGTATTTTTTGACGTATTTTTTGGTCATGCCAAAATTCGGGATAAAATTTCTCATTCCGAAACGAATTAAATTTGTAACCATATATGCACTGGAGCCCACGTCAATATCGAGGTGAGCCCGTTCCACTTGGATTGCTCGAATAGCTAAAGGCGAATTATTTCTCTAAAACGACATGAGAAATTTTGTAGATCACATTATTTGGATGTGGCTAGAAGTGATAATACACTTTGCTATTTATCAGGTTCAGACGTAAGCAACAAGTCTAGAGTGATGGCGGATTGACCTGTAACGTCAGGTCGTCGAGTATGCTCATGAACGAGCTGAGTAAAGTTGCTTAGCTCAGAAAAAATATCGAAATATCTTCTTCGGGTGCTGTCTGACCAGGATAGCGCAGCCACCAAAAATTGTGTATCTACATTGAAATCGCCCGAAACATCCATATTACTATTTCGATAATAATGAGCAATTCCCTGGATTGAATCGAACGGGGCATAGAATTTATTAGAAGTTGAATTACTTTCCAAACTCGGGCTGCGATAAATAAAGCATGTCTAAATGATCCACATATCAACAGCGAATTCAAACTCCATAAAATTCAAGTTTGTATTTAAACAAATGCCATATTAACTTTGAAGCTGATAAGCAATGGCCATGAGTGAAGGAAAGTAGCACTAAGCTATAACCAGGCAGTGTGAATTCCGTGCGATCAGAATTTTCGTCCATCTAGGCTTCGCAATTGAATTATGTATTGGCGGTATTGTACTGCGACCTGTAGATCTAGTGTGCCCCCACTTATAAATGGATGAACTTGCTCATCTTATAGTTCTTCCTCCAAATCAATTGATCTTAGGAATCTCAGTATCTGGGGCATCTTTTCGGAGAGGATAGGTCGCTCTCTTCCACTTGGTATTGTCCCAGATGGTTTTGCCTTTGGTATGTCATCTTCCTAGTATTTGGTCCAGTGTTTCCTCATGCATGTTGCTGAGTCTATATGGAACACTGCTTACCATACCAAGTAAACCTAGGTGTCTTCTAAGTTTCTAGTGTCCAGTAAAGATACCTGATATTATTCTTCGGTTTTTCCTACTTAGGTTTATGCAGTTTTTCGAAACGTTGCTGGTTGTAATTTCCTAGTAGTTTTTTCGCCTACCTCAGGCTTGGGAGTTCTTTTCAATTCCTTGATCTATTTGGCTTCTCTTCTTCTATAATTTTGTTTTTGATAACATTTTTTGATAACATTTTCTCCATCAATTTAGAGCTGATCGTATATGAGATTAGTGCCTTGAGTGCCGCTTGACTATCTGACCTCATGAGGATGTTATTGTTACGATAGTTCTTTTCGAGATTTCGATCCACGCATTTCTCTCTAGCGTGTACCTCCGCTTGGAAGATGATGGTTGACCGCCCCATCGGTATGAGAAGTTTTGTTCTAGGCTAAAGATTTCTGCACCAGTTCCTTCGCTTGTTCTCGTTCCATCAGTATACCAGTTGATATAGTATTTGTTTAGAGGGTGTAGATTGTTTCTTCCATTACCCAATCTTTTTTGTTGCTTAGGTGAGTAAAAAAGTTTTTATCGAAATTATATTTTTTGATCATACCATCTTCTGGGAAGGCAAGAAGGTTTGTTACTGTGGGCCTACTGATTAATTCCCTTTCGTTTGAGACAATAATTTTGTCTGTCCCACTTCCTTTCTTTGAGAACCTCATGATACCTTCCATTGCCGCACTTCTGATGACCTCGTGTAGAGGGGATAAATGCAGGACAACCTCCATAGCTGTGGTAGAGCGGGTTCTCATTGCTCCCATAAAACAAATTCACCAGAGCCTTTGGACTTTTTCTAGGGTTTTCCTAGTTGTTAATAATTCGGTTCTTTTGTGCCATGCAACCGCACTATAGTAATGATGGGTCTTACCATCATAGTTTACATCCACCTGAGGATGTTCGCTTTGCATCCCCATGACTGCAAGTCTCTTGCAAATCATTAGATCTTTCGTGCCTTTCCCGACTATAGCTTTTAAGTGTTTGTTCCAGAGGAGTCAGTATGGCCATACACAGCACAAACATTTTTCCTAAGCCCCAAAATATCTAAACTGGGAAGAACTCCCAGAACTAAGGCAGGCCAGACTAAATCTTGAGAACTATAATCAAGATCGTTACTTTTACTATATCAACTTGAGTAGGAACAATCTACAAATAGTAAGAGAACTCCTATAATATGTCACTGTAAAGAAACTAAAAAGAAATTTGAGTATTCTTGCCCTGGAAAACAGCGCACATGCAGATTTTGCAATACTAATTTCGAAACACCAGGCGGATGCGGAGTCCTAATCTGTCAAAGAAGCAAGTATCTGGGACTCAACTCATCAAAGGGATAAACTTGGAGGAAGAGCTGTAGGATTAGTGACTCATCTAGCTCTGGATGGGAGAATAATAGATCTTTAGGCAGCAGTGCAAACCTCTTCTCAATATTCATTCATTCATTCAAGCGCCCGAATGTTCCTTCAATCGACCCTTAGTACCCTTAAAATTACAAAAACATAAAAAAAAAAACAAATAGCAAACAAAAATTTCCTGGTTGTTTATGTATCCTCTTATTTTTTAATTAACAGATAAATATCTCCCAAATAATCAAAAGTGGACAACTAATCTCCTTTCAACAGAACTGTCGCTCAGAAAAATTTCTTAACATTCTGTTTATATCCTCATTAGCATTATATAGGAAGCACGAAAATCGATAAAGTCTCACAAGCCCATTCGTTTCACATTATTTGCAATTGAAAAGCCCAATTTTTTTCTTCCATCCACAATGTTATTGTTGGCCTTTTCATGGGTTTCACTTTGGGTAAGCAAATATTTTTTATCAACGGAGAAATAAAAATTTCATGTACATCGTAAAATACGCAAAGCTATCACTTTCTGGATGACAATTGGGGGGCAATAATGTTGCCGAAATAAGCCAGAGTATAAATGGAATTGTCTTATGAGTTTCTGTGCGCGTGAGGGGGTTTGTTTGTGTGGGTTAGGTCCTTGCCAAAAGATGAAGCAGATATCCATGTTGTTTTGCTGGAATATAAAATTGTTGGAATATTTAAATCGACTGTTTCTGTTTCAGTTCAGCTAAATGGGTTACGCCTGTGTGAGCTTCAAGTCAAATTGTACAAAGTATGTATGAACCTACATCCGATTTTCGTCAATTGAATGTGTTGTTGTTGGGTTAGAGATGGAAACAAGGAATTGTGATGTCTTTCTTTTGAATGCTTTCAAATGGAAGCGTGTATTTTTAGTGAATAAGCTGTTTTTGTGTCACTGGGCATTTGTTGTATTCTTTTTCATTTGTGTAAAAAAAAGGTCGAAAAGTTGGAGCTCTTGTTTGTTCGTTAGATTCTGCTTTTGGCAACAAAAATAAAGCATATTATTTTTATTTGATTTGTTTAGGTATATGAATCCAAGCTGAAAAACGTTTTATGCATTAATTGGTGGCAGAGGAGACAGAGAGAAGACATAATACTTTCGTAATTGATTTAATATAAAGTTGTCTCTAAATGTATGGGTATTTCAATCAAATTAAAGTGAATTCGTTTTATTTTTTAGATTTATTAAATTTTTACTTGAAACATACAAGGTGGTGCAAAATTAATCGCTCAGCGTGAGTTTCGACCTCGTTTTCCGAATCGTGTACATCACCAGATGTACGCTACAGCGAATTTTATTGAAAGACGTATACATGTTCCCGTACAATACCTGCTGATCGTCCGTCGCTTGTGAAATACTGTCAAGCCATGCTCAATCTCAACAATGAAGAAGACGATTTTGTGTCCAAAGTCATTTTGATCGATGAGGTGCATTACCACTTAAACGGTTACATCAAGAAACAGAATCTTCATTTCTGGGCCACTGAAAATCCACGTGTGGTGCTAGAAGAAACATTACATGCTTTCAAAGCCACTGCGGGGAGCGGCGTTTACGCGGAAGGAGTGATGTTCCGCATTTTTTTTGGGAACACCATCGGCAAAACGGTCACTCTTACTGGCGAACGCTACAGGGTCATGATAAATGACTTCTTACTGCCGGAAGTAGATAAGCGGGGCTTGGTGAACATGTGGTTTCAACAAGACAGTGCAACCGCACGCACATCACGAGCAACAATAGATATTGTGAAGGGAGCATTTCCTGGTCGCGTAATCACCAATTCTGGCGATTTGCCATGCTCACGCCCAGAAAAGATCGCCCGATCGAGATTCACTAGACGAAAAATTGATTTTCTTAAGCTCCAAGACTATAGCCCTTATAATGAAAATATTAATTGTCTCGAAAACAGCTTTAACGATATTGATGATTTTCGCAGGCATTCGTAAATGCGACCAATAACAGTATTCGTGTGTCTATAGCCTGAAAGATGACGGCCGTCTGATTTTGAGGGATCTAAGAGAAGGCCGTTGGCAATGACCCAAGTATTTATTCGACTAATATCGTCGCTGATGGAAACAGAAAGTTCACCAAGCTGATGAATGAACATAATAAGCAGACCAAGGCACGCAAACAACACGAAGGCAGATTAATAATGTATGTACATGAAAAATAGAATTGGACCCAGGATCGATCCGTGTGGGACTCTTTGTTCAACAAGTTTAAGAGTAGAACATTTTCCATCAGAAATGACGTTCTGAAATCGGTCAGACAGATAGTTTGTTATCAGCGAAAATGCTCTGTCGCAGAAGCCGAGAAGTTTAGCATTTTCCACTTAAGAATGCTGTATTTTACCTTATCAAAAGCATTAGGGAGATCAAGTTAGCAGAGGAGATTAATGTGACCTTTCTCATAGCCAAATTTAATATCTTGGAGAAGATTGACCATAGCTGTGGGGCAAATGTGATTTGCTCTGAAGCCCGATTATTTTTCATGTAACAGATTATTATTAGTTACGTGATTTGGAATTTGCTTCTCCATTATCTTCTCAAAGACTTTGAAGAGACAAGAAAGAATTTGGATCAGTCTGAAATCAGCTGGAGAAGTGTAGTCTGATTTCTTGACGATGAGAAAAAGTCTTCAAAGAAAGAAGGAAAGTAGATGTGACGATGCATCAATAAATAATTATTATAATTATTACAAATTCTTTATTGAACTTCTCGATCAAAGGGCACGGGAGTGCCCAGCCAAATTCTGGCACTACACCCTTTTTACAGAAACAAACTCAGGCGATTTTTGACGCCTCCCTATCTTCAGTACCAATGAAGTCAGAAACTTAAAATTCCGAATATTTGCTAAACTAGTCAGGCACAGGCGCCTTACCAAATTTTCTAGTATAAGCGGTTCCTGAGATATAAGGCCTCAAAAATCACAAAAACCGTACTGACTGACTGACTGACAGATCATCAAAAGTATGGAGCACTTCCCGACATCTTAGAATCTTGCAATTTTGTACAACGGTAGGCAGAGAAAAAAATCGATAATTTGAGGTTTTCCATTCACGGGGCGTGGTATACACCCACTTTCTCTGAATTGGTGTTGGTTAAATGGAGCACTTCCGATTGCTGTAAAACGATGAAATTTGGTAAAACGATAAGGCTCAAATTGCATATAAAGGACCAAAAATAAAAATTGAGGTTTTCCATTCAGGAGGCGTGGTAGCCGCCCACTTTATGATAAAATGTTTAATTTATATGGAGCACTTCCGATTGTTGTAGAATGATGAAATTTGGTAGAGCGGTATAGCTCAATGTTCATTCAAAGCGAAAAATAGAAAATCTAAGATTTTTCATTCGAAGTGTCTTTTTATTGTCATTTTGGAAACTTTACATGCATCTTGAAAATTCATGAGTTTTCTTAAAACTAGAGTGCTCGATTTGGTACTCTATGTTATGTTAACATAAATGAATAAAGAAAACATTTGTATCTTTCGATTGACATGGCAAAATATTAAAATCTTTGCAAAAAGTAGTTAAGTTTTTAAAACCTTTCGAATTGGGCATAAAACAAAAACTTGCCAAGTAAGCCCATCAAATTTTAGTCAGTAATCATTAAATAATAAAATTTCTCTACTACATTCCAGCTGTTTCAATATTATTCTACTTTAAATATTCGGTATTACACCTTCATGAAGTAAGAACTTGGCGTACTTTTAGATCTCAGTACTTTTTTTAGAAGAACTTGGCTCTTTTTTTTAACATTTATGTTTTTGGTCTGATATTTACCTGCAAGAACGCAAATATTTCATACAATAAATATCAAAATCGAAGAGGACAGCATTGTTCTTAATCAAGAAATACAATATATACCCCACTTCATCATTTCCATGTAATTGAACTCCAAAAGATCTATGAGAAAAACAAAATGCAAGACCAATATGAGAGATTATTAAAAGAACTAAATATAAATACATATATCTATACTTCTATACAATTATATAAAAGCGAAACTATTTTAAAGTTTGTAACGCACGATCTCAGAAAGTAGTCAACCGATTTATTTGAAATAAATTTTATTATTTTCTATATTGTTATAAGAGTGTTTATGGCTATAATTTTTTTTCATTAATAATTTGTCAAACTTAAATGTTATTAATTTTAAATTTGCTGTCCATTTTTTTTTCATTAGTTGACTTATACAACCACTTATATCTTAAAACCTATACAATAACTGACAAAAATTAGCATTGCTTCATAAAGTCAATATTGTTGCGCAAATTTTAAGCTAAAAATCACTTCTTAGTTACACATACAAGCTGAGAAATAAATAAAAACAATTTATAAAATTATAAACTTTTTGAATTTATTTTATCTAGGAATTAGATTTCATCACAATCGCGAGGTCGCTGCTTTGTTTCATGTCATTATCATTCCAACATTTTTAATTTTCTTTTCCTCCCGTTCCTATACTCTCTCTCTCTTAATATCTGTTCCATTTAATACTTACGTTTTTTTTCTTACCTACCTACCTACATATTCAATTTTTCTGTATTGTATAGTTTATCTAACTTTGAATTTCGTTCAAAGCTAGGAACAACAAAAGATCCAGCACCTCTGCGAGAAAAAAGCGGCATATATGAAATCAGCTGTTCTGCTTCTGACTGTGATGCTAAATATATAGGTCAAACGAGGAGAGCTTTATCCGCACGAATTGAAGAGCATTTGCGCAGCGTAAGGAAAAAAGATGTCACCAAAGCTATTGCCGCACACGCTTACAATTTGGACCACTCTCACCCACATAACAACATCTCTTTCGAAGAAAATGTAAAACTCATCAAAAATGTCAACAACAAAGCAAAATTAGATGCTTATGAATCTTTCTATATTGCAACAACAAAAAATTTTATGGACATATAAAAAGAGAATATTGATTCACCGCTATTTCATTTAATAAAACGTTAAATTAACCTTTATACTTATTCATATTCTTACATAATATAAAAAAAAAATTTGTCAACTCTCTTTTATTTTATGCTCTTATTAAATGTAAATCAATGTTTCTCTTAAATTACTTTCTTTATTCTTCCTTTTTGTATTGTGTTTTATATCTTCTTTTAATTTGTCTTGATTTGGTGTCTTCTAAGCGCTCGCTGATGATGAGCACACAATTATGTGCTCGAAATGCATATGATAATGAAAAAATTGTTAATAAAGACACAGTTAAATATATATATATATAAATAAAAATATATAAATAAATAATTAGTTTGTGTTTTTATTAATTTATCGAAAATTGCGTTCTATAACGATCAAAAATCTAAAAAACATTTGAAAATTAGACTACAAATAAACCACGTTCCGTTCAGTGATTAAATATTGAACAAATAAATTCTAAGACTAGATGACGTTGTAGACAATCGTCAAACACCCCTTCGAACTTGTCAAGTCGATTGTGATCAAACGTACGCACCCATATTCCGGAAAGTTTACCATTTCCAAATATTTAAGTAAAATCAAAATTACTGATCAATGTGAGCATGTGGACGCCTCAAACTGGCTCACCTTCACTCGCCGATTGTTCAGTATCAAACAGAGGATCTTATCGACAATTTTGCTAACATAATTATTCTCCACTCGTTTCTACTAGACGGTTTTTGGATCCATTTTACTTATGCCGTTTTATTTATGCATTTATACATTTATTTCTAAGATCACAAATGATTTTATTTTTAAAGTGTGATTTTATTTGTAGATAAGTACAATAGTCCAGTCAAAGCGTCATTTGACCTTGCGCGCAGAGGCATGGTCTATTTTTTTTTTCATGGATCGATAGGTGCTTATGAGAAAGGCTTAAAACCAAATTTGCACCACATAACAACTTTTTTTACCAAAGTTATTGGTAAAAATGTGTTTTGTGTCATTTTTTGGTCATTTGCGAATATCTCAGCTCCACTATCTCGTAAAAACAAAAACTAAACGTTTATTTATTCCTAATATCATTATCTATTATGTTATAAAAAAAAACATTTGTTTAAACAAATGAAAAAAAAGTTATAGTAAGTTGAAATAATTTTTTGTTGTTTTAAAATCACTTTTTCGTGATTATTAAGAAAAAACCTCATTTAACGATGAAATTTTTATTTTTTATTATTTAAGTTCTTGTAATTCCCTACAATTTAAAAAAAAAATCAGCACTCTACGATGAACGAAAGCCGAGTAATAAATTATTGAACATAGGTAAGTCAGCGCACCCACGCATTTTATGATTTTATGTTTTAATTAATATCTCAGCCCCAGTATGTCGCAAACTGAAAATAAAAACACTGTTTTGCTAATAACAATATTTTCTATCAACTTGCATTTAATTTAATATGTTTGAGCAAAAACATAAAAAGTTACCGTTGGTTTCAACGTTTTTTCTCTTGTTTTTAATACCTTTTTTCATAGTTATTGAGAAAAAAACTGTATTTTACGGTAACTATTTTTCAGTTTTGGATTTTTGTCTTATAGTCCTGCTAATTTTCTTCAAATTAAAAAAAAAATTAGTTCATTACAACAAACGGGAGCCAAGATATTCATGATTTAAAAACTTAGGAAAGCTTACAATTTAGTATTTTAACCTTGTAGCTTGTAATTTTGGTGTCGCCAGCAACAAGATATATTGGTATCCTTCAAACACTCCACATACACTTACACATATTTGTTGCTTCTTGTTGCTGGCGACACCAAAATTACAAGCTACAAGGTTAAGATACTAAATTGTAAGCTTTCCTAAGTTTTTAAATCATGAATATCTTGGCTCCCGTTTGTCGTAATGAACTAATTTTTTTTTTAATTTGAAGAAAATTAGCAGGACTATAAGACAAAAATCCAAAACTGAAAAATAGTTACCGTAAAATACAGTTTTTTTCTCAATAACTATGAAAAAAGGTATTAAAAACAAGAGAAAAAACGTTGAAACCAACGGTAACTTTTTATGTTTTTGCTCAAACATATTAAATTAAATGCAAGTTGATAGAAAATATTGTTATTAGCAAAACAGTGTTTTTATTTTCACTTTGCGACATACTGGGGCTGAGATATTAATTAAAACATAAAATCATAAAATGCGTGGGTGCGCTGACTTACCTATGTTCAATAATTTATTACTCGGCTTTCGTTCATCGTAGAGTGCTGATTTTTTTTTAAATTGTAGGGAATTACAAGAACTTAAATAATAAAAAATATAAATTTCATCGTTAAATGAGGTTTTTTCTTAATAATCACGAAAAAGTGATTTTAAAACAACAAAAAATTATTTCAACTTACTATAACTTTTTTTTCATTTGTTTAAACAAATATTTTTTTTTTATAACATAATAGATAATGATATTAGGAATAAATAAACGTTTAGTTTTTGTTTGTACGAGATAGTGGAGCTGAGATATTCGCAAATGACCAAAAAATGACACAAAACACATTTTTACCAATAACTTTGGTAAAAAAAGTTGTCATGTGGTGCAAATTTGGTTTTAAGCCTTTCTCATAAGCACCTATCGATCCATGAAAAAAAAATAGACCATGCCTCTGCGCGCAAGGTCAGGCCCTTTTTCATGACGCTTTGACTGGACTACAAGGAAATTTTGTATGGTAGTTCTCTTTTCTCTAAAACTTTAAACTTTACTTAAGTGTGTGCACAACAAAAAGTCTACATTTGAAACCATTCTTTCTTATACTGGACTATTAACAAAAATTTGGTTTTATAATGAGTTTTCTTGTGAGTACTTGCCTTTGTTCACGACTAAGTTGTGGTAAAACGACATAAAACCGAATTCCTATAGTGACTTTTAATGTACAGCGATTGTGACTTACGTACGTCTTTAAATTCAGTCCTTCCAATGCCTACTAAAAGTTTCGAGTGGTTGTACGCATTATTTTTTTTTTTTTAAACAAAGAAAAGAAGTGTTAGAAGTGACGCAGGGAAATTCCTTGAAAGTTTTAAACTTCCATAAAAGAAGGAAACAGTAAATGTTGTTGAAATGTTGCGCAACGAACAACTTTTGTATAAATGAATAAATATACTCATAAGCAAAAGCAAAAAAGAAAAGAGTTATGCTGTGGTTATGACACTTGATTCATAAACTTAACAAACTCGTCATTTTCTGAAGGCCATTTTTTATTTAAAGAGTTTTCAACACACTGAAAATAGAAGTTTTTTTTGGTTTATTCCTGCTCATTTGGCTTTCTTTAATATTGTTTAGGGTTGATATTTTTTTTGTTAGGAAAACAGCTACTAGTCTAAAGGCTTTAAAGACACGTGTAAAATACAAGTTTTTTTTTTTTAAATGCAACATTAAATTTGTCTTCATTAGTAAGAGCAAGCATTTCCATTAATTATGGAACACAACGTCGTTCAAGTGGCTGCCTTAGCTGGCTTCGTAGTAGCGCATTCTATCACTCCAGTTTTCCAAGTCCTTGTTGATGGTTTCGGACTGTATAGCTTTATGTAATTGAAGCGCTTCCAGATGATTGACAAAACATCAGTCCTTCGAGGTTCCTCTCAAAAAAAGAGTCCAAAAGGGGTCAAATTGCAGGTCCGAAGCGAGCTAGATGGTTGATACTACGAATTTGGAATTTGGTGCCCAAAAGATCGCTTGAGGCATGGGCTGTGTGGAATATGCGCCCCACTCTGCATGAACCAGAGGTCATTCAAATCCGTGATTTTAATTTCAGTAAAAACAAAGTTGGTTAACATGGCTCTTTATACCCACCGTTTTTTCTTAGAAAAATGGTCCAATGATGCCACCACTCCACAATCAGCACCAAACTGTAACTCTCAGGTGCGGAAATTTTGTTTGTTATCGTAGTCGCCGAGATGAAAATGCACCTCGTCAGAAAAAATGATTTTTCACCCAAAATCATTGTCCAATTTTATCTGCTCTAAGGCCCAAGTTGCGAAGCAATAATGAAGAGGGTGGTTGTGCGCCTTCAATTGGACCTTGAAATCGGATAATCCGAAATCTCCTCATGCTAGTGCGTGAAATGTTGACCTGTTGAGATTGATAACAAGTTAAAGTTCGTTAATTGAGTCTCACACTCTCGGCTACAGCAGCCAAATTCTCGGCTGTTCACACCGAACGACACGACGGGGACCATGAGTGTTGTCCACCAGCATACCAGTCTCACGAATGTTTTGCACAAACTTGCACCGGAGCGGTGAGTGCTTCATTTCGGTCAAAATTTCTTTTAAAAAAATATTTACCAACGTTTTTCCAGCGTAAAGCGACTTATTTCGGTCCGCGGAGGTCTGATACTCAGCCTCATTCCGTAAGGCGTTGAACGCCAAAAAAAAAAACAACAGTGTGAACTTGGTAATACATACATATGTAAGTCGTTCAGCGCCAAATACACGTCAATTTGTCGATTCTCTCTTGTGGAACGAGTTCCCTATAGTTTGTTGGTATTCCGTTAGTCGTTTCCATAAAAAAACGTTTGTATAATTGCCTAAATCTGTCGCGGAGAAATTTGTTGACGACAGGAGTCAAAATGTAAGTTTTTTAAAATTATTTTAGTTTTTATAATTTTAAATTCTATGTTTAGTAAAAATAATCGCCCATATGCAAATGCGGTGGCTGGTCGAGCTCATGGAGGATGGAAAAATGTTACTGCCTGTTTGAACGCTTTGGGACCAAGAATGAGAAATGGCAAAGAATGGTAAAAATTGAGTGAAGTTCATTTGCAATTTTAAAACATGAAGTTAATTTTTTACTTATTCCTTTAGATCTGGTTTGACGGAAAGTTTAAGGTCACACAAAAACTATTGTACAACAAAAAAGAAGATGAAGCTACAGGAAGCGGACTGTTCAAGAAAAAAGATTTAAATGACTTGGAAGAAGCCATAGTAATGCTTCTGTCCTTGGACCAGGTGGTCAATCTAACCAGCTCTTTCCATTTTGCGACTCGGGGAGCAACAGTTATTGCTTCATTTAACGCACCAAAATTTAGAGATTTGCCATCACCGTTAAGAACAACCACAAATGCATTATCGTGCCAAGTGTCTGTTCCAATAATTAATAATAAAATTGGGGGTGTGGACTATAACCTGACACAGAGTTCAAGTGATCGTGCAGAGCCAGAAATGCCAGCTAGGAAAAATCTATAAGATTTTTTACCCGAGGATGTGAGGCCCAAAATAAAAAAAAAAGCAAACGGAAAATGTTTTCCAAAACAGATTGACGTGCAAGAAAAACTATTTAGTAACATAGATGTATCCTTAGAGAAAATTAAAATAAATTTACAAAAAAATGTCACTTCAATTAGTGCCATCAAAAGGCATCTGAGTGAATGTGCAAGTTTTCAAAGAAAGCATTTTAATATTCAAGAAGAGCAGCTTAAGATGCTTTAGCTGCAAATAAAACGTAAAGTCCAGCAAAATTTTAAATCTAATGATTTAAAATTGACAGACTTGGAAATATGAAAGAGGCAGCTTGACATCGATACACACCACATATTCATCGATTTTAAAGCAGCTTATAACAACGTTAATAGAGAAGAGCTGTACCATCCCATGTCGAGTTTCGGTATCCCTGCCAAAAAGGCTACGCCTTATCAGGACGACGTTGGAAAATGCCCGTTGCTCCGTCAAAATTGGGAGAGATTCAACCGAAACCTTCGAAACCACCAGAGGACTTCGACAAGGTGACGCGATTTCATGTAGGTGTTTTGATATTGTCCTTGAGAGAGTAGTGCGCAATACTCGAGCCAACACCAATGGCACTATCTTTCAAAAGTCAACTCAATATCTTAGATACGCGGATGACTTCGACATTATGGGAAGATCCAAGCGAGCAGTCACGGGTACCTTTTCTAGTATGGTGTCAGAAGCGTGCAAAATGGGTCTTGTGACCAATTAGGAGAAGACGAAATATATGCTGTCATCAAATAAAGCCGATTCCCACCGCAGACTTGGACAGAATGTGACTATTGATAGATATAACTACGAGGTGGTCAGAGAATTGTCTGTCATAGAACGGTTTTTTTGATTTTCGAATTTCTCACCAACGGCTTTAACGATTTTAACCAAAATTTTTATGCAGGAGCTGCTTTGCATTTGAAAAAATATAAACTAAAATTTTTTTCGAAAAAATAGTTTTTGGATTTTTAAAAAAATAATACAATTTTTTTTTTTTGAAAATTCAATATCTTGAAAACCGATATACGATTAAATTTTTAAATTATGTTTTAAAATGTATTTTATTAAATACTAACAATTTGCATATCAATTTTTTTTATACAAATTTTAAGGAAAATTTAGTACACAAAAAACATGTTTCAGTGTGTCTGTATGTCTGTACCTCTCACTACAGCCTAAGCCACTGGACCTATTTCTTTCAATCTCGGTAGTTAAGAGTCTTCGGTGATTCCCTAGAGGAGAAATTTAAATTTTTTTTTAAGCTCCAAAACTAAGGGTACCCCTCATACACCCGTAATGCAAAATCTTATTTATCTCGAAAACGGCTCTAACGATTTTGATAAAAAAAATTAAGTGTGATATTATGGACATTTTGGTCAAAAAAAATTTGAAAAATGTTGATTTTCGACTTTCTCATTAACGGCTCTAAGGATTTTAACCCAAAATTTTCAGCAGGAGTCCCCTTAAGTGTAAAATAATAGATATTGTATATAAAAATATTCGAACAAATATTTGTTGGGTTTTTTTTGAAAAAAAAAATTTTAAATCAATATCTTCAAAACCTATGAACGATTATTTTTTTAAATTATTTCCTAAAATCAATATTATTTAATACTTAAAATTCGCATCCCACATTTTTTTTCTTGAAAAATTTTAGAGAAATTTCTTATATAAAAAATTTATTTAATAATAAAACGATTTTTTAAAGTTTATTTATGATGTACTTTTAACTTCAAACATGCAACTCATAATACACATAATAAAATAAAACACGTCTGTCTTATAATACTATGTTTTCACCAAGAGTAAATCCGCTAGAGATTTAAAATAAATCTGTGTTTTCACCAAAGAGACTAAGATTTATTTGACGTTTTCACTCTGTCTTGTCATTCAATTGTCAATTTGGACAAGCGAAAAAAAAATTGCAATTGGGTAGTAAACAGGAAAAAAACAGATATTTCTATTTTGTGTTGATTGTCAATGAAGAAAGTGGGTGTTCATAGGTGCGTTCTACAAAATAAGGTTTGTTTGTTTTGCAAATCTTCTGATTGCGAGAAGATTTCAAGGAGATTTATTTTAAATCTTCATTTGAGGTGATTTATATTTGTATGGTAAATCTACGAGATTTAAAGGAGATTTATGGTAAATCCACTTAAATCCCGGATTTACCTTTGGTGAAAACGTAGTATTACAAGTGAGTCTTTAAATCAATCATCAGATCTTATCTTACAGTATTGATACATCAAAAGAATACATAAAAAAACTGTTCTTCATATCGTTCGATAGAACAGCAATGTAAGAAAATACAAAATAAGTAAAATGAGATGATAACATTTTTATGTACATGTTTAGTTAATATCACAGGGTGGTCAGGATTATTTTAATTTGAATTTACATGATTAATAATATTGTAGCACATTTTACTATGAAATCTCTAACATATTTGCATAAATTTATACTTTTCTGGAAACCAGACGGCAATTTTATGCATTTGAATATTATTATCTCATTAAATCCATGTTTTATATTTATAAAATGTATCATAAATTTCAAAGTACTTTTACATAAGAGCAAGTTCGTGCGATCCAGTCGTGCATTTTAATTTTTCTTATTTAATTACATACTTCTTAGTGTCAGGCAAAATGTACCTCCTCTGCAGTGTCAAATCTTTCTTTTTTTTCTTCCACTTCGTTGTCATCGCTGCTATAACTTGCTATAATATACATTTTTCGTTTGTTTACTTGCGACTTAAAGGTAACATAAGGCAAGTTATGCATTCCGCAAAAAAATCGAACTCGAGATTTTGATCAAAGTTGAAATTACGATGATAGCGAAGACCAAAAAAGTAAGTCTCGCAATTCTATCTGTCTGTCTGTCGATTCGACTACAGCCTAAACAGCTCGGCAGATTTTCTTTAAACTTGGTAGATATGGGTTTTAATTTTTCCCCCCACACGTTTTTTTCTTTTTTTTTTCAGACCAAAAATAACGGTACCTACCATACGGTTTTTTTCGAAATTTTATAAATATTTTTTTTCTCAAAAACTGCCACATAAGTTTTTAAAAAAAATTTCATTTAATTAAAACTAGGTAATGGTTGAAAAAAAATTTTCCAAAAAATTGTTATTTTTGGTAGCTCCCCTGGATCCATTTTTTTTGTTTTTGATTTTATCGAAAACGGTACAACCGATCTAAACCATTTTTTTATGCTTAAGCTCCTGCAAAGTTTAAATATTATAACATATTCAAATTTTCAATTTTTTATTTTTTGGATTTAAAAAAAAAATCAAATATTTTTTTGGAAACTCAATATTTCGAAACCTCCATGGTCAATTCTTTTCAAACTTGAAAAATAGAAGTTTCCTATGATAATCTACCAGATTTGAGAAAAAAAAAATTGTTTTATCTAAAACTAACGGTACCTTCCATACAAATGTTAAAAACTGGTTTTCAAAAATCATATTTTTCTCGAAAACGGTGCCTAAAATTTTGCTAAAACTTTTTTTCTTTTGATTAATTTTTACGATCTATAATTTAATAAAAAAAATTGAAATCTAGATATTACTGACTGTATCTACCATAGAACGATTTTTTCGAATTTTGAATTTCTCATTATCGGCATAACGGATTTTAATGAAATTTTTTATAAAGAAGCTCCTAAAAATTTTAAAATTATTGCATTTCAAAACTTAAAAAAAACATATTTTTTCAATTTTTAGAAAAAAAAGTCGTTTTTTTTGGAAAAATTGGATATCTCAAGAACGGCTTAATTATTTTCTTGGAAATTTAACTCTTATTCGTACAATAATATAAACTAAAGTTGGCGTATCAAATTTTTTTTTTAAATATTTTGAAAATTTTTTATTATTTTTTAAGGAACCACTACAACGACTTATAATTTTTGTTCTTGCATAAATTCATATTTGCATAGCTTTCTGTTTTTATCTCTTACTACTTAAAGAATTTAAAAAAAATCATTTTATACTTATGAACAGTTTTTTTTAATAATGTTTTTTTTAATTCCTAGTCCATTAGATAGGAGCAAGTTCGTGCGACCCAGTCGTGTATTTTATTTCTTATGTTTAAAACAAAAACCAAACTATTCAATTTGAAAACAATTTGATATGTCAACTATCAGCTTATTTGGAATGTATTGTGGAAGCGAGGGAAACGCTGGCGTTTTAGTTACGGAATACCAAAAAAAAAAACGACACGACTCCTAAAACGACAGCTTTCGTTTTACAAAAACGCTTATAGCAATAAGGATGACTGACTTTCTGCTAAGATTTCGAGCGGGAAACAGCTGTCAGCATCAAAATATCATATGATCTAAAAACAAAATACTAGATGGCCCACCCTTTATTCGATTATCTCATATATATTTTATTTTTTTTAATATCACATAACTAATTCCTATACGACATGCAATCGTCATACTCGGTAAAAATGAACCCCATTAGCGTGTACGGTGCGCTTTAAGAGAAAAAGGAGTGGGATTTTTGCTAAGAGTGGCGTATAAGACTAAGATGTTTGAATTTTTCCTGAATGCTGATCGTCGTACCTCTATCTATCAAATGCAGTTAGTTTCATGGGAATCAAATTTCTGGTTTGCTTGGCCGATTTGTGAGCCCTTCACATATTAGAGATGATTTTCGGGCCGGCTTTTCTAGATCTTTCCCTTGCTTCTGACAAAGTAACTCAGTTATCTTAGACCATAGATCCGATGGATCCAACGATCTTCGTTATTTCACCTTACGTCTATCTAAAAGGCACCAGTTAGAGAAACGATTTTGCTCCGCGCCTTAAATAAGTTGGGTCATAAGACGTTGTTATTCCAGTCACATAGCCGTACGATTAAGCCCATGAATATAAACAGAACTACAATTTTTAGGAACTAAATTGGGTGAGAAATCAATTTCAATTGCTTCTTCACGTTCATGTTCAAACTCATTATGAGCAACACCAGAACTATGAAAAGCTACTGACCTCAAATAGAGTAACAAAATTTCTCTAAAGCAAATAGCAATCACTATAAAAATTAATAGAATCAAAACATATCCAAGAGTTTAATAGAATTCGAAGGATATGTGATTTGAATTTTTGATACGGCGCTGATAAAACTGACCAAAAACCACTCACACAATTCCCACCCTCTTCGATTGTTTAAAGAATTTCGTATGAAGACATCTCTTCTATATGAACTTGAACGCAGTATAACAATTACATCTAACGGATACTCCTAAAACAAACGACCAACGTCCCGAAATCCGTTTTTTTTTTTTTTTTTTCCCATCCCATTTCAAGATTAATCTTTACTTCTTACTCCTAGCTGCTGTACGAGTAAATTTATGAGGTACACTCGGGCGTATGTGGAACATTTTTTCCTCTTTTGTGTAGAGAATGAAAAAATACAATTTTCGTTTTGCTGAATTTTTGTTGTGCTCGGGTTCTTTTTGTTAATGTAACGTTCGTGATGGCGGATTACTCCCAAAGGAGATATATTTCGTTTAAAATTCTAACTCTTTCAACCCAATGTATCCAGCTTTTGAATGCACCCTCAATTGAAGTCACAAAAACATATTAATTTTTCATTTATATGTGAGAGACATACTACTATCGTTAACCTGTAATATTTTAAGACCTATCAATAACATTTTTTTCCAAACTATGCATCTTTAAATTCCCAACACATTAAAATGAATGATAAATTGTGAAAAGTTCAATCGACAGTATGTGACTTGTAAAAAACATCAACATCACCATTGACAGGTCATCTGTTGTCAATGAATGAGAGTTGATGTACTTTTACGTGCACCCTTGGGTCTCCTACAACATAACATCAATCTATCAACATCTGGAGGACCATTTATCTATATGTACTCCTGGCTGAGAAGCACGCACACGTTATATAAAATTCCCGTCCAATCCACAGACAATACCGTTGTCGTCCGGTAAGGGTATGGTTGTAAAACGAAAGTTATTTGAAACTATCTGACATAGGGGTCAATCCATCAAATTCCAATTGGACCGTAGTTTGGTTTTTGAATGAAAAGTGTTTGGAATCAAGACAGGAATAACTTCCAATCAATAAAAGTATGTCATAGAGTTGTTAAAGATAGATTTTTATATCTGAGAAGGGTTTGAACGAAAACTGAAAAAAGAACAGAAGGAAAGATTAAAGAAAAGTGAAAAGGGTTGTTGATTTCCGAATGCAGATCAATCAGTTCGGTATTTTTTTTTAAATTCTCCAGTAGCTCAAAACATTGGATACTATTTCATATATCTGAAATGGAAAGGATGAAGACCAGAGACAAAGTCTTTTGTTCAATTTCTCAGTCTCTACCAACAAAAAACATTCTTTACTTTAACACCTACTCCATTAAACCCAACCCTCAAAGCCATTGGGTCTTTTTTCGAGGTGAGTGGAATGACAAATAGTTTTGCTGACATGAAGTGATTTAGTACGTTTCCATTATACGAGCTTGCAAGCGTGGAATACATAAAACTTCTACCTTTAGGTTGTGTTTTCCAAAAAAAAAATATAAAAAACAAAAACCCTCTGAATGAAAAAACTATCTTCTCAACAGGAACATGAATATGAAGAAGACAAAAAACCTAAAGGCTCACAAAAGGGTTTTTGTTAACATTTTCAATGGAGAAAATACTGAATGGATTTTCAATGAACCTAGATGGCCTCAAATGATATTTATGTAATCGAAGTCCTGACACAAACATAAGCCAAAGAGCTAGAGGCCAAAAAAAAACGAACAGTAACTTTTTTCTGGATGGATTTTGTTAACATACCCGACAGCTATATTGAAATAACTGGATTAGTTGTAGTTTAATAGAAATTTTGGAAATTGAGTAAGTGAATGCATGTTAACTTTTAAAATGTTCATACAGGAGGCTTTGAATGGGATTTTAACTTATTTTGGACCGAAAATGACTAAATGAATATATTTACCGTTTTTTTCAAAGTTTAATTAACAATTGAATGTTATTGGGGAAGTTGTATGCCTCACGGGAATATTCCCTTTCAATCCTTTCAATTTGATTTAGGGACATATTGATTGGTTTAATTCAAGAATACAAATAAAATGCATGAATGGATAGCACGTACTTGCTCTTTTGTAAAAGTTGGAATTTAACAATTATTTAGCAAAAATTTAATTAAGGCAAAATGTTTGTGTATAAATAAATTTTAAACATGTATTTAAGGAGATAAAAATGTTCAAATGCATACAATTGCCGTCTTATTTCTTAAAAAGCATGAATTTATGCAAGCAAAGTTTAAAAATCGTTTTATTTTTAAATCGAATTCTATTATAAGAAATTTCTCTAAAATTTTGTAAGAAAAAAATTTGAGATGCCAATTTAAGTATTTAGTAATATAGATTTAAGGAACACAAGTTTTTTCCAATATTTTTATAAACATCAATTTTTCAAATTCAAAGGAGCTTCTTCATACAAATTGTGGTTAAAATCGTTAGAGGTGTTAATAAGAAACTCAAAAATCAAAAAAAAAAACGGGACACGTATCGTTGATAACATTTTAATCTAAAGTTTTGTAGTTCTAATTTTTTTATCACAATCGTTAGAGCCGTTTTCGAGATCAATAAGATTTTGAAAGAAATGAAGAACTTTCCCTAAGGTACGCAAGTAAAAAGAGGGACCTTAGACTTAAATTTTGTAGGATTCTTAAAACAACAAAAGGTGCGCTTGGAGATTTTCATTTATTGTTAAGCTAGTTTTGTAGTACCCACTGACATAATGGTTAGTTCGTTGAACTGTCATGCCAAAAATCTGGCTTCGATTCCCAGCCACTCCAAACACTTTTTTCTGGGGTGTAGTGACTCTTTCGGGGAAGTAACAAATCCTCCAAGAGTATTTCTTGTAATGCCAATTTTTAGTATTTTATAATATACATTTAAGAAAATAAATACCATTTTCAATTTTCGAAAAAAAAATTTTATATTTTTCAAAACAAATATTTTTTGCGAAGATTTGTATATACAATATTATTTAAACTACAAAAAAAGGTACAGTTGATAAATTTTTGTTCGTCCAAAATGCAGGCCAGACCTACAATAAGTACCCTTAATTTTAACTTTCGATATGTCAAATTATGGATCAGTATTCGAGATTTCGATCAGACTTGAGATTACTATGATAGAGAAGACTATAATCTATAAATAATGGGTCTCGCAATTCTGCCTGTCTGTCTCTACACTACAGCTTTAGCAGCTCGGCTGATTTTCTTTAAGCTTGGGGTAGATATAATTTTTAAATTTCTTCCACCGCAGTTTTTTTCTTTTTTTAAGACCAAAATTTATGGTAATTGCCATACAATTTATTTCCGAAATTTTGGAAAATATTTTTATTTTCAAAAACTGTTGCTAAAATTTATAAAAAAAAGAAACTTTCATCAAGTTTTGCTAATTTTCAAGTGGTTCAGTTTATCTGGTTCCATAATCCGAAACGCAAGGTTCGTCGGTGTTCTTTGTGTTTTGGAAGGTCCTTCCCAGATACTTGCATCTTATATTCAGAAGACACCTCGAACCAAACCGAAGATAGTTAATGTAGATCGTCTGATGCTTCACCGAGATAAAAACATCAAAATCTAGGTTCAACTAGGTTACAACTAGTAAAAGCTTGCTAATGGTTGAGAAAAAAATTTCCAAAAATGGTTATTTATGGTACCTCCCAAAAGGTGGAACGGAATATGATAATATTTATTGATAATTATATTTATTCTAAAGCTCCTTAAAAGTTTGAAAAGTATTTTTTATTAAAATTTTCAAAATAATATTTCGAAAATGCTAGATTTTTCAAAACCTGATAAGAAAAATTGGAAAAATGATGTAAGAAAAATTTTATTTAAAAATTATGGTACCCACATATGTTAAAAATTGGTTTTTAAAATTCGTACAGAATTTTGATAAATTTGTACATTTTCGCTTAATTTCGTACGATCTATTATTCGAATAGCAGCATTTTTTTGGCTTTCTCACTATCACCATAATTGATTTAAATAAAATTTTCATACAAAAGATTGTAAAAAGTTTAAAAACATTCCATATTTTAGGTAGGTAGGTAGAAATGGCGACCCTCACCAGTCTAGCTCTGTGACCCAACTAGAGCTGAAGTGCGCTATTTTGATACCATAACTCGATGGAATATTGGGTCTTGTGAATAAAAAAAAAGTTAAACCTTTTTTTGGAGGAAGCTAAAGCCAACTAGTCATAGCTTTTACTAGCAGCTAAAGCTAGACAGTACTAGCTTAAGCTTTGTTTTATGTGAATAAAAAAATGATAACGCTAAATAGCTTATGCTGGAAAATTCTAGCTTAAGTTTCGTAATTTAAGGTGTTCGTTTTTTTATTCACATGTTACGGCTAGTTAGCTTTAGCTAAAACTGGTACATGTATGACCGAAAGGACGGTTTTTTTGCCTCAATTTGTTATCTGTTCTACAGGGCAACTATTGGTTTCGGCTAAAAAATGTTTTTAACATTTCGTATGTCAGTTTCTGGGTCTATACGTTCACAGTCCTATTTTTTGAGATATTCCCTTATGTTTAATTAACACCTCGCACAAGTTAATACTGAAAATAAGAACTAGTCAAAGCTTTCTAGACAGGTCGAAAAAATCTTGAACTTTTTGTAGCTTTAACTATAATATTCTAGTTTAAGCTATTTTTATTCACACAAATTAAAGCTTAAGCTAAAAAAACAAGCTAAAACTAAATGAATTTAGCTTTGGCTATTTTAAAATAGCTATTACTAGAAAACATCTTTAACTAGCTAGCTTAAGGTTATTTTTATTCACTAAAAATCAAGCTTTTACTTAAAAATCCAAGTTTTAGCTTTAGCTTTTTTTTTATTCACAAGGCCCATTGCTATGGGAAATTGTGGACATTCTTACTGTTCAGGGAGTAATCCCAATTTGGATTAAGGTCAGGAATATGGATCTCTTATTGTGTGTTCGCTTTTACACAATCATTCGAAAATTGGATCACACAGTCAGTCGGACCACGACAATCATCCCACACCATCTACATGGCTATGACAGTAGTTGCATGCTCTCTTACTGGTCAGTATCCGCTACAGGTAGCTACAATTCTGGCTATGTCTTATGCCTGGATCGATATATCAGATCAAGTGTTCGGAGATTATTACAGGTGGGCCATATAATTTCTAGATATAATGCAGATAGTTGAAATGCTCCACCTAAGGTTTGATTCGATATAACAATTTAGATAATTTGGCCCTTCATAACTCCGAGCGACTATTCACTCTTTCAGTGAAAACTTGCAGGTGATAACAGCCGTATTCCGGTTCGGGTTTGGATCTTGTTTGAGTCCCTCGCATGCTTACCTGAAAACCAGTTATTCAACTTGATAAGTACTGGCAGAGTCGGGTAGCCTAAGCGATCTGGATATATCCAAGGTCACAAAGAAGATTCCTAAACCAACACCACACTCCATATTTGAGATATCAGTAAAGATAGTTAAAATCTTTACTAATGCCCATTTTAGGGGTGCAATAGTCAGTGAGAGTCAAAAATATGTCTATTTCTTAACACAGGGCTGAACTTTCTTGACACTAGTAGTACCGCAAATTATCTCCTTATGCAACCGCCATGTTATAAATAAAAAAAAAAGATTATTTGAATTTTTGAAATACATTATATTCCTTTTTTTTTTTGAAATTTCGATATCTCAAAAAACGTGTAAATATTTTTTTTTCGAACTTCAATTGATTCTTAGATCTAAGGATAACATTCGAAATCATAGAAAATCTAAAGGCAAATAGATACCCGAAGAAACCAGTACGGGACGTCTTCAATATTAGATTGCACGTATATTTTGGCCAACATGAAAATCGACGTTTAGTTTAGATATTAAAAAACATATATGTAAATCAATAAACGTCAAGCATTTATAACACTTACGAAAGTTCCTGTCTCATTACCATAGACAAAAACAATCTCAACCTCATATGGTAGTCTCAAGAACTGTCTATTTTTAGGAGAAGCTCAAGGAGGCTTCTTAATATAGCAAAACACGATAACTAATGAACTTCTTGACTAGGATCTCTTCAAGATCAGCAAATGAACATACAAATATGACAACGTTTTCAAAGAGGGTCTACTCTGCTGCTGCTCAGGTTTCCTTAAATGAACGTATAAGACCTGGACAGACCTCTGCTCTGAGACATTAGATAATCCATTATAAGCACTCACTTCCCAGGATGTGTTGTCAATACATCTCCTGTAGACAGAGGGCCCAACAACTGCCAAACGCCACCGCTGCTCTTAAAGAAGTATGTAGTGATGATGCTCCCAGCCCAAAATGCACACCAAGTAGTGATCTTCTCATTGCAATTAAGTACCAAATTCAACAATTTTGCTTGCTTAACTTTTCAACCAATACTCGGAATAACTTACAACTGCTCGAGAGCCTAATTAGAGAGCAAACGTGATTGTATAATATGGTCACTAACTCTGAGATACTGGGTGAGTAAGGAAGTTCAGCTAAGGGAGCTAGCTACCTAATATTCGCAAGGAAAGGTACTGGGAGGGTTCGAGAAAAACTTCAGAACAAGCTTTTTCTAGGCGGAAGTACTATATGCTATAGAAAACTGTGACGAACAAAATCTGGAAAAAAAAATTACCGCACCCAAAACATTGCCATCATGTCTGAAAGTTAAACAGCCCTCAAAGCTCTGAACTTTTATGCCATTAGTTCTAAACTGGTGTAAGAGTGTGTGGGCAAGCTCAAGACTTCAGCAAGCAAAACAATGTCACACTTCATTCGGTTGTGAGATCAACTTAAGGATAATTAGTTAAACAGCCTTCAAAGCTCTGAACTTTTATGCCATTAGTTCTAAACTGGTATAAGAGTGTGTGGGCAAGCTAAAGACTTCAGCAAGCAAAACAATGTCACACTTCATTCGGTTGTGAGATCAACTTAAGGATAATTACGGGTTTTCTCGCAAGTCATTGTAGATTATCATGCAGAAGGTCTTGGATTCGATTCTCAGCATCTGCACTGCCTCTTGTGAGGAATTGACGAATCCTCCAAGAGTATCTCTTGTCACAAAAAGTACTTCACATTATCCGTTCGGAATCGGAAGAGAATTGTAGGTCCTGCTAAAACGCATCCAGGAATTGTTAAGACTTGTAAGTCACTAGTTCCTGGTTCTCTTTGAGCTATTGCACCACCAAATTTATTTATTCATTGCAGACTGAGAAGACACTCAGTATTCTTAGACTGTTGATCAGTGACTAATACAGTTCTTGTAATGCTCACGACGAAACACCGGATAATATAATTAGCATCAATAGACATAGGGCTTCACCAGATAAAAGGTTGTGAATTAGCATCTTTGAACAAACTCCACATACTTAAGTTTCTCAAGAAAACAAGTCTGGAGAAAGAGCTGTAGTATGTAGAGCGGGGCCCAGTAGATCTTAAGGTTGAAGTGCGCTTATTATCCAACATTATTCTTTCATTCATTTATTTTTCTTCACACTCTCATGAACAGCGGTGATAATTTTGGTAGGTCATTAATTTTGTTGATGAACGGGTTTTGGTGAATTGTACACTGAACCTATCAACTTGAGTGTATCAACCACGTTGCGAATATTTTTCTCAGAAGAACGGTTAAAGTGACCCTTGTTGAATCGGGGAAGCGCTTGAAATGTTTCTCGAACAGAAGACCCACTTTTATAAGACAATTTCATCATTAGCAAATGTTTTTGAAAGCTATCACTCTGCACGTTAATCTGACAAAACAGACTCAATAAATTACACCTAAGTCGACAAACACTGCTTTAACAATAAGGCCGCAATCGCCCGTCAAAGTTTGAAAATCCTTATTTGAAGAACTATTTATGAACATTCCTTAATTCTCCTAACACTTGGATTTGCCAAAACCACTTAAAAAAATATGCATACAAGTATTACTGGCAAAAACAATAATCATTAAGAGATAATAACTACAGCTTGGACCTATGGTTTGGACCGGGGCTACTAAAACTTCAGAATTTCAAATACAAGAAATCCCCTCATAAATATGTCCCTAAATTGAAAACTTTCTTCAGCAGCTCAACCTACAAAAGAACATTATATACCTTTCAGCTGGGAAAAAAACTCCCCTTCTCAGCTAACATCTAAATAATATCTTCTCGTCTTATTTCAAAGCTTAGTTAACCTTATGACAGCAATAATCAGCTGTCAACAAACTTTATTAAAATTAAAGTTCATAACATCTATAGAGTCATCAACAGCAGCAGGAGCACATGCATCAAAGTGAATTAAAAACTCATTATGAAGGGTAGAAAACTATGAACGAAATGTATCCTCCCTGGCACTACCTTGCCGACATTTCTACCACCATATTCGCCATTGCTGTGAAAGTCATATTTTCATCACGTACAACACAAAATAGGAAAACTTTCTCTCGAACAACAAAAGATGAAAATTTATTCAATTCAGTCGCAAGAAATTAAAACCATTATTCCATTCTATTCTTCCACTTTCTTTAAGGCAGCAGAGGTGTAGGTATAGGTAGGTAGGTTAGGTAGAGGAATTGTTAAAAAGCTGTCCAGCCTTTTCTTTCATTTCACCGGATTTAAACTTAAATTTTATTACAAGATTTTTTTTTGTTGCTGAACAAAATAAAGTCACAAAAGCCCTTTGACTGACATCAAAACCGAGGAATTACAAACAAAGAAGAAGAGGGCTTTGGGATTTGGATGGATCTTTTGAGTAATTTAAATTGAAAATATTATATTTTGCCAGATTTTTGTTTTGTGTGTTAGTTCCGAATGGATGGATTTTCATCAGATTTTTGTTTATTTTCAAATTTTATGGTTGAGTTTTTCTTGTGTGTTAATCTGTAAGCAGATTTACCACAATCAAGATTGATTCAGTTGGTGCTCTCCTTTGAATGATGGTACCTTGTATTTTCAACAAAACTTTCTAAGGTTCACCTTTTCTTTTACTTTCGAAGTAAACGGTATTGTTTACCTCAATAATTACTAAATATTGTAAAACAACTGTTATATAACATTTCTCTTAGGGAATATGACGTCATCACTGGTAAGAAGACTGGAAAGGCAAAGAGATGTAATTTACTTGACTCTCGGTATTAATAAAATGGGAGCATTTTCAAAAGCATATGAAACTAGTTTTTTAAATAACTCCTTAAAAAGTTTGAGTTGGAATAGAATATTTTCATGAGGGGTTTCTTAAGCAAATATATATTTATGCAAGAATAACAGTCTTAAATCGTTTAAATAATATTTTTTTATAATTTTTTAGACCAAATGAACTTTTGATGAAATATATATCTAGAGGGTAGGCCAAACAGAAGTTACTTTTTAAGAATTCAATAAAATGAACAAAATTTATTTGTTTCCATGTATTATGTCTTTATTAGTAACAGCAAACATTTCCATTAATTATGAAACACTAGCTCGTTCTAGTGGTTGCCTCTGCTGGCTTTGCCGCAGTCCATTCTGTCACTCCAATTTTCCAAGATTTTGTTGTTGGTATGGTTTCGGGCTGTAGCTCACGGATTGCTTGGATAATACAATTGGCGTTAAGTGCTTCCGGATTTTAAGCATAACATCGATCCTTCACGATTCCCCACAAAAGAAAAGAGTCCAAAGGGGTCAAATCGCAGCTTCGAGGCGGCTAATTGACATCGCCAAGACGGCTAATTACACGATTTGGTAATTTGGTGCGCAAAAGATCGATTATGGCTTAGTGTGCCATCCTACTTGAACCAGATGTCATTTAAATCCATGTCTTTAATTTCAGTATGCAAACAATCGGTTAACATGGCTTTGTAATGCCCGACGTTGACCGAAACGTTGTTCTCAGCATCATTTTTGAAGAAAAATGTCACTCCATGTGGATGTGGATGGCTTCTGGACAAAAACGTGCGAATTTATCGAGCTTCAGATGCGGAAATTTGTTTACATAGCCAAAAGATGAAAATGCACCTCGTCAGAAAGATAATTTTTCGCCAAAAGTTGTTCAATTCAAGCTGCTCTAAGGCCAAACTGTGAAGCGATAACGAAGCGGATGGTTGCGCGCCTTCAATTGCTGATTATACTGGACCTTGTGAGCTAATAATCTTAGATCCGTGCAGAATTATCCTCAGGCTAGTGCATGATATGTTGAGTTAAGATTTATTGCGACTTGAAGTTGTTACAGCAGCCAGATTGTCGTCTGTACGCACGGTTACTATGAGTGTTGTTCACTAGCACACCAAACTCATGAAATTTTCACTCAAACTTGCGTACAGCAGGCGTGGTGGATACCTCATTTCGGCCGAAAAAACGCACTTTTCGGGCTACTCAGCACTCACTTTGGAAATAAGTTTTCAATATTTACCAACAATGTCCAAGCGTAAAGCGATTTATTTCGTTCCGTGGAGGAATTATACTGACTTTCTGTCAATATTTCAAACGGGAAACATCTATCAGTGTCAAAATAACCTATGATTTAAAAAATTAAATTAAAAAAATTAAAAATTTATACACTAAAAATAATGTAAGCTTTTAGTAAACTTAATTCATTAGGAAACATAACATAAGCTTATTTTTTAAGGTGATTAGTTTCCATAACACAACGAGTTACGTTCACGGAACAGATTACGCTTTCTTAGTTGGCGCGATAGAGTTTATATATCAATTAAAGACAACAGGTAAAGGTAGTTAATATGATTGGACACAATATCACTTATAAACATAACTGAGAAAATTTTGAGTCGATTCTCAAGTGACTGCATTAATTTAAGTTGGCATCTTGTAGAATAAGAAGGCAAGAATCTAAATAACAAACCTTGTGAATTTTTTGATTCTTTCTAACTTTAAATAATGCGAAAACATAATCAGGAAACAGAGATCTATGGGACCCAAAGATTTCAGATCATCTGCAAATAAAAGGCGAAGGACTCCTGAAAAAAGGAGCGGTCCAAGTTGACTGCCTTTGGGGGCACCTGATGACACATAAACGGGACAAGAAAGAATATTATAAATCCGCACTATCAGGTAAAACGATAGCCATTTTAAAATACTTAAATTAAAACCTTATATTTGAAGGTTTTTTTTTTCAATAAATTTTAATGGCTCACTCTATCAAAAGCTTTTGCAAGAGCTGACTCTTCTTCGAGATTATTAAGAACAAAATTAGAAAAATTAAAAAATTGGTAGCAGTTGATCTCCGTAAAATGATGGAATGGGGAGATAGTTTATTTGATCATAACAGTAAATCTATCGCAAATAAGTTTCTCAAAAAGTTTTGGAATCGTTGAAAACTTACAAATTCGGCGATAATAACATATTTCCTTCTTAGGACCTCATTCGTTAATTGGAATTATAAATGTTCATATAAACTATGAGAATTCAATAGATCAGAGAGTTTTGGTACGCAAATTTTAAGTTTTTACTATTGTTCAAATAAATATTTAATTTCAAAAAAAATTATTGATTCATTTTGGAGATATCCAATTTTCCATAATTTGTAATCAAGGCTTAAGCTCACGCAAAAAGTGTATACCATCCGAAAGATCACTAAATTCTAATGTAAAATCAACTATTTTCAGTAGTTGGTCACCCATCGATTTCTTTTTAGTATTTTTTTTTTGTTCAAAATCAGCTGTTTATATTCTCGTATACTTTTTAAGAAAATTTAAAAACTCATTAACAAAAATCAGTCTGACCAATAACTAAAATTATCTAATCTTTTATGATGGTTAAGTAGCCTTGTAGCCATTAAATAATTTTTAAATTTCCTTGTGTGACCTTGAAAAAGCTTAAGTCTTGATTAAAAATTATCTATGGCTGATTAATTCTCAAAACTAGGTGAATGTTTTTGACTAACTAATGACCAATTAAAGATAGCAAACTTTTTTCCCATATATAGGGTGCCAAGATCCTGCAGCCTAAAATGATAGGTGATAGAAGCATACCGAACAACTCCGCAATGTGTCTTGTTTTTCATTATATTACAGTTATTTTCAAAAATTGTACGCCAATTTTAAAATAAAACTTAAATTGTGTAAATAAAACTTTAAATTCAAAAAAGTCACTATACCGTTTTCATAATACTAAATTTAAAAAAATCGATTCGTTTTTTAAAAAATTTGATTTGTAAATAATAAGAAGCTTTTTTATCCAAAATTTTATTCAAATCCGTTTTTCGATAGTGAGAAATCAATAAATCAAAAAAAAAAAATGGGCATATGGCAGGTGCTGCTATGCCAAATTTTTTCTTGACTGAAATTTTAAATCGTATTATTTAAGCAAAATATCATCATCGTCATGTCCTGCAACCCCGCAAGGGCAAAGGGCGCTATCTATCGAATCAACTCCATCCTTTACGGTCTACAGCTAGACATTTTAACTGTAACCACGTTTTTCTCTGGGAATCCTCTGAGGTTATTTGCCAGGAGATATACATCATCGGCATAGTCTAAATGGCTTGGTCTTTCAAACTGTTTTCATGGAATGCCCTGCCTCTCCACTGTACTAACGATGACCATCAATATGTCTATCTATTGTGAGCGGAAAAAGAATTGACGATAGAACATCCTTTTCTCTTACACCCTGTCGGACTTCGAAAGACTCGAATAGCTCACCATTGTGAAAAATATAACACCTTGCGTTGGTGTAAAACTCTCTTATAATGACAACAATTTTTCGGAGAATTCGTCTGCCAAGAAGTGATCTCCAAATACATTCACGGTTAATTCGGTCAAAGACCGACATACCACCGACCACTGCAAAATCCAGCTGGATGCCTCTTGAGAGTTGGCTTGATTCTAGCCTTCAACTGCTCGAGAATAATGGTTTTCATTAGTTTTTTGAAACCGGACAAAACGAGCAAAACAGTAATATCACGCTAATTATTGCAATTCTTAAGGTCACCTTTTACTCCTTCCAGTCCCTGGGAAAGGTTTTTTTTTCTAAAGTTTTTGCATCAAACAATACAACATACTAGCCGTGGTGATGGGATAAGCTTTCAGGAATTCAGCTGGTATTCCGTCAAGTTCAGCTGTTTTGTGGTTTTGAAGAGCTGGGATTTTCGCTACTTAAGGGGGGTTCTATGACATTACCCCTATGTTGCAATTTATTTGTTTTATATCGCGAATTATTTATTTATTTATTTATTTATTTATTTATTCATCTACAAGCTTAGCTTAGCAGATTATAATATTTAATTAAAAGATTTATAATATAAACAATTTTCATACTTTATCAAAGTTTGTGATTTATCAATTAATTTAAAAAATTTAATTAATATAAAGAATTAAATAAAATATTTTCGAAGCACACCCTTGAGATGTGTAAGTCAAAATTTCTAGAAACTTCATTGAAAGACTTTATAGATCTAGAAATTGGTTTGCTTAGACCGTAATTCGTTCTGTGCAAGGGTTGGAAAAGAAATTGTCGTTCCCTGAGTGGAGAATTAAACACTAATAAAGAAGATCGAACTAAAAGACCGCGACTTTGGATGTTCGTATCCAACAATTTAATAGATTAAAACGAAAAGAAAATTAATTGCACTTAACCGGTGTGCCTCGCGGTAGGTACGAGCAAATTTCGAAATGAGTAATGAGATGGGAAAGTAAACAGCTGAAATAAACTGTCAGAATTGGTCGTGTTCGAAGAAAATTGCAACACGGCAGCAATTAAAGTGCTACCACCGGTTTCGTTCAGCGAAGGGTAGGTTCGGGTTATCGAATTTACTTTTTATTGATCGAGCGCTGGATCAATTAAATTAAATGAATTTTGATTAACTTCGGATAAACGATATAAAGTACAGGGGCATACTTCGATGGGCGCCAGGAAGTTTTTATCAAAGGTGAAACTTACCAAAACCTGAAATAAGTGAATTTCCTCTTCTAAATTCATTTCAAAAGAAAAATTATGAATTTATTAGGGAAACCTTTTTGGATTATAGGTGAAAAACCCTAAATTTTTTCAACAATAAATTAACAATTATATCTATATAAAATTGGCAAAAGGCCAAAAATAAAAAATTTAAATGGAAAAACAGTTTTTATTTTTGCCGTTGAACAGTTACGTTATGTGCCGTAAAACACAAGAAGAATCGAAGATGACTTTGGCAAAGATTCCCGAAACACAAAGAATTAACTGGGTTTTAAAGTACCGTCTTTTCTCAAAAATGGGATTTTCCTCTCGAGTTCTCTGGCCCACCTGCCCTAACTCTTGAAAATGGATCCGTCTCTTTCCAGATTTTTCTCCTCGAAACCTAAATTATCTGAGCCCTCTCGATCTTCTCTGAGCTCCAATAATTTCCTCACAAAACAATTTTAATATTTTAAATTTGCAAAAAAATTAAGCGAATCAAACTGATTTTTCTTTCTTCTCAAAGCTTTTCTAAGACGATCTGTATCGAAAATCTAGTTAAAAAGGTCCATCATGGCGGCTTCCCTCATTCATTTTCGCTTTCTTCCATTGTTTCTTTCTCTTTTTAACTCTCTCTGTAGTGGGGGTGTTCGGTCACGGTTATAACGCAAAACTTCACCTATTGGCTGACAGCTTGCTCCGTTGTTGAACCCAATCCACTCTCTCATTCCTAACTCTTAATCCCTAGTGAAAGGGATCATTCACAATGGAGATAGCTCAATGAACGAATTCAGCTCACCTCCGTCTAATTCCAATACAGCTTCATCGGAGAATGAAAAATCAGGTTCACACGAGCAATGCCCCATCCCATACCGACCAGTTTAAAATGGAGAAAAGTATCTTAAACGGATGCATTTCCACCATTTGTCATTCTTAAATGGTGAGGAAAATTCCATTGGAGGAATCACCTAAAAAAGTGATCTTCGTTTATCTTGCACAGGTACTTTATGGTGGTCTCTCGGCCATTTCGTTGAGTGTTCCTCGTTTTGACTTGTCCGTAAAGTTATATTCAGTTCTGTGGACCACCTGTCACACCTATCGTTGAAACTGGACCGTCTGTCCCATGTTTTGTCATCTTATGAGTGGAATTCCTGTTTCGTTGCTTTTCCAAGATGCTTTATCTGATACTAACTCTGCCAGCATTTGGAGCCGCAATACAAATGAAGGGGTTGTGGGAAAAAAAAGGAAACGAATGGACTGGTGAACCTTGTTGTGGTAAAATTTACCGCAACACCTACAAGACCTGCAGATCTCATTTAGCTGGGGCACTTCAGCACTCTTCTCAACGGAATCTTCATTCGGCAAAGTGCGCCATCCCCATCTATTAAATGATGATTGGTGTTGCTTTTTAACTAGTTTTGTTCTACACTACCCAGTGAAAACGCACGTTTGCGTATAAGCCCATTATATTTTTTGGTTTTTAAAGCATTTAACAATTATTTTACAAGTGACGTAATATCACCAGCATAGGAGGTTCCTCAACTGATCTATTATCTGAGTATTCAATAAAAGCCCCAATGCAATGCTCTCTGTGAAGATATTTATTTCCATTTTGAGCCACAAAATTATCCATTGTATTAGATACGGAAGCAATATGTTGAAATCCAATTTGTCACTCATTGACATTGACATAAACGCCGACCATAGTCCATATAAGAAATGCCATACATTATCCCCATATTCATTTTAAATTTTCCTCAATCTTTGTCTAAGGCCAGAAGTTGTCATGAAAATGTAATTACATTTAAATTGAATTTCTTTATCTATCCTTTTTTATTTGTTTGCTCATCTGGCATATCATTGCTCGTACCTCAACCACGATGATGCAGTAGTTTTACAGTGATATACCTTCTCGTAAATCTGTTCGTGTCCTTAGTGGAAAAATAAGATTGACGTCATGCTCCTCTACACATCCGTAATCTTTGAGACAAATATATATGTATATGTTGGTTTCAAGAATCTTGCAGAATTTTCTTGCCTTGAAACTTGATTTTGTAACTTAAGATGACACAATGTTGGAAGCAACAGATAGTTTTGTTTGGTTCTTCCTGAAAAATTGATGCAAAAGCTTCCTTTATCTTCCGGTTATGATGAATGTAGTCATTAGAAAAACATCTCACTTTGTGTTTAAACTGTCCTTATCAGTTTTTTGGTCTTGAGATCTTTCGTAATAAGAACCTTTGTATATTTTTTTTAAATTTTTATAAGACTTCTTAGTTCTAGGAATCAACTTTGCATTGAAAAGAGATATGAAAATGATTTTCCTTTTTGATTTAACAAATAAATTTATTGGAAATGAAGTCTTGGTTTTGTGTAAGCAACTTTATCCCATTAGAAAAAAAAAAATATCTATTTTTTAAGGAGTTGACGGTCAGAAGACCAAACCAGATGAGACTTTTAAAGGTCTCGATTCCATTTAAATTGAAAATTTTCAGTTTTATCTAGGTATCGGACTTGCTGATGGTGTCGGTGTCATGACATAGTAATGCGTAGCCATGTTTTGAAATACCAGATTTTTCTCTTAAACGAGCTTTAACTCCATGAGGCTCTAATTCACTGTCCGGAAGCACATCATCCATTATTTTTTCATTTATAGAAGTCCACATCTTGATAGTATTTCAAATCCTTATGAATTGTATGCGCTGATGCGACTGATTCCATTTCGCGAACTGTTTGCTTGTACCCTCACACTGAAATCGGTATTGTGGGCGACTTCAATTTACACAATTCAAACTGGCTCCGCTAATAGGGGCAGACAGCGCCCCAAGGAAGATATGTTGAAATTTTCGATGATGATTCCACTAAAATATCGGATGATACTGGGAAAAATGCCTCTTGGCTTGTTTCTTACCATGAAACCTCTTCATTCCGATTTTGTTGTGTCATCAGTCAATTTCGCTCGTATATCGAGTTAATGTTAAATATCTTAATAGGACTTATTGGCACTACAAGAAAGCCTTTCCAGTCGGCTTTAATACCTTTTCCCAAACCTTTATTTGGTCCCTATGATTCCCCGATAGTGCCGATATAATAGAAAAATTTATTTTTCTTATTATGCGTTAATTTACTTCTAACAGAATTGAGACTATAAAACCAAAAGAAAAGTTCAATAAAAACTATAAGAAAGCTTAAAAGAATTGCTTACAAAGCCATCTCAACAAATCAGAAAAAACACAAGCAAGTCAGCAACTATTGCAATGCTGTTATAAAAAAAGCAGAATTTAAGGCACTAAATAACGCACTGTCCAAAAGGCAATAGAAAAATCTGGTCACATGTCAAGAATGCCATAAATGTATCACCAATTTCGGTTCGATCATCTAGAAGGAGAACCACTTATGTAACTAATTCTTAAGAGAAGGCAAGTGTACTCGCAGCTCATTTTGCAGCTAGCACTAAATTGCGAGGCAGCTCCATTGCCCCTCCTGTACTTAAAAATGTTAATCATTAAATGAGACAGGTTTATTTCCAAACTCGTAAAGTTAGAAGAGCACTTCGGGATCTTGGTATACGTAAATCCGTTCGACCTGATGATTTACCCTCCATTCTTCTGAAGAAATTATTTTCCTCACTAGAAAATTCCTGTTCCTAAAAAAGGCAACCCTTGGTCCGCCTACTTGTACCGTCAAAATACACTTACATGTCCCTTCTTTCCATGGCTCAAGAAATATCTAGAAGATCTAAAGCTTCTGAATGATCGGTAAAAAGACTTACGCAACAATCGTTCCACTGGTGATCTTATGGCATATCTCACTGAAGAGTGAAACACATCTTAACAATGCTTTACACAAAGTAAGATTGTTGTGCCTGATATGTTTAAAGCATTTAATAGAGTTTGGCATCAAGCTCTCTTATCAAAAATGCGTGCATTTGGTATCAACGAAGCCGTTATTCTTTGGATTAGAAATTATTATCTAGATCGTTCAATAAATTTTGTATTAGACAGTTTCAAGTCTGATCTTCACAAGATAAATGCTGGCATTCCTCAGGGTTCCGTTTTGTCTTCGATTCTTTTCCTCATTTTTTAAATGATCTTTTTTCCGAAACTTTTAATCCTGTTTATTATTTTGACAATGACTCTAACCTCAGCTTCTCAAACTCGTTTTCAAATTTACTTCCATCTCCTTCAAAAGTGGAATATCAAGGATACCGTATGATAAGTTCATTAAACTCCGATCTTTACAGCGTTGTTAAATGGGGAATATAAAATCGTGTGCAGTTTTATGCTTCAATAACTCTACTTGCATTGAAGAAGCCGAAAAGGTCTCAGTATTCGGTAGGGCTATCAATGACGATCTTATTTGGAGTACCAGACCGCTAAAAACGCTGCTTAGTGCTTAGGATTTCTATGTGGGTGTAGGACATTTTTTACTCTCTCTGTTCTGGCTCCAATTCTTAAGTCATTTATGTGTCCAAAACTCGAGCACGTGCAGCCCAAACTGTTCTTCATTTACTGAATAGAATTTAGAACAGAAGTTTAAAAGAAGAAATAAGAGATATATGGAGGAGAAACTTCCTCTTAGGTATATCAAGAAGTTGTGCGTGCTATAAGACGTGGGTCATTTTGAGCTGACCATTCAGAGTAAAATAAGTAAAATAGTAACTTTGTTGATCAAATTCAGAAAATGCCTTAAAAGAAAGTGTCATCAGCAAAAATGTGCATCTACCAATTTTTTATAACTTTATGAAGCCTTTTTCCATATAAAGTTAAATGGAAGGGATCAAGAAAGGAGCCTTGTGGTAAGCTTTACAGCGTAGCGTACAGTTTGAATAAAACAAATTATAAAAATTGTTATAAAAATAAAATAAACACATGTCAAATAAAAATCAAGATGCCGTTTATGCAATGAGATCTTTAATCTTATCTCGTCAAACTTCAACTAACCCCGATAACTATACTTTTTGGGCTATTTATAAGTATACATTTATCTGTACATGTCTTTGACCTCATCTTTTTCAATTAATATCAAATGATTTACCTCATATCTGATTGGCTTATGGTGCTTTTGGTCAAATGAACTCTTTTGAAACTACTGACTTTGAATAATGTTCTTAAGTACCAAATTTGATTTTTTCATCTAGCGCTTCTTTCTCAGCCGTTGATGTTTGTTGAAGTAGCAGTTGGTTTTACAGTTTGTTACTCAGTATTTTTCTTAGAGTGTACGAAAGTAGCAATTTGTGTGGACTTGTCGTAGTCGTGAAATTCTTAGCCAAGCCTAGACCTCACTGAATCGATAGTAAGTGACTAGACTAAGCGATGAGAGAGTCCTGCGGTTGCAGAGTTCCACCTGGCTGCTTATCCTTAGTATCCTCACGGCATTCTTTACATGCTGAATATCATTTTCGTTGCAATATTGTACAATTTTGCGGTTAACTCTGCTTGTCTGTTAGTAACGATTTTTCGTGCTTGTTGCTTGGTCCACTTTGAGGCGTTCCAAAAAAAACTTGGGCTTGGAGGGTCTAAACTCCGAATGAAATAGGTTTTATTAATACTGCCAAGCTCTCAATTAATCTATTTCTTAGTTTTCATTTCGAACATGGTATTTCATATATGGTAGCTTACAATATTTCTTATTTTTTCTCTTAAGATAAATAACATATTATTTCGTAAGAGACAATATTCAGCAGCTTAAAATAACTAAAACGGTACTTCACATAATGTGTCCCCAGCACGCAACCTCGGGTCTCGGGAACAAAATCGTCGGAAACTCTCTGAAGAGAACTTTGTACAGCGCTATCGTTGAAGAGGAATACAAGGAACAAAACTGTCGGGATCCTTATCGGATCCTTATCCCAATCTAGGGAAAGAAATGGTTGGAACTCTCAGAGGAGAACCTGTCCAAAGAACTACTTGAAGAGGAGCTCGGAGAAACAAAACTGTAGGATTAGTAAATAAAGAAATACTAAATAATACTCCTGTTATAGCCTTAAAGATTATTGAAATTAGTAAGCTATTTGGTATCACTTGTCTTTAGCAATAAAAGCGATGTACTTTTTTAATATGGCGTAATATCCTCCTTCTTGCTTAGACCACCAACGTGGTAACATCCCAAGTAACATTTTTCATCTCATAAGATGCTCCAAAGAGTTCAACTAGATTAGCTAAGAGGAGCTAAAAGTAATCTTAAAGAATACTACGAGATTCTTTTAAAACTGTTAAAAGCCTTAAATGGCCTAGTTATGAGAGGCTCTTCCTACTCATAGTAGCAACAGAAGTTTCTTTATGGGATGACAGATGCACGTTTATATTAAAATGGCACTTCTAAGGCTCTAATAGAGATCGGCAAAATCCTATTATGAGAAAGCGTCTCTTCCAATAAGAGGTGATAAAAAGAGAACAGAATATTTGTTAACTTAATAAAGAATGAAACAAAATACTTTTTAAGTTTGTGTGTATACATGATTTGCTATGCCAACAAACTGTTAGGCTTGATATAGTATTTATTTTGTAAGTCTATCAACTATTATACGAGTATTATAATGGCGATGCATGATATTTATTATTTTGCACATATGGGAACTGAAATGTAAATGCGGTTGAAATTGTATCTACTAATTCTAACATTTTACGTCAAAAAAATACAAAGCCCCTTCAAAATAATGCATATTTAAATTATTTTATTTATAACTTTTATCGGAAATAGGGTTACAATACATTTCTTTCGTAAGCAAATAAAATCAAAATTAACTTTGAAATTTGTTTTGTTTTTATTTAGGTCATGGGTCATTTGCTTGTGAGAGTAAATAGGAAACAGGAAAGGTCAAATTTAATATAAAATATTCCAAATTACACACTGAGAGTCTTATGCTGCATTTACAAGAGTAATTAAATCTCATATTCTCTGTAATTTTCTACTATTACTCTTGTCACAAAAAATTACTACTCGTGTAATGCAACATAAAGAATACATTTTTTTTTTGTTAATTTTGAATGAAAAGATAGTAGTAGCAATAAAATCCCAAGATGGTAATGTATTTAGTTTAAATTAAAAAAAAGTTACACAATATATTTTATGCTTTCTATGTAATCACAACAATGCTAAATGTAAACTTGAAAATGCCACCTAATAAATTTTAAGTCAGTGCTACAGCCAAGTTATTTTATCGAGATCATAATTTTTTAAGTTATGGTAACCCTCAAATGTACAAGCAATTACTTTGCTTGTGTATAGGAATATGGCTGCTGCTGACGCGACACTAACTCTTCTAGTAACATCTTTATTCTTTCTATAGGATCTTAGACGCTTCTTTATAATTTATATGTACTTACGTGCGAGTGAGAAGAGAATGTTGACATCAGATATAGGAGGATTTAAACTGAAATTCTTTTAGAATTTTCAAAGTAGTATACAAATAACTTTACTCTTAAATATGACTTGTTATGGGATTATTTGGACATATTTAGAGCTCAGTTTTCAGAAAGGGATTTTTATAAGACTATAAGTTTTTATAATCTAACTACAAGAAGAGAAAATAGTTTTGCTATAAGATTTAAATTCTTTTAAGCTGGAAAAGTGTTTAACTCTTAAAATAAAAGTGTTATGACATCCAGTTGAGTTTCATAGCAATTAATTAATACTTTAGTATAGCAATGGGATATAAAAGAGTTGTATGAGAGTTTTTTTTTCAGATTTAAAGAGCTAAGCTCTGGAGAGTATGTTAGTTGGGATCATTACAAAATAAAAGTAACTATTTAAAATATAATTGCAGAAGTGTTTCCTTTCTTTCACACCACGAGTACAACAATTTGGCGACGAGGATTCGTATTGAAAGAAAATTGATACAAATTTTAATTTCATCGATTGAGTACATAATCATCCATAATTACGTAATATGACTGGTGGTGTTGCTGGTGGTGGTGTTGCTGCGGGTGCTGCTGGTGTTGCTGCGGGTGGTGTTTCTGCTGTTGCTGCACCTACGTACGTCGGCGGAGTGCCGCCTAATTTCTCCATAGAATTCTTTGACGAGACTAAAAGTAAATTCGAACGCTGGTTGCAACGTCTTGAAGGAGCGTTTACAATCTTCAACGTCAAAGATTCGGTGATGAGACTAAATTACTTGCTACATTATATTGGGCCAAATACTTTCGATTTACTTTGTGATGGAATCTCCCCAGCGGTACCTGAAACCAAGACCTACGACGAGTTAGTCAACGTGCTCAAGGAGCATTACAATCCGCAGCCTTTAGAAGTAGCGGAGTACTACAAATTTCACCATCGGGAGCAGTTGGAGGGAGAATCCGTCCGCGAGTACGTAGCCACGCTGCGTAAAATGGCCATACATTGTAATTTTGGTACTTATTTGACAACTGCACTGCGAAACCAACTTGTTTGTGGCATTCGAGATAAACGAATAAAGGACCGATTGTTGGAAACAAAAGACCTAACGTTCGAGAGGGCGATCCAAATTGCTACGAGCCTAGAGATGTCACAACTAAACGAGACAGCAATTCATAAAACTTCAGTACATTCAATTAACTTTCATAAAAAAGAACGGTATGCTGAGATCCAGAGCAACCAGACGATGAGGAACAACAACAATCAACACTCATCAGAGAAGTCACACGTGTCAAATTTTAATAAAGGCCAAAGCCAAAAACAAATACATTGCTTCCGTTGCGACGGCCCCCACCTTGCGAACAATTGCTCTCACATAAATACTATTTGTAACTTCTGCAAGATTCGCGGTCATCTGTCTAAAGTGTGTTTTAAAAAACAAAAAAAGAATAAGAAAAACAGTACAGTTAACCACTTAGAAGATGATTGCGAATTGATCAGTGAAGAACCAATAGCTTATATTAACACAATATGTGAGAGCAATGATTTTACAAAAAAAATGTGGATTAACGTGTATATTGAAAATAAATTAATTAAAATGGAAATTGATAGTGGGGCCGGCGTATCGGTTATTAGTTATAAGGAATTTTGTAAGAACTTTAGTGATATTCCGATTAAAAGTACTAACATTAAGTTAAATACATATAATAATTCTTCTCTTAATGTTTTAGGTGTTGTTGAGGTTGTTGTTGCTCCGCAGAACTTGAAAATTGAAAAGAGTTTGCAGTTGTATATTGTTGAGTCAAATAAAAACGCGCTATTTGGAAGAGAGTGGCTGTATGCATTTAATGGTTTACCATTGACGGAGATGTTTCATGAAGAACGCGATAAAAAAAATGAAAATTGTTACCAGGTAAATGAAAAAAATTGTAATGTTCAAAACAACTCCAAAGTTTCATATTTACCACCAGAACTTTCAATATTAATTCAAAAATACAGTGCGATATTTGGCGAATATGTAGGCGAAATTAAGGGACAACCGGTTTCAATTGAATTAATGCCAAATTCGAAACCTGTGTTTGTTAAGCATAGACCGGTACCGTTCGCGCTTCGTGACTCCAACGCGGAAGAAATTAATAATTTAGTTGCTCAGGGTATTCTTATTCGTGTTGACCACAGTGATTGGGCAACTCCAATCGTGCCGATAGTAAAGGCAAATGGAAAAATACGCCTCTGCGGAGATTTTAAAATTACGTTGAATAAATATATGATCGCGACTGAACATCCTCTCCCCACAATAGACGAGCTTTTTAATGCAATGAATGGCGGTGACAAATTTTCGAAGGTTGACCTTCGCCGTGCTTATTTACAGTGGAAGGTGAGGGAGGAGGATCAGGAAAAATTAACTTTGTCTACGTTTTTAGGTCTGTTTAAATGTACGCGGTTGTGGTTTGGTCTTAGTTGTGCACCTGTAAAATGGCAGAAAAAAATCGAAGAAATACTTGCTGGGATCGAGGGTGTGGGAGTTTTTATTGACGACATTTGTATCAGTGGTCCGGATAATAAGACACATCTCGCAAGGTTAGAAACAGTATTTTCGCGGTTGTTTTCATTTGGATTACGTGTAAATTCTGAAAAATCACATTATTTTCAAGACTCGATTGAGTACTGTGGTTTTAAAATTGATAAAGACGGAATACATAAGACCGCAAGTAAAACAGAAGCGATTGTTAAAGCCCCTTGCCCAACAAATGTATCTGAGGTACGATCCTTGCTAGGTTTAGTAAATTATTATGGACGATTTTTTCAGAATCTGTCAGAGATTCTTGAGCCATTGCATGCATTGATTAGGAAAAATAATAAATTTAAATGGACATCAGAATGTGAAAGTGCTTTTAAAGCAATAAAAAAAGAAATAATTTCAGATAATTTTTTGGTGCATTACGCAAAAGATAAGCCGTTGTGTTTGTCGACAGATGCTTCTCCAGTGGGTGTGGGGGCAGTATTGTCCCACATATATCCAGATGGCACTGATAGACCCATCCAGTTTGCTTCACAAACATTGTCAAATTCGCAACGTAAATGGTCTCAAATAGACAAAGAGGCCTACGCTATTATATACGGTCTTAAGAAATTTTATCAATTCCTTTTCGGTCGTCATTTTATTCTATTTACAGACCATAAGCCACTGGTTCAAATTTTTGCGGCCGATAAAAGCTTGCCACACATGTCTGCTACACGTATGCAACACTACGCGATTTATTTGCAAGTATTTAATTATACAATAAAGTACAAACGTTCAGAGCAAAATGGCAATGCTGACGCCATGTCAAGACTGCCGATTTCAACCAATGATTCTTTTAAGCTTGAAGAATCTGATTTATTTGAAATAAATCAGATAGAAACATTACCAATTACGGCAAAACAGATTGCTGAGGAAACTTCTAGAGATTTGTTACTGAGTAAATTATTGAAAGGGATTCAAATGGGTACTCAACTTCAAGCTCACGTACGATTTGGCGTTGACCAAAATGAATTTTCTATACAAAGTGGTTGTATAATGCGTGGTTTGCGGGTCGTTATCCCAACTAAATTTCAAAAACAAATTCTTGAAGATTTGCACTCATCACATTTCGGGGTAACCAGAATGAAAGAACTAGCACGTAGTTTCTGTTGGTGGCCAAAAATTGACCACCAAATTGAAGAGTTTGCAAAAAATTGTTCAACCTGTTGTAAATACCAAAATAACCCACCAAAAGTAGAAACCCATCATTGGTGTTATCCATCGAAACCTTGGGACCGGGCCCATTTGGATTTTGCAGGTCCGTTTTTGGGCGTATATTTATTACTTTTTGTCGATGCGTTCTCCAAATGGCCTGAAGTACATATCTTGAAAAATATAACGACCGATACAACCATTCCAATTTTGAGAAAAATTTTCGCTACTTTTGGGCTACCAAAAGTTATTTGCACTGACAATGGCAGTCAATTCACGAATATAAAATTTAAACAGTTTTGCGACTCGAATAATATCGTACATAAACGAACTGCACCATATCACCCTGCCACAAACGGTCAGATAGAGCGATAGGTTCAAACTTTAAAAAACAAATTGCGTTGTCTTAAAAACAAAAACGAAGATTTAGAAGTTAAATTAAATAATATTTTGTTCCAATACCGAATTACACCGCACCCTGTTACAAAAAAGTCACCATCTGAAGTATTATTTAATTATCCTGTTCGAAATAAATTTTCGTTATTATTGCCAGAGAAAAAAGATAATGTTCAACCATTCAATGAAAATATTAATAGTAGAAGTTTTTCAAAGGGAGAAAGAGTGGCTATAAGAAATTACATTGGCAAGGAAAAATGGAATTTTGGAGAAGTTAATGAAAAAACTGGTTTATTGCATTATAATATTAAACTAGATAATGGTAAAGATGCGTTCCGGCACATCGATCAAATCAAAAATGCAGGCAGCCAGGTCGTTGATGTTAATCCCCAGTTCCCGAGTGAAAGTTCGGAGGAGTACCAACAACTTCCGGTACCAGTAAATCAAGAAATTGATAAAGATATAAAGGAAAAACAATCAGACCCTGTTCCAAACGTTTCCGAAAACAAACAACCATTTATACCACGAAAAAGTAATAGAATTCGAAAACCTTTGGATAGGCTGACATATTATTAATGATATGAAATAAACAAAATGAATCGTGAAATAATTTAACTATTAAGTATAATCATAAAGACTTATAAATTAGAACTAAGTTTTGCTGTTACTTGTATTTAAATTTGAAATTATCTCATTTAGATTTGTAAGTAAATTTTTAAATTTGTTGAATTATAATTTTGAAATATGTTCAGTTAAAATAATACCATTTGGATGTATAATGAAGAATTTGTTTCCCTTGAAGAGAGAACATTGTTATAGCCTTAAAGATTATTGAAATTAGTAAGCTATTTGGTATCACTTGTCTTTAGCAATAAAAGCGATGTACTTTTTTAATATGGCGTAATATCCTCTTTCTTGCTTAGACCACCAACGTGGTAACATCATTACAAAATAAAAGTAACTATTTAAAATATAATTGCAGAAGTGGTTCCTTTCTTTCACACCACGAGTACAAGGCTTGCCCTACTCTAGCTAATACCCTAACAATTTATAAGAAATATTTAGACCGGCTTCACAAGTAGAGTAATGCCTTTATGTCACCAAGACGCCTTATAAAAGGTTTTTGTTCACGACCCGATCTTGAATACTCTTTACACTAGATTGGTATCCACACATGGACGAGAATAAAAGACAATTTCGTCATTTTCTTAATTTCCTCTTACCAAATATGCGGCTATAAGTCGGTGTGAATTGAGAAGATAAGAGACAAAATTGTATGGAATTCCAAGTTACTAATGATTACATGACTGCCGGTGCATACTGAATGTGCAATATGATTATTCAATAAGGCAGTTTGTAGGTGTCGTAGAATTTCGCTCGTTAATATGATATGTAGGTGTTGTAGCGTTTCGTTTGATAATGTGATTAAGGGTATGTAGGTGTTGTAACGCTCTGTTACAATTGAATCCTTAGAACCGCCTGTTCCACTCGTAAAATTGCTCGAAAATAGAACTGATCTGTTGCACATTCTCACTGTGATCTGAACTTTAAAAACCGAGTTCTCAACATTTTGAAAAATCCCTAAGGAACAAGTTTTTGCTCAGGTAATGGTATAAAGGTAGGAAAATATAATATTTTCTGTCCCATTAAAGTTTAACATCAAAATAGGCTAGTAGACATGTACTGTACATATATGATTTACATTATGAAGCTAAGTCGCCTTCTAAAATATACAAGAAATAAAAGTAATAGTATTATATCTAAGTCACAGTTGTGTGACAGATGACATTTCGAACTTGATGTCATTCCTCAGAAATCAAATTGGATTTTAATTTAATTTATATTAGCTACTTTGCGGTTAAGTTACACATTTACATTTATACAAGTTTGAATTTGAAATGTTTTCTTCACCGAAGAAAAGGATATGGGTTTTGTTTTGACCCTTTTTGTGAATTGTGGTTTTGGTTGAACTATTAATAGTCCAGTATGTAGTACAGATTATTTTATTCTCTAAATGGGATTAGGTAGTCAAATATGTTTCTTTTTGTATAGAACCCAAACCGTGAAAAATCTAGTAATCGAGATGCCAATTTTAAGTGTTTACTAGTATAGATCTTAGGAAATAACTTCAAAACTATTCGTTCACATGTTTTGAAGATGTTAATTTTTTAAAGAAGAAATTGGAATTTTATATTTTCAAAAAACCCAAAAAATATTTGTTCTCATATTTTGTATATAAAATATTATTTTAAATTTAAAGGGGCTTCTGTTAAAAATTTTAATTAAATTCGTTAGAGCCGTTAATGAGAAAGTCAAAAAGCAAACAAAAAAAATAAAATGCACGACTTGGTCGCACGAACTTGCTCGGATGTAATAGACTAGGAATTTAAAAAAGGAATGTTTTAAGAGAAAACTGTTCATATCGATAAAATTAATTTTTTAAATTCTTTTAGTAGTAAGACATAAAAACAGAATCATCATCATCATCGGCTCGACAACCGGGTTCCGGTCCTGGCCTCTTTCAGCAAGTCTCTCCACCTATCCCGGTCTCTAGCCGACGCCATCCAGTTGCGCACTCCAAGGCTTCGGGCGTCCTGGTCTACGCCATCTCTCCAGCGCAAGCATGGTCTACCACGCTGTCGTCTACCATAGAATGTACCACAAAGCACTTTCCGAGCAGGTTCCTCTTCGCTCATGCGAGCTAGGTGCCTTGCCCACCGGAGTCTACCGAGCTTAATTTTTGTCACGATATCTGCTTCTAGGTAGATTGCGTACAGTTCATGATTGTACCGTCTCCGGAATCGTCCTCCCTCACATATGGGGCCAACAATTCTCCTTAAGACTTTTCTCTCGAACGCAGCTAAGAGGTCGGAGTGCCTTTTGCTAAGCACCCAAGTCTCGGATCCATATGTGAGTACTGGCAGGACCATGGTCCTGTACAGCAGCAGTTTTGAAGTTATGGTGAGATTTCTGGATTTGAAGAGCTTTGACAGACTATAGTAGGTTCTGTTGGATTTGAGAAGCCGCCCGCGTATTTCTTCTTCTATATTGTTATCGGCTGCTACTATTGACCCAAGGTATTTAAAGGATTGCACCACTTCAAATTCGTGCTCCGGAACCTTGATAGTTTGACCAACTGTTCCTCTCGCATTCGACGCCACCATGTACTTTGTTTTACCTTCACTAATGTGCAGCCCCAGATTTTGTGCCGCCTGCTCGATCTGGATGAAGGAATCGTGTACAGCTTGTTCGGTTCTTCCGATGATGTCGATGTCGTCTGCGTAAGCCAGTAACTGGATGGACCTGCTGACGATGGTCCCTCGTGTTGCCGTGCCAGAGTCACGGATTGCTTTCTCCAACGCCAGGTTGAAGAGGAGGCAGGCCAGGCCGTCCCCTTGTCGGAGTCCATTAAAGATGTTGATTGGTCTGGATAGCAATCCGGCTATTTTTACTTGGCTTGTTACGTTGGTCATGGTCAACCTACATAGTCGTGTCAATTTGTTTGGGATGCCGAATTCTCTCATGGCTTTGTAAAGTTCTACCCTGGCTATGCTATCATAGGCGGCCTTAAAGTCTATAAACAGATGGTATGTTTATATAATAATTTGATATACTAACCACATGATTCAATTTAGCTAAAAATCGAATTTACAAATATTTCAAGGGAACTGATTCATTTATGTGTATTTACACTTGCTACCTCTATGCAACTTTTCTTCTAGAAAATTTTGTATGGAAAATAACAAAAGTTTCTTCAAATAAACTTCCAACTCAATCTGAATAAATCAACGAACTTTGAGTGTCTTAAAAATCCCTCACATGCCTTAGTCTATTCCGAAAACATAAAGAAAATTTGAATTAATTAAATGCAAATATAAATCTTGGTCCTGAACTCAGCACTTTCTTAGACCAACTACCACACACACACACACACGAAATTATGCACAGATTTTATGTTTATTGTCTTAGATACAGTTCTTTGGTTTTCAAAAACATTTTATTTTCTCATGCTGTTTGCATAAATCATCCTGTTGAGTTCGAACAAAAGTCGAATCACCTGCTGCTCCAGTGAAAAATTCTTAGAAGCAAAATATTATAAGCCATGGGAGTATACCTATGTGTGTATGTAGCAACGAGTTTGTGTTTTTCAAGAGAAATATAAGCAAAACATTAAACCCAATAGGGGGTCCTTGGGGTGCGGAGAATTACTAAGTGAATGTATTAAATCTTAACCTGCATGAGCGGAGGAAGGGAGAAGGCCTTTGTATGGAGTTTCAAGAACGATTTCCCTTTAATCTTGGCTATGAAACCACAAAGGCATTTAAGTTAATAAGCCAAGCACTCAGCTTAACTATCTTACTGGTAGACACTTTGATTCCAAATAAATCCATCAGAGCATGAAACTAACATCATTTCAAGAAGTCATCAGGACAAATGTTTTCCCGGAAACTGTTACAACTACAACTGTGACCACAACCGCAATTCTCTTTAATAAAATCTATTTTAAGGCGTATAAGTAATTATGTAAGAAAAACAAGAGACCTAGTTTGGTAGATCTTGAGTGAAAGCAGACAACCAAAGTTTTCACATTTGAATTTCAAATTCATTTAAATTATCTATGCAAGGTAGATATTGTGATTTTATGAAAACCAAAAATAAGAAATGCATCATGCTTTAAGCGTGCTTCATACCTCATTTCTGGAGGGTCATGTTTCAAACAGACTTGACAAATTGAAAAGGCAACAGTTATGGGATTGAAAACTTGATTATAAGAATATTGTCTAATTCCTTTCCCCTAAATAATTAATTGTGATAATCTTATAAAAATCTTGTCGGAAATTGGATTCACTTAGTCACATTGACTAATGAATTTTCAGGAATTTGTGCTTAAAATATTTAAACAAGACATAAAAATAGGTGATACTGTCTCTTGTGATGAAGTGACAAATCTTCCGGGAGTTCATTGGAAAAGTTAACTGATATAAACAGTTTGTCTGAGGTCAGCTCTCCTTTCTTACTGCTTCACAACACCCACTCAAAAAGTCTATACTATGTATAACTAATATTTTCAGAACTTCAGTGGACCAACACAATGTTCAACCAGGCAGTAAAAAGTTATCAGGAAAAGGATTTCAAGAAGAGATATCAAACCTGACCCTGACACATTTCAGTCAGGTCAGTCCGATGGTTGGAAGATGGAGTTCAATTCCAGACACCATCCTTCAGGGACAAGATGTTTCAACAATTTCTTCTAAGAAGTTCTTCTTCTTCTTTCGAAAAAGTTGAAACTCACTTTGAGGAAATATCAGCTTCCACTGAAATCGTGACATTGTTCAATGAAGAAAACTCCTTTTCGTTATCAGAGCCGCTACTGACAGATGTTTGTAAATATTTTGAAGAAGTAGTTAACATTTTCATCACTGGAAACTTCAAAGAATAAATACAAGATTTCTGCTAATGTACTTAAAAAGTTACCAAATTTGGTTATTCTCCTTCTGACTATAGTCTTCAACAACAGTCTGAACAACAGGTATTTCTCTGCAGCCTGTAAGACGGCAAAGTTGTCCCCGTCTCAAAAAAGAACAACCACTCAAATGTAGAAGGACATCGGCCAATTTCGTTGTTCTGCTTCATCAGCAAGATACTGGAAAATCAACGTTTTCTGCAGAGAAAGAAAAGTCATACCAGAGTTCCAGTACGGATTTCGAAATAAACAGTCTTCCCTTCATAGCGGTGTTACACTTGGACTCAACAAAAATGAGGAAATGACTATAGCGTTCTTGCTGGATCTATTAAAAGCTTAGCTTTCGATAGCATTTGGATAAAAGGATTATTATTCAAACTCTCAGAACTTGGACTTCTTAATAACATAATTCATAATCTAAAAACATAATAATTTCAGAACACAGTGGCTTTCCTTTTAACTTTTAAGGATTTAAATTAGTTAACTTGGTTAAACATCTGTCAGAATTGCGTAGTAAAGATTCTAAACTATAGCAGATTTCTGAAAACTGTCAGACGAGTTGCCATATGTTTATTATGATTTCATAGTCAATGTCAAGGACATGTTGATCGAATTAAATTGAATCTTTCTTTTCCTACACCACAAAGCGGTACAGTAAAAGGTAAAATTTTAAACAAATTCTGACATATTTTTAAGGAGGTGATAAAATTTGTTAGTTTTGTCAACTACTTTTAGTTTTTTCCTTGCATTTCATCAATTTTAAGAGTGTTCAAATTTCTATACAGCACAAAAATATTACCTCTTTAAATCTCAAAAATTTTATTATTTTACTCTGCACTATTTCAAAAATTAATTTTCAAAATCAAAATTCCACAAACACCGAATACCGAACTACGAGCTTGTTCTCTCCTAACCAGAGCGCAGAATACCTAACCTACCCGATCGATTGCTGAATTATAGAGAACCTGTTCTTTATTCTGAAATAAAAATAATTAACAAAACCTGTGGATAGCCTTAGAACTTAGAAAACCATTGATAGTCGTCGAAAGCCGTTGAAAGACATATGAAACTGTGAAAACCGTTCATAGCTGATGAAAATTGATGACAGGTGGCTAAAGCCGTTGAAAGCCTGAGATAGCTGTGGATTGCCAGTGAAAACCCTTGGTAGCCGGCGAAAATTGTTGATAGCTGGTGAAAACTGTTGATAGCCGGCGAGAGCCGTGGATAACCAATAAAAGCTGAACCGTGAATGATCTATAACTAAAAATCCGTCTCTAATGCAACATATTGTACATAGAGATGAATTGGTCCAAGTATAAAGTATGTTTTTGTATTTAGAACATAGGGTCTTGTGAATACAAAAAAGTTAAAGTTTTTTTTCGAGGAAGCTAAAGCCAACTAGTCATAGCTTATACTAGCAGCTTAAGCTAGATAGTTCTAGCTTAAGTTTCGATACCAAGTACTTTTGACATAGATACTTTTAGTTGCGATGCCAAGTAGGTATCGAATTAAAGAACTCGGATTCATCTTCATCTTTTGCAGATGTCTTAAAAAAAGTTCCTATCAACTGATTGGAAAGACAAACTTAAAGCTTTTCTGGAATAATTTTTTTTTCTTTAGAATTTCTACAACTCTTGAGTGTGTTACCGATGTCCACAACACTTTCTTTACTGAATTTGCTTAGCAGATTTTATGCTATACAGACTAAACTACTCAAACATACTCACAAATCAATTATATTGCTTCCGAGTTTTAAAAGGATTAATTTTCAATACCCCAATGCCAGTAGAAAATCAATTCAGAAACAGAGGGAATGTTAGAAGTATTGGCACTTTCATATTGAACGTATGTATCGTTTCAATCCTAATTCTAACTTTTTGTAAAAAAAAGTAAAATATATTATAGATATTAATTAATAAAAAAACATTTACACTACAGCTTCCGTACCTATTTGTGTTAGTACCCTGGACATAGGTGACCGAAACAACAGCCTTTGATAAAAAAGTACACCACAAGTAACATTTTTACGTTCCTTGTAGCTCGTTACGGTTACACGTTAAGGCAACACGTTCCGCGTAGCAACTTACCTTATGCAAGATTGCATTTAAGACCCTATTTACATTGAACATATTGCATACTTACTACATCGCGTTTACATTGGAAACTTTGATTACTGTAATCTCGATTTTAGTACTTTTAATTGCTTTCTAGAACTAAATATATTCACTTCCCCAAAAATTTTGTTCAACTCTCGACCAATATGTCGAAAAGACGAAAGACAAAACAACTGGTGTAAAAGTTCATAGTGGATTAATTCAATGTTTTAAACAAATCAACTTGACGTTAGTGGTGGACGATTACATTTTATTTTATGCTCCCAAAAAATGCATTTTCAGATTTGACATTTAAAATATTGTTCAGGCCAATCAGTTGACATCTGCAACGAAATATTCTCGATACGTCAAAATTTAATTTGTCCCTTATCTGTCATACAATATAATTAATTTTATTATCGAATTACATATTCTACGAGTATACTCGTATTATATCAAACTATAAATCGTTCTATATCTATCAAGCCATGAACTGGATACGTCAATGGAACATCAGTCAATGGATACAAAATTTTAGTTTTTGCCACTTATATTTACTTTAAAATTTTCTATTATAAGGTGGGAATGATGTCAATCGGTTTATAAATTTCTCACAGAGGGAGTGAGATAAAGTACAGAAACCTAAAAAAAAGTCGGAGGATTTGGCTCAGTGTGAACACCGTCTATAGCAGAAAAAAGACATCAAGAGCCCAATTACTTTTTTTTCGTATTTTTTACACATGTATGTACGAGTATGTATTTGATGTGAGGTGAAGAAATATTGCGGTTACGCTTCGAAAAACAAATGAAAATCGTAATCAGGATCTAAAAGTCAAACTGTCACATTCTCAAATATGTTTTGACAAGAACGGCATGTCAAACATGGATTTAAAATATTTTTTTGATATTTTGGCTGCTTGACATGTATATTTGAGAATTTGAACGCATGTTCATCAAAGCCTAAAGCAAATTTCATTATCCATGTGCTAATCGTAAGAAAATTATATCAAAATGAGTTTTATAATCAATGGCGGTAGACTTTGCAGTTTTTGAATATAAAATTCAAGTAAATTTCCTGATCTAAAATTTCATCTATGTTCTTAGTTGGTCCGCCATGGTCAAAATTGTAATGAGAAGTGATGTTTAACAACATGTTTGACGAATGTGAATGTTCCTGTTTTTCATTTTTCAAATATTCATCATGCCCCTATTAGTGCTCCGAGCAAATAGTTTTAGTACCACCTTTTTATATATAACCTATATTATTATCAAGAAGCGTGATTTTGTATTGCGATTTTGTATGTGCCTGATGGTGTTGGCGCTGAAATTAGCGCTAGATTTTACAGTGGAGAGTAGAATAAGATACAAAACAAGTAGTAAAAAAGAGAATATTTTATTATTAAACTTAGCAGAGAAAAATATAACAAGTACTGTCCCTATACTTAAGATGTCGCCACAATCTTTCGTCTTCTTGATAGTACTATAAGTTTTATATACTAAGGTACCACTGCTTTTAACATGCGGTCTCCACTAGCGATGAATGCAGAGCATGCTTTAAAGCATGCGTTCATTATCGCAAGTAGAGACCGCCATCGCAGATATATTTCCATAGCTTGCGATAGAAAGTATGCTCTCATCGCAGACCATTCATCGCTTGCTTTATCGCAAGGAGAAAACTGTCATATTGTTCTGGCGTACCCAAATTTAATTTGAGTGAGCTTGAGTTTTGCGTGCGAAGAAAGCTTTTGCTTGATATTTACGTTTTTATTCCAAGTTTAAAAAATTTCTGATTTACAATAAATTGTCCATAGAACTCATTTATATTAATTTCTAATTTGAAAGCCTTTGTTATTTGATCCATTAAAATTATTCAATATACTAAAAAAATATGCGATGAAATGCCCAGCCAACAAATATTGACAGTTCTTCTGCTCTCTGCTTTCTGCTTTGGCTATTGCGGTTGCGATGGATTTATCGCTAGTGGAGAAGGCATGTAAAGGATGCGATATCACTTAGCATGTTACGGTAAAAATTAACCGACCGCAATAATCTTCATTCTTTCCATTCCCTTTTCCTTGCGTTCTTCCGAATTTTCTTTTTATTTCACAGGTATTTGTTTCGCGATAGTGCGAGAGAGCAAGGTCCATCAGCCAGTGGTTCTCTCTCTCAGTATCGTAAAACAAACAAATTGTCGATGAGTACTGACAGACGGGCGGTCTGTATTATGGGTTTCAATTTGAAAACGTTGAAGACACTTGGAATTCAAACGTAGATGCTGCTGTAAAAAAAGAACGGCCGAGTGCCCAACCTAAAACTATAAAACTAAGAACTAATTAATTTGTAAAAGATGGAACGTTAAGTGTGAGTTGCCAACACCCCCTTGTCTAAATTGGAAGCCAATCACGACCTAGGGGGTAAATGTATTCAACTTTCTCGTTTCCTCTTTTTTCCTCTCTTCGTAATTATTATTAATTTTAAAAGTACGGTGGGGACTATTGTGCCTGATTCCTTATTCATTTTGCTTGAGGTTTTAAAGATTTTTTATCCAGTACAAAACTGTGGGGAGTGGGGATTAGTGTGAACTAGCCATTGGAAATGTCGTGACCTGGAAGGAGGTTCCAGCGGGCGGCAAATTCAATGGAAAGTTCGAGAAAAACTGATGGAAAGAGACACCAAGGGCTCTTCAACTCACTTGCGTAGAGTGGCTGTTGATGACGTGATCGAAATCCGCGATACCGAATCGGCTGAAAGCACGAGGGTATGGGGTGAAATTTTAAACGACTATCCAGGAGGAATATCTTGGAAGTCACTCTAATCTTGATCGAGAAAGAAGATAGAAGCTAAAAAAAGAAATCTTTAAAACACGAGTAAGTAGAAAAAAATTTATTTATACATCTTCACCGTGAGTCTCAGCACTCACACTTTTTTTTTGAACTGAACTTCATCAAAAACTTAAACAAAATAATTGTTTCCTTTTGTTAAAAAAAAGAAGACGTAATAACACAAAACCAACAAGAACAAACCCAATCTTCTCCAAAGTTAAATTATTTCTTGACAAAAGCTCTAAAGAAGCATAAATCTTGAAAGCTCTTGAACAATAGCCAATGAAAAAGTCTTAAAGATTTGCATAAACGCAACGATCCAATGGCAACTCTGGTTCAGTATTTTCCATGTCTTGAACTAGTTTGAAAAATATTTATAGCCCGAAATCTAAATCGACAAAGTAGCACCATACCAACACAAACATTTTATATAAAAAAGGAAATTCTGGAAACAACAGAGAAACTGAAACTGAGAAACATACCTGTAAAACGGGAGCTCCCCATCTTCAATGGTCTCGAGCAAGGTGGTGCTAGTCATTCAGACCAAACGCTGTGACATCCATATCCATAATGGCTAGGTGTTCAAATTGTAGATTTAGCTTTCGTTTTCATTTCGAACCTGGGGTCTGGGATTCAAAAAATCCCTTGGAATTGTGTAAAGGCTCTAAATTTTCTGATTAATTTTAAAAAATTCAGATAAAAAAAAATAAAAATTTCAAAAATTCAAATACAATATCATGCTACAAATTAAAAATAAAATATTTCTTGGAATGAATACAAAACGATACCTCTTGAAAATTACAAAGAAATGGAATGCCGAAAAAACCTCTATCGAAACAAAAAATCTGAAATGAAAGAATATTTCAAAGTTATATCCCCAGACTAAAAAAATAACGTTTAAAAATAAAATGTCATATTTCTTGTGTGTTGCGTGCTTGATGACTTATACAAATATTGGTAGTATGTTTCAAAAGCCTCAAAAGGAGAACTTATTTGCAGCAATAAAATTCTGCACACATTTTAGCCCATTTATTTTTTTTGTCGTGTTTTGCTTAATGTGAGAGGTATTTTCTCATTGAAGACCTAAGTTCCTGCTGTATTTTTAGATTATTTGTTTTCTTTTTTTTTGGTGACGAGTGTTTTATTGTTCACACATTGAATTGCTACACTCTGACTTAATGTTTTCCGCTGCAATAAAAAAGATTTATAAATTGCTAAGCTGTTGTAGGTGTTCGGAATTAATGTGTTGAAGGAATCTTTGAGTCTTTATTTATGTGTTTAGTTTTATTTCGCAGGTGTATATCCCCAAATGACAGATAATCGTTAATTTATTAATGATCTGGGCGATTACAGAGAGACACTTCCACAAGAAATATGTGTGAAAATAATCGTAGAACGGACGGCAAGGTTTATTTATTCTTTGACCAAGGCAAAATTATACCTTTTTTGAGGCTTGAAAGGTATACCACCTACTCGTATATAAAATGTTATCATTCCATTTTAAGTTTGGACGATGAATCCAAAAATTCAAAATGTTTGTTTTAAAAAGAAACCGTTTTAGAAGAACAACAATATTGTGTGCTTTCCAACTACGAGTAAAGAAGACTATGAAGAACTCATAAGCTTGCTAGGACGTAAGATTTTTGTTGGTGCTGAGTTCAATTCAAAACTCGCACCCTTTGGAGATAGGGCGATTACCAGACTATGATAGGCTTACGACTTTATCAAGCTGGCCGTAAACACAACAATAAATTCTACTTCACTGGTTCGACAACATACTGAATATGTGATCCTACCAAAGTGCCACACCTTATTGCCTTTTTCTCAGCTAAAGTTGTTAGCCGTAATGTCAAAAGTAATTGTTATTTAACCTCAAACAATAAAAATCTAGTAGTCTTAAATCCCCATTAATTTGTCTTTATACAAGCTAGTTCTTAATTTAACTACAAAGTTAAAAACTAGTAGGTAGGGTTGGGATTAAGGAGAGATATTCGGAAGACGAAGTTGTAAACAAGGGGTACTGAGGTCACAATCGACGCAGTTAATCAATGAATTCATACTTCGTAGCATACAAGATATTGGTTCATTGGAGCCATAAAAGTTACGGGAGAAGGAGAGGATAAGGTTGAATTAAAAAGAGGAGAATTTCGTATATACTGAGGGCTAGATTTCAAACAAAGTTGTTAATGGAATTGCGGTAATTTAGGAGAATGTTCGATATTTCGCTCTCCTAGTTAATTTCATAAGCAAAATGCGCACTATATAGATATATATGTGGGTAGGATTGAACGATTGTTCCATAAGACAGACCTCAAAGAGCAAAGTGGAACAAACAATTTTGGATGCTCTCAATTCAGGAATTGTCAATATGTTTGTATGATGAAAACCATGCTTGCGGTGTGTATTCAAGTTTTCATATAAGAAATGGGTCACAAAAGGATTTGCTAACAGCATGGACCATCCTCTCACAAAGCCACGAACTGAATCAGCCTTGAAAATTATTTCTTTTGTATGTGAAATGAAGTTAAGCCCTTGGTAAAATAATATGTGAATATGTCATAGTTGCGAATCAACTTAACGGTAGATATGTGATCATAATGAAGAAATTGAGGACTTTGTGATGTACTTTTGTCAAAGGCTGAGGTTTTGCTCGCCGGTTTACCGGGGTTCTATCTAAAGTAGTACTAACTTCAGATTTTAGCGTCAATATACCTTTATTTATAAAAATATCGAAAAGCAAATCTTAACTTATTTATTATTTTATATAAAATTTCAATAGTTAAATGTCTTCTTTGTTGGTATCCTCGGTTTGTTCTTCTATATGAATATTCGCCTTGCGTAGATATTCCTATAGTATTCGTCTTGTCATTGTACGCAGGTGGATTGTAGATGAACAAGGGCTGGTACTTCACTCTTGATGCTGGCAGTCTTCAGATGGATCCGACAATCATAGACTGGCAAATCAACGGACGAATCCGTCAATCAACGGACGAATCCGGCAAATCAACGGACGAATCCGGCAAATCAACGGACGAATCCGGCAAATCACGGACGAATCCGGCAAATCTACAGACGAATCCGGCAAATCCGGCAATAGTTGGAGACCCCTTACCGCTGGTGGAGGGAAGTCTTCAAACTATTTCACTTAATTACCTTCCTTGACCGATCTCGATATTTCCTTGTTGAAAGCCCGCCACACTCTATTATCCGATGTTTCCTCGGCAATGGTCCACCGCACTCTGTTATCCGATGTTTCTTCGGTAATGGACTCCCGCGCTCTGTTTTTTTGTCGAACGTTCGGCGGTCTTTTATTATACTTTTCAGCTAAACCGTGCGTAAGCTGTAAAGTTATGAAAAGTACACGTTTACACACAATATGCCTTCTTTCGCTACGTTACCGCTATTTTCCATTAATAAACATCGTTTTCCTCCACATACATTTAAGGGTGCGGGGGACGGGTGGCATCATATTTACATATACGTTATCTCCTACTGCGCTTACTTAAAGCGGCAAATACACACGACACTTGTGTGCACACCGGTGTGCCTACACCGGTGTAGCATTCCACCACACACAGCACACCGAATCGTGCACACTTTAGTTGTGCAAGAGATCTCATACTGGAGAGATCTAACCATAAGTGAAATGGACGTCGCACAGTGGGTCCCCTTCATACTAAGCAGTGCTCAAAAGTCAAAATCTTGTTTCAAATGCTAAGAACTGTTATAAATAGATACTGACTGCTGTTGAAAATGAAAATATTATTAATAATGAATATAGTTCTGACCATAGTAAACATTTTCAAGGTTATTGATTGATTTATTTTAAGAAAACAATTGTTCTTTGAGTAACATATTTATGACTTCAGGATAAAACATTTTTCGGTGAATGACTGTCGTTGTGCGCGATGTTATCAAGGGATTGGCAGAGATAAACAACCTATTTATAACATCTCACATGTTATCCTTCTTTCTTTTGTGATGTCTTCCCGCTGAATTGTTGCCGATATATGAAAATCTCTATTTCGCACCTCCTAGTATTCCTCGGATAACTGGCTTATTGGAAGTAGGGCATGAGTCATTATTTCACTTTCATTGATAAGGCGGAGCAAAATCGCATCGTCACCTCCAAGTGGTGCCCGCTGGATAACCGTAAGGTGAACTAACGACGAGCGTTGGATCTATTGAATCCAAGAGCTGAGACACCTGAGCTACCTTCTCAGAAATTAGGAGCAAAAGATAAGATAATCGCTTTGAAGAACCAGCTCTCCAAGAAACCTAAATAGAAGAGGTAACTGAGCTATTTATGGACAAAACAAAAGTTACAATAATAATTTAAAAAAAATATGGCAATGAGTAAAACAAACAGATATAGTACCCCAGGTGGTAATCCAGATAAACTGGTAAATCCACTCTCTTCGGAGATCGGTCCTACGGATTCTGGGGAGGACCAATTATTGCTTTTAGGAAATAGACGGAGTTCAAAAACACTAAGGACTCCACCAAAAATATTACCAAGGGTTACTCCATCGAAAACCCCAACGCAAAAATCATTAACGAAAAAGGAACCAAAACCTATGAAAAGATCGAAATAAAAGATCAGCAGTGTTCCACAAAAAACAACGAGATCCACCAAGTTGAATCCGAAAATTATTTCGATAAATGGCAAATAGAAATTTTAGCCAGAAAACAACTTGAAATCCTTGTTGAAAGTCTTCAGCAACAAGTAAAGAGACTCGAAGAAAAAGTCAGCTTGCTCGACAAAAAGTCCGTGAAAGACAACATATCAAGTCAAAAGTCACCAGTAGTGAAAAGCCCACAAAAAACTGCTAATGAGTTTCATACTGATGAGGAAGAGCTCCTCCTTGAAACTGAAGGAAACCGAAATAAACGTAAGTCCAAGAAACGAAAAGCAGAGGGTAGCCCAGAGGCTGTTCAAAAATGTCAGCAAACAGGTTCAAATTCAGTAACTGCTACAATAATGAGAACATCCAATAAAGAAATAGGAGATTTACATCAAAATAAGTCTCACGTTAAAGGTACCAGGCAAACTGCACCACCTCCAATTATGATCTCCGGATTGGCAATGTTTGGCGAGCTAAAGAGCATAGTAGAAAAATGCACGAATAAGGCATGTAAATATACATCATACAATAAAGACAATTGGAAAGTCATTGTTGAAGACGCCGATGCGTATAGATCTGTCACTGAAGAATTGAACAAAAAGAAAATTCAGTGGCACTCGTACGAAAATAAAGCTACAAGATCGATAAAAGTAGTAGCACGAGGCCTTCACCCTTCATGTGTTGCCAAAGAAATTGTCGAAGACCTTATACAAAAAGGCTTTCAAGCTCTCGATGCCAATAATCTTATTAAAAATGAGATAGTCAAAGACTCCACTGGGGTATCAACGACGAAAAAGAGATCTCTACCTTTATTTATGCTCACGTTTGAAAATAAAGAAAGTCTCGATAAGATTTACAGTATTAAATCAATCATGGGCATAGTTGTCAAAACTGAACCACTGCGAAAGTCGAAAACTGTTCCACAATGTAAGCGCTGTCAAGCCTTTGGACATACACAAAAATACTGCAATCGCGAGTTCGCTTGTGTTAAATGCGAAGGCAGGCATGCAACTAAAAACTGTCCCATGGGCAGTGAACAGAAAGCGAAATGTGTTAACTGTCAAGGCAATCATCCTGCGAGTTACAGAGGATGTCCAGTAGCAAAAAAGTTCCAAGACACAAAAAGAAAAAACAAAACTGGGAACAAGCTTAGAAACTCAACCAAAACAAAACCAGTAGTTGAAAGCAAAAAAGTAACGGTCGATAAAATTACTAAAAATCAACCGGCAAAAGCAATTGCACTAAGCAAAAGTGATGAAAATAAATCCTATTCCCAGATTGTAAAAAATGTGCGGAAGAATGAGGAAACTTCTATAAAAGAAATGCTGGAACTCATCCTGAAAAGGATTGACCAACAAGATTTAAACATAAAACAGCTAAGCGAAGAAGTCGCTCTTAAAAAACAATGATGGACAGAACACTTAAAATCGCAACATGGAATGCAAACGGTCTTTTACAGCATGTATCAGAACTAAACATCTTTTTAGACATAGAGCATATAGACATTTGTTTGGTGTCCGAAACCCACCTCGCTATTGAACAAAGTCTTGATAACAAATTACCAAACTATACATGTTATCACGCTCCGCACCCAGCTGACAAAGCTAGGGGAGGATCGGCAATACTTATAAAAAAGTGCTTAATACACTATGAAGAATCAAAGTTTACTAATGAAAACATGCAAGTAACAACAATTAGTATTGGTATAAAAAAGAAAGAATTTAAAATAGCAGCTATATACTGCCCTCCTAGGCGCTCTCCAACTGAAGAAGACTATGCAGAACTCCTACATTTGTTAGGACATAACTTCCTTGTTGGTGGCGACTTCAATGCTAAACACACCCAATGGGGATCTAGGCTCATAACAACAAAAGGTAAACGGCTATACCAAGCAGGCCGAAAATACAACTGTGAATTTTATTCTTCTGGTTCGCCAACATATTGGCCAACTGATACTAACAAAATACCAGACCTTATAGACTTTTTCGTTGTTAAAGGTATTAAACGAAATCATATAAGTGTCGAAGGTAATTACGATTTATCGCCAGATCATACTCCAGTAATTTTATCACTGAGCGAAGCAGAAATAATAGAAAAAAGTAATCCCAAGCTCGTGAATAACAGAACAAACTGGAACGAATTCAGAGACAAACTTGAAAGTTTTATAAACCTAAGATCCCCTATGCAAACAATTGAACAAATTGATCATGAAGTAGAACAATTTATTGCTGATGTGCAGCAGGCTGCAGAAGAAAGTACTCCAACTATTTCGAACGCGAGAGAAAAAGGTATAAAATATCCTATCGAAATAAAGGAGTTGATATTGGAAAAACGAAGAGCTAGAAGAAAATGGCAAACCACGAGATTCCCAGATGATAAGGTAGTTTTTAACCGTTTTAACAACGAATTAAAAAAAAGAATCTGTGAGTTTAAAAATGAGTCACTAAGTAGATTCCTGAAAAGTCTGACGACGGATGCTTCTACTGAATACTCCTTATGGAAAGCAGCTAAGCACCTAAAAAGACCTCAGACACAAAACCCGCCAATAAAATCTCAAGATGGTAAATGGATCGGAAACCCGAAACAAAAGGCTGATCTCTTCGCTGAACATCTCGCGAATGTTTTCAAGCCATTCCCAGCAAACACAGCTACAGATCCCTTACAGTTTGTTGACAGAAACGACGAATGTGAAATACCTTCTGTCACGCTCAAAGAAGTAAGAAGCATGTGTCAACATAAGTTGTCTAACAAAAAATCACCAGGGTACGATCTTATAACTGCTCAGGTTTTGAAAGAAATGCCTCTAATAGCCTTCAAGAAACTCCAATTTATAATAAACGCATGCCTTAAACTAAGATATGTGCCACATCATTGGAAAATTGCTGAAGTCATTGTTATACCTAAACAAGGTAAGCCACCAACAGAAGTAACATCTTACAGACCAATATCGCTTATACCAATCATGGCAAAAGTTTTTGAAAAACTGCTACTGAAAAGGCTTAGCAAAATAATTGAAGAAAGAAGACTAATTCCAAGCCATCAATTTGGATTTAGAAATAAACATTCCACGATAGACCAAGTGCATCGAATTACGGATGTTGTGGAAAAGGCACTTGAAGAAAAACAAGTATGCTCTGCTTTATTCTTAGATGTTGCTCAAGCTTTTGACAAGGTTTGGCACTTGGGACTTGAGTACAAACTGCATAGGGACCTTCCCAGGCAGTACTACGAAATACTGAAATCTTACATTACGAACCGACTCTTTAGAGTACGGTACGACCAAAATTACTCGGAACTCAGGAAAATTGAAGCCGGTGTACCACAAGGAAGTGTCCTAGGACCAACCCTGTATCTGTTATATACAAGGGATATTCCAGTGGACATCAACGCTATCATGGCGACCTTTGCTGATGATACTGCAATATTGGTGCCAGATAAATCCGTTACGAAGGCTACACAAAAATTGTAAAATGCAGTCGATAAAGTTAGTGATTGGACGCAGAAATGGCGTATCAAATTAAACGAAACAAATCGACGCATATAATCTTTACAAACAAAAACATAAACAATGTTCCAATATTTATAAACAGTACAGAAGTACCTTACTCCAATACCGCCAAATACCTTGGAATGAATTTGGATGCAAAGCTTAAATGGAAAGAGCACATCAAAAAGAAAAGAGAAGAACTAAACTTAAAGTACAGAAAAATGTACTGGTTACTAGGAAAGAACTCTGACCTATCTATCCAGAACAAACTAATGTTATATAAGCAAGTATTGAAACCCGTTTGGACATATGGCATCCAACTATGGGGCTGTACAAAGAAAACAAATGCTGAACCCATCCAAAAATTCCAAAGCAAGGTCCTTCGTGGAATAATAAATGCCCCTTGGTATATAAGAAATAGCGATCTACATCGTGACCTTCAAATTGAAATGGTTACAGAAGTGGTTAAGAAACACGCTGTATCACACAATCAGCGACTGCAAAGTCACACTAACTCTGAAATGGAGACCGTATTAAATGTACGAGACAATGTTCGGAGATTAAGAAGAACCAAGCCTCATGAGCTGATGGTCTAAAAGTTATGGGAAAGTGTTATTACATTAAACTTCCCCCAATGCGATTTAAAAATTAAGAAATAAAAATCATTTGTCGATCTTTCATAGATTGGTCCTGATTCACCGGTGGTTTTAGTGCGGTAAGAGTCCCACACTACTCGGTACCGATTCTTACCGAGTGTCTTTTGAAGATTTCCATCGGATAAAAAAAAAAAAAAAAAAAAAAAAAATTGATAAGGATTTGGTGCAGACTTGTGGTCATGGGATACCAAGGACAGAGCTTCACGTAAAGTCGAGCTGTTTCTGGGAAAAAACACCTAAATTCTTCCGCATGTATCTGAAAACCGATCTTATATTAAGCAAAAAATTAACAAAAAAATCGATATGACTCACTAAAAAACTTATATTTTAAGTTCTATCAGTCGGATGATCAATATTCAGGTATGTTAGCTTAGGTTTAATTACAGAGCATCAAATTGCATATTTAAATTTTATACTTATATAAGTGGTTACATTCCTGAAACAAAGATAGGAAAAATAGATAGTTTTGAACTTCACCCCTACCCCCTACCCAAGGCTGAGAAGGAGTTTTCGGATTTGATATCATGATAAACCTACCTATAAACCCACATACTCATATTTTAGCTAAACATCCACTACCAACATTTTTTGTAGGCCTTTGTATTATCTATTTATTCAACCGCGAACTCAAACAGTGATATTTCAAACTGGCGCACCTAACTTTTACTTCTGTCTTCGGATTTTTAATAACAAATATTTCTTCTTTCATGCTGTATACTTATATTTAAAAGTTCTCTGCGCCAGTTAAAAAAAAATCATTTTAAAAATTTTATTGCCCGTGAGTAAACCCGTCATCCATTTATGTATTTTATACACTAAGTAACACCTTTCAATCGAAAATAAAAATGTATTTGCAATCTACATGCCTTCTTGAACAAACAACATATTTTTAGTTTTTTTTGTTTAACGGAGTTAACTTTTAAAAATAAAATAAAACTACACAAAATTAAAACTTGCGCATGTCTAATAAAAACCAATGACAAAGAGTCAACTTAAATGTACCGTAACTTGGCCATTTGACAGAGAGGGAAGATAATACTTACAAATGACATGTGCTATAATGTGTATATTAATTATGCATTTTTATTTTTTTTTTAAGGCAAAAATTAAAAATTGTATTTTGAGCACTGATGTGTATGGAGAGGACCCACTGTGCGTCGTCCATTAGACGATATGGTTGGCGCGTTGATGATGTCGATAATGAGTAATTCAAAATTTGAAAAAATGGTTCTATGGTAGGTCAAGCTGTTAGGTTTATCTTAATTTAAATGTTTTTTATTTAATTAAAGATCATAAAAATATATTGAAAGAAAAAAATTTTATCAAAATTCGCCATTTTCGAGAAAAATACGATTTTTCAAAACATTTTTTAACATTTCTATGTTGGGTACCTTTATTTTTTAGGTAAAATACATTTTTTTCTCACATCTTGTAGATTATATTGAAAAGTTAAATACACAATACTTTTCAAGCCTCAGCAAAAAAAAAATCAAAATCGGTGGTACCATTCTTGATAAAATCAAAAACAAAAGAAATGGACCCAGGGGGGGGCTATCAAAAATAACAATTTTTCGTAAAATTTTTTTCAACCATTAGCTAGTTTTAACCAAATGAATTTTTTTAATTTTTTTTTTTAAATTCTGTGGGACAGTTTTTGAGAAAAAAAAATATTTATAAAATTTCGAAAAAAAATCGTATGGCAGGTACCGTTATTTTTGGTCTTAAAAAAAAAAAACAGAAAAAAACGTCTGGGGGAAAAAAATTAAAACCAATATCTACTAAGCTTGAAGAAAATCGGTTGAGCCGTTTAGGCTGTAGTCGAACCGACAGACAGACAGACAGAATTGCGAGACCCACTTTTTTGGTCTTCGCTATCATCGTAATGTCAACTTTGATAAAAATCTCGAGTTCGATTTTTTTTCCGAATGCATAACTTATCTTATAGAACCTATAAGTCGCAAGTAAATTTTTCGACGTGCTTTACCGCACAACGATTCGGCTGCAACTGAATAGTGAATAGTGAATGAATACTGAATAGAAAATGTGCTCGCACATCGCAATACACATCAGGGACGTATTGGGGGTCAATGATCTGCGGATCTGCCACTTTCTCGTGTTCAACAATATTTCGGTATGATGAAATTCCTGGAAAAAAATTTATTGAATTTACGTTTCAAAAACATGGCAATCGATTGATAAATGTCGAAGCTTCCCAATGTTTCGATACCATTCTAAAGTTTAAAGGCGGAAATACAATTCTTCTCAAATCTTTTTGTTTTGCTTCCTGTTCCGTTTCTCACCCGCCTTTATGGCAAAAAATTTAATTATTTTCTTATTTTTTTCTTATTTCAACAAAAGTACTGTTTTTAACATCAGTCAATCAACATCAAATTATATTTTGTTTCAAGATAAAATTTACTGCTGTTCTTGACAAGAATTAATTACTCTCCATTCTAGCGCTCTGGGTAGAAAACTCCACAGGAAGAGGTATCCTGAAAATTAAATACCTACCAACTCTTTATCAAGAGATGAATGTTTATGGTGAAACTTTCAGCATTCTAGGCTTCACCAAATAAAAACCCCACTTTTTACTTAGGAATAAATATTTTATATTGTGTTTTATGAAGTCAAACTACTTTAGGTAAATAAAAAGGCAAATTCAGGAGTTTTGTTGGAGTTTAATGAGTTAAGGAGAACAAAAAATAACATAACACGAATTGTGTATTGTGTTGAGATAAGAGTTTACGACCACCCTTGGAGATATACCAAGTGGGGTGCTTCTTGGCTTATAAAAACCCACGAAAGTTCATTTCCACGGATGAAATTAAATTTTACCAAGGAATCTTCGTCTTTTAGAACTTCTGTCAGTCGAAAGTTTTATCTACCTTGAAAGTTGAGACTAAAAAGACATGGTGGAGTTGTGTCGATTCTATGAAGAAGTACAGAGGCTATTGCTACTCGTATCTGTCTATTTATGTGATGCAACTTATTTGTGAAAATTTGTGAAGTATTAGGCTCATTGGACTGCGGCTTTCAGTGATCTCACGAAGAGCGATCGGAAGCTCGATTGAACTGAAAACCAAATAAGCCATCTTCTTTAAACTTCAAGAATTTTTAATAGATCTTCCAGTTTCAACTCTTAACAGTCCAAATATTGATCACAAGTCAACACCGAGGAGTCGTCAGTTTCTCATCTACAACCGATATCTTTATCATCTCTGAGAACCTCACATAGAGATCGCGGTTACGATGATATGAAAGATGCCATCTTCTAAGACTTCTTCAGATCGTCAACTTCAAATTTTTTTTTGATAGTAAGATGGTCGTCTCTTCACAAGACCTAATACGCTTGACGGCCTTTTCTTGCACTGCTGACTGTTGTACTCAACAATTTTCTGGTAATCAGCGATATCCTTCTCAAGTACAATCTTAAGTTCCTCATTCTTAGGAATCTTGCCAAGAATGAAGGAGGTCTTCTTAAATTGTGACCTGTGATCTTTTCTTTCCTAACATTGCTCTGACTGGCATAGCTAGGCAAGCACCTATTCGTGTTCGAGGCTGATTGGTCGGAGCACTATGGCTGGTACCCCTTGTAATTCCTATTCGTGCAGGTTGCCATACGACAGATAGTCTCCTGCATGGATGCCAAAAGTTCAACTTTTTGTTGACAGATGGCCCGAAGTCTGTTTTGTCAAAATCGTTCGTGGCAGATTGTACAAAAAATTAACTCCACAAGAAGGTCAAGAAGGAAATGTCACCGCTGTGCTGTAGAGCCGATATACGGAGTAAAGCAGAAAATAAAACAGACACTGCCAAGGTGACTGAATGAGCATGTGGGTGACTTCCATTTCTTCGACACGGTTGTGAGAAGAAAACACCCTCACACGACCCCCAAAAATTAGGGACCCCGTGGTCAAATCGCATTACTGCGGATTGAACTATTGGAAAATAAAGACACCTTCAGAAATTCGACTTGACCTTTTCTGACTCCCATCTTGACAACACACAAGATGATTGTGGTGATAATTACCACTCGGCATTTGAATTTGATATGAGGATCTTTGCTAGGCTCTCGCCTTATATTTCGTTGGTTCGTTATTAGTCAATCTTTTTAGTCTGATCAAGATTATTAGTCAAAACAAATTTGTTAGCGACCAAGTCTTTCTACGAGGCATTAGAGATTTAAAGACGTATGGGGTCTCAACTCTTCAATTGAGCTACTGTTGCTGTGAATACGTATAATATCTGAAGTGATAACTGATATTTTATATCTTTAATAGTAAGGTGTTTTTTTTTCGGAGGGTAATATATTCGGGTAAATAAAAAAAAAAAAATTTATAAAGCATATGATAAAACTTTGCTATGTTTTTAGTTAACCATAAAGTTTTTTTTTTTATTTATGAAGTTCGTTGTTGCTTGTCAGTTTTTCTAATACATTTGCTTTTTTCTTTTATGTTCTTGGATTTAATAAAGGACAAGTATTGGTTTTTGAAAAAAAAAAAAAAAATTACAATATGGAAGATATAACCTTCTATCTTGGCAAATTAGTTCGAGGTCTATTGTGCCCCCATCCAGAGCTAGATGACTTGCTTACCCTATAGCTCTTCCTCCAAGTTTATCTCTTTGATGAGTTCGATTATTTAGAGTACTTTCAGAGAGGATAAATCACTCTCTTCTACCTGATAGCGGCCCAGATACTTCCTTCTTTGATGCATTAGTGCTTCGCATCCGCCTAGTAAATGTTCCGGAGCTTCGTCATGAGTATTGCAGAATCTACATGTGGGGCAGATTACCAGGCCAAGAATACTCAAGTGTCTTCTAAGTTTACGGTGACCCGTGAGGAGTCGTATTACTATTCGAAGACTGTCATACTTTAGCTGATACAGTTTATGAAACGATATTGGCTATAGTTGCCAAGAAGTAGTTTCACCTGCCTCAGCTTTGGGGATTCTTCCTAGTTCTTGGTTCTTCTTGCTATGTCCTCTATTTCTATTTTGTTTTTTATCCTATTTTCTCTGATTGAATCATATTACCCACGTACAATTACTACTAAAATTATGTATCCACAAGGTAATAAGATCTTCAAAAGGAATGATCGGAATGATCTTTCATGTCTTAAACTTCAGAGGACGGCAGAAGACAGAGACGTTTTTTTGAAAACAATATAGATCCAGAGTAGTGAAGTGTGCTTTTCAGAAAGTGTACAAAGTGAATTCTTGCATTCGCCCGAACTATGATCTTCTTCTTTAAAAATGACATCATGCAATGACGATCGGAGGCCCGCGGTTGCACCGGGTTCAATGATCATCATTTGACAAACGCTTCCCTAGCCAAGCAAAACGGGCCTAGTTCCCTGTTCGTTTCGAAAGTTAAGTTACAGCTCATCTTCGACTGGAGAAAACGATGTGCGCAGGAATCGATGGAATATCAAACGTTGTTCTACGATATATACTTTCGTAAGCTGAGGAAATGAACTAACCACACTGTTTGACAACGCTCTAAATATTTTTCAAAGAAAGAACAACTCCAAATCACCAATCTCCAGTCTGTAAACTTTTTTCCGAGGATCAGTAGGGCATTCGAAAAAGTTATCAATGTGCTGATATCATACCAGTTTGGTTTTAAGGCGGGCGGCACATGACACAATTCATGTCGTGTCAAAGCTGGTCTCTGTTATCCCATGGAACAAAACTAAAAGGCAACGTATTGGTGCGTATCTGCTCGATTTGGAGAAAACATTCGACATTGTACGGTTGGAAGGTCTATATTCAAAGCCGACCATCAGTCACCTGAAGTAGCCTAACTCAGGCAATTGCATATGCCGATAATCTAATAGGGTACAGCTCCAAAAGTCGGCAGCGTGACGTCGCCGAATTTAGATATATTGTGATGACTGGAAGTTGAAAATTAACTTTCAGAAATCTGAAACTGTTCCGTTGATGGACTAAGTTGAATGGAGCACCAAAGGATACAACAAAAACTAGCGCAAGACAGTGATCGCAGGACCACATGGACAGTAACTGGCAAGTAAAAGTGTAGTAAAATTCCTTGGCATCTGGATGGATAATTATAAGTATTTCGTCAAACATATAAATGCTGCTCTGACCAGGGCTAGGGGAACTTTTGATCTGACGAAACGGTTGTCTTATACCAGTCGGCTTGACACCAGGATAAATGTATGTAATTTGCTACATGGCTCTCATCAGACCGACGATTGCCTATGGGTGACCGGTGTGGTTCAACGTTACTAATCTCAAAAGGAAAAGATTTGGGTGTTTGAGAGACGTTATAAGTTGCCTTGGATTACTCAAAACAATTGAGTCGTTGTACAAACATTATTATACCAATCAGATTCAGAGAAAGAGAATAGATAATATTTTGTCCCTTAGCGACCGACGACGCCGACGGCTTAATTTTTGTGGCTTACTACCCTAATGATAAATACTGCATGATTGTCCGTCTTAGCGACTTAATCCCGTTCGATGCATTTCTCTACTTAGACAGTCGATGTTTTGCTAATCTATACTAGTCAATCGTAGAACAGATAGAAAATAAATTTGTTGATGCAAAATCTCGAAAATAACCAGGACCTATTGACTTAAAACTCTCAATCATTCCTGCGTGCGTGTTGTCAGAAATGGAGGAGACCTACAATTTTCTTTCTTTTCGAACATCTAGTGAACAGCACTTTTCATGGTAAGAGATACTCTTAAGGTGTGTCCAGACCAAAGAAACATTTTTTAAACATTTCAGAAACATTTAAGAAACATTTCAGAAACATTTAAAAAACATTTCAGAAAGAGAGAAACATTTCCGAAATGTTTCTGAAATGTTTTCTTTGGTCTGGACGCTCGGATCAACTCTTTACGAAAATTTTAAAAATAAAATCAAAAAAGCCAATGATATATCTGAAATTTGCGAAAATATAAATTGTGATAAAGATGAAGTAGAAAAAAAAATTCATGCGCTTAAAGTACAACACAGGCGAGAAAAAAAATTACAGACAACTCAATCTGGAAACAATGGGAAACAAAGAAACATTTCAGAAATGTTTCTCAAAGCGTCCACACCAAAAAAACAAATCAGAAACATTTCTGAAATGTTTCTGAAATGTTTTTTAAACAAATGGGAAACATTTCAGAAACGTTTTTTAAACAATGTTTCCTGAAATGTTTCTTTGGTGTGGACACACCTTTAGAGGATTTGTCAATTACTCGTAAGAGGCAGTACACCCTTGACAAAACTTATTTGCAGTGGCTGAGAATAGAACAGAAGACCTTCGACATGACAGGTCCAACACACTAACCACTACTACAGAGGCAGAACTTTGCATAGGCGGCTCTTTTAGAGTCGAAAAATGAGCGCACAAGGCGTGCCTTCGGTTTTGTAGAACAGAAGAGACAGGGTAAGGCAAAAGAACCAGTTTTGATGGTTAAATTGTGAAGATTCGGATATTTGAAAGTTGACAGAGGTGTTTATCGTCTTGGTCGAATAACATAGATTTAAGTGAATTTAAAGATAGGAACCAGGTTTAAAATACTTTAAGTAAAGGGTTTTCTAATAAGAGGTGTTATTTTGATATTCAAAGAAAAATGGCATTTTTGGAGATAAATGATCGGATGTTTATTTCATTATAAAGAGGAAGGTATGCCGTTAATAATGGAACACAACATCAGCCAAATGGCCGCCAAGACCACGCTTACAGGACCATATCCTTTTCATGAAATTTTCCATAACCAAATCGCAAAGTGGCTGCCCTATGTCCTCGATAGCCTCACGAATTTCATCTTTGAGGTCTTGAATCGACGCTGGGCTGTTGGCGTAGACCTTATCTTTCACGTGGCCCCAAAGGAAGAAGTCGCAAGGTGTTAAATCACAAGATCTCGGTGGCCAATTGTGATCACCTCTTCGAGAGATAACACGGTCCGGAAACTTTTCCCGTAAAATATCGATGGTTTCATTGCTTGTGTGGCACGTAGCGCCGTCTTGTTGAAAGTAAACGTTGTCCAGATCAATACCATCCAATTCAGGCCATAAAAAATCATTAATCATCTCTCGATAGCGCAATCCATTGACCGTAACTGTTGCTCCAGCCTCATTTTCGAAAAAGTAAGGTCCAATGACCCCGCGGGACCATAAACCGCACCAAACAGTCACGCGTTGAGGATGAAGAGGCTTTTCAACAATAACTCTTGGGTTTTCCGAGCCCCAGATGCGACAGTTTTGCTTGTTGACGTAGCCTCCGAGGTGGAAATGGGCCTCATCAGTCAAGATGATTTTTCGATGAAATTCCGGTTCATTTTCATGCATTTCAAGGACCCAATCAGCAAAGACACGACGTTGTTGATGATCAGCCGGCTTGAGTTCTTGTGTTAACTGAACTTTATTAGCCTTAAGACCCAAGTCTTTATGCAAAATACGGTGTAATGACGTTTGTGAAATGCCTAATTCCAAAGAACGACGAGGAATGGACAAACCTGGGTTTTCTTCAACACTTTGGGCTACAACAGCAATATTCTCAGTTGTTCTTGAGCGACGTGCACGGGTTTTATTCTTCACATCACTAACTTGTCCCAACAGCTCGAATTTGTCCACCAATTTCTGTATTGCGGTCCGACAAGGTGCTTCACGACGACCCAAAAATGTTTTAGTTTTACGAACCGTCTCTGCCAAATTTTCACCATTTTTATATTGAATTTTAATAATTTCAATGCGTTGTTGAAGCGTGTGTCGTTCCATTTTTATTAATAGCGTAGTTTCTACTTGTCAAATGTCAAAAAATGACAGCTTCAAAAGTGACAGCTACCGAAATAGCGGGCTATTCAAAATAACACCTCTTATTGGAAAACCCTTTAGCTTTATACTTAATTGAATTGGTTTAGCCGATGTTGATTTTGAATAAAACACAAATTATTTAGGAAATTGTTGTCATTTATTTTTATTATGATAATATTGGTATGGTTCAATTATGTATGGAACAAAATATCGGCCAAATGGCCGCCGTAACTTCGGCGGCACACCTCCATCCGATGGTCCAAATTTTCGATAACTCTGAGGCATAATTGAGGTTCTATGCCGTTAGTGTCCCGAATTATATCATCCTTTAGCTCTTGAACTGTTGCTGGCTTATCGAAGTACGCCTTTTCTTTCAAATAGCCCCAAAGAAAGAAGTCCAACGGTGTCAAATCACATGATCTTGGCGGCCAATTGACATCGCCACCACGTGAGATAATACGGCCATTGAATTTGTCGCGCAAAAGAGCCATTGTTTCGTTAGCTGTGCGGCAAGTGGCACCGTCCTGTTGAAACCACATATATCGTCCACATTCATATCTTCCATTTCGGGCCATAAAAAGTTAGTCATCATCTCACGATAGCGAACACTATTCACAGTAACCTCATTTGGAAAAAATACGGCCCGATGATGCCGCCAGCCCATAAACCGCACCAAACAGTCACCCGTTGTGGGTGCATTTATTTTTCGGCAATCACTATTGGATTATTATTCGCCCAAATGCGGCAATTCTGCTTATTGACGAATCCCCTAAGGTGAAAATGTTCCTCATCACTGAAGATGATTTTCTTCGAAAATTGATCATCCACTGTTGCCATTTCTTGCCACCATTGACGACGCTTGAAATGGTCAAGAGGCTTTAGTTCTTGAGTCAAATGCGCCTTGTTAGCGTGTAAATGCAAGTCTTTACGCATAATGTTCATCAACGACGAGCGTGAGAGGTGCAATTGTTGGGCACGACGACGAGTTGAGGTGGACGGCTCTTCAGCCACACTATCGCGAACAGTAGCAATATTTTCTGCAGTACGAGCTGTACGAGCATTCACTGGTGTTTTCACATCTCCTACAGACCCGGTTTGCTCAAATTTTTTGCGATTGTACGCACATTTGGACGATTAAATTGACCGAAAAAAGTGCACGATATGCATTTTGTTTTGAACGCCCATTTTCATAATAAGCCTGAATAACTTTAACGCGTTGCTCGATTGTGTACCTTTCCATGGTTCAAATTGAGTTAGTCTGAAATTGAGAAATGTCAAATGAAATATAGAGAAACTTGGAGCTTAGGTGTGGTTCACATTCAACATCGGCCCTTAAAACTTAACCACCCTTTACATACAAAATTACAGAATATGAGCTTTTTTAAAATTCTTCTCGGAGAAAAGTAAACCCTTAGAGATTATAGTATTAAGATAATTTTTAGCGAAAGGCATTCATGGGGCCAGTAAGATAGTGGAAAGTTATGGAAAAGTAGGCTAGTTCTTATAAATGTTTGTCTAGCTTTAAGATAATATAGCTAAGGAATAATAAAAATGAATTTTAAAAGAAAAAACGTAAAATTGACATTTGTAAAATAGAGAATTCCATCAAAGTAGATCTACCCTCCTACTTACCTAATCCTAATATTGTCCCAAGAAGCGATAGTTGGAATCTCTGAAGATGAAGATGACATCTGATAAATCCTATTTCACCTACATGCCAAATGGAGCAACCGTAAAAAAACAGAAATTTCTATTTACTTATGTATGTTCATAAATATTTCTATTGAAAAGTATTGGCCACAGTATTCAGCCTTGTTATGACTCAATTTGTGTTTAAGATTCTAATTGGAACTTACGTAGCTGAGCAGAACAAGATATTTTGGATTCATTGTTTGTCCAAAACATAGTAAGTGTTCAAAGCAAGCCAGTCAAATTTGAAGACTTTTTAAAGACTAGAAGTTGAAGCCATGTTCAAGGTGCTTAAATGGTCATCAACACAGAAAATTCCAATAAAAAATTTTGGTTGTTTAGTTTCGAGTGTGTTTTCAGTGATACATAGCTGAAGTCGAATAGGGTCAAACATCAATTGAATTATTCAAAAATAGTACTACTACTCGTATAAGAGTCATGTTCAAACTTCCTACTAATTCTATTTTGAATTATTTTCACAAATTGACGTTTATTTAGGTTTTAATAATTGTGGAAGCTTTTTTTGCTCTGCAGAGCAAGTTCATAGGACCTAATCAAACATTTAGTTTCCTTTCGCACCAAGGATAACACAAAGAGAAATAAAAGTCACCCCTCTTCGAAAGCAATATATTATTGGCACCCTCGTGAAAAATTGTTTTAAAATCGGTTTAGAGCAAAATGAATTCAACACGGGAAGCCATTTGCTCCCTTGGCAAAAAAAAAAAAACAATAATTCATTTCGCTGCTCGTAAGCTGTCATGTTAAAGGAGGTACAAATATTCATCACTGTATGAGTATGTAACTTTGCTGTTTTGTTGTTTATTCTTTAAAAAAAAAAAAGAACACATTTTGAACAAAACAAATCGAAAAAGTTTTCAAGTTATTGTTGAAAACACTTTTAAATTACGATTGAAGATCTTTAAAAATTCTAGATGCTTAGAAGTTTTGTGGAAATAAATTAATTATAATCTTACACCCACTTCGATTGCATAAGGAGAAAAAACTTATTTCATCGGGTAACTGTTTGGGGTTAAGGACCTTGCTTTTGATTACTGTGGGAATAGTTTTGCAAAGGTTGAATTAATATTATCTGAATCAGCATTGATATACGAACATACATTGCTACATATACTACATCGCTGCTTCAAAAAAAAGAGTATCTAGATATGCCATTTCATGTTCAAATGGTAGTGCACTCGAGAGGACACAAGTGTCCACAGGATTTTTAATAACCCACCTATTCTCTATCGACTCCTAATCGCACCATCTCGTGGTGAACATCCGGTGCCTAGTACATTAACTAGAGATTGGGTCTTAACCCCAGTGGAAGGTTGTTGGCCGTAGCAAACGATAGAGGGGGGAGAGGTCTTCCCACTTAGGCATCTCTTCTTTTATCCAGGCAGCACCGGAGGAATTCCCCAGATCGAATTAACGGTGGCGTCTACAGTTTCATATTGCGACATATTCCGAGGTCAGGCCTGTAAGGAGCGGTTTAACCGGCTCCGCATTCTTGGAGTCATACTTAGCCATCCAGATGTTGGGGATTGTGCCGTCCGTCGGGGTGACTTCCTGGTCATACGGGCGGATCCACTGATAAAGAAACATGCAATAAAAATAAGGATAATGAACCTCGGATATGTACGTGGAATATTAGGTCCCTTAATAGAGCACGTGCAGCCGAACAATAAGCGGAAGCCCCAAACTGTTACTAAGCAAATTTTACCACCATCCAGGAAATGAGATGGGACAAACCGAGGAGACGAAAATTCAGAGACTACGATATCTGCTTCAGCGACTGCTAACGAGAACAAAAGCAGTGTTTATTTGGATGCAGATTTGTTGTTGGGACATAGGAGCAGTGCCCTATTTTTGACATTAAAATTATCCTTAAAGATTTTAACGCCAAACTGCATGACACCACCTCAGATGACGGATTAAGGTTGATCGATTTCGCTGCGGGGTGGGATGTTCTGATAGTAAGTACGCAGTTCAAAACATCTCGATATTCACAAAAAGACATGATCCATCAACCATGAACCAGATTGACCACATTGCAACTGAAGCAAGGCAATCCTCCAGTATAGAAGATATCCACATATTCCGAAAGATTAACATCGACTCGGACCACTGCATCCCGACTCAAGTCAAAATAAGGAAGTCCTGCGATGAAGTTCAACGTTGGACGTCTAAAATCGCAAGAGATCGCAATGTCTCTTTCCGGTCGAGTCTCTAACAACCTCTTAGAAAGTCATATGCCGCCAGCATCAAGTATTGAGAACAAGTGGTAACATTGCCAAGCAGCCATCAGAGATGCCGCTTTTGACGTACTGGGTTTTACACGAGCACCACTAGAAAATCCCTGGTTTGACGATGAGTGCCGACAAACACATGTAGCTGAACAAAAGGCATATAAAAGGGCGGTACAAACAAGGACCAGAGCTGCACACGAGCTCTACGAGCCAAATAAAACAGTGACAGAGGAAATCCGTCTTCTCAGAAATAGGTTAGGTTGGAGTGGCTGTCTAGTTGTGAGTCAACACTTAGACCTCAAGGATCCGTTGTGATACCACTAAAGAAGTTACTCATGGGAGAGTAATGAATTTAAACAAACCATTTCGTGCTTTTAATAAAGTTAGAGAGACATTTTGTGTCGATTGTTGCCAGTTCACTGGTATTATCGAAGAAGGGATTACCGAGATAATTATTCCTTCTATTGGAGAGTGCTGGACATGTACATAGAAGGTGTTGGACTGTTTCCTCTTCCTCCTCGTCCATGCAGCTTCTACAGAAGTCATTTGTGTAGACTCCTAGCCTCAAAGCATGTCTACCTATGAGGCAGTGTCCTGTTATAACTCCTATTGTAGAGCTTATATTTTGTCTGCTCAGGGAGATCAAGCCTTTTGACCGTTTTAGGAATATGCTTGGCCATATTTGTTTAGTTGCCAGGCAGGTGGTACCCTGTGACCATCTAGCATTTGTTGATTCTAGAGCATATTGTTTGAGAAGATGTTTGCATGTAGCAAGTGGTGTTCCTATGTTATGTTTTTGTCTAACAGTAGGCAGAAGTGTTCCGTTTTTGGCGAGCTCATCGGCCTTGCAATTTCCCGGAATGTCTCTGTGGCCCGGCACCCAAATAAGGTGAATATTAAACTGTTCTGTCATCTCATTCAGAGATGATCGACAATCGTGGACTAATTGAGAGTTAGTGGAGACAGACGCGAGAGATTTGAGGGCGGCTTGGCTGTCCGAGAAGATCCGTATATCCTTGCAAGATATAACGTTTTCTTTGAGCCAGGATAGTGCCTCTTTAATCGCTATTACTTCTGCCTGGAATACACTACATTGATTGGGAAGTCTATATGAAAGACTGAGATTCAGTTGTTTTGAATAGATGCCACTTCCAACGCCGTAATCGGTCTTTGAACCGTCTGTATAGAAGTGTACCGCATTGTCTTCCAGGGGTCTCTCTTCTTCCCAAGACGATCTTGAAGGGATGGAAACAAGGAAGTTGTTATCGAATACCATTTTTGGGGTGGTATAGTCTAAGCGATCTGGGATAGATCTGAAGTTGTCTAAGATGGTTGTATGACCAGTATTGTTACTGATCCATTGAGAGGTGGCTCTAAGTCTCACGCATGAGTTGGCTGCCACCATTTTGGAGAAGATGTCAAGAGGTGTTAGGTTTAAAAGCACTTCCTATTGCCTTTTTACAAGTGAAAAGAGCTACGGTAGCCTTTTTTACTCTTTCATCAATATTTGCCTTCCAATTTAGTTTTTTGTCTAAAATGAGGCCTAAATATTTGGCTTGGTCGGAAAAGCTTAATGGTATTCCTTTAATCTTGGGTGGGTTAATCTGAGGAATTTTGTACCTTCTCGTAAAGAGTACTAATTCTGTTTTATGTGGATTGACGTCCAAGCCACACTGCTTAGCCCACTTTGTTAGCCTATTTAAGGCATTTTGTAGGAGTTCTGAGAGAACTTGGGGATGTTTCCCAGATACAGATATTGCAACATCGTCAGCATAGGCAATCACCTTGAAACCTTCTGCTTCCATTGATGTTAGCAGTTCGTTTACTACCATGTTCCATAAGAGAGGCGAAAGGACCCCACCTTGGGGGGTACCTCGATTCACCGATCTGGTGGTAGTAAAACTTCTCATGCTGGAAGTTATTGTCCTGCTTTTGAGCATGAGACTTATAAGATCAATGAGTGGTTTCTCTAATTCCAGCTTGTTCATTGCTGTTGTGATCGCCTGGTAGCTGACGTTGTTGAAAGCTCCTTCGATATCTAGGAAAGCTACTAGATTGTATTCTTTGTATTTGAGGGAATATTCAATACCACGTACCAGCGAATGAAGTGCTGTTTCTACTGATTTTCCCTTAGAGTACGCATGTTGAGCTGTGGAAATGAGACATGGTTTTAAGTTATGTCTGATGTGAATTTCAATCAATCTTTTCAAGGTTTTAAGAAGGAAGGATGATAGGCTGATTGGTCGTAGATCTTTAGGGCTAATGTGAGAGGGTTTCCCTGCTTTAGGAATGAAGACTACTTTTGCCATTCTCCAGGCTTTAGAAATATATCTCAACCTTACGCAGCTCGTCAGAATGATTTCCAATGGTGGAATGATCATGTCAGAGCATTTTTGTAGTTCGGCAGGAATGATTCCGTCTGGTCCTGGAGATTTATATGGATCACAGCTGTCTACAGCCCATTGCAGTTTTTCCCGCGTTATTAGATCAACTGTGTCGCTTGTAGCGGTTTGAGACTCTGATGTTGAGTTGTAAAGTATATATGAGCTACCTGGAAAGTGGGTGTCTAATAACAGATTAAGAGATTCTTCATCTGTGGTGGTCCATGTGCCCGCATCTGTCGTTAAAGCACTGGGTATAGTTGGACTTTTTGAGAGATTTTTCCTGAGTCTTGAGGCTTCTGAAGTATTATCTATTTTTCCACAGAAGTTTCTCCAAGAAGACCTCTTGCTCTTCCTTAATTCTTTCTTATATTGCCTTAGAGCTTGTTTATATAAATCCCAATCAGAGGGGGATCTAGTGTATTTAGATCTATTGAAGAGTTTGCGACAGCTCTTCCTGAATGGTTCTAGATCTTTGTGCCACCAGTGAGGTTTCTTTTTACCCTTTACTATGGTAATAGGGCATGAAATCCTCATTGATTCATTGAAGGCTTCGGTGAGATGATTTACCGAGAGGTCTAGTTCATCTTTGGTGGAGGAGCTTTTAAGAAGGTTGTGGTCAAGCAGTTGTGCAAGTACCTCCCTATATCGTTCCCAGTTAGTGTTACGGTGATTGCGAAATCCCGTAGATATAATTGCCACATCACTGAGATCAAACTGAATGTATCTGTGATCAGAGTAGGAATTCTCTTTTGAGACATGCCAGTTTGAAATCAGGTTATGGATCGAGTCAGAGGTAAGTGTAATATCAAGTACCTCATTCCTGTTCTTGGTTACAAATGTAGGTTCATTACCAATATTATTAATGAGTAGATTAGTGCTTAGTATGTAATCAAATAAGGACTCACCTCTCTCATTTATATCAGAGCTACCCCATACCGTGTGATGGGCGTTAGCGTCCATTCCAATTAGGAGACCCACTTTCTTCGATTGCGCGTCCGCAATTGCCTTCCTTAAGGTGTCTCCTGGAACTGGGCTGTCGCGGCCAAGGTAGGAGGATATGAGCCAGTAGGTGGCTTTATCCGTTGTTATGACAGCGGTGGTAGTGTCCTTGTCGGTGTAATTGGGGAGTAAAAATACATGTAAGTCTTTTTTACTACTAATATGCATGACCTTGGTTCACCTTTCTCCGATGCATACAACAGATTATAACCAGGAGTCCTGAGGCCTCTGATGATGGATTTTGAGACCCACGGCTCCTGTATCAACACAACGTCTTCTTTGTTCTTATGCAGTCGGAGTACCAGGTTGTTTGTGGCCATGATGGCGTGATGGAGATTAATCTGAACTAATCGCAGCATTGCTACTTTTAGCCAGATCAACCTCCACGATTGTTTTATCGGCGTTTTCATCGTCTGAGGAGGAGTGAAGTAGGGTTTCCTCACTCAGAGTGATGCCTAAGGGGGAGTCTTCAGTATCCATGTCGGAGTTGCTTTCGACTATAGAATTAGCCTCCACGTCGGATGGCTTGTTTGGGGCTGTGGAGGTCGATGGTTCTACGTGTGGTGTTGCATCGACCACCATTTTTTGGGGTTGTGAAGCGTTTCCTTCCGCTGAAGGGGCTTCTGTGGGGGGCGCGTTTAGCGAATCTTCTTCATCTTTTTTGTATATACGCACTATGATTTCATCAAAACCATACCTAATCACGCCTTCGGCCGCGGTCAGTAGAGCTAGTGATTCCCTATTGATCACCAAGAGAGCTGATCTATAGCGACCCACTGTCTCCTTCTCAACCTTTGGGACTTTCCAGTCGTGAGTAGGCAGGTTTGGATTGCTTGTTTTGATTAATTTCATAATCATATCTGGGCAGTTGTGTAGAGCCGGGACCATTATACGTGCTCTTGGTCGGCAAAGAATATTCTCCCTTGTAACAACTTCGAGCTTGGCACCCGGCCAGACTTCTGGCAAGCCATTGACAGCAGCCCTGTACAGATCGAAAGATCTCTGATCACCACAGGCGATGAGTTTGATACGATTTTGGTACCATCCTGCATCGACTGTGTCTGGGAGAGGCCCCGGATTCTCCTCGATGACAGATAAAAATCTGAAACCAAGGTGAGCCTTGACGTCTGCCCATTGATCATGAGAGATGTTACCATCCACATGACTCCTGTCAATGACCGCGACTATGATCTTGTCTTTGAGCGCGTCTCTAAAAGAAAGATCTTTATTGAAGGCTGTTGTGCTGCTGGAATGCACTTTCTGCCTTTTCGCTTTGGGCTTGTCGCCCTCCAGAGACCTATTGCGCTTTGACGTTGAGTCGCTGCAGGTCGATTTGTTGTTTCTGCTAATGAAGCCACTAGCCCACTCGAGTTTTCGCGTTTGCTCCGGGGTTCTCTCCGCCGCCGGTATGACACCGACTGCGGCCAGAATCCGCACAGCATTACGCTGATCCCGACTGGCCTTTGCCTTCATGGACCTCTTTCTGGTCGACCCAGAACTATGTCCGTGTGACACAGTTGTGGATCCACCTCCAGAGTTAATCGCTATCGATGCCAATCGGGGTGCGCCCTCAACCTTCGAGTCATTTCCACATGTCGTGGATTTTGCCTCTCCGGATGGAGTGTCCCTTTTTGGGGTCGCTTGCGACGTCCTAGCAGGAGCGGGGATGGGGTGTGATGTGGAATCACCGCCCTTGGGACTGCCGAGCGTCACAGCTGTACCACTGACGGGTAGTTCCTTTTTGTAGAGGTTGCGGCTAGTAGAGGGAACAGGATTCCCGCCACTAGTGGCAACCACAGGGTTGAAAACCCGTTCGCACCTCTGAGTTGACTCGACAGCCTTTTCAGGAGATGTGACCGCGTTGTCAGCCCTGGCTCGATTGATTTTTCTTATAATTTTTCTATTTGTTTCTTTTTTTTTTTTCATTTTATTCCCACGAGTAATGACGAAAGACGGTCAGCCCCGGCAGAGCCGCTTACCGGAGCAAGGCAAAATATGGTATGACGGACCTTGCACAGCATCTCAGAAATAAAAACAAGGAAAATGAGAGGCGCTCGTTCGAGGAAATAGAGGGATACGAAAGAAGGAATGAGGTTCGGATCTGTCAAATACTAATGCATGAAAATCCTAACCTCAAAAAAATCACCCGTTATAATCAAGTAAAAATTGTAGTAGAACAGCAGTCCATCCTGAGAATATGGATAGATCATTTCTCCAAATTTTTGAGAATTTTGACACGAGACTCATGTCTACGGCTCAATATGCATACTGTAAAGGGAAATCGGTGGACAGAGCTTTTCACACATTGGTGGGAACCATCGAATATTCCCTCCAAGAATATATCCTTCCTAGATATGGAAAGCGCTTTTAACAACGTGAACCCTCCTGTACTGTCACATCTGAATGTAGATAGTTCGCTTGGTGAATTGATTAATCAAAGCAGTTTTTCTGCAAGAAGATGTGTCAGTAAAGGTATTCTGCAAGGCGGTGTTCTGTCCCTCTTCTAAGGAACTTGGTACGAGTATAGAACGAGCGGCTGACCTGCCTAGTTGCGAAGAGTTACGGCGTGATTGCCAATACGGACGTTGTTTGACGTCCATCTGCGAGGACTTGACATTCCTGTAAAATGAATCAATCCATTGAATCAAAACCTGACGCTTGGTTTGGTGCAGGTGTGCACTCAGACAGACTAAACTAAAGTATCTCCTTTGTTCTTCCTTATTACTGTAGCGTGTTCCAGGTGGAAATATCCTAGCAGCACTTAACTGCCGATTATCTCTCACGAAAATATCACAGCAGTTAAATATTCAACAATGTTGGGTGCCGCGCCACATAGACATTCCAGGAAAATTTAAAGCTAATAATTAATGATTGATGAACTCGCCAAAACAAAACTTAGTTGGAACAACATCACCACTTCTCTAGCGACAAAACAAATCTGGCCACAGCTGGATCTGAAGCACTCCAAATGTTTTTTTTTGTCTCTAAGGGGATTATACTCATGTTCAAATAGGTAAACAGACAACGAAACCCAGAATGTTCTCAAACGAATTTTGTAGAAGCTGCATGGACGAGGAAGATGAAAAATCGATTTCTCATCTTCTCTTCACATGTCCTGCTCTATATCAAAGACGTGTGCTCCATCTAGGAGAGTTGTATTATAATGACCCTGCCTTGACGACCTAACAAATAAAGACATATGTAAGTAAGTTCGCACGTTTTGTAAAGAGCTCTAAGTGGTTAAAAGAGTAGGAAAAAAGTCTACTTGATTCATGTGGCATCATGCTGACAGCCACTTATCTAACCTCAAATTTCGAACAGGGCTAAAGTTTTGTTGGAGTGTGAAACGGGATGAAATTCAAGTTATTGAAAATTTCTCCAAAACTATGAGCTAAAAATTGTGACGGTAAAAGTTATAGCTTTTTTAATTCTACACAAATAATCTTTTTTATTTAATAACTCTTTTATTGTCCAGTAAAATATTGCTAAAAAAAAACACGCTTACAAGGTTCAATTGACTCAAGAGCTGAAGCCTATACTGACCATTTCAAGCTGTCGTCAAAACGCCGAATGATTGGTTGAAAAGACAGAAGTGAATGGCGACTTTACAAAGAAAATCATCTTCAGCGAAGAGGCACACTTTCACTTCAGTGAATTCGTTAAGAAGCAGAATTGCCGAATTTGGGCAAATGAGAATCCATGAGCGATTGTTGCAAAGCCGATGCACCCACAAAGAGTGACTGTTTGGTGCGGTTTATATGCTGGCCGCGTCATAGGGCCGTACTTCTTCGAAAATGAGGTCAGCCAAGCAGTTACCGTGAATGGTGTTCGCTATCGCGAGATGATAACGGACTTTTTGTGGCCAGAAAATGAGGACATGGACCTGAACGATATGTGCTTCCAACAGGATGGTGCCACTTACCATACAGCCAACGAAACAATGGGGCTGTGTTATCTCACGTCACCGTGCGTCGTGGCGATGTTAGTTGGGATATTTAAAAGAAAAAGTATACGTCAATAAGCCAAGAACAATTCAAGAGCTAAAGGAAGAGATAATTCGGCACATTAACGACATTGAACCTCTATTATGTCTTGAAATTATGAACCATCGGATATAGAGATATGCCCTGGCGAGCATTTGGCCCATATTTTGTTTCACACATATGTACATAGATCCTTCTATCATTATAAAAATATTAAGATAATTCTCTGAAAACTTTTTGTTTTATTAACAATTAACATCGTGCGATGCACATTGGTCCTGAAGGCTTGTGAATCACAATGAAGGGGAAAAATTGAGTGGGGCAAAGTCTTCCACTTTCTAGTCGTGCGGCTAAAGAAAGAGTCTCTATATATTTGACAATTTGTCCGAATTAAGGCTCGAGGGTAAACTGATGAGCATTTCCAGCTAGACCAGTATTTCGGCAGAATTGTTTGAGGAGAAGAATGCAACGGTTTATTTTAATTGAACACATTGACGATAATAAAAGCATAAGACCGTAAAAGACAGGAGACGTTACGATGGTTTTCAAGAGAAACAAAGTTTCCGTTATGGATGTATCTCCTATAAATCTTAGGGCTCTATTCTGAATTCTATCCAATGGGTTCAAATGAGTAACGGAAGCACCAGCCCAGATATGAGAGTTATATTCAAGTTTTGGGCGCCGCCTCATCCGCTGGCTCAACGCGATCGAATTAAATGGGTATCTATATTGTCATCCTCTCCGACATAGGCTGAGTTCGTAATTGCAAAACTGCCGCAGTCCTGCAAAAATTGCGTTCATAATTGTAAACAAACAGCAACATATCTGCATGAGCATGGCAACATTTGTGTTCATAAAAGTAAACTTACAGTCAACATGCGGTCAATTCTGCATGTGTTTTTTTTATGTTGCTGAATTTGCAGGAAAATGGCAGAGGATCAAATGTGAGTAATTTTTTTTTTAAATTAATTTATAATCGTACAAATATTCATTTTTACATCTTTGATAAGAAATTTATAACTATCCATCAACAGGATTGAATACGAGGCTAAAATCTGGTCCGATGCTGACATCGAGCTATTTTGGCAATTATGAACTCATTTTTAACAAAGTATGATGACTGCACACATGCTGTTGTAATTGTGTTCATAAATGTATTCGAAGCATGTTCTAGGCAGGGCAGGGGCAACAAACATTGCAATTACGAACTCAGCCATACTCTCAAGCTCCATGAGTACAACGACTCAAAATGTATTTCGAAAAATGTGAATATTTAGGATGAAGCTGAAAACAGATAGTGAGAGTAAGACTATATGACTAGACAACATAGTCGGAATAAGGTTTTAAGAACCGAGATTAAGAATGGTTTTTGTTCCGATGAATCTTACCGTAACAATTTGTACCCGCTAGAATTTTATTCTTGTGGAGTTTCCCCAAGTCGCAGGTCTATGACAATAAACGACAATTGACTGATGTGAACACAATCCATCGCTCAAATTCAGCCACCACTCGAATTCGTGTCACCGTAAGACGCAGAGGTGGTCATATGAACGATGTCATATTCCATACATAATGGCAAACGTCTGCTTTCTAAACAAAAAAAGATTTTTTTGATACCTCAAACAAAGTTTATTTTATTTCATTTCAACATCTATCGGACCTTAATTAAAAATCTCTTATAAAGCTTTGAAGACCAATGTGCATCGACATCTCCAATTACCTAAACGCTCGCACTTTGTGACAGGTAACAAACTTATCGATAGAAACTGATTTCTCCATCTAGATATTCAAGAAGTGTCCGTCTGAAGTTTCATCACATCGCGAAGTAATTGGTTTTTAGAAGAACCACAATCCGAATTTCGGCTTTTGTTGGTTAATGAGATATCAAATTGCGAAGGTTTTTTATTTTATTGTGCAGTGGATGTTTTTGGAGTCTGATCCCAAAATACATAAAATATCCTCTAAAGTAGAATATCAACACTTTACTTCCTATATAACTTTGCTTGTAGAGCAATTGAACTTATTTCGAAGAAAAATCTTGTAAGGGAAATGCGCTTCAGCTAATACGTGTTCCTCTTAAATAACAATTTGCATAGTGTAAATATTTCATCACGCCACTATAATCAATACGACATTTTAAGCATTGAACTTTTAATGTTTAGAATTTGAACTTTTTTCCGAAGCTAGTATATGGACCTACATGTCTATATGCATAACCCGAATATTTTAAAAGGAGGCAAAAGTTGAACCAGTTGAAGAGAAGAACAAAATAAGTCCAACAAAATATTTAACGACACAAAATTGAAAACAAAAATAAAAAATATTTTCACAGAGTGCTTCCTAGAAATTTGGGATTTTCCGTCTGTCGCTCCTTACGTCATCACTATTTTTTGTACACCCGGACATGTTGAAGGGGCAAAACTTTAGCAATATTCCACCAAATTGATTTTTGTTGGGGGCGTTTATCTTCTTCTTCTTCTAGTTGTGACAATCGTTTTCAGAATTGTTGTTTATTCGAAATGTCCTTAAATAAAACACACAACCATGATTGTCCTCAATTCAGAGTGAAACTTTTCTCTTTCCCGTTAGATCCTTTTTTTATATTTTCCCTCTTTGCTCTTTATGGTTGAGTCTTGAGTTTTGAGTGTTGTGTTTTTGTTTTTTTTCCTTTTTTTTATTTTCGTTCTTAAATCTTTTCGAAGGCCATTTAGGTTAAATTTATATAATAAATTGTTTGCTCATTTTTTTTTGTTTTGAATTTATTTGTTATTTTGGGTGTATCCTTTAAAAATAAAATTTATTTTGTGTAAATGCTGTTTATTAAGTTCAATAAAAATATATATATGTACATATGTACATAGTTCCATTTAAGCTCTTGGTAACAAAAAGGTTGTCTCTTGATACAATCTTGCCCTATGGCAATATGATCTTTGTTTTAGACCTAATGTCTTGCCCGCAATGGTTTACAAAAAGATAAATATTGATGTACATATTGTAGAGAGTGTTGTTTTATTTTAATTCGAAACTATGCCATTCTGACGGCTATTTATATAAAGTCTTATTTTTAATCTGATTAACCGTAAAACGAAAACCATTTGAAGTTTAAGGCTTTTGCTGAATCTTCAAAGCAAGTATTTAATTAAAATTAAATTAAAATGATAGAGAATATCAAAAAAGAGGTTTTCGTAGATCTGTCTGCCTGTAAGTCTCTGCCTGCCTATATAAATAAGGATCTAACGGCTTTTTAGATTTATTTAAAATATTCCTCTATCATTACTGATTATTCCTATTCAGATTTTAAATGCTTCTACCTCTAAGTAGTTTTTATATAATTTGCACACTCCCAAGAGATTATGACTTCCTCCGTAATATGCTAGATGTATTGGACTATCATGCCGGAGATTTGTGCTCGATTCCAGCTCAGAACAAAATGTAGAGGGGTTCCGGCAGTATATCTCGAAAAAATGACGACAACACATAAGCAGCACAGAATTACTTAAAGAAGGAATCTTTATTTTATCATAAGCCAGCCCTTGACCTAAGAACAGGAATTCGTCAGGCGGGATGAAGCCGCTTAAACGCATGCTCTTATAAAACTCACCATTAAAATGGCAGGAACCAAAAATTAGGCTATTAGTCTTAGGGAATCGCTCTGGCAATATGAATCAGCTTTAACAAAAAATTATCAATTCTGTTTATGTTGGCTGCGTTGTATAGAACCCGGATGGAATTATAATATCTGCACTCCGAATCTGGTGTTCTGTGAAATCGAAGGCAATATCGAATCTTTTCCATTTGAGATTGGCAAATGCTTCCCTAGCCCTGGTCAGACAAGCACCTTTATATCTGTTGAACTACAAATACTGATCCACCCAGATGCCTATAGGTAATTTACATCACATTTTAACGCCAGTGGATGTTTTTTGGTTTTCGATTTTCTCAAAAACTGATCTTAACACTTTTTTTCCTCCTAAAAAGTTTTGGATTTTCAAATTCTTCAAACATACTTTTTAGATTCAAAACTAGTTTTTTTTTTTAACTTGATAAGTACCAGTTTTTAACACTATCTTGAAGATTTCGGAACAAAATTTTAATCTAAAAATTACAATACTCACTGTAAGAATGGTAAAAAAGCAACACTTTCCATGACAAGAGATAGTCTTGGAGGATTTGTCAATTCCTCGCAAGAGGGAGTACACCCCTGAAAAAAACTTTCTTGCAGCGGCTGAGAAACGAATTCGTGACCTTCCACATGACAGTCCAACGCACTAACCATTATGCCAAGGGGTACTGCTAAAATGAATGTTGAAAATTATTTTGAAAAATCGTATTTTCTCGAAAACTGCACCTCAAATTTTGATAAAAATTTATCTGTTTCGCTTAATTCTAACGATGCATAATTATTCAATAAAGAAATTTGAAATCAAGATATTTCCGACAGTACCTACCATAGTACCTATCATTTTTTTTATTTAGACTTTCACATAATAACGGATTTTTATAAAAAAATATTGCATAGTAAAACTAAAAACAAAAAAAAATATTTTTTTGAATTTTTGAAAGAAATTTAAGATTTTTTCCCTTATTTCAAAAATTGGTCATTAATTATTTTTTGAAATTTATTTTTTTGCTGCACAATAATATTTTTATTTAATAATAATAAAAATTAAGTTAAATTGCTGAATTAAAATTTTGTATATAAAATTTTATACTTACTTACTTTAACTTACTTTAGATGGCCTTAACAGTCTAGCATGGACTACGCCCTCAACCAAAAAGGTCATCTAGCCAGCTCGATCTATATCTAGCTACCTCCAGTTACACACTAAAAGTTGGTTGAGGTCGTTCTGCACTTGTGTGCACCCCCTAAGGTGGGGTCTTTCTCTGCTGCGCGCTGACAATCAGAGTCAGATTCGAAGACTAGTTGGGTTGGTGCGTCGCGTACACTCAACGTATTCCGAGCTCAGTCACTGTATTTTTTAACTTTTTGACCAGATCGACGCGATATCGTCGATGTAAGGCCCGTAAATCTCGTTTTTAACTCTTCTCCTTCATACTCCATCGATACGAGACATACTTGACCGAAAATCAGCTGAATAATCTTGATTTCAAAGCACCCAAGCCAAGCAGATTTTCAACAGCTTTTGAGATGGTCTATGCTTCCACCCCACACGGCAGGACCGGGATGATTATGGTCTTATGGATAAGAGTCCTTGGTTCTTTGAAAGAAGGTTTTACTACTCAAATGTCTTTTTAGCCCGAAGAAACAGAGATTGGCAAGAATGATTCTTCGTTTGCTCTCTGCACTGGTGTCATTTGCGAGGTAATAGTGAAGCCCAGGTAGACAAAGACCTTGATGACTTCGAAGTTGTATCTACCGTTTGTGACATTCTGCCCGAGCGTTGATATTGAGATTCATTTCTCGATTGTAACATTTATATCATTTTCGCCACCTCTGAGTCAACACTTACAAACGCGCTGCATTATCCTAATGATGGCAATATCTTTAGCATAAGCCAGCAGTTGATGTTCAAATGGTGGACACGTGCACCCAAGCGTCCACAGGTTTTTTTCAAAACCCACCTCTGTCCACCAACTCCTACTCTCACCTCCCCGTGGTGAACATCGGGTACATAGTATCTCAACTGGAGATTGGGTCTCAACCCCAGTAGAAAGTTGTTGGGGGTAGCAAACGAGAGAGGGGGGAAATGTGTTCCCACTAAGGCACCTCTCCTTTTACCCAGACGGCAGCGGAAGAATTCCCCAGATGGAATCAACGGTGGCGTCTACAGTTCCAGTTAGGATGAACTACTTGGTGAATACCTTATATGGGCTACTACGACATATTCGTAGCTCAGGCCTATAAGGAGCGGATTCGTCCGGCTCACTACCCTTGGAGTTATACTAAGGGTCTGGTCCTCCAGGTCGGGGGTTGTGCGTCGGCGTAACTTCCCTACAACGTAAAAAAAATTATTGGTTCCGAAACAACAACAAGCCTCGGATATGGACGATTTTAATGTTGACGACCCCAGCAAACGAAACAAGGACAACGATTTTCGGTTCTGCACGTGGAATGTCCGGACCTTAAACAGGCCACGTGCTGCCGAACAAATAGTGGAGAGCCTGGATAGGCTAAAGGCTGACATTACCGCCATCCAGGAAGTGCGATGGGATGGAGAGGGCATACGAAGGATGAAAACGTGTGACATCTACTTCGGCGAGTGCTACAAGGAGCAGGGTCAGCGGCTTTTTGGATGTGGATTTGTGGTAAGGGGAAGACTTAGGCAAGAAGTCTTGGGCTTCAGAAATGTAAGCGAGCGCCTGGTCACAATCTGCATCAAAGGCAAATTTAAAAACGTGACGCTGACCTGTATCCATGCCCCAACGGAAGAAAAACATGACTCAACTAAAGAAGAATTCTGCGACCTTCTCGAGGAAACGTACACTCAAAAAATTTTCCTGGTGCGGGTTTTCTGTATAATACAACCAGGAGAAATCGTGGTAAATGTTATCAGATTCTTGGTCTATGTTATCGGATTTCCTGGTAAAAGTGTGTTTATCTGTATCTTGGTAACCCCTACCAGGAACCAGGAAGTTAGTTTTGCTACCAGGTTTCCTGGTAGAAAAAAGTAGGGAAAATCCTGGTAGATATTATCAGATTCCTGATGTATGTTATCGGATTTCGTGGTAAAAATGTGTTTATCTGTATCTTGGTAACCCCTACCAGGAACCAGGAAGTTAGTTTTGCTACCAGATTTCCTGGTAGAAAAAAAGGTAGGGGAAATCCTGGTAAAGACTATCAGATTCGTGGTGTATGTTATCGGATTTACTGGTAAGATCAATTTTACCTTGAATCTGATAACCCATACCAGGAACCAGGAAATAAATGAATCCTGGTAAACTGGTAACTATTATCAGAATTTTTTGATAAAAAACAAAAAATCTGTATCCTGGTAGATTTTATCAGTACCCTGATTAAATATGTAATATTCCTGGTAGGGTTTATTAGAATTTCCTGGTACCTGGAACCAGAAGTCATGGTAAATAATAAAAAAAAAAACAATAAATTAAAAAAAAATCCTCCTGGTTGCATGTATCAGAACCCTGGTTATATTTACCACTAAAATGAAATCTGAAGCTATGGTTATTATTATCGGACTTCTGATAAAAATTATTCGGAAGATTTTTTGTTTACTTTACCAAAACTGTTGGTAGTATTTACCAGTGTTTCTGGTTCCATTTACCAGTAAACATGAAATTGTTTCATTTGTCAGGATTTCTGGTTCCAGATACCAGTAACAGGATGTATTTTTAATTTTTTTGAAAGTAATACAAATATTATTGGACTTTTTAATTAATATTATTTTCCTAGTAAAAGTTACCAAATCCCCACTAAAATTTTAGTTTTTTTTGCTAAAGTAGATTTACCTTGAATCTGATAACCCATACCAGGAACCAGGAGATAAATGAATCCTGGTAAACTGATAAATGTTACCAGGTATTTCTGATAAAAAAGCAAATCCGTATCCTGGTAGTATTTATCAGAATCCTGATAAAAAAGTGTAACATTACTGGTAAAGTTTATCAGAAATTTCTGATATCTAGAACCAGAAGTCACGGTAAACATCTAAAATAAAATTTGTATGAATAAAAAAAATCTCCTGGTTGTATGTATCAGAACCCTGATTATTATATTTACCACTAAAATGAAATCTGAAGCTATGGTTAATATTATCGGACTTCTGATAAAAATTATTTGGAAGATTTTTTGTTTACTTTACTAAAACTGTTGGTAGTATTTACCAGTGTTTCTGGTTCCATTTACCAGTAAACATGAAATTGTTTCATTTGTCAGGATTTCTGGTTCCAGATACCAGTAACAGGATGTATTTTTAATTTTTTTGAAAGTATTACAAATATTATTGAACTTTTTAATTAATATTATTTTCCTAGTAAAAGTTACCAGATCCCCACTTAAATTTTAGTTTTTTTTGCTAAAGTAGATTTACCTTGAATCTGATAACCCATACCAGGAACCAGGAGATAAATGAATCCTGGTAAACTGATAAATGTTACCAGGTATTTCTGATAAAAAAGCAAATCCGTATCCTGGTAGTATTTATCAGAATCCTGATAAAAAAGTGTAACATTACTGGTAAAGTTTATCAGAAATTTCTGATATCTAGAACCAGAAGTCACGGTAAACATCTAAAATAAAATTTGTATGAATAAAAAAAATCTCCTGGTTGTATGTATCAGAACCCTGATTATATTTACCACTAAAATGAAATCTGAAGCTATGGTTAATATTATCGGACTTCTGATAAAAATTATTTGGAAGATTTTTTGTTTACTTTACTAAAACTGTTGGTAGTATTTACCAGTGTTTCTGGTTCCATTTACCAGTAAACATGAAATTGTTTCATTTGTCAGGATTTCTGGTTCCAGATACCAGTAACAGGATGTATTTTTAATTTTTTTGAAAGTATTACAAATATTATTGAACTTTTTAATTAATATTATTTTCCTAGTAAAAGTTACCAGATCCCCACTTAAATTTTAGTTTTTTTTGCTAAAGTAGATTTACCTTGAATCTGATAACCCATACCAGGAACCAGGAAATAAATGAATCCTGGTAAACTGGTAACTATTATCAGAATTTTTTGATAAAAAACAAAAAATCTGTATCCTGGTAGATTTTATCAGTACCCTGATTAAATATGTAATATTCCTGGTAGGGTTTATTAGAATTTCCTGGTACCTGGAACCAGAAGTCATGGTAAATAATAAAAAAAAAACAATAAATTAAAAAAAAATCCTCCTGGTTGCATGTATCAGAACCCTGATTATATTTACCACTAAAATGAAATCTGAAGCTATGGTTAATATTATCGGACTTCTGATAAAAATTATTCGGAAGATTTTTTGTTTACTTTACCAAAACTGTTGGTAGTATTTACCAGTGTTTCTGGTTCTATTTACCAGTAAATATGAAATTGAATAAAAGATTTTATATGCTACCTAGATAGATACATATTTTGATTTTTTTAAAGTTATTTACATAATTTTAGATGTAAATGAAATACATATATACATATATAGCTAATTCACAGCACACAATTCACTGAATTTTGCTGTTGCAATGCGCGAATTCATTTGGCTAGCTATACTCGTCTCGGCATGCCGCATGCATACATAACATGTGTACATTTGTATGTAGATTTCATTTTCCATCGCCAGCCGCTATTTTATAAAATTAAAGATAGTAAAGCGCTTTTGTACGATTGTTTCGAATTTCTTATATCCAAATATTCAATGATTGAGTCTATTTACAAAGCACATCTTTTAAAAAATTGAATAAAACATCAGTTAATATTCTACTTCGATTTGCTTTGTCATGAAATGACCATTGTCAATCCGTATAAAGTATACTTTTAAAAGATAAACTAGCTAGTTGCTGGTGTTAAAGTAAGACGAGCTCTTTAACATTAAAGTATAGTTTATATCCTTTAAAACTACCAAAAAGTTGGTTCTCGTCTTATACATAATATTTAGATTCGTCGCCTATTCTAAAATTGATTTAGAGAACGTTTCATATGTTTAAAATTTTGTGCCATAAAATTTAACTTAAGTTAGAAAAAAAGATTATTTTTGTATAAGTACATTATGGTTCCGTCCTTGCACAATTTTTCTAAGTAATGTATATGAGGGACAAATGATTTTTTCACTTAAGTGTACTACCGGTGTTTTTACTCATCATTTAAGTTTTTCATTTAAGTGGGAAAATACCGAAAATTCACTTAAGTAAACAGAATAATATTTTTCATTTATTATGTTTCATTCATATGAAAAAAAAAAATACTTAATTACAGATAACAGCCATAATGCCATAAAGCCGTAAGTGTCAACTAACAAGATATAATACATTTTGATAATGTACCTCGTATTTCTAAATTTAATTAATTTTTCTAAAATTAAGTTTCATTTTTTAGAGTTTAATAATTATAAAAGTCTTATTTAGTGTATCTATTATTTATAAAACGCAGACTGTTCTGCACTCAGCATTTTACAACCCTGTTTTTCTGTATTCTCCCGCTTAAAATAACTTAGCCTGGTTCATAGTACCATTCCCCTGATTAATATTACCAGGAAAACTAAACGAGTGGAAGAAAGAAGTAAGCCTCTTAATGTATTTTTCCCTTTCCCTCGCTGAACAAAAAACATTTGCACTGGTAACAGATACCAGTCTCCTGGTTTATATTATCAGTGACGCCAACAGAAATGTGCAAATATACAAAAACGTTTATACAGAGATGTTATGTAGGTATTTTGTTTAATTGACACTGGTGGATAAGATATATATTTAAGTAGATTCTGATAATTTTTACACAAACCTTTAAATTCGACTTGAAAATTGGTGTTACAATTTACAACTTAATCATTTACACTTATTTGTAGTTTACGCTGTGTCTTCATTAGCAATATTAGAGAATAAAGCAACTTCACTAATACAGATAACAGCCATAATGCCATTAAGCCAAAAGTGCCAATTAACAAGAGATAATGCACTATGGTAATGTCCCTCGTATTTCTAAATGTTGACGCGTGTATTTTTCTAAACTTAAGATTCATTTGTTATAGTTCAACTTTCTGAAGGCAAGGCTTATTTCCTACTTGAAAAGCCACTGGGGTTGTTGATCACCCCACCACTTTTTATTTTAGATAAAACAATATTTAAACTGAAAAATAATTCTTTTTTATTATGAGATCGAATGTTTACATTAATAGGAAACTGAGAAAAGTCTTTTTTTTAGATTTTTTAAAATCTAAGACATAATAAACGAGCGAAAGAGGCAATCATTTTCTGTTAGATATTATGGTTTTTCTCAAGTAGTAGGGTGATCGGTAACCCCGCTTGCCATCGGAAGGTTAATATAATAGCTGCGTTTTATTTTCCCCCAGATCTGATCCGGATTGGATTTCGTTTTCAAAATAACACGTATAACAACAAAAACACACAAAACTGGGCCTTGTGTTGTTTTTGTTATACATGTAATTTCGAATAAAGATCCAATCTGGATCAGATCTGGGGGAAAATAAAATACAACTAATATATGGGCTTATCCCTGTAAATTTTAACTTCTTGAGTTTGAAAAAAAACAAAAAAAAAATTAAGGCACGCATGTAAATTTGAGTTTTTCTTCAATTATATACCACGAATAAATAAAAAACTTCAAAATAACTCATATGTATTGTTTGTTAAAGAGTATAAGGGTATAACGTATAGAAAAATGAATTTAAAATAATTTATTTTAAGCACCGAGTTAATTGATTTGGTTTTTGTTTTTAATCTTCACAGCTTCTGTTTTCAAACTTATTTGTTTAAAACTTTTACCATTTTTTTTTATAATATCTACAGTTTAAATTACGCTCATTGTAAGGGTAAAATCAAACAATGCTTTGGTGTGCTAGTAAAAAATGTGCCTTTTTTGAAACAGTTACGTTTTTTACCTTCGTTTTGTTAACTTCATAAAATTTGTACATAATGAAGCACGCATTGAAGCCAAAGATTTTTTTACTCTAGATAGCTTAAATAATGATGCAGACCATAAAAAAATGCCCCATGATCAATGTTAAAAAAATAGACACGAAAATTTGTGACAATTAAAGATTTACGAAAAATCACGCATGGCAGTTATTTCTAAAATTTATATCATATAGGATTATTTATAAGGAAGGCACGCACTCAAAATGAATGATTTCAATTAATTTTGACCTTCATTTATCTGAAAAAACAAAAATTGTGCTAAGTAATCTTATGTTAAAAATTATTTTTGCAATAATACAAAACGTTAGTTATCCACGCACGCAGCCAAAAGTCTCAATATTCGATGATTTTTTCGATTTCAAACACTTTCGCACTATATCGATGGTTCATTTTATAAATTGAATAGTTAAAACTCAATGATATATGTATATAATATTATAAGTTCCAAAACCTGAATATTTAATACTAATGTCTATATATTTCGACGCATGGCAAAAGTTAAAATTTGCACGGATAAGCCCATATAAGTCTGATTTAGTTTAATATTTATAAAACGCAGACTGTTCTGCACTCAGCATTTTACAACCCTGTTTTTCTGTATTCTCCCGCTTAAAATAACTTAGCCTGGTTCATAGTACCATTCCCCTGATTAATATTACCAGGAAAACTAAACGAGTGGAAGAAAGAAGTAAGCCTATTAATGTATTTTTCCCTTTCCCTCGCTGAACAAAAAACATTTGCACTGGTAACAGATACCAGCACTGCTGTCGAAGTGGCTACTATAGTAACATTTGGCTCCTTTGCTGAGTAAATGGCTACTGTACTCCTCATATGTCAAAGTGGCTCCCCAAACCAAAACTAGAATTTACTGCAGTAGCAAAATGTTTTTTTACATATCATTGAAGAAAATAACGCTTACTACATTTTTACCGAGCACCAATCTGAAGGTTGCACAACCCTGTTTAACTTTGAGAAATTCAAATCCAACAGAACTTCAGAATTATACTTGTCAAATGTCAGTCATTGTTTATAAACTTCAAAATATTTTGAAGTATTCGGTTTGTTGTCTATAGAGTGTGAAATACAAGATAAAATGAAAAAGTAAGTCTCTTATGTAAAAAACAGGAGGTTTCTCTAATTTTATACTTATTGTCTTATGTATATGTTGTTGTATTATACTCAATTGTCAACAGATTCTTAATAAGCACATCAAAAAGACCAACACCACAGCAACCGCAGTCTCCAGTTAAACGAAAGAAATCTATTGAAGAAACAGAAAACTTGGATGAAGCCGAACAAAGTACGAGCAATTCAAGAATACGAAAATTTAGACAGGCTTGGCTGGAATGCTTTAAGTGGGTGGAAGAAGGAGTTGGACCAAACAACACCACACGGCCCTTCTGTAAGATTTGTAAAATTTTCTTACCAAACAACAAAACACATTTAGACAGACACAAGGATTCACAACAACATATTAAACAACATAATATCTTAAAAAAACAGCCACTGATTGACAACGTCCAGCTTATTACAAATTTTCAATCAAAAACCAAAAAAATTAAAGCAGCTGAGTTGCGAATTATTATGTTTTTGATTAAACATAACCTGCCGTTTTCCTTAATGACAGCAATTATTGCCTTGATACAAGCTGTGGCTTCCGATTCGGAGATTGTCAAGGGACTTAAATGTGGCAAGACAAAGGCCACCGAAACAATCAACACGATCGTACTTGAAGAGGGATTAGAAAAAATCGGAGAAACTCTGCGCACTCAACCGTTTTCTCTCATAATTGACGAAACAACAGACGTCAGTACAACTAAGTGCCTGGTTTTAGTAGTACGGTATTTCGATTTTGTTCTTTGTAGAGTCACAGATAAATTTCTTGCATTGCTACGATTAGAGAATTGTGACAGTTTAACAATTTACAGAACAATAGTAGATTTTTTTCAAAAAATTAATGTTCCTTTAAAAAACCTTGTTGGCTTTGCATCAGACAATGCTTCAGTCATGATGGGAAAGAGGTCGGGAGTTAAAACACTTTTGCAAAAAGATCAGCCACATCTTTATGTAATGGGTTGCATATGCCACTCATTGCATTTATGTTCCTCTGCAGCCTCAAAGAAACTTCCTTCCCATCTTGAAGCATTAACCAGAAACATTTATTCATTTTTTGCACATAGCCCTAAGCGGCAACTAGAACTTCAACAATTCCAAAAATATTTTTCTGTTGAGGTACACAAAATTCTAAAGATGTCATCAACTAGGTGGCTTTCGTTGGAAAACGTTGTCTCAAGAATACTTGAGCAGTGGGTTCCTTTGCAACATTTTTTCATTGCTTATGAATTAGACAGCAACGCTGATTTGGCCCATAGTATTTGCTTAGAGTTAACTGAAATAAATAAAATCTATTTAAGCTTTTTGGGGTACGTTTTAAACATAACTAACAAGATTAACATCGAATTCCAAGCGGAAGCCCCAAAAATGCATACGTTGCTTCCAACTGTCAAAACATATTTCCAAACCATTCTTCAAAATTTTATCAAGACAGAATATATTAATAATTTGCAGTTTAATCGTACGGACTTTACCGATGTAAATATTTTGTTAGACTTGAGCGATGTGTACATCGGAGTTAAAGCAGCAATAATTATCAATAAATCAAATATTTCAGAAGCTGACGTCAGAAAAATAAAACAAAATTGCCGAGAGTACTACGTTGAAATATGCAAACAAGTATTGTCTAGGATAAAATTTGATGACGAAGTGTTAATAGCAATGCAAGGTATTGACCACAAGAATTTAGCTCCAAGCTTAGTACCCCTGATGACACTATTTCCAAATTTAGTGGATGAGTCCGAATCGCAAAATTTAGACGAGGAGTGGCGTTTATTTCTTAACCAATCTATTGTGTCAAAGGACTTAGAGTTTGAAGAGTTTTACAAGAACATTTTTAATATCAAAAATGCTTTGAATGAAACTATGTTTCCATTAGTAAGAAAGTTTGTAGGAACAATAATATCTTTTCCACACAGTAGTGCCACTGCTGAGAGAAAATTTTCTGAAGTTAGTTTGATAAAAGATAAGAAACGGAACTGCCTTAACATTGAAACAGTGAATGCGATTTTAATGGCAAAAGAACTTTTAAGTGGCGATTACGTTGAAAACTGGGAACCATCCAATACATTGATCTCAAAATACAAAAAACAACCACAATAAAAAAAACTGGTGATTGGTTTTGTGTTTGCTTATTGTTATGTTTTTTTATTTTTTTTTTTTTGTATAAGGTGCTAAAGGCACTTAACTTTCTAATGTTCCTTAATGATATGAATTAGCGTTAATTAAATTTATGGAGCCTTAACTTTTTTTTCTTTCAAAAAGTGTTTCTTAAAAAAAATCAGTGTAAAATGAATTTAGTTATAATATGTACCTGATTTTTACATATTACATGTTCTTGTTTTTTTTTCTATAACGAAAAATAGAGTATTTATATTTAAAATATTGTTAAGTATCTATAGTACAAACTATGATAAGGCTGAAGTTCCTATTTTGTTAAAAAAAAAGTTAATAATAAAAAATAAAAAAGCAAGATTTTTGTTTATTGTGACTAGTTTTCGTTCATTATTTTTAGTGCATTTTAGGCATGGCTCCTCAACGTCCGAAAAGGCTCCCCAAAATTTCTGAAAATGGTTACTCTTGGACTTTGTAAAACGACAGCACTGGATACCAGTCTCCTGGTTTATATTATCAGTGACGCCAACAGAAATGTGCAAATATACAAAAACGTTTAAACAGAGATGTTATGTAGGTATTTTGTTTAATTGACACTGATGGATAAGATATATATTTAAGTAGATTCTGATAATTTTTACACAAACCTTTAAATTCGACTTGAAAATTGGTGTTACAATTTACAACTTAATCATTTACACTTATTTGTAGTTTACGCTGTGTCTTCATTAGCAATATTAGAGAATAAAGCAACTTCACTAATACAGATAACAGCTATAATGCCATTAAGCCAAAAGTGCCAATTAACAAGAGATAATGCACTATGGTAATGTGCCTCGTATTTCTAAATGTTGACGCGTGTATTTTTCTAAACTTAAGATTCATTTGTTATAGTTCAACTTTCTGAAGGCAAGGCTTATTTCCTACTTGAAAAGCCACTGGGGTTGTTGATCACCCCACCACTTTTTATTTTAGATAAAACAATATTTAAACTGAAAAATAATTCTTTTTTATTATGAGATCGAATGTTTACATTAATAGGAAACTGAGAAAAGTCTTTTTTTTAGATTTTTTAAAATCTAAGACATAATAAACGAGCGAAAGAGGCAATCATTTTCTGTTAGATATTATCTGGTTTTTCTCAAGTAGTAGGGTGATCGGTAACCCCGCTTGCCATCGGAAGGTTAATATAATAGTTTAATATTTATAAAACGCAGACTGTTCTGCACTCAGCATTTTACAACCCTGTTTTTCTGTATTCTCCCGCTTAAAATAACTTAGCCTGGTTCATAGTACCATTCCCCTGATTAATATTACCAGGAAAACTAAACGAGTGGAAGAAAGAAGTAAGCCTCTTTATGTATTTTTCCCTTTCCCTCGCTGAACAAAAAACATTTGCACTGGTAACAGATACCAGGTTCCTGGTTTATATTATCAGTGACGCCATCAGAAATGTGCAAATATACAAAAACGTTTATACAGAGATGTTATGTAGGTTTTGCGTTTAATTGACACTGATGGATATGAAAATAATATCGATATTTATTTAAGGGGATTCATATATTTTTTGCATAAAGACACTTCAAATACCTTTAAATTTGACTTGAAAGTTGGTTTGTTACAATCTACAACTTAATCATGGGCCCTTTTTGTAGTTAACGCTTTAGCTCCAATAGCAATATTAAGGACAATAGCAACTTCACTAGCAATGGGGAATTTATAACTTTGATAGGCATTTCGTCGCCAGGCAATTTCTGTTTAAATTTCATAATTTACAAGTTTAACTCAAAAAAATGTTTAATTTTTCTCATTATTTTTAGATTTAGTTTCAAAATAACGTAGAGGGTACCCAAAATCACGGAGAAGCCATTCTGAAAAGGTGAATCATAAAAATATATTGCCTCAGAAATGGAACTGCGATTATTGCCTATCGATCGATGGTGGGGCAATATTGCCCCAAATATTGCCAGTGAAGCCCCTGGGTTAAGTGTTAAACAAACATGGACCAAATCCCATTGCACAAGCAAAATTCATGAATGTCAAAATTAAGTAAATTTGTTTGGCCTAATCGAAACTTATTCTTAAAATCATGATACTTGTATGCAGTTAAAAGACTTTACACAGTTGACAAAATTTCATAAAATGTTTATTGACTCTGTGGCTTCATTAGCCATAAATTGAACACATAATATAGCTAATTTTAAAAATACCCAGTTATAGCTATACGAGTTATTTTTTTAAAAACGCTTCAAGTTCAATTCTTAGTTTATTTGACGTGATAATAAAAAAAATAACTATGAATAAAAGTCAGAACCACACTTATCTCACGTGTCATGTTGTGGAGTGAAGTATGTCTGTCCCTTCATATTTCATGGAAATATACTATATACGGCCGGCACACCACATGAGACAAATGTGTTTCTACGGATATTAAATACACAAAAAATGTGCGGTTTGGTCTTAAATCGAACTCAAAATGAAACCTCTTTCACATATAACTTTAAAATGGTTGCAATTTTTTACAAAAAATATCTATTGCATTTTTGTATAATTATTTCGCAGAAATAATACCTGTAACAATTTTCTATCAAACAAAATATTGTTACAAATTACATGTAAAAATAATTTTCTTGCATCGATTAAAAATTTGTACCATAAGCCTCTAAAACAGCCCTGGCATTATGTTTCACATCGCCATCGTCATTCTCATTCATCATATCCCCGTCGCGTCATTAGTTTAGTTAGTTGGTTAATTGTTCTTGTGCGTGCGCGGTCGTTCTCGTTGGTCGTTCCCTGTTAATAAAAACATTAAAAAAACGTTAAAAAAAACATTAAAAAAATTACTGCAGTGACAAAATAATTGGTAAGTAATACTTATACGTAGTTTGTTATCAATATTTTATAAAAAAATATGCATAAAAGTAAGAAAATAGACTGAAGAAAGTTTTTTTCTTCTTTTTGTGAAACAATTTTTTCATATTTCTTGAGCCGGCATCCATTTTGATTTTAGGGACTTTGTGATTTGTGAGCATATCAAATAAAATATATCAATAATTAGTTTATAAATTTGAATCAATTAGTGAATTCAATAATAATACATAATTTCGTGGCCTTAAAACGAATATTTATTAAAAATATTTCTAAGGCAAGATTTCTCAAGTCGCCATGCGGCATGCATTTTGATTTTAGGCGCGTTGTGACTTGTAAAAGAAAAAATTTTGCAGTTTACTTGAAACATTTTCAAACTAAAACTTTTTTTCGTTGTTGAGTAAAATTTTTTCATAATTCATTGGGGGTTGTCGTGGAAAAAATTTTCCACGGAATTTTTAGCATCGCCGAAAACTGGAAACGTGAATTATGGTCAAAGTTTCTCTCATAATGTATTGACATAAAAAAAAACTGAATATTCCATGGCAATAAGACAGAAATCTTGCCTCAGAAATATTTTTTATAAATATTCGTTTTAAGGCCACGAAATTATTTATTATTATTGAATTCACAAACTAAACGATTGCCTAAAATACATATAATTGAATCGGTCATTCCAACAACCTCATAAGTCATTCAATTAAAATTTTTCAGGAATCAATAAAAACTGTTTCATGCACAAACAAATGAGTTTTAAACGACTTTTTTGTATGCTTAATTAAGTATTTTAGTGGTAATTTTTGTGCATGAAACAGTTTTTATTGATTCCTGAAAAATTCTAATTGAATGACTTATGCGGTTTTGGAAATGACCGATTCAACTATATGCACCTGCGCGGAAAATTAAACCAAATAGCCCCATTAGTCACATTTTGGCAACCAAACAGTTGTGAAATTAAAAACGCGCGCCTAGCCTAAAGGACTCAAGCGCCTTTAATGATTTCGAGGAGAAATTGAAAATTGTGCACATGCACATACATATGTTATATTTGCATGCCGAGACGACTACAGCCAAATGAATTTGCACCTTGCAACAAAATTCTGCTAATTATTTGTTGTTATCAATCACACCAAAAAATTGCTGTGGGCTCTTAGTCTATTATTTTAGATGGACATGAAGTATATATTAGCTAATTCACAGCATAAAAATTCAATTTTGTTGTTGCAAGGTGCAAATTCATTTGGCTGTAGTTGTCTCGGCATGTTGTATACGTATGTGTATAGTGTATCATTTTGTTATCATTTTTCAATCGCGTATGAAACAAAACTGAATGAAAAACGAACTTAATTATCACCTCATTCACTAAAAGAAAAACGTTCGCACAAAAGGAAATCCAGAACCAAACTACGTTTAAAAATATCTTATGTCCTTATTATTACGGGTATTTTTTTAGGTTTACAAACGGTAAAATATCTTATGACTACTTAGGGAGAGAAAAATGTCAGTTTCGAATCAAAAAAACCATTTTATGTTCACATAAGATGATTAATTTGCGTTTTCACTTTTTCGCAATTTTTTTTTTTAATATTTTATCTTATGTTGACTTAGGCCAGCCGCGCACTAGCAATTTTTAGTTGCGAAACTGCTTGGTTCGGGCAACTAAAATGTTTGTGTTTCGACACAAACTAAACGATTGCCTACAATGAGTTCGCCATTTTATTGAACATATTGTTATCTGCAACTGCACGGACATTCAACCAAACAGTTCATCTGTTTTCTATAAGTAACCAAACAGTTTCGCAACTTAAAATTGATAGTGCGCGGCTAGCCTTAAGGATGACTTTAGTTGCTTTTAAGACTTCACAATAATAGAAAAGTCTTAAGCCAATATAATCTTAAGTCTATTTTAGGTATTAAAATTAAGCAGAATAGACAATCTTATGTGGACTTAAGATATTTTACCGCGTGTAGAGTTGTGTCTTTTGAACACGAATCTTTGAACGAATCTTTTGAACGCGAAATTGTTTTTGTCTATAAAAAAGCAAAGGAGTGAGATAGATGGATGCCGATAACACAGAACTGTAGCCCTTTAGAATGGCACTGAGGATCGACAAAAAACAGCGAAATAGCTTAAGGGCCATTTTCTTCATTAGAAGTTGACCGCAACTTGAGGATTTTTATTCTCAACTTGTGATTTTGTTTTTCTTGACTCAAAGTTGACAGTTTCAACTTACGATTCTCTTCTGGTTTCCTCAACTTCCGAAAATATATGTAGATAGATAGATAGATAAATTCTTTATTTTTTCAATCATTTAAAAGTATAATAGTTGTGTTAAAAAGATTTACAAACCATGGCTTGATAAGCCGTCTGCTGGAAGAACTCAAATAAAAAAAATTAAAAAAGTAGTAATACTATAAAGAGAGAAAATAATACAAAAACATGTAAGACGCTTATATTTTTTTTAAGAAATTGTTTCTTAAATATGATTTGAAACATACACATGTATTGCATTTAAATTAATTCTGTCGCAAATCAACCGTAGTTTTGAGACAAGGATTGACAGAAAAGAATATTGGGCTCTGTGATGTAGTTCTTTATGGCTAGGAATTTAATACACCCACAAAAGTTAAACATCATTATTTGATTAACAATTGAATTTAAAAAATTCAGTTTTGAGCAATAAACTTTGAATTATTTTTAATAAACAAAAGCAATATACATATATATATGGGCTTATCCGTGCAAATTTTAACTTTTACCATGCGTCGAAATATATAGACATTATTATTAAATATTCAGGTTTTGGAACTTATAATATTATATACATATATCATTGAGTTTTAACTATTCAATTTATAAAATGAACCATCGATATAGTGCGAAAGTGTTTGAAATCGAAAAAATCATCGAATATTGAGACTTTTGGATGCGTGCGTGGATAATTAACGTTTTGTATTATTGCAAAAATAATGTTTAACATAAGATTACCTAGTACAATTTTTGTTTTTTCAGATAAATGAAGGTCAAAATTAATTGAAATCATTTTGAGTGCGTGCCTTCCTTATAAATAATCCTACATGATATAAATTTTAGAAAAAACTGCCTTGCGTGATTTTTCGTAAATCTTTAATTGTCACAAATTTTCGTGTCTATTTTTTTAACATTGATCATGGGGCATTTTTTTATGGTCTCCATGTACAAATTTTATGAAGTTAACAAAACTGTTTCAAAAAAGGCACATTTTTTACTAGCACTCCAAAGCATTCTTTGATTATACTTTTACAATGAGCGTAATTTAAGCTCTAGAAACTCTAAAAAAAATGGTAAAAGTGTTAAACAAATAAGTTTGAAAAAAAGAGGCTGTGAAGATTAAAAAATAAAAATCAAATCAATTAGATCGTCTTTTAAAATTAATTATTTTAAATTCATTTTTCTATACTTTATTATTTTATAATTTTCAACAAGCAATACATAGGAGTTATTTTGAAGTTTTTTATTTATTCGTGGTCTATAATTGAAGAAAAACTCAAATTTACATGCGTGGTTTAATTTTTTTTTTGTTTTTTTTTTTTTTTCAAACTCAAAAGTTAAAATTTACAGGGATAAGCCCATATATATATATAAAAATAAAATATATGTGCACTGGAAAGAACTTTAAAACATTTTTCGAAATATGTAAGTGATTTTCTCAAATTTTTTAAAATGTTCACATGCTATTTTTGCATATAAGTTTTAAAGTTTTTAAGAATCAAAATTTATTAATTCAAATATATATTTAATTAAATTAAAATAAATTTTATGGGCATCGAAATTTTATTTGCAATTTTTATTTGAAAATGCAGCGCAAAATTGTGTAATTATAATGAGTTAAACAATTAACTGCCAGTTACCAGTAAATTTGTGAAGATAACCTAATCTACAGACTTCTTCTAAATTTTCTTATAAAAATAGCATTCGCATGAAAATCCAAAGCTTATCCTCTTACAGTTTACATACATTTTATTTTTCAATACGAATAAAAGACTATTCCATTCTTTACCCAACGTTTTATAAGAATTCCTTACTTCATAAGGGGTTTTGTATGTATTTAATCTAATAATATAATAAATACAATATTAAAAACAGTTTCAACAATTACTTTTAGATTTTCTTACTTTTGTGTTAACTATAACTTACTATATGATTTAATACAAAAGTAAGAAAATGTAAAAGTCTTTGTTGAAACAGTTTTTAATATACTGTATAAAAACTTTAAGTAGATAATGTACACCATTTCATGTTTTACATAATGTTTTATTTCGATTTTCAAACCCCATACCAGCAAAACCAGAAAACTAAAGCAGAACACGATACTATAAAGAAACTCCCAGAGGTAAAAGATCCAGAGCAAAAATTGAAAAAAAAGAGTCAACCGTTTAAACAGCAAATCAGCTTCAGCACAAGTGAAAAGCAGCGTCATCATTTGGTACATTTAAATAAATCAAGGGTGAGTTACACTTTCTTGTTTGTAAATTTATTTTGTAAACCAAGTCGAACTTAATTATATATTAAAGATCATCTCCAATACATATTCTGACTTTTAGGAAAATTATAAAAAAAAAACAAAATGGATTGTTTTATATGCAAACAACACTGCTCTTCCTTAAAAAATATATCTAACCATTTCAAATTGGTTCATAAATTGGATGGAATAGGTGTTTATCGGTGTGCTTTTAATGAATGCATGTCATTTACTTCCACGTTTTCAAACTTTTCAACATCGTACTAGTTAGAATTTTGAGCCATTGATTTTAGGAAATAATTTAAAAAAAATAATCATATTTTTGCGAATATTTGTATATGCAATACTATTTTAAACTTCGGAGCTCCTGCTAAGAAAATTAGTTTAAATCGTTACAGCCGTTAATGAGAAAGACGAAAATACAAACGAAAACAAAAACGGTGTCTTAACCAAAATATAGTTCATGACCATAGATAATAGCTCACTTATTTTTTATTTTATCAAAATCGTTAGAACCGTTTTCGAGATAAATAAGATCTTACATTACGGGTGTGGTACCGTTAGTTTTGGAGGTAGAACCAATTTTCAATTTCTGCTCTAGTTATCACCAATGAATTGTAATTTGGTTTATTTCCTTTTTATTAATTTTAAGTTTGCATTGACTTTAAAAACAAAGTTAAATAAAACTAAACTGTTTCTCTTTTGTAATTTTTTTTTTTTTTTTTTCAAGAAAATCAAGCGTTTGTTTTTTTCTTTATAACTAAATCTGAATAGAACACATGTGATTTTTTCATATTAAATATCATCTTAAATCTCTTTTTTTCCACTTTTACACACGCAACTCATCTTAAATAGACATAAGAATTGAAAACGTCCTTCGAAAACGCAAGGCAAAATATCTTATCTCAACTTAAGATTTTGGAAATTAATATAATATTCAATTTAAGGAAAAGCCAAACTATCTTAAGTCATATTTTTCCTTATAACAGCCGAAATATTAAAAATATCTTTTTGAAATTAATTTCAAAAAAAGATCATAAAATTTTACATATAAATGCTTAGTTGAATAAAGTATACATTTGAAAGATTTTTTGGGAGGCAGCATTGAAGTGTTTTTTGCACTGAAAAATCATCAAAATTGACTTAAGTCGACTAAAGATATTTCGCGTTTTTCTGTTGATCCTCAGTGCCATTCTAATAGGCTACAGTTCTGTTTTATCGGCATCCTTTGCTTTTTTTTATAGACAAAAACAATTTCATCTAATGTTCAAAAGATGCATCTCTACACGAGGTAAAATATCTTAAGTCCACATAAGATTGTGTGTTCTGCTTAATTTTAATACCTAAAATAGACTTAAAATTATATTGGCTTAAGACTTTTCTATTCGTTAATCATAGTTGACTTAAGATATTTTCGCAAACAGAAACAAAAGTAATCCTTAAGTCGACATAAGATAAAATACTTAAAAAAATTGCGAAATACTTAAAAAAATCTTATGTGAACATAAAATGATTTTTTTAATAGTGCCGTGACTTAAGGCCAAATTAAAAAAAATGGGCTTATGTCGCTTTTGTAAAGTGACATAAGGCCAAATTTTTTAATTTGGCCTTATGTCACTTGGCCTAAATCACGGCACCGTTGGAGGTTATCTGGTGTTTAATTTAATAAATAAATTTTAAAAGGGACAGACTTACAGATCCGTGGTTTCCGAATGCAAATAAGACTATTTCATTAGTTCTCGATGTTTTTTTTTTTTAACTTCTTCAGGAACATTGAACATTTAAAATTAAAAATCCTATTATTAAGGTATAATAGTATGATGCTACTTACAAATTGCAAAATTTAAAGTAGTTTACTTACTCGTTCTTAATTTTAAACATTTTCTAACTAGTATCGTACTAAAGCAATTTTCTTAATAATTTGCTTCTGAATACAATTAAAAATTACGGTTGGTGCACTAAATAAACAGACATTTTTTGTAGTTTGTAAATAGCATGATACTAAAAACATAAAATAGGTACCTATTTGATTATTGATAGGTTGTCAATTATCAATTGATATTTGATTAATATTGAAATTTGGTAGATACTTTTAAAAGCAATTTTATTTAAGAAACTATCAACTATCTGACAATATTAGTCAATTTTCTTTCTGCTCACAATGGTAAGCATCATTATCAATGACCAAAACTTTTTTTCATTGGGTAATTAAATGTCTAATTTTAATTTGTATAATTGATAACCATAATAGGGGTGTTAATAACCCAATTAAAAAAAGTTTTGGTCATTGATAATGATGCTTACCATTGTGAACAGAAAGAAAATTGACTAATATTGTCAGATAGTTTCTTAAATAAAATTGCGTTTAAAAGTACCAAATTTCATTATTAATCAAATCAATTGATAATTGACAACCATAATAGGGGTGATAAGCTTCTTAGTAACTTATGAATTAGAAAATATTAATTCAGAACCTACTAAGTGACTTATGAATTAAAAAACATTTAAGTCATGACAAATTAAATGACTTATGAATTAAGAAAAAAATAATTCGCAACCTACTAAGTGACTTATGAATTAAAAAAATTTAAGTCATGATCTGTAGATGACTTGTGAATTAAAAAAAATTAAATTCATAAGCTAGTTGGTAAATTTCAAATGTTTGAGCTTGTTTTGACTACATTATTATTAAATTATTAACGAGAGCTAATTTCAAGCTTTTGTGTGTCATAAAATTATCATGCTGGCTTATGAGTTTTCCCATTAATATATTTTTAATCAGAATTCAAATATTAGCTTATGAATATATTTTTTTGAATTCATAAGTCACTTAGCAGGTTGTGATTTTTTTTTTTAATTCATAAGTCACTAACTTGATCATGACTAATTTTTACTTGCGACTTATAGGTACTATAAGGCAAGTTATGTATTCATAAAAAAATCGAATCAATTACGATGGTAGCGAAGACTAAAAAGTGGATCTCGCAATTCTGTCTGTTCGACTGCAGCCTAAACGGCTAGGTCGATTTTTTAAACTTGGTAGGTATCACTTTTAATGTTTCCCCCCACACGTTTTTTCTTTTTTTTTAAGACCAAAAATAACGGTACCTGTCATACGATTTTTTTTTTTAATTTTATAAATATTTTTTTTTTTTTCTCAGAAACTTAAAAAGTGAAGATACAAAAAAAATCATTTAGATAAAGCTACTAGTAACTTAGTAACTTATGAATTGAAAAGGATTAATTCACAACCTACTAAGTGACTTATGAATTAAAAAAATTTAAGTCATGAGCAAGTAAGTGACTTATGAATTAAAAAAAAAATAATTCAGAACGTACTAAGTGACTTATGAATTAAAAAAAAAATTAAGTCATGTGCAAGTTAGTGACTTGTGAATTAAAAAAAATTTAATTCATAAGCTTGTTGGTAGATTGGAAATGTCTAAGCTTGTTTTGACTTAAATTTTTTTTAATTATTAACGAAAGTAGAGCTCATGCTTTTGTGTGCCGTAAAATTATCATGCTAGCTTATAAATTTTCCAATTAATAATTTTGTAATCAAAATTCATCCATTAGTATATGAATTGAATTTTTTTTAATTCATAAGTCACTAGCTTGCTCATGAATTGAATTTTTTTAATTCATAAGTCACTTAGTAGCTTATGAATTAATTTTTTTTTTAAATCATAAGTCACTAACTAACTTAGGAATTATTTTTTTTTAATTCACAAGTCATCTACAGACTTCTGACTTATGGATTTTTTAATTCAAAAATTTGCAACGCTATGTACAACCGAATTTTATAATTTTTGTATGCTAAGGCTTTTCAACAATTTAAATTTGTGTATTAAAATTTTCAAAAATATTTTTTTTTTTTTGATTTCTTAAAAAGCTTCAAAATTTGTTTTTCAAAACTCGATATTTTGAAAACCCCATACTAGATTTTTTTAAACTTCATAAATGAAAGTTTTTTTAATATAGTCTACAAGAACTGAAAACAATTTTTTTATTTTACCTAAAAAACAGGTCCCACCATACAAATTTAAAAAATTTTAAAAATGATTTTCAAAAATCGTATTTTTTCTCGAAAACGGCGCCTAGAATTTTGATAAATTGTGTTCTTTCAATAAATTCTTTTGATCTTTAATTTGATAAAAACATTTTGAAATTAAGATATTACAGCTTGTACCTACCATAGAACCATTTTTTCAAATTTTGAATTACTCATTATGGACATAACGTATTTTAATGACATTTTTAATAAAGATGTTTCTCAAAAATTAAAAAAACATAGCATTTCGAAACTTTTGGAAGAAAAGAAAAATTTTTTTGAAAAATTCGATATCTCAAAATCGGCTTACCTAATTTGTTTTTCTGATTTATTTTTCATTCGTAGAATAATAAAAATTTGAATTGACGCACCAAAATTATTAATTAAAAAAACTTTAAAAATTTTGTATATAAAAGCTAGTTTTTTCGAAATTCAAATTTTCAAATTTTTGCATAAATTCATATTTGCATAGCATTCTGTTTTTTATCTCTTACCACCAAAATAATTTAAGAAATAAATTTGATCCTTATTAACCGTTCTCTTTAATAACATACGTTCGTTTTTAGAAATCCTAGTCTATTATATAGGAGCAAGTTCGAACGACCAGTCGTTCATTTTATTTTGATTTTTTTTTAATTCATAACATAAGTCACATACATAAAAGGTTGCGAATTATTTTTTTTTAGTTCATAAGTCACTTGGTCATGACTTATTTTTTTTTTAATTCATAAGTCGCTTAGTAGGTTCTTAATTAATAATTTTTAATTCATAAGTCACTAAGAAGGTGATGATATAATTTTTTTTTTAATTCATAAGTCACTAACTGACTTCTGATTGAAATATAATTCATTAGTCAGTAACTAGCTTATAAATTAAAGCCGAGCTTAAGCTAACAAGTGTCTTAAGCTTTTGCAACCATTTTTCGCTATGGCTTATGAAATAAAGCTAAATTTTGGTTATTTAACGTCACGCATAAAGCATATTTCTTTAGTTATGTACTCGTAAAAAGTAGTTTTTATTTCTTTATGTATGGAAACGATTAAAAAAACATAAAATGTATGCTTAATTTTTTTTTGTAGATTGAATCAGATTTTAACAAAATGTTTGGGAACAAGGACACTATTCTGGATAGTACCAAGATGACTGAGTTTTGCAATATGATGCTCAAAAACGTTTTCCCGGAACTGATTGCAAACACCGAGATACGGAGTAAATTACAGGATTTCAACTTAAAGTGCATGTCCGATCCCCATACGAGCACTATTTCTAAAAGTTTGTAATCAAAAAAAAACATGAATAAATTATTATCTATAACTTATCAAAAATGACATGTATTATATCGTCGTCTTTCTATGAAAACTCCATAAGGCCATGTTTTGTTTTTTGAGACATTTGCATTTAAACTTGGAAATTAATATACGAAAATCAAAAAATTATCAGAATAGCACGATCTTGAGCTTCAATTGAAGAATGGACTTGGCGTAGCCATTGTGCAATAAAATAGATAAGAATTAAGTCAATTTTTTTGTAAATAGACTTAAGGAGTTTTCATAAAACGACGACGATATATAATTTCTTTTCTTTTTATGTAGTTAGAAATTATTATCTAAATGCCAATTAAGCCTTACTATCATAAACACCTTATTTTTATTTTAGATTCTAGAGTCGCCATGGTTTTTACGCACTTGCATTATCTCTTGCCACCAAGCGGCAGGGAAAGCAAAAAGCGTTTCACGGTTGCAGATAGCCAAGAAGCATCAATAAGAGTTTTCAGTCTACAGCAAGACTACAAAGAACATCAAAATGCATTGGCTGCCTCAACCCTGCAATCCCAACCACCAGTAATAACAATAGTTGGCTCGATAGAAAAAGTTGAAGAAATCCATGTTGATTTTGACAACTGCCACTTTAAGTTATTCACATTCGAGCGCGCAATTGATGTATGCCTGAAAACATTCTTCTCGTTAAATATTGCATACTTAAAGCAATGCGAAAGCTTCTGGGAATTTATAGACCTATACTTCTACCAAATCAACAAAGCCGGAACAAACTCAAAAGTTCGTTCATTATTGAAATTCCTGAAGTCCAAATCAGCCCAAAATGATGATATGCAAGCAAACACTCCGTAAAAGATTTTATATATTTTTATTATAAATCTTCCATTAAAATATCTTACCATCGGTATTTAGTAGATATGATAATGCTTTAAAAATGTATAATGTTATATATTTTTATTTGATTTCAAAAAAACTGGTAATTTATGTTTTAGTTTTTAAGTATACATTTTAGTATTTTAAAAGCTTGCAATTATGAAAGCATTTATTAATAAGACTGTTAGGTTTAACATCAATAAAAACTAATATTTTATAATAATTTTTACGCTTCATTTTTTATTTTTATAAAGGTCAATTGCTTCGATTTTGTTTCTTCCTTGGGTGGATTTCTTTTCTTTTCGTTTTCTATAGATTTGGGTGCCAGTAAGACTTAAGATGGTAAGTATAAAAGCTATAAAATAATTGAATTAAGCATTAATTAATTCTTTAATGAGCAATTTCTCCCATACAGATACAGATGCATTTGACCAAGTGAAATACAATTTCTGATAGATACTACCATTCGTCTGGCAGTTGATACCAGAAAATGTTCATATTTTCGCAACTTTTTTCTGGCATCTACTAATAGGATAATGGTAGTTTTTACTGGGAATAGTGTTTTTCTGGTACAATGTATCTTTTACTCTGGTAGTATCTACCGGGAATTTTATTCTTCCCGATAAATACTATCACTCTGCTGGTACCTACTACCAGTACAAATATCGTTTATTCTGGTTGAATGTACCAGAGTGCTGGTAACATACACCAGGGTTGCCGATATTTTCACTGGTTGTAGGTACCAGGAGAGTAGTAGTATTAAGCAGGAATTTTTTTTCCTGCTTAATACTACCACTCTCCTGGTACCTACTACCAGTAAAACAATCGTCAATCCTGGTATATTAAACCAGAATTCTGGTACATTTAACCAGGAAAAAAAATATTCCTGGTAAGTATTACCACTTTCCTGGTTCCTGCTACCAGTAAAAACATAAAAAATCCTGGTATATTCTACCAGAATCCTGGTACATTTAACCAGGAAAAAAAAAAATATTCCTGGTAAATACTACCACTTTCCTGGTTCCTGCTACCAGTAAGAACATAAAAAATCCTGGTATATTCTACCAGAATCCTGGTACATTTAACCAGGAAAAAAAATATTCCTGGTAAATACTACCACTTTCCTGGTTCCTGCTACCAGTAAAAACGTAAAAAATCCTGGTATATTCTACCAGAATCCTGGTACATTTAACCAGGAAAAAAATATTCCTGGTAAATACTACCACTTTCCTGGTTCCTGCAACCAGTAAAAACGTAAAAAATCCTGGTATATTCTACCAGAATCTTGGTACATTTAACCAGGAAAAAAAATATTCCTGGTAAATACTACCACTTTCCTGGTTCCTGCTACCAGTAAGAACATAAAAAATCCTGGTATATTCTACCAGAATCCTGGTAGATTTAACCAGGAAAAAAAGTATTCCTGGTAAATACTACCACTTTCCTGGTTCCTGCTACCAGTAAAAACATAAAAAATCCTGGTATATTCTACCAGAATCCTGGTACATTTAACTAGGAAAAAAAAGTATTCCTGGTAAATACTACCACTTTCCTGGTTCCTGCTACCAGTAAAAACATAAAAAATCCTGGTATATTCTACCAGAATCCTGGTACATTTAACCAGGAAAAAAAAATATTCCTGGTAAATACTACCACTTTCCTGGTTCCTGCTACCAGTAACAACGAAAAAAATCCTGGTATATTCTACCAGAATCCTGGTACATTTAACCGGGAAAAAAAATATTCCTGGTAAGTATTACCACTTTCCTGGTTCCTGCTACCAGTAAAAACATCGAAAATCCTGGCATATTCTACCAGAATCCTGGTACATTTTACCGGAATCCTGGTAGATTTTACCAGGAAAAATGTATTATCCCTGGTAAATATGACCATTCTCCTGGTAGCAGGAACCAGAAAAAAACTAAACATTTCTGGTAATTGCTACCATTTTCCTGGTAACAGGTACCAGGACACAATTTATATTTTCATGGTAGATTGGACCAGGAGGGAGATACATACTACCAGGATTTCTGATTTAATTATTTCGGAGGGGAAATTTTTATTCCTTGTATTGGCTACCAGGATGTCTGGTATATTGTACCAGATGTCTTGACGGAATCTAGTTATCCGGTAATCTGGTAGAATAATACAGGAAATTTGATAACAGTGACCAGGAAAATTCTTTGAGTGTATGATAGGTGCCCCAAGTACGACGTCAAGATTATTCTTGGTGACTTCAACGCCAAGATCGAAAGGGAGGGCATCTTTGGTTCGATAGTCGGAGGGCACAGCCTGCACGACAACACTTCCGGTAACGGACTCAGGCTAGCACTCGATTCCCACACCTCAATATACACAAAGGGACTGGCGGTCTCCGGATCAACTAACCGTCAACCAGATTGATCATGTTGCGATAGACGCGAGACATGCTTCCAGTATCCTCGATGTCCGAACATTCCGAGGAGCCAACATAGACTCGGATCATTACTTGGTGGTAGCCCAAGTACGGATGCGGATATCCATGACGTCACAACGACGGACGGATGCTGTGAAAAGATTCAATGTCGCGAAGTTAAAATCGCAGGAGGTTGCCAGGACTTTTGCAGACCGAGTCTCTCTTAATCTCCTAGCAAGCCCGCCTCCAGCTTCATCTACGGAGGACCTGTGGAAGCACTGCCAGAATGCCATCAGTAGTGCCGCCACTGATGTGCTGGGTTTCACAAGGAGGTTGGCGCATGTAGCAAAGAACGAGGCCTACCAATTAATGCTGCAGGCAAGAACCAGAGCTGCTGAGAGAAATGCCCGGGAGCTCTACGGGCAAAGACGAAGGGAGGAACACCGACTTCTAAGGAGGAAAAAGAGAGAGCATGCGAATCGGGCGGTCGAGTCTATTGAGGACTGTACCGGTGGGGGGGATGTTCGCAAGTTTTTCCAAAGGGTGAGGCAATCCACCCAGGGCTACAAAGCTAGAACGGAAGCCTGGCGAGATGAGAGTGGGAAAATGGTAGTGGACACGCAGTCCGTGCTGAGGATCTGGAAACAACACTTTTCCAGACTGCTGAACGGCGAGGAAGGCCAAAGTTCCGCAACTAGGCGGAACATTCCATTCAACCTGGACGATGATGGTCAAAATTTGCGTCCGCCCGACCTAAATGAAGTGCGGTCAGCGATAGCCAAGCTGAAAGCGTACAAAGCTGCTGGCGCGGATGACTTTCCAGCTGAGCTCGGCATAGTGTGCCCCATCCACAAGAAAGGAGATGCCCTGACATGTGTCAATTACAGAGGTATAAGTCTCCTCAACGTCGTCGGTCGCATACAAAATCCTGTCGTCTGTACTGTGTGAGCGCCTAAAACCGTTTGTCAACGAGCTGATCGGCCCCTATCAGTGTAGTTTTAGGCTCGGCAAATTCACCCTGGATCAGATGTTCACACTTTGACAGATTTTGGAAAAAACCCAGGAGTTGCAAATCGATACACACCACCTTTTTATCGCTTTCAAAGTAGCGTATGATAGCGTTGACAGAGAACAACTATATAGAGCCATGTCTCATCTCGGAATCCCTGCCAAGCTCGTCCGCTTGTGCAGGATGACGATGGAGAAATTTCGCTGCTCCGTCAAGGTCGGTAAGAACACCACCGAACCCTTTGATGTCGAGAAAGGTCTGAGGCAAGGCGACGCGCTATCATGCAACCTATTTGACATCGCTCTTGAAGCAATTGTACGAAACTCAAACGTCAACAATAGAGGTACAATTTTTCAAAAGTCAGTTCAACTGCTTGATTATGCGGATGATATTGATATCATTGGGAGGACGAAGCGAGCGGTTACCGGTGCGTTTGCAAGTACTGAACTGGAGGCGACGAAAATGGGTTTGGCTGTTAATGAGGACAAGACGAAGTATATGCTATCATCGAGAAAGGAATCTCAACATCGTCGACTCGGGCAAAACGTCACGATGGATAGGTATAACTTCGAAGTCGTCAAAGACTTTGTCTTCCTGGGTTCCACTATAACATTGCAAAACGACATCAGTGCAGAGTTTAAGCGAAGAATTACTCTTGCCAACCGCTGTTTCTTCGGGCTAAGAAGGCATTTGAGTAATAAAGCCCTATCTCAAAGAACCAAGGAGGCCTTGTGTAAGACCCTCATCATCCCGGTCCTGCTGTATGGGGCAGAAGCATGGACACTGTCTAAAATGGATGAAAATCTGCTTGGGTGCTTTAAAAGAAAAGTTCTTCGTTTGATCTTCGGTCCAGTCTGTATCGATGGAGTATGGAGGAGAAGGTTCAACAACGAGCTGTACGGGCTTTACAGCGACGTTGACCTAGTCAAGAAGCTGAAAATACAACGGCTGAGATGGCTGGGACACTTGGAGCGTATTGACACCGACGCACCAGCCCCTCGAATCTGCAAATCCACCCCTGATGGTCTGCGCAGCAGAGGAAGACCCCACCTCAGGTGGCGCGCACAAGTGGAGAGCGACCTCAACCAACTTGGAGTGCGTAACTGGAGGCAGCTAGCTAGGGACCGACCTAGCTGGAGGGGCTTGTTGGTTGAGGCCTTAGTCCACCCTGGACTGTGAGCGCCAACTAAAGTAAGTAATAAGCCAGCAGTTGAACGGACTTTTGAAAAATTGTACATATGTTTCTGACTTGCGACTTGCGTAAAATTGCTTCAAGAACGATGCTAAAGAGGCTGCATGATAACGCGTCGCCTCAAATTGAACCTTTCTTGATATCAGTGGAATTCTTTTCTTACTTGTTTATCCATAGTCATCCTGAACAAGCGGACGAATACGGATGGGATGCCAAGATGCGACATGGTTCTTGAAAGTTCGTATCTGTCCACAATAACATTTATGCAACCTTAAAGTCGATAAGAAGGAGGTATGTTTTAATTTTAATCACCTAGTTTTTTTCCAAAATGTGTTGTTGTGTGAATATTTGGTCGACTGTCGACTGATTTGAAGATGACAAACTGTTGACGTTGACTGTTGATCGTTGAAAAACGGTTTTAACCGATGGCAGGATTTTTTATGCGATGTTGAGGAGACTTAAATCTCTGTAGCTGGCAAAAGTCAGAGCATCTCCTTTTTTGTGGCACACTATACCGAGGTTCCATTCATCGGGCATACATTTGTTGGACCAAAGCTTAGAGAAATGTTGGTGTATACTACCTTCCAAGTCATCTCCCCTTCTTTCCTACTTTTCCAGCCTTGTATGCTTTAAAGTTGGCTATCGCTAACCACACTTCATTTAGGTTGGGTAGACGGAAATTTTGACCATCATCGCCCAATTGGAATTCATTTATTTATATTTCCAGAAAGCATATTTTGAAGTGATTTTATTATCACTTCGTCTCACAAGAACTTATAACCTACTAAACTTAAATGAAACATATTAATTAAATCTTCTTTAAATATGCCTTATTCTTCAATTAGAATAAATCTTTACTAATTAAATACCAAAAATGGAATACCCCCTAAATTATTCCAGGAACAACACTGTTCCCAGCATTTACGTACTACTAATAGTTCTGATAACCTAGCCTTCTCCCCCAAGTATTTGAGTTAAGCTGTAAATAATGATTCGAGTGATGTAACACCGCCCGTTCATATCAACATCTTCGTCGGCATAAATTGGCAGCTTCCTCAATAATAATAATTATTTGCTTAAAGATTTAAAAAAAAGTTTCAACTCTTCAACACTTACTCAATTAGGCAATTAATTAAAGAGGAAAACAGTTCTTCCTTAAAATTAAACACCACTTCTATTTCTTGCACAACAACCCGCACCGCACGTCCTCAAAGTTTCAGCAAATTTAATTAGATACCGCGATTAATTCTTTAATATTACTTTTTGTTTGCTTTTCTTCCTTCAATAAATTCAACACCAATAGTGAACAGCTTAACAGGCCCACAAAGCCTCAGAATGAACAATCTTAAAGAGGAAGTAAAGATTGCTAGGATAAAATAATAATTTTAATTTTCTTTTGTATAAAAAAAAGGATCTATGAAAAAAAAAAAAAATAATAATAATAAAGAAATTTTATGCAAGGACTTCAAAAGCTATGTGTATTTTACTGCCGGTGCTTACCACCAAGGGACTCTTGCAAGAGGATGAATTATCATTGTGGGGATGCAGCAGAGAACATTTCGCACAATTTCCTTTTCCATTGCGTCCGTTATAAGTTAGAAGGTCACAAGGACTTTTAGGTTTGTTTTTACCCCCTCCACAAACTATACCGTGACGAAGATGAAAGTGTTCCGCGGAACACTTAAAAAAAAGGACCCGGGAGTAGGACAAATACAAAAAAATATGCATATATAAAGAATCCTGGAAGTGGAAAAACAAGTGAAATGGAAGATAGATAACTACCGCGTTAAACCATTTGCCTCTGCCAAGGACTCGCTCGTGACATTCATAGCCTTCATTCAAGAAACACTGGAACTGGAGATAATAATTTTCCTCTTGGTTGCGACGCACGGAGTGTGAGACAGTGATGATGCTGGTTTGGTTTCTTCTTTCTGGAGATTGCATATACTCTAGGAGTTAATTGGTATTAGACACCACTAGTTCATTGGTTATTCTATGCAACGCTTGACTATTTCTATGTGAAAATTATGGGATGAGTTGAATGCCAGGACGAACATCTTGGAAGGAGAAGAGTTATTATGATTACATTATACAGAGAATTAGATTTATTTATGAGGATGAAGAGAACAATTTCTTTTCTTGCAAGGAGGTCTTGAAAATGAAATGAAGGATGACGGCGTTGTTGTTATTAGGAAGACTGGTATTGAGCTGTTTTGGTGGTTTTTTTAACTGCTATGTACACATTTTATAATTAATAATATTTCTGTTAAACAGACCGCAAATTATGGTCTTTTTGAAACAAGATGATATAGATATAGGATGGAGTAATTTAGCCATCTTTCGGATGAGAAACAGATCTAGGCAATGCTTCATCTGAAACGCTCATAGTGTTTGATATTATTTAGAAGATTGCACATTAGTTCCGTCATAACCGGACATTGTCTTATGCAACGAGACTTGGCGGCTTTTTCAAACTATCTTTGCAAAAGCTGTATGAACGAGCAAGAGGTAGAATCAGTTCCATCAAATTTTAGTCAGTAATCATTAAATAATAAAATTTTTCTATTACATTGTAGCTGTTTCAATATTATTCTACTTTAAATATTCAGTATCAGTTGTGTCCGAGCTCTCAATAGCGAACGACGTGTTACAGCCTATACGTATACTATATCAAACTCTCTATACTCAGTCTCCAAAATAGATAAACGTGCGCGATCCCCTTTAACCGAGGACAACCTCTCGTCCTCGGGGAAGAAGCACAAAACTTCAATGTCCCCAATGGCAAACAATTATCCTAGCAATTCCAAATCCCCTGGATATTGGAGCCCATTGCAGTGTTTGGCAGATATGCTGATAATGAAAGTGAAGATATGGACGATGTTCAATCTAGAAAACAATCCGCTTCGAAAGTTAAAGTGCCCCCAATAAAATTACTGCAAAAGTCATGTGACTATGTACATCAAATGATGAAGACTTTGAATGTCACTGACTATTGTATTAAAATTATCTCGATCGGGATCAAAATTTTGTGTGAAAATGTTGATTCTTACAATAAAGTTTTAGATAAACTCAAAGAAGAAAATTGTCAGTACTTCTCACATGACCTAAAAAGTGATAAAGCTTTCAAGGTTATACTTTATGGGCTGAGCTCATTTGATACCACTGTATTAAAAGCAGAACTTATAAGAATTGGTCTTAAATGTACCGACATTAAAAGGGTTACCAAAAACTATGAACATTATTCAGAAACATTTTATGTATGCTTCCTTGAAAGTGGTTCAATTAAAATGATTGACTTAAAAAAGAATTTTCGATCTGTGTTCCATACGCAAATAAATTGGAATTATCAACGAAATCACAAAAATAAAATCACTCAATGCCGAAACTGTCAGATGTTTGGCCACGGTGAAAAAAATTGCCATGTCAAGACCTATTGTTCATTCTGTGCCGGCTCACACAAGACTGAAGAGTGTTCTAATAAAAAAAAGTTCAAGTGCGCAAATTGCAATGACAGCCACAAATCAACCGACTCTGTTTGTCAAAGCAGAAATAAATATTTAGAAATAAGAGCTAAAGTTTCAAGCAAAACAAGACGCTCTCTCCAACCAAAGCCTACCAATACCAATATCAATCTATTATCACATCTCTCGATGACTGATTTCCCCGCCTTACCTACCCGATCTGGACCCAAACGTACAGAGAACAATTATAGTACTCGAGCATCAAGTGCATGGGCACATACTCGTCATCCACCAACATCATCGTCTCCAGCAGCAGCACCAACTGGGCCATCGATCATGCATCAACACATCAATGGACCAACAAACAATGCTAATACCAACAGCAGCGGTGAGTTATTCTCTATGAAAGAGCTAAATTCTCTCGTAATGGAGATGATTACGAAACTAAGCTCTTGTAAAACTAAAAATGAACAATTTTATGCTATCGCTCAGTTAGCTACTAAGTTTTTGTACAAAAATGTCATATAAATATCAGTCATTGAATATAGTTACATGGAATGCCAGAGGTATCCGAACCAAATATATCGAATTCTTAAACTTTTTAAACTCAAAAAAGATAGATATTGCAATAATTACAGAGACATGGTTAGATTTAGATGTTAAAATATCAACCCCCGGTTTCTATTGCTATCGTATTGATAGAATAGACGAAAGAGGAGGAGGGGTTGCGATATTAGTACACAATTTAGTTCAACACTCTGTTTTATTACCTACTCGCACCGTTTGCATAGAAAATGTGGGAATACAACTGAAATTACATAATAATACTACGATAGATATAATATGTGCTTATTTTCGGGGTGGTTCTTCATCTCCCTTAAAGAGACAAAACCTTAAAGCTGACTTAAGAAAACTCTTAATAAAGAACAATAATTATATTGTAGGTGGTGATTTAAACTGCAAACACAGAGACTGGAGTTGTAGTAGAGCAAATTCGTGGGGTAACGTACTGTCGGATCTGATGAACATTTATCCCTTCTCCATACTGTTTCCATTAGGCCCTACTTACATACCCGCTGGTTCAAGAGGAAGTCCATCGGTGTTGGACCTCTTTCTTACTAATTCAGCTAGTATTTTTTCTCAGCCTACTGTCTTTGATGATCTTTCCTCTGATCATAATCCTGTGGTATGTAGATTTCTTCATCCAAGTGAAAAAATCCTAAGTTCGGTAGATACTTCTGTACCTAAGCTCCCAAAAAGGAATTTTGTTTTGAAAATTCCTGATTACATTCTCGAATATATTCGTGTTAGAAACGGTATCAAAAGACAATGGCAAAGATATCGTTTACCAGGCCATAGCCACCAGTTAAAATATTTTAATAAGCTTATTTCTACGGAAATTCAAAAGTTTAGAAACACGCAATGGAACAAAAAACTAAGTTGTCTTGGGAAAAACGATAAACCTTTTTGGAACATCTCCAAAATTCTAAAAAATAGAACTAGACTGATTCCAACACTAAAAAAATTAAACGACGTACTTTACACGGACAGTGAAAAAGCGAATGCATTTGCAATAGAATTTGGGAAAAACCATGAAGTATCTCAACACTTAAGTGACTCAGATACTATTAATATGGTGGACACTGCATCTCATAGGATTATATCTACGATAACTGAAACATCTCATGATGAATTCATTTCCGTAAATGTTATTATTAGTATAATTAAACAGCTTCGGGTAAAAAAAACTGATGGGCTTGATATGATTAAAAATTTATATCTTAAACACTTACCAAAATCAGGAATTAAGTATCTGACATTCCTAATCAATGCCTGTCTGAAGAATCAATATTTTCCAGAAGTCTGGAAAATGGCAAAAGTCATACCGATTTTTAAAGTTGGTAAAGATAGGGAAAATCCTAGTAACTATAGGCCGATAAGTCTTCTTAGTAGTCTGAGTAAGGTTTATGAAAAAGTAATAAAAGGAAAGCTAAATAAAATAATTGAGGAAAATCGTATTTTTCCAGACGAGCAATTTGGATTTAGGAGTAACCATAGTACCTCACACCAAGTGCTTAGAATATCTAAAATAATCAAATCTCATCGTTCTCAGGGTAGGTCTACTGGTATGGTGCTATTAGATATTGAAAAAGCATTCGATACAGTCTGGCATAATGCTCTTATCTATAAGATGGAAACATTTGGAATTCCGAAATTTCTCATAAAGATAGTTCAAAATTTTTTGACCGGAAGATGTTTCAGAGTGTATATTAACAAAAGTAACTCCGACTTAGTAAACGTTCATTATGGTGTCCCTCAAGGTTCAGTCCTTGGTCCTGTCTTATATAATATTCACACATCTGATTTTCCAAGGCTACCACATTGTGAATCTGGGATTTACGCAGATGACACCTGCGTACTTTCATCGCATGAGCTTGGTCTTAATATTGAGACCAATCTTCAAAATGCAATTGAAATCCTTACGAGGTATTTTCACGAATGGAAGATAAAATTAAATGTTGGAAAAACCAAATCAATCTTTTTCACTAAAAAAAGAAAGCGATTATATCTTCCCAGCAATGAGATAGAGGTCAACAGGACTTTTGTAAAATGGGAATCTAACGTGCAATATCTTGGAATCAATCTTGACAGCCGTCTTGTTTTCAATGAACACATTAATAAATCCATAAAAAAGGTTAATATCGCAATTAAAATGCTCTATCCGCTTATACATCGCAAATCTCTTCTAAGCAAAGAAAACAAAATTATTATTCACAAGGTTGTATTCCAATCAATATTACTATACGGATGTCAGGTATGGGGAAATTGTGCAATGTGTCACCTAAAAAAACTCCAGGTATGCCAAAACAAAGTATTGAAAATGATGCTTAACTTACCGTGGCATCATTCTACTAATGATCTGCATAATCAAACAGGTGTTGAATTGATTTGTGCAAGAATTCAAAAGTTGAACCACAATTTTTTAACAAACTGTGATATCTCTGATAACCCTTTAATTGTCGAGTTAAATGTCTAAGAGAAAATTTCAAGTTAATTAGTGCATTATTTAATCTTGTCCCTGTTATTTATTAATTAATCAATAAGTTCTTGCATTTATTTATTTATTTATTTATTATGCAATTAAATTTTGTATTTATTGAAATTTATTTATTTATTTATTTGTTCGTTCATCAAATTATTTATATCTATTTAAATATTAATTTTTTTCAGTTGTTCCTTTTCGGTATTTGTTTAATTATTTATGTTATGTCATCTATGTTATTTATTTATTTACGTATTTATTTATTTATTACTCATTTATTTATTTTAATTATTTATATATTTATTTGTTTGTTTGTTCATTAAACTATTTAATTATTTGTTGTTTGTTCATTAAATCATTTATTTATTTATATATTTATTTATTTATTTTATATCTTAATATTGTTAAATAGTTCTTAAGTTTTAAAATATAGTTGTTAATTATTATAACTTTCCTTTCTTTTTCTTTTCTCTAAATTGAAGGTTTTTGTCAAAATTTTCCTTCAGAATGTAACTCTTTTTCTTGTCACTATAAATTTATAACAATGTTAAAATTAATTATTCAGTAGAAAGATATAATATATAAATATCAACTCTCTGTGTAAACTGAGCGGTAGCACCTATGTAACTTGTATTATTTGAAGAATGAAATAAAATATCTATCTATCTATCTAAATATTCAGTATTAAACCTTCATGAAGTATGAACTTGGCGTAATTTTAGATCTCAGTACTTTTCACGGTTGACTTGTTAGACAAAGGTTTTTGTATAGAAGAACTTGGCTATTTTTTTAACATTTATGTTTTTGGTCTGATTTTAATTTCTTTATGTTAATTTTTGAATTCTATTAATTTACGTTTTTATTATTTATGCAAATTTTTGTTAAGTTTAAAATGATATGATAGATAAATCAAAACTAGTAGGTTTTTTTTTGTCAGACCAAGCAGTTTTAAGACTTATTCCAACAATACCTTTTACTTTTACATCAAAACAAAACTAACACATTAACAAAACTAAAATTTGATGTTTATATACCTACATATTATGTATAAATATTTGCCTAACTTCAAATTCAAAATGGCACCAGTCCCTTACACACACTCCACAAAGATGTCATTAACTTTCCTAACTGCCAACTTCCCTTTCCGTCGTCGTCGGTCGGTCGATCGAAAGGACGAGAGATGTTTATCTGTAAATTGAGTTGTTTGGAAAATTAACATCGGAAGACCAAACGACTGTTATTACGTGTAATATGCATGTAATATTATGGGTTTAATTTATTCGAAACAAATTGAAGATTACAAAAATATTTAGTAGAACTATAATTTGAGCTTATTCCTTATTATAAAGGGTGAATAATGGGTTTGCAAAAATTCGTCATCCATATTTCAGCTGAAGTTACATTTGTTGCTTTAGAATATTAAAGGTCTTTTCGGAAACTAGGTTTTTCACTTTTAAAGTGCCTAGTTGATTTAAGGATTTCAGGTCTGAAGTTAATTTAGTCCGTTTAGATGAAGTTGAAGAGTTGTAGTCACGAGAATCTCCACTGAGAGATTTTGAATTTGTATGAATGGCTCGATTTGAACGGAAACACTTAAGGCTGCCACACTTTCGTTACTTTGACCGGTGCGTTTCCTGACTCAGGAACATTCAATACTGAATGCCTTCTGCATATATCAAAAGCTTACACAGCTTACATTCACTGAAAATAAAATCTAGGTATATATGATAAAAATCTAGGTTGATTTGACAAAAATTTTGTCAATATACGTCCAACAAAAAGTTTTATCAAATTGACAAAAATTATAGAATTTTGTTGCGGTAACAAAAAATATTTTGTTGTATCCACAAAATTATTTTGTTATGCTAACAGATAAATTTGTTGAAATAACAAAAATATTTTGTCAATATGACAAAATTTCGTAGAATTTACAAAATTAATTTGTCATATTAACAGTTTTTTGTTAGTGTTATTGTTTTTTATTATTATCTGATTAACAAATTTTTTTTGTTAAATTAACAAAATTGTTTTTCTAAATTAACAAAATTGTTGTGTTACATTAACAAAACATTTTGTTAAATTAACAAAAATTTCTTGTTATATTTTGTTAAATTAACAAAATTTCTTGTAATATTTTGTTAAATTAACAAAATATTTTGTCAATTTAACAAAATATTTTGTCAATTTTACAAATTTCTTTTGTTGAATCCACAAAAAACAAAATTAATTTTGTCAAAATAGTTTTTTTTTTGGGATTTAAGTCCACAAAAATTGGCGTTTCGTCCCTACCATCTCACATGCAACCATCTGTGAGGGCGTATGGACAATACGGAATTTTTGTCAAGTTCAGGTAATCTTACATCGATTTTTCAACAAAAAACAAGTGTGAACTATATCATACACAAAAGAAATTTTTTGGTTTCCGTACAAAATAGTTTTATCTATCTGATAATATTATTTTGTCAATATTACAAAATAATTCAACCCCAAAACAAAATATTTGTCATTTTAACAAAAATGTTTTCATGTTTTGTTAAATTGACAAAAAAAAATTAACAAAAACTTTGTGATATTGACAAACATTTACAAAACAGATTTTTTGTAGATACAACAAACATTTTGTTAACATCACAAAAAAGTTTGTAGATGTGACAAAAATCTCTGTTTTATTTTGTTATATTAACAAAACTTGGTTTGTTAAACTGACAATATTATTTGTAGTGCATATTTTGTTAAACTGACAAAAAATCATGCTGGATTATAAAAATTTTGTGAAATCAACAAAATCATTCTTTCGTATTGACAAAAATTTTATCATAACGATAAAATTTTTTTGTTAAAGGTCAACAAAACGTTTTTGTCAATATTACCTAGGAATTTATTTTCAGTGTTGGAATGGTGGAATGATAATTTTAGGTGAAAATGGGCGTTAGCAGTCTTAACAACATGACAACTCATCCGGAATTTCGGTAGCAGAAATTTTCAATCCTTAAACGTAATGAAATCATCTTTTATTTATTACAAAGTTTGATGTAAATATTTTCAAGGCTTTTACCTTTGCTCGATAAATGTCACGGCGACAAAAATCCCTCTTTCTTTTCAAATTTCTTTTTCCGTCATACCACTTTTATTCATTCATACAGGTGTTTCATTCATTTTACTGAGAGAGAATAGAGCACCCATGGTCCATCAGCCATCGAAGTCCTAATTGGCTAAAAACCGGAAGTACGAGGGTGATTCCAAAAAGCACGAAGACTATTGGTATACTGGTCAATAGGTATTACGCTTGCATTCTCGTATAGAATTTTATTTAAACACTATTGTAAAGGTGTTGCGATATAATGTCTCTGCTCATTCTTAACATTCTTCACTTCTTCATAGCTGATATAGATATGGCACACAGTGGGCAGAGAGCGTGGTTTAAGTGGTCAAAAATCCATAACTTTTGAACCAGTTGAGTTTTTTTTATAATTTTTTTTATTTGTAACTTTATTTAAGTACCTTTCAATATATATAATATATAGTGTTTAATTTATCAAATATGTGTTATTTTGATTTTAAAATAAATAATAAAAAAAAGTCGTTTTTCTCCCTGTTAATGTGGGATGACAAATTTTTCAATATTGACTTAAATTGGATACAAAACTTATTTTAAAAGAACTTTCTTGAAGATCCAACAAATAGTGACCAGTAAACTATTTGTTTGAAATTCTTAGGTTTGCCCTTTGGGTCTTCACAAAAACACTCAAAAAGAAATTGGTAGTTCGCATTTTGTCCTTTTCAAGCCAACACTTTGTTTAAGAATAGTTACCAAAACCTTAAATTAATTTTGTCATTTCCATCATCCAATTATTAAATGTAACGGAACAATTAATGAGAACCACATAAATAGAGCATACCATTTTTTTTCTGGGCACAGCAAATAAATTTACTAAACGCACTAAATAAAAACAATATGGTATGTTAGGTTAGGTTAGGTTAAAGTGGCTGTCATTAAAGCATCTGACCCACTTACACCAATAGAGGTCCATAGTGATACCACGATCTAATATGGAACAAAAAGGTTCCCTACTAGTTAAAACCATTTGGAGATTCTAATGAAGCGAAGGAGACTTTTAATGTCTGTATTTATGAGATCGATTAGTTCGTTATAGAAATATTCTCCTAGATGAAGTTTGCGTTTGGGTATGTACAAAGAAGGTGTGGGATTGTTTCCTCTTCCTCCTCATCCAAGCAACTCCTGCAAAAATCGTTTGATAGTACACCGAGTCGTGTCTACCTATAAGACAGTGTAAAGTTATGACACCTATTACGGAGCTGAACTGAGATGTGCTGAGGGACAATAAATACATTGACCGCTACAAATCCAGTTTGGGCCAGATTTGTTTGGTCGCCAAACATGTGGTAATGTTAAGCCATCTTGTGTTTGATTGTTCCAGAGCAATTCGCCTCAGCATAAGTTTACTTGTAGCTATACGTATGTAGGCATACCTATGTTTACCCTAACGGGCAAGAAAGGCATTTCCGTTTCAATTCTGGCGAGTCCGTTGGCTTTACAATTCCCCGGGATGTCCCTGTGTCCCGGCACCCGGAATAGGTGAATATTAAACTGTTTGGCCATCTCCATTGGGGACGAACGACAGTCTTGGTACATGGTTACAGTACAACATGTAAGATTTTGCATACAGAAGAGTCGCTATGTAAAATGGTTTTTCGCTCTAACTCGTAAATGCGAATACATGCGGATATGAATCTTTGGACTTTCAATAGAGCACATATTCAATTTTCAATTCGTAAACAAATTAAAGTTGTGAAAAGTTGTGAATTTTTGTATCGCCTTTATAAACTGGAAAATTGAGTAAAATTAAGATGGGTGTTTAAAAATCAAACGGTACTAACTACTTAACGTTTCTTTATATTTTTTTTGCGTATTATAACATATAAATATGTGAAATAATTAGCTGTAATAAATTCGATTACTTTCCAAAAGGATTTTCAAGAAAATCGGGAAATAAAAATTGTGCCAAAAATGCTTCATACATCGATTTATAAGTTTTTCTCACTTTAAATTTATTTTTCTCTTAACCTCAGCATATTTATTTAAAAAAATGTCATATATTTAACGTATAAATATTTCTTTAATTAATTAAAATTAAACTTATGTGATTCGAAAACAAAAAAAAAATATTTTTGACCACTTAAATCGCGATTTATGCCCACTGTGTGGCGCATCAAACAGGACAGACGTCCTTTGAAGGGACCTGATCAGTTGATTCGTCTTCATGCTGAGTATATTCTGTCTTTTCAGTAAAGGATGGAGCAGATGGAATTAGAAGTTTGCTCTTTTAAGAATTGCCATAGCATGGTTGTTGAACTTCATTTTATTTATGAAGTTTACTTCAAGGTATTTTTAAGTGTCATTGGTGTCAATAACGGTGGCGTCTGGTTTGATAATAATGTTTTGACTTCTAGCGGCGCGATTCTCCTTAGTGGTCTTGTTCTTGTTTGCGATGGCAGAAAGCAGATAAGTTTCGTTTTATTGGTATTGGCTTTCAACACCAATTTTAAGTAGTATTTCCAAAGTTTGGTGACGTGGTATTGCATCCTAAGAGCTGCAATTTCTGGTGATAGAGACAATGTACATGTCATGGAGTCGGGATATAATTTTGTACTCGATTCTGGTGTATTCTCTGGTTTATTTTCAATATGTGTAAATGCTGAAGGTAAATGGTCCTAGCTTTGATCTTTGTGGTACTACTGTCCTGATTTGCTTTATTCCTGATTTGTCCTTCATAACCTGTAACCCTCTTTTTGTTTAAAATGGTGACTAAATTTACCAAACATCCTGGAAACCCGAATCTGATCAGGTTGAAAATTACCCATTCTGTCAAAATAATCTGTAGAAGGCTTCTCAATACCTATCTAAAACACATACCATTTTTATAGTGTTTGTTTTTACAGACACATAACGACATGACAATCTTTTGTCTATCTTGTTCGCGTTGCCCTAGTTACATTACTGATAAGTCCCAGTAGAGTAGAGCTGTGTAAACCGTTAATTTTAAATGATCGAATCGTTCAACAATCGATACGAAAATGATTTGATCATTTGAATCGATCGATCGTTCGATCATTTTCATTTCACTCAAATGATTCAATACTGTTCCGATTCGATTTTCAATTCGATTTCGATGATAAGGTTAACTTGAGGTTTTCACAAAATACTCTATATTGTAAGCCATAAATTGCCAAATGACATCAAATGATGGCTACTATGTCCATTGAATGAAAAGCGTCAAAAAATTTAAGAAAAAGAGATTTTATTTATTCCGGAAATCAAGTTTAGGACTAATAGTTACTGAATGACTTAGTACTATCGAATAAATTATCATTTAGCTACTATCGCATATGTAAATCGATAGTTTTTATTCGATAATTCCCATTACTAGTTCAATTCCCGTAGTAAACAAACCGGATCCTCATACCTCAAATAACACCAAATCGAATCGGGAAAATAATGGTTAATCGATTAGTTAACTGATATCGATGATCGAGACTCATTGAAATGATTGAAATTGAGATCGGGATCGATTAAAATGAAAATTTGTGATTTCGATCATCAATACTTTTCGATAATCGGATCAAAAAAATCGAATTGATCCTGATTGACACAGCTCTACAGTAGAGGATGTGTTATCGAATGATTTAGTCGAAATCCGTATAGGTAATTTGTAATTAAATTTATTTTCCGACTGAAATATCTTATGTTTTTCAGGAATAGCGATAGTTGATGAGTACGTCACCAATACTTCAGTAGACAGCAGGCCGGATTATCTTCTTTGAAAGTGATAATCTTGTTCTACTCTCGTGTCAAATTCCATCAACAACTCTTAGAGGTGAATTGGCGGAAGATCCGCAATTTCACCCTCGAGTAGAGTGGATGTCGTATTCTGTCCCATACTTGATAGTTTCCGGGTAAGTTTTTCTTTTTCAAACCATGGTGTCTATCTTTCGGAAGCAATCAAGTCCAGGTTTATTGTCCTATAGTTTCTTCTGTAATGGAGAGCACGCACCTAAAATGGTAAACTGCCTGATTAAATATATTTTGGTTGGAGAGTACTTGGTTGGAGCTGCTTTCTTAACCTTTGTATGTGCTGATTGCTGGAAATTATGTGAGCGGGAAGATTAGTAAGCCTATTCTTACTCTTCTTATGTGTTTCTAATTGTCCAGTGAGTTCTTCACTGTCCTCTAAAACTAATGGATAGATCACTGTTCTTGAAATTAGTTAAGCTCATTATTTCTGTTAACTCCGTTTTGGCGTCAGGACAGAATTTTTGTAAGTTGATTCCCTCGAACCAGATATGGTACTCTGTATCAGGTTGAAAAACCCTGAGACGGATACTCAACTCCACAGCGAGAAGATCCGAATCGGACGTATAGGCAACACAGTGGTAGTTCTCGAATTGTGGGAGTATGTTAACAAAGTTTGTCTAGGCTAGAAAAAAGTCCAATGCTGTTGGAGTGCTATTTTACATTTTGTTCTGCTTTTGTACTTAAAATAAGCAGCATATTTCAATTTATTTTATTTTTAATACACAAAAATGTGTTTTGCTTAGGAATTTATTTACATAACTAAATTGCTAGTTTTACAAAAAACAAAATTTTACAAAATTTCTAACAAAGGTTTATACTAAGATTTTAAACAATTTCATTGAAAAAATGTTGATTTAAAGTGACTTGAATTTATTATTGCTTTATCAAACAAATTGTTATATTTATGATTGTAGAAATTAAATAGCTTAAACATTTTATTTAATGGAGAAAATTTCTCATAATGGGTACGATAGTTTGAAATATGTATAATCTCCGGTATGTTCCTCAAATTTCTTTGAGGAATATTAAAGTTAATACGGGACAGAAGGTGCAAACAGTCTATGTTACCGTTAATTAATTTTACAATGAAAACAAAACATAAATAGGAACGTCTGTTCTCGAGACTGGGTATATCAATTAGTCGAAGTCTGTTGTTATAAGGTGGGAGATCATAAGGATTATCCCATCCTAGTCCCCTGAGCGCAAACCTAATAAATCTTTTTTGCACCTGTTCTAGTCTATTTTTATGACATTCATAACGAGGTGACCAAACCTGACAAGCGTATTCTAGAATGGGGCGAACAAAAGATATAAAAAGTTGCTTTGTCACGAAAGGGTCTGAAAATTGTTTCGACTCTCTTTTTATCCAACCAAGAATGGAATTATCTTTGTTTGAAATGGAGTTTATATGTTGAATGAATTCGAGTTTACGATCAAATGTGACGCCAAGAATAGTTATAACGGTTTCACAGAATATTGATATGCCATTAAGCAAATAGTTGAACGAAATAAAAGAAAACTTTCTTGTAAAACACATAGTTTTACACTTATCGATATTAAGAAACAAACAATTACGAGTACACCAGTCAAAAAACGAATTAAGATCACATTGCAATTCTTCACAATCACGAGTGTTTGTAATAGTTTTAAAGATTGTTACATCATCGGCGTAAATGAGGCACTTGGAGTATCTTAACACAGATGGTAAGTCGTTTATACATAAAATAAAAAGTATTGGGCCTAAATGACTACCCTGTGGAATTCCTGAGTTGATTTTAAACTTATTTGATTCGCAACCGTTAAATAGCACTGAATAAGATCTGTCTAATAAATAAGATTGAAGTCATTTTACAAAATTTAAGCTAAAACCTAATTTTCTTAACTTAAAAAGCAAAACACAATGTGACAGCTTGTCAAAAGCTTTACTGAAATCAGTAAATACACAATCTATTTGTTTACTGTTTTTAAATGAATCAATACAATTTTCAACTAATTCTATTAGAAAAGTAACAGTAGAGCGTCCTTTTATAAAATCATGCTGATTAGGAATAATGAATGACCTTACATAAAAACATAAAGCTTGACAAATAAAAGCCTCAAAAAGTTTGGGAATCACAGATAATTTGGCAATAGGCCTGTAGTTTTTCACTTCGTCTTTTTTCCCTTTTTTATGTAGAGGGATAATGGATGAACTTTTCCAAATATATGGGAATGAAAATGTTGACATTGAAAGATTAAATAGAATAGACAAAGGTAATGACAAGTGACGTACACAGTTTTTCAAAATAGTAGAGGGTATACCATCAGGACCTGGTATACAGCTGTCGTCAAGGTTAGATATAAACTTTACAATGTTGTCGATATCAATGTTAAAGTTCATATCAGTCAAGTAAGTAAAAGATTTCAAAGATTTATCACAGATTAAGGAATCACAGTTAAAGGTATCACAGTTCGAAGTATCACAGTTGAAGGCACTTTGAAAGAAGTCAGAAAAAAGTTGCGTTATAACCCGTGGGTCATGACTTGAAATGTCATTTAACTTGAGAACAGACGGGTAAGGACAAGATTTTCTTTTGCTGTTAATAAATAAAATTTAGATCTCTTTGCACCTTCTGAATGTAATTTAGAGACTTTAAACTAGATATGTTATTGAAATTATCCCTCGATTCATAATAAATTTTAAAATTGGTTTCTGTTGGATATACATAGTTTAAAAGTAGACCATAACTTGTTTCTTCGATTTCTCAGACTTTTGATTTCACTATTGTACCAAACTGGCACAAAAGATCTTGTTTTAATAATCGCAATGGGAACAGATTTAAGAAAACAATCAAACAATACATTGTAAAATTTAAACACCATTAAACTAACATTTAAACAATTATTCAAACAAGACCAATCAACTTGTGATAAGAAAGAATTAAGTTTTATAAAATTAGTCTTTTTAAAATTGAGAGAGTAAAAGTTTATACACAATTCATTATCAAAATTATTAAATTTTTTAGAAGTGAACAGATCAGTGATGGGTGATGGTTATCTTCAGGATTGCTAATATTTTTCAAATAAAGCATGTTAGCTAATTACAAATGTGCTGATTAGAAATTTAAAATGAAAGAATTCAAATATATATTGTGTAAGTAAAGCTGAGTCATCTGCTCAATAATTCAAAGTTAAACAGTAAATATTTATGCTGTTTGTCTGCGTGTATTGGAAAAACGGCTATTACAGTTCTTAATGGTACCTCCCATGAAACCAATTTTTTTTTTTGTTTTTGAATTTTTAAACTTTTTGATTCCTAATATCTATTCCTAAAAATTTAAAATAACAGATGTTCTGTACAGTTGTTTTTTTTTTTTTTTGATTTTTAAAAAATAAATTTAAAATTTTATTTGAAACTTTGTACTTTGGGAACCACAACTTAATTTTTTTGAAACTTTACAAATAATTGGTTTTCAACAATAACTAGAAAAAAATCGTTTTCTTATCCAACAAGTATTAATAAACCGTTTTCGAAAATATTATTTTTTCTCGCAAACGACTCGTAAAATTTTAATTTTATTTATTTCTTAAACTTGATTTTTAAGTGAATCATTGAAATAAAACTTTGAATTGAGGCATTCTTAACAGTACCTACCAAAGAAATATTTTTGCTCATCTCGTTTGAAAACACTGTATATCAAAAATATTTTTCTTGTTTGATTTTGAGAAATATGTTGTTTTTTGAAAAGATTTTTTTTTAAACGGTTTAAAATTTTTTATTTAAAAACTTCTTTTAAAAAACCCGCTACAACAATTTGATTTTAAATTTCTTTAATTTGCTGGAATATTTATTAAGTTTCATGAATGTTATCTTAAGGAAAAAAAGTGAAGTAAAAATGGTCAAATGTGTGCTTATCTGTTCCCGGGTTTCTCATTATTGTCAGGGTTTAAGTAAACCAATTTTTTTTAATATTCAATATTCTCACCTTTTTATGTCCTTGAGCCCCTGCAGCCAGTTTCTAAGATCAAGTTGTGCATTTCATTTAGATTTCAGTCTCAATATATTGAGATATTTGTTATTATGAAGACAGATCTGTGCAACCAAATCAGGCCTTAATAATTTATTCAATATAATGTATGTAGCAACGTTAAGTATAATGTGGAACACGTAGGTAGAATTATGAGTGGGCGTTTGCTATTATGAATTTGTTTGGAATGTGATAATTATTTTAAAGTTATTTTTAGCACAAATAATTGAAGGGTTGTAAGTCTAAAGGGTCTAAGTGCCATTTTTATAATTTAGAGATAATCGAGAAAAACAAAATAAAAAGCCCTTTGGCACTTAGGCTCTGCCACAACTTTATTTGTGTTTGTGTACAATTTTAAAAGAAATAGGCACTTGAATCCATTTTGATATTATAAGGCTTGGCACTTAGATTGTATTTTGATAAAAATATTGATTTTTGATTTTTTGGCACTTAGACCCTTTAGACTTACAACCCTTCAATTATCTAGAAAGTTTTTGTATTATATTATGTGGTAAGTTGAAACAATGTTATCCTTCAAATTATATTGACCAACAATTTTTGTTTACATTTTTCAAGAAGGTTTATAACTGGGCTGTCAGTGTTGTGTCTATAAATATTGAATAGCGAAAATGACTTTGGAATGCAAATAACTGCGGGTGGTGAAATTGTGCTCAATGGTATTAGTTATTCAGAATTTGGCCTAATTGTACATGAAAAAAAAAATGGAAATACCAACACCAACAAGCTGGGCACATATGAATGAATATAAATGAGACAACAGTTAAAAAGTTATTCGCCCTTACTTGGGTGGATTTTTTTGGTTTTAACTTCATTCACGTTCGGCTTGCGATATACTCATACATACATATATACAGGTGCTATATAATAAGTTATGCATTAGTACAAAATTTGAACTTGAGATTTTAATCAGACTGGACATAAGAAGACAAAAAAAAAGTGGATCTTGAAATTCTGTCTGTCTGTTCGACTTCAAACTAAACTCATCGGGCGATTTTATTTAAAAATTTTACCTCCCAGAGATTCTAACTTGCGACTGAAACTGAAACCGATGAAATTCCCATAAGTTTTCAGTTCAGTTATCATTTAAACTGATGTGTAAATACTTTTCAGTTCAGTTGTCAGTTCAGTCGTCATTTCAATTTTAGTTTGCGGTAATTTATTAAGCGACAAAACTATAGCTATTGCAATAAGGCTTTCATCGTCCATTACGCAATGTATTTCCTCTGATTTTCGACTGCTCACAAGTAAAATGAAAGCTCAACCGAACACTGGACTGACGTCTAAATACACTGCCTTTTTTAACTGAACTGACAACTGAACTGTTAACTGAAGGAACAACTGATCGTCTAAAAGGGGCTTTATGCATTCGTGAAAAAATTATAACTCGAGATTTTGATCAAAGTTGACATTACGATGATAGCGAAGACTAAAAAAGTGGGTCTCGCAATTCTGTCTGTGTGTCTGTCGGTTCGACTACAGCTTAAACGACTTGGCTAATTTTCTTTAAACTTGGTAGGTAGCATTTTTAATTTTTTCTCCCTCACGTATTTTTCATAACGGTACCTGCCGACAGGTACTGTTCGACAGATTTTCTTAAAAAAAATTCAAATAAAATGCACGACTGGTTCTCACGAACTTGCTTCTATGTTATTAGAGAAAACTGTTCATAAGGATAAAATTTATTTTTAAAATTCGTTGAATAGTAAGAGATAAAAACAGAATGCAATGCAAATATGAATTCATGCAAGAACAAAAATAATAAGTCGTTGATTTTTTTTTTAAATTCAAAAAAATATTTTTTTTAAATATTTGAAATGCAATGTTTTTCAAACTTTTTAGAAACTTCTCTATAAAAAATTTCATTAAAATCCGTCATGTCGATTATGAGAAATTTAAAATTTGACAAAATGGTTCTATGGTAGGTAAAGTCAGTATTATCTTAATTTTAATTTTTTCTATTAAATTATACATCGTAAGAATAAATCGAAAGAACAAGAATTTTATCAGAATCTTATGTGCTGTTTTTGAGAAAAATACGATTTTGAAAACCATATTTACAATACTTTTTTTTCTTACTTGTTGTAGATTATATTGAGAAACTTTTATTAATCAAGTTTTAAAAAAATCTAGCATGCGGTTTTCGAAATATTGAGTTTTGAAAAAAAAAAATTGAAATTTAAAAAAAATTTGTATTTTGTATTTACTTAATTATTCATTATTTTTGGTTTTTAAAAAAATAAAATGCACGACTGGATCGCACGAACTTGCTCTTATTTAAAAGTACTTCGGAATTTAAGATACATTTTATAAATATTTTATATCTTATATGGATTAAATGAGATAAAAATCTTCAAATGCATGGAATTGCCGTCTGATTTCCGGAAAAATATGAATTTATGCAAAAAAAGTTTAAAAATCGTTTTATTATTAAAGTAACTTTATATATAACAAATTTCTTCAAAAATTTTCAAGAACAAAATTTGGGATGTCAATTTTAAGTATTTAGTAGTATATATTTTGGGAATTAATTTCAAAAAATAATCGTTCATACGTTATAAAGATATTGATTTTTCAAAAAAAAAAACTTTCGAATTTTTTTTTCAAGAAACCCAAAAAATATTTCTTGAATATTTTTATATACAATATTATTTTAAACTTAAGAGAATATTGCTAAAATTTTTGATTAAAATCGTTAGAGCCGTTAATGCGAAAGTCGAAAATCAAAAAAACAGTTCTGTGACAGGTACCATTATAGTAGTAGGTTTTGGCCGGTTCTGGATCAATGAAGTGGAGGAATTTAAGTGGAGGAAAGTGGATTTTTAAGAGAGAATTTAAGGGGATTTTTAAGTTGGATTTTTTTAAGTTGGATTTTTTAGTTGGAATTTAGAGAGTAGTAGGTTTTGGCCGGTTCTGGATCAATGAAGTGGAGGAATTTAAGTGGAGGAAAGTGGATTTTTAAGAGAGAATTTAAGGGGATTTTTAAGTTGGATTTTTTTAAGTTGGATTTTTTAGTTGGAATTTAGAGAGTAGTAGGTTTTGGCCGGTTCTGGATCAATGAAGTGGAGGAATTTAAGTGGAGGAATTTAAGTGGAGGAAAGTGGATTTTTAAGAGAGAATTTAAGGGGATTTTTAAGTTGGATTTTTTTAAGTTGGATTTTTTAGTTGGAATTTAGAGAGTAGTAGGTTTTGGCCGGTTCTGGATCAATGAAGTGGAGGAATTTAAGTGGAGGAAAGTGGATTTTTAAGAGAGAATTTAAGGGGATTTTTAAGTTGGATTTTTTTAAGTTGGATTTTTTAGTTGGAATTTAGAGAGTAGTAGGTTTTGGCCGGTTCTGGATCAATGAAGTGGAGGAATTTAAGTGGAGGAAAGTGGATTTTTAAGAGAGAATTTAAGGGGATTTTTAAGTTGGATTTTTTAGTTGGAATTTAGAGAGTAGTAGGTTTTGGCCGGTTCTGGATCAATGAAGTGGAGGAATTTAAGTGGAGGAACTTAAGTGGAGGAACTTAAGTGGAGGAATTTAAGTGGAGGAACTTAAGTGGAGGAATTTAAGTGGAGGAATTTAAGTGGATGAATTTAAGCATAGAGTAGTATGTTTTGGACGGTTCGGGGAAATCAAATTATGTCCGTTTTGGTGCTATGGATGCTTAACAAAAGAGAAGAAAGAAATATGCCCTAGTAAAAAATAAAAATACAAAGTTTTTAATACGAGTATGATTCAAATTTTTATTTATTTTATTTAAACTTGATAGGTTTTACAGTGTTAAAGTGAAAAATTATCTTTATTTTATTTAAACATTTTTCGTTTTAAAACTACTAAAATATACTATTTTATTTATAGATACATTATATACAATAGACAATCATTTTGGAATATTCTTATGCCCCCATGCATATGTGGTCTTTGAATCCGCACAAATAAATCTTTTTGTATCACCACAACTTAATGCTAACTTATTAATATTTTCAGTATATATTTTATGATTTCTACTTCTAAAGGTATACATTGATCTATATTGATCTTGTTTCTTAATTAAACAATTTCTATAATCTCTTAATTCTAAATTATTTGTTACATATTTTTTAATACCTTTCGCCTTTTTTGTAACCTCACCGGTATCTACTCTATAGCAATATAGTTTTGCACGTAATCCAACGAAATCTAACATTATTCTCGAGTTATTTTCATCTTTAAATAGACCTATTTCCTTGCCATTATTTAAGGGAAAGTTGTGTATATTGTTGGGAGGATACTCAGAAGTATCAAATCTAGATCTATCAGGATTTATTACGTCATCATAGATATCAGCATAAAAATCATCTGTAAATATGGAATAGATGAAAGAATCTGTATCCATATAGTTCAAACGAATTTTGTTGTTAAATTTTGGTTTCATGTAGTCGTAGTGAAAGTCGTACATTAACCACTTTGATAGGTCAAGAACAACAAAGCCCAAGTAAATTGGTTTATCGAGTTTTATACTCCCTTTTTTCATTTCAATAGCACACATATTCGGTGAAAATATGTTACTACTATGAAAATTCGGATGAGCAATTAGCTTTCTTGCTGAAAATTGGTTTCTTATTGCATGCCACTCAGAAACAATTTTTACATCTCTACGTTTTTCAACATTTTCCATGGTCTTACCATAAACGCTATTGTTCATCAATTTAAAAAAATCTTTTTCAAACTTATTTTTGGCAACTTTTCTGTATTCAGTGTTAAGCAAAATATATTTCTGAAGCCAGTTTGATTGATTAAACGTCATGACTCTGTGCACTTTAGTCACTATTAATCCATTAGAGATACACTGCTGTAAGTTTCTTAAATGGATTGTAAATTTTTTTCTTGAATTGAGATGAGCAATAAGCTTAGGAATATTACATCCCGAGGTAATTATATTTTCAGGACAGAATGGAAGATCATTATGTAAATCGTGGATACTAGATGGGTAATCTAAGTCTACTTCCAATACATATCCAACATTATCATCTTTGATGTTGGATATATACTCAGTTGTATATAACTCAGGATTATCCCACTGAAAATTACCATAGGGAAGGGGTTGTGACATAGCCCATCCATATAAATTATTAGCATCCAGATACATTAAATATTCCGATGCTTTATTTGGATCATAGCTTGACATATATTTATTATTTGCAACGGCATCTCTGTGACTGCACTGACACAACCCACCCCGAATTCCACTTTTAAAGAAGTTGTACATATCAACGTCTGTTAAAAGCTCCAACTTTATTTTTGTTGTTTTGAGCATAGCATCCCATGATAAACCAGGAGCGGTAAAATAATGGCAAGGGTCAAGTTCGTATATAGAATTACAAACTGTTCTGAATTTTTCAAAAATGTCTGCTAACAGGAGAACATCACTCTTTAGATATAGAATGGTATAGTCTTTAAATGTTTTACATTTAAAATGATTCCATACCTTTAGAGCATGATTATAATCCCCATCTAAACATGCTTCATCTACCATCTTATTATGAAATTTAGTAATAGATGGAAGTGATGGTTCTTCAAATCGCTCCCATGAATCTAAATGATCATAAGGGAATACGCCTTTCCTTATCATTAAATTGAATGATTCGCTCTCTTGAAAAACACTCTTTGTATTTTTCAAGTCATCAAGAGATAAATTATTTGCTAAAGAAGCAAGGCTTGATTGAAGAAATCTATTTGAATCTAAAAATCTTATTTCAAAAAATCTTTTTTCACCCAAATAAATTCTTTTAGATAGGGATATATAATTTTCCTTGTTCATCGGGATGATGTTAATGTCTCCTTGAATTTTAGCGAGACTTTTAATAAACATATGACAATCATAGCCCGAGAAATTATGAAAGAGAACTGGAAAAAATTTTGGGACACGAAAATCTAAATTACACTTCACATGTGCAGGTCCTATAAATATACCAGTGAGATGGCAATGGTGCCTTACTCTAAGCTCGCTTTCCTTAAAACTTAATTTGCAAATTATACAAAATGGATTATTTACTTGATAGTTGTTTTCTGCATCCGTCAGTGGATTCATTGATTTCGGTTTCTCCAACACATCCTGATATAAGGTAGTTAAATCCGATGTCAGCATTTCGATAAATTTATCGGGAGAATTTTGGCCTAAAAGAAAGGAAGAAAAAAATTATTATTCATATCTTTTAAAATAATGAAATGTGGGTAAAATAAATGGTTTATAACAAGTTAAATGTAAGTACTCACCAACAAATGTCACTTGCTTATCAAGTTTTTCATTGAAACTGCACTTGATGAAGTAGGAGAAGGCACAAGGTATATGTTGCTGGACAGCTGTTGTTGATGAAAATTTAGGATCGGGTGTTTGGTGGCTTATCGGAGCTAGGATGGACTCAAAGTCAGCGTACACTACTAGTGGAACTTGAAGTTGTCTTCCATAATTTTTGAAATAAATATTTGTGTTATCTCCCTCTGGCATTTTTGTTATAAGTCTACAACATTCGCTTTTGTGGTTTTCAAGTTTAGTCTTACTAGCAAAATGTTGTAGACATCCGTTACAGAGATGCATTTGATGTTCTTTACCCGAAATTTGACTACATATTAAGCGAGATATATTGTTGATATAAACGTAGTGAGTTCTACGATCAATGTTTATACAATACATCAAATTAATGTGTATATTCTGCTCCTTTTGTGTATGATATAATGGACCAATGATTTTAACACTTTTCTTTTTATCATCAGATTCATATCCAAACACATTCACACTTATCTCTGGGTTGTTCTCTTCAAATTTTTTTACATCTTTTAATACCAGAGGGAACTGCAAATTTTTAAAGCTGATTAGTTTACCACATACATCAATCAACTCATCTGTTATGTTTGTGATATTATACGAACTAGTTCTCGAGCGATTATTCGTAACTTCTGTGCTTAGAGCAGCTATGATGCTCCATTTAAAACAATATTCATCATTATTTTGAACATTGATGCAGGCTTTCTTTTTTATTAATTGAAGTGGTAGCTTGAAATATGAAGATCCACTAATAGGTCTATATTTGTTAATGTTTACCTCTATCCTTAAAAATGACAATAAAGCCCATCCACTGTCTTTACATTGGAATTCCTCCAATTTATTTTTTATTTCGGTATACATTTTTTCGAGATGATCATCCAATTCATCTTCTGAAACTACACTTAGCATTTTGGTTTGCATGCTTTTAGTGGCAATAATTGCACTATCAGGATCATCCGAATGTTTTATAAATTCGCCAAACACTTCGAGATTGAATTTAAAGGAATTCATCGCTTGAATTTCCTCTTGTAGAAGCCCCATAATTATGGGGTGCTTGTTATCAATAAGCATCTTTATGTCAAGAATGCTTTCATCCACATTTTTAATGGAGAAAGTCTTAATTCTGTTATTGAAAGCGGATTCAATCAAGCTAACATTATGTGTGATGAGAACTTTAGCCTTATTCTTGTGTTTATTTGTACGTTGATGATGAAACCATTTCATAACATCAACGTCTTCCTCACAAACGTCACATCTCTTAAAGTTAAGTTTCAGCTTTTTTATTGTAGTATCAGATGATGTAGTTGGTTTTGGAGAAATATCCCTCTTTCTTGTACTACTCACCAACATACCTTCTCCACTCCTCTCCGATGAACATTCAGCACCATGTGATGTTGAAGATGGAAAACTCTGCCTTCCTTTGGAAATTATCATTTCTGATATACGAGTATCAGCAATCTCAGTTATGGAATGTGCAATTTCTTTATGACGAAGCAAAGCATCTTTGCGCGAAAAGTTTTTTTGACAGATATTACACTTTAATTCAAATTTACTCTCACTATGGAGAGAATTATGTCTCACCAAATTCCATTTATTTGTAAAATATTTTAAGCAAACTTGACACTTATACATTTTGGAAGAAATATAACTTTTTTTTTTTTTAAATTAAACAACGTTTTTCTATCTATAGTTAAAACTGAATGGAAAGTTTAAAATCTGAGTTCCCTTTTATATACGTATCAGGACGCTATCAAAAAAAAATTTAATGTATCCTGAATCCACTATCACTTGTTAGAAAAATGCCTCTCACATATATCATTCAAACTAATGGGATAATAAAACGTCGTTGTACGTTCTAAACCTTGTTGTCAAAGTCGTTTTGGGTTTTGGTTTTGGGTTAAGTCTATCTCCCCCATCACTTGTAAGAAAAAATATTTTTTTTTTTTTTTTTTTTGATATAAATAACGAATATATTCAGAGATCACTATCATCTCTTAGAAAAATATCTCTATAGACCATTTCAAATAATGGGGAGTATCCTTTTAAAGATCTACATATAAATGTAAAAAAATTTATCTTTGAATGTATCCTGAAACCACTATCACTTATTAGAAAAAGACCTCTCCCATAATATCATTCAAAATAATGGTATAATAAAACGTCGTTGTACGTTTTGAACCTCGTTTTACGTTCTAAACCTGGTTATTTTGGGTTCTGGGTTTGGGGTTTTGGTTTTGGAGTAAGTCTATCTTCCCCCCTATCATGAACATGAATGGACATGATCGGTTGAATGAAAATCTAAATTTAATATGTATTGAAAGACATATACATACTTATCTGAGAAGATTTTCTTATAAAAAGACAAATATTTGTTGGAGAACATCACAGTTATTCTCAAGATTGTAAGAAGACAACACTAAAATGCATTTCGAGGAAGAGTATTCAATTTTTACCTTAGATGATTTTGCTGTGAGGGAGGCAAATTCGCTAAACCGAAACAGTGGCATCAATTGGTGGAGGAGGTTATGTATTTGAGATAGTGAGAACACTTGGAACAACCTTCGAGCTAAAATTTGCAAAAATTAAATAATTTGTTGTTCATATTTTAGTTTTATATATATATAACATAAATAATAACAAGGATAAGAGAAAAATAAAAATCATTTAAACAGATTGTTCATAAACATGTTTATTATTATTATTATTATTACATTACTTTTTATAGAATAGTCTTATAGAATCTCATTTTTATTGATCCAGGAGTTATGTTCTGTTGGAAATCCCAACCACTTAACAAAAACATTATTCCCTCTTCTTTGTAGAACTTTTTCTACTAGAAATATATCTGCGCAGTTAGTTTTTAACAGTTCTGCTTCATAAAAACCACCTTGTACAGGTTTCCCTTGATAGTCCTCAAGAAGATATGTAATAGGTCTTGTAGTTTGAACTTTTCTTATTTTAAAAACCTCAGTAGTCCAGTTCGGTGTGTACCCCTTTTCAAATAAATGTTTGTATTTACTGATTCTTACTTTATCGTCAACTTTAAATTTTTGTTTAATTGCTTCTTTTGTATTATTTTTGAAACGTGGTAATAATGATTTTGAATTTTTCTTGTTGACATCTGAAGGTTTGCAACGAATGGTTCGGTGGAAGGAGTGATTGTAATCATAAAGTATTTTTTTGTAAATATTCATCCACTTATAGCTGCCATTGAAACTAAACTCTTTCCACATTTTTTCTTTGAAAGTTCTATTAAATCTTTCAACAATTGAAGCCTTTAACGAACTGAATGTAGAGTAATGATTTACTTTATATTTTCCCATCAAACTTTTGAATTTTGTATTGAAGAATTCTTTTCCATCGTCCGTTTGTAAATTTTTTGGAATTCTAGAAGAATCTATAAATATTTTTTCAATTCCTTTTGAAATAGTAATCGCTTTTTTATTTTTCATCGGGATGACCCAAGCGAATTTCGAAAAAGTATCGATAACTGTCATCAAATAATTAAACCCGTTATTTTGATCGCTGTAAGGTATCATTTCAACTAGATCGGCTTGCCACAAATCATCATAACCTTTAATGATAACATTACGACGTTTAAAATTTCGACGTGCAGCTTTATGTAACTCTTCAACAACCTTTCGCTTACTCATATTTACAAAGAGTGAATTCAACCAAATAAAAAGTAGGCTTATTTATATATTTAAAATTCTTTTATTTCAATCTTTTATATAATAACATAAGTTTCTTAATTCTAACTAAACGGCTTTCTATAATATAACAAGCACAAGTATCCGGTCCTAGTGTACATTGATTGGATGCCCAGCAACAATTTGAGTAATGACATCCGTGAATTGATTGAATGTAGAATGCGTTTTCAAATCTTTTTATTAAAGATATACAATTTAAAAACTCTTCGTAATGCTCATCTAACATTCCATTTCGATATGTTTTTAAAAAATCACAAATCTCTTTTAATATTTTGTCAGAGTCCATTTTTAAAGATGTTGTTCGTCTTAGTGTTGAATGCCTACTAACAAATTTTTATTCTGCTATGCGCTCTGGAAAAAATGCCTTCATGATCATATCAACTTTTTTTTGTATTTTTTCGTCAATTTGTTTTTCATCAATATTCATGATATCTTCAGATTTCTTTGAAAGTGATAATAACATCATATTTTCTCGCTTTATAGATGCTATTGTTTCCTCTAAAGAAAAGGTCATATTGTTTCTTAATATGTTTGTTTCCCTGTTCATAGTTGTCATTATCTCCTTTAAAGAAGAGTTTATATGGTCTTTCATACTATTTTCGTTAAGGTTTATCTGCTCATCAACATATGCTTTGGAGACGGCTTGGTGTGGCTGCTGAGGTTTAATTCCAATGTTGTTTAAATATTTATTATCTATATCAAAATCACCAGTTGGTAGGAGTTTAAATCCTATTCCTGGAGGACCTACAAGACCTTTGATTTTTGGAATAGGTTTGGAGTTCCTACCGAACTTGTCAACGTTCATGGTTTATATGTTAAGACTGGTTCGGAATAATGTTAATATATAATATTTGATTCGTTTAGTTCTTCAAGTATAGAGCTGATTTCATTCTGATGATTATCATTACCAGCATTTTTAGATGCTGTTAAAAGTCTTAGTCTATTAACAAGTTCATTAGGATCATTCCAGTATACATATTCAATATTTTTATTTGTATATTTCATTTCAGTAATGTTAGAATACGATTTTCCTATTTTTTTATTTTCAGTTTTAAGTCCAGCAACAAGTTCCTTAATTATATGGGTGTATTTTATACATCTATTACTCTTAATTCGAGAAGAACTATCATGATTACACATATGCGCATTACTTTTTTGTAAGATTTTCCCATATTGTTCTAAGTCATCATTAGTATATTTCTGTTTGCGAGGATTTTTCTTTAGAATCAATTCAATAAGACCAGGAGTTCGATTGAAAGTATCATTATCGATAATAATCTCATGATCATTCATCGCAAAGCTACATTTTCCAATTTTTATAGATTGTGTATTTTCATCAAAATATGGGCCGTAGGTTGTATCACTATTTGATTCAGACAACATTTTTCGGTTGAAAGAATATGTTTTATTAGGGCTAGCAAAATTTTTAGGTGTACTGAATAAAAAAGCATTATCTGCACTATCCATTTCTAGCGTTGGTGATCCTGTTCTTTCATGAATTTCCTCATCATCATTTTCATCAAAAGATTTAAATTGAAGCTTCTTACGTTGGACTGTTTTAATGTCATTATCTTGCTGCGGCTTTTCTTTTTTTACATTTTCAAGCAATTTTTCCAAAGGTTCAACAATTGGCTTGAAGGTATTTTCCAAATCATTTTCTCTCATCATTTTTCCAGTTTTTAGTTGAATATATTTATTTTTTAGAATATTTTTTGTTTTTATTAAATCATTCAACACACTCTCATCCATTTTTATGATTGAATATTTTGTATTTTTGTTATATATTTAGATGGGGGACTAGTTTTCCCAGACAGTGTTGTTGGCGGAATGTGTTGCTTTTATATGATAAATGCATATTTATAGTATTGCAATTTTGTGAAAACTGTTTTTGTAGCGACCCTTTTCAATACAGCTTTCCTTGTCTATAACCAGAAATCCGAAATTATCAACCCAACAATGTGAACACAAGTCTTTAAATTGATTGAATGTCATGTCAGAGTTTATAATGATCTTTGTAAACATGCTTCAAATTCAATTCATCTTGTTTGAAAAGAATAATAAAATTAGCATTGTCTCTAATCAAATGTTTTGGTATATGAGTATAGGACTGACATAAGTAAAAACTATCGACTCCATTATGACGACCCATACAAAAATAGTCTCTAATATTATTTTGTTTCTGACATGCAACATCATCGAATATAAATATTGAATTATTTTTCGCGTCTGATGGAGGCATTATATCGGAATTATTTGAGAATTCATTGTATCCCATTCCTTTCACGGATGTAATCAACTTTTTAAGATATAGATATTTTGGTTGATGTAAGGATTTGGAGTAAATATAAATATTTTCAAACTTTAATCCATTAGGGTCAAGAAGAATGCTTAGCATTACATTTGTTTTCCCACAATTTGATGGGCCAACTATAATTCCTCGAATACTGTTTGGAAATAATGATCCATGTTTTTTTTTTATTTTGACTTTAGAATCAAAATTTTTTATTTTAATAACTTCTGACTGCTTTACGAAGCGCATAATGCCAACTGATAGCTTTCACAATAAAACATATGATTTTTATATGACTATATTCATAAACGTTTCAACCTTCAAGTAGGGAGGAGTGTTAATTATAATATGATTGAGCACAATCAAACTCAGTATCATAATAAAACAAAATCAATCAAAGGGAAAGGACTTTTGAATACAGTTATAGACAATTTACCATTTGAGCTACATCTTCCTTCGTATAATTACTGTGGTCCTGGAACTAAATTGGAAGAACGATTACGTAGAGGAGATAAAGGGATTAATCAACTAGATGAGGCTTGTCGCTTACATGATATTGCGTATTCTAAGAGTAGCTCTGTCTCAGATCGACACGTTGCTGACAAAATTTTAACCGAGCAAGCTTGGAAAAGATTCAAAGCAAGCGATTCTTCAACCTCCGAAAAGTTAAGCGGACTTTTAGTCACCAACATGATGAAGGCAAAGACGAAATTTGGTATGGGTAATAAAGAAACTAAAAACAAACCTAAAAGAAATAAACAGAAAAAAAAGTCTTGCAGAAGAAATATTTTTAAAAAGGCAATAACTGAAGCAAGAAATGCTATTAAAAACAATATCAATTGTTGTGGTACAACATCTATGGCAAACATTGCTGTGAAGGCCGCAAAAAATGTTATTAAGAATAATAAAAAAGAACACATACAAACACCGAGAATAATCCCACTTCCAAAAAGTGGTGGTTTTCTTCCATTTCTAGCTCCTATTCTAGCTGGTTTATCAGCTATTGGATCTTTATCAGGTGGAGCAGTTGGTGTTGCAAAAGCACTCAATGATGCACGTAATGCTAAAAGATCATTGGAAGAAAACAAAAGACATAATAAGGCAATGGAAGCAGTTGCTATTCAAGGAAAAGGTTTATATTTAAAACCATATAAAAGTGGACTTGGTTTATTTCTAAACACACCTAATACAAAAAACTGATTGAATTGCTACCCAACCGACCCTTAAACAATCATGATATTCTACGGTTCGGGAAGAAACATTTGGAGCATTTTAGAGGAGTTTTTATGCGGGACTCTTTACCTAAAACATCTATAGATAAAGAGTGTGGCGTTATAAATTTGGATGATGAAGTTGGAATGGGTACTCATTGGGTAGCATATATTAAAAATAAAAACAAGAATATTTTAAAGTATTTTGATAGTTTTGGAAATTTAAGACCACCATCTGAAGTAATACGCTATCTTGGTAATAAAATTAATTATAATTATATTCAAGAACAAGATTTTGATACTTTTATATGTGGCCATTTATGCTTAAGATTTTTATTAGAACAATGTAATAATAATTATTTTAAGAAATAACATAAAAACGAATAAAATGATATGAAAAAATTTAAAACGAGTCATTTGTCTTTCCATCATCATGTCGTTAACACTTACTTTAAGTGGGAATGAATCAAGTCTGATTGCTGAGTATTTTCCACCAATCATATTGAAATCTAGTTATGTTTGTGGACTTATAGATTTTCAAACTTATAACTCTATACCAAACGTGGATGAGTTTAATAACTTATTGCATGTAGGTAATGATGTAATTTCTTTCCCTATCGGTTCATATGAGATAGAAGATATAAATAGTTTTGTACAAAAACAGCTTAATGACATAAACAAAAAAAAGAAAGGTGTAATACGAAAAAGTGAAATAAAAATCAAGGCAAATAATAACACTTTGAAATGTGAAATATATAGCACTGATGATATTGACTTTTCAAAACCTAATACTATCGGATCCCTTTTAGGGTTTAGTAAAAAACTATTAAAGTCCAATTCAATACATGAATCTGATCTTTACGTTGATATAAATAGAGTTAATGCTATCCGAATTGAATGTAATATAATAGATGGAACATACATTAATAACCAATCAGCGCATATTTTGCATGAATTTGCTGTTAAAGTAAGCCCTGGCTATAAAATCATAGAAGTTCCAAGAAATGTTATTTATTTACCTGTGAACGTCAAACGAATAACATCGTTGTGTTTAAAGTTCGTTGACCAAGACGGAAAAGATATTAATTTTAGAGGAGAAAAAATAACGGTGCGACTACATTTACAACCAGAATCATGATTGTATATGAAAATATAATATCCTCAATTCCCTATAAATACACTGTAGAAAATAATAAGCGCCTTAATCAAACTTCTAACTCAGATGCGGTAACACATCGACTTACGAAGAGTAGGTAATCAGGACTTTTTGATATCATTGGGATACATCTTAAGACATTGAAAACAATAAACTAATAATTAAAACAAATATAAGCAAAAAATATGTTGAACATTTTCCAAGACCCTGAGATCAGTGAAAGTATTTCTAAATATGAATATCATACTTATTCACCATATCAAAACAATTTTGAACGAAATGATATCATTCAGATTTCTATACAACATCAAAATCTTAACGTTCTTCCTTCGGAAAGTTTTTTATATGTTGAAGGAACACTTTCGAAAACAGATGCAAAAGAGATTGTTAATACAAAACTTGTAAACAACGCAATGGCTTTTCTATTTGATGAAATACGCTATGAACTAAATGGAAAGGAAATTGACTGCAATAGAAATGTGGGAATTACATCAACGATCAAAAATTATTTATCTTTGACTAAAAATGAGAGTGATATGCTATTAAATGCATCATGGTCTCCTGATTCTGCTATTAATTTGAAACCATTTCATTTTAATTACTGTATTCCATTGAATAAACTATTGGGGTTCGCCGAAGATTATAAGAAAATTATCCCAAATGCTCGACATGATCTAATTATCACACGTGCTAGAATGGATGAAAACGCTCTTATCTCCTCAACTGAAGAAAATGTTCAAGTAAAACTTCATAAGGTGCAGTGGAAAGTACCACACGTGACATTATCAGATTCTATGAAATTAAATCTATATAAATCGATAAATAAAAATAGTTTTATGAAAATTGCTTTCCGAAACTGGGATCTTTATGAATACCCCACGCTTTTGAGCTCTACACATCACATTTGGAACGTTAAGACAACAACACAAATAGAGAAACCACGCTACATTGTCTTTGCTCTACAAACTGAAAAAAATAAAAAACTTTCTGCAGATCCTACGATGTTTGATCATTGTGACCTTACTGATTTAAAAGTTTATCTAAACTCTGACGTTTATCCTCACGAAGACCTCAATATTTCTTTTGAAAGAAACAGATATAGCTTGTTTTACAGGATGTACGCCGAATTTCCAAAAATCTTACTATAATAAAACTACTGCCGAGCCTCTACTTTCCTGGGATCTATTTAAATCACGTGCTCCTATTTTTGTTATAGACTGCAGACATCAAAATGAAACATTGAAAACAGGCCCCATCGATATACGTTTGGAGATGAGAACATCAAAAAATATTCCTCCAAACACTTCAGCTTACTGCCTTATGCTTCATGATCGAATTATCGAGTATAATCCACTTGATCAAATAGTCACCAGGCTTGTTTGAGAATTATATTTCAGTAGTTTTAAAACGAAAAATGTTTAAATAAAATAAAATAAATAAAAATTTGAATCATACTCGTATTAAAAACTTTGTATTTTTATTTTTTACTAGGGCATATTTCTTTCTTCTCTTTTGTTAAGCATCCATAGCACCAAAAAGGACATAATTTGATTTCCCCGAACCGTCCAAAACATACTACTCTATGCTTAAATTCATCCACTTAAATTCCTCCACTTAAATTCCTCCACTTAAGTTCCTCCACTTAAATTCCTCCACTTAAGTTCCTCCACTTAAGTTCCTCCACTTAAGTTCCTCCACTTAAATTCCTCCACTTAAATTCCTCCACTTAAATTCCTCCACTTAAGTTCCTCCACTTAAATTCCTCCACTTAAATTCCTCCACTTAAATTCCTCCACTTAAGTTCCTCCACTTAAATTCCTCCACTTAAATTGCTCCGCTTAAATTGCTCCGCTTAAATTGCTCCGCTTAAATTGCTCCGCTCAAATTGCTCCGCTTAAATTGCTCCGCTTAAGTTCCTCCACTTAAATTCCTCCACTTAAGTTCCTCCACTTAAGTTCCTCCACTTAAATTCCTCCACTTAAATTGCTCCGCTTAAATTGCTCCGCTTAAATTGCTCCGCTTAAATTGCTCCGCTCAAATTGCTCCGCTTAAATTGCTCCGCTTAAGTTCCTCCACTTAAATTCCTCCACTTAAGTTCCTCCACTTAAGTTCCTCCACTTAAATTCCTCCACTTAAATTGCTCCGCTTAAATTGCTCCGCTTAAATTGCTCCGCTTAAATTGCTCCGCTTAAATTGCTCCGCTTAAATTGCTCCGCTTAAATTGCTTCGCTTAAATTGCTCCGCTTAAATTGCTCCGCTTAAATTGCTCCGCTTAAATTGCTCCGCTTAAGTTCCTCCACTTAAATTCCTCCACTTAAATTCCTCCACTTCATTGATCCAGAACCGGCCAAAACCTACTACTCATTATTAACATGTGCCCCAAAATTTTTTTTTACAAAAATGTAGTAAATAACCATAATATCGCACATAATTTTTACTTGCGATATATGTAGGTACTATAGGGCATGTTCAGCATTTGAAAAAAAAAAATCGAACTCGAGATTTTGGTCAAAGTTTACATTACGATGATAGCGAAGACGAAAAAAGTGGGTCCGGCAATTCCGTCTGTATGTCTGTATGTCTGTACCTCGAACTACAGCCTAAACTACTTGAGGTGTTTTCTTCAAACTCGGTACTTAAGGGTCTTCGGTGATTCCCTAGAGAAGAAATTGAAATTTTTTTTTAGCTCCAAAACTAACGGTACCCCCCATACACCCATAATGCATAATCTTATTTATCTCAAAAACGGCTCTAACAATTTTGATACACAAATTAAGAGTGATATTATTGACATAGACTATATTTTGGTCAAAAAAAAAAATTGGGGGAAATGTTATTAATGGTACCTGTCATAGAACGGTTTTTTTGATTTTTGACTTTCTCATTGACGGTTCTTAGAATTTCAACCAAAAATTTGCAGCAGGAATCCCCTTAAGTTTTAATTAATATTGTATATAAACATATTCGAAAAAATATTTGTTGGGTTTTTTTGAAAAAAAAAATCGTAAAAAATCGTATGGGGTTATAGGGGGGTACCGTTAGTCTTAGAGCTAAAAAAAAGATTTCAGTTTCCCCTCTAGGGAATCACCGAAGACCATTAACTACCGAGATTGAAGAACAGAGGTCTAGTGGTTTAGACTGTAGTGAGAGGTACAGACATTCAGACATACAGACATACAGACATACGGACAGACAGACGGAATTGTCGGACCCACTTTATTCATCTTCGCTGTCATCGTAATGTCCACTTTGATCAAAATCTCGAGTTCGATTTTTTTCCAAATGCAGAACTTGCTGTATAGTATACCTATATTTCCCAAGTAAAAACATAAACCCCGAATAAGTGGCACCACTTATTGTTGCTGCAAATTGCAATTTCTTTATTTCGTTGATATCGCCTGACTGTAGTTGGACAGTCAATCTTTGATCCATATTGCCGTTTACGAATTAAAATTGTAAAAATTTTTGTTAAATGAAGGAAGTCATATCAGGTAGGTGACGTCCATTCACTGAATTTCTGGGGCTTATCATGACCCTTACCAACATAGCAACGGGTATGCTTCCAGTTTCATTCCGGATGTTGACCTTCAGGTGATGTTGGGTGCTTAGACGGTTTAAATTAAGGTGGTATTTAAAAAATTGCTACAGAACAAACGCAAGAGAATACTAAAAATCACGTCCGGAAAGATTTAGAGTGAACTTTTTTTTTAGGTCAAATGCCCTTGAAGTGCACAATTGGAATCTTTTTTTATGAATGAAAGTCATCGTGAGCAACTCCCTTCACTAAACGATCGAAAAGTGATTATTGAAGCTCTCACACCCTCAATGTTCTCAGGTGATCCGAAATGCTAAGGGCCTTAAGATATTCATCAGCTGATGAGCTGAAAAAAAAAACATCCCTGTTGAATAATATTTCTTCCGCCACGGTTTGATCATTACAACCCTAATGGTGCTGTATACATTTAAAAAAGTAAGTTATGCTGCTCTACCCTGCATAGTTAATATGTAAATTTTCGAGCATTAATCATTTTATTCAAAAACCAACATTTAACATTTATACATACCTCTTCAACGCGTATCCTTGAGCTGACACCTGACATTAATAATTTAAATTCAACTACGAACAAAAGTAAATTATAAACTTTTAAAGATCCCTTACCCAAATCAAAAGTTCCGATCATGATAAATGTCTGTCTCATCTCATTGCATTAAATTTTCAAAGCAATGTTTGCTCTATAACCCTGTAAAAGAATATTTGATAACATCTGGCGGCCAAGCCCAAAAATTATCAAGAATCAATCAAGAATGGCATGTATTGGAATGACTGGGCAGTGAGGTCCACCCCAACAGCGGGTCTGGAAGCTACCATATATTCAACCTAAAACCTCTAGATCTATTTATACAAGAATAGGCAACCAATAGCGCATTTCGACTTAGCCAAACTGGTAGCTGGAGACCTAGTACGATAGGTTATTTGCAGATTCTACAGACATGCACGGGAAATAGGGTTTGTACTGACTATACATAACAACCCGATTAGACTGTTACAAGCCGTTCAAGACCGCCTTTCCTAGCAGAGAAGACTGGCAAACCAACGACCATCTACCTGCGAATCGATGATATCTATATATACCGAAGGTTCGAAGATGGAAACTGGCAGGGCCGGATTAACAAGTAGGCAGAATAGGCAGTTGCCTGGGGCCCCCGATTTTAGCCGATGTATTTCCTAACAGAGAAATAACTCTTCGGATTTTTTTAACATTAATTATCACAAATTGTTCTGCCGAACGATCCTTCTCGCAATTAAAAAGAATTAAAGCTGCTGAAAGAACATTGAATTGAGTCAGATTTATTGAACAAAATCGATATTGATGAAATAATTGATGAATTTGCCGAAAACAAATGTAGAAAATGACATGTTTAAAATGTAGATTGTAATTTTATTGATATTACGAGTATTACATTGTGACAATAAAATTTTTATGAAAGATATAAGTTTGTATTTTTTAATCGAAAAAAAGAAGGGAACGAACATGAAAAAAGGGCCCCCAAATTGATGGTTGCCTAGGGCCCCATTGAGGGTAAATCCGGCCCTGGAAACTGGTGTTGGTGCAGGATTCTTTTCAGAAACCCTTGGACTATACACTTATATAGCTCATTCAGACTTCCTGATTACAGAAGTGTCTTTCAAGTTGAGGTCCTGGCAGTGACGAAAACTGCTAGATAAGTCTCAATGATGGCATCATTGATAGCAAGCGGCAATAAAACCGATTTCTGCCATTGAAATCAAATCAGTTCAATTTTCTCTCATAGGGGGCCTCACTATATACAGTGACTTAAGTTTAATTATTTTTATATAAAATTAACATGACGAAAAAAAATTTAAAATTTAAATTTAAAATGTCGGTTGACTGTATTGTCCTCAGGGTGTTCATTCCTGGTTGTCAGTGGTTGAAATCAAATCGTAGCTTGTAACTTGCTGTCGCATAGAGCTAAGGGTTATCATCCAACTGAGTAAAAAGTCTCCTTCCCTTCTCGTGAGCATCAACACCGGTCTCAACCAATTCGGTTAGACCAAGAAAAAGATGAAACTTATTATGAACGACTTATGCAGAGAACACGAGTATCAGTGATTTGATGGGGTCACCTCGTAGATTGGTAAAATCCTGTTGAGGAAAGGGACAGTCCCTTTAACTAATTCAGCAATCCTGACCAAACGGACATACATATACGCCAGCCATCACTAACCTATTAAACTCATCTACCATCAGATGTTCCGTGGAGCCACTTGCTTCTACGGGTTTGCTAGATGGAGCTAGTGAGCTCAAGTGGAGGTAAAGAAAAGGGTCACGGACTTAAAAGGCGTTTATCTCTTCTCAACCAGGAAACCAAGTGCTTATGTGACGACAGACATTCAGTGGCTTAGAAGTACCCTTCGATATTTCAGCTAAAGCTTGCTGAAATTCATCAACACCCTTAGCGGCCTTAACTGACATAGTATTATTAAGATGCTAAGAGATTAGACAACGCTTTCAAAGGAAAAAAAAGGAAAAGTAAAAATAAGTAAGAAACTCTTATGAAGGCCAACACGGAAGTGTGGATACATATTTTATTTGATATCGAGATTAGCTTTTTAGTACAAGTAAGTATAAGAAGTTTAGTTAGGGATGTGTATACATTAATTCGTTAGTTATAATACTCCTCCTCAACATTAGAATCAGTTAAACTGAATTCCTAATTTGTTAAAACAGTAAAGATGTTTTGTATTGGAGACTGGTTTTGTGAGCGCATCGGCAGGCATCCGATCAGATTGTAAAAATTTAATTTCTACTGTCTCCTCTTCAATGGCCTCTCTTATATAGTGGTATTTATAATGGATGTGTTTAGTTCTGGAATAATATGATCCGCCCTTGGCAAGGTGTCCAGCACTTTGGGAGTCACAGTAGATAATAGTCGGTGTGTCAATCAAGTAGCCCAACTCATCTAACAAATATCTTAAGTAATGGGCTTCTTTCGCAGCACATGTTAAAGCGATGTACTCAGCTTCAGCACTAGATGTAGCTACAACGCGTTGCTTTCTAGACTCCCAACTCACTGCAGCACCTGCAAGAATAAAACAAAACCCAGTTTGAGATTTCCTATCATGCAAATCTTCCGCCCAGCTCGCATCTACAAAGCAAAAAAGTGGTATATTTGTTTTTCTAAATATAATTTTAGCATCCTTAGTTGTGTTTAAATATCGTAATAACTGACAAGCAACGTTCCAATGTTGTTTTCGTGGATCCTGACAGAATTGAGAAAGCATGTTTACGCTGCATGCAATATCCGGTCGGCTAAACACCGCAAGATGCAAAAAGGCTCCAATAAGTTCTTGGTACTTGGTTTTATCAATTTTTAGATTTTCTCCAGGAACGGTCGGATCCTTTTCTAATTTCATTTTACTTTGCATCGGTAATTTCATGTTTTTCGAGTTTTCCATATTGTATTTTATTAATAAATTTTTAATATATCCTGTTTGAGAAATAGATATATTATTCTTATTTGTATTTATTTCAAGTCCCACACATAAGGAGGGCTTTCCCAAATTTCTTATTTTAAATACAGAATTCAAGTTTCCTATTATGTAGTCAATGTCTTTCTGATTTTTCGATGCAATAATCATGTCATCGACATAAACTCCAATAATTGAAACTTCATAATCTTTTCGTTTATAATAAATGCATTTGTCATAATTTGACTGTTTAAATTCAAATTGTTTTAGAGTATCATCAACAGTTTTATACCATTGTCTACCTGATTGTTTAAGACCATAAATTGCCTTTTTTAAAAGACAGACTTCATTTCTATTGCCGTTGTGAAAACCTTCAGGTTGTGACATAAATATCTCTTCATTAAGGTCGCCATTCAGAAATGCGGTTGAGATATCCAGTTGGTGCAGCTTCAAGTCATGTTCCACAGAAAGAGCATATATTATACGCAAAGAACTTTGCCTAACAACAGGTGCCTAAGTGTCATTGTAGTCAATACCAAATTTTTGAGCGAAACCTTTGGCTACAAGTCGCGCTTTTCGCCGTTCCACGCTTCCATCAGACTTGTATTTCGATTTAAAAACCCATTTGCATCCAATTATATTTCTCCCTGGTGGAGGAATGTTTAATACCCATGTTTTATTTTGGATCAATGACTCATATTCCTCACTCATAGCGATTTCCCACTCATGACAAAATTTTGATTTTTTAGCTTCAGAAAAACTTTTCGGATCATCCTCTCGAACTAAGTTGACTGATTCAGAAAGATAATTGAAGGGTTGTAAGTCTAAAGGGTCTAAGTGCCATTTTTATAATTTAGAGATAAACGAGAAAAACATAAGCAAAAGCCCTTTGGCACTTATGCTATACCACAACTTTATTTGTGTGTGTGTACAGTTTTAAAAGAAATAGGCACTTGAATCCATTTTGATATTATAAGGCTTGGCCCTTAGATTGTATTTTGATAAAAATATTGATTTTTGATTTTTTGGCACTTAGACCCTTTAGACTTACAACCCTTCAATTTTTCTTACTTCTAAGATTGTGTTCTCTTTTAGGATGTTCAATATGCATTTTTTCGCTTTTATTATCACCTGTGTCCGTATAAATATCATCATCTGTTTCCGTGTCGTCATCAGCCTTTTTTGCCTTATCATGATCAACAGCTTCTTCTTCTTCTTCCTTACTTTGCCTTATACAAAATTCATAACAATTTTATTGCTCCGGATAATCAAAGTCTTCAATAAATTTCACGTCACGACTTTTAATAACAGTTCTGGTACCTCTTTTCCATAAACGATAAGCTTTTGATTCAATAGAGTATCCGACATGTACGTACTCTTCGCTGCGTGGTCCCCACTTTGATTTTCCAGGCTTGTTATTGAGAGCAAAAGCTCTGCTTCCAATTCGCCTTAGGTGTTTGATGACGGGCTTTCGGCCGGTCCAAACTTGTTCTGGAGTCATATTGTGATTCAATGCAGTAGGGCAACGATTTCGTAGGTAAGCGGCTGTATGAACCAATTCTGCCCAGAGAAATTGTGGTAAATTTCCCTCAATCATAATGCATCTAGCCATTTCTATGAGCGTTCGATTCATTCTTTCAGCAATGCCATTTTGTTGTGGTGTATATTCTACAGTGAGATCGCGTTTTATACCATTTTCCGATAAGAAATTAGTGAAATCTTTGCTTAGCAATTCAGAACCATTATCGCTTCTAATTCTCTTAATTTTTCTCCCGGTTTCATTCTCAACCAAAGATTTGTATTGTTTGAAAATACTTAAATATTCACTTTTCTGTCGCAAAAAATAAACGTACACTTTTCGTGAAAAGTCGTCAATAAAAGTGGCGAAGTATAAGCTCCTACTAATTGACTCAATACGCATTGGACCACATAAATCCGTATGTATTAGGTCCAACAGACATTTCGATGATTTTTCATTTTTTGAAGGAAAAAGCAGCCTTGTTTGCTTGCCTCTAATACAGGTTACACAATTTAGTTTTACATTCATGAAATTTGGTAAACCTATTACCATTCCTTCGTTGCGAAGTTTATTTAAAGATCCCATATTTAAATGTCCTAATCTTTTGTGCCATAACTCAGCTAAATTCTCATCAATTCTAACTTTCTCGTGTTTTCTATCAGCCGTTTCGTTATTCTCAATTTCATGCTTTTTAATTATTTTATTACAGACTTCATGCAGATTCTCTTCTAATTCGACTATAAATAATCCATTATTTTTATAAGCTTCAAGTAAGATATCGTTATCTTTTGTAATGCATGCAAAATTATTCTTGAAGGTAACACAGCAACCATTATCAGTGGCTTTACTTGTAGATATTAAATTACTCTTAAGATTTGGGACGTATAATGTGTTAAATAAAGAAATATTTTTGGTTTCGTTTTTAATCTTTATCTTTAATATAACTGTTCCTATTCCTGTTATTTCAACCGGTTTTTCATCGGCGAGATGAACTGTACCAACAAATTTCTTCTCAAGGTTAATAAAGAAGCTTTCATCGCAGCACATGTGAGATGTTGCTCCACTATCAAAACACCAAGTACTCTTAGTTTTTGTTGGAAAGTATGCGCTGTTAGCGTTCTCATGTGATTCTTGCTTTTCAATTGCAATAAATCCTACATCTGTTTGCTCAACTAAATTTGACTTATATGATTTTTCCTTTTTAACAAAAACGCGACAATCTTTCATCATGTGGCCTTTTTTTCCACATTTATGGCAATTAAATTGAAAGTTTGACATACCTGGCTTAGAAAAACTTTTCTTTTTTGGATTGTTATACATGGAGGCCTTAAACGCATTATCAAAGTTACAGTTTTGAGCTTCATTTTTCTTTTCTCCAGCTTCCAACAGACGGGAGCATATTACGTCATATGAAGGGAATTCACACACAGCATCAAAGGCAGCTTTGATTTCCTTATATTCCTGGGGAAGACCATCCAACAGCAGCACAGCAAGCAAATCAGCATCGAGCTTAGCATCCATCTCTCGCAAGCGATTAATTGAGCAATTGAATTCGATCAAATATTCAGATATGTTTTGATTAGTATTCATTTTAGAGTTATTAATTTTTCGAAACAGTTCTACCTTTTGGCGGGTTCCTTTTCTGTCGTACGTTTTTTCCAAAAAGTTCCAAATTTCCCTGGAAGTTTTCAGGTTTTTAACAATAGACACCTGTACTGGTTCCATTGATATGATTAATTCACATCTTGCATCCATGTCTCTGTTATTAAAGTCTTCCAGTTTTTCAGGTTCAGCTGGCTCCTCTTCCAATCCCTTTGTGATATTCAGAAGCCTATTCTTATGAAGCACCGCTTCAATTTGTGCTTTCCACGTTAAATAATTTTCTCCATTAAATAATGGAATTTTACCAGAAAACGTTGTCATTTTTCCAGGTTAATATAATTTTACTTTTATTTTAATAATAATTTCGTGGGTCTGGGCCCATAACCTATTAAGATGCTAAGAGATTAGACAACGCTTTCAAAGGAAAAAAAAGGAAAAGTAAAAATAAGTAAGAAACTCTTATGAAGGCCAACACGGAAGTGTGGATACATATTTTATTTGATATCGAGATTAGCTTTTTAGTACAAGTAAGTATAAGAAGTTTAGTTAGGGATGTGTATACATTAATTCGTTAGTTATAATAAGTATTTATCATAGGTTTAATTACATGGGAGTCACAATCTCTAGGGTATTACCACGGATGTACATTGATCTAAGTAAGACGGTAACAAGATCAACTGCGAGCCCATTAACCCAACCTAACCTAACATCATTGGCTTCATTATTGTTTCCTACATGAGCTCTGATTTATATACTATGGATTTGTATTGACTCCTAAAGCACCACCAAGCAACGTTGGAATTTAATTTGTTTGTTTTAGCTTGAAAGTTCATAAGGTACCGGATGCTGTCATAAGAATTTTTGTCATCAATGTCGCACGATAATCCCCTTCTTCTCGCCCAAGTCTACATACACCATGTTCTATTCATTAATATAACAAAATTGGCAAAATATCCTCACACCCACACTGACTGTAATATTACAACAGCAAGAGAACGTGCCCAACATACACATAACCATCCCAATTACTGTACCTATAGCCCCAAGTCAAAATGCTATTATAATACACAAAGGGAAGGTAATACCAACCCTACATGTATGCAATATTTTTATTATGAGGTCATTCCTCAGACAGTGTTATTATAGTTAGTATAACAGCCAAAAGAATAATACTTAAATAGCGGGAAATTCAAAGAGGAAGGACGACAACATGTCTGCAAAAGAAAATAAATAGAGAGGAATTCTTGGTAAGACGGGACGGGAACTCCTTTTAGCTACTACAGAGCATGGCATGTAGTGTTATGAGAACGACATCAATTTGCTAGCATGTAAGTGGGAGTTGACGTTGGCTGTAAGTAGTCGGTTAGCTTTTGTCACAACGTATTATTTATGGGAACATGCTATGGCCACCTGTCATTGTTCTTAGCACTAAAATATTCCAGCAGTACGAGTACGAGTACCTTTTGAAGAGCTGAAGAGCAAAAGGACAAAATCTCGTAACCAAAAAGGAAACGACAATGTCCAGGAAGGTTGTTATATTTATAAAGGGATACGTTCTTCACAATGTTAAGGTTCTCTTTTTGTCCATTATGTAAACCAATTTTAAAGTAAATCTTCTGCAAAGAACAGTTTTGTCGTTTCACAGATGTGTGTGTATAAGTTACGTTTATTAGGAACTTAACTTCTTTAAAGGACCTTAGTTCATTTATAGTCTCTCTTAAAATGATTTATGATGATGAATCGGATGAAAAATGCATGTCTATTGTCTTTGTGTGGGAAAACCTGAAAAGGAAGGGTCTTGGGTCTCTGCAATTTGTTGAAACCAAAGGCTTAATATTTAAATGGATTCATGTAATGTAGGTGTGTGGTCAGTTTTTGTTCTAGAAGTTCTTAACTTTAGACAAAACTTGATAAAAGTGAGGAGTCTAAATTTCAATAGAAAGGTCCTAGCAAAAATTAGGAGAAGGTTTGAGAACAGAAAAGAAACAACAGAACAACTATTGACTTAGAGTTGGTTGTAGAATGAGTAGGTGTGTGAGCTTAAAACTTTTGTTGGTCGAAAAGATTACTTCAAAAGCCGTTATGAAGTTAACAAAATGAGTGCCTGGATAAAAGATGATAAACAAGGATGTTTAAATATGAATCCATACATTTAAGATGCAACAGCTTGTAGAGAACCAATGGCGTGTGACTTACAACTGAGACTATGTGGGTGTCGTAAGTAGGAATGGCAAAGATCTACAATTTTCTACCGAGTCCGAAAGGCTTAGATGAGTAGCACTTTTCATGACAAGACCTATACTCTTCGAAAGTTTTTTACGTCTTCCAAAGCGGAAAGGGGGTTTTAAGGAGAGAGCATGGTAATCGAACAGGGATTTTGAGTAGGTACTGTCGAAGTACAATTTAATAACTTTTTCGATTAGATGAAAACAAAACAACAGTCAAATGCATGACATCATATATTATCTGCTATAAATTCATAAATGCGGCTTGTTAGATTTATGGCATTTAAAATTCTAAAATACATAAAACAATTTAAGCTGACCCAGTTTTGTGATAGAGATAAAGCACGCTCGGTTTAATTAAATTGTTAGCTTGTTGAATGTTGGATTGTTCCTTAAATGGTTTCATTTAATTCACCACGACACAGAGTTCAATTGAGTAGAAACCATATCTGTTGCATTGTGAATGCATTTCAATGCGTTATTGGAATTTTATGAATTAAATGGGAATACGAAATTATTTAATAAAAATATTGAATTGGTCAGTTAAATAAATTCGTTGTTTGTTGGCCTTCAATTACAATCTTATGTTGCCTTATCTTAAATTTTTTAAGCACTAATTGGTTCATTTTAAGATCAATAAAATAAATGAAATAAAGTACAATCAAACATTTACATGCTACGAGTTTTTTCAAATAGAATTATTGTCAGATTTGTGTTTTGAGTGTTTGTGATTTTTTGTAGCGTTTTTCAATATTCGTGGGCTAAGAAAAAATTTCTTTGGCGTGTACGCTGTTATGAAAATTACTAAATTAAATTAAATTTACGATGGTGGAACTTCAATCAATTTCGAAAAATAATCGTTCACACGTTTTTAAGATATTGATTTTTCAAAAAATAAATTTTCAAAAAAGAAAAAAAATATTTTTTTCGAATATTTTTATATACAATATTATTTTAAACTTAAGGGGCCTCCTGGTGAAAATTTTTGGTTAAAATCGTTAGAGCCGTTAATGAGAAGGTCGAAAATCAAAAACACAGTTCTATGACAGGTACCATTAATAACATTTTGCCCCAAATACAGACATACAGACATACAGACATACAGTCATACAAACATACAGACAGACAGACGGAATTGTCGGACCCTCTTTATTCGTCTTCGCTATCATGGTAATGTTCGATTTTTGTTCCAAATGCAGAACTTTCCCTATACCTAGTAGATACATACATCGCAAGTAAAAAAATAATGCGTATCCCTATAACGTAAATAGGCTTAAATTACAAGTGCGAAAGGCCTAACTTTCTAGGATAGGTTACAGAGGTTAGCATTCTTTGTAACTGAAATAATTTCCCGCTAACGAAGCTTCGGATAATAAACGATAACACGTTGACGACTTTTGGCTATTGTACCCGGACAAAGATTGGTTTCTGGGATGTGACGACGCTTCTCGATAACGGAAGTGAAGGTCCTCAAAATGTCAGATTCCTCCAATCAGAGAGTGAGTTCATGCGGTATAAGATGGACATCTTAGGAATCAGTGAAGTGAGATGGTTGGGCTCGGGGAAATATAAGTCTCCAACCCTTAACACTGTACTACATACTCCGAAAAGGTACAAGAAAGTTCACGGTTACTGGCGTTGGAATGCTGCTTTCTAAAACAGCTCTCAAGAGGTTAATTTCCTGGGAGTCGTTAGATGACAGGATCATGGAAGCTAGGTGCCGGACTAGAGTACGTCGCGTCACCATCATATAGTGTTACGCCCCCAACGGAGCTCTCCTCTGTCGTGGAGAAAGAGGCCTTTTATAACCGGCTGATTGCTGCTTATAATAGTATACCACGTGGAGACATCATAATGATAATGGGAGACTTGAATGCCAAGGTTGGCAATGACAATGATGGGCTCAGGCATGTTATGGGAAAGCATGGTGTTGGAAACTGGAACGACAATGGCGAACGTTTTGTCGATTTTTGTAACGCCAACCGCCTTGTTCTAGGAGGAACCATGTTTGAGCACAAGACGTGCCACAAAATCAGTTGGGTGTCGACAGACAGACAAGCAACTTCCAACCAAATTGGTCACTTCGCTATCAGTTGGCGATTTAGAAGCAATCTCCAGGACGTCCGGAACAGAAGAGGTGCAGACATGGGAATTGCCCGGGACCACCATCTGATGGTTGCTACCGCAAGATTACGAACAGCTGCAGTTCGTAGATCCCAAGAAAACACCCGAATGCCCAAGTTCAACACCGATAGACTCAAGGATCCCGCAGTCCGCCAACAACTAGGGGACCATCTTTCACAAGGATTGAGAGCAATCAGTAGCACAGAACCCACCTCCATCGAAAACCATTGGTGTGCTGTGAAAAATGTTTTCATATCAGGTGCTGAAAGTATAGACGGTCGGTCGCAAGGAAAAAATAGTGCCTGGCTTTCCGAAGAAACTTGGGCTAGGATCGAAGAAAGAAAACAGCTCAAATCTCGCACTGCAGCAACGTCAGCAGCAGGCAGAATCGAGATAGAGCCTGCGTACTGCATGAAGATGAGAGCAGTTTACCGTAGCGTGTGACGTGGCAAGCGTAACTATATCAACACATTGGCAGCAGAAGCAGAAGAGGCCGCAATTAGGTGCGACAGTAGGACCATCTACAGAATTACTAAAGAGCTAACTGGTGTCCAAAGCTCTAAGCAACACCTGGTAAGGGACATAGACGGATCACTGCTAGTTTTGGATGTGGACCAGCTCAAAAACTGGAAGGAACACTTTTCTGCGATTTTAAATCGCGTTTTCGCCAGCGATGGCAACCTAACACCCAATAAGCCGTCCGTAGTAACAAATCCCCGAATACGCACTGTGTGCCCAAGTAGAGAAGAAATCATAACCGCAATCAGAGCACTGAAGAACAACAAAGCGGTTGGACTTGACGGTATTCCCGCAGAGCTCTTACGAGCAGCGCCAACAATATCGTCTGACCTCCTGCACCCACTCATAGAAAGAGCTTGGGAAACAGAAAGTTTTCCTGAGGAGTGGAAAAAGAGGATAATTGTCAAGCTTCCAAAGAAAGGAGACCTTACGCAGTGCGAAAACTGGAGAGGAATCTGCGTGCTGCCTGCTGTAGCGAAGGTTATGCTCGTAGCAATAATCGTCCTAGGTCGAATAAAAGACCACCTAGAAGACACACTTGACGCCGAACAAGCAGGTTTCCGCACTGGATCTTTCTGCGTGGATCACATCAACACCTTGCGGATCATCATCGAACAGTGCGTTGAATATCGATCACCACTTCACCTGCTGTTCATCGATTTCGAAAAGGCCTTTGACAGTGCCAATAGAGAAGTTATTTGGCTTGCCTTGCACAGGAGGGGCATCCCTAATAAATTGATCGCTATATTATCAAGGCTACATATGAAGGATCAAAATGTCACGTTCTGCAAAAAGGAAGGTTGTCAGAGGAGTTTGAAATCCAAAGTCGCGTTAGACAAGGTTGTATACTATCACCAATACTGTTTCTCTTGTTAATAAGTGATGTGCTGCATACAGCTTTGTCGACTTTAAATGGAGGAATTGAGTGGAATCTGCTATCACACCTGAAACATCTGGACTACGCTGATGACGTGTGCTTGTGCTTACTCTCTCATAAGATCATGGATCTCCAACAAATGACAACAAGGGTGGAGAGAGAAGCCGAAACCGTCGGGCTTTAGATCAATACGCAAAAACTAAAAGGATCAGCTTTGGAACTTCCTCATCTACTCAAATGGATATTTCTGGACAACCAGTAGAGACGGTAGAGAGTTTTCAATATCTTGGGAGTATTGTCTCTACTGATGGCGGGACCGAACTAGATATAACATAGCCGAATAAGGAAAGCAAAGGCTGTGTTCGGAAATATGTCCAAAATATGGAGAAACAACTCTATAAGCCTAAAGATCAAGCTACGACTGTTCCGCTCCAATGTAGAATCCATCCTTCTTTATGGATGCAACACTTGGAAAGTAACACCCACTATCACAAGAAAGCTGCAAATGTTCGTGAACAAATGTTTGCGAAACATCTTGCGGATTTTCTGGCCGAACCGAGACCCAGGGACTTAAACCAAATTTGTCAACATATTTGCAGGGTGGGCCTTCTGGTGGTTTCTTTTTTTAAAATAATAGCTGATTTTGACACTAACAGCTGTTTCCCGCTCGAAACTGACTTGACAGCAACTCAGTATCATATCTCCTTGAAATCAAATGAGTTACTTTATGCTTGAACAACGTTGGGAAATATTGAGAACTTATTTCCAAAGTGAGTGCTGTGTAGTGTAGCCCAAACACAAACACTGCGTTTTTTGAAAAGAAGTTTTGGCCGATATGAAGCACCCATAGTGACCCTGTTGAACGCAAGTTTGAGTGAAAATTTCGTCCAAAACTCGAGTATATCTAACATCTTTGGGCAGGTACAGTCCAAACTTCTCTTTATTTGATAGAATCAATAACACAAGGTTTAAACTAATAGGAAACTGAGCTATCATAGACTCATTTCCATCTCTTGAACGCCATTGGAATGTGTCATGTATTTCCTTGTTTTATCGCTTCTATCACAAACAATGCTCACTAGAAGTAGCTAATTGCATTCCTACCCAAAATCAGTTCACCCGCGATACGTTTCACTAGGATCTGAAGCGCTCCAAAGGTTTAACATTTTTAAGCAATCGCACACAAGTTCCGTAATAGGTACGAGTATTATAATAGGACATTGTTTGAAAGGAAAGCACGCAAGGTGGCGTTTAATTTGTTCTAACGATTACTGCAGAAGCTGCATTGACGAAGAAGAGGAGGAATTGATCCCCAACCTTCTCTGTACATGTCCTGCTTTATCCCAAAGATTTAGACTCCACTTGGGATATTTCTACTACACGTATCTTATTGAACTGGTAAATATAGATATTGAAAATCTCACGCGCTTCATAAGGAGCTCCTATTACTTTAACGATTAGAAAGGAAGTCTCCAAGGTTATTTCATTGCTTACGTGTATTGGCTCTCCATGTGACAACCACGTCAACCTAAGATTACCGAACTTAAGAACAGGATCACTCTTCCAAGCAAATTTAAATTCCCTTTCGAGCAGGCAGGGACAAAATTATTCTTCGATTATACGTATACCTTTAAAGTGGACCGAAATAACTGTTAAGATATTTGAAGCGTTCTTGAATGTCGGGCAATTCTTTCGTAGTAGAACATTCTCTGAGAAAACAAAAAAAAAGTTCACGATATAGCAGACTTCAAGAACTGTTTTTCAGAGAAGCAATTCAGAATAAGAAAATTATTTATCTTTAAAAATCTTCAATCGATTATATTAATTGTAACCGCTTTTGTTGCCAAAGCCACTGATACACTCGTACATTTTATTTTATAAACTTCGACTAACAATACACCATTGCTGCCCGTTACTGTACTTTATAAATAGAAATTTCTATAGATATCCATATTTAAACCTTGTTTATTCGACTATGGCAAATTAAATAATTTATTTTCAATTAGTCAAAAACAAACATCAGTAAAATGAATGGCGAAATCCATTTATATTTGTTATTGATTTGGAAAAACGCGCTTCCGGTCCGATTATTTTTTGCGGTGGGTAATCGATTATTTTATTCAAATTAAACCATATCCAATGATATTTTGAATTAATAATTTCATTTATATTGCTAGAGGCAGGTTTTTTTTTTATTTTATAGAATCATTGGAAATTGAAGGTACAACAATTAAATCAGATTTAATTGTATGAAATTGGTAAATAGCAGGATTGGTTGAATTAACTTAACTTCGATTGCTAAATTAGGCTTTAGGTAATTGATATCCCTTAATTCACACAATCTGTAGTGGGCTTCATGGAGCGAAAACCCTATCGCTTTTATGCTAATTAAAAACTAATAAATATTATTCTATAAAGCTGAAGTCATAAAAATGAAAGTACAATTATAAGTAATTATAAGTAAATATAATAAATATAAATATATAATTATAAGTAAAATTATGTAAAATTGTTAAAACTCAAATAAAAATCCTTCTATTCAATATTACGTGCAAAATACATACAAATTTAACACTTCACAGACAAATCACCACATATGTATGTATGCCAACAACAGCTGACAAATTTAATTCCTTATTATTTTTATTATTATTGTTATATATCAAATACCTTTCCTCGAATACTGATGCACATTTTTCATCGATGTTTTGTTATACGATGTATCGAAAAAACGATGTATCGAATGATTTCGATGTATCGGTAAACATCGATATATTTATACGATACGTCGAATGAAATATTCTAAGTAGCATATTAAACATTTTCATTTTGAAGTGCACATAATTTCATCTGCTAATTTAAAAAAATTAATTCAATCTATTTGAGATTAGAAATGAATATAATTTTATTAAATAAACTATCTGGTGTAAATGTATTAAATAAAATTTAAGAAATATTGATTTACAATATGTTTATTTACTTATGTTTCTTTTGGTGAGGAGAAATCATGAAAAGTTATTTCGAAAAATAATGGAAACTACATATATAAAGGGTGGTTAAATTTTAAGGGCCGATGTTGAATGTGAACCACACCTAAAGTCAAGTTTTTTTCTGCATTTCATTTGACATTTCTCAATTTCAGACTAACTCAATTTGAATCATGGATAGATACACAATCGAGCAACGCGTTAAAGTTATTCAGGCTTATTATGAAAATGGGCGTTCAAATCAAAATGCATATCGTGAACTTCGTGTTTTATTCGGTCAATTTAATACTTCAAATGTGCGTACAATCGGAAAAATCGTGCAAAAATTTCAGCAAACCGGGTCTGTAGGAGATGTGAAAACACCAGTGCATGCTCATACAGCTCGTACTGCAGAAAATACTGCTGCTGTTCGCGATAGTGTGGCTGAAGAGCCGTCCACCTCAACTCGTCGTCGTGCCCAACAATTGCACCTCTCACGCTCGTCGTTGATGAACATTATGCATAAAGACTTGCATTTATACGCTTACAAGGTGCAATTGACTCAAAATCTAAAGCCTCTTGGCCATTTCATGCGTCGTCAATGGTGGCAAGAAATGGCAACAGTGGATGATCAATTTTCGAAGAAAATCATGTTCAGTGATGAGGAACATTTTCACCTCAGTGGATGCGTCAATAAGCAGAATTTCCGCATTTGGGCGAATGATAATCCAAGAGTGACTGTCGAAAAATAAATGCACCCACAAAGAGTAACCTTTTGGTGCGGTTTATGTCCTGGCGGCATCATCGAGTCTTATTTTTTTCAAAATGAGGCCGGTCAGGCAGTTACTGTGAATGGTGTTCGCTATCGTGAGATGATATGGATGTGGTCGATATGTGGTTTCAACAGGAAGGTGCCACTTGGCATACGGCTAATGAAACAATGGCTCTTTTGCGCGACAAATCAATGGACGTGTTATCTCACGTGCTGGCGATGTCAATTGGCCGCCAAGATCATGTGATTTGACACTGTTGGACTTCTTTCTTTGGGCTTATTTGAAAAAAAGAAGCTGGGCTCGACCCACACTGATAACTTCCCATTTGTGGTCTTGAAAACTTTATATTTAGTTTTTTCAAATGACCAAATTTTCAGCGAAACAAACTTTAACTGTAAAATTCAAACAAACATTATTTTAAGATTAAAAAGCATTTTTATTATTTAAAGAGATTTAAAACTGAGATTGTTGATGTATAAATTGTTTCCACGTAACCCAGGAGGTAAACTTCCACTCGTTTTTTTAACGAGGTATCCCCAATAGGTCTATTCCTCACCTTTAGTTTGCTTGTGTCTTTTCAATTGGTTTTATAAACTCTGATTAATTTGATGTATTACTGCAAATCTTACACTATATTAAACAATAAAAAAAAAATATAAATTTTGAAATAAATAAATAAATAATTCAAAAAAAAAATCAATAAATAAATAAATAAATGCATACAAACGTAAATAAATGAATAACTTTACGCTAAAATAAATTATTTAAAAAAAGATCTCATTGTCGTGAGCAACAAAAAATTTTGTTAGGTGTCACTTAGTTTAACCATGAGCCAGCTCATCATTATAAGAGGGGGCACAATAGATCTACAGGTCGCAGTGCAATTAATCCCCAATACAATTAATTCAATTCAATTAGTTTAACCAAAATTGTCTCTTAGCACATTCCCAAGAAATTCGACTTGAAATACAATTTTAACTAGTTTTCACTAGAATTTTTAATAGTTTTTTTATTTAAAAAAAATTATTAATTCAATATTTGTCAACATTTTACCAATTGTACAAAATTATACTATGTATAAAATAAACTAATAAAGACGTCAATATCACTACTAGTTCTCGAGAAATTTGAGTCGAAAAACAATTTTTACAAATTTTCAATAGAATTTTATATAGTTTTTTATTTTGTGTAAAAAAAACTGTAAGCTGATTTTTTTTTTAAATTTTCACTAGTTGTCAAACACATTATTTTTCGTAAAATAAAATTATTTTGATTTTCAAATTGTTTTCCGTTCTTAGAATATCTGGGTTATGAAATTTTTTTTCAGTTTTTTTTTATTTAAAAAAATAACGGAATGTTCATTTTTTTCTAAATTTATACCAAATCGGTATGACTTTATAATGAGTACAATAAATTTTATTTGAAATCAATAGCATTATTTTTTCGTGAGATATTTGAAACTAACCAAAATTTTTACTTTTTTCTTAAACCGTTATAGTGAAAAAACTACTCACTAGATTTTAATAAACGCCCTTTCAGCCTCTTTCGAAGTTATTATCTATTAAACAAAACTTATTTGAAGTCGATATCTTTACTAGTTCTTTAGATATCGACGACGAAAAATGGTACCAGAACGTACGTACGTACGCACGTACGTACACACACACACAGACATCTCTCTAAAAATGATTGATATAGCCTCTAAAGACCTTGAAACGTCGAGAAATGTCAAAAATGTTGGCTAGACGACAAATATGATGTTTTGTCAAAATTAACGAAATTGAGAAAAACAATAAGCGCTGAAACTAAACTAATTCAAGACGTACCAACACGTTAAAATAGTACGTACTATATGATTGAACATTTTTTACAACTGAAAAGCGCTGCGCCACCCTTGCTGACTGGCCAAGAATTTAGCATTTCGTTATTATTAACTACATTTTTGCGCTCCTTTGAAGCAGCATGCTGAGAAATATCGGGAGTTGAATACTGTACCAGAAACAAGTTCATTCTATGATTACAAAATTAAAAACGAAAGTAACTGATGAGCCGCTATTAGAAAAAGTACAAAAGCTCATAATATCAAAAATTAATAAAAGGAAAGCTTAATTGAGCAAGTTTTTCCGTTAGCAATTGCTACTTTGTTTGACCTACACACGGTTCAAATAAATTCATTTTCTTGATCCAATGGTTCAAAAAATCTTTTGAATCTGATTTATCTAATTCATCAGTATCGTCCAATCATTTTAGCCTTTGGAGCGATCATCACAAACTAGTACATCGTAATTGGATATCAAACAAAGCCAAAGAACATGTTAATAATGAGCCTTTAACGTACTTGAGACCACTTTGTAGTCGCCTCAGCGAAAATCCTTTAAAATTATGGGCAGAACTAAAGGTACAATTTGCAAAGCTTTTTCATGCGTATAAGTATTTAACTATTATGTCATGCGCAATCCCATCGGATAGACTTATGTCTAAAGATTCTCAAGTCCTCACATAACAGCGAAACAGAAAAATATTGGGACATCTAATGAGAATTTGAAAAAAAACAAACTTAAAAAAAACTTAAAAACTCTTTGTGATGAAGCAACTTTTCCATTTTTTATTTTTCGATCATTTCTTATTTCTTGTTCTTAAACTTTAATTTTGAACATATTTTTTCATACGATGTTTTTATGCGATACATCGTATAACATCGATGTTTTTATACGATGTGATACATAGTATAAAACATCTATGTCTTCATTCAGTTTGCATCCCTACTTCGAAGGTCATTCCATTAAAACGCTTGATCTGTGCCTCACATCTTTTTTTTTTTTTTTTTTTTATAATCTACACGCGCTCAAGGGATTATGATTACCCTTTAAATACACTTTCAATAGTATTATCACCTCTATGCATGTCAAGCCCCTGTATCACATCAGTAAATTTCCCAGGCTTCATCACCCTGTTTAAGAAAAAATTCCAAAGGGAACCGTTTGCCAATATTAGAAAATCTATCAAAACGGTCTTAAAAACTTTTTTTCGAAACCTTAACTGGTCATCGATAGTGGCATAGATTTCACAACTGATATGAAAACAGGCATTATTTTCAATGGAAATAAAACTTTTATACCCATACGACTATGGTTGTACGGAAGTTGTGAGGTTGAGAGAGTTACACTTCCGATGCTACAAAACTAACCCCACTGAGGAAAACTGGAAAAAGTGCAGACAAGCCAGAAAATTCCACTTTGCCAAACAGTGCTTGAGATCGTAAATATAATTCTATGGGAGAAATTTCTTTCGCACTCGTACGTACTTGCAGGAGTCCTTATAGATCCTGAAACACACAAACCCGCAAAGTGAGACTGCAAATCCCTATATTTCTAAACAGGTGTTCTTTTTCGCTGGCAAAATGATTGTAAAAGCTTTTCCAACTTTCATACTTTTTGGGTCTCTTTCCGATTAGATGGAAAATGGCATTTGTCCAGCCGGTCCCTAAAATAGGCGAATCTTATTTCCCCTCCAATAACTGACCTATTACACTAATTTCCCTTCTTTTCAGAATCGTGGAAAAATATGTGGTGATTTTAATTCTGTAACATCAACAACAATTAACAACATCATCATATCAACATTATGTACATATTTATATTCTTTCAATTAATTTTTATTTATTTTCAATTAATTAATAAATCAAAACTTTTAAGACATACTGTAAATATACTTGATAACAATATTGTAATTTCCTTTGCATTCATACAATTTACTCAATACAAATCCAAACACATTGGCTTTGCATTCTAAACAAATAATTTAAATTCTAAACAAGAAATTTCAATTCTATACAATTTAAACAATTCCCGAGGCAGAGTGTATAAATGGCAGCACAAAACAAATGTGACTCACTTCTGATTGTGATCTCTTGGAGAACATTTCGGTGGTATATTAGTGTCTTCTGATTTTTCAAGCTTTTACAAAAAAAGGACTGAGTAACTTTTATTCGTTAAATTAAAATTATATAAGATCCCAATGACGGAGTTGTTTCGCTTCATTGATTTGATGTAAATTATCTTTTTTTAATCTTTGTCTTATCGCCCGTTCAGCGGGGTACTGCTTTATTTCGCATATCCTCCGGTGGAGGATATAACAATACTTCTTATAATACTGCTACTGCTTATATGCTGCTACTGTACTATATGTAAGCAAAATGCAAAAATACGAACTAAAAAATAAAATACGTTTCAACTTATAAAACACTGTTTGGTTTATTTGACGGAAAAAAGAAGAATTAGAAATTACTAAAAAACAACCCGTGCCCAGATCAGCCAACAAATAAAACAATATGTTATAATTCCAATTTATTAGTAAGTTATTAAACTTTTCAAATTATCTTTTAATGCTACTTGATTTAACATCTTTGAGCTAATCCAAGATGATAATGTGGATCAAAAAGTCGAAACACGTTATCCAAATCGGCTCCGCCACACCAATGGCCCTTCTTCATTTATCCCAGGGTTAGAGGGGACATGAAAAACCGAAGATGTTAATGCCAAGCCATTCCAAGAATACTAGAGCATTTGATCTGTATGTCTTGAAGTAGCGTCCTAAAGTATAGGATACAAGGTTGCCGGCCATGTCTCAGAACTTTTTTTTGTTAATGGATTTTTTAAATATAAGCCCACATCATTTTTTGTTATAATTTCCTCCAAAAGGCACCCAAGTATTATTTCTATTTTGGCTACAGATTGAACTTGAATTTAATTGAGTTTGTTCTTTCACCACATAAATTACAAAGTTCGCATTATGCGCAATAGTAGTCTGGGATTTAATGAACACAGTTATTTATAGACATCGAATATTAAGTGATCCGTGCTTAGAAGGACAAACATTTTAATGGATCAAAAGACTTATTTAGATATATAAATCAATAGATTTCATGTATGTGTGTAATTTGCAGCACAAAATTCACTCAAGTTGAACTCTACAATCTGAACCAAGGATAACACTGAAATATTATAGGTAAATGTATACCCGGATAACAAGTGATTATAGGTTCCGCAGCAGGGGCCCATAGCACCCTCTCAACTTCATTGGTGATTACCGGCATTAAAATAAAACATACTCTCCACTCTGACACACCCGGGCCCAGACTATACTCGAAGGCTCGAAGGAGCAGTTAACAGAGAAGAGCCTTTTGATTATCAACCGTGAAATTGTGTTGATGGCCAATATAAGGGCATGACTATAAATAAGCTTATATCTCGACAACGGCACGGCGTGCGGCGGCGGAGGCGAAGCCTATACCTATTTATGTACATAGCTTGCCAAAGTGATAATAATAATCGACAGCATCATTATCGACACCATTCTCATAATCTTCTAGCGGTCCTGGAATCTGGAACTCAAGTTATCGATTTCAAATTCATTCAAGTTGGTAGGGCCTGGCAGTATACACTCATAGTTATTGGTTGTGTGCTAACGGAGATGATGATGCCTTAGAAATTATTCCTCTTGCCAAGGTAAGCAAATAATAAGAAAACGCAAATGGAACAGTCCTTCAAAGATGCTTGCGTGCGCCCTATCGCATGAAAAGAGGATTACACAGCGTTCTTAAGATTAAGTGCTGTGAATATTTAAGTTTTCACCAAGAGCAACGGTTATACCAAATTTAAGGCATCCGCATATACGCCGTAGCCTAACTTCTTTGACAGCTTTGAGTAATCTTAGACGTTTGGAAGCAGAAAAAAAGCGTTTTAAAATGTGAAATTCCCAATACACGAGTATATCCAGTTCCATAAACTTAATTGGAATATATAGTCTAAGAGATTATGCCTTGTGGCTTGAGCGAAAGATAGATAATACCCTTGCCGAAGACATCGTTAGAATCTTAATCATGAGTAACCAAGATTGAAAACCATAATGGTGATTGCAATTATCTGATTCTCTATCGTGCTTTTGAAAATCTACTGTGGATTTTGAAAAACTTTAAATAAAATGATGTCAAGAGTCAGAGATAATGAATTCGACAATCGACATATCTCTGTGGCTAACCTCCTATACTGAATGAAAATATGCTTAGGAATTTGATTTGATCTTTACGGCAATAGACTAATTTTCTGCTTCAAGGTTTTTCACTAAGAGCTTACTAATTTTATATTTAAATAAAATCAACTGTAATCAAAACGTCATTGTATTTTTGTATAAATTTAAAAGGCTCTTATAATATGCCATTATATAAAAATTAATACATCAATTTTCCATAAATCTGGCGCATAAATCACGATGTATTTGACCAATGGCATTGATTTTATTGGCTTGGTGTTCAGGTAAGTGGCGGCTTGTAGTAGGTTTGAAGGTTTGGCATAAGCCTGTGACTTACGATAACCTCATAAGAAGAAGTCTAATCGCAACAAATCATACGATTTCTGTGGCGAACTCATATCACCTATACTCGTACCCATGTTCTAAAACCTTAGGTGCAGAATGTCAATTGTGGCCCAAGCTCTATGATACGTAGTGCCGTACTTTTGAAACCACAGGTCGTCGGTGTCCATATCATCCAATTCGGGGCAAAATAAATTGATTATCACCAACCGATAGAGTCCACTATTGACGGTGTTGGCCTGGCGGTTTTCGTTCTCAAACAAGTATGCACCGATTGCCCCAAATTTAACAATTTTGCTAGTTGACAAGACTTTTCATCCATATGTATCCAATAAGACTTTTCGGGTGAAGTGCCCGAAATATTGGTCAAACACAACCACACGTTGTTGAATGCTATATCTGTTAATTTTTTTTGGCGAAACAAGTTGAATTAATGACAGCTAATTTTACAGAAGAAGCTTCAACAAATTGGCTGCAATTACTTGTCAAAATTCAAAAATCCCTATTGGAACACTCTTTACTTAGCAAGTTCCCCATCGATAAGGCATCAGTGCCTGAGACACAGTGTCTTTCATCCCCTCCAATTCCAAGCACGATGCTTATCTTCTTCTAGTCTACTATCGGTGGTGGCTTGGTGTATAAGCCGGAGCGTAGGTCAGCTATTACGCGTCCCACCTCAGGGCTGGGATTCGAAGCCTCCTCCTTTGCCTGGAATATTCTTGTTCATTCGTCAATGTCATCCAGGCAATGTAGCACACGTGATTTGTTACTGTTTCTGAAAAAAACCCCAATATCAGATTTTTCTTTTCGCTTGTCGCCCGTACACCACTCGGCGATGACTCTGTGCACCCATCTGCTCAAGAATAAAGAAATTACTTAAAAGCGTATCTCCTTTGTATCTCCCTTGTTGCACATTCAATCCCGTTCTTTTCCAATGTCAAAAATTGATCGGTTTTCTTGGGACCCAGAGTTCGGTCATCGCCGTATACATAGATCTTGGTGATTAATTTTATCATTATGCAACTTTGAAGCCGATATAAAAAATGGTAGGTTTGGACTTGAAATTCATTAATCTTTTCCAGGATTTACTTTAATATGAAGACTTGGGCTATGGCCGATCTAGCGAGTCCGAAACCCCCCGGTATTTCCCGACTATGGTTTTGTCCAATGGCCTAAGACGCTCAAACAGTTTATTGGATAATATCTTATACGTATGCGACTGTAGCAGAGATACGATTCGATAGTTCTTGCATTTCATATGATAACCTTTTCACCCATCATCATCATCATCATCATCATCAGCTCGACAACCGGGTTCCGGTCCTGGCCTCTTTCAATAAGTCTCTCCACCTATCCCGGTCTCTAGCCGACGCCATCCAATTGCGCACCACAGGCATCCTGGTCTACGCCATCTCTCCAGCGCAAGCATGGTCTACCACGCTGTCGTCTACCATAGAATGTACCACAAAAAACTTTCCGAGCAGGTTTCTCTTCGCTCATGCGAGCTAGGTGCCCTGTCCACCGGAGTCTACCGAGCTTAATTTTTGTCACGATATCTGCTTCAATCGTCCTTCCTCACATATGGGGCCAACAATTCTCCTTAAGACTTTTCTCTCGAACGCAACTAAGAGGTCGGAGTGCCTTTTGCTAAGCACCCAAGTCTCGGATCCATATGTGAGTACTGGCAGGACCATGGTCCTGTACAGCAGCAGTTTTGAAGTTATGGTGAGATTTCTGGATTTGAAGAGCTTTGACAGACTGTAGTAGGCTCTGTTGGATTTGAGAAGCCGCCCGCGTATTTCTTCTTCTATATTGTTATCGGCTGCTACTATTGACCCAAGGTATTTAAAGGATTGCACCACTTCAAATTCGTGCTCCGCTACCTTGATTGTTTGACCAACTGTTCCTCTCGCATTCGACGCCACCATGTACTTTGTTCTACCTTCACTAATGTGCAGCCTGCTCGATCTGGATGAAGGAATCGTGTACAGCTTGTTCGGTTCTTCCGATGATGTCGATGTCGTCTGCGTAAGCCAGTAACTGGCTGGACCTGTTGACGATGGTCCCTCTTGTTGCCGTGCCAGAGTCACGGATTGCTTTCTCCAACGCCAGGTTGAAGAGGAGGCAGGCCAAACCGTCCCCTTGTCGGAGTCCATTAAAGATGTTGATTGGTCTGGATAGCAATCCGGCTATTTTTACTTGCCTTGTTACGTTTGTCATGGTTAACCTACATAGTCGTGTCAATTTATTTGAGATGCCGAATTCTTTCATGGCTTTGTAAAGTTCTACCCTGGCTATGCTATCATAGGCGGCGTTAAAGTCTATAAGCAGATGGTATGTTGGGATGTTAAATTCTAGACATTTTTCCATCGCCTGCCTAAGGGTAAAGATCTGATCAGTTGTTGATTTGCCTGGAATGAAACCACACTGATATTGTCCGATGACGGTTTTAGCGTATGGGGTTATCCAGTCTTGTAGGATAGAGGAGAGTATCTCATAGGTGGTACTCAACAACGTGATACCTCTATAATTTCTGCACGTTGTGACATGTCCCTTCTTATGTATGGGGCATATTATGCCTTTTCGCCAGTCTTCTGGCATTTCTTCCTGGTCCCATACGTGCACTATAATATCATGAATTGCTTGACTTAAGGCTGGCCCGCCGTGATTAAATAATTCGGCTAGTATACCATCGGCTCCCGGGGCTTTGTTCTGTTTAAGCCGGCCTATAGCCTTCTCAACCTCTTCTATGCTTGGTGGTGGCAGTATAGGGTATTCTTCTTGAAGTAGTGGAGCCTCCACTTCTGCAGTGAGATGCCCATTTAGCAATTCATTAAACTACACTTCCCATCGCTTCAGTATGATTTCAGGATCGGTAGTCAGATTTCCCTCTCCGTCCTTGCAGTATGTGCAGCGTGGTGTGTACTGCGTCATGTTTCGGACGGATTGGTAGAACTTCCGCGCCTGGTGCGGGCCTCGCCCTCGGCTATTTTCTATTTCACAGATTAGGTTCTTCTCCCAGGCTGATATTTTTGTCTGTGTAGCCGTTTTTCTATTCTTCTGAGCTCTTTATATTCCTCTTCGCATGCCCGCGTTCTATGAGATTGTTGCATTGCTCGATACGCAACATTCTTACGTTCAGTCGCTAGCTTGCATTCATCATCAAACCAGTCGTTCCGATTTTTACGACTGCTGCCTAAGATGGAGTTGGCAGTACTAATGACAGTATTTTTAAGACGTGTCCACATACTGGCTCCAGGGCTTACTCTCCCTAAATCAAGTGATTCTAGGGCGAGTGCTAACGCATTACCAAAGGTGTTAGTGGTGTTTTTATTGCCCAGGGCAGCCGTGTTGATTCGAACCTGATCGGCGGATGCAATGCGTCTTCGCAAGGCAATCCGCCCTCAGAAAACCATACCAACAGGATAGTGATCCGAATCGATATTGGCACCTCGGTACGTTCGTACCGTCATCAAGTTCTAGTAGTGGTGACGGTCTATCAACACGTGGTTTATTTGGTTACGAGTGACTCCATCAGGTGATACCCAGGTGGCTTTGTAGATATCTTTACGCGGGAACCTGGTAATCGCAACGACCATGTTTTTCGATGCTGCCAATTCTAAGACTCGAAGTCCCTGTTAATTACAGATATTCTTTCTTGAGTCGCACAACACGAATGTGGAATTCTTTATCTAGCTCTGTCTTTCCCTCCCAAATCCTTCTGAACCTCTTGAATCATTTTTTATTTTCCTAACGCTCGCAATGAGTTTAACATTGTTCCGCACCTTATAGCAAAAAAAGACCGGTACTCAATATCTTTACTGATCTCTGCCTTAGTCCACTTAAGGTGTGATATTCAGATATTCAGCCAAACTGAAGACGTTGGTTCTTAATGGAATCACTCTTTCGTTGCAGGATAATTAGAAGTGACATCATACTCCGTTTCAAGCGATCTACCATGGGAGGTCTTCTGAAGGGAAAAGGGATTTCTAAAATTTGAAAAATGATTTCGGCCATACTGTTGAAGCTAATTCTATAAAATTGGTTGTCATTTCTTCAGTTTTCCTTGCACAAGCAACAATATGTGCAAATTATTACTCCATTATTCTACAGCGCGCTAAACGCTTTGCCCATTTTAAAGCCGCCATAACCGTTCTTCCAAGAGGACTATTCGCAACGTGGTGGATAAATTCAATTCGACGCGGTTCAGTGAAAAATCTTCTAACACCCGAAAATATCGCCACAGTGTGAGTGTGCAGAAGCATCCGAAGCCGTGAATTCTGTGTCAAGCACGGCAGACGTTAAAATGTCAAATTTTTTTATTCAAATTTAAAGATAGACAACTCCCAATGGGAACCCTTAAGTTCTACGATCGCATATCTCTAGTTTTCGTAGAAGTAGTTATCGAAAGCCCCCAGTCTATGAATTATTTGTATTTTGTGATAGAATTAACTTCCAATTCATTATAAATTTTAATGTTCCATAACCGTAGGACTAACTCCATCCAGATTTTGTCGAGAATTAGAACTCGTTTCCGGGGAACATCTTCTATGTATAATCCTATTACCTATTCACTTTAAGTTTCCTTAAATTTATACATCAAATGTAAGAATGTAAGACATTGTTTTAGAACAGCATAATTCTTGTATTAATATTCAAACTTCGCCTCAAATAGTTAACCACATTGAAGAGTATTCATCTTTTCAGCCCCTCTTTAAATGGACAAAATTAAAGTTCAATCGTCCAAAGTCCTACCACTTCTCATATCCTAAATATACTCGTATATGCCCACAGAGATATGAAAGAAAGTATCTAATATCAACCATACAAAGAGGCTTTTCTGTACAGCGAGGGTGAATAAAGCTTCTGTGTCATCCTTTCATTCTGATCCTGAACACGATATAAAGGGACGTGCAAAATGTTGAACATAATAAATTTTCCATTTTTTCCTTGGATGGGTCCTTATCGAGATTTCATTTCAGAGAGTAAATTTTTCGACGCAACACAAAGGAATTTTGGGTACAATGAGATTATTTTGTTTTCCTTTGAATTCAATGTTTGGTACTTCGTGTCGAATTGATTTAAACTCACTTTTAGATGTTTAACTAGAAATGCGGCCATTTTCGGGTTTAAATGTATTTTTTTGTGTGGATAAAAGTGTGAAATAAATGCCAAGTAGATTCTGAATCCGCGTGAATCATTCCGAGCTTAAACAATAATTGTATAGGGTATTTGTAGTAGTTTTGTGTAAGGTATCGACTCATTTCTGTTTTTATATAAAAACAAAAACTTTTTAGGGTATTGAGGTATGAAATAGAATATCGTTGAAATTGTCACTGCAGCTTGTAGGCATGGATTCGGTTCGGTTATTTGACACAAAGCCACATAAGGTTTAATAGGTGACAATGCCCTTAAATAAGTTGCCGTTTCATGTGGAAAAAATTAACCATCCTTTATTACAAAAAATAGAAGAGAATTGCTCTATTTGACAATTTCCACTAATTTTGATTCCATTGCAATCAGTAGTAACTGGAAAATCTCAAGTAATGTTACATTCTAAGACCATAGAATGATAATATTTCAAATAGAGTACAAAATAGATAACCCAAAGCCCTACAGAAACCACAGGAAAACAAACTGGGGAGCCTTAAAACGAAAGATTGGCTTCATACTTGGGTCACTACGAAAGAACTGTTATGTTAGATTGTTCGGACATAGAAAAACATATCGGTGAACTAACGTCAGCTATTCACAGTGCTTACAAAAGTTCTTGCCATATTATTAAAGAAATAGGCAAACTCAACCCTTACAACATCCTTACAACAAAATTCAAAGGGCTCTATACAGAGCTAAGCATAGCAAAATGAACCTGGGTGACTGAGATCTCTTCAAGATCAGTAAAAACGAATATAAAAAGAGAACTTCATTACAAAAAGAGCAGCCTGGCGGAAATTTTGTAAGGACATAGAGTCTACTAAGGACACGCTGCAAAGCTCAGTCAAGTCATGTCAAAGGCTCCTCATGGTTTTCTTGAAAGAACAAATGGAACCTGGACTGACTCTCTGCTCTTAAACTTTAAAGTCGCTTATAAGGACTCATTTCCCAGAATGTACTTTTGATGCATCTCTTATGGATGGTAGGGCGAAAATAAGTATTGGCAGTAAAATAATAAATAGTCGAAAAATAGCTTGGGTCATAGACTCCTTCTCAGCGTACAGGGCCTGATATATGAATTCCAATTATTCTTAAAAGCTTTAAAGACGTTATTGTTACGTTTCTGGTGGAAATATTTGAGGGATGTTTAAAGTTAATGTCATTTTCATTCCGAAAGCTGACAAGCCCACTCACACCAAACCAACAGACTTTGCACACTGGAGCTGGAAATGTTAAGTAGTATAAAAGTTTCCTCAATGCTGAAAATGACAGATGGTCAACAAAGAAAAATAGATTATCTGCTGAAGCTTAGCATGGCTCACTTGTCTCTCTTGGTTGGAATCTGTTCGGGTAACAACTTAATGTGAACTCACATCAGCTGAGTGGGCATTGGCAAAAAAATATTTTTTCATGCGCTTTGGAAAAAATTCCGTACATTTGAATCTCAGGAGGATTTTGGTTTAAGGAGGTCGGACAGAATATATCAGCAATTGCGAGGGCTACCGCTCTAAACTTTTTGCTGCCGAAAATTGAAGCCCGTGATGTCAGCAACATTTAGTTCCAGAAAGATGGGAATATGGCCCACTCAGCGTGCTTAAGAATAACTAGGAATATTACGAAACTTTGGTGCGTTTCGGGACTGTAAGCTGATGGTCTGATATCACACCTTTAGACTTTTTTCTTTTGGGTTATATATGCAGTCCTTGCCAAATATTTGCATCAGGCTTTTAAACGTTGCGGCTATTGTTCTAGGGCGGCACGCACTGTTTTAATGGGAATCGACGACGCTGCTGTTATTAAAGCTGCTTTAAGGCTGTCCAAATTTCTATGGGGAGTCTTACAGGCCATGCTCTCGAGCTCTGACCACAAACTGTAGTCCAGCGGATTAATCTGGACTTCCTGATGGCCAATCTGTAGCAGCGATAAGATCCGAGATATTGCATCTAAGCCACTCTTGTGTCGTTTTGGCTTTGTGTGCCGGAGCAGAGTCTTGTTGGAAGACCCATCTCTGTCCATTAACAGGGTATTTGTTAAACCCTTAACAACCCCTTCCAGAACATCCTCCTGATATACTCTTGCCTCCGTTTTCACACCTTTTTCACAAAAATTCAGTGATATGACAGCTTGATGCGATACCCCCCACCAAACCATGGTTGAAGCGGGATAGTGTCCGCGCTGAACCCTCAGAACAATTTTTTTTAGCTTCTTTAGATGACGTGGCATAGACTTTGCCATTTTGTTTGTTATACACTTCTTCGATGGTAAAGATTTTTTCATCCGTAAATAAAATATTTTTATGTCCATTTGCCACGTGCCACCTTAATAATTTTTTGCTTCTTTCGAGCCTAATTTTTTTTAAGTTGGGAGTCGAGAGATGTCCCGTTGCTCGGCGATAGGCTTTCATGTGAAGGTCATCTCGAATTAGCCTTGACATGGATCGAGCCGATATATCCAGTTCTAGGGACACTATTTTTTGTTTCCGGAGAGGATTTCTACGAATTCGTTCACGCACAGCTTTAATTTTCGCACTGGTCCGAGCGACGCGTGGTCGACCACTTCTTCGCCTGTCCTCTACTTCAGAAAGTTCATAAAATCTATTTATGGCCCGATAAACAAACATTTCGATATACCGAGTGGTTTTAAAATTTCAAAAATTTGGTTCGAATGTTTGCCACATTTATGTAAAGCAATTACCGCGACACGATTTTCTTTAGTGCCCCACTCCATGTTAACTGCTGGAAAGCTTAAACCAAACTAGCTTTTTTTCCTTACTTATAAGCAAGGAAACATTACTTGCGTGATTCGGCAAATACCGATCGCAACCCTGGAAGTAGTGAACCAAAATTGGAACCTCAGAATTTGCAATGTATAACAAAATGACCAACCAAAATCTTTTAGAAAACGAAATTTTCTAAAATGAAGTATTAACGATAATGTAATGAAGTTGCCTCGTCTTCAACTTACACCCAAATTTCGCCTTACTTTAATCCCCAAAAAAGTTAAACCCCGGCCAAAATTAAGGGAACTTTTTGACAAACGCTTAGGACATACAAATGAAGCTCTCCACCAAAATTCAGCTTTGTCGGATTTTTTTCGAAGCGAAAGTTTAATTTTTTTTTGCTTCAGTAATGAAAAAAATTCTGAAAATATTTCAAATTTTATTAAGAAACAAATCCTATTGATGAGCTGGACATGGAGAATTTTACTCCACGTGTTATAGGTTTGCCAAGATAGCAGTTCGGTTTTTAGTTGAAAACCTAAACATACAAAATCGAATTACAAGCCGTGGGCTTCCAATTGCAGCAGAATTTCAAGCACCTTCTATTTACTTTACAGTTCCTTGGGAGAATTATCCATGAGACTGATGCTGCTAAGCTTACTTTGTAATGGAACACAATTAATTTTATTGGAGCATTGCATGGAATGGCCCACTCCACAGTGAGGAAAATTCAATTCAATTCAATTCAATTCAATTCTTTATTGTAAACAATACACTAAGACCATGTCTTTTATAGTATTCATAAATTGGTTGAACAGTTGTATGTTAATTAAGTCTAAATAAAAATTAATAATTAATAATTTAATAATTAGGTATACCTATGTTCATTTTTTTTTTTTTTTTTTTTTTTTTTTTTTTTTTTTTTTTTTTTTTTTTTTTTATTGACTTTTCTTCTTTTACTCTCTTGCGATATTTTTCGTTTTTCCTATTTTAACCTAATTATTTGAAAAATGTTTGAAAACTTCGGACTTAAATCTTACTGCATCTGTTATCCTCTTTATGCTTACTGGCAAAGAATTCCAAAGGCGAATGCTGTGTACAAAGAACAACCGTGAAGAGTTTAGATATCTAAATGATGGAATAACTATATTACTTGTTCTTGAGGATGTACATAACTGAATTTTTTCATAAAGGTACTCTGGTGTTTTTGTGTGAATAATTCTTTGTAGAAAGATACAATTACGAACATTAACGTATTCTTGAATAGTGCAGTTTAGAATTTTAGTACTAAAAGCTGAAATATGATCATATCTTCGAACACCGTATACAAAGCGAGTCATATCATTAAACGCCACACGTATTTTGTGTTCAGATAAAGAATCAAGCTTCGGATAAACGACTTCAGAAAAAGAAATTATTGGTACTAGTAAAGTTCTCATTAGACGGAGTTTTGTTTCTTGAGGAGTAAAAGCACTAGATATCCAGAGTTTTCTTAAAGTTCCATAAATACGGCCAATGACGGAATTTATATGGTCTCTGCAAGAAAGATTACTAGAGATTTTAAAACCAAGACTGGTCACAGAGTTTACAAAATTAACATTAGCATTATTTAAGACAATCGGAGGTAGATCTTCATTGTTATATGTCTTCTTAGAAACTAATAGCGCTTGACTTTTCTCAGGATTGAGCATTAAACCGTTCTCCTTAGCCCAATTGTAGATTCTTAGAAGATCTTCATTAACACGAGAAACAAGATCTTCTACTAACCCAATTCTACGCGAGAGATAGATTTGTATATCATCCGCATACAAATGAAAAGAAACATGCTCACAAACATAAGGCAGATCGTTGATAATACAAAATATTTCGAAAAAGATTGACTTTGACTTCTGAGTTTCTGACATTTTATATTATTAGATCCGTTCCCCAGATTTAGTTTTGTTTGTTTTGTTAATTCACACGATTTAAACGTGTTCAGATGCAATGTTCTTAATAAAATGGAATTAGTATTTTACTAGTTAGTAAAGCGAAGGTTAAACATTTTCGAAGAGCTATCAAACTACTTAAAGTTTAACAAATTACAAGTAAAATGCTAAGCCCTTAATAATAGGTTTTGTACAATTTTTCCCCAATCTTATTAGAGAAAACTGTTCATAAGCATACATTCATTTTTTAAACTCTTTCAGTAGTAAGAGATATAAAAACCATACCATGTGATTTCTTAAACAAATATAAATTTATAGAAGAATAAACAAAGTCGTTGTATAAAATTTTTAAAATATTTGAAGACAAAATTTCGGTACACCAATTTTAAGTTTTTATTTTTGTACGAATAAAAAAAAAATGTGTGTGTACTAACGTACGCGCGTTTGAAGTAAAACTTCTTTTCCCAAAAGCAAAGCCTCTATACGATTCATGTGCTTTTCGGAAACATAAAAAAAAACTATTTAAGAGTAGTTTAAGTATAGTCTTAAATTGCAAGATGTCAAAACCACTTCCAAATACATTTTTTTTTAAATAGATATTTCTTCGAATTGAAAATGATTTGCAAAATAAATTAGGAGGTTTAAATTGGAACTCAAAACTGTTTTTTTTTATATAATCTACACGCGTCCAAGGGATTATGATTACCCTTTATATGTTTGAACACAGCGCGGGCGTGAAGTAATGCAATTAGTTTTGGAATGATCACTTTGGTCTATCTGCCGATTTCTTGAACTGTTATTATTTCTTGAATATTAAGAAAATCATGTATAACTTGCTTCTTACCAAAAGTGAGCAAAATGGATGGCGCTCTTTTTGATGCACAGATGCCGCTTTTTTGACGAACAGATGGCGCTTTTTTAACGCACATGTGGCGACAGTGTAGTCGACAGTCGCGCCTCTGTCATTGAAAGGCTGAAAAAAAATGAACATCAAGCCAAAGAACAGATAGGAGAAAATTCAAATGTTCCTACTCACTCTTTTTCTTAACGACGCTCAGCACAGTCCACTTTCATTTTGTCTGCTCAATTTTAGTTTTCATAATTCATTAAATTATATACTGAACTTAACTTAACTTTTTTCTCAATAAAATTACTAACAGTGATACTTCACTTTTAAATTAGTTTTGCATTTATTTATAATTCCGCTTTGGTGACGTTTAACGCAAAACAAATAGTTGGTGTCAAGAATAGACACCACACACATGATTACTAAGCTGGGTACACATCATAAATCGTGAAAGGACACTAATACAATACTAGCCGTTTCTTAGTTAATTTTAATCTTCGCTTAAATTTTTCAGATTTTGACTTTGAAATACAATTGAAAACGACAGACAAAAGTTTTTATAACTCCCCAGTTATAGCTATCATTGAAATGCATCATTGAAAATTTTCATTACCATTTTTAAGGCGAATAAACAAAATGTAATGGCTTTAATTGATACCAAAATGAGGGTAATGAGTACTAGAATTTTAACACTCTATAAAATACAAAATTTTGATTTGAACTTTCTTTCAAATCCACTTTTATTATTTCACTGATAGAAATCAATCTCAATTAACAGCTGATTTTCGTTTCTTTAATGTTCTCAAATGTCAGTTTTCCTTTCAATGATCAACTCTAACCTCAAATGCATAGAATTGGTTGTAATCAGCCATTGACAGGGTTTTTTACTGAAACTAATCTTTCAATGATTGCTATAACTGGTTTGTCAAACAAATGAAGTCAACCTTCCATTGAGTTGTTCCAATTCAATGAAAGCTATAACTGCCGCCTAATTGTGTCCGATTCGTAATGTGAAGACAACACGAAACGAGAGCGAGACATGATTCACTGTCACCTTTTCGTTGTTATAAAATCGTACCGCAATTCCTTAGGCCTGAATTACATCGTTTTGGGGAAAGTAAGATTATTGCACTTGATATCTTAAAAGCTTTTGATCTAGTTTGGCATCAAGCTCTCTTTTCGAAAATGCATACATTTGGAATTGATGAATCTCTTCTTCATTAGATTAGAAATTACCTTTCAGACCGTTCAATACCAGTCGTTTTGGAAAGTCTCAAGTTTGAAACTAACAAAATAAATGCTGGTGTACCCCAAGGCTCCGTTTTGTCTCCGACACTCTTCCTTGTGTTCGTAAATGATCTTTTGTCTAAAACTTCTAATCCACTTAATTGTTTCGCTGACAGCAGTAACCTTAGCTTTTCATATTCGTTTTTGATTCACCTCCTTGTACTTCGGATGAGGAATTCCAATCGCAGCGTATGTTAAGCTCATTAAATTCTAATCTTGACAGCATTGTCCAATGGAGAATCAAAAACCGTAAAGAATTTAATGCTTCGCAAGCTCATTTCTGTTAACTGTCGTTAAAGTGTAAAACTCCCTCAATGCCACTATCCATGGATGGCACTCGCATCGAGGAGACCGAGCAGCCTTCAGTTCTATGCATGCGCATCACAGACCATCTTTTGTGGAGTCATCAAATATGTGATATGTGACGTCACCAAAAACGCTGCTAAGTGTTTAGGTTTTCTCTGCCAATACAACAAGTTATTTTATTCCGAAGCTCGACTACAATTCCCATATTTGGGCAGGTGATATTTTGCTATCGATATTTTTCTAGTTCAACGGGGTATCTAAATTTCGGGATTGAATATTCATTGCCGTCTTCTTCAGGTGTGTTTGATTCACTGGTTTTTCCTATCGTTGATGGATTCCTCCAAAGAGTTCGTGTTTGAAGAATCCTCGTTTATGCCAATGACTTCTGTTTTTATATTGGTTTCTTCGAAATCGTCTTTCTCTTCGTTTTCACCAATACTTCGAGCACAAAAAAAGCTGAATCCAGATTAAATAGTTCACCCATTACTTGATTAACTAATGCTGATTTTAATTGGTTTAGAGCAGGAAATGCTAATTAAAAATAAAATGCACGACTGGGTCGCACGAACTTGCTCCTATGTAATAGACTAGGAATTTTAAAAACGAATGTTATTAGAGAAAACTGTTCATAAGGATAAAATTAATTTTATAAATGCATTTAGTAGTAAGGGATAAAAACAGAATGCTATGCAAATATGAATTTATGCATGAACAAAAATTATATGTCGTTGTAGTGGTTCCTTAAAAAAATAAGCTTTTATGTACAAAATTTTTAAAACATTTTTAAGAAAAAATTTTGGTACGCCAACCTTAGGTTTTTATTATTGTACGAATAAAAGTATAATTTCCAAAAAAAAATACTAAGCCGTTCTTGAGATATCGAATTTTTCAAAAAAAAATGACTCTTTTTTTCTAAAAATTGAAACAAATATTTTTTCTTAAGTTTTTAAATGCAATGTTTTTTAAACTTTTTAGGAGCTTCTTTATAAAAAAATATCATTAAAATCCGTTAAGTCGATAATGAGAAATTCAAAATTCGAAAAAATCGTTCTATGGTAGGTACAAGCTGTAATATTTTAATTTCAATTTTTTTTTTATTAAAATAAAGATCGTAAAACTTAATTGAAAGAAAAAAAATTTATCAAAATTCTAGACGCCGTTTTCGAGAAAAATACGATTTTTGAAAACCATTTTTTTAAATTTTTTAGCATTTGTATGGAAGGTACCTTTATTTTTAGGTAAAATAAATTTTTTTTTCTCACATCTTGTAGATTATATTGAGAAACTTTTATTTATCAATTTTAAAAAAAATCTAGCATGAGATTTTAGAAATATGTATTGAGTTTTGAAAAAAAAAAAATTTGAATTTTTTTTTTAAAATCCAAAAAATTAAAAATTGAAAATTTGAGTATGTAATAATATTCAAACTTTGGAGGAGCTTTGGCATAAAAAAAATTATTTAAATCGGCTGTACCGTTTTCGAGACAATCAAAAACAAAAAAAAATGGACCCAGGGGGGCTACCAAAAATAACAATTTTTTGTAAAATTTTTTGAACCATTAGCTAGTTTTAACCAAATGAAATTTAAAAAATTTTTTTTTTTTAATTCTGTGGAACAGTTTTTGAAAAAAAAAAATATTTATAAAATTTCGAAAAAAAAATCGTATGGCAGGTACCGTTATTTTTGGTCTTAAAAAAAAAAACAGAAAAAAACGTCCGGAGGGGAAAAATTAAAACCCATATCTACCAAGTTTGAAGAAAATCGGCCGAGCCGTTTAGGCTGTAGTCGAACCGACAGACAGACAGACAGAATTCCGAGACCCACTTTTTTGGTTTTCGCTATCATCGTAATGTCAACTTTGATCAAAATCTCGAGTTCAATTTTTTTTACGAATGCATAACTTGCCTTATAGTACCTATATGTCGCAAGTAAAAAAGTTTGGTCTGCACATTTATCGATCTAACCCTTTTTCTATTATCGTTGAGCAACACAACTTAGCTCTCCGTCATTTATCCTTCTATAGGTTAACCCCTATAGTTGACGATGACAACAACTAATTTTCAACATTGCAGATAGTATCTATTAATTTTAACACAATTATTATTAAGTTTTCAATTTGATATCAAAGCATAACCGGTGCATTACAGAAATATTCACGTAAAACATGCAAGTTCATTCTCTGGAGATAGAAAAATCAAATTGAACGTTGGCAGATAAAGTTGGCAGAGAAATGATTTTTATTGTGACACGTGCATTTAATTCTCTTTGTTTTATTTCATATTGACAGAAAAGGTGAACGAAGAAATCATTTCTTATTTGCGAAGGAAGATTCTTGATGTCCTTGACTTGGTACACAAGAACACAAGTGGAAGATATGCTCGCAAGCTTTGGCGCTTCGGCTGTGCATGGATGAAGGTAAAAATTCATTGAAAAATGAGAGAGTGTTTTATTAATCATGGCTCGAATAAATCACAGGCAAATGGGAAAATCGTTTAAAAGTAATATCAGATAAGTACTTTATGTACATACAATATGTCAAGGGATTTGTGTAAATATTCTAGAAAAAAAAAAAAAATAGAATCGGATAACACTTGAATTGAATGCGATTTTAGGTTTTTTCGAAGATTAAAATTAATTCTTGTAAGTAAGTGTATGAAATCCCTTTGTAGTGTAGGTTGACTGAATTGGAAGTTGAAAAAAAACGTTGTACATATTATGTATGAGACAAAAATTAAATGACATAGAAGGTACTCGATGTGTATTGTGATTCAAGACTTGTTGTGGAAAATGCCATTTTGAAGTCAAGTAAAATCTGCAAGAAATAGCCTGACTTTGCTGTAAAGAGAACACCAGAAAAATGGTAGTCATCGGGATACTATCCCACTTAACTTGAATTTTAAGGATATAAGTCAATAAATTCGAAAATAATTATTGGTTTTATGTGAGTCATTGTCTAACTCTAACAAAAGGGTGGTAGTGCCTGTAGAATCTGAGCTTATGTATGTTATTAATCGTATGGATTATATGCTATTACTTGGACTATGACGACAACTGGTTACCAAGGGTAACCATTTTATGGAGAATCCTTCTAGAGAGTCGGCTGTAGTAAACCTTCCGAGGGCAAATAACATAGTCGTCAGGGGAGACCGGAATGCCCAAGTCGGATCAGACAATTACGGTTTGGAACGCGTGATGGAAATAAATTGTGTGGAGTCCCGGATTGATTTGCTTGGGACTATTTAAACATAAGACCTTTGTATATAAATCTTATAGTACTATCAAGAAGACGAAATATTGTGGCGACATCTTAAGGCTAGGCACTGCAGTCCTAGATTTGTCTTTGCTAAATTTAATAATTAAATATTCTCTTTTTTACTACTTGTTTTGTATGTTATTCTTACTCTCCACTGTAAAAGCGTGCGCTAATTTCTGCGCCACCACCAGGCTAGCGTTCGCAATACAAAATCACGCTCCATGATAATACTATATAGTTTATATTATACAAAGAAAAGACGCGTAAGTCAAACAATTTAAATTGTATGGAGGTGGCCGGAAAAGCCCTGAACGACTTGTGATCTTGTGAATGTTTTAAGCGACGTCGCTCAATCGCTCAGTCACTCGTCGCTCAGTACGTGGCCGAAGCCTAACAAAATCACTTATGCAGTATTTTTATTTTTTTTGGATGTTGGATCCGAAACTGTGCCAAGGAGAAACAAAATTAAATTAAGATTCTGCTGAGCAGAGTGCTGAATTGCCTTAGTCTAACAACATGGACTGGTCGTATAGGGGTATCGATATCAAAAAAACTTCAGTAGCGGAAATCCAATCTTGGATAAAGCTCCTCAAAAACAACAAAGCAACTTTATTTGATGGAGTAACAGCTGAATTTCTACAGGTTGAATCCACAATGGCTAGTATGCTAGATCCATTGAAACAAACTGTTTGGGAAAATGAAACCTATGCAAGTCCAAGGTACTGAAAGAATGCACTGGTTATTAAGCTGCCAAAGAAAGGTGACCTTAAGAATTGTAGAGTGTCGCCTTTATCAACACTCTGCATATCGTCCTTGAGAAGTCTGCGGAATTTCGATCAAGGCTTTACCTAATGTTCTTGAATTTTAAGAAGGCCTTTGCCAAAGTTAACCGTGAATGTATTTGGAGATTACTTCGTGGTAGAAATAATTACCCAAAAATTGTTGTCATTATAGGAATATATTATAACAACGCAAGGTTTTATGTTTTGCACAATGCTCAGTAATTCTACTCTTTTGAAGTGCAATAGGGTAGTAGACAAGGCGATGTTCTATCGCATTATTCTTTTTCTGCAGAGAGATAAGACATTCAATGGATACCGTTTTATAGGCTTATCATTTTAGAATATGCAAATGATATTTGTATGTCTCTTGGAAAAGAACATCAGTGAGCTGAACGGGAATCTCGTTTCGCTGCAGGGTGAAAAGTTCGAACGGTTAAATTACCTGCGAAGTATTATGTATATCAGTAAATGATGGTACGGATCTGGATGTTAGAATTAGAATAAATATAGCTTACACTGCCTTTGGTAATTAGTCTCAAATTTTGAATTCCAGTTAAATCTCCACACGCGCTTAGTTCGAATCTATTCACTGGTCTGCAACGAAATCCTCCTTTAAATAAAAATATGATCAAAATGAAGAGCTTAACATCTGAATTGTTTTGCTATCACGTATATCTTTTTTAAAATTTCTGTTTTTAATGTACCTCGAAATTCTGTATTTTTTGTGAGTCATTCTTGCACTAACGCTAATTTAATCAGCCTGTATCATATTTTTCCACACAAAATCGACTTGGGTTGATAGAAAGAGAGAGAACGATATCGACTGATGGTATTTTTACACTAATGCATCAGCGTTACCACTTACGGAATAAAAGTGGAGGTAGATTTGAAGAAAAAAGTGAAGTAAATTGAGAAAAATCGAAGCAGATTTTAAAATGAGTTTTTACTTGCTTTTAGAAAACATATTGTATACAAAAATTTTTTTCCTTAAATGGATATTATAAAATTTTTAAAATTGTCAATACATTTCTTTTAATTTTAAAGAAATTTCGTATAAAATTTCTCATTTGTATTGTGTTGACGTTCTTTTATTTTATGGTAATTATGAAGTTACATATACTACTAGTTAGAGTGCAATACAGAAAAAGAAGCAGATTTGGGCTTTATTTTGTAAAATTAAAGTAGGTTGAAACAGAGATTTTAAAAATGAAGTAGATTTCAGTATTTTGCTGATGGTGCGAAGTAAAAAGTAGATTTTAAAATATTTTGAAAAAATAAGAAGTAAATCTACTTCAATTGAAGTAAAGTGGTACCACTGTAATGCATACGCTTGCGCAGTTCTTGCTGTGACTCCGTGGCGCTCAGTTCGATTTAAAGTTGTAAAGTGATTGTTACTGATTTTAACATAGTATTTCGGTAAGTTTTATATTATATTGATAAATGTAACGAAAATGTATGTGTAATTTCAACTATAGAGCAAAATAGAATCACGTGAGTAAAATATTATTTTAATTTTATAGCAAATTTAATTTTTTTTTTTTTTTTTTTTTTATTATAATATGCAACTAACAGTTTAAAATAAACCAATTACAAGAATGCATTTGAAATTCAATAATTATAGCACAGTAGATTTAGAGACAAAAAAAAAAATTATAATTAAAAAGAATGTTATTATAAAAATGAAGAAAAAAAAAAAAGTTAACTAAACAATAATCCTATAAATTTGTACCGAAAACTGTTTTAATCAAATATTTAATTTATATTATATTGAATTTTATAAAATAATCTGTTTTTAAAAAACAAGAAACAAAATTTAGAAATAAAAAGTTAAAAATGAAAAAGAAAAAGCAAAGGCAAACTAGAAGTGGAGAAACTAAAAGTGGAGAAATGACGTAGAGGAAGAGTGACGTGGTACAATTCTCAATAACTGGGATTTAACATTAATATCACTTACACCAGAGTTAAAAACATCAAACGAGAGAAAGTAGCGATTGTGATAGACCTGCATTCTTACGATTGGTGATTTTAAGTATATATTAGTACGAGCGCGAGGTGGTAAGAATGATTGCAGTGGCTGTCTATTAGGTCGAGATGACCAGCGTATGCTTATTTCATTTGCTAGTAGGGACGATCGCACTTTTCCTACTATTATTTGTCTTAAATATGTTTCCATTAATATTAATCGGCGTTGGGATAAAGAATGAATTTTAAAAAGATCCAGTCTATCCTCATAACTGCTATGATTGCGATATTTTTTGTATTGTAAATATCTCGTAAATTTTCGTTGCACCGATTCTATAGCTAGTGAGTGGATACTGTATATAGGAGACCAAACAACTGCCCCGTATTCCAGTATACTTCTGCACAACAAGTTGAAAAGTTGGATGAAGGTTTCCGATTTTTTAAAATTTTTACCCACTCTAAAAATGAAACCCATGACTTTCGAAGATTTTTTAACGATAAAATCATAGTGGGGCTTAAAAAAGAATTTTGAATCAAATACTATGCTTAAGTCTTTGTGTTCAGATACTCTTGTCAGATGGCTTGTATTGATGGCGTAATCGAATCTAATTGTATTTAATTTTCTAGAGTAGGTCATTATTGAACATTTTCTTATGTTGATATGTAAATTATTTTTGAGACACCATTCAAATAAAGTATTTAGATCTCTTTGAAGCACAACGCAATCTCTTACATTATTTATTGTTTGAAAAATTTTAAAATCATCGGCGTAAGCTAGGGACTTAGATACCATATTAGAGGTTATGTCATTGATATAAATATTAAATAAAATTGGGCCCAAAATTGACCCTTGTGGAACTCCTGAAGTTGGAAAGAACGGTCTTGATGAACATTTATTTAAAACAACAGTATTTTGTCTATATGTTAGATAAGTTTCGAACCACATAACAAGATTCTTGTGAAATCCAAACTTACGTAACTTTATCATCATTGTGGTGTGATTTATTTTATCGAAAGCTTTGGAAAAGTCGGTGTAAATTACGTCAACTTGTTTACATTTGTCTAATGCGTCAGCTACGATATGCGAAAACGAGGCAAGATTTGACACCGTCGATCGACCATTTACGAATCCATGCTGACAGTCACTTAAATACGGAAGAATGTTGGGAATCAAAGAATTATAGACACATTTTTCGAAAATTAGGGATAAAGCATTTAAGATGGACACTGGACGATAATTTTGAATGTCGCATGGATTACCATCTTTGTGAATAGGAGTGATATATGCTGGTTTCAGACATGAAGGGAAAAGTCTGTTTTTCAAAGACATGATGAAGAGAAAACACAAAGGTTTCGCTAAAGAAGGTTCACAGTGTTTATAAAAAGCGTTAGGAATGCCATCTGGTCCAGAGTTTTTGGATGCATCTAAGCTCTTAAGAACGTTAATGACATTTTCTTCGGTTATAACAGGGACATGAATTATTGTTTGTTCATTTGATTCATAATTGAAATTGTGTATCATTTGTGAGTTAGTTGAAGAGCTATAGCTTCGTTTAAAGAAAGAGGCAAAGGCTTCAGCAGCATTTTCATTTGTACTATAAACTTCATCATCGAGCGATAGTACGTTCGGAATTTTATTTGATTTTCTTAATTCTTTTGAATACGACCAGAAAAATTTAACATTAGTTTTTAGATTGGATTCAATATCATTTAGGTATCTCTCATAATATGAACTTATTTGTTTTTTGACCAATTTGCGCAAATACTTAAAAGTGGTTATATCTTCTTGCCTTTTATATCCTAGTTTTACGTAAGATTTTCTTTTTTTCTTTTATTGAATTAATTAGATTCACAGAATACCATTTTGGGTATAATGTGTTGCGAGGTTTGCGAAGAGGAACGTTTAAATCTATTCCGCTCATAACTTTGTCATTAAAATAATCGAATGCAGAATTGGTTGTGCAATAACTGATTCTCTCATAAATCTAGGTATTTTAAAATCGCATGTAATAAGGAGTATAGGTAAGTAGGTTTTGCTTCATTTGTGGTCAGGACCGGCCCGAGCTAAATTAGAGCCCTGCGCAAGCCTTATCAGTGGCGCCTCTCATTTGGATTGGATTGGCGGAAAAAGTCATTTCCTCATTACCCAAGGGGTACCCTTTGCAATGCGTTTTTTAACAAGGAATCCCCAAGGGGCCTATTCCTAGATAATGCTTATATTTAATTAAAATAAATATGATTTTTATTAAAAACTAAGAAATCAAAAATATATCACAAAAATAATAGTCAAAAAATATATCACAAAAATTTAGGAACTGAAAAAAATATTTTTTGAAGTAAAAAATATTTAAAAACTAATTCAAAAGCATAACAACATACAAATAAATAATGAACTCGTTAATTGTTGTTGAATTAAAAGTTTTATATTCATATTTAATTTATTCAGTGTAGGAAATAATAATAAGATTAGTATTTTAATAAAAATAAATACAACCGAATTTATTGCAATAGATTAACTTTTCTGGCTTCTGTTTTAGCAAACTCAGCTACCAGATCATCATAATATAATGACTTGACAAACTCTTTCTCTATAGCCATGATTGACTAGTCAACTTATCTTTCATGAGTCATTGAGGTCCTGAAGTAGTTTATTATTACTTTTAGTTTAAAAAAACTACGTTATTTGAGGAAACTGTGATGGTATTTATAGATTTAGAGCTATGGCTTCAGCTGATTGCACGTTAGTGAATTGTTCTTCTGATCGCATTTCCACTAAAGATTTTTGAGTAGCATATTTAGTATAGATAAATTAGCAGACGGAGTTTGTAAATACTTACTAGTAATATTGGCGCAAAATTTTAAACAGCCTATTATTATTTGCTAACTTTATAGTAGTTTACTAACTCATTCTTAATTTTAAACATTTTCTCACTAGTATCGTACTACAAGAATTTTCTTAATAAATTGCTTCTGAACACACCTAAAACAATGACATTACTAAAACAGCTTTAGCATCGTACTAATTCAATTAAAATTTTGCGCCATTATTTTTTTCTAAAATATCAAACTAGATTAATATGCAACATATAAACTTGAAACTAAAATTTTACTTCCTAATGACTGCATGTTTCTATTCTCAACGTTTCCAGCCTCAGATATTTCAATAAGAGCTTCATACTATAGCTTCTCAGATTTTTTTGAATGGTTTTAAAGCATTTAGTCTACTCCCATCTGGTTTCAGAAAGGGGTTTTAAGGTCAAAACAGCGAAATTTTTTGTATATACATATGTATGTCCCAACGCATTGTTGAACCTGATACAAAGTTTTATATGCATTGAGCAATGTCAAAAAACTTAACAGCTTCCAATGAACAGCAAGCTGAATCATTAAAAACCAACAACAACCAAAGGGAATGCAAGTAGCCTGAACAAAATAAGCTCTTGGTTCAAGACACTTAATTTTGTTTTGAACACCAGCCTCTTTTCCTTTCATGTTTGAACCATTATCATTCATAACCTTATACATACTCGTATACACTACTGGAATAGTAGCGTAGCAAGTTTTATTGTCAATATAGATTCCCTATCCTTTCTTTTGTTTTGAGTTTTTTTTACCATAATACATAGACAAATAAAGTAATTAGTTCAGTCAAAAAATCCCTTTTTTAAATGTAAGCAATAACTGGCAAGAACAAAAAAATAGAGAAAAAGAGAAATTGAATAAAACAGATTCACTCATAAACGACAAACCTCAACATTAATCATCGCATCATCATCACTCAAGTATTTCCATATTTCAACCCTTTGTCTCATTCTCGACACACGACAGTGATAAAATTTTACTCATAAACAGAGGCCAGTGCCAAACTAAAACATAGTACAAGAAACACTCAACCGGAAGAGTTTAAATTCCTAGACTCAACTTTTAATTCTGCGCACTGACATGTCAATGAGTATGAATTTTGTACCTCAGAATTTCTGTTTGAGTAACATTGCTGACTTCGATTTCATATAAAGGGTTTTCCAATAAGAGGTGTTATTTTGATATTCAAAGAAAAATGGCATTTTTGGAGATAAATGATCGGATGTTTATTTCATTATAAAGAAGAAGGTATGCCGTTAATAATGGAACACAACATCAGCCAAATGGCCGCCAAGACCACGCTTGCAGGACCATATCCTTTTCATGAAATTTTCCATAACCAAATCGCAAAGTGGCTGCCCTATGTCCTCGATAGCCTCACGAATTTCATCTTTGAGGTCTTGAATCGACGCTGGGCTGTTGGCGTAGACCTTATCTTTCACGTGGCCCCAAAGGAAGAAGTCGCAAGGTGTTAAATCACAAGATCTCGGTGGCCAATTGTGATCACCTCTTCGAGAGATAACACGGTCCGGAAACTTTTCCCGTAAAAGATCGATGGTTTCATTGCTTGTGTGGCACGTAGCGCCGTCTTGTTGAAAGTAAACGTTGTCCAGATCAATACCATCCAATTCAGGCCATAAAAAATCATTAATCATCTCTCGATAGCGCAATCCATTGACCGTAACTGTTGCTCCAGCCTCATTTTCGAAAAAGTAAGGTCCAATGACCCCGCGGGACCATAAACCGCACCAAACAGTCACGCGTTGAGGATGGAGAGGCTTTTCAACAATAACTCTTGGGTTTTCCGAGCCCCAGATGCGACAGTTTTGCTTGTTGACGTAGCCTCCGAGTCCGAGGTGGAAATGGGCCTCATCAGTCAAGGTGATTTTTCGATGAAATTCCGGTTCATTTTCATGCATTTCAAGGACCCAATTTTAATAATTTCAATGCGTTGTTGAAGCGTGTATCGTTCCATTTTTATTGATAGCGTAGTTTCTACTTGTCAAATGTCAAAAAATGACAGCTTCAAAAGTGACAGCTTCCGAAATAGCGGGCTATTCAAAATAACACCTCTTATTGGAAAACCCTTTAGAAGAATTGGCATCGTGCTCATGTTATCAACTTGCACACTGATAACTGTCTGTATTTGCTGTTGAAATTCTGTTTTATGTTACACTACATAGGGGAGGGATAACAAAATAAAATAAATGCCTTCACTCATACACGCGATGGTGAATGTGAAGAATAACGTAACAGCTAGTGGATTGATAAAGAGAAAAATAGCAATAGGTATCTGTTGTTAAGCGAACAAAATTGTGCACTTTGTAAAGATTTTGTGATGTAGTTTTTTTTTACTGTGGGAATGGGGGTGTGTATAGGAAATTAAACATCGACTTATTTTTGGAAAAGTAGATATGTATCTATCTATGTATTATGTATATCTGCCTTTAAATTCAGAATTAGCTGTTAGTTATTTAATAAATACCAATATTGGAGTGAGCTATAAAAAGAAATGAGACTTAAAAAAAGATGGTAGGTAGTGGTTATGAAGTAGTGGCTTTTTTAACGCTTGCCCAAGGCGCCTTTTGAGTTCAGCGCCCTGCGCATTTGCACAGCTTGCACGTATAGCTTGTCCGGCCCTGTTTGTGGTGAATTTACCATAAAATCTCAACGCAACACATTGACTAGTCTGGTTGAAATCGCTTATGAGCGTTATTTTGGGATTCCGGTCGATGATAGAGACAAAAATTGGCTCCCAAAAATATGCTGCAACAGTTGGATGTGTGAAATGTCAAACGAGTAGTGCACGTGTTTTTACTAGCTCCGGCAAATTTATCATTTTAATTAAATTTTTGGGACAATTTATTATATTACTTGAATTAATCTAGTTTAAACTGATCTCATCATCCAGATTTTTGTTAAAAAGTGGTCTTGAAAGTTTTAATATCATACACCATATAATCTGAGTGCATTTTTCCATAGTGACAACGAACGAGGACCTTGCTAAAATGATGAATAAATTACAATTGTCATTTGATAGCCAATTAATTGGCCTAAAACAAGATATGCGCGAGTTTAAGTCTCTTATTAATAATAACATTAATGCTTTAAATAACAAAGTAGATAATCTCTCAATAAACTTTAATAAAGATTTATCTACTCTTAAAAGTGAGGTTAAAAACGAAATGGTGGACATCACTACCAGATTAAATAAACTTGAAAATGAATCACGAAAAGGTGACCTCTTACTGACGGGTATACCCGAAACCTCCAACGAAGACTTAAAAAGCATCGTGCATAAAATCTGTGCTGTAACGTCATACAATCTGACTACATTTGATGTTTTTCGTATAAAAAACAGCAAATCAAATTCGCATAAAATCTCCGCACCTCTTGTTGTCAAACTACACAGTCAAAGTGAAAGATTAAAATTTTTTAAATGCTTCTTCAACGTGGCTCCAGTCACTCTTGAGAGAATTGGATTTACTTCCAATCGAGCAATTGGAGCTTTTGAATGCCTCTCTGGAAGTGCTATTGAAATTCGTAAAGCTGCTATGAAGGCGAAGGAAGAAAGAAAATTACATTCAGTCCAGTCTTTTAATGGAGTTGTTGCGGTTAAAGTCTGTTCAACAGATCAATTTATTAAATTATACAATTTGGATGATCTTCATCGTTTGATTTCTATTGCTGCTGCCGCTGCCGTTGCTAGTGTCTCTACATGTGCCCTTGATGCAAATAAGTCAGGAGTTCAATTAAAGCGAACGCAATTATTATAAAACTATATTACATATCTATATATATATAGGGTAGCCAGATATGTTTAGATGAAACTAGTACTGGAGTTTCAAAAACCCGGACTTTCACGGACAAATGAGGATTGAAAAAAGAGTACAAAACAAGGACAGAATAAACACATTTATATTGTAAGAGGAAACAAAAAATTGTATTAATATTTAAATAAAAATAAATATTTAGTTTAAAAATCACATTTTTAAGTTACAAAACATCTTTGAGGTATAAAAAAGGAACTTCATTTGTTTTTTTTTTTAATAAATCTCGACTGAAAAGGTAAAGTATCTTAAGTCAATTTTGATGATTTTTCAGGAGAGCAAAAAAACACTTCAAAGCTGTATCCCAAAAAATCTTTCAAATATAGGCTTTATTCAACAAAGCATTTATATGTAAAATTTTATGATCTTTTTTTTGAAATTATTTTCAAAAAGATATTTTTAATATTTTGGTCGTTATGAGGAAAAATATGACTTAAGATAGTTTAGCTTTTCTATAAATTGAATTTTATATTAATTTCCAAAATCTTAAGTTGAGATAAGATATTTTGCCTTGCGTTTTCGAAGGACGTTTTCAATTCTTATGTCCATTTAAGATGAGTTGCGTGTGCAAAAGTGGAAAAAAAGAGATTTAAGATGATATTTGGTGGTTTTTATTTAAGTCGTATATGAAAAAGTCGCATTTGTTCTATAGAGCTTTAATAATAAAAAAAAATTAATAACTAATAAAGACTTGAAATTCTTTAAAAAAAAGGCTATAAAATCACATTTGGTTCACAGAATAGAAACAGTTTAGTTTTATTCAGATAATTTATTTAAAAAATATTAAAATAAAATATAAAATAAGTTATTAAATTATTTTAAAAAAAAATCATTGATGATTGTAAAAAATGTTACATGAAAACATATTTTTAAAAGTCAAATTAATAATAACAAAAAACTATTGGACAAAATTTACCTAAGGGACCCAAGGGGAGATAGGAGAAATTGAAAATTGCTTTTACCTCCGAAACCCCGTAGTGTAAGATCTTATTTATCTCGAAAACGGCTGAATAACATGTTATTAACGGTACCTGTCATAGAACCTTTTTTTTTAAGTAAAACTTCTTTTCCGGCGTTGGGGGTAAACAAATGTCTATGCAGCTGTCAGTGACGTGTCAAAACAATACGCGATTTAGCAAATTTTATTCGAAGTTGAAATCATCGTAAGAATATCGTGCTTTTAGAAACGCCACAAAAGGTTTGTTTACTTAGTTTTTTGCACCAACTGTCAATGTTTTCGGTGTGTTCAAAAGCAATTTATTAAGAATTCCTTTAGTACGATACTAGTTGGAAAATGTTTTAAACTAAGAATGAGTTAGTAAACTACTTTAAAGTTAGCAAATTGTTAAGTACGTAGTATCATACAAAGAATTTAAAAAAAATAGGTAGTTTGACATTTTGCGCCAGTCTTCTTAGAACTATTGGCCAATACTACTACGTAATTACTTAAAATTGGTATCGCAAATTGTATTCTTGAAAAGCTTTGACGCAATTTCTAGCATAAAAATTCTTTTAATAATAAAACTAATTTTGAGCTTTGTGTGAATTAAATTCTTAGTTTTCTGGAAATCAGACGGCAATTTCATACATGTGAACACAAAAGGCAATCTAGAAACAAAATACGCTTAAAATTATCTTATGTCCTTGTTATTACGGAAATTGTTTTAGGTTTGCAAACTGTAAAATATCCTATGACTACTTAGGGAGCGAAAAATTTCAGTTTTAAATTTAAAAATTCATCTTATGTTCACATAAGATGATTTGCGTTTTCACACTTTTTTGGAATTTTTTTAAGGATTTTATCTTATGTCGACTTAAGGATGACTTTTGTTCCTGTTTGCACGCGCGAAAATATCTTAAGTCAACTTAATATGATTTACGATTTCACAATAATAAAAAAAATTTAAGCCAATATAATCTTAAGTCTATTTTAGGTTTTAAAATTAAGCAGAACACACAATCTTATGTGGACTTAAGATATTTTACCGCGTGTAGAGATGTGTCTTTTGAACATAAGATGAAGTTGTTTTTGTCTATAAAAAAGCACAGGAGTGAGATAGAAGGAAGCTGATAACACAGAACTGTAGCCTTTTAGAATGGCACTAAGGATCAACAAAAAAACGCGAAATATCTTAAGTCGACTTAAGATACTTTACCTTTTCAGTCGAGAAATAGCCGTTACAGTGCTTGTTGTATTTTTCATTACATCTAATACTGTTAAGTATATCACTGTTGCTTTTTTGTTAAATTAATTCATTTGTTAAAATAATTCCTTTGACGGAATCAGGTAACAGTTTGTTTCTATCTTTTGTCCACGTGAATTTAATAACGTTTTCTTTACAGCCGGAATCATCAAGCTTCTTCAAAATAGATTTAATTTTAAGTGGAACAAAATCGTTATCGATTCGCTCGTAAATATTATTGACAATATTTTGTAAAATTTCAACGGTTTCAATAATAGAAATGTCTTGTTTTTCAAGTTTTTGAATATTGACGTTGAATGTTGACATGAAAGAATGAACCAAAAATAAATACGCCTCGCTTAAATCGTCTTTAAAAAATGTTTGCAATATTTTAGGCGGATTCTCGTTCATAAGTAAAAGACGTTCAACAGCAAGATAGAGAGAAAGCCATCTGATTTTTGAATGGTATAAGAAAGGCTTATATTCATTTTCAAGAAATTCAGAAAAATCTCGAAGTCTTTCCGTTCTGACTGTGTAGATAGAGAAATAGTTGTATATTTTTACAATAATTATGATATCGACGTCAACTGGTAAAGTATCATATCCATGGTAATGTGGTGGACATCCTACACCTATCATGTTTTGGTTGACTAAAGATTTTAACTTCGAATAGACATTGTTCGAACCTTTCCTTTGACTTCCACCAAAATTGGTATTGCAGTAATTGTCAGCGCAAAATCCACTTACTTTTGATAATAAGTTATTTTGTGTCAGAGCTTTAACAATAAGTTGGGCAGTTGTTCTATAATTTCTTTTCTCATATATTGGATCTGTTCGTTCACTTAATTTTAATGGGCCTCGGTTCATTTTTGAATAACCATTTAATTATAAGTAGCATAAAAGTAAATAGATACACAATGGGTAAAAGGAGTACAATCCCGGACAATTATCAAAAACTATCCCGGACGTCCCCCACACAGTGAAAAAAGAGTACATGTCCGGGAAAATACGGACGGATGGCAACCCTATATATATATATATATTTTTTTTTTTTTTTTTGTATTATTCAACTTATATTAATTTTTTTTTTTCTAATATTAAAATATCTTGGATTTCAGTGAAAAGGCTGTTTTGTGTCTGGTAGTCTTGTTTTTGGTTCTAATCGAATTTCTTTTAAAATGAATACTGTCAGTGGTCAAACTTCCGCTGACTTGAGTACGGCAATGTTGAGTGTTTTTTCAAGGCGTTCTGACGGTTTAAAAATTTGTCATGTGAATGTGCAGAGCGTTCTATCAAAAATCGATCAATTGAGATTTATGTTTCAATCAATCACAACAGATATTATTTGCTTAACAGAAACTTGGTTAACAAGCAAATCTAAAAATCAAGTTGAGGACTGGGAAATTAATATCAAAGGGTATCGCATATTTCGCTGTGACAGTGAGGTTCGTTGTTCGGGTGTCTTGGTTTATGTGCGCGAGGGAATTCAAGCCGTCTGTTTAGATTTTATAAAACATAGTGATATTCAAAGTTTGCTTCTTGAAATTTCTTTGGCACATGAAAAGGTTTTAATCAACTGTACATACAGGCATCCTGGCCGCTTTCCTTTTGAAGTATTTGAATCGTTTCTATCTAAATATAGTGCATGCTACGAAAATATAATCTTATGTGGTGATCTTAATGTTGATGTTAGTGTGAATTCCTCAATGTCTTCACACTTGGAAAATGTTTTTGATTCTTATGGCTTAAATATAGTGAGCTATTTTCCAACTCGATTTACAAGCACAAGCGCAACCGCCCTTGATTTGTTTGTTGTCTCAAATAAGAATAAGGTGATATTTTTCAACCAAATCCATGGTGTAGCAGATCATGACCTAACCTACCTAATTTATGATTCTGAGGTATCTAATTGTAATCAGTCAAAATTAATTTTGTATCGGGATTTTAAAAACATAAATATGGATGAACTTAGTCGTGAAATCACGCATATTGATTGGAATTCATTTAGATTTTCCACCTCCATTGATTTTAAAGTTGATTTTTTAACTAACTTATTAAAGTATTTTTAAGATAAGTATGTTCCGATAAAGAGGAAAATTTCTAATTTTAATTGCCCTTGGCTTACGGCAGAAATAAGAAACTTAATATGTGAAAGAAATTTTTTATATAGCATTTTTAAGAATTCGAGGTCAACTCTAGATTGGGATCGTTACGCAGCTTGCAGAAATAGAGTAGTTAAGTGCATAAGAGACTCAAAAAAATCATTTTATTTTAACAAACTGGATGCGTCGAGAAACTCTACAAAAATATTATGGAACAATTTGAAAAACTTAGGTGCTATTCGAAAGCAACATTCTGAAGGTGGTGAAAACTTAGTTTTTGCCAACAATCTGAATAATTTTTTCGCTTCGTCCCCAACAGGAAGTAGTCAACATTTAAACCATGACTTTGTTCCGCCTTTTGATTTTGGTTCCTTTTCGTTTAAATGCGTTTCTTTTGATGAATGCTTTAACTCTCTTATTTCTATTAGTTCTAATGCTATTGCTCTTGATGATGTTTCACCAAAATTTATTCGTTTGCTGCTGCCGTCGTTTCTTCCCAGAATTACTAATATTTATAATGAATGCTTGACTAAGTCAATATTTCCAAGCTCTTGGAAGGTTGCGAAAGTTGTTCCTTTGCGAAAAAAAGGTGGCAGTAATGAACTATCAAATTTTCGACCCATCAGCATCTTGCCGTTCCTTTCGAAGGGCTTGGAAAAAATTATTTTCGATCAGGTTTCTGGTTATATCGAGTCCAATAACCTTTTGTCTCCATTACAATCAGGTTTTCGAAAGAAGCACAGTTGCGTCGCTGTCGCCTTAAAAGTTCAAGATGATATTCGGTTAGCGTTAAATGCTGACAAAGTATCCATATTAACCTTACTTGATTTTTCCAATGCATTTGGCTCAGTTAACCATTCAATCTTAATTCATAAATTAAAGACTCAATTTGATTTTTCCTCCAGTGCCTTAAAATTAATTTTTAGTTTCTTATCTCTCCGAAAACAGGCAGTCTGTGTTGGTCCTATCATTTCAGACCTATTGGAACTTAAAGTGGGCATCCCCCAAGGGTCATTGTTGGGACCCCTTCTTTTCAGTATTTTTATAAATGATGTCGTAAATGTAATTATGCATTGTCAATACCACCTTTATGCTGATGATTTGCAAATTTATTATTCGTTTCCCCTTGGGCTCTTGGAAAATGCAGCTCTTAACATTAACGAAGATTTACGATACATTCATGAGTGGGCTGTAAGAAATTGCCTTGTTTTGAATCCGATTAAATCACAAAGCATAGCCATATACAGGAATTGTTTAGACACTACGTATTTCCCTAGTATAATTTTAAATAATCATACAATACCATTCAACCCAACTGTAAAAAATTTAGGGTTCGTCTTTAACAAAACACTTTCGTGGGGGGATCATGTAAAGAAGGTTATCTGTGGCATTTATGGCGGACTCAGACGTTTGTGGAGAATTTCACATTATGTGCCTAAAGAAACACGTCTCATGTTGGTTAAGACTTTGTTAGCTCCGATTATAACGTACGGTTCTCCTTTATATAGCTGCATGGATTCAATAAGCAAACAAAAATTAAACGTAGCCTTCAATTCTTGTATACGGTTCGTACATTCATTGAGAAAATTTGATCATGTTTCTCATTTGTCACATTGCGTATTTGGCGTATCTCTTATGTCACATTTTTCAATTGAAATTTGTAAATTCATTTTCAAATTGATTCGATTCAGAACACCTGTTTATTTATATGATAAACTCCAATTTTCTCTATCACCCCGAACATTTAATTTGAATATCCCTAGAAGCTCAACATTGCTTGCTCGAAGGTCTTTTTTTGTGATCGGTGCTAAGATATGGAACAGTTTACCGGCTCAATTTAAAAACATAAATAACTTGAATTTGTTTATCAGTTCTATTAAGGATCATCTCCAGAAACCAGACGTTGCCTTACTCTTTCACTCTATATTTGTTCATTAATTTTTTTGTTTCTTTTTTTAATAACTTCACCTTGGTGAAAATTTGTCCTTCTCTTATTGTACATATGTACATAATATGTAACTTTATGATAAATCTGTTATCTAACATTTTTTTTATTTTAGCTTTTCTTAAGATAAATTTGTAAGCATAAATTTTTAAATTTAATCTACTTGTAAATACTTGTAAATTGTAATTTTTAAATGTAAATAATTTTTCAAGCCATAAATGAGATTGACTCTCAAGGCTTAACAATATATAAATAAATGAAATGAAATGAAATTGTTCAAGGACGTTAGGAGGTTGGCTCAAAGGAAGTCATAATATATATAAACTATAAAAATAAACTAAACTAAACCATGCCATTCTCAACACCCATGATTTGGATGGAACCTCAAAACCATCAAAACGATTGTTATTTTTGTATGACTTCGACATAATATAAACATAAAATTACATATCCGAACATTCCATCTGCAAAAAAATTAAAACCTCGAAGCAGTAATACTGCACTTCCAGTGCGTATTAACAACGACAGAACGACTGATGATGAAAATACCTATCAGCAAGTTTGTCAATCGAGTACCTTCTCTGTTTCTTCAATTTTATCCACAGACTTATCAAAACCTCATCTTCTTACTCAATCTGATTTAAATGATCTCGTTCGGGATTTGGGACTCTCGAAAGCGAAGGCTCAACTTCTCGGGTCAAGATTAAAACAATGGAATTTGTTAAATGAAAATACGAGGGTCTCGTATTTTCGTAATCGACAAGAAGACTTTATAAGTTACTTCACCAAAGAAGATGATTTGGTATTTTGTAATGATGCTACAGGACTTCTACAAAAACTGGGGTTCCCTGAAGGCTCACAGGGATGGCGACTTTTTATTGATTCATCCAAAATCAGTTTAAAAGTTGTGTTACTTCACAATGGCATTCAATATCCTTCTGTCCCTCTCGCATATGCAACAAATATGAAAGAAAATTATTGCAATATGAAGCTGTTGATGAAAAAATTAAATACTTACAGTACAATTGGAACATTTGCGCTGATCTAAAAGTTGTAGCAATTTTAACTGGACTGCAAGGAGCATATACCAAATTTTGTTGTTTCTTATGTGAGTGGGATAGTCGCGCAAGAAGTAAAAATTATGTAATCAAAAACTGGCCACGAAGAGCAACTTTGACGCCTGGAGTTAAAAATGTAAATGAAGAACCTTACGTTCAACGTGAGAAAATTTTTCTACCACCACTCCATATAAAGCAGGGTCTAATGAAAAATTGTGTCAAAGCCATGAATAAGGATGGAGAAAACTTTCAATACCTCAAAACAAAATTTCCTCGCGATCAGCGACGCTAAATTGAAAGAGGGTATCTTTGTAGGTCCCCAAATACGAGAGCTCATGAAAGACTCAAATTTTGAAATTAAGCTAACTGAAGCTGAAAAAAGGGCATGGTTCGCTTTCGTAGCAGTCTGTCATAATTTTCTTGGAAACAAGAAAAGTGAAAACTACAAGGAAATCACCCAAGATTCGTAGCGAAACTTCATTGAAAATAATAAAAAGAAAAAAAAAAAAAACTACTAAGTAAAATAATATAAACAATATGAAATTACATTGTTTTATAATTTTTAATGAAAATGGCAATGAATTGATCACACACTGAGGAAACCAAAGGATGATATTGCAACCCAGTCCTTTGAATGCTATCCTCAGTGTGCACGGGTTGGAACACCATGGAAATCAACAGTATAAGCAGAAGAGGATAGCCAAACCAGAAAGAATGGAGATGATTTGTTGGCACCCTATGTCCCCAGCGACATATTTTGTGTGTGAACTTTGACAGAAAAACAAAAAAACATCCACTGTAAAAAGATTTATTTTATTTACGAGTATTTTCAGGAAAAAAAACTACGTTGTAGGAATGTATAATAAATATTTCGCAGGAATGAGAATATCAGAAAGATTGATTAGTTGTCATTGATCTCTTAACACAGACCTCTTGATATCTTCTAGGTTTACAACTCTGACATTATCAATTCCCATTGCACTGCGAACTCTTCTCAAATCGTTTTCAGGCACTCCTTTCCTTCTTAGCATTCCTTCAATTCCAGCAATGAAAAATCTGAGACCTTCAAGTTTGTAAATATTGCCCAACAAAGCCTTGCTCTGGAACTGATGTCGTAATTTTAATTCGGCTTCATTTATTAAATTTGCCATTTGTTGTTTTTTCATACATATACAGTTCATTGCAAATGGAGATGATGATTCTTGAATCCACTTTATTGGATTTTCAGTTATATTATCGTCCACGAAGATTTCCTCCATGGCACAAAATTTAGCTCTTGTCAATTCCATTTCACGTTTGATAACTGGCTCGACGATGTCTGATGTTATTGCACGGAAATTGTTGCCAAATGCAAGCATGTCAATCGGTTCTCCGGTCGGTGAGCAGCGATACTTTTTGAAGATCATATTGTGTCTAATGGTTTTTTTTCGAGATTCCATTTTTCGAATAAAAAATTTACTTGAAGTTAAATTGATTTTTAATAATTTTTTCAATGAAAAATTTAAACTGCCAGACAAGTTGTCAGATGTATGGTAATTTTAACACTGAATTGAAAACATCAACTTGAGGATCTTTTATATTCAAAAAATGTATCTCATATGGGATTGTATTCATTAAGGGTTAGGTAATTAGGATCAGATTAATATTACATCACAATAAAATACGGGGATTTCCCAGCTTAGGAAAACATATTTATATAAAATTTCGGCTCCGCAGGTACTTAAATTGTTTTGAGAATAACAATGAAGATAAAAGGGGATTATAAAACTTAATCATTTATGTGTTTGTATCTCTAATTAGTACCTGCGAAAATTATTTGGTTTGTGCCTAAGCAGCGTTAGTTGGATCAGTCAGTTTCGTGAAATAATTAATATTATATTTTATTTCTTACATTATTTTCTTTGTTTTTTGCTTGTGGCGATTTATTGCAACTTGAAGAAACAAAAGGATCCGAAAATCTTAGAAATACTTTAAATTCATTTAGAATCAAATAAACATTAACTTCATTCCCAGAGCTTACACAAGAGTTATATTTTCGAATGATAATAAATTGCAAACATGCAACCAATTTAAACAAAAAAAACTCTAAGAACAGCAAAGTTTGCTGGTAGGTGACTGGGCGGGTGAAACATGATGTTCAAATTTCGAAAACCCTAACTTACTTTCGTGCGCCACGCTGCAACGTAATTTTCTCATATATCTTTCTCGGGGATTATTACATGGAGCACGATATCCGTTGATGCAGTTATAATCTTGTGTGTATGAAGCTTTACCGTAGCTGCTTAAGGACTGTATAGCTTTGGTACATATAATTTTAAGGGATTAACCATGTGTTACAAGCTAGATTGAGTGCAATTTATTGAAAGTACCTTCAAACACAAACGAATAGGTTGCTCGAAGTTTCCATAAAATAAGTCCTGGTTTTTTGGTTATTTGGTTGGGAAAATATTTTTTTAAGTTAACCCATTGCTTAAAAAACTGTTCGAATCTCGTTTGGTAAGTTTTATATTTGGCAATAAAAGAAGTTTTCTTGTGAAATATATAGGTACCATATTAACTATGCACGACTGGATCCCACGAACTTACTTTTATACTTAATAGACTTAGAATTTTAAAATCAATGTTACTAGAGACAAAAATATTCATAAAATTAAAATTCGTTTTCTTAAATGGCCAAAACAACTTCTTTTTACTTGCGACTTATACGTACTATAAGGCAAGTTATGCATACGGAAAAAATCGAACTCGAGATTTTGATCAAAGTTGACATAACGATGATAGCGAAGACTAAAAAAGTGGGTCTCGCAATTCTGTCTGTTTGACTACAGCCTTAACGGCTCGACCGATTTTCTTTAAACTTGGTAGATATGGGTTTTAATTTTTCCCCCCACATGTTTTTTTCCTTTTTTTTTAAGACCAAAAATAACGGTACCTGCCATACGAATTTTTTTTCGAAATTTTGTAAGTCTTTCTTTTTTCTCAAAAATTGTTCGACAGATTTAAAAAATAAAAAGAGGCTGGGTGCGACCCACACTGATAACTTCCCATTTGTTTAGAAAAAAAACTATTAATTCAATATTTGTCAACATTTTACCAATTGTACAAAATTATACTATGTATAAAATAAACTAAATTAGAAGTCAATATCACTACTACTAGTTCTCGAGAAATTTGAGTCGAAAAACAATTTTTACCAATTTTCAATATATATATATATAAATTTTATATAGTTTCTTATTTTTTGTAAAAAAAACTGTAAACTGATTTTTTTTTGAAATTTGCACCAGTTGTCAAACACATTATTTTTCGTAAAATAAAATTATTTTGAGTTTCAAATTGTTTTCCGTTCTTAGAATATCTGGGTTGTGAAATTTTTTTTTCAGTTTTTTTTTATTTAAAAAAATAACGGTATGTTCATTTTTTTTCCAAATTCATACCAAATTTGTATGACCTTATAATGAGTATATTAAATTTTATTTGAAATCAATAGCATTATTTTTTCGTGAGATATTTGAAACTAACCAAAATTTTTACTTTTTTTTTAAACCGTTATAGTGAAAAAACTACTCACTGAATTTTAATAAATGCCCTTTCAACCTCTTTCGAAGTTATTATCTATTAAACAAAATTTATTTGAAGTCGATATCTTTACTCGTTATTGAGATATCGACGACGAAAAATAGTACTAGAACGTACGGACGTACGAACGTACGCACGTACGAACGTACGAACGTATCTATCGGTTTTGACAATTTTTATCATGCTAAAGCTCCCCATCAATTTAAACAGATTTTGATTTTCAAGAAAAGTTTCAAATTTTTTTTCAAAACTTAATATTTAGATTTTAATATGCTGGATTTTTTTTAAACTTGATATAAAAGTTTCTCAATATAATCTACAACAGTGTTTTTCAAACTGTGGGTCGCGACCCCCTGGGGAGTCGCCAAGAGATTCTTGGGGGGTCGCGGTCGCAAGCTGGTAAGACTAACAAATGTCCTGTGCTAAAAAAAATTAAATAAAACAAAAAAATTTTTAGTGCGACATATTTGCCTGTTTATTTTTTAATAAACGTTGAAATCTAGGATTAGTTTTTGACACTTTTAAGATTAAATCATTTTCCAAATTTAGTCTGTTTCTTTTTTTTAGTTTTAATGTCAGAATTTGAAGAGAATGTGACTTCACACAGGTATGAAGTGGCGAATGGCAGTAACAACTTCAAGGCCTCTCTCAGCTGAGCATACTCTCCTCTTCTCTTCTCTTTATCCAGAAATTGTTAATCGTTTTCAAATTGAATTCCATTCTCAGTATGCCATCTGCACTCTGCAGCTAAATTTATAAGATTTTCTTTCATCTTTACCGATGGTAGATTGGCGAGTTTGACTGACATATTCAAAAAAGGATTTAATACCCATCTTTGTCCATCTCCACTTTCAGAATTCAGTTCCGGAAAGTAACTTAATAGTTTCTTCTCTAAATTATGGTACAGAGCATGAGATGAATATGAGAGCTCAATGATATCGATTCGTCTGATGAAATTTCTTCGAGAATCTTTTGAAAGCAGAGAAAATAATCAAAACTTTTTGTTTGTAAGGACTCTGACCACAAACGAAGCTTTGCGAGGAATCCTCTGATTTTATCTTTTGCAGTTATAATGCTTCTCTCCCTTGGAGGCTCTTATTCAATATGTTTAAGTGGTTGAAAAGATCAGCAAGAAATGATAATTTTAAGAGCCAGATGGGATCAGAAAAATGAGCCGAATTTCCAGATTTTGAATCTTGTAAGAACATCAATAATTCTGCATTCAATTCCAGAACTCGTGTCAATACCTTTTTTTTTTGACAGCCATCTGACCTCTGTGTGAAAAAGGAGATTAGAAAACATTTTGTCCAATCAATCTCGTAGTTGCGAGAGCTTTCTAAAAATATATCGTACAAACACTGGCCAGTAGTATTAGCAGGAAGAACTTTGCAATCTTCTTCAATGTTTTCCTCTGCTTCAAAACGAACAAATAAAACAAACTGTGCACAGTCTGAAACATCAGTAGATTCATCCAGTTGCAAGGCAAAATGTGGACTCTTCTTTAATTTTTCAATTGATTGTTCATGAATGTCAACGGCCATGTCACTTATTTTCCGCTCAATTGTATTGACAGAAAGTGGTATATTTTTAAGTTTATCTGCCTCCAGTTTGCCAAAAATAATTTCAACCATATCAAGGGCCGCAAGCAAAATAAGATTCTCAGCAATTGTATGAGGTTTCCCTACTTTGGCGACTCGGTATGCTACTTGATAGCTAGCTAACAACGCTTTCTCATTGGCACTCGATAACTAAAGCTAATTTAAAAACAAAAACAATCTTTCAAACAAAACAGTAAATCAAAATTACAGTACATATGTATGTAGCAAAATAAATCAAATATGAAAAAAAGCGTATGAATTTTTCTCGAATTAAAACCGGTCAGTACATGTACTTGTACATACCCTTTTACGTATGTACATGTACATTGTACATATGTACATAATGTATGCATTTAGATTTAGATCGTGATTACGTTCAAACAAAAATAAATATTATTTTTGATCCAAAAATAATAAAGGGCATTCAAATAAGACTTATTTCTCTTACCTGAACCATAGTACTTTGTTGCTGGTTAAGGGATTTCAATTTTCGTTCGAACAATTCTAACGGCTTATATGCTTCTTTGAAATGTTTAGTTAAGAGATGTCGCATAGGGTTTCATACTTTCGGCAGATAAAACTTCACAACAAAGAGCACATTGAGACTTATTATGTAAAACTGTGAAGCCATATTTAAGATATTTTACGTCATAAAGTCTATTTTTTTTTTGTTGCTTCCTCCGCTTCCACTTGCACCGGATGTGCAAGGCTGCAACGGTCTTTTGAGAAACTTGTCCATAATCACTCGTAAACAACACAACACAACACTTAATTTTTAAATAAGTACTTACTCTCAGTTTAAAAAAATTAAATGACAAAAAATTAAAATTACTGCAAGGCCTGTTACAATTTTGTTTTGGCAATTCGGGAGAAAATTTCATTGCGAATAAGTAAAATCTTGTGTAATTAGTCCGGGCTTGGAAGGGGTTCATTGTATGTAGCTTTTTAAATAACTGACACATTATAATGGGGGGTCGCCAAAATTTTGTTACTACCAAAGGGGTCGCGTACTCAAAAAGTTTGAAAAACACTGATCTACAAGACATGAAAAAATAAAATGCACGACTGGGTCGCTCTTATGTAACAGACTAGGAATTTTAAAATCGAATGTTATTAGAGAAAACTGTTCATAAGGATCAAATTATTTTTTAAATTCTTTAAGTAGTAAGAGACAAAAACAAAATGCTATCCAAATATGAATTTATGCAAGAACAAAAATTATAAGTCGTAGTCGTTTCTTAAAAAAAGCTTTTATGTACAAACTTTTTAAAAGCTTTTGAAGAAAAAATTTTGGTACGCCAATTTAAAGTTTTAATGATTTGTTACGGTAAAATTTTCCGTAACAAAAATCATTCTTTCGGTTCCCTATCCTTATTCCTTTCTTTTAATAACCTTCTTAAAACAGGTGTTTCTTTCAACTTACTGAGAGAGAGAAGGGCAGCCATGGTCCATCAGCCATTGGTTCACTCGCTCAGTAACTTGAAGAAACAAAATACCAGCGTGTTCAATTTTGAAACTTAATGGACGACAGACGGGTGGTCTGTTCAAATCGCTATTGCTGGTGACAGCTGGTCACAGAAACAGACGGGCGGTCTGTGTTAAATATGCACAAAAAGTAACATTGGCGAAGTTTTGTTCCCAATTGTTGAAGTTACTCCTGGTGAGAATGGCTGCATGCCCAACCTAAAACATAAATTTTTATTTCTATATATGTAAAAGATGGAACGCTAACGGCTAGTCCCTATACATTCCCCAAATCTGCGCAAAAACCCAACGAATCAAGTAAATTCGCGAGGTAGAAAATTACCACCAACTTCCTCTAAATGTAGTTTATAAATTATAGCAACTTTCTTTGCACAGGTTTTCCAGTTTTTCTTTACGAGTTTTATGTTAGAAAGATTGAGTTCCTTTTTTTTTGGTTTTCAAGAAATTTTGGTTAAAAACTTGTATGGGGATGTTAGGTGGCTGAATGCACCCATTGAATTGCCCGCCACTGGAAAGTCAATCCGGAGGTCGGCGAATTCAATGCGGATGACTGTGCATAAAGCTGGGTGTGAAGTGCGAGTACGAGAAGGCTGATGGGTTCCAACTGCGTTGGCGCACTCTCGCCAATGTGCTGAGTGTTGCTGATAAATGACGCGATCGAAGCCCACGTCACTGATTGGCGGAAAGCACTGGGTTTTAAAAAGAGAAGAGGTCTTCCAGGCAAGGTGAAAGCCTGGAAGGACACTTCTTTACGGAGATTAAAACAAGATAGACGTGCAAGAGAAATAATTATTAACAAACTAAATTTTTTTGAAAACAGAAGGAAAGGAAATTTTATTTAAAAAGAGGAAAATTGAAGAATTAGTTCGAGAAACAGAGGAAGACTTGGTAAAATAGTTGCAGAGAGAGTTGGAATTAACTCGAGATCTAGCGAGGAATTTGGTGGTATAATAAAGATAAGTATAGTGGTGTTAAAATCAAAATTGCATATTGAACTTTTCATTATTGAGTCGATAATTTCGTTTAAAAATTGTTTTTTTTTTTATAATCGTTTGGTTTTTGCTATCGAACAATTCCGATCTTGCGGAACGCGCGACCCGTTTCTTAACACCGTTTTTGTGCTTTCGGGACCGAGTGTTAACGGTCCATCTTGAATATTTAATTTTTAACCGTGTTCTAATTGTTTAAAAGATCTTGGGTTTTAGCCCTACTTAATTGCAAGGTTTCCCAAGCAATTGAATAAAACTTTGAAATTCCCATTCGGAATAATAAATTTAAATTTTTTATTTAAAATATCTTTCACCGTCGGTTTCGCTCCAAAGGTTTGTGATTTCCTTATCTTCAAAAAAAAAATCACTGGCGCCCTTTTTCATTTTCAGCTACGCCTCTGCGTTGATTGAAAATAAATCATTTCACCCTTTTTTTATTGTATTAATAAAAAAAAATTCATCATCAAAATAATTCGCGAACCCACCCCCTTGCTGAGCATAGCCGTGGTGGTAGCATACATTGTTGCTATCAGTTGCAATTTTTTTTTTTCGCTGAACTCGTCTGGTTGTAGTTTGACAGTTCGTCATCGCTCTCTTTGGTTAATTTAATTACATAGTTGTTCGGTTTCGATCGCGTCGGCGTGTCGTGATTCTTTCTCGTCATTTCGTTTGATTTTATTTTAATAATTAAAAGTTAAAAGTTCGCGAATTAAAATTGTAACATCTTGTTCGAATAAAAATAAAATTTACAAAAAAAATATTGAGCCGTTCCTGAGATATCGAATTTTCAAAAAAAATAAAAAATAGATTTTTTTTTTTCAAAAATTCAAAAAATATTAATTTTAAAGTTTTGAAATGCAATGTGTTTTAGACTCTTTAGAAGCTTCTCTTTGAAAAATTTCATTAGGATCCGTTATGTGGATAATGAGAAATTCAAAATTCGAAAAAATGGTTCTATGGTAGGTACAAGCTGTAATGTCTTAATTTCAAAATTTTTTTTATTAAATTAAAGATCGTAAAAATTTATTGAAAGAAAAAAATTTTCTCAAAATTCTCGGAACCGTTTTCGAGAAAAATACGATTTTTGAAAAGCATTTTTTTTAATTTTTTAGCATTTGTATGGTAGGTACCTTTATTTTTAGGTAAAATAAAATTTTTTTTATCACATCTTGTAGATTATATTGAAAAACTTTTATTTAGCAAGTTTGAAAACAATCTAGCATGGGGTTTTCGAAATATTGAGTTTTGAAAAACAAATTTTTAAGTTTTTTTTAAAAATCCAAAAAAATTTTTTTTGAAAATTTGAGTACACAATTCTATTCAGGTTTTTGGGGAGCCTTAGCAAAAAAAAAAAGATCAAAATCGGCTGTACCGTTTTTGAAAAAATCAAAAACAAAAAAAATGGTTCCATGGGGGGTACCCTCAATAACCATTTTTCAGAAATTTTTTTTCAACAAATACCTAGCTTTAATTAAATGAAATTTTTTTGTGTTTTTATTTTTAAAATCTGTTAAACAGTTTTTCAGAAAAAAAAATGTTTATAAAATTTCGAAAAAAATTCGTATGGGGGGTACCGTTATTTTTGGTCTTAAAAAATCAAATCAAAAAACATCCGGGGGGAAAAAATTAAAACCCATATCTACCAAGTTTGAAGAAAATCGGCCGAGCCGTTTAGCTGCAATCTAACGGACAGACAGACAGACAGACAGACAGACAGACAGAATTGCGAGACCCACTTTTTTAGTCTTCGCTATCATCGTAATGTCAACTTTGATCAAAATCTCGAGTTCGATTTTTTTTACGAATGCATAACTTGCCTTATAGTACCTATAAGTCGCAAGTAAAAATGTATATTACCTAAAAATAAAGGTACCCACCATACAAATTTTAAAAAATGATTTTTAAAAATCGTATTTTTCCCGAAAACGGCGGCACGGCGGCGCCTAGAGTTTTGATAAAATGTTTGTTCTTTCAATTAATTTTTAAAATCTTTAATTTACACAATTAAAAAAAAAATTGAAATTAAGATGTTACAGCTTGTATACCTACCATAGAACCATTTTGTCTCATTTTGAATTTCTCACTATCGACATAACGGATTTTAATGAAATTTTTTCTAGAGATGCTTCTAAAAAGCTTAAAAAACATTGCATTTTGAAAACTTCAAAAAAAAAAATATTTTTTGAATTTTTGGAAAAAAAAGTCTTTTGTTTTTTTTGGAAAATTTGATATCTCAAAAACGGCTCAATATTTTTTTTTTAATTTAAATTTCATTCGTAAAATAATAAAAACTTAAAGTTGGCGTGCCAAATTCTTTTTTAATTTTGTATATAAAAGCTTATTTAAAAAAAAATTACTACAAAGACTTATATTTTTTGTTGTAGCATAATTTGCATAGCATTCTGTTTTTATGTCTTACTACAAAAAAAATTTTTTTAAAATAATTTTCTCCATATCAACAGTTTTCTCTAATAACATTCGTTTTTAAAATTCCTAGTCAATTACATAGGAGCGAGTTCGTGCGACCCAGTCGTGCATTTCATTTGTTTTTAGATTAAGAATTTTTATATTTCAATTTGTTTTATATACAATTTGACTTAAAACTAACTTATTACTAAATTAAATCATGTTGGCTCAACAAAAGCGGCCCAACATTCTTCATTTGGCTTTACATAATGCTATTTGCTTACAATATCATATTAATGTTTTCTTAATCTAATTCGTGATTTTTTAATATTAACTGTATAATAATTTTTGATGAGTGGGCGTTTTATCCCCTGTAGTACTGATTGTTATTCTTCTCGTAAAAGGGTGCGTTGTAGTTATGGATGATTACTTCCAATTGATCGTCAGCGATGGCTCGGTGGTATAGTTACCTGTGATAGGCTCTAGTTCGTGCTGGAGGAGTTGTTGCACTTTTGTGTTGGGATGATCTTCTAGGTTCCCGATGATTTTCCCGGAAAGCTGCAGCAAATACTTGTCCAGTGCTATTAACTTTGCTTCTTCGTACAGCTTCCTTGTTGGTATATATTTTTTCGTCAGTGGGTTAAGGTATAGTCCAGTGCAAATTCGGAGCATCTTTTTTTCAAAATGCTTCATCTTTTTCATTGCTGTAGGTGAAATAGTAAACCAGATGGGAAAGGCGTAGATCAGAACGGGTTGGATAAGTTGTTTGTACACAAGCAGCTTGGTCTTCTTACTTAGTCCATTTCGTCTCCTGAGAAGCGGATGGACCAAGTGCAGAGAATAGTTGGCTCTCTTCAACATCAAGTCTGCATGCCTTTTGAATTTGAATTTGTTGGAAAAGTTGATTCCCAAGTACTTCGTTGATGATTTGACTGCCACGTCAGTGTTGTCTGGAAACTTTATTTTGATTGCACCACAGCGTGTTGTAATCGTTCGTCTTCGAATGACAGTCACTGGTGTTCGGAAGCAGATGAGTTCAGTCTTTTCGCTGTTTATCCTCAGTCCTCATTTGACATAGTATTCCCATAGGTTTTAAATGTGCTCTTTCACTCTCTTGGCAGCAATTTCTGGTGAAAAAGCGGTGGCATATGTAATTGAGTCGTCTGCATAAAGCTTCGTCTTTGTACCTGATATGTTGGCTGGTTGATCAGCAGTGTAAATGTTGAAGAGCAGCGGTCCAAGTTTTGATCCTTGAGGAACTCCAGCGTTAATTCCTTTGGTTGATGACACATGTTTTTCTACCTGTACATAAAAAAGTCAGTGGGTTAGGAAATTTTTGATTATTCTTACCAAGTAATTAGGAAGTCCAAGTTCCGAGAGTTTGAATAGTAATCCTTTTATCCAAACGCTGTCAAAAGCTTTTTCAATGTCCAGCAAACACGCTACAGTGGTTTCCTTTTTGTTGAGTCCAATTGTAACATCAGTATGGAGTCCCTGTAATGGATGTAGGGTAGAGAGTTTATTTCGAAAGCCATACTGAAACTCCGGTATGACATCCCTTTCTCTGCAGAAAACGTTGAGTTTCTTCAATATGAACACCTCCAGTTGCAGTTTTCCAGGCTGCAGGGAAATATCTGTTGTTCAGGCAGTTATTGAAGATTATAGTCAACAGGAGAACAGCAAGATTTGGTAACTTTTTAAGTACATAATTAGAAACCTTGTCGCTTCCTGCTGATTTTTCGGAATTTCCAGTGAAGATAATATCACTTAATTCTTCAGGAGAAGTGAAAACATCTGTCCTTTCTCAGCAGAGGTTGTTGAAACTTCTTGTCCGTGAAGGATGGTTTCTGGAATTGAAATCGCTCTTTCAACAATCAGATTGATATTTTCAAACGTGTCCGGTCCAGGTTTGATATCTCGAGTCTCTTCCTGAAGTCCTTTTCCTAAAGATGTTTTACTGCCTGGTTGAACATTGTGTTAGTCCACTGAAGTTCTGAATGCAGCCGACGGTATTCGACACTTTCCCTGTTAAAAGCCCTGTGGTATATTCTTTGGAATCTTTGCCGGTGAGCATACATATATCAATTGTATATACTGTGGCAAGTTTGCGTATTTATATCTGCTGTTGCGGGGAGTTTTCCGCCTGTCCAAAGCATTGTTGACCACTGTTTCAAATTGAGCAATGGTGTTATCGATCTCATTATTGTTGAGATTGTTGACGCTGGAGACTTCTGGGAGGCGTTCTTCCACTTCTGAACGGAATCTTATCCAGTTTTTCCAATCAGATTTGGAATTTAGGAATTCAATCTGACTCTCATCTCAACTGCCAGATGATCAAAAAAAAAAAACAACTTCTTTAGTAGTTGGAGCTTCGATCAGAATATTATCGTAAGAAAATATTACAAAAGCAAAATTATAAATTTTAAAATATAAAATTTTTGAAATATTTTTAAGAAAGAAGTAAACAAAATTTCATTAAAATCCGTTATTCCACAAAATTGCTCTTTGAAACGGACTTAATCAAATGAAGTAAAGTCCAACAACTGAGATGGCTATGGTCCATGTAGAGCTAATGGATCGAAATATTCCGACCTGGAAAGTTATTGAATTTGATCCCAGGGTAGCTATGCTCTCTCTAGGCTAAGAGATAGGAAAACTTTCGAGAACGTTTGTATTTTGCTGGCTTATCTTCACGACAAATCTGATTCTGTCTGTTACGAAGGCGAAACGAACACATATTTTACTGAGAAATATATTATTCTATTTCTCTATATGTCCCTTTCTCTCATCATAAGACTTCGACTACCTTTCCCCTTGGTATAATCGAAGACTCCGTTCTCTGAAAAACAAAAGAAATAAATTATGGTCAACCTTTCTTCGAACTCGATCTCCTACTATTCTAACTATTATGGTATGTATCTCCAATTTATTGGGCTTTATAAGTCTTTATACCAACGTTATATAATTGTAACGAAAAATAACCTTATTAACGACCCTAAGTCCTTTTTTCAGTTTGTCAATTACAAAAGAAAATCCGATGGCTACCCAACCTCTCTCCCATTCAATAATGAAACATCACATGATCCACACACTATCGCTAACTTTTTAGCCTCGTTTTTCAAAGTCTCTTACAGATGACATTTTCGTACCTGACTCTGCATATTTCAATTATTTACCCAATTACTCTCTTGGGCCATCTCTCCCTCGCATTGTTGACCCATTTCTCGTGGAAAATAAATTAAATCAGCTTAAAGATGAATTCTTTCCAGTTCCCGATGCGATGGGCTCCCAGCTATTCTCTTAAAGGAATGTTCCTCATAACTATCTCTTCCTCTCTCAACAATCTTCAGTTTATCTTTAACCCAAGGAGAATTCCTAGAGGTATGGAATATGTGTCTTTCATCCTGTCGGCTTCAGGTCGATGTCATATCCACCGATATTAGTAAGGCCTTCGATAAAATCTCCCACAGACTTTGCTTTTCAAACTATCCACCTTCGGTTTTGAACCCATTTTATTGAAATGACTTTCTTCTTATCTGAAAAACCGTTACTACAGTGCTCGTTTCAGATCTACATCCTCTTCGTCCGGAGTCCCTCAAGGCAGCCACTTAGGCCTTTCGTTCTTGCTATTAATAATTATTGAAATGGTCATTCAATATTGTCATATTTCTCTCTACGCCGACGATACCAAATTCTTCAATACCATTTCTTCTACACAGGACTCTGCTTTCAACCAACTCGATCTCTATAATTTTTATGTTTGATGTCTCAAAAACAGTTTAAGTAAATATTGCCAAATGCCATTCAACCACTTTCTCACGAAAACGTTTCAAATCTTCTCCCCGTCCTTATCTTCTTCATGATCAGCCCCTATCTATCATCGAATCGATACGTGACCTTGGTATATTATGTGATCAGGAATTTAACTTCATCTGCCATCATGACGATTTAATTCTTAAGGCCAATTCAGCACTTGGCTTCGTCAAACGATGGTCCAAGGAATTCCCCAACCCATACGTGACCCAATCCTTCTATATATTATATAACCTTTCTTCGTCCTCTGCTCGAATACGTGAAGTATGGTCCCCTTAACAACAAATTCACATCGCCAGAATCGAGAGTATTCAACGTAGATTCCTTCGTTTTGCTCTTCGAGTTCTTCCCTGGAATAATCCCTAGTTCCTACCTCCCTATCAAAACCGCCTTAAACTAATCAACCTAAATTCACTAGAAGAACGAAGAAAAATTTATGAAATCCTCTTCATTAATCGACTACTTACAGGTTCAGTTGACCGCATTACTCTTTACAACTCTATCTTCTTTAATACCAACCGTCGAAACATACGTAATCCCCCTCTCTTTTATATACCCACCCACCGTACGTCTTATGGCTCAAATGAACCAGTCTCTCGTATGCTCCCGAGTGTTCGACTTTAACCTTAGTACGCCTTACCTCAAATTCTTTCCCCTGAATGAACCCCTCCACTTACCATAAAACGTTTCTTAGTTCTTAAGTTAGATTAAGCATAAGCTTGTAATAAAGCCAAATAAATGGGAGTTTTGCCCCCACCAAAATTAAAAATTAACAGATTTCAATGAAACTGCTTTGTCGTATGTATGTATATTAAAGCTTCTAAGAACTCTAAGAAACATGGCAAATAAAAAAAAAAATAGTAAAAACTTGATATCTCAATGACGAGCTAATTTTTGTTTTTTACTTGCGACTTATGGGTACTATAAGGCAAGTTATGCATTCGTAAAAAAAATTGAACTCGAGATTTTGATCAAAGTTGACATTACGATGATAGCGAAGACTAAAAAAGTGGGTCTCGCAATTCTGTCTGTTCGACTATAGCCCAAGCGGCTCGGCCGATTTTCTTTAAACTTGGTAGATATCATTTTCAATTTTTTCTCCCCACATGTTTTTTTCCATTTTGTTTAAGACCAAAAATAACGGTTTTTTTTCGAAACTTTATAAATATTTTTTTTTTTATCAAAAACTGTTCGACAGATTCAACAAAAAAATTCATTTATGTAGTTAAGGCTAGGTAATGGTTGATAAATTTTCCTCAAAATGGTTATGGAGGGTACCATGGAACCATTTTCTGTTGTTTTTGATTTTCTCGAAAACGGATTTTGATATTTTTTTTGCTAGAGCTCCCCAAAAATCTAAATAGAATTGTGTATTCAAATTTAAAAATTTTTTTTTTGGATTGAAGAAAAAGATTCAAAATTTTGTTTTTCAAAACTCAATATTTCGAAAACCACATGCTAGATTTTTTTTTAAACTTGATAAATAAAAGTTTCTCAATTGTTTAAATTTTTGATCATATGTTAAAATTTTAATTTAAAATTGATGTTTGGGCTTAATGATCGTTTTAGTGGATGCAATTAATCAATACAAATTAATTCATTTTTCACCCTACGTTTCGCCAATTACTTGTTGGCTTCTTCAGGGGTTAATATTTATTATCTTTAAAGATACAAACACAAAGAGATGATACTTATTATTAATTAAAATTTGAAAAACTATTTACTCGGTCTATTGCACTTACTGTTTTGGATTTATAGATTTGTGTTTACATTATGGTTTAAATAATAAATAAATTGGAATAAATTAACATTAATTAAACAACACATAAATAAATTAACACTTATTGGACAGTAAAAACTTAAGTCTAATATTGCTTGCTATTAATCACAGATCAATTATTATTATTGTTACTAATGGCAACACTATATATAGAACTGATATTGTCCAAGTCTTCTTTGTGGTTCATTGTTGTTGTTATTTTTTGTTGAATCCGAAGACTTTCTAGTGTGTAGCGGGTGGTGGTGCGGTTTTCCTTGTCCAAAATAGTAACATTGTCAAAGTCTGCGATGTGGTCTTCTTCTATCATGTGTTGTGAGAATGCTGTAGCTGTTCTTTTCTTTCTTATGTCAGCTTCATGTTCGGATAATCTCACTGCAAGCTTACGTTTTGTTGTGCCTATGTATACCATGTTGCACTTGTTGTCGTCATTACCTTTGCATGGTATTTGGTAAACTACATTGTGATGATCTGTTATTTGTGTGGGTGGTTTTGTTTTTGTAAAAATTGAACTTAAGGTGTTATTGGCTTTATGTGCGAAAGAAGTACACAAAAAGTAAAATCTGGCAACGCTAGATTTTTCTCATTAACATACATCCCTCATCTAACTGACAATAATACTCTCAACAAAACAATACCACTTGACAGAGAAAAAACTACTTTCGCACATAAAGCCAATAACACCTTAAGTTCAATTTTTACAAAAACAAAACCACCCACACAAATAACAGATCATCACAATGTAGTTTACCAAATACCATGCAAAGGTAATGACGACAACAAGTGCAACATGGTATACATAGGCACAACAAAACGTAAGCTTGCAGTGAGATTATCCGAACATGAAGCTGACATAAGAAAGAAAAGAACAGCTACAGCATTCTCACAACACATGATAGAAGAAGACCACATCGCAGACTTTGACAATGTTACTATTTTGGACAAGGAAAACCGCACCACCACCCGCTACACACTAGAAAGTCTTCGGATTCAACAAAAAATAACAACAACAATGAACCACAAAGAAGACTTGGACAATATCAGTTCTATATATAGTGTTGCCATTAGTAACAATAATAATAATTGATCTGTGATATTAATAGCAAGCAATATTAGACTTAAGTTTTTACTGTCCAATAAGTGTTAATTTATTTATGTGTTGTTTAATTAATGTTAATTTATTCCAATTTATTTATTATTTAAACCATAATGTAAACACAAATCTATAAATCCAAAACAGTAAGTGCAATAGACCGAGTAAATAGTTTTTCAAATTTTAATTAATAATAAGTATCATCTCTTTGTGTTTGTATCTTTAAAGATAATAAATATTAACCCCTGAAGAAGCCAACAAGTAATTGGCGAAACGTAGGGTGAAAAATGAATTAATTTGTATTGATTAATTGCATCCACTAAAACGATCATTAAGCCCAAACATCAATTTTAAGTTTCTCAATATATTCTACAAGATTTGTGAAAAAAATAATTATTTTACCCAAAAATAAAGGTACCCACCATAGAAATGTTAAGAACTGTTAAAAAATGGTTTTCAAAAATCGTATTTTTATCGAAAACGGCACCTAGAATTTTGATAAAATTTTTTTTCTTTCAATTCATTTTTACGATCTTTAATTAAATAAAGAAAAAATGAAATTAAGATATTACAGCTTGTACCTACCATAGAACCATTTTTTCAAATTTTGAATTACTTATTATTGACATAACGGATTTCAATGAAATTTTTTATAGAGATGCTTCTAAGAAGTTTGAAAAACATTGCATTTCAAAACTTAAACAAAAAAAAACATTTTGTGAATTTAAAAAAAAAATCTTTTTCTTGGAAAATTCAATATCTCAAAAACGGGTCAATATTTTTTTTCGGAAATTTAATTTTCATTCGTATAATAATTAAAACCTACGGTTGACGTACCAAGTTTTTTTTTTTTTAAATGTTTTAAGAATGTTGTATATAAAAACTTATTTTTTTAAGAAACCACTACAACGACTTATAATTTTTGTTCTTGCATAAATTCATAATTGCATAGCATTCTGTCTTTGTCACTTACTACTTAAAGAATTTAAAAAATTAATTAATTTTATCCTTATGAACAGTTTTCTCTAATAACATTCGTTTTTAAAATTCCTAGTCTATTACTAATACTAAAAGTTCGTGCGACCCAGTCGTGCATTTTATTCAATAAAAACTTAATCAATGTTTAATAAAAAATTTAAATATAAAACTGCACTTATTTAAAAAAATAACTTTTTCAACGATTTATAATTTTGTTGTGTTATAAATTCATAATTGCCTGGCATTGTGTTCTTAGCCTGAACTATACTAAAGGAGTTGTTTCCGTAATTTAAAAAATGAATTTAATGTTATTTAACATTTTTCTCTAACGCAAAACAACTACATATAATTTTTTTTAATTCCAAGCGTGTTATACATAGGATCAAGCACGTGCGATTAATTTTTTATTTAATTTTGGATGCCATATTTTACCTAGATGTGATGTACCTACTATTTACTAATAAGTCGTCATATTTTAAATCCACCTTACAATTTTTTAACTGATGTCATAAATAGTCAGGCAAATCCCAAAACAAAAAAAAAAACATTTTGATCCGATAAATGCATTTAGTTTTATTTCAAAAAAAAAAAATAAATAATATTGAAGTGCAATGCTTATTTGAAATTTCATTTAAAAAATAAATCAAATTCCCAAAACGGCGTTACTACGAATTGAACTCTTCAGTTTCTGGAATCGAGCAGCTGCTGTGGTTCTGTAGTTCTCATTGTTTAATTTTTCCACGAAAAACTCTTTTCGTTCGGAAAATCCGGTTAAAAAAAAGTATGATAGAAATGAAATGATACTAACAAAAAATGTTCACCATCCACAGATATGTATTTGAATTTCATCTCTTCAATTGAAAAAAAAAAATCGTTACACATCCATGAGAGAGGAGTTTTCTGAAATGTAAAACAGAACACCAAAATTGATTAAGGGTTCTCCTCCATCATTGGTATTGATTGAATTTTGTTAACATAAATCCAAGCTATAGCAACCTAATGTATAACAATTGGTGTAGCTTTTCAATTGCTTTCAATTGGGCTATAAATGTCCATCGGAGTGATGTGTTTTATGGCGAAATATTCGAAAAGGACATCCTTAAATATTTTGACTGCCATCAATTTTGCTGTTAGCTCCCTATTCTAGTTGGAAGGGTCTGGTTTAATAGGCCCTTGATTTGTTTTGGACTTTGTCTATATAAATTGAGTGGACATTTGCACGAGTGCCTATGTACATACATTTAAGGAGTAGTTGTTAAACACGAAACCCCAAAGTCATCTAAACCAAATGTTTAGCATCAGATGTGTCCTAAACGCTTAATAATATCGATTATTTATTGGTACCCAATTGTTACGATTTGAGATTTGGAAGGTCCCCTTCACACGAAAATGAAAATGGCCAAGAAATTTACTGGGAATCGTTTGAGTAAGAGCCCTTTTAAAATGTATCATGTTTTACTGTTCTTATTTTATGATTGGTTTATGATTTCTGAGCACAGAGTACTCTTCTTCACAGGATGCAGCTTTGGAGCAAGCATGTGGGGTAGTCCTTGGAGTGATGTTTGAAAGACCTTAAGAATAAAAAATAGATAAATAGAACAATTTTGTAGTTAAATGAAAATCTTAATATTTTGTTTGACAAAGAAAAAGTTTTGATTTCTGATTAAGCTAAAATTCGCTTTAAATATATGTACTTCAATATCGGCTTTGAAGTTTGTCCCTACAAAAAGTTGAAATATTTAACTATGCTGCAAGATATCGTAGAGTGAAGCTTTTAAAAACAGAGATTGAAAGTTCTCCTCCCTAAATATTTGTTCTTTTTTTGCCTACGGCTTGTAGCAAGTTTGAATTATTTTAATATTTTATTTCTTGCAAAAGAAAAATATTTCAGATGTAAACGCTTCCTTATGTATGTATGTTCATGTGAAAAACTGATAGCTGAAGTACAACAAAATTAAGTAACCTCTCCGAGTATTTAAATGTAATTTTAGTTTCTATGTAAGTTTTTTGTAATTAAGATCTTGATTTTGAGCCATGGTTGGTTGTGTTTGTAATATTATGAACTTTAATAAAAAGTTAACCGATTTCTTGAGGATTTCTCATTTTCTTGCAAGAGGCAGAACCCCGAAATTTTTTTTTTTGGTGCTGAAAAAGGATTCCAGTCCTTTGCTGTGACAGTTTTCTTTCAATAATTGTTGTTATCTAAGCAATTGTTGTCAGATATCAGCATGTCAACATTTCCCCGTAATGTATTTTCCTCTGCGCCATATGGTCTTCAAGCCATGTTTAAAAAAAAAATAACAGTTATAAGAAATTATAATAAAGTAAAAGAAAACGATTCATGCCTTAAGGGGTTAGCTTAATTACCCTTTATTGCATTCTTTCAGCTTTAAGTGACATTTTCTGTAAGCTATAGAAAGCTTCTTTTACAATTCCTGATAACAAAAAAATAACTTTCTAATAATTATTATCAGCCCATGCACAAAATCTCTTGAGTATCCAAATAAGTCTTTTAAGGATGATCCACAGCCACTAACCAACCTGACTGAATTGCACGACTGGGTCGCACGAACTCTTATGTAAAAGACTAAGAATTTCAAAAATGAAAGTTATTAGAGAAAAAGTGTTCATAAGCATCAAAATTCATTTTTTAAATGACTCAAACATCTCCCTTACATGATCATCAGATTCCTTTATTAGTGGTGCTTAGCCTTTATACTTTCAAGTTTAATCGAAAAACTTTTTCGCCTTGACTGAGATTTGAACCCAGACCTAGCGTCTTCAGAAGCCAATGCTCTACGCATTACGCTACCGAAATCACATGATCATTGATCAGGTCCATCCCAATTCAGGTTTTACTGTTTATCAATTGTCACCTGAGGACTAGCATTTTTATTAGTCACCCAAGTCAACAAAACCTAAAATTATACATTTGTCGTTGCAGTGGTTTCTTAAAAAAAAATAAGTTTTTGTATTCAAAATTTGTAAAACAGTCTTAAGAAAAGATTTTGGTCATTTTGGATATTGGATTTTCTAAAAAAATAGATTTTTTTTTAATTCAAAAAATATTTTTTTTTTAAGTCTTGAAATGCAATGCTTTTTTAAACCGCTTAGAATGTAGTGTAGCTACTTAACCTACCTCAACCCTACGAGACAACATAAACGAAAACATTACAAACAAATAAAATAAAAACAAAAACAAACGAAACCTGCACACGATGCACACAATGACTTCGACGATGACTATGACTGACCCACCTAAACCTAAACTGCTGACACAAGCAAACAATGACTAACAGTATTGAACTCTAAGTAGTTCACCCAAATGTGTAACATATGACACTAGATATTAAGATACAACATTAAGTTCTATTATTATTATTTGTAAATAAAGTATTTGTAAATAATAAAGTATTTGTAAGCAATAAAATATTTGTAAGCAACTAGTATATAAGCATGTGAAATTTGAAAATAAAATCAGATTCATTTTAGTTATACAAAGTGTTTCTCATTTATGGCAGAAAACCTATGGCATTTTTATGCTCTGCCCGTCGAATAGATAATTAGATAGAAGGTACTTTACATGGCGATCCTGCCCAGATTCGAATATCTGAATCTCTGAATGTCTGAAAAATACATACCAGGTCCAGTTGTGGGAGCACCACAATACACTCCTACTCTAAAAATAAGTGGTCCGAAACGACTTAAATAAATAATACATTTTTTTATAATGGGAAATAATAACGTTAAGGAGAATGTCATAGTTAATGACAAAGAAGATCCCTTCAAAATCGCAGCTTTTACAGCAGCAATAATTTTATTTATTTTATACGTGGCAAACAAAATTAATAATTATTACAAAAACTATGTTAAGAACAAAGTAAGAATAAATAGTATAAATACAGTCTAAATTGGAAATATTGTTTTAAAATGAACTGGAAAACACCTTTGGTAATCAAACCAAAAGAAAACAAAATTAAAGAAGGTTTAAATTTAGAACAAATTTTTATACTAATCATAATCATATTAATAGTAATAATATTTTTAGTAATCAAAATTCATAACTATTTTAAAAATTATGTAAAAAAAATTGTAACTAGAAATAATTTAAATACAGTATAGAATAAGAAATGCTTTTAAAATTAAACCAATGGAAGAGATAATTGAAGCACTAGAGAATATACACTTAAACATAAAAAAAAATGTAGGTAGAGGATACAAAGAAAACACTTGGTTAAATAAACTAGAAGAAATAAAAATACTAAAGAAAGAATTTCTTATAGAAAATTCTAAAATAGAAAAATTAGATACAAGTCACAATTTACTTATAGACAAATTTACACAAAAATACCAATTAGTAAAAAATATAATAGAAACGAATATAAACAAACAAACAAAAATGTCGGATTTTAACATTGAATCTGCAATGAAAATTGTCCCAATTTTCACGGGAAATTTCAAAGAGCTCGATGCATTTTTAACACTAGCAAAGATAATGTATGATACTCTGAAAGATACGGCAAAAATTGAATTTATAAATTTCATATTTCATGTAAAATTATCGCAAAACGTAAAAACTGCGTTAGGGTTTGCAACAAAATTTGAAACTTTGGACGCTCTTACTAAAAGCTTAAAAGAAAAATACAAAAACACAACTACAATATCGCAAGTCCATACAAAATTAGCACAGATCACACAAGGGAACCAAACCATCACTGTTTATAAAGACAGAATAATCTCTCTGATATCAGATCTAAATAATTTGCAATTAGAAGAACTAGCCACAAATGCAACCAATGCAGAAAAAGAAGTTATAACAAAAATTAACGAAAGTTATGCACTCACTGTTTTCAAGAACGGCATTAATGAAAACATAAAACCAACATTATTCGCCGCCCAACCAAAATCATTAACCACAGCAATTAATCTATCCCTCGAGCTTGAGAAAGATACAAGTTCAAATCAAATGATGTTCGTGAGAAAGGGGTATAATAACCGATTTAACTATAGTAGAGGACGCACAAACTATAACATACAAAGACAAAATTTCCAACAACCAAATCATAAAAATTATAGACAGAATTTTTCAAACCAACGACAACAAGACAGTCATAGATACCAAAACAATTACCAACAACGAAATTATCAGAATAATAACTTCAATAACCAACAAAGACCAAATTATAGTGCCACTCAAAATCTCAATAGAAATAGATTCACAAAGAACAGAGTTAACATTGTCAACAATCAGGGAAACGGGGATGGTCCGGAAATTGCATACGGCGATTCTCCGGGATACCAAAATGTATAGTTTTCAACTTTTCAAGTAAGATAACAAACTTTGTTAGTGTATATTTAACAAAACTTAATCAAAAACAAACATTTCTAATAGACACGGGTGCAGACATCTCAATATATAAGGAAGATAATATAGACATAGATAGCCTAACTAACGAAAGATGCAGACTCACAGGAATATCCAAAGAAGAGATTAGGTACGAAAAAACTAAGTCTCAAATTTGCAAACAATACGATATCTCACGATTTTCATATAGTTGAAAGTAATTTTCCTATCTCAACTGATGGTATTTTAGGCAGAGATTTTCTTACAAAATACATGTGTAAAATAGATTATGAAACATATACATTAACTAGTATTATAGAAGAAAATGAAATAGTCACACCTATTTTCACATCACTTAGCAAATCATTTAAAATACCACCCAGAACAGAACAAATTTATCCTATAAACCTAACAGTCAACGAAGATAGTGTAATTCTGAACAAAGAAATAGAAAATGGAGTCTTTATAGCCAATTCGATAATACCAGCCAATGGTAGATGTCACATAAAATTACTAAATATAAACGATTATGAAGTTGTAATTAAAAACTTAGAACCAGAGATAGAGAGCTTAGACAATTACAATATACTACAAACAAAGACTAAATATAGTTCCAACAGATTACCAAAACTATTAAAAGAACTTAAAATTGCACAAACGGATACAAATACGAAAACAACAATACAACAGATATGTGAGAAATATCAAGACATTTTTCATCTCAAGGATGAATCGCTTACCACTAACAATTTCTACACTCAAAGACTTAACATTACTGATGAAAATCCAATATACATCAAAAATTACAGACTCCCTCAGACACAAAATTTAGAAATAAAAAAACAGGTGGAAGAACTCTTGAATAATGATATTATTGAACATTCAGTTAGTCCATACAACTCTCCTTTACTTTTAGTACCAAAGAAGAGTGATGAAGATGTAAAAAAATGGCGTTTAGTAGTAGATTTCCGGAAATTGAACAACAAGATTGTTAATGATAAATTTCCACTGACAAGAATAGACGATGTTCTCGATAAACTAGGTAGAGCAAGGTATTTTTCCACACTTGACATGACAAGTTCTTTTCACCAAATACCATTAAAGGAGGAATCAAGGCCTTTGACTGCTTTTTCAACAACAGATGGACATTATCAGTTCAAAAGACTACCATTTGGACTAAAAATATCTTCAAATAGTTTCCAAAGAATGTTAACGATAGCACTTAGTGGTTTAGAATCAGAAGCATTTCTATATGTAGACGATATAATTATCTTTGGTTGTAGCATACAACATCACAACCAAAATCTAATCCATGTTTTTGACAGATTAAGAAGATATAACCTAAAACTAAATGCTAGCAAATGTCATTTTCTTAAATCCGAAGTCATATACTTGGGGCATTTAATAACAAACAAGGGTATTCAAACTGATCCCTCTAAATATAAAACAATAGAAAATTATCCCATACCTACGAATGCAGACGAGGTAAGACGATTTGTAGCTTTCTGCAACTACTATAGAAGGTTCATACCTAATTTTGCTGGAATTGCAAAAAGTTTAAACTCCCTCCTTAGAAAGAATCAACCTTTCATTTGGTCAAACGAATGTGAATCAGCTTTCAGATGTTTAAAAAAGAAATTAATCAACCCTCCAATTTTACAATATCCAAACTTTAATAAACCATTTATCGTTACAACCGACGCATCAGATTTTGCATTAGGTGCGGTACTATCACAAGGTGAAGTAGGTCATGATTTACCAATATCATACGCTAGCAAATCCTTACAAAAACATGATATAAACAAACCGATAATAGAAAAGGAATTACTAGCTATCCACTGGGGTATTAATTTTTTTAGACCTTATCTCTATGGAAGAAAATTCATAGTTGTAACAGATCACAGACCACTAGTTTCATTATTTTCACATAAAAACCCATCATCAAAATTAACGAGAATTAGAATAGATTTATCGGATTACGACTTTGAGATAGTTTATAAAAAAGGAACATCAAATACAAATGCCGATGCACTCTCAAGGATAAAAATTGACAGTGATATTTTAAAATCCATGTTGGTAAACAATGATAATAATAAGAGCCAAAGTGATTGCGACTCCAAGGAGCGGATCATGGCAATAACAAGGGGTATGGCAAAGAATATTGCCACTAAGAATAATAATATTATAAAGGAGAACTACACATCTCAACAGAAGACTAGCTACCTTCATATGTGGGATTGTACGTCCATTTCTGACGTCAGAAATATGAAAAACTTAAGATTTGAAATAGCGAGAAATAATAAAAGAAAAAATACTAGTATTGAAATAAATGAAAAAGAAGTTATTGTGAGATGCAGCGATAATCCAGCGAAACAAGTTTCGACTCTGGAGAAGTTAGTATCAGAATTAAAAACGGTACCCGTTGAAGAAATAGCGCTTAGTGAAGAAGATTTAATATTTAAATATGTAGAAAAAGAAAAATTAAAAGATATTTATAATAGGTTGCAACCTGATGAAAGACACTCGCCCATGAATATATTAATATATAAACCCCCTAAAAGAATAAATAATAATAAAGAAAAATTGAATATCATAAAAGATTACCACAACACACCATATGGAGGACATTTAGGCATACGAAAAACAATAACTAAACTTAAACAAAAATATGTTTGGAAAAATATGAGACAAATGGTTAAGAAATTTGTCAACGCTTGTGAGCTTTGTACTAAAAACAAACAGACACGACATATTAAAGAAAAAATGACCATAACAGATACACCAACGACTAGTTTCGAAACTGTGCAAATAGATACAGTAGGACCTCTTAGGATATCAAATGGATATAGATATATATTGACAATGCAATGTGAACTAACCAAATATGTTGTTGCACACCCTATCGAAAGTAAAGACGCGAAAACCATAGCCAAAACATTGGTAGAACAATTCATTCTGAAATATGGCTGTTTTAAAATTCTCAAATCAGATAACGGAACTGAATTTAAAAATGAGTTAATGCAAAATATTTGTGAAATGTTAAAAATCAAACCAATCTATTCAGCTCCATATCATCATCAAAGTATAGGTTCACTAGAAAGAAACCATAGAACATTAAATGAATTTATTTTAAACTTTACCGAAGATCATGAATGGGACACCTGGGTTCCGTATTACACATTCTCATATAACACAACACCACATGTTGACACTAATTACACACCATACGAATTAATTTTTGGAAAACTATCCTACCTACCAAAAGATGTAATAAATTCAAATAATAAAGTGTATAATCTAGAAAACTATGTAAATGAACTCAAGATTAGACTTAAGCACGCAATAACAAAAACGAATAAAATTATTGAAAATGTTAAAAAGAAAAGAAAATTAGAATACGACAAAAGTACGAATGTTTCAAATTTTAAATTAGGAGATTTAGTGTTTGTAAGATTAGAAAGTAAAAAGAAATTGCAAAGTCCTTACCATGGACCATATAAGATAATTGAAACAAACAATGTCAATTCAGTAATAAATATAAATGGAGAACATAAAAAACTCCACAATAATAGCCTTAAGAAATATATTATATAAAAGAATAGAAATAGTTATCTGAGACAATATTAGATATTAACATGTACACACAAATTTTACTTCCATAATAACATAACCACGTCATATGTTGCAGCTTTTGAGACCAGTCCAATTAAAATTTTTTCTTGAAAAATTATTCTTCAAATAATTTTCCGCTTAAGGGTGATGGTGTAGTGTAGCTACTTAACCTACCTCAACCCTACGAGACAACATAAACGAAAACATTACAAACAAATAAAATAAAAACAAAAACAAACGAAACCTGCACACGATGCACACAATGACTTCGACGATGACTATGACTGACCCACCTAAACCTAAACTGCTGACACAAGCAAACAATGACTAACAGTATTGAACTCTAAGTAGTTCACCCAAATGTGTAACATATGACACTAGATATTAAGATACAACATTAAGTTCTATTATTATTATTTGTAAATAAAGTATTTGTAAATAATAAAGTATTTGTAAGCAATAAAATATTTGTAAGCAACTAGTATATAAGCATGTGAAATTTGAAAATAAAATCAGATTCATTTTAGTTATACAAAGTGTTTCTCATTTATGGCAGAAAACCTATGGCATTTTTATGCTCTGCCCGTCGAATAGATAAATAGATAGAAGGTACTTTACATGGCGATCTTGCCATTACATGGCGATCCTGAAAATTGCATTAGGTATATTATATGGCGATCCTGCCAATTGCATTAGATACATTACATGGCGATCCTGCCAATTGCATTAGATACATTACAAGAAGCTTCTCTATAAAAGATTTCATTAAAATCCGTTATGCCGATAATAAGAAATTCAAAATTCGAAAAACGGTTCCATGGTAAGTACAGTCAATTTTTTTTATTAAATTATAGATCGTTAAAATTTAAAAACTTGAAACTTTTTTTTTTAAAAATCCAATTTTTTTTTTAAATTTAAATACATAGTAATATTTTAACTTAAAACAAAAAAAAAAATGGTTGCATGGGGGGTACCAAAAATAACTAATTTTTGGAAAAAATTTTCGAGCTTTAACTAGCTTTAACGAAATAAAATCTTTTTAATTTTTTTTTAATCTCTGGGACAGTTTTTGAAAAAAAAAATATTTATAAAATTTCGAAATAAATTGTTTGACAGGCACCGTTATTTTTGTTCTAAAAAAAAGAAAAAAACTTGGGGGGAGGGGGAATTAAAAAATGATATCTACCAAGTTTAAAGAAAATCGTCTGACCCGTTAAGCTGTAGTCGAAAAGACAGACAGACAGACAGAATTGCGAGACCAACTTTTTTCGTCTTCGCTAACATCGTAATGTCAACTTTGATCTCGAGTTCTATGTTTTTTACGAATGCATAACTTGCCTTATATTACCTATAAGTCTCAAGTAAAAACTAAGCTATGGTGTACTGACATAAAGGTAATGTTCTAATTAATTTTTTTTATATATCGTAAAAAAATTAACAAAAATAAAAAAAATTTATCAAAATTTCAGATAACGTTTTCGAGAAAAATATGACTATCGAAAACCATTTTCTAACATTAATATTGTTAATTGACAAATTTAAAAACAAGCGAGCATGTGGTTTTCGAAATATTAATTTTTCGAACAAAATGTTATCTTTTTTTTTAAATCAGAAAAATTTTTTTTTAAAATATGAAGTCAAAATACTATCCACACTTTTCAGAAGCTTTAGCTAGGTTTTACTAAATGACCTTTTTTTAATTCTATAAAAAATATATTATACCGTTATTTTTGGTCTTAAAAAAAGTTTTGAAAAAAAATCTGCAAAGTTTTTAAATGAAAAATAATTGAAATAATTTTTTTCTTCATTAAAAAAAAATTCACGCCAATTGTAAATTTTTATTACTATGGTAGATATTAAAAATTGAATTAAATATATCCATCAACTTCAATTAAAAGCTCAATTCAATCACTCCACTTAAACAGAGGTAATTCTCATATATTTATATATACATCCACGGGATTTAAAATTGAAAATTTTGTTATGCAAAATTAGTCAAACTTTTTTAAAACCTATATACACTCACACGCACAATTATTCGACCACCTGCATTTTTCATCACCCGGACCCCTTAAGTTCAATGATTTATCTGCTGATTTTCTTTTTGTTTAACGGATATTTTCGCAAAAAAACCAAAACACTAAAACCCTTCTTTCGCCCGATAAAATTGTGTCATGGAAGCGTTTTTTTATATTGTTTCAGTAACTTAAACTTGACTACATTTCTTGTTCTTTTGTAGCAAAGTAAGTAAATATCGGTAAATTTAGGTTTATACTGGTAATTTATTATTTGTGATTCTAGAAAAATGCCACTCGATGTACCTGGTTTAGCTAGAGCAGTAGCTTTAACCGATGCTGGGTATAGCCAACGTCGCATCGCTCGTACGCTTGATGTATACCTAAAACTAGGATGCCATCAGGCGATTTCGAGAAACTGGCCAAGGTCAAGGTCGTCATCGATGCACTTTAGCTCGGGATGATGGCTTTGTCGTCAGCAACATACTGAGAAATCGGTTTTGCACCGCTACTGCAGCTCGTACACGTCTTTTTGAGGTGAGGAATGTTACTGCGAGTGAACACTCCATCAGAATAACGTTGCCTGAGCCGGTTTATTCCGAAAGTGACCCATCTTCTGTTTTTGACATATTCCTTTCCATTTTACAGAATCATATAAAGTCTTGTACTTTTGAGTCCATACATATTTCAAATAAGAAAAAACACCTGAAACCATGGATGACAACCGCCCTTCTATACAAAATAAAAAGAAAAAATCGTTACGCAAAAAAAAATAGCTAAACATCCTGATAACAGTAATTTAAAAAAATACTATACAAAATTATGCAAAATAATTACTTCCAATGTTAGAGATATACGCAACAATTACTACTTAGATATGTTCGAACGTGCTAATGGCAATAGAAGAGAGGAATGGAAGGTTGTGGATTGCATATTGGGTAAGCAAAAACAATCTATAGAAATAAAAAACCTCGAAATTGATGGAATCTGTTTATCTGACTCTGAAAGCATTTCTAACAAGTTCAATGAACACTTTATTAAACTTTCAGAGAATTTAAAACCATCCTTTGAACGCTATATTTTTTCTTTGAGCTGTAACGTTTTTGGTAGTCTCATTCTCAATGACATGCAAGCAAATAGTTTTGTATTTTTTTGATACAATTAACTCTGGTGAGCTTTTCAAATTAATAACATCTACAAAAAATAAAAATTCATGTACAAGTGATGGCATAACAAACTTGTTTTTAAAAAATGTTGCTTGGCAATTAATTGACATACTAACTTACTTGTTTAACTCAAGTATAATTAAAGGTTGTTTTCCACAATACCTTAAATGTGCTGAGGTTATTCCCTTATTTAAAAAAGGCAATAAAAATAATGTCTCTAATTACAGACCTATTTCCCTTTTACCTACTTTCGCAAAACTTTTTGAAAAGCTGATTAAAGCCAGAATGCTTTGTTTCTTAGATCGTAATAAGTTCTTTAGTGGTAACCAATTTGGCTTTAGATCTGGTTTGTCAACAGAGGATGCAATTCTCAGGGTATGCACTCATCTATATCAAGGGTTAAACGGAAATCTATCGACAATGGCTTTGTTTATAGATATGACTAAAGCCTTTGATATGGTTGATCATCAGATATTGCTTGATAAATTGTTTAATGCTGGGTTTAGAGGACCAATGTACAGTTGGCTAACTACTTACCTTAAAGATAGAACACAAAAGGTAAAAGTAAACGAGATTTTCAGTAGTTCTAGAGTTTTAAATAATGGCGTGCCCCAACGTTCTGTACTTGGCCCGGTTTTATTTTTGATCTACATCAACTCGATCTTTAAGCAACAATTTAATGGCTTAGTAACTGCGTTTGCTGATGACATAGCTTTCACTTACATGTATCCAAATAACTTTGAATGTGTTGTTAAGATAGGGGAAGATTTAGAAAAATTAAGGATGTGGTTCGTCGCTCACAAGTTAGTTATAAGTGAAAAAGCCAAATTGCTTTCTTTTAAAATATCCGGTACCATTTTAAGCGACTATAATCTTTTTTCATGCGCATGACTGTAAAAAATTCACAATTGCAATTTACAAAACTTCGACAGCAGAAAATCATGCTCTAACACATGTTTTAAAATTGAGTCAGTTAAAAATTTTAAATATCTAGGGGTGTTAATAGACCACAACCTGAATTGGAAAGATCATTTTCAAACAATAAAAACACACATGTGTCTAGTTGCTAGAAAAATGTACCTAATTCAACCTTATTGTTCGAAAAAAGTTCTATCTAGTATTTTTACTATGGTCTTGCACACTCTAAGTTACAATATGGCATTACCAGTTGAGGTGGGACTTATTTTAGCACACTGGAACCTGTTCTCATTGCTCAGAAACATTAGGTTCGCATTCTCTCTAATTGTAATCGTCGCACTCATAGTTGGCCTTTATTAATTTAAGAAACTTCAAATATTACCATTAAGGCATTTATATATTTTCAAAGTACTTAGAGAATTTTTTAAGCAAAGTGGCAATATTCCAAGTAGAAATAATCAAACATACAACTTACGAATAAACAACTTGGCTTTTGTTAACATACCAGTAGCACGTACAACTCATTTTTCTAACTTTTACACGCATACTGCCCCAACATATTTTAATAAGCTTCCATTTTCAATTCGTGTTATCCTTAACAAAAATGTTTTCATCAAACAAATTAAATATTGGTTATTTACTTTTGATCATACAAATATTGAGTCAATATAGTCAGGATTTCAATGTAAAGGTGGCATAAGATGGATTTTTTTTTTTTTTAAATGTTTTCACTTTACTCTTTTTCGTCATTATTTTAATTTTTTTGCTTTTTCATATTTACTTAGTATTTACTTTTGAATTCCATTATTTAACTTTCTTCTCATTATGTTCAATTATACACTTTTTTTCTCTTTTTTTAACCTTGTAACTGATGTCACCCCACATCAGATTCATTCATACTTATTTAAATTTATTGAAGTGTCGTTCAACACTAATTTAGAACTTTATGTTCCTTAAATTATAGAACGGCTACTTGTTTATTCATTCTTAATACTTTCGTTAAGTTATGCTTTTTGTAGTATCTTTTAATTTTAAGTTGTTGTGAATAAAATGAATTATCTATCTATCTACCTATCTTTTAATTATTATGAAGCGAAACATCACATCGTGGATAATGTGTCTATTTATATACCTACAAGTAGATTTTACTGTTCCTAAACTTAAATCCCATAATAATTAAACTTAATGCAATCAAAACAATTTAAATCCAAAGTGCAAACATTTTAAAGATTTAAGTTCTCGAACACATCTGGCGCATTTCTGTCCATGGTTATAATATGTAATTAAATTCTTAAACAAACACATTAAACTCTCTCAAATGAAATTTCATCCTTGCGTGCTATAATTTAATACGAAATGGTGGAGAAGTGGAGCACTCCGAGGATTAGTTTAATTATTTATTATTATTTCCTTATTATGTAGATTCATTTGATCCCCATTGGATCTATTACCAATCTAACCTCATATCACGGCATAATAACTTGTATTATTTTAATTTGCGCATAAACAAGCGTAACACCTTCAGATAATAGGGCGATTCCTTTACGGATGGCACGAGGGATTGTCTATCAGGTGTGCAGAACAACAATTAGGTCCAGCCCTTTTGTATGGGGTTTTGTATTTAATAAGCTGAACAGGTATAGGCAGTAGTTTTTGGCTCGTTAACTGTGTAATTTTGAACATCTGATGGCGTTGATGTCTGTCAGATTCGACCATCAAAGCGTAGTGGGCCAGTGATGATGGCGGTCTGGATTCACACGGGGCTTACTACTCATTGTTTGACTATTCATCAGAATACAGCAGAGGTGCCAGCTTCTTCTCCAGGGTATGATAGCATCTAACTAATAATCCCAAATATATTTGATATACTCCGTAAGCATAGATGTAGATAATAAGCACTATTAGTTATGGCTCACAACGTCCATATTCACCCTTACCCCAACATCTCATTACTTAATCGTTCAACTCAATTCTAACAACCAAAATTACTAGGAAGTAAGCAAAATTAAAGATTGTACCCTAGGAAGTGTCTTAATACCAACCCTGTATTTGTTTTATAAACCTACCAATCCTAGGAATATTCCAGTCGACATCAACGCTATATGATGGCCACGTTTGCTGAGGACACTGCAATATTAGTGTATACGTATATAAACTTTACAATAATTAAAACAATAATGTTCCAATTTTTGACAAAGCGGTATAACTGCACCGGACGCCTTAGAATGACTTTGGGTAAGAAGATGAAATAGAGAGAGCACCTAAAAACAGGAGAGAACTAATATAACTAAACAACAGGGCCAGAACAAAATAATGATATACAAGCAAAGTGCTAAAACCAATTTAGCGACACGTAGGGTCCACCTACTATACAGTGACCTTCTTAAATGGTCACAGATCACAGAAGAAGTGACTACGAAGTCGCACCAATTCCGGACTAGAAACCATTTTAAATCCACGAGACAATGTTCTACAAGGCCCTAAAACTTTAAGGCTTTTCTATATATTTAAAAGTTTTTCTTGCTCGGTTAAGGTCTGACAAAGCATATTAGTGCGGATTTTACAGGAAAAATTTTGCCTAAAAGAATTTACAGCTATATGTGATTCAGGGCCACGAAACTTCAGCCTTTTTTACTTGCGACTTATACATAGGTACTAGAAGGCAAGTTATGTATTGGTAAGAAAAATCGAACTCGAGATTTTGATCAAAGTTGACATTACGTAGATAGCGAAGACCAAAAAAGTGGGTCTCGCAATTCTGTCTGTCTGTCTGTTCGAATACAGCCTAAAAGGCTCGGCAGGTTTTCTTCAAACTTGGTAGATATGATTTTTAATTCTTTCCCCCATACGTTTTTTTCTTTTTTTTTTAAGACCAAAAATAACGGTACATGCCATACGAATTTTTTCCGTAATTTTATAAATATTTTTTTTTTTCACAAAAACTGTTCGACAGATTTAAAAAATAAAAACAAAAAAAAATTTCATTTTATCAAAGCTGGGTAATGGTTGAAAAAAATTTTCCGAAAAATGGTTATTGAGGGTACCCTCCCAAAATAACCCTTTTTTTTTGTTTTTGATTTTTTCAAAAACGGTGCCACCGATTTTGATCATTTTGTTTTTTGCTAAAGCTCCCCAAAAACTTAAATAGAATTGTGTATTTAAATTTTCAAAAAAAAGTTTTTTGGATTTAAAAAAAAAAATTCAATTTTTTTTTTTTCAAAACTCAATATTTCGAAAACCTTATGCTGCATTTTTTTTAAACTTAAAAAATAAAAGTTTCTCAACATAATCTACAAGATGTATAAAAAAAAAGTTATATTATACTTAAAAATAAAGGTACTCACCATACAAATGTTAAAAAATGGTTTTCAAAAATCGTATTTTTCTCGAAAACAGCGCCTAGAATTTTGATAAAATTTTTTTGTTTCAATTAATTTTTACGATCTTTAATTTAATAAACAAAATTTTGAAATTAAGATATTACAGCTTGTATCTACCATAGAACCATTTTTTAAAATTTTGAATTACTCATTATCGACAGAAAGGATTTTAATGAAATGCATATTTTGTAGACATGCTTCTAAAAAGTCTAAGAACCATTGCATTTCAAAACTTTAAAAAAAAAATATTTTTTGAGTTTTTGAAAAAAAAATTATTTTTTTTGAAAATTCGATATTTCAAAATCGGCTCAGTATTTTTTTTTGGATATTTAATTTTCATTCTTACAGTAATAAAAACTTAAAGTTGGTACGAGTATACCAATTTTTTTTCTTAAAAATCTTTTACAAATTTTGTATATAAAAGCCTTTTTTGTAAGAGAGTAGTGGTTACAAGGACTTATAATTTTTGTTGTTGCATACATTCATATTTTCATAGCATTCTGTTTTTATCTCTTACTATTAAAAGAATTTAAATAAAATGCACGACTGGGTAGCACGAACCTTAAAGTTTTTATTATTGTTCAAATAAAAATTAAATTTACAAAAAAAATATGGAGCCGTTTTCAAGATATTGAATTTTCAAAAAAAAAATTGATTTTTTTTTCAAAATTCAAAAAAATATTTTTCTTAAGGTTTTGAAATGCAGTGTTTTTTTAAATTTTTAGAAGTTTCTGTCTAAAAGTTTTTATTAAAATCCGTTTTGTCAATAATGAGATTTTCAAAATTTAAAAAAATGGTTGTATGGTAGGTACAGTCAGTAATATCTTGTTTTCAAATTTTGTCTTATTAAAATATAGATCTTAGGAATTAGCCAAAGAAAAAAATTTAAGCAAAATTCTCGGAACCGTTTTCGAAAAAAATACGATCTTCGAAAACCATTTTTTAATATTTGTATGCAGGGTACCTGTCACTTAATAATTTGAAGTGTGACGTATCCTTAGTTTATTTGGCACCATTTATATTGGTACTTCTGGCAGATACCGAGCGAACAGATCTTATTTGACTTTGACATCATCTGTCATTAGCACAAAATAAAAGTCACGTTTTCCGGTCATGCATTTTCCTTTCGCCATTTTGCATTAGACTTCGTCAGCCACCGGTCATCTGCCAGGATCCACCAAAAAGTAAGATAAAATATATATTATTGTAAACCTATTATAAGATTTCTGAAATTTTAGAGAATAAACAGCAAAACAGCAAATATTGAATAAATGCTCGTTCTATTCATTTGGTGTGGTGGTGCCGACGACATCTTTATTCTTTTTTGGATCTTTATTCTTTTTTGGATTCCCACAGCCAGTGGAAGAACCTTGTCGCCCTTTGGATTCCCACAGCCAGTGGAAGAACACTCTGTTGCCTTTTGGATTCCCACTGCCAGTGGAAGAACACTATATTGCCTTTTGGATTCCCACAGCCAGTGGAAGAACTCTGCCGCCTTTTATTTGGATTCCCACAGCCAGTGGAAGAACTCTGCCGCCTTTTACTTGGACTTCCACCGCCACCAGTGGAAGAACTCAGTCGCCGTCTTTGCATTCCCACAGCCAGTGGAAGAACTCTCTTGCCTTCTTTAGATTCCCACAGCTAGTGGAAGAACCCTGCTGCCATTTTTATCTTGGATTATTCATCTTTTCGAGAGCAATAGTCGATGAAAAGAAATAAACCCCAGCCAGTAAAAAGAAGAAAGAAAAATATATCTTTTGTCGATTGTCACATTTGTGAATGAATGAATCCGGACTTAAATTATCCACCTCCACTGGAAGAAGATATACATCAATCATCAATCAACATGTGTGCCAAGTTCTTTTCGTTTTAATTAAATTCAATGAGTCAAATGTATTATAGTTAAACTTAGAAATTCCTTTAGTGTGCCAAAGTTTTCTATTCTGTTTACTTAGAAATTAATTATTGATTTAGAACGAACAATAAGTTATTTCAGTTTAATTTAGAAAATATAGTGCTTAACACAAAGTGCTCCTACCTCCTCCGGCAAAAGAAAAATCTGCAAATATATATAGTGCCTTTCCATCTAACAACAGCAAGTAAGACAAAAGCCATCTACGATTTGCAGTTAGCAAGGTAAGAATCTTACTTTATAACCGCAATAAGCGGTAAATTTGTATTTGCACAGTTAGTGTCGAAAACGGTAAGAATCTTACTTTATAACCGCAATAAGCGGTAAATTTGTATTTGCACAGTTAGTGTCGAAAACTATCTAAGAGAGACAACATCGGAAGTTTTTAAAGTCAAATAATTTGATCATTTTGCTTATAAACCCTAACAATACAATTTAAAATATATATAAATTTGATTTTTAGCCTTAGCAATTTGTTAGGGGTTTTGATTTATTATAAGCAAATTAAAAGCCAATGCCGAAAACTAGAAATCAGACTTCAAAACTTGCAGCGGAGTCAAATGAATCATCCGATGATAACGAACACCCAGTAGATCTAAACAACACCATTAGACAGGCTGATTTAGACAAAACGACGATGGAGGATCGATTGCAGCGACTAAATGAACCATAACCATACAAAAACCCCTTCGACTAAATGAACAATTAGAAGCTGCTTTAGCAGCCGTAACCGAAGAAAAACAGGAGCGCCAACGCATTGAGCAACTACTACGTGAACAGCAAGATAAATTAACAAATCTCATCGCCAGTAGCTCTTCAACCAATGTCCCTGAGTCTGCTGCAACAAGAATAGCAGCTATTACAGAATCCATTGCCAGTGGATCTGGTGCAACTTTCAACTCCTCATTAGTGCCATCTACAGCTCCAACAGTAACATTCGCACCAACAGCCGTTAGCTATGCAATTCCTTATGCTCCAGCCTTTCAGTGTAACCTTGTTTCAGCTCGCGCCACAACAACAATGTCATACATGCCGATTACGTCACAAGCGGTACATCCTGGGGCACAAGCACCCCCGCTTACTATTAACTCTGCTGAAACATTGCCGATGGGTTCGAATGACTTTTCGCCAAACAACATCTCGAACTTACGAACGGTTCCGACGTTTTTACCACCGTTGAATAGCCTACAGAATTTAACGCAACATCAAGCTCATCCAGCTGCTAGCATACAGCCTCAACCAACGCAACATCCGTCTTCGTCATCCATAATGTATGGACCTCACCGAAAGTTACATGATTTGCCTGATTTTCGTGGAAAACCGGAAGAGTGGCCTATGTTCTGCACATCCTTTGTAGAATCCACAAACATGTTCGGATATAGTAAAGTTGAGAACATGTTTCGTCTCCAAAGGAGTGTGAAAGGAGAAGCGAGAGATGTAGTCGAATCTTTACTCATCCATCCAAATAATGTGGAACAAGTGATGGCGAATTTGGAGTTTCGTTTTGGACGTCCGGAGTGCCTTATCCAGAGCCAACTGAAGAAGGTAAGAGGAATTCCACCGATTTCAGATAACAAGCTAGAGCTCATCGTCGTATTTGCTACAAAGGTTGAAAACTTGTCCGTGTTTCTAGAATCAAGTGGAATGTACCAACATTTAGCTAATCCCACCTTATTACAAGAACTAATCGCAAAGCTTCCCATGAACAAAAGAATAGAATGGGCACAACACAGTGTCAGCATATTGCCTTACCCAACCATAAAGCACTTCAGCACTTGGTTAAGTGAACTAGCACGATTAGTTTGCCTCGTAACGTCAACATCACTGCCGTCATCAAGTCGAAGCGATTCACCATCGAGGCCAAGAAGAGGCAACGTGTTGCACACTATCGAAGCAAAGGCGAAAGCTGAGAAATTAAAATGCCGATATTGCAAAGAAGAGCCACATCCAGTTTCAAATTGTAAAAGTTTCACTAAGCTACAGACATCGGCCAGATGGGAATTGGTAAAACGTAATAAACTGTGTTTTGGATGCCTGAAGTACGGACACAATATCAAAACTTGTCGCTCAAGGAAACCATGTAGTGTTGCAAATTGCCAAAAGGTGCATCACACTACTTTACACGAAACAGAACGGGAATGTAAATCAACAACACCAAACGATGGAAATGAATCCTTGGACGTCCATAGACCCTTATTAAACTGCGAAGACGTTGGAGAAACGAAAATTCTGTTCAGAGTTTTGCCTGTTAGGATCTATAACGGTGATACAGCGATAAGAACATACGCTCTATTGGATGAAGGTTCTTCCGTAACGATAATGTGCTCAAACCTAGCCAAACGTCTGAAACTCAACGGAACGCCCAAAGATCCCAAGCTGCGATGGATTGGTAAAGCGACAGAAGCCAAGAAGTCTTTCATAGTGGACATAGACATTAGTGCAGATAAAGATGAAGCAACCAAATACAAGGTTCGTGGGGTTCAAACAGTTGAAGAACTTTGCCTTCCGACACAAACTTTCACCGCCTCGGAGCTGACTCTCACAAATCGATCTGATGTTCAATTAGCTAATTACAACGAAGCCAGACCTGAGATCCTGATAGGTCTAGATAACAGTCATCTTGGCGCACCAGTCGAAGTCCTCAACTGCCAGAATCAAGGACCAACTATTGCGCTTACGAAGCTGGGTTGGATCGCTTATGGAAGCTTCAGATCGGAACGAGTAGAAGAGATGCAAGAAAACAGTGTGCTCTGTAACAGAATTGCTACGGAACGAGATTCAAATCTGAATAAACTCATCGATGAATACTTCTGCATCGAAAGCTTTGGAGTTAGAAAGCCGACGGAGAAATTAGTATCGGATAAGGATAAAAGGGCGTTGCGATTACTAAATGATACAACGATAAGATTAAATAAACGATTTCAGACTGGTCTACTCTGGAAAGAAGATGAACCCAATTTACCAAACAGCTTTGAACTAGCCAAGAAGAGACTTTTCAGTCTTGAAGCCAAAATGCGAAGAGATCCCGAATTTGCTACAAGATACAAAGCCATTATTGTCGGTTATTTAGAGAAAGGATATGCTGTAAAGCTAACGTCTGCTGAGGCTAATACTCACACTCCAAAGACTTGGTACCTCCCACATTTTGGGGTCCGAAATCCAAACAAACCTGGAAAGGTACGTCTAGTTTTTGACGCGGCAGCGGAAGTTGGTGGCGTATCGTTAAACTCCTTTTTAATGAAGGGTCCAGATGATTATGTGAATTTGGTAGACATTTTATATAACTTTCGGATGAGATCAATTGCAGTGACATGTGATATAAGAGAGATGTTTCACCAGGTGCTGATACGGCCAGAAGATCAACACTCTCAACGCTTCCTTTGGAGAGAGGATGAAAGAAAACCGATCGATATTTATCTAATGAAGGCAATGACGTTTGGTGCTGCATGTTCACCTTGCTCCGCAAATTTCGTGAAGAACCATAATGCCTCAAGGTTTGAGAAGAAGTATCCAAGAGCTACCAAGTCCATTATCAGCCACCACTACGTTGATGACTTTGTAGACAGTTTTGAGGATGTTTCAGAAGCTATCGCCGTCACCAAAGCAGTTGTTGCAATCCATCGAGAGGGCGGATTCGAGTTACGCAATTTCGCATCTAATTCGAAAGAAGTACTAAGCAGTTTAGCAGCCGACGAACTAGAAAGTGACAAAGAACTGATCAGCATGGATATGGAAGCCACATCGTCAAATGAAAAGGTTCTAGGGTTGTGTTGGAATAGTGATGAGGACGTACTTACATTTCGATTGAACTTTCCTCGAGTAAACAAAGCCGTCATGGTGGAAGACAGATGCCCAACTAAAAGAGAGTTCTTAAGCATCGCTATGTCCGTATTCGACCCTCTTGGAACGATAGCCAACTACACGCTTCCGTTAAAGCTGATACTGAAATCTATCTGGCGCTTTGGAACTGGATGGGATGAACCAATTCCAGAAGAATGTTTCACAAGATGGAGAGAATGGAAAAAACAAATGCCACACTTAGCCCAGTTGAAAATTCCTAGATGCCACTATTGCCATTTAACAAGAGCTAGCCGAGTTGATCTTCATACATTCGTAGACGCCAGCGAAGAAGCGTTCAGTGCCGTCGTGTATCTTCGCATCCAGTATAAAGATGAGGTATACATTTCATTTATATGTGGTAAGACAAGAGTAAGCCCAAAAAAACTCATGTCGATACCTCGGCTAGAGCTTTCAGCAGCGATTCTTGGGACAAGACTTTGCAACTCCATCCTCGATTGCCACAAACTACATATTACTGATCGTGTTTTTTGGAGCGACTCGAAAACCGTGCTGCACTGGCTTCGAGCGGACCCTCGCCGCCATAAAGAGTTTGTGGCCTTTCGAGTGGCGGAAATTCTACACAGTACCCGAGTAAATCAGTGGCGTTGGGTGCCTTCAAAATTAAATGCGGCGGATGATGCCACTCGTGCCAGTTACACACAACAATCTCAGAGCAACAACAAATGGCTAAACGGGCCCAAATTTCTGATGCGTACGGAACTGGATTGGCCTCAACAGCCGTGCGATATAAACGATCATGAACAGAGGCAGGAGATCCGAAGCAAGTATTTGCTGAATATTTCTCAATCAAACGAGCCATTTTTCGACGCTTCCAGATTTTCAAGTTTTTTGAAGCTAAAACGCACCATGGCCTGGTTGATTCGATTCGTAACCGCGTGCCAGCGAAAGCCCATAGACCGCGCAGAGCTAACCGCCCTAGAATTGAAAAATGCCGAGAATGTAGTATGTCAGCAAACGCAAAAGGAGGCATTCAATGAAGACATTGAGAACTTACGTCAAGGCTTTCCTATTGAGAAGAGCAGCCAGCTCTTTAATATGACGCCATATCTAGACGATCTTGGACTCGTACGCGCACTTGGACGGATAGATGCTGCCACAACGGTGCCTTTTGAAACTAGAAGACCAATTATAATGCCTAAAGGTCATGCAGTAACGAAACTACTCGTCAGGGATTACCATTGCCGGATGTGTCATCAAAATGATGATGCTATCGTAAACGAGATTCGCCAACGATTTTGGGTGCCAGGTCTGCGTTCAGCCGTGAAAACATGTAAAAGCGAATGTCAGTTATGCCGAAACCGAAACGCCAAGCCACAGCCTCCATTAATGGGCCAGTTGCCGGAAGATCGTCTAACACCCTATGTCAGACCGTTTACATACGCCGGCCTTGATTTCTTCGGACCAGTCAACGTACTCGTACGCCGTCGAATAGAAAAACGCTGGGTTGCGCTTTTCACATGCCTGACAATAAGAGCCGTGCACCTGGAAATTGCTGCAGACATGTCTACAGACGCGTGCATATTATGCGTCCGCAATTTTGTAAATCGACGAGGAGTGCCGCTTCGTGTGAGAAGCGATAATGGAACGAACTTTGTGGGAGCAAGCAAGGAGTTAGCGACTAACAAAATCTTTGACAAAGAGGCCATAAAGGCAGAGTTCTCCTCGACTGGGATCGAATGGATGTTCAATTGCCCAGCTAATCCTCATGCCGGAGGATGTTGGGAGCGGCTCGTGCAGTCAGTCAAAAGGGCTTTGTCACACACGCTGAAGGACACGACTTTGCAGAGCGCGCTGATTGAGGCAGAGAACATTGTCAACAGCCGACCACTAACTCACTTGCCGATTTCAATTGAGGATGATGAGCCACTCACTCCTAACCATTTTCTCTTGGGTGTTCCGAATTCTACTCAAACTCCTGGCCCGGTCGATCAACGTGCATTATGCCTTCGAAAGCAGTGGAAGATTAGCCAACAGCTGAAGGATCGTTTTTGGAAGCGATGGATTAGAGAGTATCTGCCTGTGATATCCAGGAGATGTAAATGGTTCAAGAAGGTGCCGCCGCTGCAAGTTGGGAACCTGGTTTTGGTATGCGATTATGATGCTCCGAGGAGCCAGTGGGTACGAGGCAAAATCATCGAAGTATTTCCGGGTCCGGATGGACAAGTCCGCTCTGCCAGAGTAAGGACTGCAACTGGCGTGTTACGAAGACCCGCAGTCAAACTTGCCGTGTTAGATGTGAGGCTTTAGAATGGATGACTTAGGCGCCTCACGGGGGGTGGGATGTCACTTAATAATTTGAAGTGTGACGTATCCTTAGTTTATTTGGCACCATTTATATTGGTACTTCTGGCAGATACCGAGCGAACAGATCTTATTTGACTTTGACATCATCTGTCATTAGCACAAAATAAAAGTCACGTTTTCCGGTCATGCATTTTCCTTTCGCCATTTTGCATTAGACTTCGTCAGCCACCGGTCATCTGCCAGGATCCACCAAAAAGTAAGATAAAATATATATTATTGTAAACCTATTATAAGATTTCTGAAATTTTAGAGAATAAACAGCAAAACAGCAAATATTGAATAAATGCTCGTTCTATTCATTTGGTGTGGTGGTGCCGACGACAGTACCGTTATTTTTAGGTACAATAAAATTTTTTTCCAATATCTTGTAGATCATCTGAAGAAACTTCTTTTTATCATGTTTTAAGGAAATCGAGCATGGGGTTTTCGAAATATTGAGTTTTTAATAAGAAATGTTGAAATTTTTTTTAAACTGAAAACACAATAATATTAAAACTGCTGGGAAGCTTTAAAGTAAAAAAAAATGATCAAAATCGATCGTACCGTTTTTGAGAAAATCAAAACCAAAAAAAAAATGGTTTCAAGGGGGGTACCAAAAATAACGATTTTTGGAAAATTTTTGCAACCATTACCTATGTTTTACTAAATGAAATTTTATGAATTTTTTTTTTAAATTTGTGGGATAGTTTTTGAGAAAAAAAAATATTTATAAAATTTCGAAAAGAAAATCGTATGGCAGGTACCCTTATTTTTGGTCTTAAAAAAACAAATAAAAAAACATCCGGGGGTAAATAAATAAAACCCATATCTACCAAGTTTAAAGAAAATCGGCCGAGCCGTTTAGCTGTAGTCGAACAGTCAGACAGATAGACAGAATTGCGAGACCAACTTTTTTGGTCTTCGCTATCATCGTAATGTCAACTTTGATCAAAATCTCGAGTTCGATTGTTTTTACGAATGCATAACTTGCCTTATAGTACCTATAAGTCGCAAGTAAGAATAAATATTATCCTTATGAACAGTTTTACCTAATAACATTCGTTTTTAAAACTCCTAGTCTATTACAGTCATAAGAGCATGTTCGTGCGACCCAGTCGTGCATTTTATTTTTATAATGTTAATCGCAGAGCGAGCAATTACGAAAGGAGATACCGATGCACATTGTTTTTGAATGTCTGCACATTTCAATGAGTGTTAAACATTGAGCCGGGTAAAACATTTCACATTCGTGTAGTGCGGCTCAAAAAAGAATCTCTTGGCCTTAAGGGTAAACTTATGAGTATTCCATGAAGTACGGGTTGAATTGTTTCAGATGTGGAATGCAACTGGCTGTTTTATGCTATTTTATTAAAGCACTGTTTATGAAAATAGCGGTAAAATAATGATATACATGACATGAAACATTGCACTGCTCAAGAGATTCGAATGTTTCCGTTATATACGAGTATGATAATCACCTTTGAAATTTAAAGCTTATGAATATAAGAAAGAGTGTCGTAGACAAAACGGAGTCCTGGGGCAGAACAGCGTTTATTGTGTGGATATCAGATTTGAAACCGTTCAATACTGCTTGTAGTGAACGGTTTGAAAGGTAATTTCTAATCCAACGCTAAAGAGATTCATCGATACCAAATGCACGCATTTTCGATAAGAGAGCTTGTGCCAAACTATAGCAAATGCCTCTAAAATATCAAGTGCAATAATCTTACTTTCTCCAAAACCTTGAAAAGATTTTTTTTAGCTCTTCGGTCAATTAAGAAGCTTTCGTTCCTCAAGATATTTCTTAAGCCGATTGTTGATCAGCGTTTTTATGACTTTGGAAAGAAGGGACGTAAGTTCAATTGGAAGAGGAAGTTAGAGGAGGAGGAGGATTCACCTTTTTTAGGGACAGGCTGGACAAATGGTGTTTTCCATCCACTCGGAAAACGACCTATAGAGAAGAACAGATGGAAAAACTTACGCAGTGGTTTCACCATGTACGCTGAATTCCGAGAAATCAGAACTTTCACCCAACTGTGTTTCACTAAGTGCCAAAACTAACACGTTATTGATCCGCCCCTGGATTCCCAAAATAACTAATAACAGCAATTTATCCGATATTGCTTTAGTTCAATCAATTACACACGATACGTGGTAAACTGACACAATGTATGCAATGATAAAATCAAAGCAATTTGTTGGTGATGCAGGAAAGAAAGAAGGGAAATTTCCCGCTCACTGTGGTGATGTTTTTGCTGGGCAACCATACTGTGGTTTTTTTCACAGGTGCAATATTCCTTTAAATGCAAAAACACTGACACTGGCAACTGGCACATGACTTAGGGCTATTTGATTTTGATTTTGTTTTTTATTTTATTTTTTTTTTTTTTTTGCTGCGGGATTTGAATTTTAATATATTTAATTGAAAGTGATTTGGATGGAGATTAACTGTACCGATTTATATATAAAAAAAGAATGAAAACTATTATTTTATTAGTTTAGAATGTGGTGAAAAACAATGTAACTGCTCTCCTTCACGTTGTCATCAAGAGGAGATGAAAATCGGTTCTCCGGTTATTTTAAACTAACGGAATCCACCATACAAATGTTGAAAATGGTTTTCGAATACATATTATACTTATTTTCCTCGCAAACAGCACCAAGATATTTGATTACATTTTTCAATGTTGCTTAATTTTAAAGTTCTATAAGTCAATAAAACAATTACTAATTTTTTTTTTTTAAATTCGATATCTCAAGAACTGATCAGAAATTTGTTTTGAAATTTAATTTTTATTTTCGCACTAATAAAAACATAAAATTTATTCTTAAAAATGTTGTAAAAATTTTATATTTACTTACTTACTTACGGTGGCGCTACAGTCCGGGGTGGACCAGGGCCTCAACCAACAAGCTTCTCCAGCTAGCTCGGTCCCTAGCTAGCTGTCTCCAGTTTAGCACACCAAGTTGGTTGTGATCCTCTCCCACTTGTGTGCGCCACCTGAGTCGCGGTCTTCCTCTACTGCGCCGTCCCTCGGGGTTGGATTCGAAGACTTTCCGGGCCGGAGCATTCGGGTCCATTCGCTCTACATGACCTAGCCATCTCAGTCGTTGGACTTTGATTCGTTTGACTAAGTCAGTTTCGCTGTACAGCCCGTACAATTCGTGGTTATATATTCTCCTCCACTCCTTGTCTATGCAGACGGGACCAAAGATCACGCGAACAATTTTCCTTTCGAAACATCCTAAAGCGCTCTCATCTACTTTCGACAAAGTCCATGTCTCTGCACCATAGACAAGGACCGGGATGATGAGGGTTTTATATATGGACACTTTAGTTGCTCGAGAGAGGACTTTGCTACTCAATTGCCTTCTTAGTCCAAAGAAACAGCGATTGGCAAGAGTTATTCTCCGTTTGATTTCAGCGTTGGTGTCATTTTCTGAATTTATAGCGGCGCCTAGGTATATAAAGTCCTTAACTGCCTCAAAGTTATAACAGTCTATAATGACGCTTTGTCCAAGACGTCGGTGTTGTGTGTCCTTTCCTGCCCTCTTGCCCTCATTTACCGCTAAACCCATCTTCTTCGCTTCCGTCTCAATGCTCACAAATGCGCCACTGACATCACGCTTTGTTCTTCCAATAATGTCAATATCATCGGCGTATCCGAGTAACTGGACGGACTTTTGAAAGATTGTGCCTCAAGAACGATGTTGAAGAATTCGCACGATAGAGCATCGCCTTGTCTAAAACCGTTTTTGACATCAAATGCATCGTTGAGATCTTTTCCGACCTTGATGGAGCAGCGTGAATTCTCTATTGTCATCCTGCACAAGCGGACAAGTTTGTCAGGGATGCCAAAACTAGACATTGTTCTATATAGTTCGCTCCTATAGATGCTATCGTACGCGACTTTGAAATCAATGAAAAGGTGGTAGGTGTAGATTTGTAGCTCCTGGGTTTTTTCCAAGATCTGCCGTAATGTGAATATCTGATCGATGGTGGACTTTCCAGGTCTAAAGCCGCACTGATATGGACCTATCAGGTTGTTGACGAAAGGCTTCAGACATTCACATAATACGGCAGAAAGAATCCTATATGCGATGTTCAGGAGACTTATGCCTCTGTAGTTGACGCAGTTCAAAGGGTCTCCTTTCTTGACGATCGGACAAACAATGCTGAGATTCCATTCATCGGGCATCCTTTCTTCCGACTATATTTTGCAGATAAGTTGGTGCAAGCTTCCAACCAAGTCATTGCCTGCCGCTTTGAATAGTTCGGCAGCAAAGCCGTCAGCTCCAGCGGCTTTGTTGGACTTGAGTTTCGATATAGCTATCTTCACTTCGTACAGGTCGGGTGGGCGGTATTGTTGGTCTACGTCGCCTAAGTCGAATGGTACTATCTCTATAGCAGCGGCATGCTCTTCTTCATCGCCATTCAAAAGATTGGATAAATGTTCTTTCCATATCCTCAGCATGGACTGCAGTTCTACTACGATGTTCCCATGATTATCCCTGCAGGCTTCGGCTCGGAGATTGTATCCGTGTGATGTTTTTTTTTTACCTTTTGGTAAAACTTCCGAATCTCATTCCTGCTATGGCATCCTTCTATTTCCTCGATCAAGCGCTTCTCATGCTCCTTCTTTTTCTTTCTGAGAAGCCGGTGTTCTTCCTTCCTTTTTTGCTCGTAGAGCTCGCGAGCAGCTCTAGTCCTTGTTTGCAGCGCCGCTTTGTATACCTTTTGCTTTGCTGCATGTGCTTCCCGGCACTCACCGTCAAACCAGGGGTTTCGTTGCGGTGGTCGTGTAGAACCCAACACATTAGAAGCAGTATCTCTGATGGCTGCTTGGCAACGTTGCCACTGGTCCTCAATACTTGATGCTGGCGGCACAGGACTCCTTAAGAGGTTGTTAGAAACTCGATCGGAAAAGGACCTTGCGATCTCTTGCGATTGTAAGCGTCCAACGTCGAACTTCGGCGCAGTACGTCCTTGTTTTGGCTTGGGTCGGAATATCCGCAGCCGAACCTTGGCTACAACGAGGTAGTGGTTCGAGTCTATGTTAATCCCTCGGAACGTGCGGACATCCTCTTTACTGGAGAAGTCCCTTGAATCGATCGCAATGTGGTCAATCTGATTCACGGTTGATTGATCAGGAGATCGCCATGTTCCTTTGTGAATATCAAGATGTTTGAACTACGTACTGGCTACAAGAACGTCTCGTCCCACAGCGAAGTCGATCAGCCTGAATCCGTTATCGGAGGTGGCGTCGTGCAGGCTACATATATCTTCCGATTGTATCACCAAAGATATCTTCTCTTCCCAGCTTGGCGTTAAAATCTCCAAGGACTATTTTAATGTCATAGCTAGAGCACTGCTCGTATGTTTTGTCCAGGAGCTCGTAGAATATGTCTTTGGTGTCCTCATCTTTCTCCTCTGTTGGGGCATGCGAATTTGGGCTTGATGCGGATTGTCGTGAGGCGCTCGTTCACACAGTTGAAACTTAAGACTTTTTGCCTGAGCCTTGATCCAACAACAAACCCGCATCCAAATAAACGCTGCTTTTGTCCTCGATAGCAGTCGCCGTAGTATATATCGCAGTCTTTTAATCTTCGTTTCCCCGGTCCGTCCCATCGCGTTTCTTGGATGGCGGTAATATCTGCTTTGCAGGAGTTTAGGGCTTCCGCTAGTTGTTCGGCTGCACGTGGTCTATTAAGGGACCTAACATTCCACGTACAGATCCGAAGTTCATTATCCTTAATTCGTTTGCATGTTTCGTCAACAGTAAATCCGTCCGTCTTCGAGGCTTGTTTTTGCTACGCAACTAATGTGTGTTTTATGTGGCCAGGAAGTCACCCAGACGGCATAACCCCCAAACTGGAGGGCCAGGTCCTTAGTATGACTCCAAGAACGGGGAGCCGGTTAAACCGCTCCTTACAAGCCTGAGCTCCGAATATGTCGGACTAGCCCTGTAAGGTGTTCACTAAGTAGTTCAACCTCACTTGAACTGTAGACGCCATTGTTGATTCCATCTGGGGAATTCCTCCGCTGCCGCCTTGATGAAAGGAGAGATGCCTTAGTGGGAACAACTCTCCCCCCTTTCTCGTTTGCTACCCCCAACAACCTTCCACTGGGGTTGTGACCCAATCTCCAGTTGTGGTACTAGGCACCCGATGTTCACCGCGAGGAGGTGAGAGTAGGAGTCGATAGACATAGAAAAACCTATGGACGCTTGTGTCCTCTTGGGTGCATGTGCCTATCATTCGAACAAATTTTGTATTTAGCTACATATATAAAAATATTTGTTTTTTAAAACCGCTTCAATGATTTATAAGTTTTGTTCTTTTCTAACCTAATATTAGCTTGAGAATGAACATGACACTCTGTTTTAACTTTTAATATACTAAAGGAATCGTTTTAGCCATTGGGAAATTATCTTCTTTAGCTGATGTTTGACAACATTTTTTTACTTTAAGCTAAGAAATATTAATACTAGTGTTTTTGTATGACTGTATTACAAAGAATTTAAAACTTGCTCTGGATTCCTTCTTGGGGAATCTGAATATCCAAATCAGTCGCTATTATGTACCACTTATAGAGAGTTTATTATTTTAGTTTTGTTCGAATTCGAAATAAACAGTATTTCAACAAGAGTATTTCAATGCCTAAGTTAGAAATTGCAGTTTGCTTAAAAGTTACGCATAAGTAAAATTATCAAATAGAAGAAATTTGCTACTTTGCAAGTTAAACTTTGTTTGTCAATTTAACACACTTTAGCATGCAAATGTTGTCCTCCTCCGTTTTCCGATAGTTGATATTGTATAGGGAACAAGTTTTTGATTAAGGAAGTTTTAAACATAAAAAACGTCATAAAAATGTCTTGGCATGCCTTAGCAAAGGACACAACTTAAGCAAGTCTTTCATGCAATAGGTATTGTAACGCACAATACAAAACTGAAATACATTTTTAAGAATGACTTTCAGCACACGAGCTTTCGGTTTGAGCATTTGATATAGGTATTGTTGTTGTGACCATCCAATAGTTTCGTTGTTGAAACAAAAAATATATAAGCCATTTTATTTTAAAATTTGAGCAAATTCCTACGTTCGAGGTGTGAAAGGCTTAAATTTTCGCCAATTATAATAAATTTTGATCAGTATATTTTTGCAATATGGAAAATCTATTTTATCTCCGCCGAATAACTTAAGAATCAAAGATTCATGAGTGAATGGTGTGAAGGTGAGGTAAATACATCAAAACGAATATATACGCTGGTACCAATATGACACTTATGTTGAGTACACACGAAATTACGAACTTTGTAAGTAAACTTGTAAGATGGAATTGTCAAGGGTTTTCCATTAATCTTTTTTTCCTAAAATTTGGAAAAAAAACAAAATGTGAACTTTATCTCGCCAGCCATCCTACCAGTTTCATCGGGTTGACGAAAACGGTCAAACAAAGTTGCCAAGACTAAAGCCCCATTTAAGTTTCTACATGTAGCCATCCCTCCAGGAGAAGGCATCTGTTAAAGTATAGTTCATTACAAATTCAAGGGGTGACTTAACTTAAGTAACTCACGCTCTCATCCCATCAAACCATTTTGTGCACCATATGGCAACAGGGCTCGTAGCCTGAAGCCCTGTACAAATGAATGCAACTAATGTTATCTATAGCTTAGATTTTTCCTATCTAAACATCGATGAATCACTTATTGGCCAATCATGTATCTTTGATTGGTCACCCAACAGACCTCCAGGGAAATCAACTCTTAAAAGTTTATGAGCACCATTCGTCCGCCGCGCCGCGTCGGGCCCTTAGGGGAAACTCATTCCTCATGTTAACAATAAAGGAGTTATAATTTCTAAACAAAAACTTTTTGTATTTTGTCACTTCACATCGCTTTCATTTGATCTTAGGAAAGAGACGATCGTCTTCATTTAACCTAAGAGGTTGTTACACATCCCTCTGCCTTTCCTTGTTAGTCATGTGCTTTAGAAGAATGTGTCAAGGTTTCTCCGTCCTTCTTTTCAATTGCAGCTTATCCAATAGGTGCTGCGTTAAGGCCAACCCAACAAGGCATAAATATTCACAATATTTTCGAGTCATACCATATAACGTGACCGGTCCAGGGCCATGGTATAGCTTTCAACATATCCTAGGATAAAGATATTGTAACCACTACCTATCAAATAAACTGAGTGTGAGACTGAAATTTTTTCTTAATTAAGAAGGCCCATGTATGCCTTAAGGGATACATAAGGCTATGTAGGGCGTAGTATAGTATTATTGAATTCCCATTTTTTCGTTGTCCATATCATCTGATTCGGGCCAAAAGAATGGCTCAAGAACGTTTGTACCGATTATGCAGGTAGCCCAAAATCCACACTAAACAGTGTCTTTCTTTAGATGCATTACAATTTGGTCAATCTAGTGTGGATTGCGATCGTTCCAAATTCAACAGTTTCTCTCCTTTCAACCAGAAATGGGCCGCGTCGCTGAATATTATTTTTCGACTCAAGAGCGCGAATGTTGCTCGAATAGAAGACCCTGTTTGTTAAGAATCCTTTAAACTAAAAGTTAAAGTAATTAAATTTAGAACCCATCAGCTCATGAAGAACTAGTATATAGGGACATAAAAACCTCAACCATTCGTGTGTGCATTCTGTGTAGCCAGAAATGAATTGAACCTAGAATTGTCTGTCGAATCCGAACGACTAACATATGATCTAGTGATTTGATGGTATACATACCGGGCTGGTGCACAAATCCTTACAAAGTAAGGATTCAAATTCAAAAGCATTTGATTGAGTTTCTCACGAATCTTCTTCATTAGATTAAAAATTACATTTCGAACCTCTATGTTCAAGTTGCATCGGATGGTTAAAGTTTCATATTAGAATAAAGGTTGGTGAACCACAGGGCTCCGTTTTGTCTTCAACTCTCTTTCTTATATTCATCGATGATCTTCTGTCTCAAACTTCTTAGTTATTAAATCATTTTACTGATGACAGTGCTTTCGGTGTAACATACTTATTTCGAGAATCATATCCCTATCATTCGGATGTGGAACTTGAATTCTGATCGCAACAGCATTGTCCATTAGGGAATAAAAACCGAGTAGAATTTAATGCTTCGCTAAAGCCACTATTCATAGTGGCACCTACCTTAAGGATATCGAACATCTTTCAGTTCTTGATATGTTCATTAAAGACCACCTTGAATACTCACATATTCCGCGTCGCCAAAAACTCTGCTAAGTACTTAGGTAATCTCTGACGACGCAAGAAATTCGTCATGGCTACTGATCTGACTGCAATCTAAAAACCTCCTCTTCATTTGTCCGAAACTCAAGTAAAATTCCCATATGTATGCAAGTACACCAAAAACCCAATTGAGTCATTTAGGCACAATTTAAAAGAGAGCTTTGCAAATAATTAGGCGATAGAAGTATAACAGAAGCATTTTCATCTCTCGAATACTGCCACAATGTTTCATGTCACTCTATTTTTTCCCAACACTGTTCTATTTAACCGTAATACTTGCGCTCTTAGGAATGCTCAATTGTTTAGCCTTGAGCCTAACTTCGGCGTGCTTTGAAGTACAGAGATTCGTTTTTCAGCCTCACTACAAGAATGTGGAATACTCTACATAGCTCTATTTTTCTTCCCATTATATTTCTTAGAAATTTAAAGCTAATGTGCAACGGTATCTCCTTTCGAAACAATATCCGTTTTCCTAACGATTGCAATGTGATTATGATTACCATTTTAAGGGTAGTAATAAACTCCACTCATACAGTAGACACGAAAAGTAAATACAATTAGTAGAATAATTTCCTCTAAGGACAAACCAACTTATCTGGTCACACTAAAAGAAGAATTCGAATAAGAAGCACTAGCATAATTAAGTCGCCGAAAAATAGAGTTTCGTACCCCTATTAATAAGCGACGAACAACAGCGAATGATCACTAACGAGTATACTCTGTTAATTTGTAATTCTAATTAATTATTGAAGTGCCCTTAACATTATGGTTAATTTATTGGACTGTCATGCAGAAGGAGTTGGTTTCGATTCTCAGCCGCTTGGAGGTAACAAGAATAATTATGGCTCCTTGAATCTTGGAGTTCATAACCATAAACTTCATTTTTTAAATGACTAAAAAGACTCCTGTAGTAGATGCCTAAAAACAGGATTCCATGTGATTTCTCAAGTAAAGGTTTTTATTAGTTTAGTTTAGTTTACGAATTTAAAAAAAAAAATATTGACCCGTTTTTGAAATATCGATTTTTCAAAAAAAACACACCTTCATACACCTTCAAGGGCACCCATAAGACGAAATCGAGGATGTGGTTGGTTAGAAGAAATCAGAAGGCGTCAAATCGGGGAATAGTGGGGCCTAGTCGATATCATCCCTTATTTACATAATACCGAAAAATTTCTCGTTAGATAAGCATCAAGCACGAGCTGTTTGAGATGTGACACCATCGTGTTGGAACCACATGTTCTACCCCAGCTTAACCTAGAGCCTAGACACATGTATCTATAGGCCTGAGATGTATCACCTATGATCAATTTGAATAAATCATCCATAACGATGACTTTTTACCTTTTACGAGAAGAAAACATTAACATGATAATTGATAGTTTACGTTAATAGCATCAGACCAAAAACATAAATGTTAAAAAAAGAGCCAAGTTCTTCTATACAAAAACCTTTGTGTAACAAGTCAGCCGTGCAACGTAGTGAGATCTAAAAGTACGCCAGTTTCTTACTTCATGAAGGTTTAATACCGAATATTTAAAGTAGAATAATATTGAAACAGCTACAATGTAATAGAGAAATTTTATTATTTAATGATTACTGACTAAAATTTGATGGGTTCACTGGTCAAGTTCTTAAAAGCTTTCGAATTGGGCATACAAAAAAACTTGCCAAGTAAGCCCATCAAATTTTAGTCAGTAATCATTAAATAATAAAATTTCTCTATTACATTGTAGTTGTTTCAATATTATTCTACTTTAAATATTCGGTATTAAACCTTCATGAAATAAGATTTTCCTATTTTACATGTAAAAACCTATACTTAATATCTCGTTAGTTTTAGCCTTGTCGCTAAGAAAATAGCCTTGAGTAAAATACATTTTCCAGAAAGTTGTACATTTTATTAGTTAGACATTTTAAGGATGATTTTGTTTTCGTAAACTAATAGCATGACCATGTTTTACCTTCAAGCATCTAAAAGGGATTCAAATCTGACCTACTTCGAGATATAATGTACTTTACAGTTATTGAGGGTTCATTATGGAATAGCTTTATTATTGGAAAAAATTGCGTCCCTTGGCTTGATTATAGAAGTAAAATAACCTCCAGCTGATTTACTACTTTGAGAATTGTACAGTACTTTACTTAAAGTAGAAACCGAATTAACGTTATTTAAAAACTTTGTCCAAAAACAGATTTAACATTTTGTTCTTGTCTTCAGTCTTGCACCTTCAAAAATACTCTGGTAACCGTAAGTTTAGACGAACTTTTTGTTCGTCGCCCAAAGCAAAATCAAGTAAATGCGAATTTAATGCTCTGCGATTTATCGTCCGCACAAAACATCCTTTTGTTCGTTTTCGAGTGATGTCGCATTTAAAAGTTTTCGGATCCTTATGTCTGCTAGCGAATTGCACATTTTAAAGCACAAAAAAAAAAGGTTTTGATGGTATTGTCCTTTTTATTTTGCTCTCCGAATAGGGAGGTGGCGAAGCAACAGTGTGTCGAAATTTTGCAGTTTGTAGCTAAGCAGAGTTGCAGTTTTAGAGTTAAAAAAAAGAGAATATTGGAATTCCTTTGAGGGAAATATAAGTTTGGTAAGTTATTTAATATTCGAGAGGATACATTAAGGTCTTTTTTTTTTTGTTGTTGTTGTTCTTGTTGTTTTGAGTATACGCGAACTACCTTTGAAATGTCTCAGCACAGTGCAAGTTCTTGAGATAATTTAAAAGGAGATATCAATGCAAATTTATTGTCTAAATATAACAGTAAGAGGGAAATATTGAGCCAGATAAGCTATTCGTGAAGTGCTGGACTTAACAGTGCGTCGAATATAGAAACTTGATACCTATTACGATTGATTCAATGTAAAAAGCAAACACGAGTAGCTAGTGTAAAAATTGTTTTCGAGCAATTAACGGTTTTGTTTCAAATGTTTATTTAATTTTTTTATTTTCTTGGGCTCAACTAATAAAGTAACGAGTATACTTAATGTTTTCCTACTGCGTCTTATTTCGGCGTCCTTATCTCTTCGATTTCGTTGAGGGAAGTTCTTAAATAAAACCAGGAATCCAAACTCCTTCTTTAACTTTACCTTTGTATTTTTCCTACAAAATTTCCAACCTCAATTTTTTGACAGAGGGCCATAAGACTCCAGGGCGTATCTAAGTGCGGATGTTACTTTTGTCCTTCTTTGATTGAGACAACAGTCCCAAAACAATTTATGAACTATTGTCCCACTTAAATGAGAAAGAAGTTACGTGAGCGAAGGAAGTCAAAATGTGTAGAACCAGTAAATCGTGTGTTTTCGCCGAATTTAGGATGCCCAATAGGAGGATGATGGAATACGATTCTAAAATTGAAAAAGGAGTTAACTTTAGTAAGACTGACTCTATCTGTGTCCTTTTTTATGGAGCAGGTAAACTTTGATGAGTTAGGAAATGCGTAAAATGATCGACTTCTTGGGCTGCAGGCTCTTGGATATCGAAGGCCTAAAATCGGAAGGTGAAGTATTAAAGTTAGTACCTCGGTAGTTGGTTACCCGATCAATAGACTGGTCCGTAATAGTTGCAATGGATATTATTTCCATAAGTTGAAATGGTTCATTCACATTTGGTTGAAGTCTTGGGCAAATTCGAACTTTGCTCTGGGGCTTCTGGAGCCACACAAATTTTCCAATTTAGGAAAGTAAGTAAGTAGGGATGATAGGAAAAGGAGAAAAAGGAGGTAGAATGAAGGAGAGTTAACAAAGATAAGTAGTTTGAGTTGAATATAATATATATGTATATATTCGTAATCCTGAATTATATATATTTCTATTCATTTATTAATGTTCGGGTCTCCCCAAAAATTGCCGGGACGCGCGTCGGTATTATGAAAACCCATTTTGTTTCAATGATTATTATCTTGTTTCAATTTCATTGTGTTTAAAATTTGCTACTCAGCCAAACGGCCATTTTAAATTGTACTTCTTTTTATTCGAAAATATTTGGGTTTTAATACAGGGATCTTCTATCACACGGTTTTCCAAAAATAAACATACTTACATACATATATATAAAACTATTGACTATACTTTTTACTTGCGACTTATAGGTACTATAAGGCAAGTTATGCATTCGTAAAAAATATCGAACTCGAGATTTTGATCAAAGTTGACATTACGATGATAGCGAAGACGAAAAAAGTGGGTCTGGCAATTCTGTCTGTCTGACTGGCGATTTTCTTCAAACTTGGTAGATATGGGTTTTAATTTTTTACCCCCGGATGTTTTTTGATTTGATTTTTTAAGACCAAAAATAACGGTACCTGTCATACGATTTTTTTTCGAAATTTTATAAATATTTTTTTTTTCTCAAAAACTGTCCGAACGATTTAAAAAAAAAATCAAAAAATTTAATTTAGTTAAACCTAGGTAATGGTTGAAAAAAAATTTTCCAAAAAATGAGTAGTTTTGGTACCCCCCTTGAGATCATTTTTTTTTGTTTTTGATTTTCTCAAAAACGGTACCACCGATTTTGATCATTTTTTTTTATGCTAAAGCTTCACAGCAATTTGAATATTAAAAATTTTGCAAAAAAAAAATTTGTGGATTTTTAAAGAAAACTCAAAATTTTTTTTCAAAAACTCAATATTTCGAAAACCACATGCTCGATTTTTTTAGAACTTAATAAATAAAAGTTTTTAATATATATTATAAATAAGATTTAAGAAAAAAAATTGTTTTACCTAAAAATAACGGTACCCTCCATACAAATGTTAAAAAATGGTTTTCGAAAATCGTATTTTTCTCGAAAACGGTTCCGAGAATTTTGTCAGTAGTCCATTTTTTTTTACCCGTGTAATTCGTCTATGGTTGCGTTACGGTACTTGTTGGTAGAGTCAAGTTCCTTGTGTTTTATTATTGTTCTTTTGATTGTATCGATCATTTGTTCTTAGCATTCGTAAATTGTTGAGTTCCTGTTATTCGGTGAGGATATATTGTTCGAATGTAATTCCCCCGGTAAGGAGTTGTCGAGGCTTTCGTATCTTACTGTATCTAATTGTAATAATGCACAGGGACATATACATTGAACTCCACAAACTCGTTCGGAAACTGTATTATGGCGCGCGGCGCGGCGCGACGGTGAGTCCGTTCGTTTTACTCGTTCGTTCGTAAACAGTTTCTTGAAAGTGCCTATAATTGTCCGTTGTAGTTGTCTATTGATAGTAAATCCAGTTATATGCCGCTTTTTGGACTTTATTTAGCCAGAAGGTCGATCTCATATATTCAGCACTATACTGATACTGACCCATTCAATTGAAAAGATGGTTACTTCTAGGATTTTGTATTTGATTTCCCCAATTTACGTGCTTGGTAAATCACCGGCCATGAGGTAATAAATCTCTTCCGAATCCAATTGTAAGCATTCAAAACCAATTGATTGAGGCGATACCGGTGCATAAGCAGCTATCATATACATCCGCTTCTTCTGTTGGAGAGGAATGCATTATGATGAATGCCTCCAGCAACCGAAATCTACGCAAATCACTATTATAAATTAATTAATGTATGCCTTTCATATAGAGGTTGCTGCACCCTCTAAGCGGTAGGGTACTACATTTGTTAATACACAAGTGATTAAGAATATACGATTCTTCAACGGAGAATGATTTTATAAAAGAGGTTAGGTATACGTATAAGAGGCTCTAAATATGTAGACAAATATCAATTTCAAAATTGAAAAATCGACTGTCGACTTAAGCTTCTCTGTGGCGGTATGACACAAGAATGTAAAGAAACCAAAAACTTGGTTCCGAAAATTTTTCTGCTTTGTACTATAGTCGGCACCTCAATAGTACAAAAAACTGGAAAAATGCCTCCCTTACCTTGAACTTTTGATTTTGTCAAAAGTCTTCCAAAATTCTCTAAGATTAATGTATGTAGGTATAGAGATAAAGAAAAATCGAGTTTCAAATAGCAATCAGGTATTCTTAAATCACGTAATTCTGCTTACTACTTAAACACAATAGACCTCTTATTCATGATTTATTAAAACCTCAACCAGCTTACAGCTTCAATCATTTTGAAAAGCTTTCCACTTCGGTAAGTATTCTTCTGTCAAACGAAATATTCTGCTACTGAATAATTGCCAGATGATCAATTATTCAAATATCTCCCAATGTAGTTGAAACAAAAAAAAAAATAAATCCACCGAAAAATTAATGATAAAATTAAGAATAATCTTGAAACGTCAATCACAAACAATACCTTTATAATTCTGCCCGTAATCTTGTTTTTCAAAAACCTCTGCAGAAAAAAGATCTGGGACCAAAAACAAGAGAAAACACTCTTCACCATCAAAAATAATGACCCAGTGACATGGGATAGCAAGTTGACAGGGAGTCTGTGTTTCATAATTAACTTAAAAAGTGTTACCCAAGTTGGGTTGCTTTTGCTTGCTTCATTTAACTTGCAATTACCCCATTGCTTAGTTAAACCATGCAAACTGTACAAAACAATCCTTTTCCACATTCCAGATCGTATATACGTATAGTAATGCGGAAAAAACTCTGGCTCTAAGGATAAGTTCGTTTTAATTGGTTCGGTTTGTGTCCTTCTACCTGTCGCTCTCACCCTCTCTCGCTCTCTAGGAGTGCGAAACCTTTTTTCCTTTCAATAATAATTTTAAATGAAAGAACAAAAGGGTAGATTGTGTTACTTTTAAGAGTTTTTCTTTGTTTGCGTTAGTAATGAGAGTAATTAGGGTAATTCTCGTTTTGCCTTTAGGAGTTACAAGGAATGCCACCAAAAGGGGACTGAAGCAATAAAATTAATAGGAATTTATATTTTTGCTTACTTGGTTTCCAAAGCCTTATTAAGGAGGCTTTGTATAGTAATATAAACAAAAGAAAACTATACGGAATTCAGGGATTGAATTTCTTATTTTAAAAATGACTTTTGAAGCTGGAATCTGATTCAGAGATTAAAATCACTTATATCTAGATATTGGATCAAAATGACTACCATGTGGCAAATGCGTTTTAGCTGTACCTTTCTTGAGGATATCACACATAGGGTACACATAATGGTCTAGGTATATAAATGTGCCTACCATTTAATCTAATCTTATTAGCAAAGTTTTGTAGAGTATTTTTTTCCTTTTTTTTTTGGTTACTGTGCGGCATTTACAGGGCTTTTTAATGGGGATACTTTTTTTTAACACAAACGGTCTATATTTTTTTTGGTCATCTGTCAAAACGTCGGACGAGGGGTTTACTTTCTTATCATGATGAAAATTACGAACGGGCGGCAACGTTTGAAAATTGTTACCATAAAAGTTTTAAGTCAACACATCGACGACGGCCACAACTTTAAAAACACTTAGGCAATCAGCAGTCTTTCTGCTGTTTCCTAAAATTTTTTTGTAATTTCTTACGGAATTCTACTTCGTCATCCGTGCCAACGCTCGTCGTCAATGCCACTCCTTGTATTAGCAAATTACAAAAGCCAATTTTCTTGTAGAACAGTTTCTTGTCAGAGTGTTATTAGTTCCGCTAACGGTTTGATGGGACGAATCTTTTTTTTTGCATCTTACTTTTTTCAAGAGTACTGAAAGCTATTGATACACACAAACCCACCGGCCTGGACAGTATCAATCCCATTATTAGGAAGAGGTGTTCTTCTACCTAGAAGCAGATATCGTGACAAAAATTAAACTTGGTAGACTCCGGTGGGCAGGGCACCTAGCTCGCATGAGCGAAGAGGAACCTGCTCGGAAAGTTCTTTGTGGTACATTCTATGGTAGACGACAGCGTGGTAGAGATGGCGTAGACCAGGAGAGATGGCGTAGACCAGGACGCCCGAAGCCTTGGGGTGCGCAACTGGATGGCGTCGGCTAGATACCGGGATAGGTGGAGAGACTTGTTGAAAGAGGCCAGGACCGGAACCCGGTTGTCGAGCCGATGATGATGATGATGTTCTTCAACAGCACGGGATTTGTTCAGCCTTTCCCTAACGAAGGAAAATTTTCTTCCCCGTCTAGTTATCGTTCAGTTAACACTAAGGTCCCTTCGTCAAGGTCATGTAAACGCTGATAAATTATCAGCTCAGGAATGTTTTAAAGAAGAAAGGCTTCTCAATGACTGGCACTATGGCTTTCGTATAGGTTTACACGTGATCTGATGACATATATCTCATCGAAGAGTCGCACAAATATTAACATATCGTTTTGGAGAAAGCAAGATTATTGCACTTGATATTTCAAAAGCCTTTGATTAAGTTTGGCATCAAGCTCTCTTATCGAAAATGTGTGCATTTGGTATTGATGAATCTCTTCTTCGATGGATTAGAAACTTCCTTTCGAGCCGCTCAATACAATTTGCGTTGGGCGGTTTTAAGTCTTAAGTTTATTAAATAAACGCTAGTGTCCCACAGGGCTCCGTCTTGACTCCGACTCTCTTTCTGATATTAATCAATGATCTTTTGTCTGAAACTTCTAATCCATTTAATAGTTTTTTATCCCTTCACATCTGGCTATAATCAAAAGGGGTTTGTAATAAGACTATGTAGATGGTAAAATAGCATAAGACAAGCTGGGTGTGAGGTATTAAGGTATTTGAAGGATCATAAACTGGCCAAGACGGCTCATCGCTTGAACTGAGCCAAAGTGAACCCCGGGTACTATGCCACTGGAACAGAAAAAATATAGAATTCACCAAAATCCCCTTAAGACCGCAAATGATAGATGATTAATAATTGACACCTTTTGGGTTTCAAGGAATCTTTGGCCAGATATTTCAGGGATCTGGGAATATGGTATCTACTAAAGCTTAGCAGGCCTTTCTTGGTTGGAATACCTATGAGTCACAACTCAATGGGAACCCACGTGAGCAGAATGGGCATCAACACATCTGACTTATTCAAAGGGTGTCAAGACGAATACTTGAAAAACGACCCATCTCACTTCCTTTGGGAATACCTCAGCTTAGCCAGAACTAGAAAAGATGCCCTCGGAGAATATTTTTTCGACGAACTAAGTGACGCACGTCTCATTTTTCCTTGTAAATTCCGATTGAGGCTATTCAGTTTTTCGGTGATATCGCAAAGAAATGCTAAAAGACACCACCATTCATCATCTTGCAATTCTGAGTAAACTTTCTTATTTTGTTGTAAGAAGAGGATTATTTCGTGGCGTAAGGAAAAAAACCTTTCCAAAACTCTTCCTCTGCTAAGCCATCGCACCGAGGTATGTAAAAGAACGTCACCATACTCACTTCCCAGTTCTTCTAAAAGGCTTTTAAATTTTCTGAGGTTCAATTTTCTCGCTCGTATGTATAATTCACAATATCAATAACAATCTTCATCACAGCTTCGATTTTTAAATTGACGACACGCGCAGCCAAGTTCTCTTGATGAATAATGCAGTGAAATGTAATTAAATTTGTCAAATTATATTTTTTCCTAAACAATGTAATAAATCCATTTTCGGATCCAGTCATGGAAGGACACTCATCCGTACATACACATACTATTTTTTGTATGTCAATTTCATTGTGCTCTAAAAAATTTGAAATAGTATCAATGTAATCTACGCCTCGGGTTTGACCTTTCATTGGAAGGAATTTGAAAAAATCTTCAAGGATTATATTCTGTTCCGTGCAATATCTTAGAAACACCGAGCATTGAGATGTTGCCGAAATATCGGTGCTGGAATCAAAAGCCAAGCTAAAAAACTTACAGTTCTTAACATTATCTATTAAGTTGTGATGAATATATTTCGAAATATCTTCAATTCGTCTCACACATGTTGAATCAGACAGCTGTAGTTTTTTTATTTCACACAGTATTTGTTTCTTGTTGCTAAACTTATCAAAAAGTATATCGGCAGCACTTACAAAACATTGTTTTACAATTTCTGCATCGGTAAATGGTTTCATGTGCTAACCAAGAGTATAACAAATTTCATAAGATGCCTTAGTTACCGCAGAGTTTGGGATAAGGCAACGGACATAACATTTTGTTGCTGTTGTAATGACCTCTTAAAAAAAGATAATTTCTCACTACTTAATTGTGTTCCAGGAGGATACGTATCATTGGAAGAATTGTGCTTGGTGGTAAAATGACGAGATATATTATATTTTTTTAATATAACACTTTCACGGCATATTAAACAGGTAGCTGCTTTGTTTTTGCTGGGCGCAACAAAATATTCCGTTTCCCATTCATCTTGAAACGAGCGATTTTCATCAGATATATTTCGTTTTAACTTTGAAGAAACTCCTGCCATTATTTTTAAATAAAAAAAAACACAAATTAACAATCAACTGCAACCACTAACTAAAATTTAAAATATAACAAACATCAAGCAGGAACATGGGGTTTCCCCGTTTCGCAACTCAGATTCACCTGTGGCCGCAAACCATAACCGCCTAAAATCTGTGCCCACTCAATTTTTTACGTCTGTATCTTTTTTTTAAACAAAAGTTATAAACAAAAAACCTAACAACCTAAGTCTCTTTTCAAAAATTATAATTTGCCATAACAACTTAACTCAATAAAAATACAACGGCGGTTTCATAACACAAGATAAGTTTTTATTATTCTCCATTTAAAAGAAAAATAATCAGAAATAACAACATAAGTCAAGTAAATAAATTTAAAATCTGCCAAGAATTAAAAACGCTTATTTTTCATTTTTCTTATATCAACATAGGCTCTTATTCCCTAAAGTAGAACAAATATTTACTTTTCTTAACTTGAGTTAGGTTGTTATGGAAAACCATAATTCTATTTTTTGACAAACTTAACTGAACTTAAGTTCTTTTGGCTAACCAGACTATGATTGCATGAAAATCTTAAATCGAGTGATGTATTAAGGAGCTGATATCACATTGGGGCAGTGCCCTAAGAATAAAAATTTTTTTTTTTTAGGTAAGAGAAAGTACTCATTACAACAACAAGCGTGGTTTCAGTGCTTTTCTATCTTCCCTTAAAAAAATTCCTATGTAAATTGGTAATCGAAATTAGAAAAACGGTTTATAAAAATATTTGTTTTTCATTTGTTCTTAAATAAATTTGGGGTGTCAAATCAAAACGAAATTCAAAAGAAATATCAAAATAAGAAGTCGTAAGAATTGATTTTCCAATGAGCATTTTTTTTTTCACTGCGCTTGTGCAAACCTCGAAAAAATTATTGTCTATTATTTTTTTTGCAGGACAATGTAATAATAGAGATCAGCTTGTGCGTGAATAAAATGGAATGAAATTAAAGAATTCCTGCTGCCAATCCCTGTTTTCATGATTTGAGAGTGTACTTTTAGAAATGTATTTCTGCTTTAAATCAAAATATGTATAATATTATGACTTTTGTTACAATAATTAAAACAAACAAAAATGTTTCAATATTTTGAACCGAGTATAACGAAATACAGTCATTAAAGAATGGCCAAACTCTTATTTTTAAGTCATCAGTTATAGCAACAAGACTTTCAATATTTAATAGAATTCTAAGGTTTATGTTAAGATATGCACAGTTTTTTGTTGTTCAGGTGAACTACATAATAGGTATGTATGTACATGAAACTGAAAATGTTGAAAATTATCGCTAATTTGATGGTGTTTTTTTTAATAAACCAGAATAGATACACTTATTTAATAAGTCTAGTAATTCAATTTCTGAGAGCTCAAATAGAAGAAACGTTTGCGAGACCTAAATGCAAAGCTAAGAAAAAGCTATATATTAAACTTTCAATCAGCAGAAATACTGTTAAGTTTAAGGCTTGCAAGCCTCTTTATATTTGTAGAAGTAAATGCACCGAGAGCATTAAATTTTAAAAACTTGAACTGTAGTTCAACAGCTACTGGTCATTAGAAAGCTATTACCAAAGAATATATATATAGAATTATATATTGGTTCCCTCAAACACATTGAGGATACAAAATTTGACACCTTTGTGTACACAGTTAACTGGAAGCCAAAACGCGACCGTATTATGAAGAATACGAAAATATTTTTAGTGTTTTTTGTAAAAAATATTTTCTTCAGTTCTTTGACGAAACTGAGAGCTTCTTTAAATCCGTCGTCAAAACAAAAAACTTCACTGTCGTTAGTGTCGTTCGATTCCATTTAAGGATATCAGAGAAAAACGTGCTCCTAACAATAAAACGACATATTTCGAGGTTTACTGCACATGAAAGCCACTTCATTTGAAGGGACTCGTGTACAAAATATTTAAACGCTAGCTTTAATCTTACATCAATACACGGCCATTATAAATCATAATCTTTGAATCTGGCAAGCTTATCAAAATACTTAAAAATGTTTGGATTTATCGGCCAAGAGTTTAATGCCCCAAAAGTAGACAAGTGTTCTTTTGCTTCGAAGAGAAAGGTTACCGAATCCGAGAATGAAAAGTTCGCATTGCAAGTGAACCAAAACGCAACGAAAAAAAGAGGCAATAAAAACCAAACACTTTTAAATTAAAGCTTGGACCTTCATCGATCCTTGAACCAGGGCTTACAAATGTGATTGCGCCCATCACGAGCTCAATTAGCTTAGTGAGAAAAAAAAACGAAGGTCCAAATTGAAACCCCAAGAGATTGGTTTTATTTCGTTAATAAGACTGATTTAGTTGACACGAAGAACAACGACAATGATTTTTCTGATTTTGCCAAATTTTATAGATCTAAAGTTTCTTGGAAACGAATAGATGAAGATGGTAACAAAATAACTTGGAACTCTATTCGGTAGCTATACGTTACTATAAAAACTGCATCAAATGTCCTACACAAATTTCTTGTACAAAGATGAGGTTTCTAAAATTATAAAAAGCAAAAAAAAAGACGAGAGCTTCTTTAAATCTAAAGAACTTCTTTCCCGAAAGAAAAGAAGATTTAATGGACTTAAAACATCAAGTCTTGATTTTCAGTCTTTTTATGACAATCTTCCATCCAATATGGACGAGCCAAATACTTATCCTCATTTAACAGGCCCTGACTGAGATACTGAGATACTTAAATATCAATTTTGCTCAAAATTTAATCAATAATGTACAATACATAATTTAGACTTATGAATATTAAAAACTTGAATAGATAAAATATTCTTATTACAAAATGTTCCTTTACTTGTATGATACTTTCACGACCAAAAGAAAACAAACATGGAAAATTAACTTAAGTTAATAAATACCCTGGTTTATTGGTAAGGAAAAAGAACTTAAGTCAACATAGGTATATGAAATTTTTTCCCACAATCTCACACATGGAATAACGACCTAAGTCGACAAAAGAAATTTTATACATTCTTTCGACGTACTGTTAAATTCAGAGATTCTTTTTTTAATGTCAGAATGTCAGACCTGGCCCAATATTCCCTCTCCATTGCGATGTTCAAGCATTCAGAAGCCAACCTCTATCATTATAAGCTCCACCTACTATACCTATGTCAACAAATGTTCAAAAAAGCTGAATAATTGTTGCCAATACCCTTTTCCTCTTCGACGAACAGAATAAAATTAAATCGATTAAACAATAAACGGGACGAAATGGATGCAAGCGCTGCTGGGATTTTCTTTGAATATTTTAGACATTAAGGAACATACAAATTGAAAGTCGGGAACTTTCCAAATTATTTTGATTTCTTTTAGTCTGGTTCGAAGGTTCTATAGATACAATAAAAATAAGTTTCAACACTTCAACTTCTACTTAAGATATTAAAGTCCACGCAATCAATCAATTTCACTCGTAAATATTATTTAAAGTACTTAATTATTCTTCTTCCACAAAATGGCCTTTCATTAATCAATTCACCAAAAACCCTCAAAATAATGAATTTAAAAATATTTTCTCGAAATATTGTTGGGTAAGAACAAAAGGAAAAAAGCAAACTATTTTCAAACAACCTAATTAAAGGGAAACCTGGCTGTTGTATCTTAAGTGAACAACTATACATCCAAGAAAATGTAAAACTTTCTCAAGGGTTGAAGCTTACAACAGAATACAAAAAATAGCCCCAAGTATACAATGTTTTCATCGTCGACGTCGTCGGTCGATTGCAAAGTTTTTCCTTATCGCCTTAGGCAATCACAGTTTTTCATCACGTGGAGTTCTATTAAAATCCTCGTCCATAAGCAACAACAGAATAAAATTAAATCAAATTTATATTTCCAGAAATTTAAACGATTTCTTTCCCTTTTTCTGCTTTTCTCACAACAAACCAGCCACCAGAATCTATACCGCCCACAATTTCCGTGCGATATAAAATTTAATTAGGAATTCACTTAAAATTTATCATCAATTCCTGTAACAGACAAAGTCTGCTTGGCACCCAAGTCTATTTTGGGAATGTCCTTACTAAACTTTTCGGATGATTGACACAGACCTATATACAAACAAAAAATATGTACAACGTCACTTTTCATTAATTTTTTTTTTCTTCCAATTGCAAATTTCAATTTTATCCCTTTAAATGGGCTTTTTATTTGTTTTTTTTTTTTTTTTGATTCTGAATGGAAAATGACACTGACTTGCTTTATTGTGGATTTGACTATTCCTGCCGCTTGATTTGACAATAATCCCTGAATTTGTGTGTTTTAAATCTGGAAAATCCTTCATTGGTGAATCCGAAATACCCCAGACTTGATTTCATCGAGGTTTTATTTGACAAATCACTGAAATGGAGATTGGGAAATGTATTTTCAGAGCGTGATGGCTTTCGGGCTCATCTTGTCAGATTATTTTTTGTTCGTTACACTTGTTAGAGTAACTGGGGGAAAAAGTCCGCTTTATATGATTTCCCAAGAGTTGCTCTTTGTCACATAATCAATTATTCAAATTTATCTATACATCTATGAACACGAGAGCATTTTACACCCTGGGAGCTGTTCAATCTGTTTAGGGGAAATATTACCGGAATCCAGGAGATAGGATGGATAGGATCCGGTATACGATGAAAAGAAAACATGGCGACAGTAAATTTTAGTTGCTGATTCATCATGGCTAAGAGGCAAAGTTACTGACTTTAAGCCGGTAAGTTATCGCTTGGCTGTGATTCTCATCTAAGCCACTCTCCAAGACATAAGTCACACAGGCGAATACCAACTCACCAAGGAGGAGTTTTATGACCATCACTTGAAAGAAATATGATGGCAAAGTTGTGGCTCTGGATATTAACGCTAAGGTTGGAAAGGAGCTAACCTTCAGGGGACTAGCTCGTAAGCACAATTTCTACAAAACTACAACAGATAACGGCTTGCGACTTATAAACATTTCATCAGCTCATAATACGGTGATAAGTAGCACTACGTTTTCAAGGCTAGAGATTCAGGAAGCAACCTGGCGCTCTCCACTTGGTAGAAGTATCAACCAAATCGACGACTCGACGTATCTGACATGTAAGACATCAAATTTCACCATTTCCTTTTAGAATAAAAAGAAATCGCGAACCCCCTAGAAGAATAAATTCGCTTTAGATGTCAGAGCATACCTGGGGCCAGATTCTGTAAAAAAAGAAACGAAAGCGATCGTTCGTTTTTCAAAAACGAAAGCAAATACGAAGCAAACCGTTCGCACGTACGAAAACGTTCGTTCGCTTTTGCCATACAGAATGTCACCCCAGGATTCTAGACCTGCCACTGCCAGAGTCAATAGAGAGCACCTCAGCGATAACTCTCTGCTATTTTCTCTCTTTTCCCGCATTCAACTACCGCATACACTAACGATCAGTAATCCCAGTGTCGCTATATAAGGCGGCGTTTTTCTTTTTAAGCGCAGAGAAGGGAACTGAGCTGTCAAAAAAAGATCTGTGTTTCCTTTTTATTTTCTTTTGTTTCTTTACCAATCAGAGCTACCTCAGAGCGTGCTCTATGAGCTTAGAATAAAATCACCGAGCAGATAGAGTCAAAACGTGATATGACAGAGACAAAAAAAAACGAAAAGACAAATAAAAGTGGAGATCGACGCCTTTGACAGTTCAGTGCTCTAGTCACTTCAGTGTCTTTCATAAATAAATCGGAGAGTTCTGCTCAAACTCTACCGAGAGTGTAAACGACATGCTCAAGCTCTGTTCAGTACTCTCCTCAGAGTTAAAAAAGGTTGTAGAACCTGATGGCGTAATGGCAGAACCCTTCAAAAAACCATCAAATCTTCAGCGAAGTATGGGTTAAAGGAAGCATTCCCGGTGACTGGGACACCAGCTTAATCTGTCCGATCTTCAAAAAAGGCAATCTTATATTCTACAAGAATTATTATTGAGGGCATATCTCTGCTAAACTCTATGAAAAGTGCTTTGTGACCGCCTTAACCGGTTTTGGAATACTATAGGATTGTATATATATTTACATTATCTATACATATTATGAAGAGTAACGAACGACCGACGCGCCACCTACAGAGGCGAGTTGAAATCCTTGTGGTAGATACGTGGACAGTTGAGAAAAAAGAAATAGAGAATAATAAGAATTTTGATGAAATATATTTTGGAAACGGGGCGAAATATTTGTTTGATGTATTTGTTGTAGAAAATAGCCATTCTCTAATATCATGCGAAATTATATAAAATGTTTAAATTATATTCTTCTTCTAATGAAATCAATACAACATTTATGAATTAATGCAATTTAAAGTTAATACAAATGTTACTTTTTTTTAAAGTAGAGAACAAACATTGCAGAATTTAAAAAGGGATATTTAGGACTGAAAATATTTTGAAAATTGAATAATTCAAAATCTGCATTTTAGATTGGCTTGATACTTTGTACTTATCCAATATTTTTTATCAAAAAAATTATTTTTTTTTTTCAAAAAAATTGTAATTTTAAATTTTTTTTTAAAACTTAATATTTTGAAAACTTCCTCTTCGATTTCTTTGAAACTTTTAACAGTTTTTGAACATTATCTAACAAATAAGGAAAACAATTTTCCCGAAAAAAAATTTACGGTACACTTTTCGCGGCCCACAAAAACCGAAGGGGCATAAGTTACATATTAAACGAAAGTATTTTTTGCATAGATGTGCAGAATGTCAAAATTATTTAAATATACTACACAGAAATTGTTTAAAACAATAAATAAAAATTGCAAGAAAATGCCCGGAAAACAAAAACAATTAGAAATGTCAAATTGGCTGGCACATAATTGGAAATGTCAAGTCCAGAGAATATGAAAAATAAAAGAATTCAGCGAAAACCCAAAACCCGAAACATTAAGGTGGGTTTACAGTGGTGTTCACATTACACAAATCCGCCAACACGACAGAAGTTAATGAACATGTTGTTGTTGTTGAATGTGAACCTCCCTAAATGAAGAAATATTGTCAGTATAAATATGTATTAGGCATGTGTTTGTTTAGTATTTGAGCTCTTATAATACAATTTTGAAACATTAAGCGTTAACTACAATTGGCAATTTTTGCAAAAAGTACAAGTGAAAAATGAAAAAGAATACTCACATACACTAGCGACATCTGTTACTTTCAGTTTGGCGACATCTATCGGTCATTTTCTGAAGCAATTTATTCAATGTATTAGTGTTTTCAAAAAGTGAAACATTTACTTTTTGGTTCTTTAGATGGAAGATAAAATTTTAAATTGAGTTGGAAAAGGAGAGCAGATTTTTTTTTTAACATTTTCACTTTTCAAGTTCATTGAAGTTATGGCTTTACAATATTAGGGGTATTCATGAAAAAGTGTAAGCTCTGCGTATTTGTATAAGTCAATTATTTTCAAAACTTATTTACATTTGTCTGCATTTGAATTTTAAATATTTGCGAATAAAGAGAATACAAAATACTCGAAATGTATTTGTCAGGGAAAGAGAGAAGATAGAAAATGCAGACGTGAGACGTCGCATAGTCAAATATGCGGGCGAACATGACTTATACTGCGTCTCCGCTGAACGATAATCTGAGATTTACTCAAATCTACTTGAAATCTTCTTGAAATCACTAGATTTACCATACGAAAATTAATCATCTCGATTCGAGATTTCAAATAAATCTATACTTGGAATCTTCTGTACTGAACGGATTCACTTTTCCATTTCCAATGAATCTGACAGTTTGATGGAAGAAAAAAGAAAAAAAAAAACTGAACACAAAAAAAACATTTTAATAACTGACACTGCTTATAAGTAAGATTTTAGATGTCAAAATAGATCTAAGAAGTCCAGTGGAAACACTACTAGATTATTTTAAATCAAACTGGAAAATAATCTAGATTATCGTTCCGTGGAAACGTAGTATAACGATACAAATTTAAATCTCCATGGCTGAATGCGTTCCATGGGCTCAAACCTACCTCATTTTCGGAACACTTCCATTTATGTCATTTTTTGTTGACAATAAACAGCTGGCCGATCGATGTGCAAACAAAAAAAGTTTTACAAAAGTAAATTGGATTTATGTTTTTGAAGTTAGCTATATGTACTCGTATTTCTTTGGGCGCTTAATGATTTTAAAAAAAAATCACATGTATGTAACACAAAGTTCACAGGCTGACGCCACTCCGGCGACGTGGGTTCGATTCCAATATTATGGCCATAACAGCTGAAGCACAATGACATGAAAGAATTGAAACAAAAATTGTTAATGTGTCAAAAATGTGTATAGCTTTGAAAGTTTGTTTACCATTAACTGTTTTCCTTTGGACTCCAGGATTGAATGTTTAGTAGGTACTTCTCATTACCTTCAACAATTTAAAAAAATCATGAATTCTCTTTCTTTTATTGAATGATAATGAATTAAATAAATAAATTGGCACTCGAATTTCGAGAGCTGGGTCGGCTAGTATTGATTATTTAACATTATATAAAAATTTAAGAAAACAAAATTTTCGTTTCCATTACCATTATACAATATCAAAATTAAAAAAAAAATCTATTTTTTGACTGTTAACAAACTTTTCTATATAATATGCCAAGAAATTCTGATATTTCGCAACAATACTAATAACTTACTAACGATCCAATTTTCGAGGAGTAAGGAAATGTTTTAACAGAGTTTTAAGCAGAAAACAGTTTTCTTGAATTTAGAGACTCGAATATCTTAAAAACATGACCTGGGGCCTGTAACACAAAGCTACAAGTCTACAAGTCAACAGCCACTTGTAGGATTATATTAATCTTACAATAATTGTAGATTATTTCTGTAACACAAAAAAAAACTTTACACTTGTAGAAAACAAAAATTTCCCTACACTTGTAGGCATTCTGTTTACAAGTGCTCAATGAAAGAAAGATAAGCAACGTGATAGCATCTTAATAAAAATAAAATGCATGACTGGATCGCACGAACTTGCTCTTATGTAAATGTACTTTGGAATTTAAAAAATATGCATGTGTAAGTATAAAACATGGACTTAATGAGATAATAATGTTCAAATGCATGAAATTTCCGTCTGATTTCCGCAAAAGTATGCCTTGAAGCAAAAAAAGTTTAAAAATGTTTTATTATAATTTAATTTTTTTTAAACCCAAAATATATTTTTTTCGAATATTTGTATATCTATACAATATTATATTAAACTTAAGGGGGATGCTGCTGAAAATTTTTGGTTAAGATCGTTAGAGCCGTTAATGCGAAAGTCGAAAATCAAAAACCGTTCTATGACAGATACCGTTAATAACATTTTGCCTCAAAATTTTGTTGACCAAAATGTAGTCCTTGTGTGTAATATCACACCTATTTTTTTTTTTTATTAAAATCGTTAGAGAAGTTTTTGAGATAAATAAGATTTTGCACTACGCTTGTATGATGGGGTGTACCGTTAGTTTGAGAGCTAACAGAGAATCACTGAAGAACTGTAAGAAAATATCTCCAGAGGCCTAGGCTGTAGATCGAGGTACATACAGACAGACAGACGGAATTGTCAGACCCACTTTATTCGTCTTCGCCATCATCTTAATTCAACTTTGATCAAAATCTCGAGTTCCATTTTTTTCCAAATGCGGTACCCATATCGCATATCAGTAAAAAGGAGAAAGAATCCGTTCCAAAATATGTAATTGCCGTCTTGGTAAAAATCCATGAAAAAAGAACATTCTTTTTGGTGCCTTTTTGGATTGGGATTGTATTTTTACAATTAAGCATGTTCTGTTCCTGGATCATTTTGCTTAGATTTAATATGTTTACCATTAGTACTAATTTTTTTTAAATACATATATCATTAAATAAAAATTCAATTATTTCAAAGTAAATCTAATAAAAGTAATAGGATGCATTATTTTGTGTTATGTTTAATTTTTTAGTTTAATGAGATTTAAAAATGTTTAACTTTTCAAAACCCTATAAAATATAGGTATATTACGAGTAAATTACCTATAACACTTTTCTCTAAATATACATATGTATCTATATACAGTGCGGTTCACATGATTAGACGCACCATTGTTCTCTCAATAAAATGCAGTTTTCTTTTTGTTTTTCTTCATGAACTACGAAAGAATTGCATTCATTTGAAAGGTTATTAAATTTTCTGGGAAAAAACCTAAATTCAAGATTAGTGAGAGGCACTTAATGGTTGTTTTGATCTCTTTCTTCGCATTAGTGCTAACCCATCAAATTTATGAAAAAGGTAAGCAGTATGAAAGCTGTGAGGAGATTATTATTATTTCATTAGATTATTTAGAAAATTGTATGAATCACTTAGAAGTAGAATTTTTGATGTAATTTCAAATCGTAGAGGTTGTACAAAGTCTTAAAACTGTGAAAAATAACTTCAATAACAATAAAAAAGTAAATAGAAAATGTTAAAAATTGATCAACCTCTTTTTTTTAACTTTTAATAGGGGTGTGTCTAATCAAGTGAACCGATTTATTTGAGCTTCTTTAGCACTAATGCAAAGAAAGAGATAAAAACAACCCGTTAAGTGCCTCTCACTAATCTTGAATTTAGGTTTTTTCCCAGAAAATTTAATAACCTTTCAAATGAATGCAATTCTTTAGTAGTTAATGAAGAAAAACAAAAAGAAAACTGCAATTTATTGAGACAACAATGGTGCGTCTAATCATGTGAACTGCACTGTATATTGTATAACAATTACTACCGAAATAATTTACTATTGAAAAAAGTAGTATTTAGTTTTTTTCTACACTTGTAGCTTTGTGTTACAGAAAGAGGGAAATCATATAATTTCCCACTTGTAATGTTCGCTCATTACACTTGTAGGAGAGCCAGCAAACTTGTAGCTTTGTGTTACAGAAATTTGTTACACTTGTATTAATTCACTTGTATTACAAGTACTTGTAGTCTTGTGTTACAGGCCCCTGATGAAGCGATTCTAGGTTTATGTACAATTTAATACGTCGGAAAATTCATTCTGCATTTTGCTTTGCAGGGGCAGACCCAGAAAATAATTTCGTGATTTCCAAAAAAAAATGAGATTTTCTTTTTTTACTTTATTGTAAGTACTTGTTAATTAGATATTCTTTATTGTCATCAACATAAATATGTTATAACTAAACAATATTTGCTCTTAGGGACAGGGCGTATCGGAACAATTTCATACAGCTAATCGCAAAAACAAAACATCATAAAGATGTTGCAACGGATACCTATTTGGCAAATTTGAATAATTTTACCAAAAGTTGGAAAATATTCACTACGAGGGCGTGTTTGGTGCTTCCCATTTGGGCATTTTTATTCCGGAATTAATTATTATTGTTAGTCATAGACTTTTACTACGGGCCCTGTGATGGAGGCCATTATTTGGTTCGTATAATATCATTAATACAACAAGAAGAAAAAGAGTGTAAGTGATTCCATAAGTGTAGAATTATAATAAGTTCTAGGTTCGCCTAGTGGTCCAAATCTGCAAAACTAAATCCGGAATATATTAATACGTGAAGTTATAACTTATTGTACTTTTGGGATCATACGAAAACATAAGGCCACAGCAACACTCAACTGGTACGTTAACTATAAAAGTAATAATTATAACCACAACGCTTTTGTAAAAAAAATTTTTAAAACATATTTAAGTAAAAATTTTGGTGCGCCAATATAAATTTTGTATTATTGTTTGAATAAAAACTTAATTTAAAAAAATATTGAGACGTTTTTGAGATATCGAATTAAAAAAAAAAAATTGATTTTTTTTAAAGTCAAAAAAATATTTTTCTTTAAAGTCTTAAAATGTAATGATTTTTTGAACTTTTTGGAACCTTCCCTGTCGAAAATTTCGTTAAAATCCGTTCTGCCTATAATGACAAATTCAAAATTCGGAAAAATGGTTCTATGGTATATACATACATTCTACTGACTGATATCTTAATTAATTTCTTTTTATTAAAATATAGATTGTAAAGATTAATCGAAATAAAAAAAAAATATCAAAACTCTCGGAGCCGTTTTTGAGAAAAATGCGATTTTCGAGAACCATTTCTTAATATTTGTATGGTGGGTACCTTTATTTTTTGGTAAAACAAATTTTTTTAATCAGATCTTGTAGATTATATTGAAAAACTTTTATTTATCAAATTTGAAAAAAATCGAGCATAGGGCTTTCGAAATATTGACTTTCCAAAAAAAATTTTGATTTTTTTAACTTTTAAGATTTATGTACGCAATAATATTTAAACTTTGGAGGAGTTTCATAATGATTAAAATCGCTGGTACTGTTTTCGAGAAAATCAAAAACAAAACAAAATAATTCTAAGGGGCTTCCAAAAATAACCATTTCTTGGAAAATTTTTTTCAACCATTACCTAGCTTTAACTAAATGAAATTATATCAATTTTTCTTTAAAAATCCTGTTGGACAGTTTTTGAGAAAAAAATATTTATAAAATTTCGAATCAAAATCGTACCGTTATTTTTGGTCTTAAAAAAAGAAAAAAACGTGCGGGAGGAAGAATTCAAAACGATATCTACCAAGTTTAATGAAAATCGGCCTAGCTTTTAAGGCTGTAGTGGAATAGACAGACAGACAAAATTGCGAGATCCACTTTTTTCGTCTTCGCCAATATAGTTTTTAGGGGTTTTGAACATTTTTGGCCAACGCTCATCTTCAATGACATTCCTTATGTCAGCTGGCAGAAAGTGTCATATCTCACTGAAGACTGGAACAGATCTTAACGTTGTTTAGTAGAAATTAAAGTTATTGCGCTTGATATTTCAAAAACATTTTATAGAGTTTGACAACAAAGTCTCTTATCCAAAATGCGTGCGTGTTTGGTATTGATGAATCTCTTCTTTTTTGGATTAGAAACTACCTTTTGAACCCCTCAAAACAAGTTGTGGTGGACGGTTTAAAGTCTGAAATTCATAAAATAAATGCTGGTGTACCACAGGGCTCTACTTTGTCTCCTACTCTCTATCTGTTATCATCAATAATTATTTTTCTGAAACTTCTATTTCATTAAATTGTTTTGCTGACGTCAGTGCTCTCAGTTCTCATATTTATTTCTAAATTTTCATCCTTATCCTTCGGATGGGGATTTAGAACGGCAGCGTATGATAAGCTCATTAAAATCTGTTCTCGATAGTATTGTCAAATGGGGAATCACAAACCACGTAGAATTTAATGTTTCCAAAATTCAATACCCTCTTCTGTCGTTAAAGCGGAACCCACCCAGAATTCCGATATCCATATGAGCAGACTTCCATTGAGGAAACGAAGAAGCTTGTGTGGAATCACTACATATTCGGACGTACTGTTAAATTCAGATATTATTTCTTTAGCCGCACTACACGAATGTGGAATGTCCTACCCGACTCTAGATTTCCCATCCTACAATGAAATTTAGACATTAAATGCCAATGTGCATCTCAAGTTGTTATTTCGTTACGTGACCTACATTTAACCACCTTCAATAGAAAATAAAAACCATATACCTACATGACTCCATGTCCAGATCTTATGACCTCAATAAGACCGTTTTTGCATTGCATGGATGAACTTAGTTGAGTCAATTTTATTTTCCCAAAAGAACACCACAAAAATGACATCGGAAATTCTTTTTATTATTTCGATGGACACTCAGGCATGGCATGTCTTCAGGAAGACTTCACAGTTAGGTCTTATAGTGGGTGAAATTGGATCCATCCTCGATAAACTTTTGTTGAAGCAAATATTTGTATTGGCTATCGACCGAAGAAGTCACTCGACCAACAATACGTGGGCATAAAAGTCCTAAGTCATTTCTGTTTGCTCAGCAAGCTTTATATGGAGTGATGGAATGCGCCATTTAATTGACCCTTCAGACAAGGTGCACAACCGTCAACAACTTACTTCCAACATTTACCCAAGAACAACTTGAGCGATTGCCATGACAATGGGCACATTACAAGAACAATTTAACGTTATCATTTGCAGTCCTTAGAAGAAGTATCGAAAGACTTTTCTGCTTGAAGGATATTTCTCTTTTTTTTTTCCTTATTTTTAATTTGTTGCTTTGGCGTTGTTCCCTGTGTGGCAAAAGGATGTTTTAATACTTTCACAACCGAACCGACACAGTCGACCGTGAAGTAGGATGTCTCGTCTAGTATTACCAAATAGTCAGTAGGGAGTTGTAAATTCTTCTGTGACAACAAAACAGAATAGGACGTTAAATTAAAGGGTTTCGTATTGAATTTCCCAAGAGTAAGCAAAAGGGGCTGTAAATTCACACCAACTTTGACAACGACGGAGATAGGAAAAAGGATCCGCTAGCAACGTCAACAGGACTGAATTATTTTGTAATTGCTTTTGTGGAGACAAGTTGTTGGCTTTCCGGCAGAGTTGTGGTCCTTGAATCTTAAACAGAAATTAAGTGAATCATGGTGGAAAAGAGATATTAGTTTAAATTTCAAGTTTATTGTCGAATAAAGAACAGCAGATAAAAGAGATGTTTATTTTTCTCTTAAAATTAAGTGAATTTTCATGCAAACGTTCATGGTAAAGTATTTCATACGATGAAAGGAAATAAGTACGACGACGTTGCTCATTTCTTTTAACTATGAGAAATAGCTCCGTTTTCATTTGACTGGGACTAAGATAACTTGGCGGGGAGTGTACACAATTCAAAAGAAAACTCGTTTCTTAGGTAGGTATAGCTATGGCCTCAGTTGAAGGTGAAAATTATATCTTTTAAAGATATCTCAACCTTCAATTTTCAGTTTTCGGAGTTGAAAGCCTTTCAATTTCGCCGCCATATTAAAATGTGGGTGTAAGAATCCTTGCAGGGAATTGAATTGTCTAAGATCCTGATTTTAAATACAATACAATTCCCGATTGCTTTGACCATTCTTTGTCTTCTGAAATTTCGGTACGCTGCTTCCAGTCATCAAGGCCAAGCGCTCTGGCATTCGTGATGTGTAAGTATTTACACAGGACGTTCGGTTTTCATTGCTGAAGGTTGGGATTCGTGGAGTTAATATTTACTACGAGGTGAAGAAAACCCCTAGCCAATTAGACGTTGTTGCTATCAATTGTGCTGTTCTATTTGATTTGCTTACTTCAAGACCTAATCGCTGCTCTGCGCCGCGCAGAACTTTATTACAGACTGTTGGGTATAGCCTTTGTTGTCGATATCGTCTCAAGAGTGAATAACCCAATATTTGGACAGATTTGTTCAATAGGTAGAAATGGTGACCACTGACGAGGACCACCGGTCTAGCCCTGTGACCTAAATAGCGCTGAAGTGGGCCATTTTGATACCTTAACTCATTTGAACTTGTGGATTTAATAGATATGGGAATTGTAGAAATTCTCACGGAATCACCCAGTTTATATTGACTTGGAAAAGAAGGGATTCAGTAAGTTTTGATGTGTATTATTGTGTTTACTTTTGTACAATCATCCGGAATTCAGATCACTCACTCAACCGCGAACAACTATGACACTGAGTATTGTGAGGAATGGCTAGCTTCGTAACATGCTCTCCTATTGGTCAGTGTTTGCTATATACAGGGTGTGCGGTAATTCGTCTGCCATACTTTGGGATGTGATTCTTGGTCATATTCTAAGAAAAAAAATGTTCTACAGTAAAGTCTGATTTTCAACTTTGACATCAGTTTTTGGTGCACTTATAAATCAGTTTTTTTATTATTGTTTTTTTCATCAGGTGAAAATAAGAAAACTCTATGTTTATTACGCATATTTTTAAAAAAATTGACCTCAAAGTCAAAATTTTGCTCAAGCAAGAAAAATTGCACACCATTTAAAATTGAATATCTGGCAACCCTAAAAATACATCAGCTCAATTTGAACGTAGTTTTAAAGGTTACTATTTCTTCTAAAAAAAAAGTGCAAAATGAGGTCCCTACTACTAGTACTGACAGAGAAATTGACCTTAACATGGGTCAGGGTACACTAAAGTTAGCCTTTTTTTAAATCGTCAAAATGTGATGTCAAAGTTGAAAATCAGAGTTTACACATCCCAAAGTATGGCAGAGGAATTACCGGACACCCTGTATAGTGGATTTATGTCTTGCCTGAGATTTATATTAGATTGGCCACATCTCCCTATAGTATGTACGGCAGTTAGTTAAACTGCTCAACCTGTCATTTTATTCGTTAAAAAGAATTGGGAGAATATTACCTTTCATAATTCTGACTCTTTCCGCAAGTGAATCATGAAGTGCTGACGATTGGCCGTTCATTTACTTAAATGCCACTATAACCCGGCATACGCTTCCCTGATAGCAGTGTTGGTAAGTTACGCGAGTTTTACAAATTTTAATTAGTTACACGTAACTAATGTAACTAATGTAATTAATCTATGTTTTTGACATTTCTCCAGAAAAATCTTCACATAAAAATAAAATTCGAAGCAAAAAGTCAAGTTTTATAAGAGATTGTTTGCGAAGCTATAGATTTGGCTAAAAAGGACTTCAACGTTGATGTTTATGCCGCCGCCCGTTTCCGACAATGCAAACAATATGGTGAAAATGGGAAAAAAATTGAAGCATGTCGTATGGCACTCAACTTGTAATAGCCATACTGGGAATTTGTTTGCAAAAGATGTGCTTGACGTTAAACTGAATGACAAAGTCACCACAATTTTAAAACAATTTAAACAACCAGATCTTGAACAGGCGATAATCAATAAAAAAGGAACCAAAATAAAGCTACCGTGTGAAACTCGATGGTGTTCATACAGGGATTCCTACGTATGCCTTATTAATAATTTGATTCCAATGAAACCAGAAGTGCTCAAATTGTTATTTGACGAAGAATTTATCGAGAATGTAGAAAAAAAACATTGAGTTGTTCGATCCAATTTGTCAATTAATAAATAATTGCCAACAGTCAAAAACTTCATTGGCTGACGCTGTCAAGTTTTGGTTCGAACTAAAAGTTCCAGCACAGTTTGTAAATCTCTACAAATCTCGTCTTAATAATTCCCTTAATGTTTATGCACTAACATCTTATTATTTACATCCCCTTTACACTAACGATAAATTAGAGAATAGCTATCTTTTTCAAATTAATAATTTTCTTCTAAAAATTTTGAATTCTGATGGTCTCAACGAATGCGATTTTTTAAATCCAAAGACGGAGTTTTAAAACCTTAGGTATATGTAAAAAAAATTGAAAATCCAAAAATCCAAAGACAGCCGACTTCTATACACCGAATCTTTCAAAGCTTGCAGTAAAATTGCTTAAAATTCCCGCATCGGTCGCAGAAATAGAACGTACTTTTTCGAAATAGTCATTGATTCACACCCCTTTGAGGAATCGACTGTCTTTCGAACGTTCCAAAAAAATTAATGTTTCTTTATGGAACTTTAAGAATGGAAGACATTATCTAATCTATCTTTGACTTTGACGAGTTCAACTAATTTAATACCTATATGTGTTTGGGTTACATACATTTATTCTCTGAATTCCTTATAATCTTTCCTTATTTATTATTTGTTATTTTTTTTTATTGAATAAATGTTTTTGTGTACTTATAAATGTTATTGTTTATTTTTTAAATGTCGAGCCAGTAATTTAGCTATATTAGTTACATTTGTTACATAAGTTACATTAGTTACGCGAAAAATGAGACGTAACTAATTACAAATAGTTACGCGTAACTATATGGGTAACTTACTCGGAGTAACTTACGTTGCCAACACTGCCTGATAGCCAGTTGTTCAGTTTGAAAAATAAAAATACGAGTATTACCTAAGTCGGATAGCCTAGAGTCTCAAAAAAGATTCCTGAAATAACACCATACTCGAACTTTGAGCCATCAGTAAAATAGTTAGGTAGAAATTTTTCTTCTCATGACGTACATCATGCCAGACCTTTCTCTTTGGGTTTATGGGAACATAACCTTAAGCCGCTACAAAGTTTTTTTCAGGGGTGTACTGCCTCTTGCGAGGAATTGACAAATTCTCCAAGAGTATCTCTTGTCATGAAAAGTGCTGCTCATTAGCCGTTCGGAATCGACAGAAAATTGTAGGTCTCCTCCGTTCCTGGTAACACGCACACAGGAATGGTTGAGAGTTGTAAGTCACTAGGTCCTGGTTCACTCCGAGCTGTTGCACCACCAAATTTTAACCTTAAACTCTTAACTGATGTTCAATTTCAGTGGGAGTCAAGAACCTCTCTCTTGGAATCAACTCAGTAATATACATAGGTGTGACCATAAAGCTTATTGGCAAACCAAGATTTCGGTTCCTTTAATTTTAATGGGCTGCAAAATAATATAGATACTTAATGTGTAAGCCAAATGATCAAGGGTGCTTAAGACATCAGTTGGACAAGATCTTACAGATACTGTGGTGTCAACGCTAGCAGTTCTTTGTAGCTGCATTAGTTTATCGATGATATATGCTTTGGTTAGGGTCACCACACAATCGAGCCGTACGTGAGGATCGGTCAAACCACGGCTGTATACGTCCGCAAGATCATCTTCTATTGGATATGATATCCCCCTATGCTATGCAGGTTTTCTTAAACTTTTCTTCAATATTTAGTATCCCGTTCAATCTAGGGTCGTGAACAATACCTAGAGTGGTGGAGAGTGAGAATGTTTGGCCGTTAAGTCGGAGTGCTACACTCTAACCGACGAACGAACCGAATACCGATCAAATAATTAATTACCAGAAAATAATTTAAACTACGGATTTGATTATAATTATAATTATTAAAACGACGAGCGCAAGATCGACCGGCACGACTTGACTTTTGACTATTATAAACAAGAGCAACTGTCAACGTCAAACAAAACAGAGAGCGAGAACGAAAGCGAGCTTGAAGTTAAAGCGCAACAGGGAGATAGCACTTTGGATGCTACCAAAATGACTAGCTCAGATTATGGGGGTGGGTTCACCAATTAATTTAATTAATACGACGGACGATTTATCGATGAAATTGAAAATTATACTAAAAATATATGATAACGACAGGGGCGTCGTTTCTGAAAGAATATAAAGGGCGCCAGCAATTTTTTTTTGATTAAGGAAATTACAAACCTTATGAAGCGAAACCGACGATGAAAGCAAAAATTGTTTTGAGAAGAAATGATAAGCCACAATTTGAATTCCGAATGGGAAGTTAAATGAATTTATTTTTGATTGGGAAACCTTTTTTTAATATAGGATAAAAACCCAATATCGTTTCGAAAATAAATTTACAATTTATTTTGGAAATAACCAAGATAAATCGTTACCGCTTTGTCCCGAACAAACAACAGGTTTTCGAAACGGGTCACGAGTTCCGCTTTTCCGGAATTTTTAACGGTCAGAAGCCAAACGCGTATTAAGATTTAAAATTAACCAAATGCAAAACGATAAAACCACAAAAGCCGAAATTTCCACTAGACAAGAAACAAGAATACTTATCTTTTTATTATCCAAAATTCTACCAATTCCTTCCTTCTATAATTATGTTCCTTCAGACAACCTCGTCCAATATCCAATCTTTGTCCTTTTTCTCCTGTACTTTATTTTTCAACAAAATTTCTTTTTCCTCTTGATTTTCTTCTAAACCAATTTATTAATTATTTTCACTTTCTTTTTATCTTTCTCAAACTTTTCTTAATCTTTTTTTTCCAAACTTCTTTTATCAACCACAGCTAAAATTGAAGTCCCTCTCAGGAATTTTACATCCTGGGCGAAACCTTCTCTTAAGACCTCAGTCAGTGCTTTCAGCCAATCAGTGGCCGCGGTCACGTCATCATTCAGCTACTCTCCGCCATCTTTGCTGTAGAAACCGCCGACGTAGTTGAAAACCAGCGGTCCTGCTTACTCGCAATTTCTCTCTGCATAATCATCATAAATCCGCCGATCGCTGGTGTCATTTCCAGGAGCGGCGAATATGATGAATGCATACAGCCATCAATACCCATTTTTTTTTTTTTAAATTATTAAGAAAAGCTTTCAGAAATAAAAGAAAATCAATGTCGCGATCAATTTTCCCCTCGAACAATACAAAATCAACCCATTATTGTGGAACATATAGAAGAAGATATTGACAGGAATACCATTTAAAGAAAGATAAGAAATATTTCGGCGGAGCTCGAGAGATTGAAATGTTTCTGTTATAGTTCTATCACCTATCATTTTTAAAGCTTTTTTTTTGGATCATAAGAAAGAAGCTCAAGTAAGTAAATGAACCACCTGCCCAAATATGGAACTTATAGATTATACATCCGGATCCGAAAGGGTAAAACATATCTTGCAACTCCCAAGGAAACTGAAAAAGTGAAAACTGAAACCTAATCGGTTTCCTCATTGTAAGTACCGATAATGGATAGCGGCATTGTAAGTGGATTATGCCTTAACGAAATTGTACGTGGTTTATGGTTCCCCATTTGAAAATGTTATCGAGATCAGAATTTAATGAGCTTATCACAGGCTGTCGTTCTAGATCCACATATTATATGAGAAGCTGTGGGTACTATCGTCAGCAAAACAATTTATTGGCTTAAGAATTCACACCAGCATTTATTTTATGAATTTCAAACTTACTCGTATAATCGTGTGCAACACAAGAAGATATTCACCAATACCAAATGCACGTATTTTCTATTAAAGACCTTGATGCCAAACTCTATCAAAAATGCTTTTGAAATATCAAGCAATATTCTTATTTTCTCCATAACGATTTAAAGATTTCTGCCACTGTCAGGTGAGATATATCATCAGTTCATCAGTGACCTATTGCTACGAAAGCCAAACTGCCGGTCATTGATAAGCTTAGATCTTCAAGATATTTCTTGAGCTGATAATTTATCAGCGTTTTGCCGTAATTTTTGGTCATGCAAGAATTTCATACTTTGAATGTGCACAGTACAATTCTTGTACTTATTCCGGTTTTCCTCAGTATAACTTTACTACTACTTAGGTCCTCGGACCTGTTACGCCCGTTTGGTTCCTTGCGGGGCATAGAGCCTCCACTACCCCTACGCAGCATCGTGTACGGTTTCTGGAGATGTACCTCAGCTCTCTGCAACTCTTCCCCAGTTGAGCTGATTCTTCTTCGACCGTTCTTCGCCAAGTACTTCTGGGTCGACCCACTCCTCTGCCTCGCTGCGTGAGAGGATTTCATTGCATCGCTTGACACGCAATGCACTCGTGGTCTTTTCGAAGCGTATGTCCAATCCACTGCCACTTACGTTTTCGTATTATAGAGTCGATGGGTTCCTGAACTGTCCTCGCATGAAGTTCATCATTGGAGATACGGTTAGGCCAGAAAATCCGCAAGGTGTTTCGCAGACATCTATTCACGAACGTTTCCAGCTTTCTAGCGACAGTGGGTGTTACTTTCCAAGTACTGCATCCATAAAGAAGCACGGATTCTACATTGGAGCGGAACAGTCGTAGCTTGGTCTTTAGGCTTATAGACTTGTTTGTTGATATTTTGGACAGCATTCCGAACGCAGCCTTTGCTTTTCCGATTCGTCTGGTTATATCTAGTTCGGTCCCGCCATCAGTAGATACAATACTCCCAAGGTATTGAAAACTCTCTACCATCTCTACTAGTTGTCCAGAAATATTTATTTGAGTAGATGAGGAAGTTCCAAGGCTGTTCCTTTTAGTTTTTGCCGTATTGATCTTAAGCCCGACGGTTTCGGCTCCTCTCTTCACCTTTGTTGTCATTTGATGGAGATCCATGATCCTTTGAGAGAGTAAGCACACGTCATCCGCGTAGTCCAGATGTTTCAGGCGTAATAGCAGATTCCACAGAATTCCTCCATTTAAAGTCGACAAAGCTGCATGCAGCACATCACTTATCAACAACAGGAACAGCATTGGTGACAGTATACAACCTTGTCTAACACCACTTTGGATTTTAAACACCTCTGACAACCTTCCTTTATGTAGAACGTGACATTTGGATATTTCATATGTAGCCTTGATAATAGCGATCAATTTATCCGGGATACCTCTCCTGCGCAAGGCAAGCCAAATAAATTCTCTATTGACACTGCCAAATCCCTTTTCGAAATCGATGAATGGCAGCTGAAATGGTGATCAATATTCAACGCACTGTTCGATGATGATCCGCAAGGTGTTGATGTTATCCACATAGGAAGATCCAGTGCGGAAACCTGCTTGTTCGGCGTCAAGATTGTCTTCTAGGTGTGCTTTTATTCGCTACAGCAGGCAGCACACAGATTCCTCTCCAGTTTTCGCACTGCGTAAGGTCTCCTTTCCTTGGAAGCTTGAGCTGCTCGTAAGAGCTCTCCGCTTTGTTGTTCTTCAGTGCTCTGATTGCGGGTAAGATTTTTTCTCTACTGGGGGATACAGTGCGTATTCGGGAATTTGTTACTACCGTCGGCTCATTGGGTGTTAGGTTGACTTCGCTGTCGAAAACGCGATTTAAAACCGCATAAAAGTGTTTCTTTCACCTTTTGAGCTGGTCCACATCCGAAACTAGCAGTGATCCGTCTATGTCCTTTAACAGGTGTTGTTTAGAGCTTTGGACACCTGTTAGCTCTTTGGTAGTTCTGTAGACGGTCCTACTGTCGCACCTACTTGCGACCTCTTCTGCTTCTGTTGCCAATGCGTTGATATAGTTAGGCTTGTCACGTCGCACGCTACGGTAAACTTCTCACATTTTCATGCGGTACCGGACTCTAGCTCGTTTCTGCTTCTGCTGCTGACGTTGCTGCAATGCGAGATTTGAGCTGTTTTCTTTCTTCGATCCTAGCTCAAGTTTCTTCGGAAAGCCAGGCACTATTTCTTTCTTGCGACCGACCGACTATACTTTCAGCACCTGATATGAAAACACTTTTCACAGCACACCAATGGTTTTCGATGGAGGTGGGTTCCATGCTATTGATTGCTCTCAATCCTTGTGAAAGATGGTCCCCTAGTTGACAGCAGGATCCTTGAGACTATCGGTGTTGAACTGGGGCATTCGGGTCTTTTCTTAAGATCTCCGAACTGCAGCTATTCGTAATCTTATGGTAGCAACCATCAGATGGTGCTCCCGGGCAATTCCCATGTCTGCACCTCTTCTGTTTCGGACGCCCTGGAGACTGCTTCTAAATCGCCGACTGATCGCGAAGTGACCAATTTGGTTGGAAGTTGCTTGTCTGTCCGTCGACACCCAACTGATTTTGTGACACGTTCCCATAACATGCCTGAGCCTACCATTTTCATTGCCAACCTTGGCATTCAAGTCTCCCATTACCATTATGATGTCTCCACGTGTTGTACTATCACAAGCAGCACTCAGACGGTTATAAAAGGTCTCCAGCTCGGCTGGGGCGTAACACTGTATGATGGTGACGCGACGTACTCTAGTCCGGAAACCTAGCTTTCATGATCCTGTCATCTAACAGCTCCCAGGAAATTAGGCTCTTGAGAGCTGTTTTCGAAAGCAGCAATCCAACGCCAGATTCACCGTTACTTCCAGGTGCCTTTCCGGAGTAGAGTAGTACAGTGTTACGGGTTGGAGACTTATATTTCCCCGAACCCAACCATCTCACTTCACTGATCTCTTAGATGTCCATCTTATACCGCATGAACTCACTCTCTAGTTGGAGGAATCTGGCATTTTGAGGACCTTCACTTCCGTTATCGAGAAGCGTCTTCACATTCCAAAAAACCAATCTTTGTCCGGGTACAATAGCCAAAAGTCGTCAACGTGTTATCGTTCCTTGTCCAAAGCGTAGTGTCGGTTTCGTTAGCGGTAAATTATTTCAGTTACGAAGAATGCTAACCTCCGTAACCTACCCTAGAAAGCTAGGCCTTTCGCACTTGTAATTTTAGCCTATTTACGTACATATATAGGTATACGCAAATAGTTGCCCAGGGACCACCACGAGGAGGTAAAACAAGCACTTCACCGTGACTGATTGTTGCGCTACTGGCCCAGACCAAGTTCTGAGCAGTCAATAGTTTCCCGATCAGGCACGATGCAGGTCCTCAGTAGGTTTGGCTTTATAACATGGGAAAATTACTTCCCCGACTTTAATATGCTCTTTACAGCTCGAATCGGTTCGATAGATCTTTCCCTATTCGGGATAAAATTTCTCATTCCGAAAAGAATTAAATTTGTCTTCAAATCTACACTGGAGTCCACGTCACTATCGAGGAAGCATAGTGACCAGTTAAAGTTCCTGAAGAAATCTTTGAGACCAGTTGGTTTTCTCGTAATGCCAAACGATTCTCTTGGGAATTATTTCTCTAACTGGGTTTTGTTGAGATGAAAAATTTTCAGATGACACAATGGTTGAATGTTTCTGGTGCTGATAAAACATTTATAGTGTATTTCTCAGGGTCAGAGGTAAGAAACAAGCCTAATGTGTTTGCGGGTTGACCTCGAGTTAGCTCGTGAACTAGCTGAGTAGGGATGTTTAACTCAAAAAAAATTTCGACATACCTTCCTTCAGGTGTTATCACTAGGTAAGGTTAGGTTAGTGGGCTTGCAGTTGATTTTGATACCGTCACACTTAGATCAATGTAGATCCGTTGTGATACCCTAGGCCTTAGTGTTTGTGACCCCTTGTATTGAAACCTATGATAATCCTATGTCGATCAAGCCCGTTAAGCAAGCTTTAGCCTAATATGTCAGAGGATATTTCTAAAGTATTGAAATTTCTATCGTCACATAATAGCCTGGCTAGGGAGAGGTATACGCCTTCTCAGGGGGCATTCTTTTCCTTCATCTCCACTAGAGCAATCATTCACACCACCAGGCCCGTAGGAGCATGTGGCTTTTGCAACGTCTGGTAGATGAGTTTGAAAATACAGTGTTTGGTGTATATGTTCGTTTGTTTGGTCGTTAGTTAAGTCAAAGAGGCTATTTCTATACGAAGGAGGATTTTACCAATCTTAGGTAGAGGTGTCCTCATCAACCCACTGATGCTCGTGTTCAATGTAGGAGTGGCAACCTCAGGTGTATAGGCGAGGTGCCCATTCTCCGTTGGTGCTGCTCCCACAAGGAACACGTACGTCATTGTAGTTTTCGTTCGAACTACACTATTGTACTGTAGTTGAAAGCGGTTTTCAGAGATCAGGAATTCTCAAGCCATTTAGTATCATTAACGAATTTTAACATTATTTTGCTTGGAATGTCGGAGAACTCCTTCAAGTCGCTAAAGAAGTTTCTCCCTAGATGTGTTATCACTAAGAATTGTATGCATTGACATCGCCCGAATTAACGTCCGGAATGTGCGGAAAATATGAAACAATTCTTTGGAAATAGTCCGACACCGCATCAATTCGTTAGAAGTCGAGTTGCCATCCAAACTTGGGCTGCGATAAATAAAGCATATGTATGAATGATGCGCTTATGGACTGTGAATTTAAGCCACATGAAATTAAAATTTATATTTAAACAAATTTTATAAGCATGATAAGCGACATTATTTCGTACATTTATGTAAATAGCGACACCATTATGGGGGAAAAATAGAGTCACTAAGCTATAACACACCAGTTTGAATTCCGTGTGATCAGAGTTTTCACTCATCTGTGCCAAAACAGCTGACCTGTTGGACATACATATACAGCACAGAAATTTTTCCTCATATCAAAACATTATCATAAATGAATTTATATAGTAAAAACCAAAATATAATATATCATATTTTAATAGTACCTAACCGGTTTGCACACAATTACGATTTTCTACTACATATTTGCTCAAGGTTGTTAATGTTTTTTGACGTTTAAACACACTTAATACTATTTTTACTGAAGCAACAACCTCTGCTAAAACACGCTTATTTTTTTTTTCAAAAATTTTCAAAAACTGCCTATACTACATTATCCGCATATACCACATAACCTCAACTTATCTACTAGAAAAAAGAATAATCAAAAAAGATTGTCCCTACAAAAAATATCAATTATAGACATTCCATTGTAACCTTGTACATATTTTCATTTACACATATTATTACCAACGGTACCGGAATGTTTAAATACTTGGATGTGCGGTTAAACAAAAGAAAATTCCCTGAGGCGTAGACAGAAATCCACAAAAGAGAAAACCATCTTTTTAGTGTTAAGCCAGCGCCAGTCCTTAGCTTAATCTTTATGAGTTAAACTTTCGAAAATGATAGCAAGGGTTTTCTGTAGCGCCAGCAAAGAAAAAATGAAGGTATGCTCGGAGGATATCTGGGCTATTTATATTCTACATGCCTGCCCTCATCCCTTGACAAGGATGTTTTAGTTGTACATACATTTATCTGCTCCTTCTATATACTTACACGTTTTCGGTTCCATCAAAAAGGATGGTAAGGAATTTTGTATTTTCGTGTTGGCAGGCAGACGTTTTGTTATCCAAGGGTTAACCAAAAATAGCTCCTGAAGACTCGAAGAAATACATACAAATAGACGAAAAGGAGTAAATAAGTAGTGTTGGGGATAGTACAAAATTTCACAGACAGATTTATGCAAATTTCTAAGAGAATATCTTCTACGAGATCTTAGATTATCCCAACATTTCCTATTTGGCATCCAATGAAACGAGATTTAAACGAAATGGCTTTGTTTTGATTGTTTTTTTTTTCAATTTTTTCTAAAATTTAAACGTTTGTTATTATTTTGTTTTCATAACAAAATAAAGATAAGTTTATGACAAAAGCAACGCAAAGTTCTTAATAATTTATAAGGTCTGTATTTTCGACAAAATTCTCCAAAGTAATTGAACATAAAAAAGCAGTTTTTAGGTCTGAGAGGCTCTTTGCTTGCTTTTGAAAAGTATTCAAAATAAATTGTATGAACACTTCAAAAGTTGTGTTTGAGATAAGATGTTTCTGAATTAAATTTTTATTGCCTATCTCTTTAGAGCAGCCATTCTCTAAGTGTGTTCCGCGGAACCCTAGGGTTCCCGGATACTCTTGTAGGAGTTCCGCAAAAATTTAGGAAAAAAAATACACCTCTTTCTGGTCGACCATTCTGATGCGGCGTAGGGCGTAGCACCATTACAATTTTACTATGCCGCCACCGACCGTCGAGATTTGTAATTATATTTTTATTTCGGCCTAGGTGCCTTGACATGAATGTCATCATTGTGTTCAGGGAGTTAAGGCTCGGTCAAACAGAACGCGTTTTTAACGTCGCGTTAGGATTTTTTAACGTGACGGTAAGATTATTTTGACGCGACGTTGCAACCGCCGCGTTAGAGGACGTCAAACAGAGAGCTGTCAAGCAATGCATAAAAAAAACAATCATTATTTAACAAAAATAATGTAAAAAGAATTTGGGTACATCCAATCAATAAAAAGAGAGGAAATTGGCGAATATCACTGGCTGTGGGAGCTAGAGTCGAACGAGGACCGCTTTTATTCCTACTTTCGAATGTCGGAAAATTGCTTCCAAGAACTTCACAAATTGATTCGTCCTAAACGCTTAAATAGAAAAACGATTAACAAACTGGAGGAAACCGATTGGAACCAGAGAAAGGCTTGCAATTTACCTGAGGTAATTGTAATTGTTTTACAGTAAGGCCTGATTTTCAACTTTGACATCACTTTTTGACGATTTAAAAAAAGGCTAACTTTGGTGTACCCTGACCTATGTGATGGTCAATTTCTCTGTCAGTACTAATGGTAGGGACCTCATTTTGGACTTTTTGTTAGTAGAAATACTAACCTTTAAAACTACGTTTAAATTTAGCTGATATGTTCTTAGGGTTGTCAGATATTCAATTTTAAATGATGTTCAATTTTTCTTGCCCGAGCAAAATTTTGACTTTGAGCTAAATTTTTTTCAAAAAATGCGTTATAAACATAAAGTCTTCTTATTTTTACCTGATAAGGAAAACAATAAAAAAAACTCATTAATAAGTGCACCAAAAAACCCATACATTTTATGATACTTGGGAAAATTTTAAATAGAAAAAAAAAATGGAATTTTGGGATTTTTACCTACTTTTATTGCAGCACTTAGCAATTGGGGTGGTTTTCCAAGAATTGATAGTTTTTAGGTAATTTTTAAGACTGTTCCTGTTTAAGATTTTCCCAAGTATCATAAAATGTATGGTTTTTTTGGTGCACTTATTAATGAGTTTTTTTTTTATTATTGTTTTCTTTATCAGGTATTTTTCAAAATGATATTTGCTTATTTACTTATAATTGGAAAACTATAACACATTGAAAAAGCTAAGAAATAATTACGACATACACAACAAACATTATATTGAAACAAAAATAATTTTGTCGCCGTAATCAGGCCATTTTGCCCTGTGTGCGGCGGTGAAACGCTGCTTAAAAAGGCGTTCTGTTTGATCGAGCCTTTAGTAAGTCGATAGTTAGCGTTTTGAGCGATAGTAGTTACATGTTTGCTAGAAACAAAGTGTTTATTGTTTTGCTGCTGCATTCTGATTGTATCAATTTTGTACGAGTACATTTCTTCTTAAGATTAAACTCTTCACGCAGTGAGTTATTGTTTTATTATATTATTGTGTTAGATATAGTGCGTTATTTTGGCCTCACCATCCTGACATTATTAATAAAGAAGAATGGAACGTTGGCTTTAAACGTGTTAAAATAACTTCTTCAAACGAAGCCGAATGTTCAACAGCAGTACGCGCGGAGTATACAGCAATTACCGATTCTGCAACGACATCAAGTTCCACGGTTTCAAAGGCGAAAAAAAGGAAGTTTGATGAATCATATATCAGTTTCGGATTTGTTGATTCCAACGGCTCACCTCTCTGCATGTTATGCAATAAACTGCTTCCTAATAGTTCCATGGCACCTGCCAAGTTGCGCCGACATTTAGAAACTGTACACCCCGAGTCGGAAGACAAGAATAAGGAATTTTTTGAACGTAAAAAAGAACAGTTGTTGAAAAGTCAAAAAACTATGATGCATGTTACCCATACTGTCAATGAAAAGGCCACAGAGGCATCATATTTAGTTATACTCTGTCCAAGAAAAATTGTCAGTACAGGGAAGATAGGACGTTTGTCTCTCATTCTGGTTGCATTGCCATGCATAAGTATGTCGCCTTTTAAAGCTCTCACAGGGATTCCGTAGTTTAAATTATAAATCGCCGCAAATGAAAGTAAAAAACGCGTAGGGCCACCGTCTGCCGATTCAAAACGACTGAAAACAATATTCAATTTACCTTTTCCCACAACGCCAAGCGGTAAGATAATAGGCGCGTTTTTTTTTTAAGTTGAAAAGCAATACGACAACACTCAACATACTCATCTTCTTAAAATGTGTTCTCAAAAGCTTCAAATCCCAAAAGCTCCTTAATAAAAACCACTGAAAAAGCTCTTTGATTGCAATTGAGAATGATAATGGTAACTCTGTTTTGATGTAGATAAAGAGCGCACGATCGTATTGAGTGACACTTGACACTCTTGTCTTGATCTTGACACTTGACAGTATCTCATCAGCAGTGGGATACGACGGTCATGTTGGGGTGTACAACTTTTTGCAAAGAATTACAACAACAATTCCTTAAGAAAAGTCAGTGGCTTGCTCTTTTTTTAGTGGCATTTTTCCTAACGCATTGTAATGAGGGTACATCAGACGCCACTGCTTTAGAAAAAGCTCTCCCATAAGGCCTGTACTGACAATTTTTGTTGGACAGAGTATAGCTATCGCATTGCCCAAGCAGGTGAAGCGTACGCTATCTCTGAGACTTTAATAAAACTATGTGTGTTTGACATAACAAAATGTATGCTCGATGAAAAATCTGCAAAGCAACTTTCTGCTGTGCCGCTATCAAACGATACTGTTTCACGGCGAATTCATGATCTGGCAAATTACGTCAAACAAGAACTAGTTACACGTCTACAAAAAACACGATTCGTCTTGCAAGTAGATTATACTACTGATGTCACTGGTCTGACTATCTTGCTGGTTATCGTCAGATATCCACATGAAAGTTCTTTTGAAGAAGACATGCTTATGTGTTCACCGCTGCCTACAAACACTACCGGACAGGAAATTTTTAATGAAATAAATATATTTTCTGAGGAAAATAATCTCAGTTGGAACAATTGCATTGACATTTGTACAGATGGGGCCAAGGAGCTGACGGGAAATACAGCAGGACTAGTGTCACAAATAAAAAATAAAGCACCTAATTGTAGTTCCAGCCATTGTATACTTCACAGACAAGCACTTGCGATGAAACAAATGCCATCAAATCTAAAATTAGTTATGGATGAAGCTGTAAAAATAATTAATTTTATCAAATAGCGACCACTACAATCTCGATTGTTCTCATTACTATGTGAAGATTATGGCAGCAAACTTAAAACATTGCTGCTCCATACAGAAGTGCGATGGCTGTCTCGGGGTAAGACTTTAACAAGGCTTTTTGAACTTAGAGCCGAGTTACAAATGTTTCTCTCTGATACTTCTGTTAATTTGAAAGAAGGTTTGTATGATAAAACTTGGTTATTCCGACTGGCTTTTATGGCGGATATCTTTCAAAAACTGAACGAATTAAATTTATCACTGCAAGGTAAACAGACAACAGTGTTCCAGGCCTGTAACAAAATAACTGCCTTCAAAAGAAAATTAGATTTTTGGATTATTTGCGTTGGAAACAGAGAAATAGAAAGCTTTTCGTCACTCAGTGAGTTTGCTAGCGATAACGACTCAGAAATTTTTTCAAGATGATGTATGTATTTGAATAATTGGTGGAATATCTCACTTTGATGCGCGCATCTTTTGAGAAGTATTTTCCCGAAGCACAAAACACAAAAATGAAACTGAATTCATGGATGCAAAATCCTTTTTTACCCAATTTACAAAAGCTCGAAAGTATGTCAAACGAGATATATGAATCTCTTTTAGAAATGTCATCAGGCACAAGTATGGAGTCAATGTTTAAAACGACGCCTCAACGATTTTTGGTGCAGAGTCAGTGATGAATATCCTATGCTTGCTCAAATTGCTCTGAATATTCTTCTACCGTTCCCAACAACATATTTGTGCGAAACAGGATTTTCAACCTATGCAGCTACGAAAACAAAATACCGCAATAGACTGGATGCCTAACCAGATATGAGACTTCAACTGTCCTCTATCAAGCCTGATGTCAACCAATTGATGAAACTTAAAAAAAACAGTTTCATACCTCCCATTAGTGTTTTTTTTTTCTTTTTTAATTAACTTCTATTATTATACTTGCTATGTAAGTAACTAATAATTAACTGTTCCATTGCACTGTTACTAATTAATAAAAAATACACTTTACTTTTCAAAACTATTGTTTTATTGTAGTTGTAGGGTTCCGTTAAGTATTTCGTTTTCCAAAAGGGTCCCGTCACCAAAAAAGATTGAGAACCGCTGCTTTAGAGCATATATCAGAATTTTTGAATCCATGAAACAATAAATAATTTATACACGATTTACATAATTAGTCATGTCTGCGACGTGCTTAATTTTAAAATATATTTTCACACGATTATGCTATTTGTATCTACAACAACTGGTCCATAATTTTTAATCGTTTTAATTTGTTTTGGCGCTAAAAAACATGCGGAAAAAATGCAATCTAGTAAGTAACGCCATTTTTATTTCCTTAAGTCAACGGCCTGGGCTCTAATGAAACCATCGCTTCCCATCGATCAGCGAAATCAAGCATCGTTGCGCGCGGTTAGTACTTTGATGGAGGACCGTTCAAATACTAACCGTGAGCTGTTGACATGTGTTTTTCTGTTGTTCTTTCTTTCTGTCTGTCTCTCTCTCTCTGTTGTATTGTATAAGCCGATGGTCTGAGTTACCAGTGCTTTCAGTGTCTACTTCCGTAGATTTATCTACGGAGTAGTGGAATATGTAATGTAATGTAATGTTATTTCCTTAAATTAGAAGGTTTTGCTGCGATGCAGCAAACTCAACCAGCCATTTAATGTCTGGAAGGCCAAAAAAAAGTTTTGGGGCCTGCGGAGAGTACTCAAAGCGTTCCAAAGTGCGTCACCTTGTAGAAAATGAGTCTCCAATGGATTTTCATTATGCTGCTCAAATGGTCACTCGAAAGAGCGGTAACCGAATTGGCGCAGATATTATAAAAGAGGTACCAACACTTGTACTAGAATATCCAGAAAAAGCAAAGCAATTTCAGAAATCTCAGGAGCATTTAAAGTCGTTAGGCTCATATAGTGCAAACGAAGCTCTTGCATTATATGTCGACACTAAATTAACAAGAAACACTTACAAAATTTTGCGAAAGCAAGCCATTGAAAGAGGTCACCACTTATACCCATCTATTTACAGCCTGGATAAGGCAAAGAAAGAGTGTTTTCCTACTGAAGAAGCAATACATGTGAACGAACTAACCACACAACTCGACGCCTTCTATCAGTTTCAGAAGAGAATATATCTCAAGCTGTTCCTGATGGAGCTGTACTTAATCTCTTCTTTAGATGGGGGGGAGATGGAAGTTCAGGGTATAGCCAATATAAGCAAAATTTTCAAAAACAGAACAGCACAGATGAATTTTTACGACAGCCGATAACCTTAATCAAATAATTTGGCAAAACCCCCACCCTTCTTCTACTCGCTTGTGCCGACCTTTTAAATTTGTATTCGCAAAATAAACTGAAGAATTGTGTGTAACAGAACTTGAAAAAATCCGAAATGAAATAGACAATCTGCAAGATCTTCAAGTTAAAGTCCCATCAAAAAACATCACCGTAAAATTCAAGTTTGTTTTAATAATGATCGATGGAAAAATGGCAAACTATTTAACATCAAATAGATCTAGCCAAACTTGCTACATCTGTGGAGCTAAACCAGGTGAAATGAACAAAATTGTAATTGAAAACAAACCAAAACCAGAATTTTATGAGTACGGTCTATCCACTTTGCATGCATGGATAAAAGCTTTCGAATGTTTTTTACACATATCCTACAGGCTAGATCAACGGTCAGCAACAGGCGGACCGCGGTCCGCTTGCGGACCTCGGAAGGTCGAACCTTGGACCGCTAATTTTTTTAGATATACATATGTAATGTACCTACAAAACTATTCATTTAATTTGATGATGAACAACTGTCTCTTTTGTGAGATTTTTTGACGTTGAAAGGTAAAGCGCAATGCTTTTGATGAATTCGTAACAAAAACCAATATTAATCATGACAAAATGGTATCGCTTTCATCTGGGCACCAGCGATGATTGGCAAAGAAAAAGGATTAGTAAAGAGAATCAAAGATAAGAATGCAGTCTAATTGCTTATCAGTGCATAATTCACCAGGCAGCCCTTTGTGGAAAACTTAGTGGTACATTGAAAGAAGTAATGGACAGCTTGGCCAGATTAATTAATTTTATAAGATATCGTTCTGCTCTTCAGCACCGACAGTTCAAGGAGTTTCTTTCTGAATGTGATTCCGCTTATTCTGACCTACTACAACACAACAATGTTCGTTGGCTAAGTAAAGGTCACGTTATTGAACGTTTAACGAGGGAAATGTGCTAGCTGTGGCTTTTGTCGAAGATATTTTGAAATATTTGAAGGGCTTAACACCGAGCTAAATTAAGAAAATTAATATGTGATCTCATACAAAGCCTGTCTGCTTTTCATCGCAAGCTGGATATTTTTTGAAAAAGACATCTCAAAAAAAGAATTTATTAATTTTCCAATAATTCTTGAATGTAAGAAGAAAGGCTCTGAAAAAGATCTTGCATTGTTTTTAAGCTTTTTATTCGATCTTAGGAACGAATTTGCTGCAAGATTCCAAGACTTTGTAGAGATGGGTAAGCTCTCTCAATTCCTTAAATCGCCTTATTTAGTTGACGCAGCTACAGATTGGACTAGCTTGGCTGCGAAGTTATTTAGTGTTTGAAAGCCTTTGCTGCAAATGGAAATAGAGCTGCAAGAAGATATTTCCCTGCAAATGTTTAAAACTGCATCCGCTGAAGAATTTTGGGGTAAACATGTTTCAGAAAAGTATGAAAATTGCAAAAAAGTAGCTATAAACCTAGTTTCTATGTTTTGCTTGACATATATATGCGAATCATATTTCTCAAACATCAATTTCTTGAAAAACAAATATCGTTAGAGACTATCGGACACCCACCTGGAAGATACTCTTCGTATTTGCTGCTTTACGCGTGAACCAAACTATTAAAAACTTATTCAAGACAGTCGTTGTAATTTCTCACATTAATTTTATCTATTGTGTTTTGTAAAATTACTTAAATGAAGTCAAATAAAATTAGTTAAGTATTATGAGTTTTTTTTTTCCTGGACCTCGACAAAATGTTTCAACTAATCCTGGACCCTTCAAAAAATTACTTGCCGACCCCTGGGCTAGATGTTAAGAAGTGGGCCATAAGACAAAAAGATGAAAAAGTTCTTGTGGAAGCACGAAAAAAAAAAATATTCAAGTGCTTTTTAAGTCTGAAATGGGGCTAATTGTTGACAGACCGAAACCCGGATTTGGCAATACGAACGACGGAAATACCGCTAGACGTTTTTTCAAAAACCATCAAATAAGTGGTCGTATAACTGGTATTGATGCAGATCTCATAAATCGGTTTTACGTTATATTGAGTTGCATATCCTCAGGCCATAGCATCAGTTTTTTACTTTTTGAAACATATCTTTTAGAAACTAAAACAATTTACTTACAATTATATGGCTGGTACTGTATGCCTGTAAGTGTTCATAAAATATTATGCCATTCCATTGAAGTAATGAAAAGATTTATTGTTCCAATTGGTCAATTGTCAGAGGAGGCCCAGGAGGCCCGAAATAAAGAATGCAGACGCTTTCGCCTGTCAAACACTAGAAAAATATCAAGAGTCAGCACAAACAGGGACTTACTTAATATGCTTCTCATAACATCAGACCCATTTATAAATTCTTAAAGAAAGGGCCCACAAACAAAATTTAAATCCTTGTCTTCCGAAGTTACACATTTTTTGATTGAGCCACAACCAAGCCCCTCACCTGTATTGCCAGAAACATCTACGACATGCAGCCAAAATTATTCACCGTCTGAAAACGACTCTGACTCCGAAAGTCAGATTTCGAACTCAGATTAGAAGAAATCTCTATTTTCATTTTATATTTACTTTTTGATACTATAATATTTAAGTACAAACATAGAATTTTTTTTATTTAAAAATATTTAAATTTAAAATTATTGATTTGCTTTAAATTGTAACCATATTTATGGTTCTTTCTTTTTTATATTAAAATATTTCTAAAAAAATTCAAATATTTCTTTGTCGCGAAAAGACTACCAGCTTATTTTTTTGCAAAATTATATTATTTTTCTATACATTTATGAACATTATAGATGGAAACAGATATTTTCCAAGAAGATTAGAATTTTTCACGTCTAAATGTATGCATTCGATCCACTGTGCGATGTGCCCAACTTGTGTCATCAATATCAAAAAAACCGACGAATTTTTCATTATTTTCGATTTTCCTAAAAACTTAAGTTGTGCTTTGTTGCTATGTGCACGAGAGATTATACAAAATTGAATATTTGCAACTTTTACGAGAAAAGAAAAATTTAGCAAAAGGAGAAACAAATATGCCACCATTTTCGATTTTAAGGATTTGAAAAAAAATCGATATTCGCAAATTTTTTTTCGGCTGCAAAACTATCAAATTTTCCACTCCTTTTGCTATCTCTTTGATGCATGGCAGTATCAGTTGACGTACGTCTAAAATGCAGTGAGTGAGAACTGACCCAGTGAAGCGGGTATCACGGGCGAACTGATTGAGGGGAGGAATGCAATCGACTACTACAAGGGAGCATTACTTGTGAAAAAAGCGATAAAATAAGCAAATGCATGAAATATTGTGACAGTATTCTAGAAATGGAAATGATTCCATGATAGTTACGTTTCTTGTTTGAGTTTTAACTATCTGTTCTGAGTTCTACCCTTAAATAAAGAGAAGTTTGGGCAGCACTTGCCCAAAGATGTGATTTAAACTCGTTTTTTGGACGTATAAACGCCTTATTAATGGTTAGCCAGATCAGGGGGATGAACATTTTTTTACATCGTTATAAAAATCCTAAGCATTGAGCAGCATTTTTGGCGATCTCGGGAATGTGGTCAATCTAATGAAGATCGTCGTTGATACGCAAACCGAGTACTGAAAGCATTTTGGTTTTTTCGATGAAAGTACCATTAATGAAAAATGGCAAAGGGGTAATATTTTCTTCAATGAAAGAAGACAGCAAAGAGTTTTCGAAGCATAAAATTACACACGGTTTTTTGTATCCCATTTAACAATGCTGTAAAGATTGGAGTTTAATGAGCTTATGATACCGTTGCAATTCCACTTCTGAAGGATATGGACGTAAATTTGAGGAACGAGTATGAGAAGCTGAGGGTAGAGTCGCCGGAAAAACAATGAAGTGGACTCGACAATAGATCATTTATAAAATTGAGGAAGAGAGACGGAGACAAAACGGAGCCTTGTAGAACACCAGCATTTATTTTGTAAGGATTAGACATTAAACCGTCCAATACAACATGTATTGTACAATCTATAAGGTAATTTTTAATCCAAAGGATAAGGGTTTCGTTGATACCAAACGTACGCATTTTCGATAAGAGAGCCTTAGAAATATCAAGGGCAATAATCTTACTTTCTCCAAAACAATGTAAACATCTGTTCCACTTTCCGGTGGGATATGCCATCATATCCCCAGTGGAAAAATTCCGGCGAAAGCTTTCAATCCTCAAGATATTTCTTGAGTTGATGATTTATCAGCGATTCCAAGACCGGGACGTAAGAGCAATTGGTCGATAGGAGGGAAGGGAGTAAGGGTCGGCTTTTTTAGGTTGCGATAGGTGTAGGAGGGGCAATGTGAAAATTATGAAAATCCCTCAAAAACTGAGAAAATGATCAACAGAGATGTACAGTTTCATACGGGTGATATTAGGTTCTTGAACGAAGATGTTTGCTTATACAGAGGTTTTCAATTGGCGCGGGTAGATTTTGGCAGGCTGTGGTAGCCATGTTGTAATTAGTATTTGTTTTTGGACGAATGACGAGCTTAGTGCAGTGGCTTAGCATGGGTTTTTTGCCGCATTAAAGCTTTGTTTGGTGTCTTCATTTTTTCTTTCCAAGCGTTAATAAAAATAAAATGCACGACTGGGTCGCACGAACCTGCTCTTATGCTTAAGAGACTTGGAAACTTAAAACTGGATGTAATAGGTATAAAAGAAATATTTTTTTTGGTCAAAATCCAAAAAAAAAAAAAATTTTGAGGTTTTTAAATGCAATGTTTTAAAGAGTTTTCAGAAGCTTCTCTATACAAATTTTCATAAACATCCATTATGCCGATATCTAGAAAATCAAAATTCAAAAAATGCTTATGGTATAGGTACAGTCAGTATTATCTTAATTTGATTTTATTAAAATTCTTATGTGCCGTTTAATTTGTGTGATGGGTACCGTTATTATACCGATAAAATAAATTTTTTTCTCCCATCTTATAGATTGCAAAGGTTTTTCAAAATACCGAGTTTTGATAAAAAAATTAGAATTAAAAAAAAAATTTTGGAAAATAAAAATACACAACAGTATTCGACATTTTTGAGGGCTTTAACATAAGAAAATAATCAAAATCGGTTGTTTTTGAGAAAATCAAATGAAAACAAAAGTGGTTCTGAGGCTATTATAGGCTGTAGTAGAATAAGCGACAGACAGAATTGCGTTAATGCGTAACCCACTTTTTTCGGATTCACTATCTATCAATGTAATGTCATGTCTGATCAAGATCCTGAGTTTCATTTTCTTGCGAATGCATAGCTTGCCTGTGGACTATGTCGCCCCACGATAAGTCAATCCGACAACTTTGATTAAAAGACAGCCAGGCAGCAACATAAGACGAACAAAAATTGCAGATTTTGTTGTGACGGAACTGTAAAGGACAAATGAATTCATGGTGGATTAATCTTTATTGACAAAATTCCAAAAAAAAGTCCAATACCAAATATGTTCCAAATGAAGTTAGGGATATCTTTAAAAAAATTCAAAAGGGCTTAGTAAATTCAAATATATTGCAATCTTAAATATGTATGTGTAATGTGTGTTATATGTATGTGTGTTACTGACATCTGAGTGTTTCATTTTCAGTTCATGTAGTATTTTAGTTTCAACTAAAAAAAGGTTTAAGAAAAACTTTTTTTCTTCTTAAAGTTTTTGCACCCGAGGGCGTAATGGTTAGGGCTTTGGACTGACATACCGTTGACTTCGATTCCCAGCCACTGCAATCAGACAACAAAAAATAGTTATTTTTAGGGGTTGTGCCTCTTGGGAGGAAGACTCAAATCTTTCCAAGAGTTATAAAGTACTTCTCATCTTTGCCGTTCGGACTCGGCAGAAATATATAGGTCCCCACCATTCCCATCAACAAAATAAACACACACTGTAAAGGTCAAAAGTTTAGTCACTTGGTCCTGGTTTTCCATCACTAGCACTATTGTTATGTCTATGACTGTTTGACTTTCATTTGATCTATTGACTAGACTGTAGGTAAATATAATGAACGAATGAAAACAAACATTGACTTCATTCTATTTTTCCTTGGAAATCCTTTGTATCTGCCGAAATTTAAAATTCAGCTGAATCAAACGTAAATATAATAAAAAACAATATTTTATTCTACATCAAAGGATAAAATTGAAGTTGAATTCTTATTCAATAGAAAATATTTTGTTGGTATATGAATTGCTTATAGCAGTTTTCTCTGTGCCGACATATCCTCAGGTATCCTTCAAAGGAAGGATTTTGTTTGTTTTTTTTTATCAATGAAACCTCAGAATGAAGTGATTCTGAGAATTTGGAATACAAATTATTTTTGATAAATATTTCTCCTTGTTTTAAATAAATAAATAAATAAAAACATAAGGATATACTCGTAAGTGGTTTCAAATGGTTCAACAGTTGTTACCAACAGTTTTGCAATAAAAAAAATTTGCACATATACAATATACATGCAAATCTGAACATCCTTTTAACTGCACATTATTTCTTAAATTCAAAATATTTAAGTCCTTAATAATTAGCACTTTAATTCAATAAATTTGTAGTTCTGAGACAGCAATAACATCCACAAATAATCATAGCTTTTGAAGCTGTTATCAACATTTATAACTAAAGGTTCCCAGGTCGTAATGCTTGGTGCATTTGACTATCAGACTTAACGATTTTTTTTTCTTCAGGGGTACCTTCTGGCATTTGTGATAAAGTGATAAGTTAAAAGTATCTCTTGTCAAAAGAACTAGCCCTTTGGATTCTGGAGGAAATTATCGGTCCGATCAATTCCTGCCGACCAATAACTTCCACATAGAAATGGTTGAGCGTTATAAGTCACTAGGCCATGGTTTCTCGTAGCTTAATATAGGGTAAAGCAGGGCATAATGGGCCCTTTAAGGGTTAAAAAAAAAAAAAAAAAAAAAAAAACCAAAAACCTGTTTACCATGTTCAGAACAATTTAATTCATTAAATGAACATTAATTACATAAATTAAAGCGATATAAAATAAATATATTTAAAAATTCTTCAATTTGTATTTAAAAAAAATTTAAGCTGAGTACAACGTGTGCAATGGGCCCACTTTCCGCACCTCTGCATGACTCCCATTCATCTGTTGATTCGGAATATATGTAAATGCTCACAGTAAAGGAATTCTTCATCTTCTTCGCTTCCGAAAATTCTATTTTTCTATTCTTCTTACTTGCGACTTATAGGTACTATAAGGCAAGTTATGCATTCGGAAAAAAATCGAAGTCGACATTTTGATCAAAGTTGACATTACGATGATAGCGAAGACCAAAAAAGTGGGTCTCGCAATTCTGTTTGTCTGTTCGACTACAGCCTAAACGGCTCGTCCGATTTTCTTTAAACTTGGTAGATCTCATTTTTAATTTTTTCCCGCCACACGTTTTTTTTTTTCTGTTTTTTTTTTTTAAGACTAAAAATAACGGTACCAGCCATACGGTTTTTTTTTTTTTAATTTTATTAATATTTTTTTTTTTCACAAAAACTGTTCGACAGATTTAAGAACTAAATATAAAAAAAATGAATGTAGTTGAAGCTAAGTTAGTAATGGTTGAAAAAAAATTTACGAAAAATGGTTATTGAGCGTACCTCCCATGGAGCCATTTTTTCGTTTTTGATTTTCTTAAAAAGAGTACAACCGATTTTGATAATTTTTTTTGCTAAAGCTCCCGGAAAATAATGAATAGTATTGTGTATTCAAATTTTCAAAAAATGATTTTTTTTGGATTTAAAAATTAATTTTTTTTTCAAAACACAATATTTGGAAAACCCCATACTAGATTTTTTTAAACTTGATAAATAAAAGATTTGAAAAAAAAAAATGTTTTACTTAAAAATAAAGGTACCCACGGTACAAATATGTTAAGAAATGGTTTCTAAAAATCTTATTTTACTCGAAAAGGGCGCTTAAGATTTTGATACAATTTGTTTTCCTTAAATTAATTTTTATGATCTTTAATTTAATAAAAAAAAAATTGAAATTAAGATATTGAAGCTTGTACCTACCAAAGAACCATTGTGCCTAATTTTGAATTCGGTACTTAAGGGTCTTCGCTGATTTCCTAGAGTGGATATTGAAATTTTTTTTAGCTCTTAAACTAACTGTTCCCCCCATACACCCCTAATGCATAATCTAAATTATCTAAAAAACGGCTCTAACGATTTTGATAAAAAAAAATTAGGTATGATATAATGGACATGAACTACATTTTGGTAAAAAAAAAATTTGGGGGGAAATGATATTAACGGTACCTGTCATAGAACGTTTTTATTTTTTGATTTTCGAATTTCTTATCATCGGCTCTAACGATTTTAAACCAAAGTTTTTATGCAGGAGCTGCTTTGCATTTGAAAAAATATAATCTAAAAGTTTTATCGAAAAAATAGTTTTTGGATTTAAAAAAAAAATAATACAATTTTTTTTTTTTTTTTGAAAATTCAATGGTGCTTATTTTGACATTCTCTTTCGTTAGAAAGTGAGTCGAATTCGTTGAAACTTAATTTTGAGACTCGGCGATTAGAATGTTAATCGAACAAATCGAAAGTTCACCCAATCCATAGAAAGTTCATTCATTTGCGAAAGCTAATTCAATTTTGACATTCGAAAGAATAGAATTAAAAGTCATTTTTGTGTCGTTTGAATTTTTCTGTCGAGTAAACAACAAAACATTTAAGTTTTTAATTATATCATGGAAAATAAATTACTTTTATTATTTTTTTTTTGTTGTTTTATGTTAAAAGGTCGCATTCCAACTGGAAAAACTGCGAACAAAAGGAAAAGTTAATTAAAATAATGGAAGAAAACCCGGAGGTAGCAAAGGGTTTTTTTTACCACCCGCGTTGATACGGAAAGAAAGAAAGCATCCACTATCCTTCTCCTCTGCACTTCTTCAACACCATCTTAATTTATAAACAACACAAATGCTATATTTTTATTTATTATTTTATGTTTTTATCCAAGAAATTTAAATTATTAAACAATAAACAAAACAATTACAAATAAACAAAGATTTCACCTTTTGGTTTTGACATTTCACAAACACTTCTCTTTTGTTTTTGATATTTTAGTGTGACCAAGTGTATACGAAAAAAAAATAAAAATTTAGAACGCGTCATGAACAACTTATGTTTTTTAAGAATAATTTCAAAACAGCTGAGTTGACACAAAAAATGTAATAAATATGTAGTTCTTTATGGTTAAACTTTGCTTTATAATGAAAACGTGTATTATTTATTTTGTTTCTTGATTATTTATCCAACATCTATAAAATGTTTAGAAACAAAAAAAAATGTAAAACGGTCATACTAATTCAAATAGAAATATAGTATATGTCAAACAGTTGACAATGAAAATGAATCTTTTTTGAAGTTCATTTTATGCTATCTTTCGCAAATGAATGTTATTCGTTCGAATCTCAAAATTAAGAAAGTTCATTCGAAGGAATGAAACGAATAGACTATTCATGAGAATGTCAAAATAAGCATGAATATCTTGAAAACGGATAAACGCTTAAATTTTTAAATTACGTTTAAAATGTATTTTATTAAATACTAACAATTTGCATATCAATTTCTTTTATAAATATTTTAAGGAAAATTTAGTACACAAAAAGCATGTCTCAATGTGTCTGCATGTCTGTAGCCCTCCCTACAGCGTAAACCACTAGACCTATGTTCTTCAGTCCGGATAGTTAAGTGTCTTCGGTGATTCCCTAGAGGGTGTGATGCTTCTTTTCCTTAGGCTGAGGTAAGCTCGCCCGACTCTAGGATCGTCTCGAGAAAGCACGAAACTCGAGTATGGAGAGTCGACCAAACTGCTCTCTCCAAATGAAAAATAGATTTTCCTTTTTCAGATTTTATTTTTATTAATCCAATAAACTGGCTTAAGACTAAACAATATGATACCTATAGATAATAATACCTAGAGATGAACTTAATCATACGGTCAAGAGCCCATCGACACCGGAAGGGGAATAACTTAAGAATACGGCAAGAGCCCGTCGACGCCAAAAGGGTGAAGGGGAATAACCTAATAATACGGCAAGTGCCCGTGGACACCGGAAGGGTGAAGGGGAATAGCTTAATAATACGGCAAGTGCTCGTCGACACCGGAAGGGTGAAGGGGAATAATACAATGTTTTGTTGTTACCACACAGCACGCTATGGAGCAACGGCCCATCGACTCTTAGTAGAGAAGGGAAATATCGGGGGAAACTGTATTATAAAGTAAAAACCTTAATAAACTTCGGCAAGCAAGCTTCGAATTTCTTTGGATTTCTTGGGTCCATAAGCTAATTCTCCTGCAGGAACCAACTGTGAACTCTATAACGATGAACCACAATATCGCGTATATTTTGTTTTTGTATTTCGGCTGCGTGTTGGCGTTGGTTATTTCACTTGGTGGGTATGCAGATGGAGGTTGATTGGTGTCGGTCGGTCGTAGGAGTGTGACGCTTCGTTACAAGGGGAAATTGAAATTTTTGTTTTAGCTCTAAAACCAGCGGTCCCCCCCATACACCCGTATTGCAAAATCTTATTTATCTCGAAAACGGCTCTAACGATTTTGATAAAAAAAATTATGTTGGATATTATGGACATGGACTTCATTTTTGTAAAAAAAATTCTGGCGCAAAATGTTATCAATGGTACCTCATAAACAGCTCTAAGGATTTTAACCACAAATTTTTGGCAGGAGCCCCGTTAAGTGTAAAATAATATTGTATATAAAAATATTGGAAAACAATATTTTTTTGTTTTTTTGAAAAAAAAAAAAAATATCCTATTTATTTTTTGAAAAATCAATATCTTGAAAACGTGTGAACGATTATTTTTTGAAATTATTTCATAAAATCTATATTACTAAGCACTTAAAACTGGCATCCCAAATTTTGTTCTAGAAAATTTTAAAAAATTACATTTGTAATCCCTCCTCGGCCAAAGAGTGTCTTTTTTTTAGATCATTTAACTGATTCAAGCCTCTGTCAAATGAGTGGCGTTGTAAATAGTATGGACCGACAACTTGACCTTATTTTCTCAACGGACCGAGATAACTCATTAGTCACTCTCTGCTCCCAAATTCTTACAGCTATTGATAATTATCATCCTCCCTTATTACTAACGTTCTACCATAACTCGTACGTAGAAAGTTTACCCACTTCACATCCTGTTTTGTATGATTTTCATAAAGCCCAATTCTCTAAAATTAACGAATATGTTAACCGAATTTCTTTTAATTTTGAAAATATGTCTGTTGAAGAAGCCACTAACATTTTTTATAATGAATTACTTTATTCAATTTCGTTATTTGTCCCTTCGTACCGATGTAGAGTTTCTCCTTCATCACCGCCTTGGTATAATCGTAGACTACGTTCGCTGCGTAATCAAAGGAACAAGCTCTGGGAAATTTTCCTACGCTCTCAGTGCCCAACTGACTACTCAAAGTACCTTGGTGCTTATCTTCAATTCAATGAACTGTACAGTTTTCTCTATCAACAATATTTACATAAAACCCAATCTAACCTTATCAACGATCCCAAATCCTTCTATCAGTTCGTTAATTACAAAAGAAAGTCAGATGGGTACCCATCCTCTTTGTCCTTCAATAATAAAACCTCCAATGATAATCTAACAATAGCTAATTACTTTGCATCATTTTTTAAGGATTCATTCGCCAAGGACTCTTTTAATCCGGATTGGACCTATTTTGCGTATCTATCGAATTTTCGCTGGGTCCATTCCTACCTGATCGCATTGCTCCCTCGGCCATTGAAAACAAATTATCTCAACTTAATGATGAGTTTACTCCGGGCTCTGATGGTCTTCCTGCCATTTTCCTAAAAAATGTTCTTCTTCTCTTTCAAATCTTCTATCAAAAATTTTTCATTTATCCTTACCAATTCACAAGAAATGCCCGAAAGGTGACGTGAAAAACTATCGACCAATTGCTAAACTTTCTCATATCCTAAAAACTTTCGAAAGTATTTTATTTGAACTCCTTAGTTTCCGTTGTAGGTCCTTAATTACACCAGCACAGCATAGTTTCTTAAAAAGCAGATCCACCACCACAAACCTTGTAGAATTCGTTTCTTACACTCTAAAAGCCTTAGAAAACGGGAATGAAGTTGATATGGTCTCCACTGACTTTAGCAAAGCTTCCGACAAAATTTCTCACAGCCTCATAGTCTTTAAACTATCCTCTTTAGGTTTTGAACCCCTTTTCCTGCAATGGATTACTTCTTACCTAGAGAATCGTGAATATTGTGTCCGGTTCAGATCCAATCCTATTCTCGCCACTTCTGGTGTCCCCCAAGGTAGTCATTTAGGACCGCTCCTCTTCATCCTTACATTTAACGACATTGACATGGTCATTAAACACTGTCAAATATCCCTTTATGCTGACGACACAAAATTTTTTAAAATCATCGCTGCATCTGAAGACATATCTCTCCTCCAAAAAGATCTCGATAGTTTCTCAACCTGGTGTACCAACAATTGCTTAGAGCTTAACATTAGCAAATGCCAGACAATGACCTTTTCACGAAAGCGCATTAAAAAAACTCCCCGTCTGTACTATCTTCATAATCAAACCATACAAATTGTAGAAAAGATAAGGGATCTTGGCCTTTTATGTGACCGTGAACTAAAATTTTTATTTCATATTGATGAAATAATCCATAAGGCCAACTATCCGACCTTTACTTGAGTATGCGTCTCAAAATTGGTCTCCATATCATGATATACACATATCAAGAATAGAAGGCATTCAACGACGATTCCTTCGTTTTGCACTTCAATGCCTTCCTTGCGATAATCCTTTGATCTTACCCCCGTATCGTGACCGCCTCCAACTGTTAAGCCTTACCTCATTACAGGAACGTAGAGAAATAGCTGACATACTTTTTATACATCGGCTCCTCTCTGGATCGATTGACTGCTCCTCTCTCTACAACTAAATTTTTTTCAATACTAACACCCGTAACCTTAGAAACTGTCGCCTTTTCTATTTACTATCACACCACACCTCCTATGGTCTTAATGAACCTCTGACCCGTATGCTCCGGTTGGTCAATTTGAATCCAAATTCATTTGATTTCAATACCAACACCTACAACCTCGAATTCCTTTTGTCCCACCCCCACTCTTAGCTATAAGTTTAGATTTAAGTTAGTTTTTAAGTTATATACTTATAGCTTGAATTAAGCTGAATAAATGGGGGTTAATCCCCACTAAAATTAAAAAAATTACAAGGTGACGCAAAATTAATCATCCAATTTTCATGACTTTTCTAAGGATTTCCGGTTTCCTGTCGAATAATTTCCTCAAGAGCTGCAATTGTCTAAGGCTTGTTGGCATGAGCGCGCGATGATTTCAAGTAGCCCCAAAGAAAACTTCTTTGGTTAAATCAGGCAATCTTGCTAGCCATGCCAGATCGCCATAACCGGAGACTACGTGACCAGAAAACGCTCCCTTCACAATATCCATTGTTGCTCGTGCTCGTTCATCAAGCCCCGCTCACCCGATTCCGGCAGTAAGAAGTCGTTTATGATGGCCCTATAGCGTTCGCCAGTAATAGTGACTGTATTGCCGATGACGTCCTCAAAAAAAATACGGCCCAATTCCTCCCACGTGAACGCCGCCACCCCACACAGTGGCTTCGAGTGGATGTAATGGCTCGGATTTTCAGTACCCCAGAAAGGAAGATTTTGCTCATTGACATACTCGCTTAAGTGGGAAATGCGCGTCATGGTGATTTTCGTCACAAATTCGCAATCTGCCTTGTTGATATTTAGAGGATGGCTTCACAGTAATTCATTATTTTATTTAAAAAAAAAAAAAAACATTAAAATATTTAACTTATATTTCTGTTTTAATGTGTGGAAACCATTTTAATCTCTTTTTAATATTAATAATACTAATTATTTTGAATAATATTTTTTACCGAAAAACTGTATTTTAATTAAAAAAAGAATAATCCCCATTGCCTTTGGCAACCTGACGTTGAAGCATCAACAGAAAATAATGGTGGGGAAAAATCACCATTTTTAAGCTTAAAATCCTTAATTTTAAATCTCCTGGTTACATCAAAACACTCTCTACACACAGTTTTCATAAGCTTAAATCAATTTTAAAATTATGTACATCAACTTTAAGGCTTGAAGTATATGTAAACCGACACATAAAGTAAAGCTCCCGTTTGTCATAAATATTTGCCCAACATGAAATTATACCAAACAATTCCTACAATTGCTCATGCTAATTGGAGAATCAAAGTTCTCCAATTAGTTTAGCATTGTTTGGATTCCAAAATTAATTATTATAGTACATACGCAGCTACATAATATAACATCTGCCACCCACAACACAGTAAACAAACTGCTTTCTAGGTCACGATAAAGCTTCGTCAAACGCCTTCGGGCTATATAATAGCGAATGGATCTCTGTTTTCGCCATTTATTTTCTGAAAATGTTGGTCCATACTTACGCCTCTTAAATATTTCAATCTCATTCTATAAAATTAAATATTCACATCATTTCATTTTGAGGACACAACATAATCCACTTCACCAGCTTGACAGTTCACGGAATCATTTACGAAGGACCAACCGTTCGTCGGGTAAGACTTAAGACATATAGTGTTAATTTGTTTGCCTACGCAAACCAAACATTCCACCGAGCGAGGGGTTCCCTCGGATAATTCTGCAAGGACGTTGATTATATTTGATCCTGCGAGGCTGAACGAATTTTAAATCAATAAAATGATGTTTATTTTTCTTTTTGGGTAGATGGGAGAATGAGGTAGTTTTGTCTGTGATTATTATTTTTTGGAGGCACTTTGAGCCTACTACAACCATTATCTAGTATCTAAATGGTTTGCACTTTTGGAAGATTCTTTATTCTCTTTAATTTCATTGAATTTTTTGACGAATTTTATATTTTAGAAATCAAGCATTTTGCGATGCGAGATTTTCATCAAATACAAGATGGCGCAAAATTAATCACCCTATCGGAAGATGTTATAATCTTTGCAAATGGCGTCGTACGTCAATCATTTATATCTATACTTCTATACTTACTATTATATAAAATCGAAACCATTTTAAAGTTTGTAACGCACGATCTCAGAAAGTAGTCAACCGATTTATTTGAAATTAATTTTATTATTTTCTATATTGTTATAAGAGTGTTTAAGGCTATAATTTTTTTCCATTAATAATTTGTCAAACTTAAATATTATTAATTTTACATTTTTTGTCCATTTTTTTTCATTAGTTGACTTATAAAACCATTCATATCTTAAAACCTATACAATAATTGACAAAGATTAGTATTGCCTCATAAAGCCAATACTGTTGCGCAAATTTAAAGCCCAAAATCACTTCTTAGTTACACATACAACCTGAGAAATAAATAAAAACAAATTATAAAATTATAAACTTTTTGAATTTATTTTATCCAGGAATTAGATTTTATCACAATCGCGAGTACGCTGCTTTGTTTCATTTCATTATCATTCCAACATTTTTAACTTCCCATAGGGAGTTATTGTAATCGGTCCGATTTGTCAAATTGGAATTTTTGACATTTCTCGACGTTTCAAGGTCCCTAGAGGCTATATCAATCATTTTTAGAGATATGTCTGTGTGTGTGTGTGTACGTACGTTCGTACGTTCGTACGTGCGTACGTTCGTACGTCCGTACGTTCTTGTACCATTTTTCGTCGTCGATATCTCAAGAACGAGTAAAGATATCGACTTCAAATAAATTTCGTTTAATAGATAATAGTTTCGAAAGAGGCTGAAAGGGCGTTTATTAAAATTCAGTGAGTAGTTTTTTCACTATAACGGTTTAAAAAAAAAGTAAAAATTTTGCTTAGTTTCAAATATCTCACGAAAAAATAATGCTATCGACTTCAAATAAAATTTAATGTACTCATTATAAGGTCATACAAGTTTGGTATGAATTTGGAAAAAAATGAACATACCGTTATTTTTTTAAATAAAAAAAAATTTAATAACCCAGATATTCTAAGAACGGAAAACAATTTGAAACTCAAAATAATTTTATTTTACGAAAAATAATGTGTTTGACAACTAGTGAAAATTTCAAAAAAAATCAGTTTACAGTTTTTTTACAAAAAATAAAAAACTATATAAAATTCTATTGGAAATTGGTAAAAATTGTTTTTCGACTCAAATTTCTCGAGAACTAGTAGTGATATTGACTTCTAATTTAGTTTATTTTATACATAGTATAATTTTGTACAATTCGTAAAATGTTGACAAATATTGAATTAATAGTTTTTTTTTTAAATAAAAAAACTATTAAAAATTCTAGTGAAAACTAGTTAAAATTGTATTTCAAGTCGAATTTCTTGGGAATGAACACCGATAGTGCCTTCTAAAGTATGTTGTTTTATACATCGATACCTTCCCGTAAGAATGTACTTATACTAAGCGACATTTCTAAAATTGTTCAGGAAACGAAAAAAACGAAGAAAGTTCTAGTTGAATCATAGCGTGCTAAGAGACAATTTTGGTTAAACTAAGTGACATCTAACAAAAGTTTTTGTTGCTCACGACAATAAGATCTTTATTAATGTCGCTTAGCATAATTTTTTTGGGGGTTGGGAACGATCAACCGATTTTTAAAATGTCGATTTAAAAAAATCGATCTTCAAAATGTCGATTTTCAAAAAGTCGATTGATAAAAATGTCGACTGATCAAAATGTCGACTATCAAAAATTCGATTTTAAAAATGTCGACTCGAAAAATGTCGACGCGTAAGCAGTGAGCTATGTAAGGGGGGGCATGCTGCCCCCTGCTTGGGCACACTATAGGATTTGGGGTAGGTGCGAGGTTGGGTGTATGGAAAGTTTCTTTAGCATTTAAAGAATCGATACGCTCCCCTTTTTTTAATTTATAAAATTGAATTAATAATAAAATTTAGTTAACATATTAAAAGAGAGCATTCTTGTTTTATTTAACTCAATTTTGGATAAAAGTCGACATTTTCACCGACAAGTTTTCAGTCGACATTTTAATAGTCGAGATTTTAAACTGTCGACTTCTTTTTTGTCGATCAAACTTCAGTCGACATTTTAACAGTCGATGAAATTTATATTTGTCCAGTCGACATTTTTTTTGTCGACATTTCGTACCCTTCCCCTTTTTTGGCGGATAATACACATTTCAGGGGGCAACATTATTTTAATGAGAAAACATGGCAGTTGTTAATTTTTTTTTATTTGTACTCTAGTTTCCTTTTCATGCATAATAGGTTGGTGAAACCCAGGCCAAAACGTGGCCCTTAACATATAGTATATTTCCTCATCAAAAAGTAATTTTCGAAAAAATTGTCGCTTAGTACATTCTTACGGGAAGGTATCGACATAATACAATTATTAACATATGGTTACATTTTGACAAGTATCGAATTGACAGTTTTAACAAAAATATAAAAAAAATCTACTAAAAAGTGGTAATATTTGTTTTTCGACTAGAATATCTTGAGAACGAGCAATGATATTGACTTTGCCATTATATAATTTTATACATAATACAATTTCTAACAAATGGTTTATATTTGACATATATCTAGTTTTAGAGCGGATATATTTTGTAAGTACCCTTCCATCAATAACCAAACCATATCTTTTATATTTGAATATTTCGTTTTTAATTTTTTTTTCAATTAAAATGTTTGGAACCGAAATAATAAAGTATATTATATAATATAATACATAATTTTATAATTTTATTATCAACTTAGTTTTTAGAAGAATGTACATATGTACTGTACATACGTATATGAATAAGGTTGTTCAGTTGTACCCAAGTCCCACATATTCAAATTCCATTAATAGCTATGGTAAAATTGAAGAAAACGTCACAATATGTTTTTATCTTTTTGTCCATGAAAAAGATGTAAAATTCTACTCAAGGTTTTCTTACCACAATGGGAAGTTATCAGTGTGGGTTTCACCCAGCCTCTTTTTAATTTTCTTTTCTTCCCATGCTCACTCTCTTAATATCTGTTCCACTCAATAGTTACGTTTTTTCTCTTATCTACTTTACCTACCTACATATTCAATTTTTCTGTATTGTATCTAACTAACCGACACACACACATTGTTTTTACTTGCCATATAGGTACTAAGTACTATAGGGCAAGTTCTGCATTTGAAAAAAAAATCGAACTCGAGATTTTGATCAAAGTTGACATTACGATGATAGCGAAGACGAATAAAGTGGGTGCGACAATTCCGTCTGTCTGTCTGTATGTCCGTATGTCCTTATGTCTGTATGTCCGTATGTCTGTATGTCTGTGTGTCTGTACCTCGATCTAGAGCCTAAGCCACTGGAGCTATTTTCTTCAAACTCGGTACTTAAGGGTCTTCGGTGATTCCTTAGAGGAGAAATTGAATTTTTTTTTTAGCTCTATAACTAACGGTACCTCCCATACACCCGTACTGCATAATCTTATTTTTCTCGAGAACGGCTCCATCGATTTTGATAAAAAAAAACTAGGTGTAATATTATGGATATAGACTACATTTTGGTAAAAAAAAATTTGGGGCAAAATGTTAATAACGGTACCTGTCATAGAACCGTTTTTTGATTTTTTGACTTTCTCATCAAAGACTCTAACAGGATCCCCCTTAAGTTTAAAATAATATTGTATATAAAAATATTCGAAAAAAGATATTTCCAAATACTATACTACTAAATACTAAAAATTTAGCATCCCAAATTGTGTTCTCGAAAAATTTTAAGGAAATTTGTTATATAAAAAATACTTTAATATTAAAAAGATTAATCAGTTGGCGATTCCATACATTTGAATATACTATTGTATATTATGCTTTACGACAAGTAAAGGGCAGAACTGAAATAAGCATTATAGTGGATTCCTAGCTAACTAAAGCCTTTACTCCACTGCTTAACCTCAAGCACTGACGGCCCAGGACTAGGTCCCAGTTGCTGTCTATCTGGAATAAAGGTAGCCACACCCTTCCAACCTCGTGCAAGACTAGCCCCCCAAGACAAACTTTTCTCCGCATTCCAGCAAATGCATCACCGTTGGTCTTGTCAAGGGAGTGCGAATCAGGCATCTCCAGGTTGTTCCAAATTTTGTACTGTGTAGGCAGTTCATTACCCTTTGGTACGGATCTAATTGTGTTATCTAACTATTGCAGCAAAGCCACAATAGCCAATCGCGTAAGTCGATTGGTATAACCACAGCCACCACGAGCTCTCTTTACAGAGGGCCTTCCCAGTGACAGTGATTCCATGGTCCTTACTCCATGGGGGCTATAATTAGCGGGAGATTAGTAATCACTATCCCCGTGGTACCCAATTAGGGTATTGTTATTTGCTACTTTAAAATATTATGGAGTTATTTTAGAAATATCACCAGTAATATTACATGCGCTTAATAAATTAAGCAAAATGAGGGTGCAGATCATAGCCGGCCAAAGCCAACCATAACCTTACAGATATCACTCTATGGAGATATCTTTATCTTGTTATTGTTCATACTTGTTACTTTTAAAATATTATGGAGTCATTTTAAAAATGTCACCAGTAATATTATATGCGCTTAATAAATTAAGCAAAATAAAGATGCAGATCATAGCCGACCAAAGCCAACCACAACCTGCACCGAATTAGATTAGTCTTGCTCGTCCTACACCAAAAGGGATAGAGACATTCCCCGCAATTTAATTTCAGGTACCAGGAAGGACCGTCCATTGTATTGCTTTACCAAGACTCCAGGCAAAAGAGACGGTCATATCGCTTAACTACCCTTCGTCAAGGCCGTGACCCCCACATCACATTGTTCAAGATTTGTATAAATCAGCACCAGGGACCCGTTGCTCAGTTTCTGATAGGATCTATCAAATTCTGAGATTGGGTATAGCACCGAGATTTTTTCGGACATGGCTTGAACTACAACCGATGTCCTCCAAGCGTTCAAAATTTCAATTTTCTTATCTAGCAATCTGATTTTTACGTCATTTTCTAATACTACATTAGATTGCTTTTGCATACACATGCGAAAGAGATGTCTCGATCGTTTTTTGATGTGTATGCCACGTGACTTATTTTATATAAGTTCTACGTGTTGAGTTTTCTTAGTTGTCTAACTCTAGCAAGCCAGAGAAAGGTGAAACTCATCGGGGTGGACAAGTAAAGGGCAGAACTTGTCTTTGTTTAACGTGGATCCCTAGCGGTTAAGCCTTTACCCCACGAGTGGCCTACCACCATAGGAGTCAGATTTAGTCCTAGCCATTAACCCCTCCGTAGCAAGCTACTTCGGTAACAAAGTTGTGATATGTTGCAGCATATGCACACCTCTTGTTTAAAGTCGAGACCTACCAACGCCTCTTGAACCCAAGAAAAGAATCCTGAGTCCCATTCGTTTCCGCATTTGGAGTAAACCACGCCACCACGATCTCCCACTAGGGGGCCGACCTCAAGATAGCAGAATAAAAAGAACTGACACACCCGAAGATGTGCACTATTGTTCCCAATATTCCAGGCACTATCACCCGTGGTACCAGTATAAGGCTACCGGTGGAGCCTCGCCACGTCATCATATCCCCCCTAGGCGACTGCGGAAAAGAGGACAAAGCCTAATTCCTACTCAACCTAGGGGTTATGGATATGAATCAGTCACTTCCAGATAGGTTACTGCAAAACCCTGGGCCTAGCAACCCTAGGATGCACATATTTGAGAAGTAAGTTGAGGGCGGTCAACAAACAACTCATGCACATCCTAGTCTTATTTAGTTCACCTTACGGCAATCAAGGAAAGACCCCCCTGTCTTTAGCCACCAGTTGGTGAGCAAGGTAAGACGATCCTGTCTTCTGATAAATCACGGGTGACGCCCCGGTCTTTAGCCACCAGTTGGTGAACAAGGAGAGACGCTCCTGTCTTTTGATCCCCTTGCGGTTCTCACGGGTGACGCCCCGGTCTTTGTTCCGAAGAACTTTGGATGACGCTCCACTTCACGCTAATATTAGCGAAGGACGCCAGGTACAAGTACCCGGAACCCTACTCATTATTTGCTACTGTTATATCTGGGGATCACTAACTAACTAGGTTAGTCAGTGTCCTCTTCCTTTACATCATTTACAAATCATCTCAACCAAGATCCACTTCAAAGGCCTCCAGCATGAACCGTAGAACTCGTGAGATTCATGATACCATCCACACACCAACTACCTACATCACCATCAAGGCCGCTAACCGCATGACTCGTGGAATTACATATGCCTCCTATAGGAGGCACCACTACCACCGCTCATGACAATTAAGGTTAGCAACCCATGACGCCCTCAAGAACCACATTCACGTGGGAATTACGCATGGTACACATGGGAGACATGCCACCACGTCACATGGTTCAAGATCAACGTCATAAGATGTATGATTTCAGCAGTGATGCACTTCAAGCATCAATCCTCTCAGAGCCTCGGACATGCGTACAGAGACCTTATCACCTTCACTTATCCTCTTACTAAGACCTCCAACTGTCGGTGCACCAGTTGGGGCCTTCTCCTCTCACTCGTTTTTACTGAGCCTTAGCCGTAGCTAAGACTTCTCCTTTTGACCTACTGTCCCTCTGCTCCTCTTGGGTTTTCTTAGTTGTTCATTACTACAGCTGGGCTGCTCAGCTGAGTATGAACTTATAAGCCCCCCCACCTCGACAAGGTGAAACCCGTCGGGGGGGAAGTAAAGGGCAGAACGAGTCTGGGTTTAACGTGGATCCCTAGCCGAAGCCTTTACCCCACGGGTGGCCTACCACCATAGGAGCCAGATTTAGTCCTAGCCATTAACCCCAAGATAGCCAAGGCCATCTTAGTAGCAAAGTTGAACATGTTGTAGGCATGAACACCTCTTGCTTTGAGTCGAGGTCTATCTACACCTCTTGAGTCCAGGCACGCCTGAACCCCATATGTCTCCGCTATGGAATAAACCACAGCCACCACGATACTCCCACTAGGGGGGCCTACCTCATAGATAGCCTGAAGAGAGCAAACACGCACGCGACAGCTGCACCTCACCTTCCGAAGACAGTATAGGAGAGCCCGAAGACGATACGCTATTGTTCACAAACTTCATGGATCGCTCGCTTTGTATGCGACGACTGCACTTCTCTATCGGAGATAGAATAAGAGAGTCCGAAGACATACTGCTCACTTTCCTTGGGCAACTATCTCCCGTGGCACCAGAATATAGCATCTGGTGAGCTTCGCAACCTCTAGGGTCACACTTGTAGATAGGTCACCTCCTACAAAGGGCCCAAGACCTACCAGTCTTCAAGATATACGTTTTTCCAGACCTGATCGAAGTAGAAACCACGTCCAGATATGCGTACTCCTCGGGTGAGTTGTAACACACTCCTTAGCGGATTCCTACTTTTAATGGATACCGTCCCTGTTTTGTTCCCATCTAGTCGGTTCAGTTACTTACGTAACCTATCCACGAGCACCACGAGGAGGTCGACAGGAACGTGGAAAGACAAGCAAAAGGTAAGGTGCTATTCCGACACGCCGATAAATCGGCTATGCAGGCCCCAAAGAACATCAGCTACTGTTAGTAAAAACAATAGGGAGCTCAGTGAAGCCCTGGACAAGCCATACCACTCAAACCCGCTGTACAATCCCGCCCGCAAGTAAAGGGCAGAAAGTTTCTTGCCGAAAGTGGAAGTGTAACTTCTACCGCAATCTTGGGTATTAAAAATGGTCTTCAGCAGGGAGCAGTCAACTCGCCGATTCTATTCAGCATTTACAGCAGCGATCTGATAGCTATTCTAACTGGGGCAATTGTGTATGCCCACGATCTAAAAGCGTACAGAAGACCTCAAAAGGTCAAGGTAATCAGAATTTTTTTTATAACGTGACTTAATAGACAAGATTCAGCGATATTGTGATGACTAGAAGTTGAAAATCAACTTTGAGAAATCTAAAAAAAAAAACTCTGTTTAGGACATGGAACCCCAAAGGATACGAGAAACAACTGACGCAAGCTACTGATCGTAGACCCACATGGACAGCCACTGGAGTAAAAAGTTAAGTTCCGTGGCATCTGGCTGGATCAGTATGAAGGGGCACGGTGGTTCGTTTTCGTCAATCTTCCTATTAGCTCTACAGCTCCTTTATTTTTCTTCTGAAAAACCCGTCATCATCCTCGTAAATCTCACAAGCTCTATTAAGCTCTTAGCCGCCTTATGTACTTCCTGGTTCTCATAACCAAACCAGAGGTTTTGTTATCTTAACTGAGAATAAGTGATTGCTTTTACGAATTCTGGGTTGTGAAACTTTTACATCCTTCCTTAAATTTTAAACTTTTTAATTCAACAGAAAATTCCCCATGTTAATGAAAATATACATACATAGTCTTTCTGTGGATTCCTGGATAGATACGTTCAAATTCGTTTCGATTTCTGGTGGAACGAAGAGGCCAATGTGACTAATATTTCCTTATTCCTGTTGTTATGGCAAACAAAAAGACATAAAAAACAAATAAATAGTTCTTCAACTAAAATTGTGAAATGTTTATGATGTGACATAAAGTGTGTCAAACAAGTTCTAAACAAAACACTGATGTCATCACCCTAGGCAGAATAATTTACCAAAATCGCTACACGCAAATATCAAACATAAAAAAACCACATCCAACACGTGACTTTTTCTTTATTCAATGTCACGTGACTCACCGTCACCGGTCACCGCTGAGTGCTTGTTTCCGTACTTCAGGCGATGTTGATGACCTCGACATTTTATCACTTCCTGCTCTCGGTGTAGGCAGAATCCCACGAACGCTAACAACCCAATTTTATTTGGCTTTGTCTTCCGAAGAACAAAAACATCCACCGACAGGCGGCAGCAGATGCCATCGCTGATAGGTACTTCTTAATTATTTATTGATTAAACCAACAACAAGCCAATCAATTCATTTATCCTGGAGAACTCTTCTCAATGCCATGGGCTGGGCTCTGGGCATGTTGGCTGGAATTTGAAAATCTGATGGCGAACAGACTAATCCCCCGCAATGTTAACATAAATTAATATAATGTGGGTGTTGTTGTCCATTTGGCTGTGGAGTTAATTAACGGAATGATATTCGCATCACTTCGGGCACATGGGTACTCGTAAATGGCATCCAAAGAGCATTATTGTTGACTTCATTTGACCTGACTTGGATGCATAACACTGAGCAGTAAATATTTTTGTCTGTTTTGTCTGAATAATGTCTTAATTAATAAATAAGAGGAAAAAGTAGACTGTTTTTTCCAAGGAAAAATATAATTTACATTACGTGCGCTCGTACGTATTTGCGTCCTTGCGTCTGTGCGTATTTATGTCCAGTGAAGAACGAGGTAGACCCTAGAAGGGTGGACTGAGGCACGTTCGTGTAATTCAGTCGTGCAGCCATAAAAACTTTGAAAACAACTTGTAGTAAATGGTTTTTCAATTGGTGTGGTTAGAATTTGGCAGCGTTGGGCGCCATTTTGTGTTTTGGTGACATCTGTCAAATCTGATGTCTCTGTTAATGAATATCCACTCATGCTATAATCACCATGGCAAGTTACACGATTAACCATCACGTGCAAATGAAAAAAGTTAGTGAAAACGTAGCTCACGTTGCGCCAATTTTCCGGTAGACGTGGAGGCCCTTTGCAGACGACACTTAAAAGCTTAGTGGACAAATTTGAGACGACCGGTTCGGCCTGCACCCGTACAAGATCCAACTGACCCAGGAGGTCAATATTCATGACCATAGATAGACAATGGCGCGGCGTTTTCTTACAGACTGTACTGGACGGTGTCCTTAAGGTAAGAATCCGCTAAGGAGTGTGTAACAACTCACCAGGGGGGTGCACATATGTACTTGGTTGTGGTTTCTACCTCGGCTATAGCTGGGTGTGTGTATACTAAGGTTGACAGGCCCCGAGCTTTGCAGGAGCTCATCTGTAAGTGACCATAATGGTGGCGAAGCTCGACCGGAAGCTATATTCTGGCACCATGGAAGATAGTGCCCAGGAGTATGAGGGCTATAGCGTACGTCTTCTGGCTCTCATATTCTATCTTCGGATAGTGAAGTGCAGCTGTCGCGTGGTTGCTCTCTTTCTCAGACTTTCTATAAGGTAGGCCCCCTAGTGGGAGAATCGTGGTGGCTTGGTTTATTCCGAATGCGAAGACACATGGTTTTCAGGCGTGCCTGGATTCAAGAGGTGTTAGATAGACCTCGCCTCCTAAGCAAGGGGTGTGTTCACAACTTTGCCACCGAGATGGCTTCGGCTATGTCGGGGTTAGTGGTCAGGACCCAATCTGACTCCGATGGAGGTAGGCCTCCTGTGGGATTGAGTCATAATAGGCAGGTGCTCACGTTAAACCAAAAGACGATTCTGTTGCTTCATAGCCACTCTGATGGGTTTTACCTTGTCGTGGTGGTGGTGGGGAGGCTTAAGTCTATTTCTCCGGCAATTCAGCTGGGGACTTAGGCAGCTAAGAAAACCCAAATGTGGCCAGAGAAGTCACAGTCAAGTTAATGAAGTTTATTTCCATAAATCAATATATGTAGGTACATAGTTAATCAACAACAAGAAATTAATTTTTAATGTTTCACCATGAATTACTAAAACGAGTAACTGTCAATAGTTCCTCATCCATCATCAAACCTGTACAACATCAGTCTAACACAAGTTTAAAATACCCACAAGCTAATCAAAGTTGCCGTTCACACATATTCGAATGCGAGTGCCAAATCCCAAATCATCTGACGTTTTTTGAGTCATTCCAATCACCCCTGTCGGGACGCTAATTAACATCTAACCACATTTTGATTTGACATAGCAAATCACATTCTGAGTAAATGATGGAAAATTAAAAGTGATTACAGAGTTATGCTGGGAATTGTGGTCATATTTTAATTAAACGATTCGGATTTTCGCTGTCCAGTTAATTGATTGATTTCGAGATTTAAATGCTTTTCAGGTAAATTTAATTATTTTAATCGAAAATGTCATTAGAGTTTCTGTTTACCAATTTATCTATACTCTACTCGTATTTGTCCCAATTTCCAAAGCAATCGATATGAAGAGAGCTTAAAATAGTTTTTCAAAATTATTCACTTCCATAGAGGGTGAGTCATAATTGACATCGTGACAGTGACAAAATGCAAATCGATTTAAAAGCTTACCATATATAATAGGGGACCCAACACCCAGCGCATAGTAATTTCCTTGGTGGAGGATCAAGCTGTAGCTGATTGTATGGAGAAGCACAATATCCTGGGAACGCTTTATAATCGAATTGAAATCTTCGCGATAAATCCCCTGGGGATATCCAAAACGAAGATAAAAGATGCAGCAAGATAAAATGCAATTTTGTGAAGGGAAAACCCTTCACCCAAGGCAATCACAGTTCAACTTGTTTCCCTCAATTTTGTTTATGGCAGAGAGTTTTCCATTGAAGGAGGAAAGGTTGTTTTACTTGCTCTTTTTTTAGATTGGAATCATTTCGGAAATTCCGCATGGTGAGTAATCTGCATTGAGGAGTTCAACTTTGCTTGGTTTGATTCTAAGAAAATTTATTGATCCAGAGAGCGAAGGGGGAAGTTAAGTGATTGCGTTGTACAGTGAGCAAATCAAAGTTGTTATGAAAATTATAAATTTAATTTCTGTTTGTACTCAGAGGTCAAGTATTGGTTTAAAATGTATTCAGTTGACGGAAAGCCATCTGATTTACGTTTGGCGTTAACGAATTGATAGGAGCATCTAGGATCAGAGATCAGACAATCTTGCATTCTGTTAAAGTATCCAAGGTAGAGAAATTCGCACAGAGCGGAGAAGCGGTGTTGAGCTTCCTGATAGTTTGACAAGTCAAAAGCTGTCCTGGATTTCAGGAAAATTCTCCAAAGAGGAGGTTGGAAGTGGTTGAGGGTATAGAGAGTAGATGAGGGGTTAAGGAAACAAGGGAGTCACTGGCATCAGATGAAAAAATTAGACAGACATTCATAACTATTTCTTGCATGGGGAGTTTGTTTGCCAATTTTGTGTCACTGAAGGAAAGGCACGTTTATCAAGTCGATAGTATGATCTTTTGACCAGATATGCAGCGTCATCAAATCTTAATGGGCTTGAATGATCTTCCAACCAGTGGCGTAGCGTGGGTGGGTGGAGGGGGCGGCCTGCCATGGTCGGCAAAATGTCGACGGTGAAGCGGGTAGAGTAGACATCATATGTTTTATGACAGAACGTTTGACAAGTAAGAAGTCTCAAGGTGCATTACTCAAATATTTCAGTTCTAGTTCTGGTTCGAAAGCCACGTTAACGTCTTCGGCGGCATCCAGCAGGAGCGGAATTGATTCCAATGTAAGTGTATGATTCCTCCATCTAGAATCGTGAGTGGCCTAGAATTGTCCTCCGGCCAATATTCATAGGAATGCATAACTTATTTTACTTACGACTCACTAGAAGTACCTCAAGCAACTAGTCACAAGCCTGCAGAAGAGGTTGCCAAAGAAGGCATAATTAAAATCGAGCCTTCTTCTCCTGCCGAAGCCAAAGATGTGAATCTCGACGATGTAGGTTGCTGGCCTTCTACTATGACCGACGAAGTCAGAACGCTTCTAGTACGTCGCGGATCTGACTCAGTACAGCACATCGATTCCAAATTTGCCGATGTTGTTCGCTCCGGGACTTCAACAAAAGGCGGTACCCCAAAAACTAACCAGAGAGTGGTTTTACAAACCATTATCTAACGGTGAAAAGGTTCTCCGAAAATGGATAGTGTACTCGTCTTTGAAGCAATCCTTGTATTGTTTCTGTTGCAAGCTGTTTGGTAATTCCAGCTCGAACTTCGCATCTGAAGAAGGATTGATCAAATCCAAGAATTGGGGACCATGAGCAGAGCTTCTTGAAATGGAAGGAGTTGGAAGTTCGCCAGAACTGTAAAGCAACTGTTGATCAGAAACAAGAAGAAGTTTTCGAAAGTGAGGAGAAGAAGTAGAGGGATGTACTGTACCGGTTGCTGAATATTATCCAGTTCTTAGCCAAATGGAATCTGGCCTTCAGAGGACATCGAGAAGACATTCGAGGAGATGATAGTGGCAATCCTAGCTAAATATAACCCCCTTCTAATCGAACACCTTGCAAAGATAAAGCTGGGAGCAAGAGTCCCAGTTTCGGATCTATCTCCAGAAACCCAGAATGAATTGATAAACTTACTGGAATAGCAAGTTCGATCCACCATTATCCGTCGCATTCAAGAAGCTAAATATTATTGCGTAATCTTCGACAGCACACCAAACATCTCCCACAAAGACCAAAAGAGCCAGGTTCTGCCATAAGTACATATCGAAGGAGAAAAGGTCGCCGTGGTAGAATCTTTTATCGACTTCTTCGAACCAAAAGGAAAAAATGCAGAAGATCTCAGCAACGATATATTAGCGAAGATAACATCAGACGGACTGGACATACAGAAATTGAGAGGACAGCGGAGTTCAAGCCCAGATTAAAGCACTGAATCCGAAAGCTACATTCGTTGCATGCACAAACCACTCACTCAACTTGGCTGAGGTACACGCTGCTTCTGAATTAGTGAATTCCGTGACGTTTCTTGGAACTCTAGAGAAGCTATTTGCCTTCTTTTTTGCATCAATTGCTCGGTGGAACGCTTTGGCTGCCGTCACAGGCCAAGCAGTGAAACGAGTCACTAAAACGCGCTGGGCGCTAGATATGAAGCTGTCAAGACGCTTAAAAATAAGTTTGAGGAAGTTCTTGAGGTATTGGAAGAATTGACGGATTCATCTCAAGCTTCCGAAACAAGATCGGGAGCCAGTTTTCTTCTGACAGCAATGCAGGCATTCAACTTCCTCACTTTTCTTGGCTTTTGGGCTGCAGTGCTACCTAAGGTAGATGACGCACAGATTTAACTGTAGCAACGAGGACTGAGTGTGGATAAGTGTGCTCAGAAACTTTGCGCCTAAAAAGCTCTCCTAGTTGAGCCGTTTCATCGAAGCCGCAATCGACTTTGCTAAGACTCTCAGCGAAAAACTCGGAATTGAACTCAAAACGAGAAGAAGAGATGCAGCTTTGTCTCACGAGCGGGAACTCCGTTGATAAGTGTTCGCATCATTTGACAAGATTATTCAGGAAATGACGACTCGATTCCAGCAAGTTCAAGAAATAGCGGACAAGTTCGGATTTTTGACGCCAGCGAAACTTTTGGACAGCAAGTACGAGTGTGATTTTTGTCGCCAGTTCTGAATCAGAAGAAGATATAAGGGCCAAAAGACCACTGGAGCTCCTCCAGTTCATTCAAAAACTGAATCTGGGAATTTTGGGTCCACATATAGTCATCTTGATTCGTGGCAATTAGTGTCGCTAGTTGTGAGAGAAGTTTTTCGAAGTTGAAACTAATTAAAAATTATTTCATAACAACTATGAGCTCCACTAGACTATCAAACTTGACCATATTGATTGATTGACCAAGTATTGGCTGCAAATATTGATTTTTACAAAGTAATTTCTGACTTCGCAAAATGGATCTCCCGCCCTGGCGCCGAGATGGCACGCAACGCCACTGCTTCCAACACTTCATTCTTTTCTTTCTTCCGCATCTGCACGCTTAATATGTTATAGTTCCTCTGCAAGCAATAAAGTAGGTACACAATTGTAATAGCAGTCAAAAATTATGAAACACCCGCTGTATTACCATAAACCAAACTCCAAAGTGAGAAGTTTGTTTTGAATAATACAAAAAGAAAATATATTCTTATCTTAGAACTTAAAAACTTAAATTAAGGAAAAAGATAATCCCAAATAGTTTTCACTCCTATTATATACCTATTCTGAATCTTATCTGTAATTTCTTCTCTCAATAAAAACCGTTTCTGCAATTTCTATGATTCCTTTAAAATTAATGTGCCAACTTTCGACAAGATACATCTTTGAATTGTTCGGAAATAAAAAAAAAACCTAAGCACCTTTAAAAGAGCAACTTCCAGACTTTCTATCATCGTTTTAAATCGAACCCCGAAAAAACGACAGACAAGATCTTTCAAAATGCAATTTATGTTTTTTTTTCTTCCTGAATACTTACAGAAGGGACTAAGGAAGATAAAAAAAACCCAAAATCGTTTACCATGTCTTTTGCCAAGCAAAGATTTGCAAAAGGGATTTTTTTTATCATCGATGTTGATTTTGAACTCCGGATGTATGTTGGTATACGCCAGGTACATATGTATGCTGCTAGAATAGGGCAAACACTACTCTGTTGCTTTCCAAGTGGTTTCACATGGTCTGACTGGCTGCTGTTTCTGAGATTTGATTTTTGTTTTTTTTTTGTTTTCCTTTTGCTAAAAAAGGGATTTGCTCAAGAGCTCCACTGTTATAGCCGTATAATACTTACTTCTCTTTAGAAGGCTCTTTGTGGATTTGATTTAGTCTTTCTCTACTTGACTGTATCAACACCAACATGAACACACCAGGAACAAATGAAGTCTTGACAAGAGGAAAAAAATTGATTTGTTTTTTCGCTACCTTCCCTTGCGGTAGCCAAAATGTTTAAAACAAATTCCTTAGTGGTTTCCGGTGTACTGTTACCTGATTGATTTTTGTTTTAATGTTTGGCTGCTGTTTCCTGTCAATGATAAATTATGTTTAATTTTGAAAAACGTGTAAGAAGGTTTTCATTTCGTAAAAGTTCTCTCTCAAATAAAATTGTAGCAAAATACTGTTTGATTGCATTCATCCATTATTGTATTGCTTTATAGGTATCCCTATAGTATAGTCACAAGGACTGAATATGGTAATATATATACATATTTCCTTCCGAGGTATAATACATTCACCCTAGCGCTTACTGCACTTTCAGGACCTTTTTAAAGTGAAGTGTTTTAAATTTCTATTTGCATAAGAGATAATTCCAAAAATGAGAAAATAATTCATCTTACAATTTTGAAATTTTTTGTTGTCAAAGGTCGTTTTTTTTGGAGTGAATACCTAAAAATATGAAAAGTGGCATAAAACAATCAGTTCAAAAAATGCAGAAATCGTTGTCTGAAATCTTTTCCGCCGTGTATTTTATTAGCCACGAACTAGAAAGTGTCGGACCTTTGACAACAATTGGTCAATATTGGATGCTGAATCTTTTTTGCTTAAACACTAAATACGTAAATCAAAAAGATTAACAAAATAAAGAAGTTGAAACTCTGAGAAGGAAAATACTTAAAAAAGTAAAAGAAAATACTTAAATACTTATAAATATTTATAAAGTATACAGCTGAACCCGAGGCACTCGATTACTCGATTTGTAAAGTCAAACTCGACGAACATTGCGTCGGAACTTGCACCTACACCCGCACAAGTGTCAACTGACCCAGGAGATCAAAGCTCATGACTATAGACAACATCATAATTAAAACTGAAAATTTTTTTAGATTCGTACCCTTGCAATTTTTAGTAGCTAAATAAAATTTAATAGGAAAAAATAAAAAAATAAAAAAAAGCACGTATACGCCACAGTGACAAAAAAAGGAATAAACACCCATTTTTATTTATGGGAGCACTTCATTCAAATGATTGTTTTTAAATTTAATTCCTTGTGCAATTTTACACGAAAATAAGTTCGCTTCAAGTTCGCGTCAAAGTCTAACCCCATTTCACTTGACGTCTGAATATATTCACTTCGAAAGAATGGATAAAGAATTGACCTGAATTCTTTCATACCAGCCTAGAATTTTTTGCTTTCTGGTTGCAAGCACACGCATAACATCCGCGAATTGGTCTTTCTTACAACAACTTTCATCCGAGCAACTTATTAAGGTAAACTTTATCTTTGAAACCTCTCTTAGTTTAATTTTTATTTGAGCTGAACAAAAGTAAAGAGTTCTTGTAACTAATAATTAATTATTTAACATGTTTCTTTAATAGATCCGGAAAATACATTACACTACATACTCCACTACTCCGTAGATAAATCTACGAAGTAGAGACACTGAAAGCACTGGTAACTCAGACCATCGGCTCATACAATACAACAGAGAGAGACAGACAGAAAGAAAGAACAACAGAAAAACACATGTCAACAGCTCACGGTTGGTATTTGAACGGTCCACCATCCATGTACTAACCGCGCGCAACGATGCTTGATTTCGCTGATCGATGGGAAGCGATGCTTTCATCAGAGCCAAGGCCGTTGACACATCCGGAAAATAGAATTTTTCTTTAAACTTATATGTGCGTTTCAAGAAAGAAAATTTAAAAAAAAAAGTAAGAACTGTCGTCACAATAACCACTCGATCCAAAAAAATTCAAGAAACGATCATCAAAACCAAAAGTTGCGTTAAAACAAAAAAAAAAAAAAAACAAAAAAAAACGGAAAACAAAGTTTAATAGTGAATTTAATTACTTAAAAACAAAAAAAAACAATTAACCATATCTTTGAATCATAAAGTTATAAGTCACTACTTATAAAATCAATTAATGTGAAGGGCAAGAGTACGATAACTTAGGCGCCAAGAAATTATAACGGTTTTTTGTAGAACAGTTCAATACAAACATTTTCCATTACGGGAGGGGGAGGGGTCTATCTATATATTCGTTTTTTTTTTTGCTTGCTTACGAGGTATGTATGGGGGCCATGCTGCCCCCCTGCAACTCCCCTGCTTGGCCATGCTATAGGATTTGGGGTAGGTGCGAGGTTGGGTGTATGCAAGGTTTCTTTTGAATTTACAGAATCTGGATTTAAAGAAACTTTGAATTTACCCTATGGCCTATATCCAATGTCAACCCCCAAAGTTGCACATTTTAAATGTTCAGACATGAAAATTTAATACATTATGAAAAATTCACATTACCTAGATACTACTGTACGAATGCAGCAAATTCATATAATTCCTAAATTAATATGTATGTTTATTGTTTGTGTCTAATTTTATTGCTTACCAAGGTCATTCGTTTGTAAGAGTGAAGTATATTTTTCTTTGAATAAAGAATGGCGACCAAGCATCCACTACTTCATCCTAAATTAAATAACTTTTCAATATTTCAAAAAAAATATTGCAAAAGCCGTTCTTAGAAGAAATTGGTCCAATTCCAACTAAAACGTCAACTTCCCCACTGTGTTCCAACTTACCGATAAAGGTAGAAAAATATAAAAATTTCAAGTTCGGTTGGATGTGGCGGTGCTCCGAAAAAGCTCTGAAAAAAGGTGACAAAATTGTAAGAATACAGTATCGGCACATTTTTCCATGGGCCGCAATATTGGCTAGAAATTCGGGAAGTGCTTGCTATAATTATTTCTTTTGTGATCAAAATGCCTGTAAACACGGTTTTAATACATTGAACATTGAAAAATTGACTTGACTATTTTTAAGTAACACCTGACTTACTCACAAACTGACTGACTGAGACACGAAATGCCATGCAATTCTACCTCCTCTCGGTGCATTCTTGGTAACCCTAAATGATTTGCTGTACTTTACTTACAAATATACCACATTAACATTAATCCTCAAAATGAAATCACCATAGTTAAATACCAAAAATCAAAAATTTCATAAAAAGTAGTTTTAGTAATTTTAAATTTTCTCAAAAACTAGAAGGGAAAAAACCATTCGGTTTTTCGTGTTCGATTCAGAATTAATAGTAGCATTGACTACAAGAAGCCAATTAAGCACTTCATTTCACAATTTGAAAAAAAAAATTGGTCTAAACTTTTTTTTTCATTTTTTTTAACAAAATTTTGAGTTTGCATGCAAATTTTTCAAAAACTATTGACATAAATAATTTAATTTAAATTTAAGATTATAGAGCAGAATTCTGACTTTCAAACCCGGTACTTTATTGTAAGTATTGCGGTTGTTGTTTTTTTTTTTCAATTTAAGTAATTTTTTTTCTAAAATCGACCCTACCTCCTAAACGGGGTGAGAAAGACCCCCCTCTCATAGTAAAAAACGTTTGTATTTGACCCTTCTACAAAAATCCGTTATCAATTTTTGGCGCCTAAGTTATCGTACTCTCCCCATGTGAAGTAATATTAATATAACTTAAAACAAAAAAAGGCAATATGTAAAATAGAATAAACAAAACTTAAAAAAAAAAAGTTAAAAGTTAAAAGCAAACAAAATAAAAAGAAGTAAAACTCATGTAAATCGTTCAAATTAACAAGAATAAAATTCTACCAACAGTGTATAGACGAAGCGAATAGAATTATCAACGCTGGCTGCAACGACAACTTAAGACCTGCTGTGCACATCACGTTTAAGTGAGTCGGTAAGTGATAAAACTTTATTCACTTGTTTAAATTCAACGATTATTTTTATTAAAAACTAAATTTTGATTGCTTAGTTTATCTAATTATTACTTATTATTATTTCTCTTATCCACTAAATATTATTATTTGAAGATCAATAATAAATCAGTAATGAATTTTAGACAGCGGAAAAGTAATTCCATAAAATGAACCTAGTTAGTTTAGGAAAAAGAGATTTATTTGTGATACTCTTGAATTTTTCTGGAATTTGGTTTTATTTTTTCTTTTATACATTTACATAATATTTGATAATACGATGAGCCGCGTTGCCAATAGTTTATACAATTAGTTTAGTTAAATTAAGAGAACACAAGTGTGTAATTGAAATGAAAATATATATATGTACATAAGGGGTTTTTCAACAGGGACGCTACAAAAGTGGAGCGACAGGGGCAGAAATAACGCCATATTTCTTGCCGTTCTTTTGACATTTCTCTTCAGTAAGGTTTACCATTTCATGATGGAAAGATATACGAGCCAACAACGAGTCGAAATTATTAAAATTTACTACCGAATTTCGGAGTCAGTGGCCTCAACGTTAAGAGCGCTACGTCCAATTTATGGTCGTCATAATCGTCCTAGCAGATCAACAATTGAGCGTCTAGTGGAAAAATTTGACGCCACAGGCACAGTACAAAATGTTCTCGTGCCAGTGAGACAAAGAAGTGCCCGTAGTGTCGAGAATATTGCTGCCGCTGAGGCTTCAGTTGCAGAAAGCCCAATCGTACGAATATCGAACGTGAAATCGCAGCAGTATCGGCCGATTTATGCTCGAAAACCGTCGAAAATTGGGTTCAGCGTCTGGACTTCTGAAAGCATGCCCGTGGTGGCCATGCAAAAGAAATCGAACGTTCTGTCACAGAAATAAAGAATTTCATTGATATCCAAAACCGTTTTTGTTTTATTTAAAAAAACTTTTGTAGCGCTCTTATTGAAAAACCCGATATATATAGTTCAATGACAGGTACAACAACCCACCCCACCAACGAGCTAGTTGAAATTATGAGCGAGCATGCCGACCAGTACTATGCTAATTGAGCGCTTATTTTTCGAGTTGTCGTTTATCTTAAGTTATCCTGTGGTCTTAGGAAGGCGATGACACGGAACTTGAAAAATGAGAACAGCATAACCGTTACAAACTGGGCTTCGGATTTTGGGAATTTTGGCCGAAAAATCATCTTTAACGACGGGGCACATTTTTGGATGAATGACTGTGGTCAAAGCGAGCACTACAGAGCGATGATAACCAATTTCTTATGGCCCAAACTGAACCATTTAGAACTAGACGATATGTGGTTGCAGCAGGATGGCCCGGCATACCACACATTGAAATTCGATTGAAATTAGGATTTACGATTTGAGGCTAAGATTATGTCTCGCACAGGTGACGTGAATTTGCCAGAAGGCTCATGCAACTTGACCCGCTAGACTTTATCTATGTGAATAAACCTCGCTGAGAAGCCGAGGTGGGCATTTGAACGATGTCATATTCCATATCTTTCCTTTAGAAAAGTATAAATTCACAGCCACAATTTGTTGGAGGACATGTGGGAATTTGTGAGTGACTACTACACTATAGCAATATCTGGAAAACATCCTAATCCATGTTGGGTAGATCGTTGTAGACTCGGTGTGTACCTACTCTCACAAAGCTGATAGTGACCTCTTCAAATTCAGATGGAAAACCTCAAAAAGTAAAACCAGCTATATCTACTGCCATGATGGAAATGCTAACCTTCCTAAACTTTTGAAAAAAAAAAAAAAAAAAAAAAAAAAAAAAAATAGGAGGTGCCAAAACTTGAGAAAAAGATGACAGTTAACTTCTGGTATACTTAGTTGAAAGTCATTTGAGATTTGTCTAAAAAAAATGTGTATCACTCTATCTAACAATGTTTAACAGCAAAGATATATGGGTGATTCTACAAACGATGGAATTTTCGGCGGCCCCAGAAATATTTTGAAATCCATTCAATTATTTAATCTGATTTTTTTTTATAAAATTAAATCTTGTTGATATCTACCTGGCCTAACAATATTATTAGGGTGACCTTATTTTATCTTGCTCAAAAAATTCTTCAAAGTGTCTAATTCTCAGTCCCCTGACGTGTCCCCAGTGCATTTTCGCAAAGAAAAATTATTACCGTTCTCTTATTTCAGGTCTCATACTTAGATGAATTGCACCAAAGTTACGGAAAATAACACATCTTTGCTACGAAATAGATAAATATTTTGTATTAATTTATTTTATTACAAAAAAACTTAATTAAACTTTGTCCCCCGCTTTTTGTATCAGTCCCCTGGCATATTGAAACAGTCGAAAAAATCAATAACTAGGATATCGATCGAATTTCCAGCACTGGCAATTTGAAGTACCAAATCTCCTTACAATAAAATTGTGGTGCAAATCGATTCTGTTTCTTATGTTAATATTGTGAAAAAGACATTTGTGGAAGAAGTCGTGGATTGTCCCCTTAGATTATCAGTCCTCTGGTGAGGTTTTACAAAACAAATTTGTATGTAAGAAGGCATATTTGTTAGAAGTATAGCATAGGTTTAATAAAACTGTAATATCATATATATATATTTATTTTTTAAAGTAAAACCTTAATACCTTTTTTGCGCAAAAACCATGAAAAACCTCAGTCCCCTGGTCTCAGTCCCCTGGTCTCAGTCCCCTGGTTAATAAATGAGCAAATGATATTTTATTCAGAAACCTGAGAAATTTTTAGTAATATTGAACTTCGAACTTCATTGCGAAATATTTTTAAAATTTTTAAAATGAATATAATTTATTTTAAATTAATTCTAAGAAAAAAAAATATTTAATTATAATATATTATGTTTTCTTAATAAACTGCTAAATAATATTTATTTACCATGAATTCTTATGTTTATGAAGAATAATTAAATTTAATTTCTTTATTTCAATGTGTACCCAAGAGAAAATAAGAAAAAAAACTAAAGATTTATTCAGTTCCCTTAAAAAAAACTCAGTACCCTGAACATCCTTTTTCAAAAAATGTCCTTAAAATCGTCATTTTTTATTTTTTTAACTGGCCGCTTTCAACAACGCAAAGGGACGTTCTAATGATCATCTAGAACAACTCTTACGACTTTTGGAATTCAAAAATGTCGTGCCGAAATTTGTATCATTTTATTCCATTGTTTGTAGAATCACCCATATATTGTTTGTGAAGTTTCAAGACCCAACATATTAACTGCTGATTTAATCTGCTTAATTTTTTTAATATCTAACGTTCGTTACTTTTTTGTTGGTGTATACCGATTACATCTTCACCCTATAAAGGCTTTTGTGGATGAATTCTCGGTGTTTTTGGATAATCTTAGCTGCAAAAATGTAGTTCTTTTGGGTGACTTCGATATTGATATTTTGTCTTACACAAATGATACTGAATATTTTCTTGCGGTACTTTCATCATTCGGTTTTACCTCTTTGATTAACATACCCACTAGAGATCAGTCTTGTTTGGACTATATTTTTTTAAGATTGCACAGGAATAATAATATGTGCTACAAGACGGATGTTTTTGAACTTGGAATAACTGATCACAGATTAACTAGCATACAGTTTGAGTGCAGTTTACCAAGAATAAAGCATCAAAAAAATGCAAATACTTTTCAAAAAATAAATTTCTCTGCTCTTAAATCAGCTTTGGCTTTTGAATTTTGGGATGAGGTTTTAGTGCTAGTGATCCATCTGTAGCTTTTGATCTTTTTCTTAAAAGACTTCAATCCTTAATTTCAAATAATAGTCAAGTTACTTATACAAATTTTAAAAAATTATGCTTCCTAAAACAGTGGATGAACTTATCATTACTCAAAAAAATAAATAAAAAGAATAAACTATCTGCCAAAGTTAAGAAACATCCTCTAAATATAAGACTTAAAAAATGTTTCGATAACCTTTGTAAGGAACTTAAAAATGAAATTCCACTCTGCAGAGATAATTATTTTAAGAGTAGACTTCTTGAAAATGTGGGTAACTCAAAGAAGGAATGGGAAGTTGTTAATGATATTTTAAATAAAAATAAGCAAAGAGTTGATATTTCATTACAAAACGGTGACTCTTTAGTCAATCATCCTTCAGCAGTTGCCAATTTATTCAATGAATACTTTTGTAATATAAATCAAAACATTGATTTACCTTCTATTTCAAATGAATGTCATTGTTCAGAATTTATTGTCCAAGAAACTGTTTGTGCTAAAAGTTTTTTCTTTAATAATTTTTCCTCATTGGAAATTCATAAAATCATTATGTCTCTTAAAATGTCTAACTCTTCATCTGATGATATGATTTCAGCTAAGATTTTGAAAAATATTTCCTACTATGTTTCTGATGTTTTGAGTTTCATATTCAATCTTAGCATTACAAAAGGAATTTTTCCAGATTCGCTCAAGTTATCAATAGTTATTTCAACGTACAAAAAAGGGGAAACTACTAATTGTAATAATTATCGACCTATTTCGCTTTTGTCTGTGTTTTCAAAAGTTTTTGAAAAAGGAATAAAATCAAGGATGCTCTCCTTTTTAGACAAAACTAATCTTTTTAGTAATTCCCAATTTGGATTTAGAAAAGGAAGATCAACTGAAAATGCAGTCCTAAAACTTTGTGGTGAAATCTACGCATGCTTAAATGAATCTGACATTCCGGCTTCCTTATTTATTGATATAACGAAGGCATTTGATATGGTGGACCATGCATTGTTACTGGAAAAGCTTTATAGGGCGGGATTTCGTGGGTTTGTTAATGATTGGTTTGGTTCGTACTTAACTAATCGTAAGCAAAAAGATTAAGGACTCTTTTAGTACGGAAAGTAGAATAAATTTAGGTGTTCCACAAGGTTCAGTTTTGGGCCCAATACTATTTTTAGTTTTTGTGAATTCGCTTTTTGTGCAAAAGTTCAAAGGCAAAATAACAGCCTTTGCTGACGACACTGCTTTATCCTACTCGTCTAAAAACTATTTTAATTTATTTGTTGATATCAATAATGACTTAGAGTTACTTCGTCAATGGTTCTTTCATCATAAAATAATTATTAGTCCAAAAACTATATTCATGATATTTAACCTTTCGGGCTCTATCTGTGATGATGTGGTACTGAGATATCATGCACCTAATTGTTCTAAGTATCATTTAAAAAAATTTTGTTAACATTATTTTGACACAGAAACATATAGCTCTGATAAAAATTGTTGCATTGGCTGCTTTAACATTGACCGTGTTGACAATTTTAAGTATTTAGGTATCCTTTTAGATAATAGGTTGAACTGGAAAGTTCATACAACTAATTTAACACAATACTTAAATATCGTCATAAGACATATCTACCATCTCAGCCTTTATTGTAGTCAACCTGTCCTTAAATTAGTTTATAATGGTTTATTCAAATCCAGGCTGCAATATGGGTTGACTTGTTGGGGTGGTACTCATTTTAATAAAATTGAGCCCCTGCTCATCAAACAAAAGCATGCAATTCGTATTTTGTGTAAGGTTAATCGTAGAACGCATAGCTTTGAGCTGTTTAAAAGCCTTGAGATTCTGCCACTAAAGCATTTATACTTTTACAAAGTCTTAAAAACATTTTTTGTATGTTCTGGGTATTCGGCTTCGAGACTGTATGATTCTTATAATTTACGGGTGAACAACCGAAATCTTGTAACTGTACCCATTGTTAAAAAAACACACTTTTCTCTTTTCTATAATGTAACCGCGCCTAGCTTGTTTAATAGTTTGCCTGAAAACTTAAGATGTGAGAGAGTCCAATCGGTTTTCTTAAAAAATATTAAATCGTTGTTATTTACTTTTAACCACACTGAAATAAACACATTTATGAATATAATTATTTGATTTACTCTTTTCGATTATTTTTTAAACTGCACTAATATTGTACATATATATTTTTGTTTATAATATACTAAACATTTTTTTTTATTTATTTAAATCTATATTTATATTGATCCCCATCAATATTATAACCAATGAATTTTTTCAATTAATGGTGCATTCGACTCTTACCTTTTGGTAATTGAATGCCCCTAACTATTTCATTTCCCTAATCATAGTAAGCATTTATTTTGTATACTGAAAGTTTCTAATTAGACTTATGAAAAATGTTAGCTTATAAAGTTTTGGTTGTATGAAATAAAGTTATATGAAAAAACAAAAAAAAAAAAGATATACGATCATTGTTGATAGCAGGACACATCCAACCTCATACAAAGTATTGAAACAAAAAAAAAAAACATTCGAAGACAATTATCCACCCATCCACAACTGCTTTTAATACCAGGACCTTACAACGAGACAACAGTCAACTTTAAAACAAGAACCTAAAACATTCAACGCAAGACATCGATAGTAATCAATTAGTGAATTCCATAAATCCTCACCAAGTCTCTGTCTATCTATGTTTGTTCGACTAAAAGTGTCTGCCGTTTTTCTCTAAGCTTGGTAGGTATCATTTTTTGTGATAGTAGTAGAGTACTTTAGAAGAAATTACAGAGATTATCAATAATTCAAAGGCAAGGATGTTAGCTGCACCTAATGGGGCGTCCAAATTAATTAGTAGAGGCATATATAGTTATCATTAGCTCAACAATTGTCTCAATAACAACTACTTCCCATATAAATGGGAAACTGCTAAAATCATGGCGATTATTAAAAAAGGTGCCCTAAGCATCATCTCGAACGACAGGCCGATATCCCTCCTCAGCAACTCAAGATTCTTTTCGATGAACTAAACTCAAGAGAAATTGCAGCAAAATCTCCATAGTTCCTGACAAATTTGGTTTTCTGATGGAGAAGCATTCAACACTCCATCCATTCCTAAAGTTCTGACATAACATGAGTCACCGTCGGATGGCTCCGGGATGTCGAGAAGGCATTCGACAGCGTAAAGGTCACAAACTCTAGTTACTTAGTTTCCAATAGCACTTAGTTACTTAGTTTCCAATAGCACTTTCTTCCAAGAACTTCTTTGTACAACTGGAGAAATATTCATCGATGATGAAGAACATTAGAGCTGGTATTGCCTAAGGCTCAAAACTTGGGCTGTTTCTGTACAGTAAAGTGACCTCAGACGTGCCTATCTCTGACAACTGCGAGAACCTTCTTTTCTCTGATGACTCATTAACCTACTACTCATTCACGTCACCATTGAAAACTGTGAAGAAAGTTCACTTTTTCAATACTACAGAAAGTGCCGAATCAAAATCCACACTTCAAAGTGATTACCAATTTGCTTCAGGAGACCATCATCGAACTGCGGACCCAGTCAGTCTACATCAAAATGCAGAAATTTAACCCCTAAACTCTCTGGAGAATCAACATTGGCAACCAAACGAAGCCGTGAAGTACCTGGGTATACACTTCGGCGAGCTACTAAGGTTCAATTCTCATGTAAGACATGATCATAGAAGAGTCAGCTGAGACTTCCATTGTGTCTTCCCACTGATTAAATTAATTTCCAGACTTAGCCAGCAGACCAAGATCCTTTTATAGAAGCAGCTCTTGAGACCAGTAATCGGATTCAGCTTTCCCGTATGGTTTTCTATCTCTAAGTAGCTGTTTTATAGACAGAAAGCCCACAAACCTTAGCGGTATGTAACATATTGGATAACAACATATTCCCAAATGATAACCAAGAAGCCGTTGCTTTCTACGATGACCATCGGTAAGCCTAGCGTGTCATCGTAGCGCCCCATTTCGATTCAACTCCACTCACAATCGAATCGAACCCAACCCATTTAAAATCAAATGCAGATATAAAATGGGGCTATAGCTTAGTTCAAGCCCGTTCAAGCTCTGCATAATATGAACAAGTGGATTGCTGTATATTATGACTCCAAAGCTCGTAGGCTTCTAGATGTGATGCATCGATTTCGTCGAGGGGCTTCTCGAAGCACGGGGCCATAGTGCGGTGGCACACTTCGCACACTCCATGCACCGCCACTTATCCTTATCAATACTCTAAAGCTTGTAAGTCAGCTCTAAGACAAAGAAAAGGTGGCACCCTTAGTACCCATTTTATGTTCGGTAAATTCAATTCAATTACACCTAACAATTGTTCTTCTTTAAAATTATTCCAACAATACTATAATCCCAAATTTCCCTTACAATGACCCCAATGCGTTGCCAAAACTTTTCCATTCAATTCTTTCTGCATTCCAACATTAAATCGAAACATTGCATGCAAATTTTGTGCCACTCCGGCTATTGCATTATTTCCGACAAAAACAGACGAAAACAATGCGACACATTTCGTCGGTGGAAATTTTTCATTTGTAAAGAAATTCTTCAGTAAAAAATTCCACTGCACTTTCTGTGGGCCACATAGGGAAATTAATTGAAAACGAACTTTCGTCATGACACATTTCCGCCCGTAGCACAATGCAAATACATATTGCTCGCTTTGGGGATTCCTTTTGTATGCATATTGCATACATGCATATAAAATCTTCTTTTTTTTTGGGCCAAATAATTCGTCGTTGATGTACGGTACTACTTTGAAAACAAGGAGAGCAAATGGGAATTTTATGAGAGACTAAATTTAGAACCCTTGATAATATGTGTACATTGTGTAGGTACAAATTTGCCTTTTTTCACTCGAGCGATTTGGCATTCAATGGTTTTGCGTCCGTAGTTGTGTCTTAGGAAATATAGTTTGTTTGTGCAGAACTCAATAATGAAACACTTTTTTTCTGTAGTGTTCTTTTTGTGGAGTACATTGTTGATTAATGTTCGGATTTGAATCCATTAAGGCTGAACGAAGAAGACGAATTTGTAGAATTTTGGGTTATGTATTTGGAGTTCCAACTTCCAATACCTACTCAAAAACAAAAATATTGCTCTACAGAAAAGTCTGATTTTCAACTTTGACATCTTTTTGACAATTTAAAAAAAAAAGTGTGAGTGCCAGGACTCACGGTTAAGATGTGTAAACATCAACGTTCGTCCGAGTGCCGACTTTTTGTTATTGAACGTACCCAATAAACATACAATGCAATCGTACTAGTTTGTGACTTTAGATATATACCCCTCACACACTCGATGTGTAATCGACAAATTACTTCGCTTTTGTATGAGCATTTACACACCAATACGCCGACGTAGAAGTACATGCCAAAATCAGCTGTTAAATGGTAGAGTGTAAAATTTTAAATGAAAAGTGAAAATGACCGAAAAATATTTGAATTTTAATGCTCCAGAACCACTTTTTTGTGTTGACCAGAGCTTTATTGAATTGTTGCTTAAGGAGATTGAAAAAAATTCTATTACACAAATGGTTTTTTACTTTTTAAACAATTTCACTTGCTTTTACATTTATGTATGTTATTATTTATATACAAAATTTTTCACTTTAACATTGAACATTTAAATATCACAATGAAAAAAATAAATAAATACGAGTACCTTAAACACTATAAAATTAAACAGACAAGAACTTAAATGCTAATATCACAGAACTTTCTTTATTGCCACACTGTAATTAGACTTTATGTTGTCTTTGTCTTCTTTCGTATTCATTGCAACATAAAGCCTAATTACAGTGTGGAAATAAAGAAAATTGCATTATATAATTGAACCCAATCACAAGATATAAAATTTATATCTCAACGTGAAATTATATATTATCCAATAAATACAAATGATTGTTGAAATTGTACATCAGGTTGTTGAAAAAAAAGTGAAATTAATTTAAATAATTAACCGAGTTGAATCGTTAATTTTAGCTGAGTAAGTTTGCAGGTTATAAATTAGCAGTCTCACTTGTTTTAAGTTTTTCGTTTTGTTTCATATTTCTCATGATCTTGACATTTAAGACAATTTTATTAACTTTCATCATTATATATTACAACAACAACTTGAATGAACTACCACCAAGTGGGTTTTTATTTGGCTGGAGTTATAGCCAATCCAATCATCAGACTCCTTTATTAGTGGTGCTTAGCCTTATACTTTCAAGTTTAATGGAAAAACTTTTTGGCCTTGACTGAGATTTGAACCCAGACGTAGAGAAATAGCTACAACTCAAGACAAATAAAAACCCGCTTGGGTTGTTATATCAATATTTAAAAACCATAAAAATTACCATAAATTCTTATATAATACGTACCATAATAAATTTTTTAGTCTTAAAGCTTTCATCTCTCCCTCAGATATTTCTGTAGACTCTTTTGAGTCTTCCCTCTTACTCGAATAAAACCTAAACCAAACGTCCTCAGCAAGTTTCATGATTTTTAGAATTCAAATTTTTGCTTAGTCCTATTTTACCTGCACTAATATGATTGTTTTCTATTAAATTATGAATTAATAAATGAAGAATAAAAAAGAAAACTGAATTCAAATTAAATTCCCTTATACAGGGTGGAACACCAATTGTGCTACAATAAGAAATTCAAATAACTTTTTTTTTAATCGATGTATTTCATTTATTTTTTTTTATTGGTTAGAAAATTAAATTTTATTTTAAATAGTTAGTTGTTTTTAAAGATTATTGACCGCAAATGACCTCCACGTTGTCCCACGCATATGCGGCACCTGGTCAAAAAATTATTCATTGCGGCCTGAAGAGTTGAAGTTGGGATCGCCTCAATTATTGTCGTTATGGACTGCTTTAGTTCAGTTAAATTCCTGGGCTTCGTTTTATACACCTCTTGCTTGACATAACCCCATAAAAAGAAGTCTGGTGCAGTCAGGTCAGGTGACCTTGGGGGCCAGCGAAGAGTGGAGTTCCTAGAAATTAATTTGTTTGCGAATTTTTTGTTTAGCTCCGCCATAACTGGTCTGGCTATATGTGCAGTTGCTCCATCTTGCTGAAACCAAACGCTGTTGAATGGTATACGTCTTCGGCGCAGTTCTGGGTAAAAAAACTCCTTCAATATCTTTAAATAACGGTCCCCATTGACAGTAACGGTTACACCGTTTTCTTCAAAGAAGTACGGCCCGACAATACACCTTGATGAAACTGCGCACCACACAGTGACTCGTTCTGGGTGCAGTTCCGTCTCATGGAGCATTTCTGGATTAGACTCATTCCATATACGGCAATTTTGCTTGTTTACATTGCCGTTAAGATCAAAATGGGCCTCATCAGACATGAACAAACAATTGATCAATGTGTTGTCTTCTTCGGCCATTGATATCATTTTTTGGCAAAATTCCAGGCGAACAGGCAAATCCTGAGGGTTTAACTTGCTAGTAATTTGGACTTTGTACGGAAACAAGTTTAAATCGTCATGAAGTATCCGTTGTAATGACCGTCTACTAATTCCAATTTGCCCCGATAAGTTTCGGGTCGAAACGCTCGGATTGGCCTGTATTGCAGATGCTACTGCTGCGATCGTATCCTGAACCCGAACATTGGCATCTCGATGGTACGGCCTTCGTGCGATGCTTCCAGATTCGGCAAACATGTTTACAAACCTCATAATGGTCCATCTACTCGGGGGATTACCGCCAAACTCTCGCCTAAATTCCCTTTGGACGGAAATGACGGACTGCAAAGCATGGTACCGTTGCACTATCCAAATTCTTTTCTCCGTATCCCAAGCATCCATTTTTATAAATCTAAATAGTAACCTACAAAATAAAAAAAAAAAATAAGCCGATTACTCACACAGAAAAAAAGTTATTACGTTTTATTTTTGTACCACAATTGGTGCGCCACCCTGTATTTTGTATGTGTTCATCAAAATGCAATAAGAAATGAACAAATATTAAAAGATACATAAAAATAAAATGGCCTTTTTCTTGAAAAATGTTCGAACCTTTTTAAATGAGATTTTCTCTTGGTTTTTCTTTTTTTTAAATTATAAATAAAGGCCTTTTTGCGAAATCTTTTAATTAAGATAATTGTCGGGTAAGGCATTAAGTTGAAATTTAATGGCCAATTTATGCTGAAGTGGATTAAAAAAGGCTAGTATCATCTTGATAAAAGCAATATGATTAGGCATTTAAGGCAGAAAAAAAAGTTTGTATAATTAGTTCGTAATACATTAAAATAAGTAAGGTAATTCAATTGCGCGTGGGTATGAAATGAGGGTGTTAAGTCACCCATTTAGGGATAGGAATATGCTTAAGAATAAATTGTTCTTTAAAAGATGAAAATTTTATTGATCACAATCTTGGCGCAAAACAGAGTGAGGAGTTCTGAATATTTGAACAGAAATAATTAAAATCTATAAACTGTCTGAATTAAAGGATTTTTCAATTGGCGCCGGTAGATTTTGGCGGTTTTTTGGTAGCCATATTGTTTTGGTAATATCTGTTCAAATCTATTGTTTATAATTATTCAGTTACTGATTCCAAATCAACGTAGCAAGTAACATGATTGAACAGCATGTCCAAATGATAAAACTTTCTTATCAGAATGAGCGAAAGCTATTAGTGTAAACGTTGCGTCTAATTTACGGTAGACGTGATGGTCGACTATTCAACATACGTATATTGGTTTAATTTGAAACAATCGGTGCGGTAATCATTCAATCATTATTCATAGGTCAAAGGAAGCCAAGATTGGTCGAAAACGCAGTCCATTCCTCGCCATGCACAAGTATTCCGCCTTTTGCAGACTTTAGATTGGGGAGTCTTAGGTGCATTGTGTCGGGAATTGAGCCCACACAGCCGTAGAAGATCCAACTAAGCCAGGAGGTCATAGTTCATGACCATAGACAACCCCGTTTGTTGGCTGATTGGGATTCGAAACTTTTGGAACAAAATTGGCCGAAAAATCATCTTTAGCGACGAGGCGCGTTTTTGAATGAATGGCTGGTGTTAACAAGCTAAAAGTCCATACATGGGACGACACCAACTTTCACGAGGTTCACCAGGGGTGGATTGATTTCTTATGTGTAAAGGAAATCTACATAAATCAAGAAAATTCATAAGTGACATCTATTTAAATATTTTTGTGCCGGTTCAATTATTTTTACGCCCACATAATAGTGAAAACAAAATCAAATGGAAAATAGGAGAGTCAGGCTCATCCGTATTAATTTGAGGAAATATAATTAAATATTTTCGATTTCCCAAACCCAAAGTACATACCTATACAGAGATTAATTCATAATAAATGTTATACAATCATTTTAATGATTTGTGTTTTCAAAAGATTCTATCAAAATTTCCAAATATCAAAAGATTTTTACAAGTATCCTACAACTTTTGGATTTGCCAACTGAAGTCCGTTTGACACGTATTCCTCCTGACCTCCAGTTGGCAGTGACATTAAATTTTCTTGGGGCGGTGATTAAAAAGGCAAGTTGGAGTTGGTACTAACTGGGCAGCCCCTACTTTCCAATGTTATGGAGAGGAAACTAAGTCCGCTAAAGATAAAATTCATCCCCTCAGCTCCAGAGAAAACCAAATCCTTTTTTAATGAAAAATATCTCATTCCTAGAGGTAAACATTTCTTTGTCTAACTTATCAGTTCAACGAAATAAATGAATTCCTATTTCACAGTCATCGAATGCATAGATGGCACTCATATTATGATTCTACGCTCAACACATTTTCTTCAGCAGGAAGGGAAGACATAGCATTAATACTCGTACCATGATTGTAAGTAACTTTATCTTAAGGTAAACTCAAACTTAGACAAAATTAAACTTATGTACATACTATGTATGTTCAAGACAAAATGAAAAATGTATTCTAGGATGTAACCGGTGTTGCCATAGTGTGAAAGACCTTTATATGGGAATTTAGCTTTTTTTTATGGGATTCGAAATGGTTTAAAGGATTGCAGAAACTCAATTGTGACCCATTAAAGTTTCAACCATCCAAATCGAATAAAAAGTTCAGAAGTAACATTGTGCTATCCAACGAGTGCATTTATTTTCTATGCTTTTTCGAAATCGGTATATGGGTGATTCAATGGAATAAAATGTTAAACATTTCGGCACGACATTTTTGGAAGCCAAATGAGAAATGTCGTAAAAGTTGTTCTACTGGATCATTAGAACGTCTCTTTGCGTTGTTGAAAGTGGCCAGCCAAAAAAATAAAAAATGACGATTTTAAGGAAATTTTTTGAAAAAGGATGTTCAGGGGACTGAATTTTTTTCCAGGGGACTGAATAAATCTTTATTTTTTTTTTATTTTCTCTAAAATATGACTTAGGTATACATTGAAATATAGAAATTAAATTTACTTCATCATCATCATCATCATCGGCTCGACAACCGGGTTCCGGTCCTGGCCTCTTTCAACAAGTCTCTCCATCTATCCCGGCCGACGCCATCCAGTTGCGCACCCCAAGGCTTCGGGCGTCCTGGTCTACGGCATCTCTCCAGCGCAAGCATGGTCTACCACGCTGTGGTCTACCATAGAATGTACCACAAAGAACTTTCCGAGCAGGTTCCTCTTCGCTACAAGAGGGAGGTCCGATGAGTACTTAGCCTTTAAAAGAAAAACTAAAATTTTGGAAAAGTGGCGATATATTTATCAACATAGTCTCCTTTTAGGTCGATACACTTGATCCAGCGAAGCTCCAACTTCTTTAACCAATCCAAAAAATAGGTTTTCTCAAGGTCTGCAAAGTTAGCTTCCGTGCCTTATTTAAATCGAATTCATTCTAGATATTATGTTATCATAACATGAAAATCTTGACTACAAATATAAAAAAAAGGAGACATATTCTATTTAAGCATCGCTTTTTTATTCAATATATTGCAGGTGACAACGGTTATGCACTGAACCATTACCATTTCTGATAACGCCATATAGAAATGGAAACAGTTCTCCAGAATCTTGCTTCTTGAGCACTACGAGTACATTGGAGTGATGAAAAGTAAAAACCAATTACACTTAATCACATTATTGTTGAAATTTATTGTTATCAAATATTTTCATATTTTGCTAGCCCGATGGAGATGTATTTTGGAAGAAAGAAAGCTAAGAGGTTCTCTAAAAAGAATAGTAAATGTTTGTAATGCTTTGAACAACATTTTTATGGAAACTAGAGAACCAGTCCCAGAGGATATTACAAGACCTCCTATTTCCGAAAGTGCGGAAAATTTTTAATATCGGAAAATAACTCTAATGAAGAGGCTTGAATCCGAAATAGAATTTAGTATACTCTTTGGGCCAACAATCCTAGGCATTAAATAAAAAATAAAAAACAATTAAAAATATTTCGATTTAAAATGATTTTTAATTGAATATTTAAGTAAACATAAAAATAAAATAAAATTCATAAAAGGAACTTAATTTTTTTAATTTTAATAATAAAATTAAATAAGAGAAAGATTAATAAATAAAACAAAAAAAAAAAACAAGGTCCTTTCAGGCCATCGCTCAAATTCAGCCTGATCTATGCGAAAGAGTCATTGTATAAAGAATTTTATTTACATATATCTCACAAAAGAGAGGATGTTTATATTTCGATTGAAAAACCCTTTATTCTTACGAGAAATTAAAACGAAATCGCTGATGTGAGCTCCTCCAATAAAATATTTAGTTTAGTTTAATTATTTCGGGTAAATACTAACACAGTAAGATTAATCTTATGAGCTAGTGAATTTACAAAGTTCAAATTTATGTATTGTAGTAAATTTAATAATTCAAAAAAGAAAAGGAAAACAAAAAGGACAATGTACGAGGAAAAAAGGAAAGATAAAGTTAGATAGAAATTTGAAATAATAAAAGAAGTTAGTTGATCTGAATAAGAAAGAAAAATCTCAATCTATTTTGAAACTGTTGTGCTCTGCTTGATTCTCGCAAGTGTTGTGGGAGTGAATTCCAAAGACGGATTGCAGAAATAAAAAATTGTCTCTCAGATGTGAAACAAGAGAATCGAGGGAGTATTAAATCAGATGATCTGTTTGATGCAGGAAATCGGAGTATGTCGTATAAATATGCTGGCTGTCTTGTCTTCACAATATTAAAAAGTAAACTTAAGGTTCGAAACTTAATAGAATTTTTAAACGACATATTTAGGAGGCTCATGGACAGATGAGAGACATGATCGTATTTTCTAAGGCCAAAAATATACCGAATCGTACTATTAAACGCCATCTTCTACTTTTTCATGCTCGCAGAATCACAATTGTTATACATTTGTATTTGTATTTATTTATTGTATTTATTTATTTATTTATTTATTTATTTCATCAATTGATTACAAAGATCTGCTGACATTTAAGTGTTTTCAAATCTATAAGAGAACATCTTGCCATATAGTTTGGTAAGGGTCCGAGCCAATTAAATTTTCTTAAGGCATACGTGGTGAACCTTTTTTGAATTCTCTCTATTCTAAAAATATTATTTTCATAGAAAGGTGACCATACGACACAACAATATTCCAAAACAGGTAAAACTAAAGACATAAATAAGGTCTTTAGTGTATACGCATCCTTAAATTCATTTGAATTACGTTTTAAAAATCCTAACAAGGAATTACCTCTGGAGACAACATAATCAACGTGCACTCTAAAATCAAGTTTAGTATCAAAATGTACGCCAAGATCATTTATAACATTAACTCTGCAAAGGCTAAAATCATGGAATTTATAATCAAAATTAATAAGAGATGGAGATCTTGTAGCACTAAAAATTTTACACTTGGAATAGTTCAATTTCAGGCGATTATAGCTACACCAATTTAAAAGATTGGTTATGTCCAATTGTAGAAATAAACAGTTGGTGAGTGAAGATGTTGGAAGGAAAATCTTTACATCATCTGCATACATCAAACAGTTGCAATATCTCAGTACAGAAGGTAAGTTATCCGTGAAAATTATGAAAAGCAATGATCTCAAATGGCCAGCCAAAAAAATAAAAAATGACGATTTTAAGGAAATTTTTTGAAAAAGGATGTTCAGGGGACTGAATTTTTTTCCAGGGGACTGAATAAATCTTTATTTTTTTTTTATTTTCTCTAAAATATGACTTAGGTATACATTGAAATATAGAAATTAAATTTACTTCATCATCATCATCATCATCGGCTCGACAACCGGGTTCCGGTCCTGGCCTCTTTCAACAAGTCTCTCCATCTATCCCGGCCGACGCCATCCAGTTGCGCACCCCAAGGCTTCGGGCGTCCTGGTCTACGGCATCTCTCCAGCGCAAGCATGGTCTACCACGCTGTGGTCTACCATAGAATGTACCACAAAGAACTTTCCGAGCAGGTTCCTCTTCGCTACAAGAGGGAGGTCCGATGAGTACTTAGCCTTTAAAAGAAAAACTAAAATTTTGGAAAAGTGGCGATATATTTATCAACATAGTCTCCTTTTAGGTCGATACACTTGATCCAGCGAAGCTCCAACTTCTTTAACCAATCCAAAAAATAGGTTTTCTCAAGGTCTGCAAAGTTAGCTTCCGTGCCTTATTTAAATCGAATTCATTCTAGATATTATGTTATCATAACATGAAAATCTTGACTACAAATATAAAAAAAAGGAGACATATTCTATTTAAGCATCGCTTTTTTATTCAATATATTGCAGGTGACAACGGTTATGCACTGAACCATTACCATTTCTGATAACGCCATATAGAAATGGAAACAGTTCTCCAGAATCTTGCTTCTTGAGCACTACGAGTACATTGGAGTGATGAAAAGTAAAAACCAATTACACTTAATCACATTATTGTTGAAATTTATTGTTATCAAATATTTTCATATTTTGCTAGCCCGATGGAGATGTATTTTGGAAGAAAGAAAGCTAAGAGGTTCTCTAAAAAGAATAGTAAATGTTTGTAATGCTTTGAACAACATTTTTATGGAAACTAGAGAACCAGTCCCAGAGGATATTACAAGACCTCCTATTTCCGAAAGTGCGGAAAATTTTTAATATCGGAAAATAACTCTAATGAAGAGGCTTGAATCCGAAATAGAATTTAGTATACTCTTTGGGCCAACAATCCTAGGCATTAAATAAAAAATAAAAAACAATTAAAAATATTTCGATTTAAAATGATTTTTAATTGAATATTTAAGTAAACATAAAAATAAAATAAAATTCATAAAAGGAACTTAATTTTTTTAATTTTAATAATAAAATTAAATAAGAGAAAGATTAATAAATAAAACAAAAAAAAAAAACAAGGTCCTTTCAGGCCATCGCTCAAATTCAGCCTGATCTATGCGAAAGAGTCATTGTATAAAGAATTTTATTTACATATATCTCACAAAAGAGAGGATGTTTATATTTCGATTGAAAAACCCTTTATTCTTACGAGAAATTAAAACGAAATCGCTGATGTGAGCTCCTCCAATAAAATATTTAGTTTAGTTTAATTATTTCGGGTAAATACTAACACAGTAAGATTAATCTTATGAGCTAGTGAATTTACAAAGTTCAAATTTATGTATTGTAGTAAATTTAATAATTCAAAAAAGAAAAGGAAAACAAAAAGGACAATGTACGAGGAAAAAAGGAAAGATAAAGTTAGATAGAAATTTGAAATAATAAAAGAAGTTAGTTGATCTGAATAAGAAAGAAAAATCTCAATCTATTTTGAAACTGTTGTGCTCTGCTTGATTCTCGCAAGTGTTGTGGGAGTGAATTCCAAAGACGGATTGCAGAAATAAAAAATTGTCTCTCAGATGTGAAACAAGAGAATCGAGGGAGTATTAAATCAGATGATCTGTTTGATGCAGGAAATCGGAGTATGTCGTATAAATATGCTGGCTGTCTTGTCTTCACAATATTAAAAAGTAAACTTAAGGTTCGAAACTTAATAGAATTTTTAAACGACATATTTAGGAGGCTCATGGACAGATGAGAGACATGATCGTATTTTCTAAGGCCAAAAATATACCGAATCGTACTATTAAACGCCATCTTCTACTTTTTCATGCTCGCAGAATCACAATTGTTATACATTTGTATTTGTATTTATTTATTGTATTTATTTATTTATTTATTTATTTATTTCATCAATTGATTACAAAGATCTGCTGACATTTAAGTGTTTTCAAATCTATAAGAGAACATCTTGCCATATAGTTTGGTAAGGGTCCGAGCCAATTAAATTTTCTTAAGGCATACGTGGTGAACCTTTTTTGAATTCTCTCTATTCTAAAAATATTATTTTCATAGAAAGGTGACCATACGACACAACAATATTCCAAAACAGGTAAAACTAAAGACATAAATAAGGTCTTTAGTGTATACGCATCCTTAAATTCATTTGAATTACGTTTTAAAAATCCTAACAAGGAATTACCTCTGGAGACAACATAATCAACGTGCACTCTAAAATCAAGTTTAGTATCAAAATGTACGCCAAGATCATTTATAACATTAACTCTGCAAAGGCTAAAATCATGGAATTTATAATCAAAATTAATAAGAGATGGAGATCTTGTAGCACTAAAAATTTTACACTTGGAATAGTTCAATTTCAGGCGATTATAGCTACACCAATTTAAAAGATTGGTTATGTCCAATTGTAGAAATAAACAGTTGGTGAGTGAAGATGTTGGAAGGAAAATCTTTACATCATCTGCATACATCAAACAGTTGCAATATCTCAGTACAGAAGGTAAGTTATCCGTGAAAATTATGAAAAGCAATGATCTCAAATGACTCCGTTGCGGAAGACCCGATACAACTTCCATAGTGTTAGAAGTGAAGCCATCTAATTTTACAATCTGCTTTCTATCGAATAGATATGATTTTAACCATTTTATGAAAGCTTTATTGAAGCCCAACCTTGTTAATTTTTGCAGGAGAAGACCATGATGTATGCGGTCAAACGCTTTTACAAAGTCAGTATAAAGAACATCAACTTGCTTTCCATTTTCTAATTGACTGCTACAGAAATTTGTATAAAGGGTTAAATTTGTGCAAGTTGATCTACCCTTTAAGAAACCATGTTGATACGGGGATATTGAATTTTTAACAGAAAAATAAAGTCTTTGAGTTACCATTTTTTCGAAAAGCTTAGGTATTGTAGATAGTTTAGAAATAGGTCGATAATTCTTCACTAAATGTTTAAGACCGCTTTTAAATATAGGATCAATAAATGAAATTTTCCATTCATCCAGGAATACACCAGTCGAGAGAGATATATTGAAAATATGGGATAAAGCGTAACAAAGAGAAGTTGAGCATTTTGATAAGAGAATAGGAGGAATTAAATCAAATCCAGCTTTTTTTGTCGTATCAATATCCTGTAAACTTTCCAAAACATCCTGTTCTGAGAAACTTTGTAGGGAAAAATCGAATAAAGGATTTATATCTAGAATTAAACCAGGGAAGCTTAAACGTTTTTTTCTTGAATGAGGTAGGAACAAAATGTTCAACGCCTTCAAACGCAACATTTTTAAAACGATTATAAATATCTTCTAAGGATTCACTTCCCAATAAATTCTTCCAATTAAAAGAATTATACAAATTATTGAGTGCAATAAAGTCTGCCCTTGCATAATTATAATATTTAAGGTTGTTATTAGGCAAAACAGAAGCATAATTATAATATTCAAATGTCAAACTTATACAGCTTTATGATGAAAAGAGTTATTAAGAAGAGGGAAATCCGAAATTGCTAAATCGTATTTTAAGTCATTGTTTATAAACACTAAATCTAGAATTCTTCCCAAACTGTTTTTTATATTATTGATTTGAAAAAGACCCAAAGCAGAAAATGAATCAACGACCAACATTTCTTTATCACTTTTAGTATTGAGGGGGATTAAAGTTTGTTCATCTTCCATGTAGCACCAGTCGATGTCACCAACGTTAAAATCACCAAGTATACATGAAGTTTGATTAGTCGTTAATTCATTTATTATTGCTTGAGCATTAGAAATATGATCAGAATATAAATCTATTCGGCTCATAGGACGGATATAACTAACAATGAAAAATATATCTTTAATTTCAGGAGAATCTTTTGCACTTACAGAAACACAAAGCTGCTCAATTTCATCAGCATCATTTAACAAACTGCGTTGAGTACTAATTAAAGTTGTTCGAAGTTCGAACGGCAATCATTACACCACCTCCTCGATCCCATCCAGAATTAGCAGAACGATCTTTTCGATGACATAAAATTTGAATTTAGCCATGTTTCGACAATGATGATGACGTCGAACTCATGCAACGAAGAAGATGAAAAAAGCTGGTTAGTTTTAGTCCGCAACCCCCCAGCATTTTGATAATATACCCGCACTTCGGATAATTTAAGCATAGACCTTGCGACATTTATTTCACCTTCGCATCGTTTCCCTTCATCGGAAAATTTACAAACTTTTTTATTTGAACATGCTCAGGCCAAATTGATGAATCTAAAGCAGCATCGAATGAGTTAGTAGGGATTCCTAGCTTGAAATTAAAGAAGCGAAAAGAAGTAGAATCAGCATCTTTTTTAACTAGCTTTGATATATTTAACTTAGCTGCATCATAATCAAGTACATTATCTGCAGTAACCTTACTTCCCAAACGGGAAAGATGCAAAAAGCGTAGACGAGGAACGGACGGCAGTGTTAATTCACCCTCCACAACAGGGGCTGTCCCAAACATTATTTGGTTCGAACGATGAACTTTAGAGTTGTTTAGTTTAACAAAACTTTTAGTATCAGCACTCTTCTTAGGCATAGTCCCAACATCAACATTGGCAACACCATCAACAAGAACAGCACTATCCACAGAATATTTAGCCAACGAAACAACATCAGCAGCACCCACAGCAACACCAGTACCATCAGGGGCAACAACAACAATCTCTTCCACACCAACAGCATCCTCCACAACATCTCCATCATAATCACCATCAGCAACAACAACAATCTCTTTCACATTGGCAGCAGTAGTGGTAGCAAAACCTTCACCGGCAACAACAACAACTTCATTTACATCAATTGAGTTACTTAAATCATTTTTGCTGAGTATTAAGCTTTCATCATCATCAGTTCTATCAGAACTAGCGGACAGAGATGACGATTGAATGGGCATGACACCTGCAGCGGTTGTTGCAATCCCTTTAGATGTCGAAGCATTTACATTATAAGCAGCTTTAGCAAGATCATCACTCTGTGTGGAAGAGTGTGATTTGCTTATTGTTTTCGTGCTTTGCTTAGACGAGGAGAGCGGTCTTTTACTTTTTATGGCAAGTTTATTTTTACTACTTTTGAGCGCAGGGGATAAAGAGGGGGTGTTTTTATGCATAGGCGAGTGTAGAAAGCGAGGAGAGGAAGAAGTGTTTTTTGGTCTTTGAAAGTTTGAACAGCTGTAATTGTTTATTGTTGTTTGTTGGTGCGATAACCGTCGACGGCAGCTTGGCTTGAGAACGTGTTATACGCGAGGGTTTCACAAGTTTATCGAATTCCGATTTGTTATCAACAAAGAAACGATAAAGGTCTTTTATTTTTGGTATGCAGCTTAAGAAAGAAATGTTTATGCATGTATTGCACTTCCAAAAAATATTTTCGTTTGATTCAAGAGTAGCTCGTATGGTTTCACTTATTTTTGTGCATTTTAAATGAAAACCGGATAAACAAACTCCGCAATAAATCAAATCACTTTTGGAAGTTAAGAAGTTACATTCCGCACATTGGATGTCCATAATGAAAAATATAATAAATAATATATAAAGAGGTAAAAAGAACTGTCTGCATTGAGAACGAGAACTGAACTGAATGATGACTAGGGTCTTGGCAAGAGCTATTCTGGTTTTCAATGGGGTGAACTGGTGAGCTGCCCACAAAGATCTAAGAACTCCATAAGTTTTCCCTACACAAGAATTTACTTGATCGCTCCATATTAATGTTCTGTTGAACACCACGCCTAGGTTTCTTGAGGTGGTTGTGAATTCTATGGGGATAGAGCTAAGAAGTATCGGTGGAAAACAAGATAAATCTTATAACTTTTTGGATATTACAAGTAATTTGCATTTTGTAGGGTTAAGGGTCAAACCATTGCTTAGTACCCACGTAGAAATATGTTCAAGCTCCTCGTTTGCGGTACAAATGCAGTTTTCTATAAGGTCTATAAGGGACAACTTTTATATATTTGTAAATCATCGGCATAGAAATGCTTAGACACATTTGGTATGATTGAAGGTATTTCATTAATGTACAATGAGAACAAAAGGGGAGCCAAGATCGGAACACCTCGTTTAATTGGTAGGAATTCGGAAAGATCATTTTCAATGCACACGGCTTGTTTTCTTTCAACAAGATACGAGGAGACCAATTTGATGGCTTGTGATGTAAGGTTAAACTCAAAATGTAACTTTCTTAAGAGAACAGCATGGTTTACCATATCGAAGGCTTAAGAGAAGTCAAGAAGTAGCAAAAATGTAACACAGTTATCATCAAGTTTTTGTCTTATATCTTCGATGACTTTCGTAAGTGCTGTAGTATAACTGTGCATGGGGCGGAACCCGGATTGAATGTTAACTAAAAAATTGTTGTGCATAATATATTCGTTAAGTTGTTTTTGCATGATTCGTTCACTGACTTTAGATAAAAAGGGTAAGATTGAAATTGGGCGAAAATCAGTTCGTAGTGAGTTTTTTTTGTATTGGGATTATTTTAGCGAGTTTCCACTGGCATAGGAAAATTCCAGATGTGATTATAGTGTTGAAAACGTGAGTAATAAACGGAAGCAATAATGGTAATATTTCTTTTAGAATTATTGAAAGAAAACTTTCTACAACATCCAAACTATTGACACATGAGAAAAGAAACTAAATGACGAATCTGAAAAAGCAGCTGGAAATTCAGTAAAGGACTCTAAGTCAATCAAGGGAGCAGTGGTAGTTGGAGATAAAAACTTAAGATTTAATTCATCACCGTCAATTTTGTTTTTTTTTTCTGAAGGACGTTGCTTTCCGATTCCAAGTTCCCGGAGATTGCTCCATAGCTTACGACCATCAGAGCACACATTCAGGTGGATAGAATAGAAAAGTGTTTTTGCAACTCTAACTTCTTGCACAACCCTGTTTCGCAAAACTTTATAATCTGTATGCAGCTCTTCCACCCGAAAATGTATCCAGCGTGCGTCGGTAGGCACGATCGCGTTTATTCACAAGATCTTTTATTTCTTTCGTAAGCCAGGGTTTGGATACGCAGAATAATTTTTATGTCTTTAGTGGGACGTGTGTGTTATAAAAATTTGATATGTTTTCATTCAAAAACTTTACTTGTTCGATTGATGAAACCATTAAATAAATATTTTCCCAGAGTATAATGCTAATTTTTTATTCGAGAGCCGATCTATCTATGTTTAAATTCTCTAAATTGAATTGAAAAATTTTCTAAACAGTTTTCAGTTCAGACCATGACATGAAAAAACTGAAGCACAAAGTTGATCATAACACAAGACCCGATCTTTTTATTTATTAAATAAATTATGTAAATCCAAACGTGTACTTGACAATCGGGTGAAATGAGTAGGTACGAATGAGCTAGCTAAATGTAAATCAAGTGAAATGATATGGTCGGGAAAGTTATTTTCAATTAAGATATTAAGTATTCGATCGGTGAACCAAGTGATGAGGAGCATCTTAGTTTGCATGACAAACCATCTCTTAGATAAATCGGAACACCATCACTGACATGGCCACATCTATCTGCCCGAAAAAGTCTGTATCGCTGATTTGAATATAATGCATCCCCAATTTCTTTTGAAAACCATGTTTCTGAGACACAGATTGCATCCAATTTAGAATTTTCAAAAAATAATTTAAACTCATCGATTTTAGACACCAAAATTTGAGAATTTATATGAACTACTTTAAATCCTTCCCTACTATTACATACAACTCTTAACATATTCACATAATGTAAAAATGTCTCATTCAAGTGGTGCACCTTTTTATACACTTTTAAATAGTAGTTCATTACTTGGTCATTTATACTTCACCATTTATTGTTATAACTTCCTTTTGAAAATATAGATTTCTACTTACAGTTAATAAATGTTTTCGGGTACAAAATTTTCAAGATACATCCCTAAAATCGGTCGAAAATTGGTAGCCTCGTACTAGTGATACCAGTGAAAATGCGTGTTTGTCCTTAAGCTTCGGATTTCATCAGAAGCCCTACGCTTAGCTATTTGTATTAAGTTGTTTTACAAACTGTTTCATGAAGTAGTCTAAATTTAAGCTTAACGGTGGCAAAATTATTTTATTTTATTTGACACCAGTCTTGACTAAGGTAGGGGGGCCAAATAAGGCCCTGTTCCTAATAAGGCCCACTTGTCAGAAAACACAGAAACGAACAAATAACGGGACTTTTTTTGCTTTGCATATTTAAACAATGTCTACAAGAACACATACAAAGGAAAAAAAGCCAGCTGCGCGATTCATGTCTTGACCTACAGCTCAATGAAGTTCGTCTGGGGGGAAAAACTAGCAAATTATAAAAAAGTAGTGTGTTTTGTGTTCTTTTTTAACAAATTTAAACCAAGTAAGTACTATTTTTTGATTTTTCCCGTATAATATATAATATTTTGAGTAAATTACAACATTAATTGTTTGTAAAAAATGTTTGATCGTTAGTTTTAAATATTTTTTTTTTTAAGTCTTGCATGTTCCTAATAAGGCCCACAAAAATAAGGGATGGGCCTTATTGGGTACACGCAAATTTGCTTTTAATTTATTGGGTTTTATATTATATTTTTAATGTGTTTCAGACCAAATGCCAACTTTTCCCAAAAAAGAGCTTCTAATAGAACAGTAACCAACATAAAAAAACGCGTTGCAGGTTAAAGAATATTTTTTTATTTTTTTACGAAGAAGTGAAGTTTATATTTTTTTGTTTAAAGTTTTTTGCTAAAATTAAGTTTTTTTTTTTAATTTGTGTTTTTTGTTAAACTAAAGAGACTATTTCCTTATGAAATAAATTTAATTTTTGTGTTTTTAATTGCAATATTCTTAAGAAAACTGAGTGGGCCTTATTAAGACCCCATGGGCCTTATTAAGAACAACGTAAGCTTTTTATAAATTTCAAAAAAATATACTTTTCAATCTTACGAAAACAATAAAATCTATGTTTTCATGTAGATAAAATGACAAAGAATCATAACCTTTTTAGTTTACTCGGATACTCTCAAAAATCTAGCAGATATTTCGAAAAATCCGTTAGGTGGGCCTTATTTGGCCCCCCTACCTTACATTTATTTTTCGTAATACCAGCAATGTTCTGGATAGTAAGGTATTGAGCATGATATCCTGGTGTAACCTCCTAGCATTTGCATTTCGAATTACTCCTGTTGGTAATTCATCTGATTTTTCATATACCTTCATATCTATTAAAGCCAAACTACCAGGGCCGGACAAGCTATACGTGCAAGCTGTGCAAATGCGCAGGGCGCTGAACTCAAAAGGCGCCTTGGGCAAGCGTTAAAAAAGCCACTACTTCATAACCACTACCTACCATCTTTTTTAAGTTTCATTTCTTTCACTCCAATATTGCTATTTATTATATAGATAATTAACAGCTGATTCTGAATTTAAAGACATATATAGATACATATCAAGTTTTCCAAAAATAAGTCGATGTTTAATTTCCTATACACACCCCCATTCCCACAGTAAAAAAACTACATCACAAAATCTTTACAAAGTGCACAATTTTGTTCGCTTAACAACAGATACCTACATATTTGCTATTTTTCTCTTTATCAATCCACTGTTACGTTATTCTTCGCATTCACCATCGCGTGTATGAGTGAAGGCATTTATTTTATTTTGTTATCCCTCCCCTATGCAGTGTAACATAAAACAGAATTTCAACAGCAAATACAGACAGTTACCAGTTTGCAAGTTGATAACATGAGCACGATGCCAATTCTTCTATATGAAATCGAAGTCAGCAATGTTACTCAAACAGAAATTCTGAGGTACAAAATTCATACTCAGTGCGCAGAATTAAAAGTTGCGTCTAGGAATTTAAACTCTTCCGGTTGAGTGTTTCTTGTACTATGTTTTAGTTTGGCACTGACCTCTGTTTATGAGTGAAATTTTATCACTGTCGTGTGTCGAGAATGAGACAAAGGGTTGAAATATGGAAATACTTGAGTGATGATGATGCGATGATTAATGTTGAGGTTTGTCGTTAATGAGTGAATCTGTTTTATTCAATTTCTCCTTTTCTCTATTTTTTTGTTCTTGCCAGTTATTGTTTACATTTAAAAAGGGATTTTTTGACTGGTCTAATTACTTTATTAACTTCCCATAGGGAGTTATTTGTCTATGTATTATGGTAAAAAAAACTCAAAACAAAAGAAAGGATAGGGAATCTATATTTACAATAAAACTTGCTACGCTACTATTCCAGTAGTGTATACGAGTATGTAGGTATAAGGTTATGAATTATGATAATGGTTCAAACATGAAAGGAAAAGAGGCTGGTGTTCAAAACAAAATTAAGTGTTTTGAACCAAGAGCTTATTTTGTTCAGGCTGCTTGCATTCCTTTTGGTTGTTGTTGGTTTTTAATGATTCAGCTTGCTGTTTATTGGAAGCTGTTAAGTTTTTTGACATTGCTCAATGCATATAAAACTTTGTATCAGGTTCAACAATGCGTTGGGACATACATATAGTATACAAAAAATTTCGCTGGTTTGACCTTAAAACCCCTTTCTGAAACCAGATGGGAGTAGACTAAATGCTTAAAAACCATTCAAAATCTTAGAAGCTATAATATGAAGCTCTTATTGAAATATCTGAGGCTGGAAACGTTGAGAATATAAACATGCTGTACTTAGGAAGTAAAATTTTAGTTTAAAGTTTATATGTTGCATATTAATCTAGTTTGATATTTAAGAAAAAAATAATGGCGCAAAATTTTAATTGAATTAGTACGATGCTAAAGCTGTTTTAGTATGATACTAGGTAAAAACAATAATTTTAATCGAATATACCTAGCATCAAACTTCTCTACCCTTTTATTAAAGTTAAAATCATCAAATACCTACTTTATTTTTTTAGTATCGAGCTAGCTTCATATGACACTTTGACATTTGCAGACATCAAAAAAGGTTCGTGTACTTATTTTTTTAAACGAAATGTCGTTGTTTTAGGTGTGTTCAGAGCAATTTATTAAGGAAATTCTTTTAGTACGATACTAGTGAGAAAATGTTTAAAATTAAGAATGAGTTAGTAAACTACTATAAAGTTAGCAAATTGTTAAGTAGTATCATACTAATACCTTAATAATAGGCTGTTTAAAATTTTGCGCCAATATAACTAGTAAGTATTTACAAACTCCGTCTGCTAATTTATCTACTAAATATGCTACTAAAAACTCTTTAGTGGAAATGCGATCACAAGAACAATTCACTAACGTGCAATCAGCTGAAGCCATAGCTCTAAATCTATAAATACCATTACAGTTTCCTCAAATAACAGTTTTTTGAAACTAAAATTAATAAAAAACTACTTCAGGACCCCAAAGACTCAGGAAAGATAAGTTGACTAGTCAATCATGGCTATAGAGAAAGAGCTTGTCAAGTCATTATAATGATGATCTGGTAGCTGAGGTAGCATTGCAAAGGGTACCCCTTGGGTAATGAGGAAATGACTTTTTCCGCCAATCCAATCCAAATGAGAGGCGCCACCACTGATAAAGCTTGCGCAGGGCTCTAATTTAGCTCGGGCCGGTCCTGCAAACTACCATGGTTAATTTAAGGCTGACTGGTTTCTGGAACAGTTGGAAACGAACCCCGATTTTCTTCACACGAGCTCCAACTCACGGAAAATAACTGTTTGGTGTGGATTGTGAACCAGACGTCATTACCTGTCCGTATACTTTTTCGTATGACATTATTACCATCAATGAGAGCGCTACAATCAATTTATTTTGAGAAAACCTTCACTTTCATTTGAGACTTATTATTATCTACATACTTAGTGTGAGTCATGATGTCAATATTTCATTCTTATATTTTGATCCTGAACACAAAGCACAAATCATAGTTGGTCACATCCATAACGTTAACATTGTCACAACAGTAAACTAAAATTTGAAAGTTTTTCATAGTTTGCGCCGTTATGGTAAATATTTTAAAGAAGAATAATAAATATTTACGAAGCTTTTTCTTAAAAATTTTTGACTTGGAATGGTAAATATGTACAAGTACATATGTACATTTTAATAGGATTTTAAAATTCTCTCCTGTAACAAAATATAGAGAACTGTAAGACCTTTTCAGTTTATTCAAGCAATAACTTTCTTTTTACGTCATTTTTTTTTTATTTAAAATTTAAATTTTCACTTGTAAATAAAATGTTCGTAGCAACATTTCAAATATGTAGTGTAGTAATAACTCAAGTAGCACAAACGTCCAAAATACACCAAAATATTTGGGGTATTTTCTGCGCTTTCGTGATATACATTTTAAATATAAAAAATATGCCACTTTTGAGTGCAGTTTTTGTACAATTAATTTAAATTCGGTGTATATAATACCTCGTTGTCGTTTATAATTTACACTGGCTGTACACAAATTATACCGATTTTCGGTACATAAATTGTGCTACTGGTATACAAATTATTCTGGTTACTAGAGCATAATATACCCCGGAAGTGTAAATAATAAACTGATAATTGGTTTAAAACCAAAATCTGAAACATAGAATTTATTTTGAAATAAAATTTACACCGAAGTTTATTTTTTAAATTGGAAATAATTTAATTTTACACCGAAGTTTATTTTCTGATTGAAAATGTATATGAGAATTTGTAATTGTTTCTATGATTCTAATTAATATTCACCTGCATTATATGGCCGCAAGAAAATCATGAATTTTTCTTTTTTATTAAAACAAGAACAGGTAAGATTTTCTTTCCACCATACAGGTTTTTTCTATGCGATTAACGGATTAACGGTTTTTCCACAGTTAACTATCAAACGTATTATTTTGCTAAATTAAAATTTATGGTTTTCGTCTGCCGCGGTCACAGTGGGACACCCTGTATGTATATGCATACTCTAACTCCTGATTTTGGAAAAAAATGCACCAATTTTAAAGAACAAGAAGAAAAAAAACACCATTGTACACAATATATCCAAACTTCTGCTTTCGGTACATTTTGTATGCCGGAAAATGTGCAAAATATTCCACCAATTTCAAAGAACAAGACAAAAAATACACCATTGTACAAAATATATCCAATATTCTGCTTTCGGTACATTTATATATAAACTGTGCAAAATATACCCCAAGCAGTAAAAAAAATGCACCATTGCGAAAAATATATCCAGTAATTTTTTTTAGTATGTTTAATTTGATGTAAATAGTGTAAGAAATGTTCAAAACAAAAACAAAATTATAGTTAACAGTGGAATTCAAGAAAATAAATACATAATATTTATTAATATTTAACAAAGTTGTACATAATGTATACATTCATACATTTTTTCAAAAGAATTTTTGCTTTAATTTGGTTTCACCTTCGACGGCCGTTTTGTGATTCAGTATCTAAAGCAGCTTCTTCATCCTCTTCTTCGGTATTTTCACCCAATTTTACATTTTTTTTAATCCTTTGTAGAATAGCCTCGTTCAGGGATTGAATAAATGATGGCCCTCATCGGATTTGCTTATAAAATCCGAATGAGTTCTTCGTCGACAATCTAATCTAGGAAAGCTCATATGGTTTCCTGATCGATCAAATTCTCCAATTACATTACATTTTGTACAACTTTTGTATGCAGTGTGTGTCTTGGTGCCTGCTGCAAAGTTCAACAATATTAAATCAATTGAAGTCAAACTGGATTTTCTTCTTACATTTGATAAATGCCCGAGCTGGTGTGTCTGCAATATACGCATTGACCTTGATCAATATTTTTGAGCCGTTTGCTAAATCGATTCCATTCGAAATTAGAGCATTAATTTCATTAACATGTTGCCTCAAAAACTCCTCGCTAGATGATGGCTCGCATTACTGAAATATGTATATTGCAATAGCCATTGGTCGAATTTCAGAAATATTGGCTATGTTCATTAAAATTGGCCAAAATTGGAATTTGCTACTTAGGAACAGAGGTAATCCATCAACATTGAAATTAAGAAGAACTTCCATTGATTGATTTAATTGACGAAATGTTTTCGATGCCATAGTACCAAAATGAACCGGATCCCATTGTTTGTATATGAATACTCCGTGGTGTATGGAGCAACGTACGTGCATCTTTCGGCAGTTAGCTTTTCCTTCACTTCGCAATAAAAGAAGTAGCTCAGACATAGCACAATGTGTTATTTTATATTTAACAGCCAATTTAGACATAAAATCAATGTGTTCGTCCAAATCATCAATGACGCAATCTTCCGAGGAGGGTTCTACTTCCCGATTTATATTTTCCACAACTTCATCATTATCATCCAAATCTGTTCGAAATTGAGTCTAATAATATTTCATTTGGCCCTACTTTAATATTAGGTTCATTTGAAATAATATTTTCTCGCGATATTAAACAATTTGTAGAATATAAAAGTTGATTTTCGTCGTTTCAAATAAATGTTGATGATTTTGCTGAATAATACTGGGTTTCACACAGTTTTTTAATTTTTTTTTAAAAAGTTTTTTTCCTACGATACCATTTCAAATAATTGTTGAACTTCGAGCTACTCAATTTTTTTATTTTTTTAAAGAAATAAACGCGCGGTGACTGTAAACAAATGACAGCTGAACTGAGGTAAACATTTTGTTGACATTATGGTTAGACATTGGTGTAGTTTAGTGTATTTAATCTCCACAAGATTTAAATCTTACACCGAAAAATGATTGCTCATTTAAAATGGTGTATTTTATCTACAAAATTTGGTGTAAAAAATACGTCATTTTTGTTGATTTCAAAATTGGATTTTTTTATGTGCCATTAATGGCATATTTAAAAAACAGCTGCGAATCGGCTTATTTTTTGCACCGCATTGGAACAAAAATGTTGAAATTTTGCACAGAAAAGACAATGGTGTAATTTTTATACCGGTATATTTTGTCAAATACACCAAAATCTTAAAATTTTCTTCAGTTTTCTCAATTTTACACCAAAATTCAAGAAATTATACCATATTATACACCAGTGTGCTACTTGAGAAATGACTGTCATGCCATGAAGTATTAAATCTCATTTGCATTTGCCCAAACTATGATAAATTGACATTGCAAACAAATAAATTAATGCAATTATTTTAATTAACCCAAATGAGCAGGGACAATAAAATGAGTCTGCATGCATGGGTGTGCTCTGCATCTGCTGGTGATGTGCAATTGTTGTCTCTTTATTTTGTTTTATTAAATAGTCATCCAAATAGTCATACCAAAAATTAAATGAATAAAAACGATTAATTACTGACTTTATGGCACATCCTTTGTACAATTGTTTTGAATACAAACGGATATTGTTTGTAACTCTGTATTTATACTATTTATTACGTTTATAATAAATGACCTTCGTTTGAATGCAGTGATTTTATTAATATTTCGAAATTTAATTTTTGCTTAGTAAAATACTGTCAACAGTTAAAAAATACTTGTTGAAATTAATTAATTTCCATTCTATTAATTTACTTCTCGCTTCATGGAGATTTTAAGTGATAAAATGCACGTGGCCGGAACCACAAATAAAAAAATTACTAGTAGGATTGGTAACCATATACTTCCAATTAAAAATATTTATTTCTCTTAACCACAAATAAGAATAATTTGCACTTTTTAAACGTGCACACAACTTGTTTTTGTATATTTGAATCATGCGGGAGCGGACAGGGGCGGACGCAGAAAATAATTTCGGAGGAGGTTTTAGAAAAAAGTATGAGATTTTTATAATAATATATTATTTTATTACTATATTGTAGGTACTTGTTAATTATATAATCTTTATTGTTATTAACATAAATATGTTATAACTAAACAATATTGGCTCCTAGGGTAGGGACTTTTGGAACAATTTCATACCAGCTAATCGCAAAAACAAAACATCATAAGGATGTTGCAAGGGATACCTTTTTGGCAAATTTGAATAATGTTACCATAAGTTGGAAAATATTCTCTACGAGGGCGTCTTTGGTACTTCCCTTTTGTGCATTTTTATTCCGGAATTAATTTTTAGACATAGACTTTTACTACGGGCCCTGTGATGGAGGCCATTACTTGGTTCATAGGTATAATATCATTAATGCAACAAGAAGAAAAAGAGTGTAAGTGATTCCATAAGTGTATACCTAAAAATAGAATTATAATAAGTTCCCCAAAGCTAAATCCGGAAATTCAGTGAGTAGTTTTTTCACTATAACGGTTTAAAAAAAAAGTAAAAATTTTGCTTAGTTTCAAATATCTCACGAAAAACTAATGCTATTGATTTCAAATAAAATTTAATGTACTCATTATAAGATCATACAGATTTGGTATGAATTTGGAAAAAAATGAACATACCGTTATTTTTTTAAATAAAAAAAACGAAAAAAAAAATTTAATAACCCAGATATTCTAAGAACAAAAAAACAATTTGAAACTCAAAATAATTTTATTTTACGAAAAATAATGTGTTTGACAACTGGTGAAAATTTCAAAAAAAATCAGTTTACAGTTTTTTTACAAAAAAATATAAAACTACATATATAAAATTCTATTAAAAATTGGTAAAAATTGTTTTTCGACTCAAATTTCTCGAGAACTAGTAGTGATATTGACTTCTAATTTAGTTTATTTTATACATAGTATAATTTTGTACAATTGGTAAAATGTTGACAAATATTGAATTAATAGTTTTTTTTTTAAATAAAAAATCTATTAAAAATTCTAGTGAAAACTAGTTAAAATTGTATTTCAAGTCGAATTTCTTGGGAATAAACACCGACAGTGCCTTCTAAAGTATGTTGTTTTATACATCGATACCTTCCCGTAAGAATGTACTTATACTAAGCGACATTTCTAAAATTGTTCAGGGAACGAAAAAAACGAAGAAAGTTCGTTGGCGAAACCCAGGCCAAAACGTGGCCCTTAACATATATTATATTTCCTCATCAAAAAGTCATTTTCGAAAAAAGTGCCGCTTAGTACATTCTTACGGGAAGGTATCGACATAATACAATTATTAACATATGGTTAAATTTTGACAAGTATCGAACTGACAGTTTTAACAAAAATATAAAAAAAATCTGCTAAAAAGTGGTAATATTTGTTTTTCGACTAGAATATCGTTAGAACGAGCAATGATATTGACTTTGCCATTATTTAATTTTATACATAATACAATTTCTAACAAATGGTTTATATTTGACATATATCTAGTTTTAGAGCGGATATATTTTGTAAGTACCCTTCCATCAATAACCAAACCATATCTTTTATATTTGAATATTTCGTTTTTAATTTTTTTTCAATTAAAATGTTTGGAACCGAAATAATAAAGTATATTATATAATATAATACATAATTTTATAATTTTATTATCAACTTAGTTTTTAGAAGAATGCATGTACTGTGCATACGTATATGAATAAGGTTGTTCAGTTGTACCCAAGTCCCACATATTCAAATTCCATTGATAGCTATGGTAAAATTGAAGAAAACGTCACAATATGTTTTTATCTATTTGTCCATGAAAAAGATGTAAAATTCTACTCAAGGTTGTCTTACCACAATGGGAAGTTATCAGTGTGGGTCGCATCCAGCCTCTTTTTTTTTGGTCTAAAAAAAAGAAAAAACCTGTGTGGGAAAAATTCAAAACGATTTCCTTGTGACATTGAATATGGCTGTGTTTTATTTAATTACTTATAGTTACTTATTCATACTTTACTAGACATTAAAAGAAATTGTGGTATGAATATAATATAAATAAAGTTGTTTACTTTTGTTCCTACTTTATTATTTATTTTATATCCCTGTTAAAGTTAGTAGTACCCCTTGGCATAATGGTTAGTGCGTTGGACTGTCATGCGGAAGGTCTCGAGTTCGATTCTCAGCCGCTGCAAGAAAGTTTTTTTTTTCAGGGGTGTACTGCCTCTTGCGAGGAACTGACAAATTCTCTAAGAGTATCTCTTGTCATGGAAAGTGCTGCTCATAAGCCGTTCGGAATCGGCAGAAAATTGTAGGTCCCCTCCGTTCCTGGTAACACGCACGCAGGAATGGTTGAGAGTTGTAAGTCACTAGGTCCTGGTTCACTCCAAGCTGTTGCACCACCAAATTTATGTATTTATTTTTGTTTAAGTTAGTACAAGTATTGACCAAAACTTCAAATTTTTGCGAATTTGAAAGAAAATTGCTTCAATTTTTATTTCCAGGAACTCCTATTCTTTCGCCGTACGTCATTAGTATTTGAACTATGGAACCTTTTTATGAAAAGATATAGAAGAATTTATGGCACGAAAATAACACTTTGTTTTTTCTTTAAGAAAATGAATCCTTATTTTTTTTATTCCACATGTTTCGGAGGGGGTTTGAACCCCCAAAACCCCTACCTGCGTTCGCCCCTGGGAGCGGATATAAGTTTTCATTCAAAGGGGATCAAACATTTCTATCGATAAACTTTTTTTCAGGAAATGTGTACTTAAATAAGCGATTGACAATATTTTCAGTTTAATTTTTCAGTTTCATTATTGATTGATATGAAATCTTACAATTTAGTGAAAAGCTTGTAAGGGGTGTTCTAACAAAATCGGATAGATGTTCAAAAGGTATATATAAAAAAAGCCATTATTGTATGGAAAACGATATCGTTCCAATGCCCGCCTTGGCTTCTTGGAGCGGCACGGTTTCGAAACGTTCAATTTACAGTGACTCTTCCACACAGATTCAGCGGAATCATGTTCACCTTAAGGGTATCGGTCGATTGTGGTTTAATCGCATACAAATGACCTAAGAAAATCTCACAAGAAAAAGTCTAGCTGGGCCAAAAGGTATGACCTTCACATCACCTCTGCGACAGATAACCTTACACTCAAATCGTTCATCCAGAATTTCAATTGTCGCATCAGCTGTGTGGTACGTAGAGCCTTCCTGCTAGAACAACATATCGTCTAAGAAAATTTGGACCATAAGAAAATGGTTATCATTATCCTGTAGCGCTCGGTATTGACGGTAACTGCCTTGGCGACATCGTTTTTGAAAAAGTACGGACCAATGGCTCAGCCTAATATGCGGTTGCATGATGGAACAAAACAACCGCGTTACAAGCAACTAGGAAAGCGCTGGGAAAAGTCCAATATCTCGCTTATTTATACATTACTTGAGCAATAGGAACTTGTTCTACAGCACCTATGGAGATTATTCTTTATCTGTAGTAGTTGGAAGTGTTGCTCAGGAAGGCATTATAATATTTGCCAACTTAAGGACTGGGTCCGGCAAAAGAATTAGTCAGAAGGAAAGGGGCTGTTTTTTATAAAGTCGGCAGCTACTAACCTTATCAGCATTCCTAGGGATGGAATTATTATAATATACAATTTCGTAAAAAATATAACAAGGAGTTAAGCTGCAAAAGAGAGTGGGTAGGCGAATCAGAAAGCTAGACACTCAAAGCCAATGCTATTAAGTGGTACACGGATGCTGCGAGAAAGACAGAACCAGAAAGACTATAGTCTGTCAAAGCTCTTCAAATCCAGAAATCTCACCATAACTTCAAAACTGCTGCTGTACAGGACCATGGTCCTGCCAGTACTCACATATGGATCCGAGACTTGGGTGCTTAGCAAAAGGCACTCCGACCTCTTAGCTGCGTTCGAGAGAAAAGTCTTAAGGAGAATTGTTGGCCCCGTATGTGAGGAAGGACGATTCCGGAGACGGTACAATCATGAACTGTACGCAATCTACCTTGAAGCAGATATCGTGACAAAAATTAAGCTCGGTAGACTCCGGTGGGCAGGGCACCTAGCTCGCATGAGCGAAGAGGAACCTGCTCGGAAAGTTCTTTGTGGTACATTCTATGGTAGACGACAGCGTGGTAGACCATGCTTGCGCTGGAGAGATGGCGTAGACCAGGACGCCCGAAGCCTTGGGGTGCGCAACTGGATGGCGTCGGCTAGAGACCGGGATAGGTGGAGAGACTTGTTGAAAGAGGCCAGGACCGGAACCCGGTTGTCGAGCCGATGATGATGAGAAAGACTATAACCAAACTTTCCACACTAATGGGAAAATCAATTATCATTTTCAAGGCGGAACTCAATGCTATAGCGGAATGTGCATGTTGAAATCTCGAGAGGAATTACCAAAACCAAAACATAGCCATTATCTCTGATAGCTAAGCTCCACTCAAAGCACGAAGCTCTTACGCCATCACGTAAAAGTTGGTGTGAGAATGTGTAGGCCGGCTAAATGAAATTGGCAAGAACAATAAGGTCTCATTTTATTGGTCACCTGGACAGGTGGGTGTCCAGGGAGATAAGGAGTCAGACTCCCTACTAAAAATGGGGCCAGAGTCCTACTGCCGAATATGAGAAAACAAGATTAACTCCCAAAACTGAGACAGGTCAAGCTACTTCTTGGGAACTATAATCAAGATCGTTTTAAGAACTGTGTCAGATTAAGTTTGAACAATCTACAAATAGTAAAGGGACTCCTATTGTGTCACTGTAACTAAGAAGACCCTTGAGTATTCTTAGCTTGGTAAACAGTCCCACATGCAGATTCTGCAATACTCCTGAGGACACGACAGAACACATACTAGGCGGATGTGAAGCACTAATGCATCAAGGAAAAAAGTATCTGGGATGCTACCAGGTAGAATAGACTGATAAACTTGGAGGAACAGCTTTAGGGCTGGGAACTCATCTAGCTCTGGATAGGGGCACAATACATCTTCAGGTCGAAGTGCAAGCCCTAACTCAGTATTCATTCATTTATTCAACTTTTTGAGGATGCATTGTCACCTGGCCAACCTTTTGTGAGTTGATGTCGTCGCATATACCGTAATTGTGCTCGTCAACAAACTCATTGTCTACCCTTTGATATATACGCTCTCACTGAAATGAATCTAATCCTTGGTATTAACAATCAGGAATTGTTTCCATCTTCCTTTAATGCTTATCGCGATGATGATCATAACCGATCTACTGATGATCGTACTACTAGGTCGAGGTGTACTACTAGCTATCCAAAAAACACTATAGATTCATCCCTTATTGCAATATCCTCTTCCCCTAATATAGACTATGTTTCAATAAAAATAATCCTTCCCCGCAAGTCACTTTACGTTATATGTTGCTACATTTTTCTTTCACGACCAATTGAATCTTATGAACTTGCAATAATTGCAATTGATCATATAATAGGTCTTCGTGACACCCTTGATGATATCGTACTTTTCGGTGACTTTAACCTCCCTCATTTTAAATGGACCTTATCTGATGATGCATCGTAATTACGTTGCTTGTAATCCCATTTCTGCAAAAGAATGTCTCTTCGTATATAGCCTTGCTAATTCAAGCCTCTGTCAAGTTAGTGGAATTCTAAATTTTATGAATAGGCAGCTAGACTTAATTTTCACAACAAATCCCATCACCTCTTCAGTCTTACTCAGTCCCCTTTCTCTATCTTCTATCGATAATTATCATCCTCCTCTCAATTTAAATTTTTATCACGATTCTCCTATACATATGTACTTCTCCCCTCACAAATATATCTTCTCATGATTTTCATAAAGCCAATTTTTCTCAAATTAATGAATATATCACCAGAGTTTCCTTTAATTTTGACGACCTAACTGTGTACCCGTTTCTCGTCGTAAAACTTCGTCTGCTTTCCCACCTTGGTATAATCACAGGCTACGATCGATGCGTAATAAGAGGAATAAGCTTTGGTCAATTTTCCTTCATTCGCGATCTCTTACAGACTACTCTAATTATTTTGGTGCCTATCTTAAATTTACCGGTTTTTACAATTCCCTTTATCAAAGCTATTTAATCCAAACCCAAAGCAATCTTATTAAAGATCCTAAATCCTTCTTCCAATTTGTCAACTTTAAACGAAAATCCGATGGTTATCCTCCCTCTCTCTCTTTCAATAACGAAATTTCAAACGAACTACAAACTATCGCCAACTTTTACGCTAGTTTCTTTAAAAAATCATTTACCGACGACTCCTTTAAACCTGATGGTAAATATTTCAATTATTTACCGAATTTCTCCCTCCGACCATTTCTACCTCATACGATTGGCTCATTATCCATCGAAAATAAGCTGAACCAACTCAATGATGAGAACATTCGCGGCCCAAATAGTATCCCCGCCATATTTCTCAAAAAATGCTCTTCAACACTATCTCTTCCCCTTATAAAAATCTTCGGTTTATCTCGGCTTATCTCTATCTCAAGCAGTATTCCCTCAGTTATGGAAGACCTCTTTTATAACCCCAATACATAAAAAGGGCCCAAAGTGTGAAATTACAAACTATCGTCCAATCGCTAAACTTTCACATATTCCCAAAATCCTTGAAAGCATTTTGTATGATATTTTAAGTTTTCGCTGGATATAAGTCTCTCATTTCCCCTAGACAACACGGCCTTGTCAAGAATAGGTCACCAACGACTAACCTTCTTGAATTCGTATCCTTTAGCCTCTCAGCCTCAGAAAACGGAAAGAAAGTCGATGTTGTCTCAACCGATTTCAGTAAGGCCTTTGACAAAATCTCACATAAGCTTATTCTATTCAAACTTTCCACCCTTGGTATTGAACCTATCTTCTTAACATGTATTTCTTCTTACCTAAACACCCGTTACTACAAAGTTCGATTTAGATCTTCCTTCTCTGATGATTTCTCAGCTACCTCCGGGGTTCCACAAGGCAGCCACTTAGGACCTCTCCTCTTTATTCTTACTATTAACAATATTGAAATGGTTATTAAACATTGCCATATTTCACTCTACGCCGACGGACGATACAAAGGTTTTCAAGACCGTTTCTTCCAAACATTATGCCAATCTCCTACAACTTGATCTCAACAATTTCTTTGTCTGGTGCCTAAAAAATAGCTTAGAACTAAATATTTCCAAATGTCAATCAATAATTTTTTTACGAAAACGCATCCGATATACTCCCCGTCGATACCTTCTACATTATCAACCCATATCCACCGCTGAGTCAATTCGAGATCTTGGTGTTTTATGTGTTAGAGAACTCACCTTTCTCACACATGTTGACGAGATTATACTCAAAGCAAACTCTACGCTATGGTTTGTGAAACGTTGGTCCAAAGAATTCTCTGACCCCTACGTGACCCGCTCTTTCGTGGTCTGTCTTGGAATAACCCTTATATGTAACCTCCGTATCAAGACCGACTTCTGTTAATCAACTTGAATACGCTGGAAGAACGAAGAGCTATAAGCGACATTCTCTTCATTCGTCGATTACTTTCAGGGTCTGTTGACGGCACAACTCTCTACAATTCCATCTCTTTCAACACTTCTATCTGCCTACCCACCGTAAGTCTTATGGCTTATTGTAACATTAACTGTTTCGACTTTAACCTCAGTTCACCCTGCCTGAAACTCCGTCTTAATCGTCCTTTATAACAAATTTATATTATTTGTTGTTTTGCTCTGGGCAAGGGTTGTTTCTTTCTTCCAAATTCTTCTTTTTCCGTTTAAATAAACAAAACAGTGTTTTTTTTTTATATATGTATACTTTAGTAAGTTGAAAATCTTTATTAGTTCGTATTCGTATTTAAAAGTTTTAGTTTAGTAGCAGTACGAGTAAAAATGGAATATTGTTTTATCCTCCACCGCAGGATATGCGAAACGACGCAGTACCCCGCTGAATCGGCGATAGCACAATGATTTTAAAAAACAAAAAAAAAATTATCAAACTAATGAGAGAGATAACTCCGTCAATGGGATTTAATTTAATTTAGCGTTAGATACTCAGTCCTCTTTTTGTACAAGCTTGACAAAATCAAAAGGCAGTAGTATACCACCGAATTGTTTCCTCAAGAGAGCACAAACAGAAGTGATTCATATATTTTGTTTTGCGCGGCCTTTTAGACTCTCTGCTTGGGAAGTTAATTATATTGTATAGAATTGAATTATTTGTTTAGAATTTAATTATTTGTATAGAATACTTGTTTAGAATGAATGAAAAGGAAAATACAATATTGTTAGCAAGTATTTTATAGTATGTCTTAAAAGTTTTGATTTATTATTTAATTGAAAATGAGTAAAAAAATTAATTGAAAAAATATAAATCTAAAATGTTGATAGATGATGTTGTTAATTGTTGTTGATGTTACACCTTCCAATTCCCAACCATAGATTTAAGAGCTACGAGTATATTTAAGTTAGATTAAGAATTAGCTTGTATTAAGCCCCCACCAAAATTAAATTAAAAAACACAGCCATCCGAAAATGCGGCTCATCGCTAAAGATTCTTCAGCCAAAATTGGGGTATTCTTCCAATCGATCCGAATCCCGGTCAGCGAACAAACGGCATTGTCTATGGTCAGTTGGATTTTGTAATTAAGTAGTCCCAAGTACCGACGCAAAATTCGCCAGTTGTAGTTGTGCATGGCAAGGAATCGACTGCCTCTGGTTCTGTTGCTCACTTTCACAGACCTGCGTTTCTTTTACGTACGAATGTCGGTTGTTCGATACTAATTACACGCATTTTTCAAAAAGAGAGCTTGTTCCCAGATCGGAGTGATACGAGTATATCAGCAAATTTCCAGTGTAGCTATTGCTACGAAAGCTGTGCCCAAAACTTCTGATTGTACACAGATATTATAAGATTAAGAAGATAACTGAAACTCTAGCCAGGTTTATTAATGTCTAAATTAAATATCTAAGGGCCAAAATGCTCAAATACATTATCTTCTATTCTAAAATTTGATACCACTATTAAGCTTTTGAAACAAAACTCACTTGTGATAATCCATTGGAACCACAATACAATCAAATTATAATACAGGTATCCCTGTAAAAATAAACAAACAAAGGATCCGATAACATGGGAAAAAGCTTCCCATAGGGTCAGAGGTACTTCTGTGTTGAAGAATTGTATGCATCACGTCTCAAATTCCAACCTAACCGAAGTCAGAGCTATTTGGTTGACTGAGTTACAATTCAATCTCGACCATGTCCATGTGCTTTGTCTATAATGGTCCTTACAGAAAACGAGCACTCTCACCAGAAATGCAGTAGTAGTGTGTGCTGTATTGAAATGTTAAATTAAACTGGGAAACAAGAGTACGTAGGAGTATTTTGAAATGCAATTATGTACAATGGGTAAGCCTCATGCAGGGTATAATCTATTGTGTTTCGGTTTCCATTGTGCATGGACAAAACAGGATCAACTTTCATGTCCATGGTTTATTTTGGGAAAAGCTTAAGACGACATATTTAGATTTTATTTATTGTGTGTGAGGTAATTCTTCGTAAGGCCTTAACAATAGGTATTAGAAATAGATTTGGCATGTATTACTGATACTTTTATTGTATCTTAAATCAAATTCTCAAAACCCTATATTAACTCCGTATTCGAATTCTAAATATAATCTTCTACAATTATCTCATCGACATTCATCTGGACACTTTTGTTCTTCTTCAATTGAAATTTGTCAAAAAAAACTCCTAATCATTAACATTTTAAGAAGAGTTTATATACATATATATGCTTATAAATATATACATATTTTGAAGCTCAAGCTTAAATTTAATTAATAAATAATCAATTTTTAAATGTTTTTTTTTTAGTAATTTAACATTTTTTTTTACAATAGTATTTTTTAAAAATTCTCAAGAATATAATTATATAATTTTTGCAACCTAACAAAATTAAATCATGGCCTTGGGCGCCTCAGTAACGTCAAAGCTCTGCATTGTTGTTGGCGTATTGCTAATACAAACCATTCAGTAGGCTGTGTAGCCAAACATGGAAGATGTGATATTCGACGACATCAATCCGGCAAGTGACTCAATTAATAGCCTATGCAGTCTGGAGGGTATGGCTTCGCATATTCCAACTTCGTTCTGTAAATGCTTCCAAAAAACAGTGAAGATTCTTCTCACCATCATTCTAAATAACAATGCTTCTCCTTCCTCAAGATGTGGAAGACATTCCGTAGAAGGGCGCTAGCAATTTGGTTTACAACTATGTATATTAGCAAAGGATTCGAAAAACTGATACTCAGGGAGCTAAAGGGGCTCTGCAGTGAAGATCCATTCAACCCAGGCACGGAACTTTAGATTTTGGGGTTGGCACCGACCCTCTCTGCTGCCCTTCTGAAATTTCAACTCATATCTCCATAGCGCTCAATAATCATCGGATCATCGATGCATTTTGCATGTTGATATAGCTTCCGACTGGGTACTGGAAAAAGGGTATACCGTATACCCATAAATTTCATCTACTATGATAACTTTCATCGCTTATAAATATTCTTTTCCCTTTTTTAGGATATGGATATGGATATGGATATGGATATGGATATGGATATGGATATGGATATGGATTTGGATATGGATATGGATATGGATATGGATATGGATATGGATATGGATATGGATATGGATATGGATATGGATATGGATATGGATATGGATATGGATATGGATATGGATATGGATATGGATATGGATATGGATATGGATATGGATATGGATATGGATATGGATATGGATATGGATATGGATATGGATATGGATATGGATATGGATATGGATATGGATATGGATATGGATATGGATATGGATATGGATATGGATATGGATATGGATATGGATATGGATATGGATATGGATATGGATATGGATATGGATATGGATATGGATATGGATATGGATATGGATATGGATATGGATATGGATATGGATATGGATATGGATATTAATATGACATTTCTGCCTTTCGGTTAACTTCACTTTAAACCCATACCATTGACGGTAGCAGTGTCTCCTTCCTAATTTCGAAAGAAATGATTTCCAATGATGCCGCCATGCCATAAACCGCATCCAACTCATAATTATTGTGGATAGATTTAAGCTTGCCCGAAAACTTGTGGATTGTGTCAACTCAAATAATGGCAATTTTACTTGTTGACATAGTCACTGAGCCAAATATGGGTTTCGTCCTAGAAGATGATTTTTTGGCCAAAATTCGTAGGTCCAACATTTACAGTGCCCTTATTGACTTAGTGCCCCGCCCCGTCCTTATGAAATGCCAAGCCTTAGTGAACTTTTTTGATAGTTCGATGTCATTGGTGCTTTAACAGCTGCCAACAATTTGGAAAACGATCACTGTATTTGGTCACCCTAAAGTTGGAATTGATGTTGTTCGTTCCACTCTTCCTTCACCGGCCTAACAAACTAATAGTTTATTTAAGAAATTAACAACTCTTTCTCGATATGTTGAAGTTTCGTGTTGAAAGTTGAATTTAATAACTGTTTTTCAAAAAATTCACTTTTTGTAGTCAAAGCTTTATGACAGGTATTACTATTATGATATGAATTACTATTATTACGACTCACAAAAGACGTGATCTTACTCGAAAAATTAAGATAAAGTTATAAGTCTGAGAAGTTATTGCCTAAAGATACTTTGTGGCAGATTATATCTTTTATTTAATCTTCCTTTTAAGGAAGTTATTTTGTTTGCTAACAACTCCATCTTGACAGTTTATATTTTGTCTGTGCTAATTGAAAATCAACTTTTCCACAAAATCACTCTCATCCTTGGCTCTAAACTAATATCCTTTGAGAGTAATTTATTGTAATCAATGTACGTCGTACAGTACAGCATAGCTAATATGTTTGCCTCAAAGTCAATTTTCCAAAATCGATTTAAAGATAAATTCAAATAGGAAGGGCTTCCCTTTTCTATATAAGGTTGCAAAGGTGTGTGGTTGTGGTTTATGGGTGCCAGATTGTGGTAACTTTATGTCACATCAGTTGCTTTCTGACTTCTTGCATCTTAAAGTGAATTTAATTTCATGCTTGGATTATTTGCGTTTTCATCTCAATGTTGGTAATCTCGCACCAATTTTCAAGATGGAAAGTAATTTAATAGTAAGCCACAACAAATATTGTTGCAACTGTGTCGACTTTTGCGTGTTAATTTGATTTTCTTGCCCAACATCATAGTCAACAATCACATAAATAGATTCTGTTACGATATACAAAGGCAGAGTTGTGTTTGTGGTATACTATCCGTATAGGGCAAGATTTGATTATAAGCAATCTTGACAGTATACGATAGTACTTACCTACACCTAGCACCTTGACCCTTTCCTGGGGCATTGGGCTTCAACTACCACTATATGCCATCTTGCGCTGTTTCTAAAAAATACTTGTTATCTCCAAATTTTTCCCAGCTTCTGAGTTTCATTTTCGAATATTCTGTGCTAAGATTTTCTCCGGCTTCCTGGTCTTCTCCTTTGCATATCTAGCGATAGAGCCTCCACCACACACCGCATCATAGGGTGTAACCAATCCACCGTCACTTCTTTTTGCAGATAGTGTTGTCGATATAATTTTTGCCAGTTCTTTTATGGAGTTCTTGGTTGGAGATGGCAGTGCGCCAAAAAATTCTAAGGTCGTTTCCAAGACATCTACATATCTATTCACAAACAGATCGTTTGTGACAGAGACGGTCATATTTGAGCGCCATAACCGCAGCTTGGTCTTCGGAAAAGAGGATTGAAATTCCACGCATTATTATATACGATGACAACCATCCACGAAAAATTGGGTCACGAAATCCACTCAGCCTGTATGTCTGATTGTCTTTGTCTAGTGTATATAGCTATATGTATGTCTATATTGCCTGCTTGTCTATACCTCGACCAAGAGGTAAGCTACTGTAGTGATTTTCATCAAACAGGGTTCTAAAGGGTTCTTAGGTATTTCGCTAGCAAGTAAATTGATTTTTTTTAGCTGCGGGAGGAACGGTACGTCTAACGTTTTTAATAAAATAAAAATGTGTGTATTATTAAAGCTATGTCTATGTATATGTATATCAAATGAAATGTTATTGCCTGTGCCTGCCATAAAAACTTTGATATTTGACTTTCTCGTCAACAAAGACTTCAGCGATACCTTTGATGTCAAAAGAGTTGTAAGACAAAGCGATGTGCTGTCATGCTACTTCTTTCACATAGCTCTAGCTCTTGAAATAAAAAAATAAATGCAAAAGTCTTTTCAATTACTAAAACACATCCACGATATTGAAATAATCGGAAGAGCAAAAAGTCTGATGTCAGTGGCTGCGTTTTGATGAGTTTGGAGAAGAATGCGAAGAAGATGGTTGTATTACTTTTACGTCGTACCTATATGACATATTTTGTAGAGTATTTTGACTTGCGATATGTATGTATTTATGTAGGTACCAAAGGGCAAGTTTTACATTTGGAAAAAAAATCGAACTCGAGATTTTGATCAAAGTTGACATTACAATTATAGAGAACACGAACAAAGTGGGTCCGGCAATACCACCAGTCTTTCTTTATGTCTGTACCTTTACCTAAGCGGCTGAAGTTATTTTTTTCAAACTTTGTATTTATGGTTCTTATATGATGAGGAAAAATTGAAACTTTTGTTTGGCTCCGAAACTAATGGTGAGTAACATATAGGCGTTGAGGGAAATCATATTTATTTCGAAAACGGGTCTAACGATTAATCCTTATGATTTTAAAACAATATGAAAAAATACATTAAAAAAAAAAACCTTTGCCTGACCAAATAGTGGAAAAAGTTGGATCTAGTGAAAAGGCATGGCATTGAGTGACCTTGCAAAAGTTTAATCCTTGATTACAAATTTTCTATGGCTGCCCAATTTCCAAAATTAAATCACCTTTTTTGACCAATTAAATGGCATACTTTCTTATCCCATATATGGTGTGCTAATATCACAGAGCCAACAATTCATCAACAAAAAGTTACCGAAAATAACTTTGGTGAGGCGGTAACTTTCAGTGGAGAGCGCTACAGCACGAAAAAAAAAAATAAAAAAGAAAATAACTTTTTAGAAGCTTCTCTATAAATAATTTCATTAAATCCGTAATGAGAAATTAAAATTTTCAAAAAATGGTTCGATGGTAGGTACAGTCAGTAATATCTTGATTTTAATGTTTTTATTTTATTAAATTATAGATCGTAAGAATTTATCGAGAGAAAAAAAAGTTATCAAAATTCTCGGTGCCGTTTTCGAGAAAAATAAGATTTTCGAAAACAATTTTTTAACATTTCTATAGTGGGTGCCGTTATTTTTAGGTAAAATATTTTTTTTTCTCAAATCTTGCAGATTATATTAAGAAACTTTTATTTATTAAGTTTGAAAGTTTTTTTAAAAATCCAAAAAAAATATTTTTTGAAAGTTTGAATAAACAATAATATCAAAACTGCTGGGGAGCTTCAACATAAAAAAAAGATCAAAATCGTTCCCGCCGTCTTTGAGAAAATCAAAAACAAAAAAAAAAAAAAATGGTTCCAAGGTGGGTACCGAAAATAACTATTTTTTGGAAATTTTTTTTTCAACAGTTTCATATAGCTTTAATTAAATGAAATTTTTTGAGTTGTTCTTAAAAAATTCTGTGGGACAGTTTTTGAGAAAAAAAAATATTTATAGAATTACGAAAAAAATTCGTATGGCAGGAACTGTTATTTTTGGTCTTAAAAAAAAAAAGACGGACAGACAGAATTACGAGGCCCACTTTTTTAGTCTTCGCTATCATCGTAATGTCAACTTTGATCAAAATCTCGAGTTCGATTTTTTTACGAATACATAACTTGCCTTATAGTACCTATAGGTCACAAGTAAAAAATTTAGGATACCGATTTCACGTTTGCGAAGGTGAAAATCTTTAAATTTTTCAAATAAATTAGACATATGTTTTTACTCAAATTCATATATATTTTGTGTGTTTCGGTTTGTAAGTATGTATGTACCTAATCCATTATAATTTGTTAAGAAAAAAAAATTAAGTTGAAATCAATAAAAAAGGGGATGTCTTTGTCCGGATTTTATTTTTTTTTGCAAATTGATGAACAAGGCTTTTTGGCTGAGGCGTTGAAGTACGCTTATATCTGTTATACTTATGTTTTCTTATTCCGTCCATTCAAAAGATTTATTGAAAATGTTGATTGCTTCACTAGGCTTTGTTCTAGTATGTGCTCTTTCCAAAATTCTGTCCTTGCTTTTTTTTTCATCCACTGGTCAAAACCTCGTTCGTTTGGGTTGCGTTCGGAAGATCTTCAGTACAGGACTAAATGCCAATCATTTACGGGAATTCCCCGTTTTATAAAACCGATTCGAATAACAGACAAATGCAGAAAACAAAACAACGTTTCGTATGTTAAATGCATTTTAAATTTGTTCATGTTATAGGGCTTTCTCAACGTGTTCACGCTACAGAGTAGTCAATGTAAAAAAAAATTGTGTTCACGTTAGGCGGTGTTCACGTAAGGCGGTGTTTAGTTAACGCGAGTCTACTGTAGTTTCAGAAAATAGTCGTATACATACACGTTTTGAAACAAACAATATTATTTTAAATTTAATGGAGCCCCTGTTCAACAATTTTGGTCAAAATCGTTAGAGAGGAAGTGGAAAATAAAGTAAAATGCACGACTGGATCGCACGAACTTGCTCTTATGTATGTAAAACTACTTTGGAATTTTAAATACATTTTATAAATATAAAACATGCATGTAATGAGATACAAAAGTTCAAATGCATGGAATTGGCTGATTTCTGGAAAAGTATGAATTTACGCAAATAAAGTTTAAAAATCGTTTTATTAAAGTAATTTTTTATATAACAAATTTTTGCTTAAAATTGTTAGAGCCGTTAATGAGGAAGTCGAAAATCAAGAAAACGCTTCTACGACAGGTACCATTAATAACATTTGCCCTAATATTTTTTTTTACAAAAATGTAGTCCATGTTCAGAATATCAAACATAATTTTTATTTATCAAAATCGTTAGAGCCGTTTTCGAGATAAATAAGATTTTGCAATACGGGTGGTACCGTTAGTCTTGTAGCTGAAAAAAAATTTAAATTCTTCCTCTAGAGAATCACCAAAGACCCTTAACTACCAGGGGCCTGTAACACAAAGCTACAAGTCTACAAGTCAACCGCCACTTGTAGGATTATATTAATCTTACAATTGTAGATTATTTCTGTAACACAAAAAAAAACTTTACACTTGTAGAAAACAAAAATTTCCCTACACTTGTAGGCATTCTGCTTACAAGTGCTCATTGAAAGAAAGATAAGCAACGTTATAGCATCTTAAAAAAATAAAATGCATGACTGGATCGCACGAACTAGCTCTTATGTAAATGTACTTTGGAATTTAAAAATTATGCATGTGTAAATATAAAACATGGACTTAATGAGATAATAATGTTCAAATGCATGGAATTGCCTTGATGTAAACAAAGTTAAAAAATGTTTTATTATTAAAGTAATTTTTTTAAAACCCAAATTATATTTTTTTCGAATATTTGTATACCTATACAATATTATTTTAAACTGAAGGGGGCTCCTGTCGGTTCGACTGCAGTCTAAACGACTCGGCCGATTTTCTTTAAACTTGGTAGATATGGGTTTTGATTTTTCCCCCCACACGTTTTTTTCTTTTTTTTTAAGACCAAAAATAACGGTACCTGCCATACGAATTTTTTTCGAAATTTTATAAATATTTTTTTTTTCAAAAACTGCTGGACAGATTTAAAAAATAAAACAAAAAAAATTCATTTAGTTAAAGCTAGGTAATGGTTGAACATTTTTTTCCGAAAAATGGTTATGAGGGTACCCCCCATGGAACCATTTTTTTGTTTTTGCTTATCTCAAAAACGGTACCACCGATTTTGATCATTTTTTTTTTGCGAAGGCTCTTCAAAAATTTAAATAGAATTGTGTATTCAAATTTTCAAAAAAAAATTTTTTTTTGGATTTCAAAAAAAAACTTCAAATTTTCTTTTTCAAAACTCAATATTTCAAAAACCCCATGCCAGATTTTTTTTAAACTTGATAAATAAAGTTTCTTAACATAATCTACAAGATGAGAGAAAAAAAATTCATTTTACCTTAAAATAAAGGTAACCACCATACAAATTTTAAAAAATGGTTTTCAAAAATCGTATTTTTCTCGAAAACGGCGCCTAGAATTTTGATAAAAAGTTTTTCGTTTCAATTGATTTTAACGATCTTTAATAATATGAAAAAAATTTAAAATTAAGATATTACAGCTTGTACCTACCATAGAATCATTTTTTCGAATTTTGAATTTCTCATTATCCACATAAAGGTTCTTAATAAAATTTTTTATAGAGAAGCTTCTAAAAAGTCTAAAACACATTGCATTTCAAAACTTTAAAAAAAATATTTTTTGAATTTTTGAAAAAAAAAAATCTTTTTTTCTTTTTTTGAAACGGCTAATTATTTTTTTTTTAATTTAATTTTTATTCGAACAATAATAAGAACTTTAAATTGGCGTACCAAAATTTTTTCTTAAGAATCTTTTAAAAATTTTGTATATAAAAGCTTTTTTTTAAGAAACCACTAAAAGGACTTATAATTTTTGTTCTTGCATAAATTTATAGTTGCATAGCATTCTGTTTTCGTCTCTTACTATTAAAAGAATATAAAAAATTAATTTTATCCTTATGAACAGTTTTCTCTAATAACATTCGTTTTTAAAATTCCTAGTCTATTACATAGGAGCAAGTTCGTGCGACCCAGTCGTGCATTTTATTTTTTATTAAAATCGTTAGAGACATTTTTGAGATAAATAAGATTTTGCACTACGCTTGTATGATGGGGTGTACCGTTAGTCTGAGAGCTAACAAAAATTTCAATTTCCCCTCTAGAGAATCACTGAAGAACTTTAAGAAAATAGCTCCAGTGGCCTAGGCTGTAGATCGAGGTACATACAGACAGACAGACGGAATTGTCGGACCATCCTTATTCGTCTTCGCTATCATCTTAATTCAACTTTGATCAAAATCTCGAGTTCCATTTTGTTCCAAATGCAGAACTTGCCCTATAGTAGCCATATCGCAAGTAAAAAGGATAAAGAATCCGTTCGAAAATATGTAATTTCCGTCTTGGTAAAAATCCATGAAAAAAAATTCTTTTTGGTGCCTTTTTGGACTGGGGTTGTATTTTTAATACAATTCAGTAATAGAATACATTATTTTGTGTTATTTTTAATTTTTTAGTTTACTGAGATTTAAAAATGTTTAACTTTTCAAAACCTTATAAAGTATATAGGTTTATTACGAATAAATGACCTATAACACTTGTCTCTAACTATGCATATATACCGAAATAATTTACTATTGAAAAAAGATCACAAATCACTTTGCACAAAAATATATTCACAATTTGATATTGTTTTTTTGGTTAAAAATATCATAACTACGAATAAAAAATTATGGAAATGCTAATTAGTTTTCAACTAATTGTTTTTTTTTTCGTACATTTAAATACATCTTCTTCATCCTACAAGTTTTGAATCACCTGTAAGATTTAGCTGATTATTCTACAAGTAGCATTTAGTTTTTTTCTACACTTGTAGCTTTGTGTTACAGAAAGAGGTAAATCATATAATTTCCCACTTGTAATGTTCGTTCATTACACTTGTAGAAGAGCCAGCAAACTTGTAGCTTTGTGTTACAGAAATTTGTTACACTTGTATTAATTCACTTGTATTACACGTACTTGTAGTTTTGTGTTACAGGCCCCAGGATTGAAGAATATAGGTCGAGTGGTTTAGGCTGGAGGGAGAGGTACAGACACACTGAAACATGTTTTTTGTGTACTAAATTTTCCTTAAAATTCTTATAAAAAAATTTGATACGCTAATTGTTAGTATTTAATGATATAAATTTCAAAATGTAATTTAAAAATTTAATCATGTATCCGTTTTCAAAATATTGAATTTTTAAACAAAAAAATGTGTTATTTTTTTAAAAATCCAAAAACTATTTTTTCGAAAAAATTTTAAGATTATTAGATTAGATATCTTTAAAACGTGTAAACGATTGTTTTTTGAAATTATTTCCTAAAATCTATTTTACTAAATACTATAAAAATTGGCATCCGAAATTTTGTTCTCGAAAATTTTAAAGAAATTTGTTACATAATAAATTACTTTAATAATAAAACGATTTTTAAACTTTGTTTGCATATATTCATACTTTTCCGGAAATCAGACAGCAATTAATTTGGACATTTTTAACTCATTAAATCCATCTTTTATATTTATAAAATGTATTTTTAATTCCAAAGTACTTTTAAATAAGAGCAAGTTCGTGCGATCCAGTCGTACATTTTATTTCAAATCCAAAAGAGCTCCTGCATAAAAGTCCATGTCTATAATATCACACCAAATTTTTGTTATCAAAATCGTTAGATTCGTTTTTGAGATAAATAAGATTTTATATTACGGATGTATGGGAAGTATCGTTAGTTTTAAAGCTAAAAACAAATTCAATTTTACCTCTAGGGAATCACCGAGCAAGACACACCCATAGTGGACTCAGGTTGTCATCTTGGAATTTTCGTCTCGTGATTTGTTTACATCTCGTGAAGCTTTGTACACCAATTTAACAATACTGTCTCGCAGAATTGTACAATATATTAGTTTATTTAGTTAATTTTGTACATTTTTAAGACAACTGCTTGGAACCCTATCGAAGTCTTTTTTGTAGTCAATGGCTGTAGATAAATTCCTTTACTTTGTATATGTTTGGATGGTGACCATGACCACTGCATCTATAGCCAGCAGTTTTGTACAGCCTAATGATCCTCTTTTGGCTAAACTTACACCATCAAAATTTGTGTTTGTCCGATTAAAATGAAATCGAAAGACTTCAAGTAGAAAAATAAATGTGGGTTTTTTTCAGAATATTTAATAAAACCTTGACTTTCTGTTTCTTAGTTTCTTATAGACACATGTTGAATGAAAAAAATCCACAAATTGCATCAAAAACTTTTCTTCCTTTACTTGCAATTGCAACTTACAATTATTGTGTCATTAGAAATTTTAAAAATCCGTTGTGACGGTGCCATTTGATGCCAAGTTATCACCGCTACAAGTTCCACAAAATTTCACATGTTCCACAATCCTGTTTGGATATGAAGAAGTAGGAGAAAAAAGTTAAAATTTATCATTGTGAAGATGATTTGAATAGACCTTAAATTTTTAGGTGATTTATAGGTTTGCTTGGCATATAGGGGCAAGGAAATTAAGTACTAAGCTACTAAACTTGTCCCCAAATATGAATTAATCCTCCTACATTAGATTTTTGACTTGGTAGCGGAGCTAACTTGAGATTAAGATTGCAGCACTTATTTAGTCTCTAACTAGCCCCAAAATCGTCTGCCTTTAGATTTGTGAATTTCCGATGTGACGACGCTATCTTGACATACTGGAAGTGTCTTGCGTTTGAAAAATTTTATAAATAAATTTTATTGCGAGTACCTTGATATATCTACTATATTTCTATAAATTCCTTTTTAAAACGAAAAAGGTTAATAAGCATGCCAATCTACGAGCACTTTTTTTTTAGACACCCTCTGTCTGGACTTGACTTCAAAAAAAATCACGTTAGAAATGAGTAAACAAACTTAAAAAAAAAAATATTATGAAGAGTTAATTAACTTTATGTTATTAATATTATGAAGGGTGCATAAACATAAGACGACACGAGCAGCATTGTTATACTTACAGGGTTATTTCTTTCCCCAAGGGCTTTTTCATCTTTCAGCTTGTTTTTAAATTACCTAGTTATGTATGTATGAATTACGTATGAGAATTACGTGACTAAATTAATTAATATATTATGAGTTAAGTAAACGCATGTGTAATTTTGCAAAATCGTAAATAAGAATAGAAAGTGAATTATTTGTACTACATATGTTGTCATTATTTATAATTATGGAACTTTATGTTGAACCATGTATAATATAACGTGGATCTCAACAATTTGCTTAAGTTACTGCCACTTAAACTAATACTTAAGTGGTATTCCCTGCAGTAATGAGGTCTTAAGGAGTGCTTCAATAATAAAATACAAACCCACAAAATCCCTATACAGTTATTCTTGTATACAAATGTTAGTATCACGAGACAGAGGCACATAAACCATTTACAAATGAATAGTACGCACGTGTTGAGTGTTGACTCCAATGACTTAAAATTTTAAATGCTAATTAAAATAAAGTTATTTACATCAGATGTAATAAACATAGATTAGCTGATACAAATGAAGTTCTACATCACACATCATCACGTGTGAGCTTAAACATTTAAGGACGCAATTTTGTGTGTACGAGTCTGGATCTGGATGTTGTGAGGTTCAACGTTATAGTCTGGGAGCTGGCGACACTTTTCAATGTCTAAGATGCGTACTCATGAAATATTTTTTTTCTTGTTAGTTTTAAAGTAGGTGATGACGAAAATCGACTGCTTACACTTGGACAGTGGTGGGTGGGAACTACCGCTGCCAAGGGCCTAAAGTTGCAAGAAACAAAAAAAATTTGCTTAAAATGCGTACTCATGAAACTAGTTGCATACCTATGTTAGTTCCAATTAAGGGAAGTTGGCCCCCCTAGTATAGTGCACTGTAACCTAATTTTTTTTTCTGGGCTTAAAACCTTGCAGAAAGAAAATGTTTGATTGAATTTCATAGACAATTAGACAAAGATTACGGGAGGAAAAATAGCACGTGCTTTAAAAAGTCATCTTTTACCCTAAAAAAGGGGCAAAAGGGTGGAAAATGCTCTTAATTAGAAACAGGATTAAAACTTAACGAAAATCATAAAATCATACGCAAATCATACAATTTTTGTGTCACCACCTCCCGGACTATTAGGTAAATTTATTTTCTTCGTTAGATGAAGGAAACAATTAATTAAACAAGCATTTTTTCAAAGGATTCAATTAAATTAGGTTTAACGTAAAATTAGTTGATAAAAATACCTGCTATTTTAGTCACATACATAACATTTAACATTTAAGTATATTCAGCAATTGTCCACACTGCATATGTTTGTAATATCCTAATGTGGTTCGTATTATTTTAGGAGGTGCTCTTTATTTATTAGGTACATAAAATCTTAAGAACACAACCGATTTTTAAGCAAAATTAAATAAAAAAAATGAAAATAAATTAGAGGCCCACTTGGGACTCTCAACCATTCCTGTGCGCGTGTAGTCGGCATGGAGCGACTTACAATGTTACCAATCGAATCCGAACGGCTTGGAAGGGAATCACTTTTCATAACAAGAGATATACTCTTACATAATTGGCCACTACCTCGCATCTATAGATAGTACCCCTGTTTTATTTTTAAGTAAGTGCTGGAGCGGATAATGTATCCTTTCTCGGTGTCAAAACTAAATTTTTTCTTTGCGTACAGAAATCGCACTCGAACTTTAATTCTTAAAAGTTCGTTTGGTAAAAGCTAGATAATACCTTCTTACTTAGGTCCTCGGATCTTTTACGTTCCTGATGTTTCTCTTACGGGGCATAGGGCCTTCACTACTCCTACGCGCCATCGTGTGCAATTTCTGGAAATGTATTTCAGCTCTCTCCAACTCGCCCACTTGTCTGCCTTCTTGTGTGAGTTGGTTCCATTGCATCGTTTGACCCGCAATGCACCCATCGCCTTTTCGAAACGTTTCGCCAATCCACTGCCATTTTCTTCTTCGTATAATAGATTCTATGGGTTACTGGCTCAGCATTGGAGATACTGTTGGGCCAGAAAATCCTAAAGATGTTTCAAAGGCATCTATTAACGAACGCTTGCAGCTTACTTGTGACAGTGTCTGTGGCTTTCCAAGTGCTGCACCTATAAAGCAGCATGGATTCAACATTGGGGCGGAACATGCGTAGCTTGGTCTTTAAGCTAAAAAAGTTGTTTCTCCATATTTTGAACAGCATTCTGAATGCAGCCTTTCCTTTTCTGATTCAGTTCCGCCACCCGTAGATGAAATACTCCCAAGATATTGGAACGCATCTTCCATCTCTACCGGTTTTCCAGAAATATTTAGTTGGATTGATGAGGGAGTTCCAAGGCTGATCCTGTTAGTTTTTGTTGAATTCATCTTTAGCCCCACGATTTATGCTTCTCTCTCCACCCTTGTTGAATAATATTGGTGACAGTATACAGCCTTGCCTAACTCCACTTTGGATTTCAAACTCCTTTGACAACCTTTCTTTATGCAAGACGACATTTGGATCAATCATTTATGTAGCCATGATAATAGCAATCCAATTTATCTGGGATGCTCTTCATGCGCAAAGCAAGCCAGATAAATTCTCTGTTGACACTGTCAAACACTTTTTCGAAATCGATGAACATCAGGTTAAGTGGTGATCGATATTCAACGCACTGCTCGATGATGGTCCGTAGGGTGTTGATGTCATCCACACAGGAAGATCCAGTGCGGAATCCTGCTTGTTTAGCGTCGAGTGTTTCTTCGAGGTGGTCTTTTATTCGCTCCAATACTCTTCTTGCTAATATCTTGACTACTCCAGGCAGAACGTATATTCCTCGCCAGATTTTTTCCTTTTTTCCACTCTGTTTCCCAAGCTCTCCTAATAAATGGATGCAGTAGCTCTTACGATCGGGCTGCTCGTAAGAGCTCTGCAGGAATACCGTCAAGTCCAACCGCTTTGTTGTTCTTCAGTGCTTTGATGGCGGTAATGATTTCTTCTTTACTGGGGGATAAGGTGCGTAGAAAGCTAGATAATTGTTGGAAAAAAAACACAAAAAATTGCTTTTAAATGTATCTTCGATAGCCAATTTTTTGGTTTAAATTTCCTCAAAAACTTTTCTGCGAATTTTGATCAATTTTTGCTTTTATAAAGCTCCTTGAAATTTCAAACAATATTTTGTGTTCAAATTTTCATAACTTCTTATCATTTTTTTTTTGTTTTGATGAAATAGCGAGTCCTAACGCATTACCAAAGTTGTTATTGGTGTTTTCATTGCGCAGGGCAGCGGTGTTGATACGAACCTGATCGGCGGATGCAATGCGTCTTCGCAAGGCAATCCGCCCTCGGAAAACCATACCAACAAGATAGTGATCCGAGTCGATATTGGCACCTCGGTACGTTCGTACCGTCATCAAGTTCAAGTAGTGGCGACGGTCTATCAACACGTGGTCTATTTTTGGTTACGAGTGACTCCATCAGGTGATGCCCAGGTGGCTTTGTATTTGTAGATATCTTTACGCGGGAACCTGGTACTCGCAACGACCATGTTATTCGATGCTGCCAATTCTAAGACTCGAAGTCCATTGTCATTAGTATTCTCATGCAAACTATGGGTGCCTGCGTAATGCCTGAATACCGGCTCCGGACCTATTTTTGTGTCAAATCCCCAAAGATGATTTTAACATCATACCTTGGACAAGCATTTAGGGCCCTCTCGACTTGTTCGTAGTAAGTCTCTTTTTCTTCGTCTGAGGACTCCTCTGTAGGTCCGTGAACGTTAATGAGGCTGATGTTCGTAAATTTGCCTCGCACGCGAAGGGTGCATAGCCTTTCCCTTATAGCGTTAAAGCCGATGATGGTAGACATCATTTTTTAGCTGACTAGGAATGACAGCTGTAGTATATTATGTCATATTCTTTCTTCTGTAGAACACCCTGTCCATCTGATTTCTTGAAGAGCTGTTATGTCAGCTTTATATTTTGACAGGGCATCGGCTAGCTGCTGAGCAGCTCGAGCTCTATAGAGCGATCGTACGTTCCATAAGAAAATTCGTAAATCGTTTTTCAGTTTTCGTTGCGTTGGTTGTCGTCGTGTGATCAGTCCGTTTCCGAGGCTTGTTGTCGGTCCCGTAATTCATTTAGTTTTACGGGACAGGGAATTAACCTGCCGCCAACCTGAGGAACCAGCCTGATCATATTAGCCAAACCTTTTTAAAGGCTTGTTTCTAGCGGCCGCCGCGGAGAGGCTATGATCACACTTCCACCAGTCCCGAACAGTTACGGCACGTGCATGTTTTCGTATGCTACATGTTATTCCCCCTATTCGTCTGATGGCTTACCGCCATCGTTATTTTTCATACTCTGTGATATATGATGAATTTTTCTTTTTTCGATTTTTTTTTATATTAAAATAAAATTAGGCCTTGTGGGGATACCCTTACAATACCAATTATCACAATCACCAATTATCTTAACAAATAGTTGTTTGGAAAAACATAAATCAATGTTTCCTTAAACAGTCAATTAACTTAGCAAATAATAACGCGTGTATTGTTTGTTATACGAAGGCGGTAAGTACTTAGCCTACAAAAGAAAAATGAAAATTTTGGAAAAGTGGCGATTTATTTCTCAACCAGTCTCCTTTTAGCTCGATACACTTGATCCAGTCATGCTCCAACTTCTTTAACCCATTTGAAAAATAGGTTTTCTCGAGATCTGCAAAGCAAGCCACCGTGGTATCGATGACCTCCTTATTCAACTCAAGTTTCTTCCCAGCGATTGATTTTTTCAAGTCCGCAACCAAAAAAAATCGCACGGGGCAAAATCTGGAGAATACGGTGGATGGGGCAGCAGTTCGTAGTGCCGACCAATTCGTCGACCAATTTTGACACTGCTCTGAAGTGGTCTCACGGTTGTGCTTGTTGTCCGGAGTGAGCAAACGTTTTCACAGGCCAAAATTTCTTGGAGGATATGACTCACGTGATCTTTTGAGATGACTACTGTTTCAGCTATATCGTGCACCTTTAATCGTGGATTTTTAACAGTTTATCCTCCGTAATAGGCATTTTCAGGCACCTGGGCGGGGCTCATCAAAAACCAATATGCGACCAGCGACCACGTTGAAACTCGTTATAAAAATTTTTGAAGGTCTCCATCGAAGAACTAGAGTCAACGTACACAGCATCCAAGCGCTCTTTGATTTTGCTGGGCGATTTCCCTTCCAAAAACAAGAATCGCATCACCGACCGATATTGCTCTTTTTCCATTTTTCTAAAATTCGCGGACAAGCTGGCTTCCACACGTGGTCAAAACAAAACTACGAGTCCGATTTGGCTGAAATTTTGACAGTAGCCGTCTCAGAGAATGTACAAGACGAAAACAAATCTCTCTTACGATACTAGCACCATCGGGCGGTGTGGCTAAGTACTTATCTACTTATCAGACTGCCCTCGTAAACTTAAAGTAATTTACTATGTATGTAAATACATACGAGTATATTAAAACTGAGATATAAACATACCATTTTCCTTATTATGACAATCTTTGTTGGACAGATTATTGTAGTCTGTTAGATTTATGCTCTGATTGACAAAACTAAATTAAACTAAACTTTATCTGTATAACATATCTAAAACGGATTCAATAACACGCACACAACACGAATGAAGAGTTCATAGTTGGAAGGAACCTTCTAAAATTGTCATCAATGGGTTGCTGGTTTACTCATTACATGTTGTTCAGGCATAACACTAACAACATGTAATTGAGTTAAACTAGTATACCCAACAAGGATGAACACGAATAAAATAATGTGAATCATAAGCGACATAAAAATAAGACACGGCATTCTCCGCTTTAGTTCAGCCGCCATCCCTGGAGATAAAATAGCTGAGACAACAACCTTCAGTCTCAGAACATCGTGCCAAACATCTTTCCTATCCTTCTTTCTCTTCCTTAACTTCACGCCCGCGCTGTGTTGAAACATTTAAAGGGTAATCATAATCCCTTGAGCGCGTGTAAATTATAAAAAAAAAAAAAAAAAAAAAAAAAAAACTATAGTGCCTTTTTTCCAACAAGGTATCCACCAAATTTATTTGTATTTTATTTATATCGCCCGAACAAGGAAAAAAGGTATAAGCGCTTCTATATGTATTAAGGAGTGAATGGATATTCTTGTTTTTCTACTGGATTGTTCATTAGTAGTCCCCACACGTAGTCGTCCATTATATTGGCATCGAATTTGCCCTGGTACCAGTTCACTGTTGCAGAGATGTTCTTAACTAAATGACAGATTTACACGTCTGCCAAGTTCTGATAGTATTATTTTCTTGCCATTTATTACTTTATCGTATAAATGGCTTAAAATTGTTCGTCAAAAAAGAGCTGACATTTGCAAACTGACGTTTATTTTTGCCATTGTATGTAGGTACTCACATCACGATCACACAATATTGTGTTGACCCAATTTATCAATTAATGAAAAAAAAAAACACGGACACAATTCCGTGGAATAATGCAAGTATTAGATAATATATTTGACTTCATGTCAAAATTCATGAAGAGTGGACTTTGTTAGTTTTGTGACAGAAATTCTGATAATTTGATAATCTATCATTAGGCTGACAGCAAATTGGATGAGTTGTTGTCTTACAATTTAAAAATAAAACTATTTGTGATCTTGAATTTTTGTTTAATAGTTCCCCCGCACCCTTATATCTAATGTTCAACATAAACTAGTGATGGGGAAATAAGGAGAAGGGGGGAGGGGTTGTGTCGATTAACATTGGTATTGAATGTTTGCAAATTAAAATGGCAAGGGAAAACCGTGCCGGGTAAATTATTCCATAATCGTATTGTGCGACTAAAAAACGAATCTATATATTTCACAGTACGACCAAAATTAGGCTCAAGGGTGAATTTATGAACATTCCTAGTGAAGCGGGTATCACGGATAAACGGGAGGAATCAGGGGCGTATTTACCCTAGGGCTAAAAGGGCTATAGCCCGGGGCGGCAAGGCTGCTAGGGGCGGCGCAAGCAAAAGGGCGCAAGTCGCCCCTTGCAATTTGCCAATTTATAATATTTTTTTGAAGCGATTGAACTTTCAAAGCATACAAGCAAAAGAGGGCAATCCGCCCCCCAACAATTGTCTAATTTACAATATTTTTGAAGAATAAAAAAAAATACAAAGATTTAAGAAATGCGATTTTTTGAGTTTTTCAAGCATGACAATTTTTTCAGTGCCGTGAGTGTCCGGCTGTAAGAGAGTTCACTGTAACATGTCACTCACTTTTTCACCATTTACTATTCTTATTTTTTATAAACGATTTTTTATAGTGAAAATTCATAATAAAAATATTTACAGACATGTACCTATTCTTTGGAACAAATTCCAATGCAACGAAAACATTAATAAAAAAAACACTTGTTGCCATGTAGCTCTAAAAAAATGGGCTAGAAAAACTTTGGCTGGACATATCTTAATTTTTTGTTTCAAAACCATCTACAAAGAGTCCCTTTTTTATTAAATTCTAAAAATCCATCAAACCGGATTCTAAATAAAAGGTCACTACAATATCAATTAATGATACAAATTCAATAATTCAAGATAAAAATTGTATTCAAGATACAATATCTGATGTTGCGACTTCCTCAATACCCTCAAGAAATTCAAAAACAGCTTCTTATTCGTCTTATGACGAGTTCTTTTGAGGTGGAAAACGATGCAGCTCTGTGGTAAGATTTTTTTTTTTGATAGATTTTTTCTCAAGAAATGGTTTCAAGCAAAATATTGAAGACGAAGATTTTTCGAAATCAAAGCGAATTTCTGATGGTCAGTATCGCTTTTTAAGCAAAAATTTAATTAAAACCGTTCTAATAAATGGTGAACATATTTCTCGAGTTTACTTTTTTTTATTCAAAGTCACTTGGGTCTGTATTTTGTAGACCATGTCGCCTTTTTGTCAGCTTGCTTCGAGTCAAATGAAACACTACATACACATGAATCAAGCTTCGGACACAAAAATTGTGTTCTCAAAGTGAAAACTCGTTCCAAAGCCGAAAACAGAATTGATTCCAAGTTATTTGAACAGTTAGAAGATGAAAGAAAATACTGGTAAGCAGTATGAAAGCTGTGAGGAGATTATTGCCGCAATTAAAGAAGCCTTGTCTAAGATTTCATTAGATTATTTAGAAAATTGTATGAATCTCTTTTGATGTAATTTCAAATCGTAGAGGTTGTACAAAGTATTGAAACTGTGAAAAATAACTTCAATAACAATAAAAAAGTAAATAGAAAATATTAGAAATTGATTAACCTCTTTTTTTTTTTAACTTTTAACAGGTGCGTCTAACCAAGTGAAGCGATTTATTTGAGCTTTTTTTTTGCACTAATGCGAAGAAAGAGATCAAAACAACCGTTAAGTATCTCTCACTAATCTTGAATTTTTCGGCTTATCACAAAACATATACATATGTTTTTTTACGGCATCAACAGAGCGAGCAAAGATTCTTAATTCATTTTCAATGGTTCTGAAAATGTCATATTAAGAAATTTGTCACCCACCCGTTGGTCAGCCCGAGACGATGCCTGTACGAGCTTAAACAGAGATTGGGACCAAATAATATCGGATCTCTTTCAATGCCATTAAAAATGATGCCCACCAGGAAGCTTTATAGTGAAAACTGAAGCTAGCGGTTTATTGTCCCAATTGAAGTCAATTGAGACAGCAATATTGTCTCAAGCAATTCAATATTGTATCAAAAAAATTCAAGGTGTTAATACAGACGTTGTAACTGTGTCCAGCTCTACGAGGCACTCATATCGTTTGTGAGAGATATGCTTTGATGTTTTTGAAGAGATGTGAAAAGCAAAACCTCTGAAAATTACAAAATGGACCAAAAAAGAATCGTCAAGAGGAAAAACGAGATGATGAGTGTCGCGAAGGGGACGTTCTTTCTTGTGGTCTCAAAAACTTCAAAATAAAAAAAAAAGAGAAAAAATTCATTCTATGAAGCAAAAACAAATGGTTTTACTTTTTTATCTAAGCTTGATCACATGAGTGAAGAAGCAATTCGAAAAAATGCAACCACCCTTTAGAAATTATACCCGCTTGATCTTGAAGAGTGTGTCTTACTTAAACATTTCTGGAGCAAAACAACACTGAAAATATGAGTTTAAGGCAGCTTAACCTTCATATAAGAGAAAAAGAATTCAAGGAAGCATGTTGAGGTTGCTTTAAGAATATACTTTTGCAATGCAGTGACAAATTGTAGTGCACAAAGATCGTTTTCCGTATTGAAACGAATAAAAACCTATTTTAGGTCTCGCAATAGCGAAGAACGCCTTAATAGTTTAGCTTTATTAAATATAGAAGCCGAACTGAAAAAAAAATTAGATAAGGAATCTATCGTTAATGAATTTTGTAATCAATATACACACAGAAAAAAAAAATTGAAAACATGAAATATTATGCTTTTTTTTTTTTTATTATTTTTTATTACTTTATTTTCATTTCAAATTCATCAGCCCGGGGCGCAAAATCCTTAAATACGCCTCTGGGAGGAATGGAACTGCCTACTTCGAGTGAGCATTGCTTGTGAAAGAAGCGATAGAACAAGGAAATACATGAAACGTTTCGACGGTGTTCACGAGATGAGAATGAATCCATGATAGCTCTGTCTCCAGTCATTTTTAACGCACTTTTCTGAATTCTATCCAATAAATGGTGAGAAGATTGTGCTACTCCTGCTCAAAGGTGTGAGTTATACTCGAGGTATAAACGTACAAACGCCTTATAAAGGGTTTTTCAACAGGGACGCTACAAAAGTAGAGCGACAGCAAACGACGCCATATTTCTTGCCGCTCTTTTGACATTTCTCTTCAGTAAGGTTTGCCATTTCATGATGGAAAGATATACGAGCCAACAACGAGTCGAAATTATTAAAATTTACTACCGAAATTCGGAGTCAGTGGCCTCAACGTTAAGAGCGCTACGTCCAATTTATGGTCGTCATAATCGTCCTAGCAGATCAACAATTGAGCGTCTAGTGGAAAGTGAGACACAGAAGTGCCCGTAGTGTCGAGAATATTGCTGCTGCTGAGGCTTCTGTTGCAGAAAGCCCAAATGTGTCTCTCACAAGTCGTTCTCAAGCATTGGGCATCTCTGTGACGACGTTGTGGCGAATTTGAAAACCGTCGAAAATTGGGTTCAGCGTCTGGACTTCTGCAAGCGTGCCCGTGGTGGCCATGCAAAAGAAATCGAGTTCCATACATAATGGCATCAAACGTACTTTCACAGGAATAAAGAATTTCATTGATATCCAAAACCGTTTTTGTTTTATTTAAAAAAAACTTTTGTAGCGCTCTTATTGAAAAACCCGTAAATCGTAGCCAGATCAGAAGGGGTGAAAAATTTCTTACATCAATATAGAAATCCTAAGCATTTAGCAGTATTCTTGGCGGTCTCGAGAATGTGATCATTCCAACGAAGATCGTCGTTAACACACATACCGAGTACTGAAAGATTTTTGGTTTCTTCGATGCAAGTGCCATTCAGCTACAATGGCATAAGGGGGACATTTTGCTTTAACGACAATAGACAGCATTGAGTTTTCGAAGCATTAAACTACACACGGTTTTTTATACACCATTTAACAATGCTGAAAAGATCGGAGTTTAATGAGCTAATGCTACGATACCGTTGCAATTCCACTTCCGAAGCAGATAGACATGAATTTGGGAACGAGTATGAAAAGCTGAGAGTAGAGTCGTCGGCAAAGCAATGAAGTGGATTAGAATTTTCAGACAAGAGATCATTTATAAAAATGAGGAAAAGAGTCGGAGACAAAACGGAGCCCTGGGGAGCACTGGTACTTATTTTTTGAAGATCTTAAAACTTGAAACCGTCCAATACAACATGTATTGAACGATCTAGAAGGTAATTTCTAATCCAACGAATAAGGGTTTCGTTGATGCCAAACGCACGCATTTTCCAAAAGAGAGCCTGCTGCCAAACTCTTTCAAATGCCCTAGAAATTTCAAGCGCAATAATCTTAATTTCTTCAAAACAATGTAAAGATCTGTTCCACCCTTCGGTGAGATATGCTATCAGATCACCAGTGGAACGATTGCTGCGAAAGCTGTATTGCCAGTCATTAAGAAGCTTGCGATTTTCGAAATATTTGTTGAACTGAAGATGTATTAGTGACTCCATGACCATGTTAAGAAGTGCGATTGGTCGATAAGAGGAGATGGAAGATGGGTAGCCTTTTTTAGTTACAGGTAGGACAAACGGTGTTTTCCATCTTGTAGGGAATATTCCACAATAGTAGGAGCGATGGAAAGGCTTACGCAATGGTTTTGCCAGCGATGAAGAACAACTCTTCTGAATAATGGCTTCTGAATCAGGACTAGCGGATTTGTTTAGAACAAGATCTAGAAGGGCTCTTGTAACTGTACTGGTGCGGAAATATACCTGTCCCATTGAATAATTTAGGTTATCCAGTACAGAAGGGGCATTGTTGCTATCAGGAAGCGTAGAAGTAGCAGCAAAATGAGCTGCAAGTACATTTGCCTTATCTTAACAGCTAGTTATCGGTTTGTCATTGTAGAGGAGCGTTGGAACCGAAGATGAAGTTTAATTTTATAAATGACTGCCGTAATTTATTTCTGGTCTTTTTTCGATAAAAAAAAAAGTTGTGCTCGCTTTGTAAGAGCGGACACTTAGATACTACTCTCACCCTGATTACATCTTACCAGCTTGTATCGAACCAAGACTTTTGGTTTTATACTTTTAATTCGGTTAGTGATAAAAGTTCGCATCTCAGGAAAAATCACTTCTATGAGCATATCAGCACTGAAATCAACATCACTATCGAGTAAACATAATGAACAGTAGTTAGAAATTCAATTCTCTTTATCTGGATAAAAGAAACACGATAAATTGCCTGATATTACACAATGTTCCTAAGTGCAGAATGGAGAATTTAACGTTATCATATTCTTATCAGGGTTAGAAGTAAAAAACAAGTCGAGAGTGTGGGCGTTTTGCCCAGCACCATCTGGTATTCGAGTGGACTCATCTATACAAGCTGAGTAAGGTGGTGCATCTCAGTAAAGATCTCAATATATCTTCCTTCAGGTGTTGTATTTACAGAATAGGGGAGCCAACTTGAATTTTGTACAAGGAACAATTCGGGAAATGGAATGAGACAGCTCATCGAGCTCATTAGGAGCTTAATGGCTGTCAAGATTTGGACTTCTTATTTGCCAAGGGAAATCTGATTTTTTTTAAATCAAAAAAAATTTCACGCAGGTCCATAGTTGTTCGAGCAGTGCGTATAGTCGCTGTATCTTGTTTTAATTACAAAATGGGATACTACTTCACTAGTTGCCACAAAAAGTTTTCACTTAATGTTCTGTTAGGAGCTTCCAAAATCGTTTCTGGCGTTTATTCCTCATTCTCGTGAAAATATGGGCTTAAAACTTTATCGGGTATAACTGATGCTAGTGTGTTGCTCTTGGAAATCTACATTTTTCGGCTTTGAAAAACTCTTAATCATAAAACTTGAAGAATTAGAATTCTAAAAACTATAGGTAATATTTTCGCTGCTTCATAACAGTTAATCGATAATTTTAAGGCTTTGTTGTGTACTGTATGTGTCCAGTATAAATTATTGTTTTTTCCAAGAAATCAATTATAACTTGCAAAAAGAGAAAAAAAAAAAACAATTATCTTGGAAAATAAAACAGTTATTCTCAGTCTCATTAGGTTCATCCTGTACTACAAGTGACGAAATCAACTTTGACTTAAGTCTACTTGATGAGCCAATCTTGGGTTTTTTTTGGGAATTAATCACAAAATGGGATACTATAATAAATTTTGTGGTGCAACAGCTCGAAGTCAACCAGGTACCTAGTGACTTACAACTCTTAAACATTCCTGTGTGCGTGTTACCAGGAACGGAGGGGACCTACAATTTTCTGCCGATTCCTAACGGCTAATGAGCAGCACTTTCCATGACAAGAGATACTCTTGGAGGATTTTTCAATTCCTCACAAGAGGCAGTACACCCATGAAAAAAACTTTCTTGCAGCGGCTGAGAATCGAACTCGAGACCTTCCGCATGACAGTCCAACGCGCTAACCATTATGCCAAAGGGTACTACGGGCAGAATGCCAAATAAACACGGCTAATATCTATTTTGTTCGCTAATCCCAAGCTCAATGCAAGTTAAAAGGTTAAGAGTACTTCTTATTCGTGGTAATTTATTGTTAATATAAGTCTCACGTTGCAAATACATAAAGAACCGCTTATCTTTTGCATCTTCTTCGTTTAAATACAAAAACTGATAAGGTGTTTAAAAATCTTCATATAGTTTTAGATTAATTTGCGCTTCTCAAAACTATTTTTAATTTTAAACAGATAAAAAGAAATAATCCTTGCAGTTAAGACTCCTGCCAAAAACCATTCAATATCATCTACTGAAGATGAAAAAATTTTGGAAGCGTTTTAAGTTCTAGATTTGTATGTTCTTGGAAACATAAGTTAGAATACTCCCATTTATAAATGTAGGAAAAAACACAAGACACATCATTTCAAATATATTGAATTTGCTGAGGAATCTTGATTATTGCATATATGCAGGATGCATATTCTTGCTCCTAACTATAATCAAGGACATTGTGTTCATGCGGAAAATGTTCTTCAAAAGTCAGTAATTGGGCAGAATGCCAAATGTCTTGTTGCAAAGAGGTCATGGCTAAGATTTAACCTACAAATTGAATAATCTTCAATGAAATTTTCAAATTCAAACAATCTTTTTCTTTTCATACATATGTATATATTTTCTCTAGAGAAAATTATTTTAATGAATTTTAATTGTTCGACGTTAAATTTCACGTTTATGTCGCAAAACGGTTGGAGATTAAGTATAATGTGGTATCCGTTAGGAGAAAGGTTAGTGCGTTGGACTATAATGCCGAGGTTCTGGGCCCGCAGCGGATTTTTTTTACGAGCACTAAAGGGATTATTACGAAAATTTTAGGTCCACAGCATTCCTGCACTGAAAATAAAATCTAGGTACCTATGCCGGCATGCAATACGTACACAGCAAAGGTTGAGAGTAATGTTCAGGCTCACTACAAGCTGTTGGACTTCAATTTTATTTTTTTTAATTATATCTTTCGAAAGAAGTACGAGTATTTTGTTTTAAACCCTTCTCTTCTAGATGTGCAACACATCTTGACTAATAAGAACTCGTGAAGGAAGTACCCATCTAACGATTCAAGATAGAGTCATAGGTCAGTCCTGCAGAGTTTGTTAACCGCTGGAATTTACGACCACTACAATGCATGGCCATGTTCTGGAAATCGGCCTTGTATTAAGATAATTCGGTTCTTTTTCAGTCCTCGTATTGAGGAAAAGTTGAAAGAATATTACTTTAAAGTCTTAAGTTTAATCATAAAATTCAATTCCTTTCGTTTGCAATGGATTATTTCATTTCATCCTTATTCCTAACACGTCTTTTAACAAAAATATAATAGTCATGAGTTCATGACAGATGTATCGTATTTTTACTACAAGGACTCTCTTTTCAAATGTCAAGCCAAAGACTAAAACGTAGAAATACAAAAAAGACTGCGACTTGGAACTGAACATGTTTAACTTATTTAAAAGTTATGTTTTACGGATCTCAAAGAAAAATAATTTCGCGAAGAAGTTTTTGGATTACAAGACAATAAGGGACCTTTAAATAGTTTTTTTTTTTTTTGGGAAATTGTTTTTAGGGCAAGAACAACGTTGAAAGTTCAAAGATTAAACAAATTTTGTAACTTGTAATCCTCTTTCTCTATAAACTGTGATTACAATGTTCATTGAAAGTGTTTGAAAATGAAAAACAAAATAACTAAAATTATCGCTCCTTCAAGGTTTAAAAAAAATAAATACCCAAACAAAGCCTTCACTTTTTTATTTATTATTTTTAGGGTATTTAAAAAAAAGTTATAAACGATTATAAATGATTTTCAAAAATTTTAAAAACAAGAACACTTGGTATAAAGTTTTGAATACTTATTACTAAATTAAAAAACCACATCGATTTTCTAAATATTTAATTTTTAAAAAGCAATGATTTTAATATTTTTTTTTAAATCAAAAATTAAATAATAAACGTTTCAAGCTATTTAAGAAAAATTTTCTTCAACCCAAGTCAAGAAGACGCTTTCATTAGTTTAGAAACTTTTGGTGCTTTGAAAAAATTTAGAACGAAATTGTTATACTTGTAAGTATTTATTTCTTAACATTTTTAAACTCTGTTCCCGTAGAATTAAAAAAAAATTCTATTAGATTAAATAAGCTGCATGTTTTGAGAATTTTCTTACGAAATATCATTAAAGTTATTTAAATACAAAAACTGATACAAATTGGTTAAGCCATAGGGAATTCGTTTATATTGGACCGTTCTTCCTACAAGATTTACAAAAAAATTCTTTCTTGAAAAAATGGTTAGTTTTTTTTTTTAAGAAACAATACTTAAAAGGCTTGTTGATTCCTCGGGTTCTATTTAATTTTTAAAGAAATTTAGAAATAATAATTAAATGTAATGCAAGACTGAGAGAACCGAGAACTGAAAAGCAGTGTGAAGTTCACAATGCACAATGGAGCAAAACGTAAAAATGCTGGCATTTAATCAAATTCTGAAGTTGGGCTTTGTCTTAAATAACCGTTCTATTTCTCTTCAAAATATGATAGAGAATTAGAAATGAGAGAGAGAAAATTTATTTGAATCACGTAAGACGTAATCTTCTGCAGATCGTCTCAAATTAAGAGTAAGTTCACGTTTTGAGTCGATCGCAGACCTCTTTTTGCCATGTCGAGTTGTCCAAGCTCATAGATATTGTAGACCTGTTAAAACTGAATTTTTAAAAGAATCTTTATTAGTATCCGTAGATGAAAAGCAAAGAGTAGATACGGAAATTACCGACCATTAGCCTAGTATTGTAAGAGAAAGTGCAAATACAATTTCTATTCACCAGAATTTGATCTTCGCCAATGGTTGATGGAAAAGTGTGTAATGCCATTTCAGAAAACTCTTCTACACAAAAATTTTATATTTGTAAACTAGTAACAAAAAATATTCCAAAATGGTAACCCTATAATTTTTTTTTAATTTTTTTATAAATGTAGTTGTAAAGGGTTTTCCAATAAGAGGTGTTATTTTGAATAGCCCGCTATTTCGGTAGCTGTCACCTTTGAAGCTGTCCTTTTTTGACATTTGACAAGTAGAAACTACGCAATTAATAAAAATGGAACGATACACGCTTCAACAACGCATTGAAATTATTAAAATTGGGTCCTTGAAATGCATGAAAATGAACCGGAATTTCATCGAAAAATCATCTTGACTGATGAGGCCCATTTCCACCTCGGAGGCTACGTCAACAAGCAAAACTGTCGCATCTGGGGCTCGGAAAACCCAAGAGTTATTGTTGAAAAGCCTCTCCATCCTCAACGCGTGACTGTTTGGTGCGGTTTATGGTCCCGCGGGGTCATTGGACCTTACTTTTTCGAAAATGAGGCTGGAGCAACAGTTACGGTCAATGGATTGCGCTATCGAGAGATGATTAATGATTTTTTATGGCCTGAGTTGGATGGTATTGATCTGGACAACGTTTACTTTCAACAAGACGGCGCTACGTGCCACACAAGCAATGAAACCATCGATCTTTTACGGGAAAAGTTTCCGAACCGTGTTATCTCTCGAAGAGGTGATCACAATTGGCCACCGAGATCTTGTGATTTAACACCTTGCGACTTCTTCCTTTGGGGCCACGTGAAAGATAAGGTCTACGCCAACAGCCCAGCGTCGATTCAAGACCTCAAAGATGAAATTCGTGAGGCTATCGAGGACATAGGGCAGCCACTTTGCGATTTGGTTATGGAAAATTTCATGAAAAGGATATGGTCCTGTAAGCGTGGTCTTGGCGGCCATTTGGCTGATGTTGTGTTCCATTATTAACGGCATACCTTCCTCTTTATAATGAAATAAACATCCGATCATTTATCTCCAAAACTGCTATTTTTCTTTGAATATCAAAATAACACCTCTTATTGGAAAACCCTTTATTACAATCACGAAGGATGCAATACACGCAGAGTTTTATTTAAATTGTTTGAGCCATTTTTGAGAAATTTCAAAAACTAATGAAATTTGTATGGATGGTAACCCTAAAATGGGCGTGGGCATAAGAAACTTTGGCCATGTATTAATATTGGTATCAGTAAGATTTGTGCCAAATTTCAAATTCCTAGCCCGGTTGGTTGATTTAATGCCATCTTTTCGCCATTTTGCCCACTGTGCAACGCCACCAAAAAGATTCTTCAACTTATTAATACTGAACAAATTGGAAGAGATGACATGGCCAAAAAAATGCCCTAAATATGACAAAAGTCCTTAAAATCCCATTTTTTTTGTCATATTTAGGACATTTTTTGGGCAAGAAAGGCGCGACAAATTATTTTATGAGGGAACTTATTCAAAAAGGTCCTACGACAATTGTTTAAACAAATTGCTCATTACAAAATTAGTTATAAGAGATAGTTTTGGTATGGTAGTTCTAAGTTTTAATGACTTAAGGACTTTTGCATTTTTATGGCATTTTTTGATTATTTACGCTGTCGTTTTTCTTTTTCGAGTTAATTTTACCGTATTTTGAAAAGTGGTAGTGCTAACTTGACTGTCAAGTTAGCATTACCAGGGGTTATTTCTTAAAAAAATTATTACTACAAAATGTTTGATTTTACAGCATATTTACGACAAATTAACGACAGTTAATAACATTGTGCTTTTTCTGTTTCGAGTTTATTTTACCCTATTTTGAGGAATGGTAGTGCTAACTTGACTGTCAAGTTAGCATTACCAGAGGTAATTTTTTTGTTTCGATACAAATTCACGACAATTAATCCAATTATTACATCTTTAAAATTTTGAAAATAATGCTGTGTCTAATATTGGTTGCGTCAAGTTTTTAAAGCTATATCAGGAATTAAAGTTAATGAACAAGTTGCGAACAGACTAACTCAAATAATTGTCAGCTAATATCTTTGGTGACCAAAACACTAATAAGGGAAAAGCAAGAAATAAAATATTCATAAACGATAGTCTTACTGCATACACACGTTCGCTTCTACAGAGTGCTAAACAGCTAAAGCTACAGGGTAAATGTAATTATGTCTGGGTTCGGAGTTCATCAGTATTCATTAGAAGAAGAGAAGGTGAAAAAGTTATTAAAATTAAAAACGTGGAGGATTTTTCTAAAAACAATTTTGAATTTTATTAATTTTGTGAATAATGATATCAAATAACATTATTAATTTCTAAGAAGATCCTCCTCATAAGACTTAAAGCTGCTGATTTGATTGTCGTGAATTGTGAGATATCTGGTATTCAGTTTTGTTATGTTTGTGTGTTTCTTCACTATACAAAGGCTTTTGTGGATGAATATTTTGTATTTTTGGAAAATCAAAGTTGAAAAAACCAAGTCCTCTTAGGGGACTTCAATATTTATATTTTGTCTGAATCGTTTGATGCTGATAATTTTCTAGCTGTTTTATTTTCCTTTGGTTTTGTGTCCTTGGTAAATAAACCTACCAAAGGTACTTCATGATTGGAAATACTAATTAGAACTACTAAAATGAACTATAAAGCAGATGTATTTGACTTTAAAATAACTGACCAAAGTTTAAGTGGTCTTCAGTTTGATAACTTTGTCTCCAGGACCAGAGAGTCTTATTGAAAAAAATTTCAAAAAAATAATTATTTTTCTCTAAAATGGTGGCACCTATCCGAATGGTTCAATTTTTAATCACAGCATACATCCGGCTAAATATGAGAGATGACCTGTGCTATGTTTACCTTAAGAAGATGGGTCGATTGCAGTTCATTCGCATAGACCCGCGTCTTCAGAAAAGCCCCTTATAAATGGGTCAGAAGAAACCAAGAGGTTGTAAAACACATCTTCCATATTTTGCAGCCTCGAAAATTTTCTTGAGAAACTTTCTCGCTTTATGTCTTTGTTCCGTGATTTTTGGGCTTCTTCGCCGAGCTGTGCAATCAGAAGAATATAGCTTCAGATATAATTTTAGGGCTTTGTATTAAAATTTTATGTACATTTGTTGTGGCCATATTATACCATTTGTATATTTGCACAAACAAATTTGCGATCTTCTTCTTCTTCTTCCTTTTCTTCGGCGCTGTTATGATCTCGATGTCGAGGGGATCATAACTCTCCCACGTATCTGCTTCACACTAGTGATCCGCCTGTGGGGTTCGCCGGGTTGACCTCAGAAATCGGCGGCAAGCCTCCCGGTTTTGTATTGTTCCATTTCTGAGGCCAACTGAATGCTAGTGTTTTTGCATTTGTTTGTACCAGGAGTGTTTAGGCCTACCTTTCTTTTTATTCCGAATTGGAACGTTGTATGATATTGCCTTTTTGACGACTTCTCAGGATCTCTCCTTTGAACATGGCAATACCAACTGAGTCGGTCGTGTTCAATTTTTTGGGAAATGGTATTCTTAACATGAAGGCTTCCTCGGATCTTCGTACTTCTAATTCGATCAAGCTTTGTAACTCCTGCTGTCATACGAAGCATCTTCATCTCAGCTGCCGTAAGCTTACTCTCATACTTTTTGTACATTGTCCAACATTGTGAACCGTATGTGAGTGCTGGACGCACAACTGAAGTGTAGAGCTTTCCTTTCAGCTTAGGGGGCATTTTTCGGTCACAGAAGATAGCAGAATTTTCCCGCCACTTCATCCACCCTACGCTTACGCGATGATTGATATCGTCATCACAAGTAGCTTCGTTATTTATCATAGACCCCAGATATTTAAACTTTTCACACTTGGGAAGCACTACTCCATTCAAATAAATGTCTGGAGTAGGCCTGTGTGGATCAGAAAATGGGCAGCATAGGTATTCTGTCTTTTTCGCGCTTATGCGGTACCCACTTCCTTCTAGAACATCCACCCATACGTCAAGTGCTCGTTGTAGGGATATCGGGTCTTCACTTATGATGGCTCCATCGTCAGCAAAGAATAACTGATGTACTTTTGGATCCGTCACTTTGCCTTCAAGCAGGTAATCAAGAACTGTAATAAAGAGCAGGGGACTCAAGACACTTCCCTGGTGTACACCTACTGTGATTTCGAATTCTTCGGTGACTCCAGCTGCGATATCAATCCTTAAATCGACCGATTTGCAAATCCACTGGATACTGTTAACAAAACAACCCTTAATAAAGAGTGATTTTTTAAGAGCTATCGGAAATTAAAAAAAAAAAACACATAAAATTCAGAAAAATGCATGAAGTCCTTATTTGAATCGATAGTACAGCTTATCGCTGTAGACTTAAGCCTTATCAATTGGTCCATTATTACGCGTGCTGTGTGGCATGGGGCACCGTCTTGTTGAAACCACATGTCATGCAAGTCAAGCTCTTCCATTTTACGCAAAAAAAAAAAGTTTATTATCATCGCACGGTAGCGCTCACCATTCGAATAATCTTTGAAGAAATACGACCCAATGTTTCAGCCAGTCCATAATCCGCACCAAACAGTGACTTTTTCTGGATGCATTGGTGGCTTCATTGGTAGCAATGGTTCTGGCTGATAGATAGATAGATAGATAGATAGATATATATTCTTTATTTTTTCATAATAAAAATTTTTACAATATTTGTTGCTTAAGAATTAAGACATGGCAATTCTGCCGTCTGTCTGAAATAACATTTCAAAATAAATAATGAAAAGTTTAAATTTTAGCAGAAAAATAAAAAAAGAAAAACAAACTTTAAACAGTTTTGCAGTGATTTGTAACACAAAAAAAAGAAGATCAATTTAAAAAATAAGATTTTACAAACATTTTTCAATTTTAAAATGAGTTGAAATAAAAACGTTTATAAATAAGTTTAAATAATGTTAAGTGGCATTGTAACACAAAATTTTTAAAAAATAATTAATTAAAAGGTTGAATAAGAGTTATACACAAGATTTACAAAAAGCAGTTGCGATAGTTAAGAGCTTGATCACAAAACCCGTAGAGATTTGTCCACCCTGCCGAACCGTTCAAAATTTCTATCAATTCTATTCTAGAGAGGACACTTTGATGGAAGTAAATCCTTCTAATTTCCTGCAAAATCGGGCACACTGCTATGAAGTGATAAACATCATCACGTTCGAATCTGTTGCAGAAGTTACACAAGACTGGTAAGTCTGAGCGATGGGGAACATAATTTAAGCTAAGGATTTCAACTCTTGCTCGAAAAATGGTGCTTATAACCATCACAGAGTGTTCGACTTTAAAGTAATTAGCAGCTTGAAGTCGATGATTTAGATCTCTGTATATAAGTCTAGTTGACGATGCCGCCGCACGATTTATATGTTGCATGTATATTTGTTCATCAACCTTCGATATTACATTAGCAAATAGTTCACTCCATCTATCTAAATTAAGTTCTGTAAGGTCTAACCTGAGGCCATGAGAGTTTGCGAGATCACTCCATTCTTTGAATGGTGTCGACTTCGTACGCAAAAGGTTCACCATAACAGTCTTGTGGAGACTAATGCCAGGCTTGTTCAGAGTTGGCTTTTAAGTTTCTAATATAAATTGGGGTAATACCTGACTCAATGTGGATAGCATGCGTTGGAGTGGAATTCGGTAAACGAAATAATCGTTTGAAGAAAAACCTTTGAATCAATTCAAATTCTTCGAAATACTTGTAACCAAAAGCTTGGACTCCGTAACACATACAAGAATTTATAGTGGCTTCAAACACCCGGTATTTTGACCCTAGATCAATATTTTGATTGGCAAAAAGATTTGGCCACATAACGCTTAGTGCAATTTTGGCTTCCTTGCACTTACCCTGCACATGATGAGCAAAGCTAACGTTTGAAAACATCAGCACTCCCAAATACTTAAATTCTTGTACTACCTCTATACGTTCGCCATCCAAAAACCAGCTTTCCTCTCTTGATCTCCTACATTTCCGAGCTTCAAACACCATAATTTTTGTTTTCATAGCGTTTATCTTCAGATCCCAGGTGTTGCAGTACCTCTGAAGCTTATTTATTTGGAGCTGAAGAGAGGAAGGGTTGTCCGCCAACATAACCAGGTCATCCGCGTAGAGTAGCACTTTGATATGAGTGTCGACAATACTGACTCCCCCAGGCAAGTAGTCACTAATGGTTCTGGCTGCTCTTACGGCAGTTTTGCTTGTTTACGTATCCATTCAACCAGAAATGAGCTTCGTCGCTGAAAATAATTTTTCGATAAAAAAGCGGATCTTCGTCCAACTTTTCAAGAGCCCATTCGCCGGAAATTCGGCGTTGTGGTAGGTGGTTTGGCTTCAATTCTTGCACCAACTGTATTTTGAAAGGCTTCACACCTAAATCCTTCCGCAAAATTTTCCACGTAGTGGAGTAACAGAGGCCTAATTGCTGAGAATGGCGGCGCCGAATCCATAATTCGCGGCCTTCACTAACACTGGCCGATACAGCTGGGACATTTTTCTCAGTTCGCACTCTACGTAAGTGTGTTGGTGGTTTAATGTCTAACAATGTAAATTTGGTGCAAAATTTAGTCAGTAGGTCGATTAAACTGACCATAAAATGGAAGAAGCGCGCGATGAACTTTCTTAACAGAGCAAGCATTTTGGTAATAAAATTGCAATAATTTGCAAGCGTTGTTCGTTTGTAAGGCGATTAATGGTTAAATTATAGACCAAACTGAAGATGTTTGACAGTGACACAAACCAATGTTGCTAAAAAGGAAATAGCTAAAAAATCACCCATTTTGATCTTTTCATTTATGAAATAATAGTGTATAAAAGAACACGATGACACTTTTTGTTATTTTTTTTGATGATTCTTTATTTCGTTTATATAAATATATAAATTTATTTTCAGAATTTTTATACTGGACTTTTCGTTATGTACTTTTAGTTAATAAGTTTAAATTGTACTTTACTTTATATAAAATAAAATGATTATTAAATTACACGAGTGAAAAAAGTAACTTCGTGGTTGGATGGCTAGACGATGATTGAGAAAAAACACACACGATGCAAGGCGGTTTTTTTCATGTTCGTCCTTACATGCCGTCTCCACTAGCGATAAATCCATCGCAATCGCAATAGCCAACGCAGAAAGCAGAGAGCAGAAAAACTGTCAGATTTTTGTGGCTGGGCATTTCATCGCATACTTTTTTAGTATAGTGAATAATTTTAATGGATATAAATGAGTTCTATGGACAATTTCAAATCAGATTTTTTTTTAATTTTGTTAGAAAAACGTAAACCCCAAGCAAAAGCTTTCTTCGCACGCAAAACTCAAACTCAGTTAAATTAAATTTGGTTACGCCAGAACAATATGACAGTTCTCCTTGCGATAAAGCAAGCGATGTATGGTATGCGATGAGAGCATACTTTCTATCGCAAGCGATGAAAATATAGCTGCGATGGCGGTCTCTACTAGCGATAATGAACGCATGCTTTAAAGCATGCTCTGGATTCATCGCTAGTGGAGACCGCATGTAAGGACGAACATGAAAAAACCGGTGTACCAACGTGAGAATAATGAATTTCGACATGAAAAACCCGGTGTAGCAACCTTGGAATAAAATAAACATCGAATTGTAAGGGTTAGTGTTAAGTTAGTGTAAGTTGACTTAAGTGTTTATACTGGCAATATTTGTGATCTTAACAAATAGAGTCATGGAAAAATGGCCGGGTAGTATTGCCATCGTTCGTACTACCATAACCTGGGGCCAAATTACCGCATCAGTTATCGAGTAATACGTGACTGAATTATGTGAGTTTAGCATTACCGTTTACCAGAGCCGGATCTACCTAAGGGCTGTATGGGCTGCAGCCCAGGGCCCCGAGGTCACAAGGAGCCCCCAGACCCCGTTGAAAACAATAGGCGTTAATTTGAATTAAAAAAAAATTTAAATTAAAAAACCTACCATAAGGTTGGCAATGGCAACCCTGAGATCAATCAACTAATGTATAGTCCCCGGCAAGCTAGATGGCACTATTTTAGAGAAAGAGAGTAAATTCGCGCGTCGCTTTTACCTGGAAAAAGCGCTGCGCGAACTAACTCTCTCTCTCTCAAAAATCGTGCTCAGTTTGATGCCGAATAGTGTATTTTCGCGTCTATGGAACGGAACGGGGATTCCCCGTCGTTTGTTTTTGATCGGTGTATTTTTTCTACTCTTAGGTTAGGTTAGGTTAGGTTGTTGGGCTGACAATTGATGTAACTATCGTCACACTTAGATCAATGCGTAGATCCATTGTGTTACCCGTGAGTGTAATCACTCTTTTCTGATAAAAACCTATGTGTTCTGTTAATCAGTCAAGCCATTTTGAGGCATTGGAGAAGTTCAATATATGAATTCCTGAATATTAGAAAGATCTTCTAAATTGTCAAAGAAGTAACTACCAAGCCATTTCCTTCTTTGGTGGCATAGTGACGGGCAATGACAGAGAAAGTGTGATATTTCCTCATGTACCTCTTCATCACCATATCCTCTACATAGGTCATTTGTACTTAGTTTCATTTCAAATTTATGATATTTTAGTTAATTATGTCCGGTGATTATGCTCGTAAGAGAGCGAAGGGACTTCTTACTAAGTTGCATAATTTTGTCAGTCCTCTGCTTGTTAATGCAAGGCCATACTTTCCTAGTGTTATCACAGGTGTCAAGTAGACTCCACCTTTCATTAGATTAGGATTAAATCTGAAATTTTCTGTTTAATGTTGCAGAGTGGGATACTTACCATCTGTCTTCCCAACTCATCGGCATTTTCATTACCTGGTATGCCGCTGTGCCCCGGTACCCAGCAGAATCTAATATTGTGCTGCGTGCCAAGAACCTTAAGCTCTTCGCGACAGCAAGAGACAAGCTTCGATTTTATCACAGTGGCAGAAATCGCTTTCAGTGCCGCTTGGCTGTCAATGTAAAAGGTGATATCAGCCTGTGGTATCGCCATCATGGATACTGTCCAGCAGCTGTTGTCACTGCCAGGACCTCCGCTTGGAAGACACTGCTATGATCTGGGAGCCTAAGTGAGTTGTTTAGCTCAAGAGGTTCTGAGAAAAAGCCTGCACCAACACCTGTGTCCATTTTGGAGCCATCAGTATAGATTGTTATTGCTGATTCACTGACGTAGGGTTGGTTTTTCAGTCATTCTTCTCTGCTTGGAAAGGCAGTTTGGAATGGTTTATATAAGTCAAGTTCGGGTGTTGTATAATCTGTACTGATATTATCACCCAAATATTTCTGAAGAATTTGAGCATGTCCTGTTGCACTGTTTTTCCAGCTGGCTTAGCCTTAAGGCGCTATATGCTGCGGATTCTTGTACAAAAAGGTCTATGGGTATTAGGTTGATTATCGCCTCTAACCCTGCTGTTGGCGTGGATCTCATGTTACCCGTAATTGCAATGCACGCAAGTCTCTGTACTTTTGTCAGAGTTTTGAGGTTCCTGCCTTTTTTCCGTTGCATTCCACCATACCAAATTACCATAAGTTAGTATTGGTCTGATTATCGTATCGCCAAATACATCCACCTGATCATTTTTGGGCTAAGGTCCCCAGGATTTCCCAAAGATTCTGTTACAGGAGTAGAATGCAATCATTGCTTTTTTTTGCTCTTTCCTTAGTGTTAAGACTCCAGTTTAATTTCCTATCTAGAATCACACCAAGATACTTTGCATGATCTGAAATCTTCAGTGGGGTTGCCTTCAATTGAAGGTATTCTGAAGCTTGGTATTTTCCTCTTATTTGTAAAAAGAACTAATTCTGTTTTTGACGGGTTAACCATCAGGCCGCACTATCTAGTCCATCTACTAACCTTAGAAAGGGCGTATTCGATCTGTTCGCTGATAGTGGGTAAGAATTTACCTGTCGCTAATAACGCAAGATCATCAGCATAGCCTACTACCTTTTTATCTACTCTTACGAGGGATTTCCCGCCGCGCTGCTTAACGTAACGCCTGACGTGATTTTGTTTTTTCTTCCGCACTTCTGTTCTCGTCATCAAAGTGACAAACTGACAGTGTTAATTGTTAGAACTGTGTTTAATGAGTCAGTTTACTAATGAGTAAGTGATAACTTAAAAGTTATGTCTAAATAAGTAACATTTGTTTATTAATACAAGATTTCTTACTTTTATTTGGTAAGTAAAAATATTTATAAATCATGTTTTTCTTCTTTATGGTATTTTTAGGGTTCTGTACAAAAAAATGAAAAACGAAACCCTTATATAATCACTCGTGCGCCCTTAATCGTGCGCCCGTCTGTCTGTCACTGGACCAAATTAGGTGAAATTTGATAGGATGGTGTAATTATGAGCAAAAAAAACAGTTGTGCAAAGTATTTTTTTTTAATCAGAGTCATTTTAATAAAGTTTGCTAATGTCACTGTGTCATATATCAATAGAAAGGGACATATAGCAAAAAAATTAAATTTTTAATGGATTTGCAAAAGAAAAATATCGAAAACATAGATTTGGAAAGTGCGCGTCATATTATTGATTATTATTATCCAGAAAACGTAGACGAGTATTTAGTGAATGAGTGCATTCAATTAAAATCGTACTTACTCCAATCTAAGCCAGAATCGTACACCTTTTTTAGTGACATTTTTAAGCTCATGTATGAAAATAAACTTATTAACGTGTTCCCTAACTGCTATACCATTTTAAAGATTTTTTTAACTTTGCCAATTACTAACTGTGAAGCAGAGCACTCTTTCTCCAAGATGTCCTATGTAGAAAATAAATACAGGACAACAAAGTCGAACCATCGACTAAATAATTTATCACTTCTTTCGATAAATTGTGATCTAACAAAACACTTGCAATGTGATGACCAAATTAAGGAATTTGCAGCACAGAAATGCAGAAAGGTTGATTTATAAATTATAATTTATATAACATGTCATACACATAATCTGTCAATTTCATTTACTAATTCATAATAAATAAATAAAATGTTTTTATTGTGTTTTTTTATATTCTTATAATACTTGCGTAGATTTAAGTAACATTTATGTTTTTTTTTGTGCAATAAAGAATATATAATAATAATATATCACTATAGGCACAGTTTTTTAACATAGCTATTAGTTGAGTACTTAGGTGGGCCACTAAATAGTTTCAGCCCAGGGCCCCACAAATTCACGATCCGCCTCTGCCGTTTACGTTATCGAGCAATAAATTACTCCAATTTGACATTTTCATTTGATCACTGATGGGACACACTCACTCGTCACTGAAGCGGTAATTCGGCCCCTGGTTTTGGTTTGTCGGCTTACAAATCCCATTTGGCTTCTAAATGCTTCTTGAATCCTTTTCTTTGTTTCTTGTTTTCTTCGACTTTTCTCTTGTTTTCTTCACCACGAGCTTACCATTGTCCTAAGAGCACTTTGTAGGAACAAAAAACCTTCACCAAACATGCAACTTGGATAACCCAAACCACAGCTCTGACTTGTCCTGAACGTGCTTGTTCAACACCAAACCTAGTTTATTGAAATCTTTTGGTCTTAGGCCACATAGATAACACCTTTGTGTTGAATACTTATGTATTTTAATAATATGATCTTTTAAAGTTTCATTTATGTAAAAGAGATATTTCTTATAGTTACATCCGTTGTTGCGAGGACGAATTGAAGTCATAGTGGCCTTAAGAACCTTTTATAGTTGGTGAAATATGACCCAGGGCCATTCCAACGTACATACATGTATCATTGTTTCAACGACTAACATTTTCACTAGCCCACAGGAGTATGCTGTTTGTATGTTTTGCTTTTTTTATCCTACTGAACTTTTTGTACCGGAACTTAATTCCAAATTTTTCGATTTTAAAATGTTCACAATGGAAGTTCATTTTAATTGAACGAATCATTCAGCTTGAATACGCAATGATCGGCATAACTGTGTTCAAGCTTTACACAATATGCTTTTGTCGTAGCTGTCAATCGTGCCTTTCATTTTATTAAACTCGCCAAAACACCGTGGTGGACAGGCCATTTTACTTTTTGAAAGGAAGCTCTTCATGCTAAATTTCATGTTTCGTGAGCACGAAAATGGTCCGGGAATGCGGTCTGTAAATGATTCAATGCATTGTCTCAAACCTTGGGCGAAATTGTTCGTTTACGAAATACCTAATTGAATGCAGATATTTACATATCCATAGCAATGAAACCATATCGTATGGTGATGACCGCTTTCAGAGATTTATTGATTTCGATTCCACCGAGGGAAACAACATGTGAGCCAGGATTAAAATTTTTCAACAGCGACAAACATCCAAAAATAATTAAATACATAATGTAATACCTTATATATACATATACATGAAAGTTTTTTTTTGTCAATAAGTACCTGACAAACGACATTGACAACTTGAACTGAGTGAAGGCTGTTTTCAGCAGCTTTCTCAGATCACAAAAAAAATGTTCTTGAAATTGATTAATTTAATTGAAATAGCTCTTTTTTTGTCCAGTTACAAAAGATGATAACGCCTTGAACTTTTCATAACTAGAAATAAATAAATCATGGGAGGGACACGCCTATGCTAATGGTCAGGTCATCCTAGTTGTAGACCTGGACAAATTAATGTATTCCAAAGCAACAACAAATTGTGGTTTGGGAATTAATTAATGTTTGTCTGACTATAAGCTAACGAGTCAAGGTCTTATCCTAAACGATTTGTCGAATGCTATTATAGCATGGCACGAACAACGATGTAAAAAAACAAAAATGAAAAATTAGTTTCGAATGTCAGGGTGAAGGAATTTGGTAATGAAGAATTTAGTCTTATAAATTCAAAACCCATGCGAGTATAATTTCTTCGTAAGTGTATCTTAGCACGAAATAAGTTTTTGTATTTTACCTAATTAAAAATAATGCTGAAACAAAAGGAGTCTCAACTGAAATAATTTACTTTGTCGGACCACAAACAAAAGAATGGTGAGTAATATGGAATAAAATACATTTAACAGAAGTCCCTTGATAATGTGTACAGAAATCTACAAAAAAAATAGGAGCTCCCGGCCTATGAAGTCTCTCACTGCTAGATAGTCAGATGCTTTAAATTCTTTACATTAACGGGCTCGCAGTTTCCAGTCATTCAAATAAATCGAAAGCAGATTTTCTTTATTCTTTTTCGTTTTCAACCTGGGTTCTGCAGTTCGAAGACTATCTTTCTTGACCATTGTTTTCTATTTAATTATTTGATGTAGCCGAAGAAATATAGTCCGCGTGTTTTGACTCTCTGAACTAAATCCACATCCTGGTACAACAACTTATAGAATTCTCAGTTTTTGACTCCTCATAGACAGAACTAATTTTAGTTTTCAAAAAGCTAATTGTTTTTGTTTATCGTAAAGCAGGACCGGCAGAATAAGGCTTTTACAGAGCCTGGGCCTTCATCGCGTAAGATGACGCTAGTTTGACAACGTGTCGTTTGAATGATTGAATCGTCTGGACGATATCGTTAGGACTTTAGCTTCATTTAACTTGTTGAACTGTCAAATATGGTCGACTGAACGATTGCGATTGAGCGATTGAGCGATTGCTATTTTACAATCGTCTCATACATTTCGGGGATTTTTTTTTATATTTGAAAGTTTTTTTAATTTTAAAATAATTTAAAAAAATTTTACAACATTACAATTTGTTATTTTTCGATGATAATGAAAGCGAATCAACTGTCAAATTAATGCGAATGCGAAGGACACTAATGTCGATTTCCTTTACACACTAGGGATTTCAATCCCGGATAATTTTTTTACTTGCGACTTATAGGTACTATAAGTACGGTGACCATCCGTCCTCTTTTTGAGAGGACAGTCCTTTCTTTCTGTATCGTGTCCTTTCTGTTTGCTTTTCTTAGAGAGGACAGAAATTTGTCCTCCCTTTTCTAGATAGTCCTTTCAAGGTCCTCTTTTCCTCTTTCAAACCATGATTCTACGATTAACAGCACTGCTTTATGTCATTGAATTCTATCATACCTATATTTTTTTGTTATTGTGAATGATTTTCATCTCCATCCGCAAGTTCGTGTCGTTCTCGTTGGCATCCTTTCGGCTTTTTGTTTATTTTTGGCAAAAATAAGGGTATTTTTTGGTTGTAATTTATATAAAACGGTGAGGATTTATTTGGAATAATTATTGGTAATGAAAGATTAATTTATTGTTTTTTTTTATACTTTCAACTGGCACCTTAAAGGAAATGCATTTTTAATAGCCAGTGTCCGTTCTTTGTAAAAAATCTAAGCGAAAGTGGTGTAAGGTGTTGAAAATGCTTACCAAATTTTTTAAAAAGCGGAAGGGCAAGCATCAAGCATCACCTTGCAACTAAGAAACATAAGAAGGCTCTTCGTTATAGTTGCACCAATAAGCAGATAACAAAATCCAAGCATTCATATTTCACAAATGCATTCTACATGAGGAATTATTTGACGAGCTTACTTGTGCCAAACGGAAGAACAAATTTGGGATATTGACAAATTGCCTCCGGGCACAAAATGGGTTGAAGTTTTCAAATATTTCGATGAAGAATATGTGAAATTTGACAATTTATTAAACCTCAATGAAAGGGTATTTTCAATTTCCAATAACATTTAGACACCTGAGAAATCCCAATTAAAAGTTGATACGCTAGAGGCAATGCTTAATAACAAAGTCCAATTATGACTTCGATTGCGCAGAATTTAACACGTTTTTAAGAAATCGGGACGATATCTTAAAAAAAATACATTGCGAAGAAAAATACCAACATTAAACATTCCTTTGAATGACTCTTATAGTCATATATGACTATACATATTTTAATTTATATTATTTCGTTTTTTGTTAATTTATTTATATTAATTTGTTTTAAAAACTGAACTGAGCTATAATATGAAGTAGGTACAAAACTTTTTGATCAAAGTTGACATTACGATGATAGCGAAGACCAAAAAAGTGGGTCTCGAAATTCTGTCTGTCTGTCTGTTCGATTACAGCTAAACGGCTGGGCCGATTTTCTTCAAACTTGGTAGATTTGGGTTTTAATTTTTTCCCCCTGGATGTTTTTCGATTTGATTTTTTAAGACCAAAAATACCTGTACCTGTAATACGAATTTTTTTCGAAATTTTATAAATATTTTTTTTTCTCAAAAACTGTCCCACAGATTTTTTTAAAAAAAATTCATAAAATTTCTTTTAGTTAAACTTAGGTAATGGTTGAAAAAAATTTTCCAAAAAATGGTTATTTTTGGTACCCCCCTTGGAACATTTTTTTTTGTTTTTGATTTTCTCTAAAACGGTTTCACGGATTTTGATAATTTTTTTTATGTCAAGGCTCCCCAGCAGTTTCAATATTATTGTGCATTCAAATTTTCAAAAAAAATTTTTTTGGATTTTTAAATTTCAAATTTTTTTTTTGAAAACTCAATATTTCGAAAACTCTATGCTAGATTTTTTCAAAACTTGATAAATAAAAGTTTTTTAATACAGATTATAAGATTTAAGAAAAAAAATATGTTTTACGTAAAAATAACGGTACCTTCCATACAAATGTTAAAAAATGGTTTTCGAAAATCGCATTTTTCTCGAAAACGGTTACGAGAATTTTGTTTAAATTTTTTTTCTTTCGATTAATTTTCAGGATCTATAATTTAATAAAAAAAAATTGAAAACAAAATATTACTGACTGTACCTACCATAGAGCGATTTTTTTAAATTTTGAATTTATCATTATCGGCATAACGGATTTTAATGAATTTTTTTAGAGAGAAGCTTCTAAAAGGTTTAAAAAACATTGCATTTCAAAACTTAAAAAAAAATATTTTTCTGAATTTTGAAAAAAAAAATCGTTTTCTTTTTTTGAAAATTCAATATCTCGAAAACGGCTCAGTATTTTTTTTTTGTAAAGTTATGTTTTATTCAAACAATAATAAAAACTTTAAATTGGCGTACCAAAATTTTTTTTTAAAAATGTTTTAAAAATTTTGTATATAAAAGCTTATTTTTTAAGAAACCACTACAAAGACTTGGCATGTTTTTTTTTATGCCCAATTCGAAAGGTTTTAAAAACTTAACCAGGGAACCCATCGAATTTTAGTCAGTAATCATTAAATTAATAATAAAATTTCTCTATTACATTGCAGCTGTTTCAATATTATTCTACTTTAAATATTCGGTATTAAACCTTCATGAAGTAAGAACTTGGCGTACTTTTAGATCTCAGTATTATTCACGGCTGACTTGTTAGACAAAGATTTTTGTATAGAAGAATTTGGCTCTTTTTTTAACTAAAAGTCAAAAATCGAAAAAATGTTTTTCGGGAACTGTTGAATTGAATTATATGTAGGTCGTGAAAATTAAGTAAAACATAACAATTTGTGGAAAGTAATAAAACAACCTGTTACTTGTAAAATTGCCAAAAAATCTAGCATGTGATTTTCGAAATATTATATTTTCATAAAATTATTTCGATTTCTTTTTTAAATCCAAAGAAAATTTGTCTGAAAATTTTAATCAAGAAACTATTAACAAATTTTCAGAGCTTGAGCATAGGAAACTTATCAAAATCAGTTTGAACTGCTTCTTGCGAGGAATTGACAAATCCTCCAAGAGTATCTCCTATCAGGAAAAGTGCTGCTCATAAGCTGTTCAAGATCCGGAGAAACTCTTAAGTAGGCTACACACTGTCATTTTTTTATATCATTTCTGTTGAAATGATGGAAAAAATGATAGTGTGTAGATGTAAATGATAAATGATGAATAAATGATGATGGAAATGATGAAGATCAAAATTTTTCGTGGGTATGACTGGAATGATGAAATGAAATGACAGTGTGTGGGAAACATATCAGCGTGCGTCATTTTTGAATGAATAAAATTTCAAAAATGATTGAAAAAATGACTTCATTGAAATGACAGTGTGTAGCATCAAATGAAATGTTCAGAAATGACAGTTTTGGAATGTCATTTAAGAAATGATAGTGTGTAGCCTACTTTAGGTCTCCTCCATTCCTGGTAACACTTACATAGGAATGTTTGAGTTGCACCACCAAATTTAGTTTTAATTTTAAAATTGACCAGAGTAAGACTTTACCCATAATGATCTGGTACATTTTCCACTACATATAAGCACAGATAATAGAGTTACTCTATTATCTGTGATATAAGGCCTTATCAAAATATTAAACAAAATTCTGGGTTACGAGGTTTTAGAACTTCAGCGACGATATAGTACCTTATCCTATTTACTACCACCATTCCTGCTTGAGTACAAGAAAATTTTATAATTTGTCGTTTTACCGGTGATTCATCTGTCATTTGTTTTAATGACATCTTAACAACATGTTTCATTTTAGTACATTACAATTAAACTAAAATGGTAACTATTTTTACTTGCGACTTATAGGTATTATAAGGCAAGTTATGCATTTGTAAAAAAAATCGAACTCGAGATTTTGATCAAAGTTGACATTACGATGATAGCGAAGACCAAAAAAGTTGGTCTTGCAATTCTGTCGTCTGTTTATTTGACTACAGCCTTTAAACTTGGCAGATATCATTTTTTATTTTGCCAACCACGTTTTTTTTTTTTCTTTTTTTTAAGACCAAAAATAACGGTACCTGCCATACGATTTTTTTTCGAAATTTTATAAATATTTTTTTTTTCCCAAAAACTGTCCCACAGAATTAAACAAAAAAAATCACAAAATTTCATTTAGTTAAAGTTGGTTGAAAAAATTTTTCCAAAAACTGTTTTTGGAACCATTTTTTCGTTTTTGATTTTCTCGAAAACGGTAAAACTGATTTAAAGAATTTTTTTTATGCTAAAGCTCCACCAAAGTTTAAATATTATAACATATTCAAATTTCGATTTTTTTTATTTTTTGGATTTTTAAAAAAAATTCAAAAAATTATTTTTTTCAAACTCAATATTTCGAAAACCTCATGCTCGATTTTTTTTCAAACCTGATGAATAAAAGTGTCTTAATATAGTCTACAAGATTTGAGAAAAAAAAAATTGTTTACCGTAAAAATAACGGTACCCACCATACAAATGTTAAAAAAAGGTTATCGAAAATCGTATTTTCTCGAAAACGCTCCGGGAATTTTGATAAATTTTTGTTCTCTTGTTTAATTTTATCCATCTATAATGTAATAAAAAAAAAATGTATATGTCACTGACTGTATACCTACTATAGAACCAATATAATATTTTTTGAAATTTTGTTTTTTTTGGAAAATTCAATATCTCAAAAACGGCTCAATATTTTTTTGGAAATTTATTTTTTATTCGTTTAGTAAGAAAAACTTTGAGTTTTCCAAAAAAAGCTTATTTTTTAAGAAACCACTACAAAGACCAATATTTGCTTGAATCACATGGCATCCTAGTTTTAGCTCCAACTACTAAAGAAGTTGTTTCAATCATTTAAAAAATGAATTTTATGCTTATAAACAGTTTTCGTTATTCACATTCAATTTTGAAATTCTTAGTCTTTTACATAAGAGCAAGTTCGTGCTAGTCGTGCAATTTAATTATGTATTAATCCGCGAGAGGTACCTACGATATAGTTTTTGGTGATTTTTGGCCGATGGTCTATATTTAGCAACAAATCAAATGTTTGCTCTATATATATTATTTTTATTTTTTCGAAAAAAGTTCAATAATACCTAATTGGTTTTGACTTTGAAAAAGATCTGAATATTTTTTTCCGAATACCCTTTTACAGCGATTATCACACAATTCCTAGAGATTCAATATATTGACAAATGCTCGAGGACACAAGAATCCCAATTGTTGCTAACAATATGTCAAGAAATCGTTTTTATGAAACCGAGAAGTTGACTTGACCGATAATAAATATAAAATGGCTAAGCTCCTCTTATGAATCTTTTATGCCAAAACTATCAGCATTGGGAAACTCGAGCGAAAAAATTCCCATTGAAGACGAATAAACATTTCAAAAAAGGGAAAAGGAGGCATTTTGGGCATGTCTACGAAGTCAATTGGAATTCTTTTTGTGAAATTGGAACGATAACAGTGTCGTTACTATGGACACAAGCTTTGATGCTGTTGAACCGTGTTAAACGTTGCTCAGCAGCGGAGAAAAAAAAAGTTTTTATACCACATTCAAATCTAATTGTTCATTAAAATAAAGGTATGGGTGTGTTAACCTACAGGACCAGTCGGAAAACATGAAAATCAAAATTGGAAGAAAAAAGTGGTGGTGGTAAATTTTTAATTCAATACTTAGTTCTACACAGTTAAACGCTTGCAAGCTTTACAAAGTCGCAGCGGATTCCCAAGATGACTTACTGACATTTCAGAAAAATTATGCTTGTCACTATCTAAGAAGACACACAATTCAAGGATCAAAACCGAAGAGTTAATTTCAGCAAGTGTTGCTGAAGGGAACGATTTTCCCAAAAGAATTGATAAGCCCCTTAGATGCAATGCCACATCCGACTAAGATGGATTCGTGAGTTTTGTGGCATAGCTGATGTGTGCGTTGAAAATATATACTTCGATAAAATTTCATACGAAAAATTAGAACCAATATCTTAGTTACTTTTTAAAAAAAATGATTTTTTTCTTGTAACCCTATGATCTTATAAAGTTTTGGTACCACAAGTTTGAATTTTTAGTTAAAAACAACCTCGGTAGTAAATCGGTTATACAGGATGGGTTTCATAGGTTTTTTTGACACTGACAGCTGTTTTCCGCTAGAAATCTTGACAGAAAGTCAGTATCATGCCTTCGTGGAACGAAATGAGTCGAGTCGCTATACGCTTGAGTGCGTTTTTTGAAAAGAAGTTTTGGGCAAAATGAAGCTCCCACTGCTCCTGCTGTTCGAGGAGAAAACACTTATGGTCCCCGTAGTCGTACGGTGCGCACAGACGAGAAAGTGACTGCTGTAGCCGAGAGCGTGGAACTCAATTCACGAATATCAACTCGCCATCGATTTCAACAGCTCAACATTTCACCCACTAGCCTGAGGAGAATTCTGCACACTGATCTTGGATTATTCGCTTGGAGTGATTGAATGCCCTACTGCGAAGCTAGCTGAGGCAGCCACTAAAACGACGTTGTGTTCCAAAACACAGGTATACACACAATTTGGTGCCGATACTTTTTGAACTGTTCTTTAGTAAATTCGACCTCCTGAATACTGAACTAAATCCTTATAATTTGAAGCCTTCTTGTTGCCTAGAAAGTTTTCGACAACTGACACAAATGATTTCCACACTTTTCGCTCTTTTTCATTCATAGATTCAACAAAATTAGTGTCCTTTATTAACCGTCTGATTTGAGGTACATCGAATATGCCAGCTTTTATTTTTTTAATGCTTAATCCATGCATCTCTGTAGATATGAATTTAAAACATGATGAATCCTTATCTAGAGCCTTAACAAATTGCTTCATTAAGCCAAGTTTTATATGAAGTGGAGGCAGGATTATTTTATTCCGATCAACCAGAGGCTCATTAATAACATTTTTTCCTCCAACAACCATGTTCTCTCTTTCAGGCCAGTCTTTTTTTACCCAGTGATCTTGTTTAGCTCTGCTATCCTAAAGGCACAAGAAGCAGGAATATTTTGTGCATTCACCTTGCTGTCCAAGGAGAAAGTTAACCATTTTCAAGTCAACACAAATGACCCACCCATGTTCGTGATACTTAATCTTTTCCAAGACTATAGCTATATTCTTGTACTCTTCTTTCATTTGGGTTGAGTGTAAAAGCACACAATTCAAACTTCGCTTGGAACTGTCAATAAACAGACTCCAACGATCTGGATCATACTCGGGAAGGCCCATTTTTGTTAAGAGACCTTTAACATCCTCACAGAAAACGAGATCTTCCTCCTGAGAGTAGAACGTAAGCAACTCTGCTGCCCTTTTACGATATAACGTTATTGTTGTTCCTTCATCAAGTAGATTTTTTTCTTATAGCCGGGATGCCAGTAGCTCAGAAGATCGTTTTGAGAGGTTAAGATCCCTGATGAGATCACTTAACTCACTTTGGTTAAATCGTTGGGGATTTGATGCATTTTCCTCATATTCGCTGTCTTCATCCTCCGAAAGATCTGCTAGCTGATGAAAATGTTGGTATGGGAACTTCATCGGAATGAGGGATAAGCCGTCGAGCAGAATCTAAATCAGGATACGTCCACTTGCTTCGGTTTTTACTATTGATGCCTCTGATAATCACTAGACAGAAATAACAGTCGTCATAGTGATTTTTTGGTTCTCTCCAAACCAAAAGGCACACCAAATTTCAGACTCCTCCTTTTCCCATTAGTCCACTGACGTAGATGTTCAGTACATGTTTTTCAAACTACATGTGTTGCCCAAGATTTATCTTGATCATTCTTTCATATGAATTTCTTGCATATGAATTTTTTAAATTAGGGTAAATTGAATATTTCTGTAACTCAAAAACTAGAGCTGCTAGGAAAAAATGGTTTTCAGTTTTAAAATCAGCTGCAAAACTCAAGGCACCAAAAAATTATTTGTTTTTGTAGATATGTGTAATTAATGGGAGTGATTACTCTTTCTAATAGAGCCATAGTACCTGGAAAAAAATTTGTTCATTTTATTGCTATTTTAAAAAGAAACTTGTATTTGGCGCACCCTTTATATCGCAAACAACAAGAGACCTCACAATTATTTGTTCCATCCATTTCACCCTTTCAAAAATTACTTTGATTTCTATTTGTCTAATTGAAGAAATTAATAGCCTTAATTAATGTTCCGAAGTTAAAATTGATCTGTCAAAACTTTATAGTCCTTTTTATTTCTTGGAGTTTACTTCATAAGAATCAAAAATTAACCATGAAATGATAGCTGGAGAATGGTTAGACCACCATTTCTTCGTTGTAAACCTGAATATACGCAATTTAAAGACAAAATCTAACTCCCTCTGGTTCTCAGATAAAATTTAAACGCATTGCGGCGCGCCGACCGTCATTGTCTACGTAAAAGTAGACAAAATCATTAAATATATTATTTTTAGTATAAGTAAACTGCCCTCTATAATGAAAACATTTAACTAGACACGCAAACAAAAATATACAATGAAAGATTATTCGCATACCACAATTCCGCTCTTATTCTCATCCGAAGCCCGAAATGAACAACTTCCACTCGAAGATGAAATTAAGAACTCGATGATAAGATGAAGGCACTTATTCGGAATCACCCACTTAGCGATAGGTCGCTGATTTCCAAGTGCCAAGGGCGTCGAAATTAATGTTTCGAGACAGCCAAAAGATTGAAAAGCTTTATCCGTGGTGGAGAAGTTTCCATAAGCATTATCCTATGCGAGTATATATCTCCTTGAGAGTTGAGAATATGAAATGTGTTCCGCTCTCAGGAACGGAAATAGTTTTCCGTCGTATATCCTGTTCTGAATAAGCACCAACACACACAGCAGGATAAACACTCTAAGTATCTAAGTTATTTATATTTTTCTTCCCCATCTCGATCCGAACGCCCGCCCGCCCAGAACTACTTTCGAAAACTTCTTATTCAAATTTCAGCGCTGACTTTTTGCGACAAAAAGGATGAGCAGGAAGATTCGTATTATCCTGGTCATACATATTTAATATCGAATGTAGACATTTGTAATCCAAGGGTTAACCAAAATATAGCACTTTGCTCCGAGTCGAATGGAAGACCAAAAATGAAATCTTCTCACTCCTTTTGGAGATAATAGTGAATTTACAGACCGAAATAGAGGACTTATGCAGATTACCTCGCTCTCGCTATAGATTAACTAAATATTTCATTTCATCTTGACAATAAGAAGAGATTTAGCGGAACGACAGTAAGATTGTAGATATGTTTGATAGAATTGAATGATATTTGAGTTTATCTTGAATCTGATGTGAATAGTTGCAGAATCCCTCGGGGATATTTATGAAGACACACGATGTTAGTTGAGACGAAATAATGAAGTTAGAATCGTTAGGTTTAATGTCGCTGGGATTTCTGGGCGAAAACACTGCCACTGTTTCGTGAAGATTCATCGAGCGAATGGGGTTTATCTTTCGCAAAAGTGAAAAGGAGCATTAAACAAAGTAGATTTAATTTAAAAATAAAATAAAATTTAAGCGGAAGCTATTAAACACCAAATTAATGAAAATTGAAAATACGTGTTATGGTGATCCTTAGTTATGGGGCTGTAAGTAAAGCCCAAGACTTGGGTTGCTTGGGAAAGCTACCAAATACAAAATAAGTATAGAACACGATACAAATAAATGATTTAAAGTTATGTAAACGTGCATAGGTTGAAAATAAAGCCTTGAGTTTTACTTTAAAGCCTCAAATAACTATGCATGTTATAAGTTACGATTAATTTGATAATTTGTGATTTTACTTAACTCCGACATTTAGTTAAATTTAGATTATGGTTTGAAAATATGTTCACATAATTTTTTCAAAAAACGAAATGCTTAAGTCCCCTAACACGTCAATGGCTCGTGCGGGGCAAAACAACACCGTTATTACAAAGGAGAAAAGTTAGTATCTGGACTACTAGTTTTGGACTAGGTGTTAACCAAAATAGAACCGAACTGATGCTATTTAATACCAAAACCAAGGAACACCCTTTATTTTTAACCCGACTCAACAGCGAAATTCTACCTCTCTCCAGTGTTATTTTAAACCTTAAGTGGAACTGAGAACTGAATATTGAAGAAAGATTAAAGAAGCTCTAAATAGCTTTCTAGGCCTGTAGTAAGACATATGCTAAAAAGTTTGGTCTTCATTCTAAGACGATTTTTACTTGCGACTTATAGGTACTATAAGTTATGCATTCGTAAAAAAAAAAAGTGTGAGTGCCAGGACTCACGGTTAAGATGTGTAAACATCAACGTTCGTCCGAGTGCCGAATTTTTGTTATCAAACGTACTCAATAAACATACAATGCAAACGTACTAGTTTGTGACTTAAGATATATACCCCTCACATACGCCACATCGATCAACCTAATCGACAAAGTACTTCGCTTTTGTATGGGCATTTACACACCAATACGCCGACGTAGAAGTACATGCCAAAATCAGCTGTGAAATGGTAGAGTTGTAAAATTTTAAATGAAAAGTGAAAATGACCGAAAAATATTTGAATTTTAATGCTCCAGAACCACTTTTTTGTATTGATCAGAGCTTTATTGAATTGTTGCTTAAGGAGATTGAATTTTATTCTTGCTTTTTCAGGTCATTCACATCATAAAAAATTGTTTCGACGAACTATGTAGTTCGGTCCTTTTTACATGCCATGTCGGCATACTACATCGATTCCCAAAGTTCGCACTGCCGTGTCGGCACTTATTCATTTCACACGACCCAAAAACCTTATCGACAATATGCTTCGATGAAGTAGTTCGTGGCATGTGTTAGGAGTAAGTGGACTCCGCTACGTAACGTAAAGTTTGTTTGACTTATGTTTAACCAGGGATGTTGCTTGTGACAGCATTATATTTTTACACTTATATTCAAACAGAGATGTTATCTGATAAAAAATAGACTGTTTTTACACGAATCTGATTTTAATCTCTGTTTCTCTTTTGGCTTCCCTTCTAGTGCATCTGTGCTTTTAAACACAGCGATTTTTAATATAAGTTAACTTTGTTCATGCGAATAGAAGTCATCTCTTCGCACTCCTTACTCTACTTAGTTAAGCGAATTGCACTGAGCGAACGCCAAATATAAAAAAGAAAACCACAAAGAAGAATTAACGATAATTCCGCATCGTTCTCAGCAATTGTAAGTGTATTAGTGAAAAAGTCACACGTGAAGATTGGATGTAGGCTTGAAGAAAAATCAAAATCTTTTCAATCTAGCGTACTGCATAGAAATATTGTGTATGCAAGGTTGATGATTGATCATGTATTTATTGGTTCATTTGCGTATATTACGTTGGAGAGATGAGAACATAGCACAGCATAAACACTGATTAAAATAGTAAAACAGCAAACGAAAATTGTATGATAAAATGGACAGACAAAATAAAACAAATTACTCGGATAAAATTACAAAAATCTCAAATAAATTCGTAAAAACACAATTTTGCTGAAAAAAAACCACAAAGGGCAACATTCTCTCGCCACTGAAATAATAGACTTGTACGTGCTTTTCATGCATTTGAACAATGTATATCTGGCTTAACGCCGCCAACAAATATACTTGTCATGCAGCGAAAAAGTCAAACCACTAGATGGAGCGTTCACCTTATCAAAATCAAACCAATCCCTTAACTTTTTTTTTAGGTTTCTGTACTTTATCTTACTCCCTCTGTCAGAGATTTACAAACTGATTGACATCATTCCCACCTTGTAATCGAATTATAAGTGGCAAAAACTAATGTTTTTAATACATTGAAGTCGTAGTCATCATCCAGTTCATGGCTTGACAGATGGAGAACGATCTATATTTTGATATAGTGAATGCTAAAAGTATATTTTGATATAATAAAGAATATCTAATTCGATAATTAAAATAATTATATGGTATGATAGATAAGGGACAACTCTAAAAATGCATTTTTTGCGAGCATAAAATAAAATGTTATCGTCCGTCAATAACGTGAAGTGGATTTTTTAAGACATTAAATCAACCCGCTATGAAATTTTACACCAGTTGATTTGTCTTTCGTCTTTTTCACATATTTAGGCCTATTCGGCGAGATCTTTTATTCTCTTATTCTGCTATGAATTTTAATTTTGGTATTCAGCACGCTAAAATCTGTTATAAAATCTGCTAAGAAAACTTTTATGAACTGTCAAACGTTCGAACATAGAAAAAATCTTTTGCGAATAGCATTTTTGGTATTCAGCATGCCAAAATCTGTTAAAAATCATAAAAGAATAAAAAACAAACTTCTGTTACTTTTATCATAAAAGATTTCAATAAGTACACAGGTGCATCAAGTAATAATGAATATTTATCTTGTATTTCGTCAATGAAATGTTCCTTAAAGGAGACAAATGAAAGAAAATATATCAAAACACATATCATATAAACATATAAGTAGAGTATGTCCATGGTATTTCAAGAAACATATGAGATAAAATCGTGGTCCATTGTATGGATACCCATAGTGTGTAAGGCTAAGCGCGCACATTCAATTTTTAGTTGCACAACTGTTTAGTAGCTTATAGAAAACAGATGAACTACTTAGTTGAATGTCCGCGCAAGTGCATATAGTTATATGTTACACAAAATAGCCTTAGGCTAGGAGCGCACATTCAATTTTTAGTTTCGCAACTGCTTGGTTCGAGCAACTAAAAGTTTGTGTTTTGATACAAACTAAGCAATTGCCTAAAATGAGTTCGCTATTCTGTGTAACATATAATTATATGCACCTGCGCGGACATTCAACTAAATAGTTCATCTGTTTTCTATAAGCAACCAAATAGTTGTGCAACTAAAAATTGAATGTGCGCGCAATCATTTAGTTTGTGTCAAAACACAAACTTTTTAGTTGCTCGAACCAAGCAGTTTCGAAACTAAAAATTGAATGTGAGCACCTAGCCTAAGAGTTTACTTTTTTGTTCGTCATCCATTTAAATTATGTCAGATGAAATATTTTACATAATCACAGCTGATTATGATAACAGATTTAGTTCAGTTTTATAACAGATCTCGTTTTCGAAGTAGCATAAGGCCAGGCGCGCACATTCAATTTTTAGTTTCGCAACTGTTTAGTTGCTAAAATGAAACATAATGGGCTTATATGGGACACCGCGCACTTAAAGCAACTCGATTCGAGCAACTAAAAAGTTTGTGTTTTGACACAAACTAAACGATTGCCTAAAATTAATTCGTAATAGTTGAGCTGTTTTCCATAAGCGCAAGAGAGAAAAGAGTGTGAGCGTGAGTAAAGAGTTGCCAGTGCGCGGTTCTCTTTCAACTGGTGATTTGATTTCGATACAGTTGCCAGTGCGCGACTAGGCTAACAGACTTTTATAAAAGTTCGAACCTCTGAATACCAATCATAAAAGATCTTTTAAGGTGGAAATCTTTTATGATTCATAACAGAAAAACTAAAGCAGAATAACAAATGTGGCAGAATAGGCCTAATTGGTCGAGAGGTGAAGAAATGTTGAGTGATTGAATTAAGTTCTAGCCAGCAATGGAAAGTAATAAAATCGAGATTTCAGTACTCAAAGTCTCCAATGTAAACACGATGTCGTAAGTACGCAATATTTACAATGTAAACATGGTGTTAAATGCAATCGTCGGTAAGGTAGGTTGCTACACGGAACGTGTAACCGTAACGTGTAACCGTAACGTGTAACCGTAACGGGTTACACGGGACGTATAAGTTTTACACACGTTTTCGATTCACTCTACCGCCGGGAAAGATGTTTACACATCAAAAAATCGAACTCGTGATTTTGATCAAAGTGGGTCTCGCAATTCCGTCTGTCTGTCTGTTCGACTACAGCCTAAATGGCTGGGCCGATTTTCTTTAAACTTGGTAGATATCATTTTTAATTTTTTCCCCCCACACGTTTTTTTTTCTTATTTTAAGATCAAAAATAACAGTACCCGCCATACGAATTTTTTTTCGAAATTTTATAAATATTTTTTTTTTCTTAAAAACTGTTCAACAGATTCAAAAAATAAAAATATAAAAAAAAATTATTTAGTTAAATCTAAAATTTTTCAAAAAATAGTTTTTGAGGGTATCACCTATGGAACCATTTTTTTGTTTTTGATTTTCTCGAAAACGGTACCACCGATTTTGATAATTTTTTTTTGCTAGAGCTCCCCAAAAACTTGAATAGAATTGTGTATTCGAATTTTCAAAATTAATTTTTGGATTTTAAAAAAAAAATCAATTTTTTTTTTTTAAACTCAATATTTCGAAAACCACATGCTTGATTTTTTTTAAACTTGATAAATAAAAGTTTCTCAATACAATCTAAAAGATGTGAGAAAAAAATAATTATTTTACATAAAAATAAAGATACCCACCATATACATAAATGTTAAAAAAGTAAAAAAATGGTTTTCAAATATCGTATTTTTCTCGAAAACGGCGCTTAGAATTTAAAAAAAAAAAATTCTTTCAATTAATTTTTACGATCTTTAATTTAATAAAAAAAATTTTGAAATTAAGATATTACAGCTTGTACCTCCCATAGAACCATTTTTTCAAATTTTGAATTACTCATTATCGACATAACGGATTTTAATGAATTTTTTTATAGAAATGCTTCAAAAAGTTTAAAAAATATTGCATTTCAAAACTTAAAAATATTTTTTGAACTTTTGAAAAAAAAATAATTTTTTTTTTTGGAAAATTCAATATCTCAAAAATGGGTCAATATTTTTTTGGAAATTTAATTTTCATTCGTATAATAATTAAAACCTAAAGTTGACATACCGAATTTTTTTCTTAAAAATGTTTAAAAAATTTTGTATATAAAACCTTATTCTATTAAGAAACCACTACAACGACTTATAATTTTTGTTCTTGCACAAATTCATATTTGCATAGCATTCTGTTTGTGTCTCTTACTACTAAAAGTATTTAAAAAATTATGATAATTTTATGCTTATTAACAGTTTTTTCTAATAAAATTCGTTTTTAAAATTCCTAGTCTATTACATAGGAGCAAGTTCGTGCGACCCAGTCGCGCATTTTATTTTTTAGACATATACAGCCGTGATGCGACTGATCCTCACGTATTGTGGCCTATGCTTAACAAAGCATATAACATCGATAAGCTGAAGAAGGTACAAAGAACTGTTAGCATTGATGACACAATCTCTAAAATCTTTCTCAACTGATGCCTTAAGCGTTTTTCTGTACCATTTACCAATTGATTTGCATATTACTACTTTTACACATTATCCTACTCTTGGATTGTCAAACCTTATGAGCACAGCAACACCATATTGCGGACTTTATTCCAATAGAGATTTTTTCGACTCTCACTGGGCATCAGTAGATTTTAAGGTTAGTTTTCCATCAACAAAAGACTGAGATGTTGAAATCGCGATAAAAGGTTTGTACACAACTATCTCTCTTAAGTTTTTCTCACCGAATCAAGCTGTAGGTGGAACAGTTTAACTAACTGCATTATATTTAGAATGATTCGTCTCAACCATAATATCTACTAGTTTACAAATTTTTGATTTGTAGCGAGTACCTCAAAAAAAAAGTATTTCCTAATTTTGACTCTCTCAACAAGAAAATGGCACTCATTTATTTTTCCAAAGAAGCGTTTTCGAGATATGAGCAAAAAACGTGTTTTTTTGCTCCTTTTCCATGTATTAGACTAATTCTTAAGAACGGTCAAACCAATTAACAAAAGCTTTATGTTTTTGAACAGATATTTTATTTGTCTTTCCAACAGTATACGACTTATGTAAATCGGCCCAACAATCATCAAGAAAAAGCCATTCAAAGTTTCAAAAAACAAAATTTTTCGTCATTCTTAAAAAATCGCTTGTTTTAAGTCATTCCGTAAGGATAGACAAAAAAATATTTAAAATACTTTTAAGATCTCAGGTGGAAGATATTGTTTTTACAAAGCTAAAACGCACAAGATCAATGAAATCGAATAATAAATGTGGAAGTTATAAAACATTACCTGAAGGCAGATCATTTCAGGTTTTTCATTTTTTTCATAATTTTTATTAAAAATACGAATATGAAGTATTGTTTACACTTCTTCTTTTATCTGGCGTTGAATCTTCGCGGAGCTGCATCCAGAAGTAGTCACGTACTGGCCTGCAGGGTGGCTACACAAAATACTGCTGTTTTCTGTGTTGTTGGGATAGCAGAGCAACGAAATTGGCAACTTCGTGAACATCGTGTGGTAGGAAAAAGCAACATTGCTGACAAAGCACTTGTTGCAAAACAAAATGTAATACTTCCACCATTGCGCATAAAACTCGGCATTATGAAAAATTTTGTAAAAGCCTTACCCCCAGTTTCATAGTGAAGTTTAAGCCCCACTTTTGGTTTAAACTTCAGTTCAACAGTAAATTTGGTTTCACAGTCCTTGAACAGAGTTCAAGAACTTCAACAGAAGTTCTGATAAGACTGTGAAACCGGGCGAGTTGAACTTCAAATTCAAACTCCAGTTCAGGTTCAGCAGAACTTACATAAGTTTAAAATCTCGCTGTGAAACTGGGGATTAGCAAAAGATCCCGAAATCAAAGGATTGACATATTTGAAAACAAAGTTTCCGAAACTGTCAAGCCAGTGTTGGTAAGTTACGCGAGTTTTACAATTTTTAATTAGTTAAGCGTAACTAATGTAACTTATGTAACTAATGTAACTTATTGAATAAGTTACGTAACTAATGTAATTATTCTATGTTTTTGACATTTCTCCAGAAAAATCTTCACATCAAAATTAAATTCGAAGCAAATAGTCAAGTGTTATAAGAGATTGTTTGCGAAGCTATAGATTTGGCTAAAAAGGACTTCAACGTTGATGTTTATGCCGTCGTTTCCGACAATGCAAGCAATATGGTGAAAATGGGAAAAAATTTGAAGCATGTCGTATATGGCACTCAACTTGTAATAGCCATACTGGGAATTTGTTAGAAAAAGATGTGCTTGACGTTAAACTGAATGACAAATTCACCACAATTTTAAAACAATTTAAACAACCAGATCTTGAACAGGCGATAATCAATAAAAAAGGAACCAAAATAAAAGCTACCGTGTTAAACTCGATGGTGTTCATACAGGGATTCCTACGTATGCCTTATTAATAATTTGATTCCAATGAAAATGGTCGCAGCGGAATTTAATAAAATGAAACCAGAAGTGCTCAAATTGTTATTTGACGAAGAATTTATCGAGAATGTAAAAAAAAAACATTGAGTTGTTCGATCCAATTTGTCAATTAATAAATAATAGCCAACAGTCAACAACTTCATTGGCTGACGCTGTCAAGTTTTGGTTCGAACTAAAAGTTCCAGCACAGTTTGTAAATCTCGTCTGAATAATTCCCTTAATGTTTATGCACTAACATCTTATTATTTACATCCCCTTTACACTAACGATAAATTAGAGAATAGCTATCTTTTTCAAATTAATAATTTTCTTCTAAAAATTTTGAATTCTGATGGTCTCAACGAATGTGATTTTTTAAATCCAAAGACGGAGTTTTAAAACCTTAGGTATATGTAAAAAAAATTGAAAATCCAATTTTGTTTTGGAAGACAGCCGACTTCTATACACCCAATCTTTCAAAGCTTGCAGTAAAATTGCTTAAAATTCCCGCATCGGTCGCAGAAATAGAACGTACCTTTTCGAAATAGTCATTGATTCACACCCCTTTGAGGAATCGACTGTCTTTCGAACGTTCCAAAAAATTAATGTTTCTTTATGGAACTTTAAGAATGGAAGACATTAATCTATCTTTGACTTTGACGAGTTCAACTAATTTAATACCTATATGTGTTTGGGTTACATTTATTCTCTGAATTCCTTATAATCTTTCCTTATTTATTAGTTGTTATTTTTTTTATTGAATAAATGTTTTTGTGTACTTATAAATGTTATTGTTTATTTTTTAAATGTCGAGCCAGTAATTTAGCTATATTAGTTACATTAGTTACATAAGTTACATTAGTTACGCGAAAAATGAGACGTAACTAATTACAAATAGTTACGCGTACCTATATGGGTAACTTACTCGGAGTAACTTACGTTGCCAACTCTGCTGTCAACCGATAAAATTAAGGCGGGTATATTCGTTGGTCCACAGATACAAAAATTGTTTAGTGACACCGGATTTTTTAATTGTGTAAGTCAAGACATATCTAGTTCATGATTTTTTGGGAAACCACAGAAGTCCAAACTATCGTCAATTGAGCGAAAAAATGATGCTATTCATTTCATGCTATTGGTGAGTATTTAGCAGATTAGTGTTTCAAAACCAATGAACTCTATTGACAACTAAAATTAAAATATTTGTATTCCTTTCAGGTGCTGGCATGTCTTCGAAAATGCACTTCCTGCAGCCTGCAGGTGAAAGATTCAAATAGGACCTTCAAGGTCCGACCTTGCAATCATGGAAAAGAGGTATGAGGGCTTTTGGGACCAAGGGATGATGAGTGACTACTGCTGGATGCAGCTCCGCGAAGATTCAACGCCAGATAAAAGAAGAGGTGTAAACAATACTTTATACTGCTGAGAGCTGAGAGCGTTCAACACTATGAGGGGTTTGACTTGACAAGGATCTCGCAACGATGGAAAAGCGGCATTAGGGATTTTGGGATGAAGGTATGATGGCTGATCCGTGAAGATTCAACTCAACATAAACGGAATAGTTTACGCAATAAAACATATTTTTAATACAAAAATAAAATAAAAAAAAAAACATAAATTTTTCTTTTTCACTTTTTATTATTATCTAGCTTTTACATTTATTGTACGATTTTAGTATACTTGTGCTTAATTTGTTTGTTAAGAAACTATCTTTCAGCTGAAATCAAATCTTCTAAGCATTTTGAATGACCTATTTTAGTATACTTGTGCTTAATTTGTTTGTTAAGAAACTATCTTTCAGCTGAAATCAAATCTTCTAAGCATTTTGAATGACCTATTTTCTACCCTCATATGTTGTTAGAAAGAGGAGATTCATATCTTTTAAAAAATACAACATACATGTTAATTGGATAAACCGTTAGAACGATTTATGCGATTATGTGAAAGAAAAACCAAAAACTTGTTTTTTGCCCATTTCTCGAAAACGCTTGTTTGAAAAAAGAAATTGAGTGTGATTTTCGTTTTCAGCGACCTAAAATTAGATTAGAAAATATATATTTTGTTAAGTACCTACAATGAACCAAAACTTTGTAAACTATGGTATAGTGTTGTCAGCAGTTGCATAAAAGTTTTTCAGGGATGTACTGCCTCTTGCGAGGAATTACAAAAATCCTGTAAGATTATCTCCTTTCATGAAAAGCAGGTCCCCTCCATTCCTGGTGGCGCACACAGGATTGATTAAGAGTTGTAAGTCGCAAGGCTTAGGCTCTCTACGAGCCGTAATAACCTCCTATTTATTTATTTTATATAACCGAGTGGAAGTGTGTTATTTTAAGCGATTAGTTTGCAGTATGTTTATATTAGCAGTCTTACTTGTTTAATTTTACACGAGTTTAACTGTCTGATAATTTTTCTCAATTTATTTTGCGTCTTACAAGGGCAAAGTAAGTAATTTTTATTCATTTATTTAATAATTCCAATTAAATTTGTGCTTAGACTTCTAACTTGGCTGATTTGTCTTAAAAGTATATGTGCCTTGCATAAGTATAACCGCACCCTGTAAACATGAGTTTTGTAGAAAATTAAAATTGGGATGACACCTTACTATTTTTGTTATTGAATGGCATCAAGTAAATTGAGAAGAAACAAAAGTTCCGGTATTTTCTCTTCTGGTGTTTAAAAATTAAAAACAGATTTTTATGTATTGCAAAAGTATAACCGCACAACTGAAGCTTCATTCAGTTATGTGCTTTGAAATGACAAACAACAATGCCGCTTGGTTCACATTTTAGCGATACGGAAAAAGGTAAAATTCAAGCTTTTCGGTTAACTGGCCTAAGCTTAATGGCTATTGGTAGAACACTTTTAAGATCCGATCCTGTCGTCCGAAAATTTTTCCAAGATCCATAATATTATAGGTCAAAAATAAGACACGGGCGTTCGCAGAAGCTGGTACGCCGCAATCAGAGGCGTTTAATCAATCCTGCATCCAATTCGATGCATTCATTGCCGGAAGTTCGTGACGAATCGGGGTTAGGAGTTTCGGTTTCAACGTTTTTTGTGCCTTAAAAGCAGTGGAGTGATTGTTCGGGGCAAAATGGTGACAGCTCCAAATCTGACAACAGCCCACAAACAAAAAAGGTCAAAATTGGCCCGTAAAAACATGAACCGGAATTGGAAAACCGTAAGTAACATTCCATTAATTCACACTTAACTCTTGTTATTCCAAATGGCATAATACAATGAATGTTTTTTTTTTAAGATTATTTTCAGTGACGAACAAAAGTTTAATCTTGATGATCCAAATGGTTTTGACGGATATTGGCATGTCCGAAAAAGTAAAAAAAGTTTTTTTTTCCAAGAGGAACTTCGGCGGTGGCAGTTGTATGGTTTGGGAGGCCTTCTGCGAACATGGTAAGTTTGCACTTGCCTTCAGCTCTACAAGGATGAACAGTTCAGCTTACACCCAGGTGCTTTAGGATAATTTGGTACCCTAGTTAAGACGATTTCGTCGATTTCGCCATGTCTTCCAGCAAGATAATGCCTCAATTCACGTTAGTCGTCAAAGTTTGGAGTGTTTAGAATCCAATAACATAAATTTGATGGAGTGGCCGGTACGTTCTCCAGATTGTAACCCTATTGAAAACCTTTGTGAAATTTTGACCCGCAAAATGTATGCCCATAATAGGTAATTTGTCAAAATAATAATGTAATTTGGAAAAATGGAACTCTATAGACGATTTCATATTAAAAACCTTGTCAACAGTATACCAAAAAGAATTTTTATCTTAGTCGAAAATAGGGGTAGCAAGATCCCTTACTAGTTTTTCTTAAAATATTTACTTAAAATAAAGAAAAAATAAAAATAAAAATGCGGTCATACTTTTGCAATACAAGAAAGTCTGTTTTTAATTTTTAAAGACCAGAAGAGAAAATAACGGAATTTTTTTTTCTTCTCAATTTACTTGATTAGTAATGCCATTCAATAAAAAAAAATAGTAAGTTGTCAATCTCTTTTCAATTTTCTACAAAACGTATTTTTACAGGTGCGGTTATACTTATGCAAGTCACTGTATGGAATATGAAATCTTGAGAAAAAAAGTTTTCACCGTAACGACATTTTAATTGCTCACTGTTCAATATGTTCTGTGATTATTATACTGAGAGACCACAGAAATTTCCGGTAATTTATTTTTTCCACAGTTCAAGTTAAGAGAGTTTTGGCTTAAAACATAATATTCTTTCCACCCACTTAAATAAAAGAGCTTATTCCACTAGAGTAGAGAGTCCGAAACAACCTGTAAAACATTTTTCTTTTAAATTTATCAAACTTATATGTTTCCACATTTTATTTAGCAACAAAAAAGACTGTTAAGTTTTTACAGATTATAAGTTCACTAGATTTAACCTAAAATCAAGCCAAAGATTACAGAAAAGGACTTACTTTTGCATCAAATGACAAATCTAAAAATAATTAAAAATAGAATACTACTAACTTCAACGACAAGAATTTACCCTTGTCCTTATGTATGCAGATATACTCGTACATATACCTAAAACATTATCAAAGTACCTCTCAGAATAATTCGGACAACCAAATTTGCAATTCTGATGTGGATTTTAATTATTTGCTCAAACGGAAACGAAATAAAACCTTCACAATTATTTCCTAAAGTGACAGATACAAATTTATTATTATTTTTTTTATAAGATATATCTCAACCCTTGTACGTCGTTTTCTTCTCCAAGATTTATCTCAACTTAAAAAATCTTGCTCATTTAAATAATGGACTCAGTACCATTTTATATTTTTGTGTACAGAACTAACGAAAAAAAAGAAGAGCAACCACTTCCTGCATAGTCGTGCCAGAAAGCTTTAAATATTTAATTTTATTTGAAGTTTTTGGTCGGCACAACTGGTGTGATAAAATATTATTATGATCCTAAGCCCTTAGGTGGCATAAAATGGGAAGACACTTTGGCCTTGTGTTTTGTTTTCTTACTAAATTGATGGGTCATGTCTATGGGTAAATTTTAAAATAGGTAAGGAATGAAAAAAAAAAAAAAATAAGAAATAATAAAATATTTTTTCAGCCGGAAAGAGCTATAAAATGTTTATTAGCTTGACCCTTTTCTGTGACACCTTTTTCTCAGTGTGGTAAAATAGAAAGGTTAGGAGTTATGGTTTGGCTAATAATTTATTCAAAATATTATTCACATTTTGATTTAATTGATATACAGACACACCTAAATTGCTAAGTAACGTTTGAAAGTTCTGGTTTTTGGGTATAGAGGGAAAGGATTTTAAAGGAAAAAAAATATATTTACTCTTCACATAGCCTTTGGATACAAAACCTATTTATTTGAACCTATTTTTGCTGGAACTTGACTTCATAAATTTATTAGCAGTAAATTAGGGAATGAATTATTCTGCAGACATATTATACAAGTAAGTGTCACTAAGGGAACCATAGATCTAAATGCCGCTCATATACCCCAAAAATATTCATCATTGACACAGCTACAATGTAATAGAGAAATTTTATTATTTAATGATTACTGACTAAAATTTAATGGGTTCACTGGTTAAGTTTTTAAAACCTTTCGAATTGGACATACAAAAAACCTAACACTAACATACCTACCTTAATTATAAATACTCGTACTAGTAGATACCTACATCCGATCCACTCAAAGTCATAAAAAAGCAATAATTGTTGAGGATGGGATGATGTTTTTGTTGCAAATTTAACTCCCTTTTTTTAAATGAAGGTAGCCCACCAATTAATAGCCTATTTAGTGGTATGGTTATAGTTCACATCACAGTTAAGAGTTTTTACTTGCGAGTTGCGACTTATTGGTACTATAAGGCAAGTTATGCATTCGTAAAAAAATCGAACTCGAGAATTTGATCAAAGTTGACATTACGATGATAGCGAAGACGAAAAAAGTGGGTCTGGCAATTCTGTCTGTCTGTCTGTTCGATTACAGCTAATCGGCTCGGCCGATTTTCTTTGAACTTGGTAGATATGGGTTTTAATTTTTTACCCCCGGATGTTTTTTGATTTGATTTTTATGATTAAAAATAACGGTACCTGCCATACGATTTTTTTCCGAAATTTTATATTTATTTTTTTTTTTTAAACTGTCCCTATTATTTTCTTAAAAAAATTCAAAAAATTTAATTTAGTTAAACCTATGTAGGATGGTCGAAAAAAAAAATTTCAAAAAAATGAGTAGTTTTGGTACACCCCTTGGGACCATTTTTTTGTTTTTGATTTTCTCAAAAACGGTATCACCGATTTTGATCATTTTTTTATGCTAAAGCTTCACAGCAGTTTGAATATTATTGTGTATTCAAATTTTCCAAAAATGTTTTTTTGCATTTTTAAAAAAAACTTTCAAAATTTTTTTTTGAAAACACAATATTTCTAAAACCCCATGCTCGATTTTTTCAAAACTTGATAAGTAAAAGTTGGGAAAAATAATGAGGAAAATAAATTCATTTTACCTAAAAATAACGGTACCCTCCATATAAATGTTAAAAAATTGTTTTCGAAAATCGTATTTTTCTCGAAAATGGTTCCGAGAATTTTGCTTAAATTTTGTTTCTTTCTATTATTTTTTAATATCTGTAATTTAATAAAAAAAAATTTAAAATAAGATATTACTGACTGTACCTACTATAGAACAATTTTTTAAAATTTTGAATTGCTCATTATCAGCACAACGGATTTTAATGAAATTTCGTAGAGAGAAGCTTCTTAAATGTTTAAAAAACATTGCATTTCAAAACTTTAAGAAAAATATTGTTTTGAATTTTGAAAAATAAAATCAATTTTTTGTTTTTTGAAAATTCAATGTATGCAAATGTTTTCTTTTTTTTCATTCATGTAAACATAACATAGAGTACCAAAAGGAGCACTCTAGTTCTAAGAAAAGTCATGAATTTTCAAAATGCATGCATAGTTTCAAAATGACAATAAAAAACACTTCGAATGAAAAATGTTAGATTTTCTATTTTTCGCTTCGAATGTACATTAAGCTATACCTCTCTACCGAATTTCATCATTCTACAGCAATCTGAAGTGCTCCATATAAATTAAACATTTTCTCAGAAAGTGGGTGGATACCACGCCCCTGAATGGAAAACCTCAAATTTTTTTCTCTGCTTGCATGATAAGACCTACCGTTGTACAAAATTACAAGATTCTATGATGTCCGGAAGTGCTTCATAATTTTGATGATCTGTCAGTGAGTCAGTCAGTTACGGTTTTTGTGATTTTTGAGGCCTTATATCTCAGGAACCGCTTATGCTAGAAAATTTGGTGAGGCGCCTATGCCTAATTAGCTTAGCAAATATTCAGAATTTTAAGCTTCTGACTTCATTGGTACTGAAGATAGGGAGGGGTCAAAAATCGCCTGAGTTTGTTCCTGTATTGCTAGAACTTGGCTAAGCACTACCGTGTCCTCTGATAATAAAAAACTTTAAAACAATAAAACAAGCAGGTTAATGTTATGTACTTACTTACTTACTTACTTAGGTCTTCGGTCCGTGAGGTTCCCCTTGCGGGGCGTAGGGCCTCCACTACTACTACGCGTCATCGTGTACGGTTTCTGGAGATGTACCTCAGCTCTCTCCAAATCTTCCCCAGTTTTGTTGATTCCTCTTCGACCGTTCTTCGCCAAGTACTTCTGGGTCGGCCTACTCCTCTGCCTCGCTGCGTGAGAGGGTTCCATTGCATGGCTTGACTCGCAATGCACTCGTGGCCTTTTCGAAGCGTATGTCCAATCCACTGCCACTTACGTTTTCGTATTATAGAGTCGATGGGTTCCTGAACTGTCCTCGCTTGAAGTTCATCATTGGAGATACGGTTAGGCCAGAAAATCCGCAAGATGTTTCGCAAACATCTATTCAAGAACGTTTGCAGTTTTCTTGTGACAGTGGGTGTTACTTTCCAAGTGCTGCATCCATAAAGAAGCACGGATTCTACATTGGAGCGGAACAGTCGTAGCTTGGTCTTTATGCTTATAGAGTTCTTTCTTGACATTTTGGACAGCATTCCGAACGCAGCCTTTGCTTTCCCGATTCGTCTGGTTATATCTAGTTCGGTCCCGCCATCAGTAGATACAATACTCCCAAGGTATTGAAAACTCTCTAGCGTCTCTACAGGTTGTCCAGAAATATCTATTTGAGTAGATGAGGAAGTTCCAAGGCTGATCCTTTTAGTTTTTGCCATTTTGTTCTTAAGCCCGACGGTTTCGGCTTCTCTCTCCACCCTTGTCATTTGATGGAGATCCATGATCCTATGGGAGAGTAAGCACACGTCATCCGTGTAGTCCAGATGTTTCAGGTGTGATAGCAGATTCCACTGAATTCCTCAATTTAAAGTCGACAAAGCTGCATGCAGCACATCACTTATTACCAACAGGAACCGTATTGATAACAGTATAGAACCTTGTCGAACACCACTTTGGATTTCAAACTCCTCTGACAACCTTCCTTTATGCAGAATGTGACATTTGGATCCTTCATATGTAGCCTTGATAATAGCGATCAATTTATCCGGGATGCCCCTCCTGCGCAAGGCAAGGCAAATAAATTCTCTATTGACACTGTCAAATGCCTTTTCGAAATCGATGAACAGCAGGTGTAGTGGTGATCAATATTCAACGCACTGTTCGATGATGATCCGCAAGGTGTTGATGTGATCCACATAGGAAGATCCAGTGCGGAAACCTGCTTGTTCGGCGTCAAGCGTGTCTTTTAGGTGGTCTTTTATTCGACCTAGGACGATTCTTGCTATAACCTTGGCTACAACAGGCAGCACGCAGATTTCCTCCAGTTTTCGCACTGCGTAAGGTCTCCTTTCTTTGGAAGCTTGACGATCATCCCCTTTTTCTACTCTTTAGGAAAACTTTTTGTTTCCCAAGCTCTTTCTATGAGTGGGTGCAGGAGCTCAGACGATGTTGTTGGCGCTGATTGTAAGAGCTTTGCGGGAATACCGTCAAGTCCAACCGCTTTGTTGTTCTTCAGTGCTCTGATTGCGGTCAAAATTTTTTCTCTACTAGGGGATACAGTGCGTATTCGGGAATTTGTTAATACGGTCGGCTCATTGGGTGTTAGGTTGACTGCGCTGATGAAAACGCGATTTAAAACCATAGAAAAGTGTTCCTTCTACCTTTTGAGCTGGCACACATCCGAAACTAGCAGTGATCCGTCTATGTCCTTTACCAGGTGTTGTTTAGAGCTTTGGACACCTGTTAGCTCTTTGGTAATTCTGTGGACGGTCCTACTGTCGCACCTACTTGCGGCCTCTTCTGCTTCTGTTGCCAATGCGTTGATATAGTTACGCTTGTCACGAGCTTTCAGCTGTTTTCTTTCTTCGATCCTAGCCCAAGTTTCTTCGGAAATCCAGGCACTATTTCCTCCTTGCGACCGACCGACTATACTTTCAGCACCTGATTTGAAAACATTTTTCACAGCACACCAATGGTTTTCGATGGAGGTGGGTTCAGTAATACTGATTGCTCTCAATTCTTGTGCAAGATGGTCCCCTAGTTGTTGGCGGACTGCGGGATCCTTGAGTCTATCCGTGTTGAACGTGGGCATTCGGGTGTTTTCTTGGGATCTCCGAACTGCAGCTGTTCGTAATTTTACGGTAGTAACCATCAGATGGTGGTGCCGGGCGATTCCCATGTCTGCACCTCTTCTGTTTCGGACGTCCTGGAAACTGCTTCTAAGTCGCCGACTGATCGCGAAGTGATCAATTCGGTTGGAATTTGCTTTTCTGTCCGTCGACACCCAACTGATTTTGTGACACGTCTTGTGCGCAAACATGATTCCTCCTATAACAAGGCGGTTCACGTTACAAAAATCGACAAAATGTTCGCCATTGTCGTTCCGGTTTCCAACACCATGCTTTCCCATAACATGCCTGAGCCTATCATTTTCATTGTCAACCTTGGAATTCAAGTCTCCCATTACCATTATGATGTCTCCACGTGTTGTACTATCATAAGCAGCACTCAGCCGGTTATAAAAGGTCTCCTTCTCCTCGACAGAGGAGAGCTCCGTTGGGGCGTAACACTGCATGATGGTGACGCGACGTACTCTAGTCCGGAAACCTAGCTTTCATGATCCTGTCATCTAACGGCTCCCAGGAAATTAGGCTCTTGAGAGCTGTTTTAGAAAGCAGCAATCCAACGCCAGATTCACGGTTACTTCCAGGTGCATTTCCGGAGTGGAGTAGTACAGTGTTACGGGTTGGAGACTTATATTTCCCCGATCCCAACCATCTTTCTTCACTTATATCTTGGATGTCTATCTTATACCGCATGAACTCACTCTCTAGTTGGAGGAATCTTCACATTCCAGAAACTAATCTTTGTCCGGGTAAAATGGCCAAAAGTCATCAACGTGTTATCGTTCCTTATCCGAGGCGTAGTGTCGGTTTCGTTAGCGGGAAATTATTTCAGTTACGAAGAAAGCTAACCTATCCTAGAAAGCTAGGCCTTTCACACTTGTAATTTTAGCCTATTTACGTATATAGGGATACGCAAATATAGTTGCCCGGAGACCACCACGAGGAGGTAAACCAAGCACTTCACCGTGACTGATTGTTGCGCTACTGGCCCACACCAAGTTCTGAGCAGTTAATAGTTTCCCGATCTGGCACAATGCAGGTACCCAAATGAAAAAGAATATTATTAAAGACGGAAGAACCTATCTATTTACAATCTCTAAGTATAAAGCGGCACCATGACCACTAATGTTCTGGAAGATAGTTTAAATGGGCTACTATCTGCAGATATCTTCATTTGTTAATGCTTTCGATAATTAAAATAATATTTTTTTTTTCAATAATTCTAATCCTCATAAAATCTAAACTTCACTCAATTGCATTCGCCATTCAATGCTTCACACCAATAAATGTAAACATAAACTCGAAACAAAAACTATAGCCCTCTTTGAATTGATTGCAGATACCTGTAAATCTGCTTCATCCATGTTTAGCAAGATTTCACCTCATTTGCCTCCTAAGCTCTGCGGGCGAATCATTTCAATCGCTAAATAACGTTAACCGAATGCCCCATCTGAATAATTCACATCCAATAGAGATGTAGATATGTTTTTCCGCTCTATTTAATATTGTGGCCCAGTGAAAATTCAGTGAAACCACCTCAGGCATTATACGCAGAAATGCAACCGTGCTAAACACCCACAAACACTCTAGGATCCTGCATCTATTCGAGCGTGCAATTTAAACCAGCGAGCTTAAACGGCTTTAATTACATGTGGAATAGATGAATCCTTAAATACCTTTAATTTGTTTATATCCTTGAATAGCTAAAGGCAGGAGATGCAATTCGAAACAAATTTATCAACGATTATGTAATTAGGACTTCAATGAATTGCAATTAATTTCCATATTACTAAAATTGAATAAATCTACAAATTTATATGGATTTTTGAATATTTTTCAATTATTCGAAACATTAAACTTAAATAGAATTTTATTTCCTTAAACTTAAACATTTTATTTCATACTAGCTGACCCGACAGAAGTTGCCCCATCCAGATTTCATGAAATTTTGTTTCTTAGCGTTTTGTAGATCTTTGAAAATAATCTTCGACAATAAAGAGGTCCTCATTCAAGACACTCACCATTACGCCAACGCCATCGCTTCTTGACGTTCGTCTTGTTTCTCAACTCGTAGGTCACTACCACCCAGTGGCGTAGATAGGGGGGGGGATCAGGGGGATATATCCCCCCCATTGGAATCGATAATTGTTCAACATAACCAGTCATAAACCAAACAAGTTAAAGAAACGCACTCTGAATTTTTTTTACGTCTCTCAATAATTGATAATAGGTAAACGTGCAAGAAAAAGCGCTTCCATCCAGCTATATATATTTTATTAAAGATATTAGCTACACTGCCGGTTTCAACGTCAACTCCCGAAAGAACTTTCTCCAGTCAGTAAAGAGAATAAAAACAATACAAAGAAGCATGACCAACGAAGTGAGATTATTAAAAATATGTCTATTTTAATAACAGTGTGATAAGCTTTGGATGTTTACTTATTTGCAGGATCGTTTGAATGGTTTGGCTGCTCTAGCTATTCATTGCGAAAAACCTTTATCTAATAGCAGACGAGGTTATAAGTGTTTTATCTAAAAAGAACAGAAAACTGGATTTTATTTTGTGATTTATTTTTTAAATTAATATTATTTTACTTACTACAGTGTCTTGCATAAGTAAAACCGTTAGTTCCGTTCCGTTAGTTTCTCTTCTGGTGGTTAAAAATTAAAACAGATTTTTTTTTGTATTGTAAAAGTATAACCGCTTTTTTATTTTGATCTGTTTTTTTTTTTATTTTAAGTAAATTTTTTCGGCTAAATTAGTAAAGGACATTGCTGCCCCTATTTTCGACCAATCTAAAAATTGTTTTTGACATACTGTTGACAAGGTTATTTAATATGGAATCGTCTATACAGTTCCATTCTTCCACAATCGCCTCTCGCAGCTCAGCAACACTGTATAATTGCCTATTATGGGCATACATTTTGCGGGTCAAAATTCCCCAAAGATTTTCAATAGGGTTACAATCTGGAGGACGTTTCGGGAACACCATAAAATGTATGTTATTCGATTCGTACCATCCCAAACTTTGACGACTAACGTGAATTATGGGGCGTTATCATGCTGGAAGACATGCCGAACTCGACGAAATCGTCTTAAGTAGGGTACCAAATTATCCTGAAGCACCTGGGTGCAAGCTGAATTGTTCATCTTTGCATAGGTGAAGGCAAGTGCAACCTTACCACGGTCGCAGAAGGCCCCCCAAACCTTACAACTGCTACCGCCAAAGTTCCTCTTGAAAACAAACTTTTTTCTTTTTTCAGATCGTGCCAATATCCGTTAAAACCACCTGACCCATCAAGATTAAACTTTTTTTCGCCACTAAAAATAATCTAAAATAATCTAAAAAAAAAACATGCATTGAATTATGCCATTTGGAATAACAAGAGTTAAGTGTAAATTAATGGAATGTTACTTATGGTTTTCCAATTCCGGTTCATGTTTTGCTCCGCAAATTCTTACTTTATTTGTAGACTATTGTCAAATTTGGAGCTGGCATCATTTTGCACCGAACAATCACTTTACTGCTTTTTAAGGCACGAAAACCCGTTGAAACCGAAATTCCTAAGCCCAATGCGTCACGAACGTCTGACAAAGAAGGCGCCGAATTGGATGCAGCATTTATTAAACGCCTCTTATCTCGACGTGTCAGCTTCTGCAGATCCCCGGGTCTTATTTTCGTCTCATAAGATTCTAGATCTTGTAAGAAATTTCGGACGACACGATCGGATCTTTAAATTTTCCTACCAATAGCCCTTAAGCTTAGGCCAGTTAACCGAAAAGCTTGAATTTTGACTTTTTCCGTATCGCTTGAATGTTTACCACGCGGCATTGTCATTTCGAAGCACATAAGTGAATGAAGTTTCAGAGAGGTTTGCATTGTGCGGTTATACTTTTGCAATATATACAAATCTGTTTTTAATTTTTAAACACCAGAAGAGAAAATAACGTAAGTTTTTTTCTTCTCAATTTACTTGATTACTGATGCCATTTAATAAAAAAAATAGTAAAGTGTCATTCTCATTTTAATTTTCTACAAAACGCATTTTTACAGGTGCGGTTATACTTATGCAAGGCACTGTATATCAATATTTATTCTAGTTCATATTCAAATTAATGCGTATAATATTATTATCTTTAAAAAATATAATTTTTGTATGGCATACATAATGAATTCAATGAAGTTTTGTTATTTGTTTTTTTTTTTAATTATTAAAACTTTAAAAAAATTGAGCGAACTAGATCTATCCCCCCCCATAGCGAAAAGCTATCTACGCCACTGCTACCACCAGATGGGCACTCCAAGTTTCTCGCCCCTATCTATGACCATTGATAATTGAGGTTTTTTCTACTGGTGTGGGTAGATACTGGCACCCTGTGGTGGTCATGTTGTTCTAGTGATATCTATCGAATCTGTTGTTTATTATTTAGATACTTATTTTAAATCACCTAAGCAAGTAACACGATTAAACAACACGTCCAAACGATAAAACTTTATTATCAAAATGAGTGATCGTTAGTGCAAGCGTTGCGCCCGATGCGACCATTTTACGGTAGACGTGATGGCCCTTAACAGTTGATTGAATCTTCAAAGGTTGGTGGCCAAACTTGAGACAGCTAGTTCAGTTTATCAACCAGCAAATATTCAGGAAGTCAATTCCCCACCGTGCACAATAACTCGGCCTTTCACATGCTTCAGCTTGCATCCAACTGACCCAGGAGCTCAAGTCTCAAGACCAAAGGCAACGCCGCCGTTTGTTCGCTAACTGGGCTTCTGAGAACTTGGAAGAGAAACGAATTTCAGCCTAAAAAATATTTTTAGCGAAGGGGCACTTTTTGGGATGAATGGCTGTGTTAACATGCAAACCTCCCGTGTATACTTATTTACTTACTTAGGTCCTCAGACCTTTTATGTCCGTGGGGGAGCACTAGTGGGGCATAGGACATCCACAACGCCAGCTCGCCATATCGTGTTCAGTTCTTGGATATGAGTCACAACTCCCTCCAACTCTTGCCTAGTTGGGCTGACTCCTCCTCGACTGTTTTTCTCCATGAGCTTCTCGGTCGTCCAGCTCTTCTTCCTTCTTGAGTGAGTGGATTCCACTGCATTGCATGCGCCGCAATACAGGTGTCGCCTTTTCAAAGCGTGTGTCAGATCCACTGCCACTTTCGACGCCGTATAACAGAGTCAATAGGTTCCTGAATCGTTTTCCTGAGGAGCTCTTTGTTTGATATACGATTGGGCCAGAAAATCCTAAGGATGTTTCGTAGACATCTATTAATTAACGTTTGCAGCTTCTTAGTGACACCTGCTGTTACATTCCAAGTGCTGCAACCGTAAAATAAAACGAATTCGACTTTGGATCGAAACCGTCGTAGCTTGGTTCTTAAGCTTAGAGAGTTATTCCTCCATATATTTCTAAGCATACCGAAAGCAGCATTTGCCTTCCCGATCCGACTGCTGATGTCCTATTCGGTGCCACCCTCGGTTGAGATGATACTTCCAAGGTATTGGAAGCTCTGTACTTTTTCTATCGGTTGTTGAGAAATATTTATGAGAAAAGATGACTGGGTTCCTATAGGCTGAACATCTTTGTTTTGCCGGAGTTGATTTTCAGCCCCACGATTCCTACTTCTCTCTCCATCCCTGTTTTCATTTGGTGGAGATCCATGATCCTATGAGAGAGCAAGCATACGGCGGCGTCCGCATAGTTAAGATGTTTCAGGCGAGACGTCAGAATCTCGCTGGTGAAGTGGTGGTCGATATTCGACGCACTGCGCAATTATGATATGATCAATGCATGAGAATCCAGTATGGAAACCTGCTTGATTGGCATCGAGTGTGGCTGATGTGTTCCACTACTATTTTCGCTAATATTTTGGCAACAGTAGGCAGGACGCAAATCCCTCTCCAGTTTTCGCACTTTGTTAGGTTTCATTTTTTAGGGAGCTTCAATATCATTCCCTTTTTCCACTCATTCGGAAATCCTTTGGATACCCAAGCAGGAGTTTGCTCAATATCTTTGGCTCCGCTTGTAGAAGCTCTACAGGAATGCCATCAAGCCCTACCGCTTTGTTGGTCTTCAGTGCTTTGATTGCGTTGCGGATCTCATCTCTACTGGGGAGTGCAGTCCGGATTCGGGAATTTGTTGTTCCTGTCAGCTCAGCAGGTATCAGTTGCACATTGCTGTGGCTAATTCGGTTTTATACCGACATAAAATGGTCCTGCAATCTTCTCAGCTGATCCTCATCCGAACTAAGTAGCGAGCCGTCTGAGTCTTTTACGAGGTGTTGTTTGCAACAGCAAGCACTAACCAGTTCCTTTGTAATGCTGTAGATGGTTCTACTGTCGCATTTTTTAGCAGCATCTTCTGCTTGTTGGGCCAAAGCGTTGATGTGATTACGCTTGTCATGTCTTACACTGCGGTGAACCGGGATTCTAGCTCTCATTTTTCTACTCTAGTTGCAGCACGGGCCTTGAGTTTTTGCCGTTCGTCAATTTGTATCCAGGTTTCTTTAGAAAGTCAAGCGTTATTATTTCCCCTCGCTCGGCCGACTATTATTTCAGCAGCTGATATAAGAACATTTTTCACAGCACTTCAGTGGTTTTCGATGGATTCAGGTTCCGTGACGCTGATTGTCGTCATTCCGTGTGAACGGTGATCTCTCAATTGTTGGCGTGTTGACTGTTGAGAGATCCTTTAGTCTTTCGACGTTGAACCTGAGTAAGCGGGTTATGTCATTGGATCTCCGAGCTGTAGCTGTACGAAGTCTTACATTAGCTACCATAAGGTGGTGGTATCGAGAATGTCCCATATCGGCTCCTCTTTTATTTCGAACATCCAGGAGACTGCTGCTAAAGCGCCGGCTAATCGCGAAGTGATCAATTTGATTCGATGATGCTTGCCTGTCCGCCGGCACCCAACTTATTTTGTGGCACGTCTTGTGCTCAAATATAGTCAGTATTGCAGAAGTCAATGAACCACTCACCGTTATCAATGCAATTCCCAACTCCATGGTTTCCCATCACATGTTTAAGTCCATCGTTGTTTCTGCCAACTTTAGCATTCAAATCTCCTGTAACCATTTTAATATCTCCACGCGGTGTGTTGTTGTAAGCGGCTCCTAGGCGACTGTAGAAGCATTCTTTCTCCTCATCGGATACGAGCTCCGTTTGGCCGTAACACTGTATAATGGTGACGGGACGTACTTTTGTCCGGAATCGTGCCTTTATTATTCTTTCTCCAAGAGCTCCCATGAGATCAGACTACTGACAGCTGTTTTTGTTAGCAGCAGCCCAACCCCAGCTTCACGTGTGCTTCCTGGAACTTTTCCGGAGTAGAGCAGTACAGTGTTACGCGATGGTGACTTGAACTTGCCCGACCCCATCCAACGTATTTCGCTAAGGCCTAAGATATCCAGGCTATACCGCATGAATTCTTTCTCTAGTTGGATGAATCTGGCGTTGTGGGGACCTTCACTGCCTTCATCCAGGAGTGTCCTCACATTCCAGAAACCCATCATTATACTTATTCGATAGCCAAAAGTCGTCAACATATTTTCATAAGTTATCCGAGGCGTTGTTTCCGTTTCGGTAGCAAGATGGTTTGCCTCCGGTAACCTATCCTAACGAGTTGGGAGAGATTTTCGCGCTTTCCAATTTTAGCTAATTTGTGTGGATACACAAATCATTGCCCGTGATCCACGAGGAGGTAAAGGAAGCACTTCGACGAAGTGACTAAAAGTTGCGCTCCTGGACTTTGGCAGGCACGCCGCAGTTCGCCTAGCATTACGACGATGTTCGAGTGACGTTAATGAGTCAATGATATTACTATCACCATTCATTTTAAAAGTTCTTCTTTGAATACTGTCTAAGAGGCGTAAGTAAGTTACTGGACCACCGGCCCTTAATAACTTAACTCCTTACGAAACTGTCGGAACGTGTTTTAGAAGGTGTTTTAATTGAAGTCTATAATTTCCAGAAAAGGTCTTAAAAGAAACAAATCCGTTTCATTGAATAATAGTAAACAAATCGATATGATCCAATATATGTAGTATATAGTATAATAATACTTACTTAGCTTAAAAGACTTTTGACAACCAGATATAATTATTATATTTTAGACCTTTAAATTTAAGTATATTTTGAGTTTGCAATTAAAATGTTTTTATACTTTAACATTCAATTTCAACAGTTTCAAAAAAAAACTCGAAAAAATGTTGAACAAATATCCATAAGCTCCCCATTAGGTACCTTTAACTTTCCCTCAGAAGTCAGAACTCTTGCAAAATCGGAAATTTCAATAAATACTTCTTGTTTTTGCTCTCATGTTTGTCATCGTCTATTGACAGAGTAGTTTTTCTATTTACTTTGCTACAATCATCTCAAACGAAAATATAAAAGAAAAACAATTTTTTCAGCTCTGTGCATTTCCTTCCAGGAATTTGAAAGCATTATGGTGTTTTTCGTTAAAGTTTTATTTTTCACAGGAAACAAAAGCTGGTATATATATTGCAGTTTAGTACTTCACAACTTACTTTTCTATTTTCCATTTCCCTTTTGAATCCTGGAAAAAGATATATCCTATCCATGAATCCTTATCCATATGTGATTTTCCAAACTGTTAGTTTCAGCAATTTTAGCAGTTTAGATTTGTGTCTCATGTAAGGCCATAAGAATTTTACCAGGGCCACAGCTAGTTATGTGAGAGCCTTACAGCTCACATGCAAAACAAATTAAGGTTTCTTGAACATTTTTGAATTCACAAGGAAAATGGACACCGGATCATGTTTTGATATCACTCTTTCTTGCTTTTATAGTTCAAATACCGTAAAATTGTCTTTCCGACTACAATCTAAGCAACTTGGACGATTACCTTTTAACTTGGTAGATAAAGTCTTGTGATTCACAAACAAAGACAAAACTTCTTAAGTGAAATCTCGCTCATGGCTACACTGATGGCTCAGGGACCAACTCAAGCGAAGAATCGCTCAACCTGCTTTTAGATGTTTAGAATACTGCCTCTAGCATAAAGAATATACTATGGTTGCTTTCTTAGGTATAGACTATAGAGTGTGGAGACATCTGCAATCACACCTGCACTTTCCGCAAGAAAATGTATCAGTAGAAGTAAGCCGCAAGGTGGTGTTCTATCTCTCCTTCTTTGGAATTTGGAAGTAGTAAATGAGCTTCTGATCAGCCTGGAAGCGGAGTGCCACATGTTGATTGCATATGCGGACGACGTTGCTATAGCCGTATCAAGAAAACATTTAGGCTCGTCGGTGTCCAGGATTTGTCCCAGATAAAGCCCAAAAACTTAGGTAGAAGTTTCCAAACTCTAAATCAATTCAATTTCTGTTCATTTGCAAATTTGGTTACAGCGTTTACAATTTTTTCAGTTGCTTCTTATCATTTACTAAACAAAGTATTTCGTATAATTAACAATAAGTATTCTTACAATACATGAAATGATACTTCATATACGGGTTTAAAATTCAATCATGCCTTCAGCAAGAGACCGGAGGAAAAATCGGGGCTTCGTTCGTATTAAGAAGCTTGTCTGTGTTACTCTTTGAAGAAGGGTAGCCGAAGAAATAATCATTTGGTTTACGGCCCTGCTCCTAGCAAAAGACTAGAATATAAATCGGTTTAGGGTAGGCCTTGTCCACGCTACACTTAGATGAAGTGGAGGGCAGAGATAAACAGGTAAAACCAATTTCTTGCTTCTAAAAAGAAACTAGAAGAATAATCTGTGCTTTAATACTCGCGGCAACAAGTTCGTCTGTGGAACACTTTGAAGAAGCGTAGCCACAGAAAGAATCGGTGAAAATACGGCCCTGCTCCTTGCAAAATACTAGGAGAAAAATCTATTCAGGCTAAGCCTTGTCCACGTACGCTACACTTGTATGAAGTGGACAGGTTGGATTAAGCTGCAAGTAGGGGTTCAGAACCCAAAACCGTTTTTCGAAGATACTATCTAGTACACCTCGTATCCAGCAGTGTGTTCCTATCTGCTAATTAAATTATTCGGTTCCCGAATAAAATGTAATCAGAGTGGTTTTCTTCCGACATGTACACTTGATTGGTACAAAACATCAGTCAAAGGTAGAAGACAAATTTTGTATTGCTATTCCACATCTGCTTATTAATATTTCAGTCAATAGGCAGTGTGAACTGAGAAAAGTAAACAAACTAACAACAACGTCATACAGTGCAGTTCACATGATTAGACGCACCATTGTTCTGTCAATAAATTGCAATTTTCTTTTTGTTTTTCTTCATGAACTACGAAAGAATTGCATTCATTTGAATGGTTATTAAATTCTCTGGGAAAAAAAACCCAAATTCAAGATTAGTGAGAGACACTTAACGGTTATTTTGATCTCTTTCTTCGCATTAGTGCTAAAAAAGCTCAAATAAATCGGTTCATTTGAATAGACGCACTTGTTAAAAGTTGAAAAAAAGAGGTTGGTCAATTTTTAACATTTTCTATTTACTTTTTTATTGTTATTGAAGTTATTTTTCACAGTTTCAATACTTTGTACAAACTCTAGGATTTGGAATTACATCAAAAATTCCACTTCTAAGAGATTTATACAATTTTCTAAATAATCTAATGAAATCTTAGACAAGGCTTCTTTAATTGCGGCAATAATATCTTCACAGCTTTCATACTGCTTATCTTTTTCATAAATTTGATAGGTCAGCCATCCAGAAAGGTTTTCAATGATGTTTAAATCAAGTGAGTATAGTGGCTACTGCAAAAATTCCACATTTTCACTAAGGATAAATGCTTTTACAACGTGCGCGTTGTGGATCGGAGCAGTGTCTAGTTGTCAGATCTACTGGATAGGTCCAAAAAGCTCTCGTATGGCTGGGAAAGCTGTTTGCAAAAGAGTTTTATAAGAAATTTCTGTCATTTTGTGAGACACAAAACCAACTCAAAGGCGCGGTAGTACGAAATGGCACCCCACACCCATACTTCTCCTTTCTTGAAATGATTTTGGTTCAAAAAGCATTCGGATGTCATAGAAATAAAACTTATACCCCATCAGGACCATCTAGGTTGAACTTTTTCTTATCAGAAAACACCACATTTCTTCAATTTAAAACACTTCCAACCTGCGCATACCATGTCATGTGAAGACGCGCGAACTCCAGCCGCTGTTCTTTTCTTGCAGCGTTAAGTTTTTTTTTTTTTAGCTTTTTGAATTTCAAGTGTCCAATAACTAAAAAAGTTAGAAGAACAGTTGATTTGCTTGCACTTACCCCCGCTAATTGTTTGATTTTCATCGTGGATTTTGTTAAATTTGAGGCAATTCTTATAATTTTTTGCTTCTCGTATGGTGTAAAGGGTGTTTTTGTCCTTCCTCTGTTGTTTTTTCCGTAGGTGGCAGGATTTGATAAAACATTTCGAACAGCTTTATCATTTTGTCCTATTTTCTTTGCAATTTTGGGCATAGAATACCCTTCTGAGTGGTAAGCCTCAATTTTTGCTATTTGCGCCGCCGTTAACATTTTCTTTTTACCCATTTTCACTTTAAATACTCGGAAAAGCTTTAATAACGTACACTCATTAACCAATTTTAATTTGTATTACCCAGCATTAAGAAACTAACTGAATTAACCGATTTATTTGAGCTTTTTTAGCACTAATGCGAAGAAAGAGATCAAAACAACCGTTAAGTGTCTCTAACTAATTTTGAATTTAAGTTCTTTTCACAGAGAATTTAATAACCTTTCAAATGAATGCAATTATTTTGTAGTCCATGGAGAAAAACGAAAAAAACACTGCAATTTATTGAGAGAACAATGGTGCGTCTAATCATGTGAACCGCACTGTACATGGTCATCTTATCCATCATCTGGTTGCCAGTATTCTTTATATGGATGTAGGTGATTTAATTGTCTCGGGGTTCGGTGTGATGTATGATGCGAATAACAACCCATGGCTCGGTGGATGGTGCGGCAAAGCGACGTGATAAGTAAAACAAAAGCAACCCAGGATGGTACGGTAGTTAATTTTAAATGAAAGGTAGCATCAGTTCGGTAATTTATATCAGGTTTCTGGCTGCCATTTTAATGTTATGATTATGAATAATAAAAACTTAAGATTGGCGTACCAAAATTTTTTCTTAAGAATGTTTTAAAAATTTTTTACACAACAGCTTATTTTCTTAAAGAACCACTACAACGACTTATAATTTTTGTTCTTGCATAAATTTATAGTTGCATAGCATTCTGTTTTTATCTCTTATTACTAAAAGAATTTAAAAAATTCATTTTGTCCTTACGAACAGTTTTCTTTAATAACATCCGTTTTTAAAATTCCTAGTCTATTACATAGGAGCAAGTTCGTGCGACCCAGTCGTGCATTTTATTTTCAACCATTACCTAGGTTTAACTAAATTAAATTTTTTGAATTTTTTTTTTTAAAAATCGTTAGGACAGTTTTTGAGAAAAAAAAATATTCAAAAAATTTCGAAAAAAAATCGTATGGCAGGTACCGTTATTTTTGGTCTTAAAAAAAAAGAAAAAAACGTGTGGGGGAAAAAAATTAAAACCCATATCTACCAAGTTTGAAGAAAATCGGCCGAGCCGTTTAGGCTGTAGTCGAACCGACAGACAGACAGACAGACAGAATTGCGAGACCCACTTTTTTGGTCTTCGCTATCATCGTAATGTCAACTTTGATCAAAATCTCGAGTTCGATTTTTTTTACGAATGCATAACTTGCCTTATAGTACCTATGTATAAGTCGCAAGTAAAAATTTTACAAAAAATGAGTAGTTTTGGTACCCCCCTTGGGACCATTTTTTTTGTTTTTGATTTTCTCAAAAACGGTACCACCGATTTTGGTCATTTTTTTTATGCTAAAGCTTCCCAGCAGTTTGATAATTATTGTGTATTCAAATTTTCGAAAAAAAATTTTCCATGCTCGATTTTTTCAAAACTTGATAAGTAAAAGTTTGGAAAAATAATCTACAATATATGAGGAAAATAAATTCATTTTACCTAAAAATAACGGTACCCTCCATACAAATGTTAAAAAATTGTTTTCCAAAATCGTATTTTTCTCGAAAACGGTTCCGAGAATTTTGCTTAAATTCTTTTTCTTTCTATTATTTTTTAATATCTGTAATTTAATAAAAAAAATTTTAAAACAAGATACATATTACTGACTGTACCTACTATAGAACAATTTTTTAAAATTTTGAATTTCTCATTATCAGCACAACGGATTTTAATGAAATTTCGTAGAGAGAAGCTTCTAAAAAGTATAAAAAACATTGCATTTCAAAACTTTAAGAAAAGTATTTTTTTGAATTTTGAAAAAAAAATCAATTTTTTGCTTTTTGAAAATTCAATATCTCGAAAACGGCTCAATACTTTTTTTTAAATCTAATTTTTATTCATACAATAATAAAAACTTCAAATTGGCGTACCAACATTTTTCCTTAAAAATGTTTTAAAATTTTCTTATATAAAACCTTACTTTTAAAGAAACCACTACAAAGACTTATAATTTTTGTTCTTGCACAAATCTATATTTGCTTAAATCACATGGGCATCCTATTCTTACCTTTAACTACTAAAGAAGTTTTTTTTAGTCATTTAAAAAATGAATTTTATGCTTACGAACAGTTTCTTTAATAACATTCATTTTTGAAATTCTTAGTCTTTTACATAGGAGCAAGTTCGTGCGACCCAATCGTGCATTTTATTTTTAGTGAAATAGCCTCAATCTTAATACTCGCACTTGATAGAATGCCCTACACGAATGTGGAATGCTTTACTGAACTCAATATTTTTTCTCAAATTATGATAGACATTTAAATCAATGTCCATTGATATCTCCTTTTGAATCCTCTCCATCTTTTCTAAACTTTTTTGAACGAATGCGTCAAAATTCGCATATTGGAAATAGGATTTTGGATTTCTTGCCCGTTTAGTAAACTGGACGAATCGACGAAAAATTGGTTGAAATATTTTTACAAAAATCCTTAAATGAGAAATTTAAAGTTTTGTTTTCAATTGTCTACCACCCAATTAGCAGTTTTTATTTTTTTTTCGTTTCCCCTAGAACGATTGGAACGGTTTTGATTAAATTCTGTAGTATATTTTTCTTTTTTTCTTAATTTTGCTTCTTAATTTTAAGATTGTGTTGCTGAGCCTACGCATTTTGTGATTTCAATTCCAGACCATTTAAAGAAAATCATGCACATTCACAATGTTAAGGTCAGCATTAAAAACGAAGATTTAAAAAGAAACGTTTCTATGTCTATAGGGCGATAAATAATATCGACGTATCCATTCTCGAATAGATACTTGATATGTGCGTCTCATACCCTGTTTACCTAAAGGACAAATATTATCTCTCATTCATTTGTATTCAAACAACAACTGTTTACTCTAATAGCATCGTTGACTCTCGAGAATCAATGGCATAAGCACTGCCCACGACCCTAACCCTAAAATCAGGACGAACGAAATTCCATGTATGCGTCTATCTTTGGCATTATCTTAGCCTGTCTATGTGGATTATGGATGTGGATCACTTTGTTCAAGAACAAAAACTGGCAATCTCAATATATGATTTACGTGTATTATTTATATGGATTGTCCTTTAAGGGCTTGTCTTTCTCTAATACTTCTTATTTTTCCAGATAAATTGAAATTATATTGATTTGTTGGGCAAGTATGGTAGTAGAGTTCGCCATAAAACATTAATAATCTGCTCATATAGAATTATCTGAATAACGTGTATACAACCTTCATTTATATGAGCTTCAGAGGGATGAAAAAAGGATTTTGAAAATGTTAAAATTAGACCTTCAAAATGTAAATTACATTTATCTGTATGTTATTTAGATGAAACCCCAAAGAGGGGCACAATATACATCGCAGACTCACTGGTAAATGTTCGGCATTCCAAAATACCAATTGGTAAAAGTTGTCTTAGTTAATTAAACAAAATACTGTAAGTGAGGGAGTTGCTTTTTATTATTCGCACTCGCTCAACGGTTTATTGAGACCCTTATAATGTAAAGCACAGCGCGAGTGATTATGAAATTGTGGAGGGAGAGATAAAAGGGCAACGATGAACATTGGTTTTGAAAGCTTCCAAGGGAAAAACGTGTCGGGTAAATTATTCCATAATCGTGTTGTGCGACTAAAAAACGATTTTTTCCTTGCGACTTATAGGTACCATAAGGCAAATAATACATTCGTAAAAAAATCGAACTCGAGATTTTGATCAAAGTTGACATTACGATGATAGCGAAGACCAAAAAAGTGGGTCTTACAATTCTGTATGTCTGTCTGTTCGCCAAGCCGATTTTATTCAAACTTGGTAGATATGGTTCTAATTTTTTACCCCCACACGTTTTTTCTTTTTTTTTAAGACAAAAAATAACGGTACCTGCCATTGGAATTTTTTCAAAATATTTATAAATATTTTTTTTTTTTTCAAAAACTGTCCCACAGATTAAAAAAAAAAAATAAAAAAAAAATTCATTCAGTTAAAGCTAAGTAATGGTTGAAAAAAATGTTTCAAAAAATGGTTTCTCAATATAATCTACAAGATATGCGAGAACAAAAATTTTATTTTACCTAAAAATAACTGTACCCTCCATACAAATGTTAAAAAATGGTTTTAGAAAATCGTATTTTTCTCAAAAACGGTTCCGATTTATATGTATAAAATTTTTTAAAGAGAAGCATCTCAAGTTTTTAAGAAACATTGCATATCAAAACTTTAAGAAAAATATTTTTTTGAATTTTGAAAAAAGTCTAGTTTTTTTTTTTTGGAAAATTGAATATCTCAAAAACGGCCTAATATTTTTTTTTTGTAAATTTAATTTTTATTCGAACAATAATAAAAACTTTAAATTTGCGTGCCAAAATTTTTTCTTAAAAATGTTTTAAAAATTTTGTATAAGAGACCACTATTCGTATTTGCATATCATTCTGTTTTTATCTCTTACTACTAATAGAGTTTAAGAAACAACTTTTATCCTTATGAACAGTTTTCTCTAATAACATTAATTTTAAAATTCCTCTTTTACATAGGAGCAAGTTCGTGTGACCCAGTCGGGCTTCCCTTAAAATGTTCGAGCACAGTGCGAGCGTTTTATGAAACGATGCACATTGGTTTTGAATATCTGAATATTATAGTGGGACAGTGGAAGGGAAATATAGAGTTGGGTAAAGCATTCCACATTCGTGCAGTACGGCTAAGGAAAAAATCCCTGAATTTAACCGTATGTCCGAAGTTGAGCTCATGGGTAAACTGATGGACATTCCCCGCAGTGCGGGCTTTACAGTTTAATTCTTAAAATGGAGGAATGCGACTGGATATTTCACTGTTTATAAAAATAACGGTAAAATATTGAAAGACAAGAATCATTGCGGCGGATCGAGAGATTCAAATGTTTCTTCTATACTTCTATCAACTATCATTTTTAAAGCTCTTTTTTGGAATACATCCAAGAGACTCGAGTGTGTTATTGGAGCACCTGCCCAAATATGGGAATTGTAATCGAGCTTTGGACGAATATGCCCTATAGATTACAACCAGATCAGAAAGGGTAAACAATTTTCTTGAAATGTATAAAGAAACCTAAGCACTCGGGAGCGTTTTTGGCGACGTCGAACATGTGGTCATTCCACACACGATGGTCTCTGATGCATATTCCGATAACTATGAGAGCTGTTCAGTGTTAATAGTGCAAGTGCCGTCTTAACGACAGAAGACAGCCTTGAGCATCAAATTCTACTCGGTTTATGGTTTCCCATTTGATAAGGCAGTGATCAGAATTTAACGAGTTTATCATACGCTGGTGTTCTAGATGCACATCCAAGGGCAAGGACATGTATTTGGAAACGAATATGAGAAGCTGAGAGTACTGTGGTCACCAAACCAATTCAATGGATTAGAAGTTTCAAACAAAAGTTCATTGATGAATATGAAAAAGAGAGTCGGAGACAAAACGAAGCCCTGTGGAACACGATTATTTATGTTATGAATTTCAGACCTAAAACCATCCATTACAACTTGTATTGAGCAGTTTGGAAGGTAGTTTCTAATCCGTCGAAGAAGAGATTAATCGATACCAAATGCACGCATTTTCGATAAGAGCGCTTGATGCCAAATTTTATCTAATACCTTGGAAATATCAAATGCAATAATTTTACTTTCTCCAAAACGATGTAAGAATTTGTGCCACTTTTCGGTGAGATATACCATCAGATAACCAGTGGACTATTTGCTAAGAAAGCCACACTGCCGGTCTTTCGTTCCTCAAGATATTTCTTAAGATGAAAATTGATCAGCGTTTCCATGACCTTGGAAGGAAGGAACGAAAATGAAATTGAAAGATAGTTAGAGTGGGAGGAGGATTCGCATTTTTTTAGGGACAGGCTGGAGAAATACTGTTTTCCATCCACTCGGGAAGAAGCTTTTAGGAGGACAGGTGGAAAAACATCTGCAATGGTTTTGCTAGTGTTGAAAAAAATCTCTTCAAAACAATCGAAGGGGTCATGACACTTTCTGAGGGCTACGAATTAACAGCAAACTGTTCTGCAAGGAAATTGATTTTTTCTTGGGGGCTGTCAAAAGGAGTGTCATTAGAAGACGAGCGTAGGAACCGAAGATAAAGTAGTAGATCTGTCTATTCCTTACAAATGACCAAAAAATGTTAGATCATTGTAGTATTGATTGCCTTAATTGTTGGTTATGCAAACATTTGGTTCTGTTACGAAGCGTTCCATGCTTCTCCACTTCATGTTGTTTTGGTATTACAAGTAAAATTGAAAAATACCAAATTCAATTCACAAACACCGTAGACACATGACGTCACAGGAAAAAGCAACCACATTAATTTTTTTCGTTCGCCACTTACATAGTTCACATTCAGTTTTTTCTGAAAAGTCATCATAGGGACCTAATTGGGTGAACGAAAAACACCCTTTAGATCATACACACAGTCGCGGCACAGTAAATTGGTTGTATCAATCATTTGAAATCCAGTCGTAGACAAGTGCAGACGAATTAGTCATTTTAGCTTTGCTTACTTTTGCGGAGCTTCCCTCCACCAGTGGTAAGGGGTCTAAGTTAGAAGTTTAAAGTCCTAATTGCCACCAGGGGCTTCAGTACCTGCTGATCTACCAGAGCGTTTAGCCTGCTGTTTAGTGCCACCAGGGGCGATTTGTACATGCTGATTAGTGCCGCCAGAGGCGTTTAGTATCTGCTGATCTACCAGAGCCCTTAGCCTGCTGTTTACTGTCACCAGGGGCGGTTTATACCTGCTGATTAGTGCCACCAGGGGCGTTTTGTACCTGCTGATTAGTGCCACCAGGGGCATTGTACCTGTTGATTAATGCCACCCGGGGCGTTGTACCGTTAGATCCCGTCATAAGCCTGACATCCGAATGGTAGGACCAGGTTGGAGCCGAATTGCCAGAAACCAGATAAACAGGAACCAAGTACCAGATCCGCACCGAATCACCAGCAACCAGTACAACCGAAACGAAGCAGCAAGACTAGAACCCTGACGAGTTGATGCCCGTGAATTATTCAATTACCCGAATTAAGAGAAATATTGGTAGCAGAATGTTGTGTGTTATATAGATTTAAGAGTTATTTTCAATAAAGATTTTGTTATAAGGTTTGAAGACCTTTTACTCGCAAGTTTCGTGTTTTCTTCAGGACGACCCTGGCGAGACCGGTGAGCAGAACCTTGGCTGGAAACCAAAAAGCTAATCACAGTTCATCGAATGGGATCATTACAGGTCTTTCTGTCTTGTATGAACTTATTCCGGTTTTCCTCAGCAGGATTGGCTTTTGTTATATCGGAAACTTGCTTCTCTGACTCTAATAACCTCGAATCGAACCAAGAACTCTCTTTCGGTTTGATAGTATGTTCCCTATTTGGGATAAACTTTCTCATTCCGAAAGGAATAAAATTTGTAATCATATGTCCAGAGTTTAAGTTCCTGAAGAAATCTTGAGAACGTTCCAGTTGGATTTCTCTTATTGCCGAACGGTTCTCTTAGAGATTTTTTTCTCCCACTGAGTCATGGTGATACGACAAAATTGCAGTTATGATCCAATGGTCTGATATATGTACTATCTATAGAAGCGATAAAACTGTAATAGTGTGTTTAGTGGTGCCACGTCGAATATGTGTAAATTGAAATAATTGTTCCGTCTCTGGGTATTGCATAATGGATTCTTAATGATCAGGACCACCCCGATTTTCTAATTTATCAATTAGATTTTAAACTGTCAAACCCTAGTTAATTGTTGTGCATTTCGGTTTAAACTTTATAAGCTCAACAACTCTTAACATTCCGTTTCAGTTAATGCTCATACAACAAAATGAAAAACTGCGTAGTGTGAATTTGAATTTTTTTTTCTGAATAAAATCTTCCATGCATTTTCACTTTTGCAAATAAGACAAAATATTTTTTTTTCTATTTTGAATTGTGAGAAATTTTATAAGACAATCAAATCATCATCCTGAGCAGACGATTCGAATGATAGCGGTGATGTTCCGAACTTCTTTTCTTTTTTCACTTGAGTTTTGTATCCTTTCCTGAGGAAGAATTGGAAATTGTAAAAAAAAAACATTTGTGAAATATTTAAATTGACTGTTTCTGTTCCAGTTCGACTGTCAAAGTGTTACGGATGTGTGAGCATCCAGTCAAGTTGAAGAACCTGGTTTAAGTCAATTGGTTTCATTTTTCGTTCGAATTGAGAGACTTAAAGGAGGTATATAAAATATAATAGTGAGAGTATGGTATTATTGGTTCCTACACTGAGTAAAACTTCGTTTAGGCTTATTTTTGTTCGTTTTTATTGTTTAAAAATTTAAGATATATGAACAAAAACGTGCCTTTTTAACTTCAGTTCTGTCAAATACTGTGGAAGAATATATGCTTAATAATTTTTGAATACGAGAATTTCACTTCTTTTGGATGTAAAGGGGTCTTCAATAAAAGCTGGTAGATATTGAAATAGAATTATAAAAGATGTGTATGAGGTTTTAACGAAATTCTTTTTATTTGAAAGACCCGTATATGCCCTTACGAATGAAACGTAAAATTGTTCAATTGCTCGAATCGCCTTCTTACGGTGGCATGGATCCAAATGGTCCAATTAAAAGATCCCCGTTGAATTTGAGCTTGTGTTATGTTCATCAATCGGTAGATTATGGTTTATTCGTACAGACCTGTGACCCCATAATAAAAAGTATAGCGATGTCAAATCGCATCATCTTGGTGGACAATTCACGTCACCTCTGCGAGAGCTAACCTTATCGTCAAATCGTGCATGCAGAATTTCAATCGTGTCATCCGCTGTGTGGCACGTAGTTTTACTGGAACCACATGTTGTCTTGGTCCATATTGTTCAATTTGGGTCATAGGCAGTGGCGGCTGTACCTTAAGTGCGCTCGTGCGCTGAACCACCAATTCAAAAGATTTAAAAATTACAAAATATTACTGCATCTTTATTTTTAGATTTCCATATTAATATTTATTTTTTAAACATTCGTACAAGAACACAAACAAGTAAAATTTCCAATTCTGACGAAACAATGTAAGCGCTTTGCTTTACACGAGAATTTTTACTTGCAAGGAAAGTAAGTCTTAATACTTTCCTTGCAAGTAAAAATTCTCGTGCGCTTCGGCGAGCGCACGAGGACTGCTAATTTAACTTGTATGAGTTACAATCAAGTATCCCTGACGCGTGAGACAAAAGATATTTCATTGAAATGTATGGAGAATTAGCCAGCACGAGAACCGAAGATTAACTACAGCAACCGATGTTTGACTAGAATGCGCTGCGCCTGCGAATATGTAATGTTGTTTCGCTCTATCCGTGACTGGTTAAATAGTGTAGGTTTGTAGGTGTTAGGTTAGTAATTGTTTTTTATTTTGGTTTTGGTTCGATTCTGTACTGTGTACAGTTACAGTGTGTGGTGTGGGATAAAATTAACAGTGATTAGGTATATTAAAGACAGTAATAATTTTTTTTTTAAATAAAGTCACGTGAATCCACGATTTGACGCATTTAAGTGAAAAAATAAAAAACGTGATTCTCTGCTAAATGTAATAAGTGTGTCAGTTTTATACATGGTCGAAATTCTTCAAGCAATTATACAAAATAATAAAAAATCGACATATACATGTAAATTTTTGTTTTTTTGCGATTTCTAATCTTAATACCTACTTAGTGAGCAAGTAAAGTGCACCACCTGTTCAACAACCCACCAGCCGCCACTGGTCATAGGAAATTTTTTCATATAGTTCTTTAGCGTTCCACATTAACTGTGGCTACTTCAGAATCCTCGTTTTTAAAAAAGAACAGACCAACTTCACCACCTCTACCGGCCAAAACCAAACGCTTACTTTTTGAGAATGCATATTGTCATCTGCTGAATTTTGTGTAGATAGGTGATGCCTTATATATGACTTGGTAACACAACCATTCATCCAAAAATGTGTAGAACATATAGCTCTTTCGGCAAAATAGGAGTCCTCTTCCAAACGCTCCGAAGCCCAGGCAGCGAACGAACGGGTTTTGTCTATATGGTTGTGCACTTGGAGCTCCTGAGTCAATTGGATTTTGTACGGGTATAGGCCCAATTCCCGATACAAAACTCGCCAAGTTGAATTCTTCAAAAGGCCAAGTTCTTGTATACGGCGAGGAATCGACTGCCTCGGGTTCTGCTGTTGACTTTCTCGGACCTTGCGTTCCTGGCTGATTGATTTATCGAACCGATCGTCTCAAATTCGATTACTAAACGTTCAAGAGTCGACTGTGAAGAGTTACAACGTCTACCGCCCGCCACAGACTGCCAAGATCTTCCCGCGTTAATTGAAAAACCCTTTATAAGAGAGGCCTTAAAAACAAATATAGAGTAGACATTTTTGGTCAGATATTTTCGGACTAATTTAATACATATAACTTTGGCAACTTTGTACTTTTTGATTCTCCATGCCCCATATATGAACACACGATTCTAAGGAACATAAGATGGGAGCTCCACAGAAATTAATAGTGATAAGATATTCACTGAGCCAGTTTTCAGTATTTTAATCGATGTTTTTCTCTAAGTGTATACAATTGAAGGGTGAAGTTTGTGCACTTTGAAGACAATTTTTGTTTTCAAATCATTGGTTTTGTTATTCTTTTCTTTTTTGGTGGAATAATCCCGACTTCTTATAAAGGTATAAGGTATTCGTCTTGTGACAATAATCACAAGCGTTTAAAATTTGTAAGTCCTTGAAATATGTAGGCAAGGTATTACAGATTTTTAATGAATGTTCATGTTAAACCGCTTTTTAAATAACCTATTTTAATTTAAAATATCTTTTAAAATACTGAAAGCTTATTTTCTTTGTTTTTTTTTTATTGAATTAAACTACGAGCCTATGAACATACTTAAAATTAACAAATGTTTGGTTAAATCCTTAGAAATAAATAATAGCAATCATTTTGAAGTTATTTCTTGAGAAAGATATATCAATATGAACGGTATTTTCATTGAATTCCCTAATTGACCTCGTAATAAGTTCATTCGTACCTTAATTTTTTCTAAGCTTAGGCTGAAAAAAAAAGTTGTCTTTCTCTCAATTGTCAAATGGTTGGGCTTGCAGTAACATAAAATATCTCAAATGAAGAGATTTCAGACCCAGAAGATTGTGTTGAGCTTTAGAATCTGAACAAATATTCAAATTCCAAAACAAACTTTGTGAAAGGACACTGAACTTCTTCCATTTTATCCGGAACATTTGTTAGCAAAAGGAGTTCACTCTATTTATGTGCAACAATATGGCTGAATGATTTTCAGTCAGTAGTACTAAAGACAATAGCAAGAATAGTATTAGAGCGAATAAAAGACCACCTCGGAGACACACTCGACGCGCTGAACAAGCAGAATTCCGCACTGGATCTTCCCGTGTGGATCACATCAAGACCTTGCCGACCATAATCGAGCAGTGCGTTGAATATCGATTACCACTTCACCTGCTGTCCATCGATTTCGGAAAGGCGTTTGACAGTGTCAATAGAGAATTTATTTGGCTTGCCTTGCGCAGGAGGGGCTTCCCAAATAAATTGGATTGCTTTTATCAAGGCTACATCTGATGGATCCAAATGTCACGTGTTGCATAAAGGAAAGTTGTCAGAGGAGTTTGAAATCCAAAGTGTGGTTAGGCAAGGCTGTATACTGTCACCAATTCTGTTCCTGTTGGTAATAAGTGACATACTGCACGCAGCTTTTTTCAAATGGAAATGGAGGAATTCAGTGGACTCTGCCATCTCACCTCAAACATCTGGACTACGCTTTCTCACTCATAGGATCATGGATCTCCATGAAATGACAACAAGGGTGGAGAGAGAAGCAGAAATCGTGGGGCTAAAGATGATTTCGACAAAACTAAAAGGATCAGCCTTGGAACTCCCTCATCAATCTAAGTAAATATTTCTGGACAACCGATAGTGATGGTAGATGTGTTCCAATATCTTGGTAGTATTTCCTCTACGGGTGGCGGAATTGAACTGGACTTAAACAGACAAATCAGAAAAGCAAAAGCTGCGTTCGGAATGCTGTCCAAAATATGGAAAAACAACTCTTTTAGCTTAAAGACCAATGTTCCGCTCCAATGTTGAATCAATGCTGCTTTATGGCCATTGACAATGTCGCAAGAAAGCCGCAATCGTTCGTTAATAGATGTCTTTGAAACATCTTGAAGATTTTCTGGCCCAACCGTATCTCCAATGCTGAACTTCATACGAGAACAGCTCAGGAACCCATAGAATCTATTATACGAAGAAGAAAATGGCAATGGATTAGCCGCTTCGAAAAGGCGATGGGTGCATTCCGGTTCAAGCGATGCAGTGGAACCCACTTACACAAGAAGGTGGACAAGTGGGCCGTCCTAGAAGTACTTGGCAAAAAACGATCGAGCAGGAAGCCGCACAACTGGAAAAGAGTTGGAGAGAGCTGAAATACATTTCCAGAAATCGCACACGATGGTGCGTAGGAGTAGTGGCGGCCCTATGTCCCTTAGGGGAAAGATCACTGACGTAATAGATCCTAGGAACTAAGTAAGTAAGAATTATCAGCGAAGAGTTTTCCTCCTGGAAGCATATTAAAAATAACGTCAATGTATAATGCGAAGAGTATTGGACTGTTAATACGAGTACATACTTGGGGAACGAAAGAACGAACTATTCTGAGAGCTCCATTCCATTCCCGTTGCAGTAGGTGAGTCCAGAAAGTTGACATACACTGCAAATTTCTAGAAACTCCCATTGATGATAGTTTGTACCTCAAAGCCTGTCTATTTATTTCGTCAAAGCCGGCTTTAAAGTTCACGATTCAAGCCCATAATTCGTTTGGTTTATCAATGGATTTCTTGGCAACAGTTGTAAGGGCGATATGATATGAAATATGATCAATCAAAGAGAACCTGCATTTAACTTACTGAGAAGACCAGTGTTCTCAATCTTTTTAGTGCGGCTTTCATAAAATATTGAAGTCAAATCTTTCTTAAGGATTCAATTTTTGAGAGCTTGGGTGTCGACTATTCCTAGCACCTGGTATTGGCCTGTCCAAATCGTCGACAATAATGTTAAGTAAAGGGCAACAGAAAGTAAGCTGATACTCGTTAGCGGAACTTTAAAGTGAGTCGCTAGAGTATCTGCTTCTATGGTATTCACGGATTATCCCTGCCCAGTTATGAAAGTATACTCCCCGTAGGTGTTCCCATTAGATGCTCCATTCATTAAAAACAATCCAAATTTTTCAAAAAATTCTGCTAAAAGCCTTCCTTTTCCCATGTTAGCATTGCCCTGTATTTAAATTTTCCTCCAAATCATACTCGTACTTCAAAATATTTGAGAATTTAATTTTAACCACATTGTCAGTTCCAGGTTTTTCTTCTCCAAACTCTCGTCCTTCGGAAGAAATTTCCTTGATTGAATTCTAGCACTTTAAAAGGACGATTCTTTTTTTTACTATTTCTATCGATATCCTTGAAATTTCATTCTCTTTTCAAATCTCATCACCATTTCATTGCTCATCAAAAACAGCAGCAGAAAATAAGTTCTATGTGAAAATAAAATTTCAATTTGTCACCACTTGACATGCTTCCAAGATAAATGCACTCTGAGTGCATTCTCCTCCGAAAAATTTTCATTTCCAATTTTATATTCTCTCAAACCAAACCAAAAGTCATCCTGGAAAAATGTGATTGCATTTAAATTGGATTTCTGTCTGCCGCCTTTGATCCAAAGCCGCCTATCGATGTCTTCATCTATTTATTCCTACACCTGACTGGGCTTTGGTTCACATTGTCAATAGTAGCTCAGCAAGTCTCTTGGTTCGGGTCTTTCGATAAAATCTGTTCATGTGCTTAAGAAAACACAAGACTGCCGTCGACGACAACGACAACGACAACGTCGCCTTAATTTTTGTCCTTTAACACGATTGGTGTCATGAACATTCAGGCGTATAACAATAGAGAATGTTTCATCCCCTGGAAAAGCCGATCTTTGCCTGGGAAAAAGTATGCGAATAAGTTGCAACAGATAGCTTTGGTGTTTTTCAGAAAATCGAATAAATTCATTTCGTATACGAGACACGACGCAAAATAGTCCTTTGGGAAGGTCCTTGTGCTGAACTTGTTGGTTTGGAAAAATGTGATAAAAGAACAATAAGTATCTTTTGATTGACTTTGTATAGAAGAGCCTTATCGTTGATTTCATAGAGCTAGGTGTATGAAAAAATGAAAAATATTTGTGGCCTACCTTGAGAATGCTGAATCTACGAGTATCTTGGCTTGTATTGGTGTGTTTGTGCGAACAATGTAAAAGGGGCCTACCAACTGACGAGCTGCATTGATTCGTTCAAAACTCCCTAAGTTATGATGAAGCAACGTCGAGTCCAGATGAATTCACTGAACAGAGGCTTATGTGAAAAGACAAAGTTGCCATTCCAAGAGCCCTGATTAACTGTTTCTGTATAAAGAGAGAGGACTTTTGGTGTGAAAGGAAATATTCTTCCGAAAAGTTATATCAGACCAAAAACATAAATGTTAAAAAAAGAGCCAAATTCTTATATACAGAAACCTTTGTGTAACAAGTCAGCCGTGAAAAGTACTGAGATCTAAAAGTAGGCCAAGTTCTTAATTCATGAAGGTTTAATACCGAATATTTAAAGTAGAATAATATTGAAACAGCTACAATGTAATAGAGAAATTTTATTATTTAATGATTACTGACTAAAATTATTATATTAAAAAAATTATTAATAAAAAATATAGAAAGATAGAAGGGTGTTATTGGTTGTTTTGATTTGCGCTTCAATTGTTTCTTCTTGTCCTGCAAGATACATAAAACATAACACTAACATATCAACCTTCATTATAAATATACTAATACCTACATCTACAAACTTTTATTTATCAAGTTTAAAAAAAAATCTAGAATGGGGTTTTCGAAATATTGAGCTTTGAAAAAAAAATTTTGAAGTTTTTTTTAAAAATCCAAAAAAATTTTGTTTAAAAATTTGAATACACAATTCTATTTAAATTTTTTTAGGGTCTTAGCAGAAAAAAATGATCAAAATCGGTGGTACCGTTTTTGAGAAAATTAAAAACAAAAAAAAATGGTTCCATGGGGGGTACCCTCAATAACCATTTTTTGGAAATTTTTTTTCAACCATTACCTAGCTTTAACTAAATAAAATTTTTTTGTGTTTTTAGTTTTTTAATCTGTGGAACAGTTTTTGAGAAAAAAAAAATATTTATAAAATTTCGTAAAAATTTAGTATGGCAGGTATTTTTGATCTTATAGTACCTATAAGTCGCAAGTAAAAAGGTGTGCTATTAGTGGCATGGATTAAAATTTGGTCAAAAAAGGGTTTAGGAAAAAAGGTTACTAACAGGTACCGTTACGTCATGGAACCATTTTTTAGTTTTTTCATTTTCGATTTTTTCATTAACGGCTATAACGATTTTGACCAACGTTTTTGTAGAGGAGCTCCTTTAAATTTAAAATAATCTATATAAATAAAAACGAATCGCCAAATGTGTTGCTAAGCGTAAAACTCGAGAACGGCTCGACCAATTTGGCTAATTTTTTTTGAACGTTTTTGTTAAGGCACAAGGAATGTTCTTATGGAGAGAAAAAACGTAAAAATTACAGCATAAAAAACAACACTTTTAGTAGTAACTACACATTTGGCGATTCATTTTTATTTATATAGATTACTCTTAGTCAATGTTCGAGGCCCAACATCATTCCAACATATATGTGGCTCTTACAGAGAAGCCTATCAGCGCTTGCAACTGTTAGAAAATGATGCTCATTGGCATAAAACTTTAAATGATGTTGTAATTTCTTAAAAAGTTCAACCCAATTGGTTTATGGATCAAATACAAAGATGATATGTTGCATCAAATGCGCAAAAGAACAGGAAATCAATATTTACAGGTAAGGTTAGGTTAAGTTAAGGTGGCTGCTGACCGGAAAAGGCAACACACTTAGACCAATATTTGGTCCGTTGTGATACCACAGGATTTCAAAAATCACCCTTACTCGTTGAACCATTTTCAGCTAACAATTAAGCGTTCGAGGCATTGAATGTCGGAATTATTTAAATCACTAGGATCGTATTAGTAGTAGTCTCCCAAGTGGATTCTACGTCTTTGTGCTAGAGCAGGACAAGAACAGATGCGTTTAGCATCAAACAATGGCCAAATTAGTTTAGTAGACCGGCAAGTTGGAGTGCTGATCCATCTTTGGTTAGCTTTCTTTATGGTATCATGCTTTAGCATAAGTTTTGGATTTGCTAACCAACAAAGGTAAGACTGTTCCGTTTTTTGCAAGTTCGACGGCTTTACAATTTCCTGGAATGTCTCTATGCCCCGGCACTCATAAGGTGAATGTTGAACTGTTTTAACATCTCCACCAGAGATGATCGACAATTTTGGGCTCTTAGTGAGTTAATGGAGACAGAGTCCAATGACTTTATGGCAGCTTCACTGCCTGAGAAAATACGTCGATATAACGTTTTCTTTGAGCCAAAAGAGGACTTCTTTTATTGCTAGAAGCTCTGCCTGGAACACGCTACAGTGATTGGGAAGACGAAAAGATAGACAAAGATTTAATCTTTCGGAGTATACGCCTCCACCGACCCTGTCATCGGTTTTAGATCCATCTGTGTAGAAATGAATCGCTTCGTCTACCAACAGTGACTCATTTTCCCAGGTAGACCTGGAAGGGATGGATACTTGAAAGTTTTTATTAAATTTTGGATGAGGGGTAGTGCAATCGATTGGTGGAGTAGCCAATATCGTTATTGATCCACTGCGAGGAGGCTTTAAGCTGAATGGCTGTGCTATTAGTGGCCGATAGTTTACTAAAGATATCTAGCGGTATGAGATGAAACAGAACATCAAGTGCAGCAGAGGGAGTTGAGCGGAGAGCTCCACCCATGATTAAGCAGGCTGTTCGTTGGACTTTGCTGAGCTTACCGCGGTTTGTTGCTGTTTCCAGCGCAGTCCACCATACTGTCACTCCATATGTAAGTATCGGTCTAATGACTGAGATGTATAGCCAGCGTGTTATATGAGTTTGTAGACCCCATTTGTTACCTAAGGCTTTTTTGCAAGAGAATAGAGCTGCAGATTTTCGACTTCTATGGACGAAATTGAACAGTGCAGCCAGTAATCGTTCTTGGAACAATGAACCCAGCATAAATATTTTATTGTCTTAAAGGATTACGCACTAGAGCTGCTGACATACTCATCGGGGAGTCGTTTATTTTTTACCAGGATAATGCTCCATATGCCAAAAAAGCCGAATGATCACTAACTTTTTGCGGAGCATTTGATTAGAGACACTTGACGGGCCACAACACCACAAAGCCCCGATTTAAATATAATCGAAAATTTGTGAGCATATAAGGGAAAAAAGAAGAAGAAGAAAAGAATAAATGCCAAAACTTCCACAAAAAGACATAACAGCTAAGGAAGGATACGCGTTTTATTAAAAAATACTAATTTTATTTTTATTTTGTATAATAATTATGCCTAAATGTAAATAGATTTTTGTTTGTTATTAAGAAAACCCAATAGATTATTGAATGAAAAAAACTTAAATATTTTTACGTATTGAACTAATAACAGTTTCCCATTTTCAATTTCCTCGATTTATGTAGGTCTGAAACTCAAAATATATACATTTTTACTTGTCAAAAAAATTATGGCGATGCATGTCGATATATTTGAATATGAAGTCAAAAGAACGAAACTTTTCAAGCTTAAGGAAAAGAAGGATTTGGAAGTAATTTTCGATTCCAAACTTAACTTCCCATATTAATTTTGTGGTTGCAAAGGCAAATTCTGTTTTAGGATTTGTAAAACAGAATAAAGAGAGTTTACGCACCCATTTTCTCTTCGATTCCTTTTTTATGCAGGGTTTTTATAAAGATTAAATTTTGACTGAAAACATTAAAAAAAGGCGTCTTAACTCGAATATCCAAATTCTTCTGTATAAAACTAGGTGTCAACTCCTTAGCTTACAATATCTGTAGTTGGTATTTTTAATTTCATTTTATACGTGATACATATCGATACCTTCCCGTAAGAATGTATTATGCGACATTTTTAAAATTGTTCAGGAAACGAAAAAAACGTCTCATTTAGTTATTTTTGTGTGTATTTTATTGGAAGAAACAGATTTGGAGAGGGATTTTTACAATACAAAACTTGACATCATTGCAAAATCGAAATTTTAATCAGATAAGAAGTTTTTGTCGCTTAGTACATTTTCGTAGTCAAAGCATTGGCGCTTGATACAATGTTAAATGGCGCTTAAAACACTGTAATGGTCACATAACATAAAGGTATAAAATAAATTGTGTCGTTTAATTCATTTTTTTTTTATTTTTTTTTCTCGTTAACAATAAAATAAATAAAAATCTATATAAAAAGTAACATAACATTGATTTCAAAACGAAAATTCAAAAAGGACACTTCAGGATTACAATAACAACAACAAAAAAAAAACACAACATAAATGGGGAAAAGTAGTAGCCTACTTGATAGAAAAATATTTAAAAGCAAAGACAACCATATCTGGAGTATTATAAGCGACAAAAATGGATGAAGTTCTATTTGGATGAGTGTGCTAAGCAAAAATTTCGGTTAAACTAAGCGACATCCAACAATTTTTTTCTTGTGGACGTTTGGTTGCTTAAGACAATAATATTTTTAAAAATGTCGCTTAGCATAATTTTACTGGCGGATAATACAAATTTCAGGGAGCAACATTATTCCAGTGAGCGGTTACTACAATTTTATTTTCTCTCTAGTTTCTTTTGCATACATGATAGGGCAGTGAAACCCAGGCCAAAATGTGGCGCTTAACTTCTAGTATAGTTCCACATCAAAAAGTCATTTTCGAAAAAATTATCGTCTAATACATTCTTACGGGAAGGTATCGATATTATCACATTTCATATAAATTAAAATTACACCTTACTTAAGTTCTTGGTCAATATAATATATACGTCGTCAAGGCTACTGCGATCCCCTAGTACTTGTCTTGTCTTGAAACCTTTGACAGTGGAAATTATAGACCCTTCAACCCGTATAGGATCCTAGCCTGCTTTTACTGGCAGAAATTAAACTACAAATGTTATATTTTGTTATTCATGTAGAATGATACTGTACTAAGAACAATATTCCTTTCTCTAAACCAAAACATTTTAATCTTTCAATAAATTGCTTAAATATTGTTTTTAATTTTAATCACATAAAAATAGTTTTTCTTACCTTTTTCTTCGGTATCATGAATAATCTTTCTCAATCAATGAAAAAAAATAGAACAAAACTCTTTTTATACAAATATAAATTTCACTTTTATTTCAAATAGGAATTTTATAATTTACACTCTTCGCTTTATATTTATCCTAAATATATAAATATATTTTCTTACTTTAGTTTTATCATTAAAAATACACTTTTATCTTAATATTTTTGTTTTTGTTAAATACATATATACAAAAAATAGAGAATATAATAATTACCTATTTTATTTAGAGTAAATGTAAAAATAGTATTTTATTCCTTGCCTTGATGCTTTGAGGTCAGAAGAAAATCGTATCAATTTTTTAAATTTTAATATTATATTTATTTTTTTTTTAATATTTGATTTATTTTTTGTTATCTAAGGAAAGTCCTTATTCTTTAAATAGAATAATTTAAGGGCTTTTCTTAAAGAAATAATTTAAACGTTAAAGAAAAATTCCAATGAGCCCCTAGAATTTCTCTTTGAGTCCTTGTGACCTCAGAGCAATACAATATTCAAGCATTTTAGGAGAACTTACATATTTATATTAATGCTAATGCTAATACTAAAGCTAAAACTAAGACTAGATTAAACTATTAGTACTAACTTAAATGATAAGCTAAATGTTAAATTGTTAATTATATTTCTAAATCTTATAATAATACAATCATACAATTATATTTCTATTTGTTTTTTTTTTATTTTTTTAAAATGGAACTAGATAAATAATTTAAATTTCAGACTGCATCAGCGGGGTCTCACTCAACAATTTACTATTAGTTTTTTTGTTTAACATAAATATAGATTTGTTTGCAGATAGAGGAACATATAAAATTTTCAATCAACGGAATTATAGAGCTTTAATAGATTTCATAACTGAGTTAAACTATAGTTTAAAATATTTTCTAATTGAGTTTAGAAGAAATAGTTAACAAACTTATAAATAGAACAATAATTAAATTATTGATGTTTTAAGATTTTATGTATTGCTTTGTTTTTCCTTTAAATATATTATTGATGAACAACTTGTAGAAATAAGGAATATAAACTTAGATTTAAACTTTTGTATTAAACAAAAACTCAAAGAAAATAATAGTGTAACGCTATTCATTGAAAACTTGCTTCAAACTAAATTAGTGAAAGTTAAAAAGTAAAAAAAAATAACATAAATAAAATAAAATAGAACATAATTAAATTAAATAGAATTAAAAAAAAAATAAATTAAATACAAATTGAAATAATTTGAATACAATTAGTTAACAATATATGTAAATAGTGTTTTAAGAGAAATCGGATGAATATAAGAACGCAACTGGTAAGGTAAAAAAGCTTACAGTACAAAAGGGGTCTACAAATGATATTGGCACAAAACATCTTTGAATCACCTGATGTAACCTTAACGTTTCAAATAAATTTTGACATTTTTACTGACAGTAGAAATAGGCAAAATAAAGTCAAAGAAAGGAAATAATTATTTAGAGACTTAAATTTGGCATGAGCATTAGTAAAGGGATAGAGGTCCTTATCTATCCGATTCCCACTAGTTTTATTACGAAGGATCAAACTTCATGAAAATGGCTTTTTGAAAATGTCCCAAAAACCGTTGGTTTTAGAGGAAAAATGTATTCTACAATATTGTAACCAAAGCAATTTTCCATAAAAATATTCATGGACATTATAGCAGTAGCATTTACCGTTCAAAAGTAACAGCAAGTCAAAGAATTGCACGGGTCTGTAAATCTATTAAATTTCGATAGCTATAATTATTATATACAATAATATTCTGGTAAAAATGTGACATTTGAGTTTTTACACCCAAGTCCGCAATTGGACGAAAAACGGAGTGGCGAAACTCAACGAATGCACGAACAGGCCTAACTTTTCAGCCATGGTTGTCTACACATGAACGCAACCCATTATCCCAGTATTCTTAAATACTTAAATATTTGGTTCCGTCTATGTAGAAGCCATTTTTCGTTTTTTGGCCTGACATCATTCTCGATTCAGCAATCAACTTCAACAACAAAAGTCACTTTCTATCATTTCTCTCCGTGTTCATTTTTTTAACTAAGTTTTTTTTTATAAATTCAAGTGTGAATTTTGTATTCTTTTGCTGAAAATTGTGCCGAAACATACGCATAAATGTCTTTACGAACTTTCCATTAGTTTCTCACTAATTTCAACAACAGGCGATGAATTGTTATCCTTTCTGAAAAGCTTAAGACTGTTTACATCTAAGGGAGGCTAGTCAACCTAAGGTATGGTTGACGTGGTTGCCATCAAGAAAGCTGATACATTTACCCATGTACATGAAACTCTTATGCCATTGTCCTTGTATTGGACTTACACCGAAAAAGTCAAAAAGATCTCAGTACACGGCATATGTGTCAACGATGATCTTTGTTGAAATTACCACATTCTCGAGACCGAAAAAAACACTGCTAAATTCTAAGATGTCTATTCTGCTGGAAGACATTTTTCAATACTTCCGATCTGGCTACAATTTATAAGGCGATTGTATACGTCCTAAACTCACATCTTTGGGCATATGCAGCCCAATTTTCACTTCTCTTATTGGATAGAATCCAGAACAGAGTGTTAAAACTTATAGGAAACATATCTATTATGGAATCATAATTCTTGCACACCGTCGGAATGTTTCATATCTTTATAAGACAATCGCTTCTTTCATAAGCAATGCTCAATTGAAGTCGTCAGCTGCACTCCTGCCCTCACAATCACCTCACCCGTGATACCCGTTTCGCCAGGAATGGTCATCAGTTCACTCTCAAGGCTAATTTTTAATGTACCGTGAAATACAGATATTCGTTTTTATGGAAAAAAGTACCCGGCACGGTTTTCCTTTTCAATTTGCAAATATTCAAGACCAATGTTCATCGACAACTCCTTTCTCTTACCCTTCTAATTTCCCCATCACTCGTATCCTGTTTATGTTAAACATTATAAGGCTCTCTCAATACTCTTGAGAGCCTATGAATTATAAAAAAACTAGAGTTGGTCTATTATGATAGTAAATTGAAGGGAATTAGGGACTTTCTCCCTAATCGTTAAACCACTTCGAGCTCCTTATGAAGCAGACGAGACTTTGGGATGGAGTAGGAGTACAGAGAAGGTGAGGAATCGATTCTCCCTCTTCTTCATCCATGATCTTTTGCAGAAATCGTTTGAAAAAGTCACTATGAACTTTTACCTATTAGACCAATTAGACAGTTGTGTAACATCTTGCTTCATCATTAGTTTAGTCTCGGTAATGGGACATACATATAGGGTGGGTCAAAAGTTTCTTCCTAATTTGAAAAAAATCATAACTCTTCTGTTTTTCTTTTTTAAGGTACTTCTAAAACAAGCTTGTGAGATTTATTTAAATAAACTACAGCGCTTTAGAGGGGACCAAACAAATTGAATTTTATTTTGAAAATAATCACTCGATTATTTTAACCCAAAGAGCGTCATTTTAATGTGCGAAATCCATCCTCTGTGCACATGATTGGCACTTGTGGTAGGATTTCGTCAACAAGGAGCTGTAGCTGATCTTCCTCGAGTTGGAACACCTCGCACTGCCCGAAATAAAGCGTATATGGAACGCATTCATTCTTGCAAGTATTGTGGAGAGTCCAGAAACATCGACACGAAGGCGCTCTGGTTAACCCGGTGTGTCGCGATGATTTTATTCATAACGAGTGATGAAGCTCATAAAATTTAGGTAAATAAACCCATTCCGCACCTAAAGGAGAACATTCGTGCTGAAATACAGGCGCTGGGCCCGGATGTCCTACGAAGTGTTATGGAAAACGCTCTAGAAAGAGCCCGTCTCTGTGAGCATGAACCTGGTGCTAATTCGAGGGACATTTTTCAATACTTAGCCCAAAAAAATTTCCATAAATCATACTTTGTGATTCTAAAATAAATTATTAATAAAAAAATAAATCTATGAAACTTATTATAACTTTAAATTAGGAAATCACTTTTGACCCACCCTGTATATTTACCCCAACTAGAAAACTGTTTATAAAATAATTATAGACGCTGCTCTAAAGATTTAAATTTTTCTCATATAGTGCCATTACCTATGATTTTAAAGCTCTTTTTTTTATTCTTTCTAAAAGAGTCAACTGTGTTATTGCAGCACCTGAGTTTTGGACAAACATAGGCCTTATACATTACAGCCAGATTTAAAGGAGCAACAAATTTCTTGCAATGTCGAAGAAAGCCTTAAAACTTTAGCGTTCTTGGCGACGTCAAATAAGTGTTCATTCTCCACAAGATGTTCTGTGATGCACGTACCGTGAACTGAAAGCTGTTCTGTTTCGCCAATGAAAGTTCCGTTCATGAATAGCGGCATTGGAGGTGGCTTCCGCTTAAACGTCAGAAGATAGCGTTGAGTTTTTGAAGCAATAAATTCTACGCAGCTATCGAGACCAGAATTTAAAGAGCTTATCATACTTTGCCGTTCTAGATTCACATCAGATGGTCAGAGATGTAATCTGGAAGCGAATATGAGAAACTGAGACTACTGTCTTCAGAAAAACAATTTAGTTGATTAGAAGTTTTGAGACAAAAGGTTATTGATGAATATAATAAAGAGAGTCGGAGCCAAAACGGAGCCCTGTGGCACACTATCATTTGTTTTATGAATTTCAGACTTTAAACCATCCAATACAACGTGTATGGAACGGTTTGAAAGGTAATTTTTAATTCACCGAAGAAGAGAGTTATCATTACAATGTACGAGTATATTCGAAAAGATACCTTAACACAAAGCTCTTTTAAATGTTTTTAAAATATCAAGTGCAATAAACTTACTCTCACCAAAACGATGGTAATATTTATGCCACTGTTCGGTTAGATATAGCATCATATCACGAGCGATTCATTCCCTATGAAAGTCATACTGCCCATCATTAAGAAGCTTCCCTTCATCGAGCTTTTACTTAACCTAAAAGACGATCAACCTTTCCATGCCGTTGGAACGTGTGAAATCGAAATCGGTCGATAGAGTTAGAGGTTGATAAGTATTCGCTCATTTTAGGCACTGGCTAGACAAATGTTGTTTTATATGCACTCGGGAAGAGATTAGTAGTGTAGAACATATCGAAAAGCTTACGCTTTTGTTAGCGTAGAAGCACACCTCTTTGGAATAATGGCGGGTAAACTATCAAAACCAGTGGATGTACTACATATGTCAAGATTTTTAAGACTCCTGCGACACCTCGAGTGCGATAAAAGATTGGTCCTATTGAATTGTTAACACGCTCAAGTAGTGGAGGAGTCATGACACTTTCTTATTCTTATAGCTAGTTTTTATGAATGTTATTAATTTTTGTCTAGCTTTCAGATAGTTATATGATTAATATTAATAGAAATGAATTCAAAAATTAACACTCTCTTGAGTGTACTATATATAGCGAACTGACTCTCTAGGTTCAGTAAGGTAAAGTGGGGATGCGGCAAGCCATATCATCTGACTCGGACCTCAATGGATTTATTGTGCTCTCCAGGGTATGGGTAATTTTGGAATGGGAAGAATTTAGTGCGAATCTTAAGTTTGGAGTGCCTCCTTGAACCATCCTGATTTCTGAAAGAAGTTAAAGGTGCTTTTTCGTGGCAAAAATTAGAGGTCATCTAGTTTTTCGAAAAAGTATTTCCACAAGCCAAGTGAGATGATCCCTCATCCTCTTCATTCTAACACCTTCTGTATAAGTTCTGTATAAGATATACTGATCCCCATTCTGCTCATGTGGGTTCCCATTAAGTTGTAGCCCGTAAGGATTCCAACTAAGACAGATAATTGAAGTCTGCTAAGCCTCATTAGATACTCTGTTTTTGTCCTTGATATATCTGGCCATTCCTTGCAAGCCGACAGATGTCAATTGTTGACTATCTGCCGTTTGCGGTCTTGAGGAAACTTGGTGAATTCTATACTTTTCCTGCTCCAGTGACATCATAAGTACCTGGGATACAATGTGGCACGGTTCAAATGATGAACCGTTTTTGGCCAGTTCATCAGCCATTCTATTTCATATTATTCGAAAAAATCGTTCTATGGTAGATACAGTCAGTAATATCTAGATTTTAATTTTTTCTTATTAAATTATAGATCGTAAAGATCGATCAAAAGAAAAAAAATTTTAGTAAAATTCTCGGAACCGTTTTCGAGAAAAATACGATTTTCGAAAACCATTTTTTAAAATTTGTACGGAAGGTACCGTTAGTTTTAGATAAAACAAAATTTTCTTTCTCAAATCTTTTAGATTATGTTAAGAAACTTTTATTTGTCAAGTTTGAAAAAAATCAAGCATGCGGTTTTCGAAATATTGAGTTTCCAAAAAAAAAATTTGAATTTTTTTTTTAAATCCAAAAAATTAAAAAATTGAAAATTTGAATATGTATGTAATAATATTCAAACTTTGTAGGAGCTTAGACATAAAAAAAATTATTAAACTCGGCTGTACCGTTTTCGAGAAAATCAAAAACAAAAAAAATGGACCCAGGGGGGCTACCGAAAATAACAATTTTTTGTAAATTTTTTTTCAACCATTAGCTAATTTTAACCAAATGAAATTTTTCGATTTTTTTTTTTTAATTCCGTTGGACATATTTATAAAATTTCGAAAAAAAAATCGTATGGCAGGTCCCGTTATTTTTGGTCTTAAAAAAAATAGAAAACAATGTCCGGGGGTAAAAAATTAAAACCCATATCTACCAAGTTTGAAGAAAATCGGCCGAGCCGTTTAGGCTCTAGTCGAACCGACAGACAGACAAACAGACAGACAGACAGAATTGCGAGACCCACTTTTTTGGTCTTCTACAAGGTGGCTCAAAATTAATCATCCAATTTAGTTTTTGAATAACTTTTTTACAAAATAAAAAAAAACTATTTTGAGTGATGGGAATTTTTGTTTCGAACTTTAACATTTTTTATGTTAAATGGAAAAAATAATATCCGTCTAGTGGCTGCCCATAGTGTTAATACACATTTGTTCCCGCTTAATCGCATTTTCCATAACTTTCCGTAAGACTTTCGGTAAAAACTGTTCGAATTCCTGTTGAATATTCTCCGTAAGGACTGCGATTGTCTGAGTCTTGTTGGCATAAGCCCGAGTCGTCAAGAAGCTCCAAAGATGGAAGTCCGGGATGGTTTAATCAGGCGATCTTGCTGGTGTTGTTAAATCGGCAAAACAGGAGATTACGCGACCAAGAAACGCTTACTTCACAATATCCATTGTTGCTCGAGCCATGTTCACCAAGCATGGCTCGTCCAATTCCTGCAGTAATAAATCGTTTATCATTGCCTTGTAGCTTTCGCCAGTAACTGTAAGCGTATTGCCGATAGCGTCCTACAAAAAATACTGCCCAACCACTCTTCGCTCTTGAGCGCCGGACCATAAAGTCGCTTCGAGTGGATGGAATTAGTCTTTGTGCATCTCCTCAGTGCCCCAGAAACGAAAATTTGGCTTATTGACGTAACCGATTAAATGAAGATGCACCTCGTTGCTCATGATCATTTTCGACACAAAATCGTCCTCTTCGTTGTTGAGGTTGAAGATGGCTTGACAGTCATTCACATGTGACGGACGGTCAGCAGGCATTTGTAAAAATTATAACATTGTAACAAAGCGTTAAGAAGGGAGATGTCACAACGTGCAGCAATTATAGAGATATCACGTTGTTGAGTACCGCCTATAAGATAATCTCTTCTATCCTACAAGAACGGATAAATCTATGTACGGTGAAATATAGTCTGAAGACTCCCTTGTAGACGAGCGTTAAAACCGAAGACGAGATGGTATTTCGAATATTTTTTTTTTAAAAAGTCCAACAATTCTTTCTACCTTTGCCCATTATTGTATTTTTTGCCTTAATTGTCATGTTCATCTAAAAATTTAGTCTGACGAATATGGGCATTGTAGGCCTCTCTAGCTTGTTTAAGATTTACTCAGTGCGGTTGGCTTTGAAACAAGCTTACAAGAATCAGGTGTTTTTTTGTCCAAAAAACAATAAAAAAAAGTGAACCCGGTGTGTTCCTTATTTCTTTTGTTACTTTAGATTGTACATGTTGCAGATATTGCTGGTCAAATTTCTTCAACTATTATATTATTATAATAAATTGGCTTTTCTTAGTTTTCTTTCTGTAGAATTTTCGACCAAAATTTTGCCACTTTTAATAAATTTTAAAAGAAATAAAATGCTTGCAGTTGAATAACACTATTTTCAGAGAATAGTCTTAACAAAAATTGTGCAATATGTGTAGCTATGAAATAGGTTCTATCATCCGCCCTTAATCAACTGTAAGCCCCATAGACCAACAGATGCATGTTTTAACGAAAAAAAAAACCTTTTTGTATGTCTACTACCTTGGCAAAAATAAATAGGTCCTTGTTCAGTGGACTAAGAGAATCCAACACGTCTGACAGCTGTCAAAAATTGAAACCAAAACAACCTACTAGATGTGCTAAATTTTGTATCTATTCTCCTGATCACTTTAAAATAAACATTTGATTACAAAATTATACAAATATACATAATTGAATAAAAATTAAATTTTAATTAACTAAAACATTAGGTTATTTGTACTTGAGAGTGCTCCAACTATAAATTCAAAATAAATATTAAATATTTGAACAAGTTTTCAATATCATTTTTAAATAAAGAAAATTTAAAAAAATTAAAATAACATTAAATTAAATATTTAAAAAAATGCATTTAATCATTTAATACTATAAATCATATTCACAGAATATTTAAAATAAATTATAAATTATTTATATAAAATTTAAAATGCAAAACATATAAATTAAAATTGAAACAAAATTAAAAAAAATCAACGATGAGCTTAAAACTTTTCTATAATGGGAGGTACTAAAATTAGTCAACAGTTTTTTATAAATATTTCAAGTTTTTAAAACTTATGCTAAAACAAATATAAATTATTAAATATATAAGTGTAGTTGGATTGAAAACAAAAATACCATCCGGTTTTGAAGTATAAAATGTTTGAGAGAGGAAGAAGAAGGGAATACATTTTTGAAAGCCATACATGGCAGTACATTTAAAGTTTAAATCCGCTAAAAATAGAAACATGCAAAGAGGTACAAGGTACACAAATAGAGACAAGTCTTCCATTAGAAGCTCACCCCAAGTCGGAAGGAGGGCGTGTGGTGGTGGTATTAAATGAAAATACTGAGTTTATTGTCTCTCGATGATGATGATTGTGTTGTGACAATAAATATTGTTGGAGCAATTCCATTAGTTCACCCAATAACAGCCATCATAGACGAATCTTCACTGCTCTCGGTGCTAATTTGACTCTGCAGACTTTCCCGCAACTCGAGGGACTGGTGCGAACGAGAGGATTTCACATTTGGTGCTTCACTCAATGGCGGCGGAGTGGTGGCAGTTAGTGTTAGACAACTACTGCTGGTTAGTCGAGTTTTTGGCAATTGCTGTTGTTGCAACCTCGGACGATAACGATTCGTTGCCATAAAGGAAACATGACTTCCGCCACTGCCACCAGCAGATGTAGACGAAATGGGTGGTGGTGGAATTGCTGTGGCTATGGCCGCAAACGTACAATGCTTAGCCAGAGGCACATTAGCACACACCGACTTGCCATTACTCTTTGCCACTGGAATACTAACAATGGCTTTTGTTGTCATTGCCATTGGGGAGCAGCTGGAATTTGCACTGGCTGTCGTCGAAAAGGAGCCCCTAAACTGATTGCTACTGCTGCGGCGTCTCTGCCGATGATGATGACGATGGAAGCTTTGACATCGAGTGCATGATCGTTCACGATGCTGCTGCTGCTGCTGTTGTTGCTGGCCGACACCATTGCGGCCGCAGTTGCTGCTCCCACTACAAGAGCTGCAACTGCTAAGCTGTCGTCACATCATCCCACGATTGCCACCATCCAATTGATTAACAGAGGAATATCCGAAGGAAGTGGATGCTGCCACCATTGCTGCAGCAACGTGACACTGAAATAAACGAAACAGATTAAGGAATAATTTAAGATTATCCATAATAATTAGGTCGATAAATTATGGTAAGTAATTTGGGCAAACTCAATTTAGTCAAAATAGCTTCTTGAGAATTGTCAAGATTTAAAAAGCGTTTAAGTTTGGCCCAATGAAACGGAAACGGAAACAGAAACAAAGCATGCTTTAAATGTGGTACGAGTATGTTATGTGTTTAGTAAAGACATTAATGAGGATGTTTTAATGAGGTTTTATTTTTGATTTGAAGACATCAACTTTGAGGAAAGTTCACTCAATTGTTTTGGTATGGGTAAGACACTTAAATACATAATTTATTAATATTGACTGGAAAAAACAACACAAATAGGTGCAAATATAACACGGTATTCTGCTCGATTTATCTTTACTTCAAGCAGATACGTGTTCCGAAAATACACAAAATTAGGTTTATTTTATATTTTCGAAAACTAATTTATATGTTTTAATAAAGAATAAAAAATCACATTATGTGTCCAATGTGGTTTTTAAGTATTTAATAAATCATATATGGTAGTTTTTAAAATTTTGATAGATGCAGGAAAACGAAGACTTTGTTTAAACACCTATATTTAAAAAGGAGTAATTGTGATAAGATCGTGTTTAAAATATATCATTTGAATATAAAAATTTTGTTAAAATTATGTAAATTGAATAATTTTTTTTTTAAAAAGGGGTCAAGTTGAGGGAATGTTGCCATTGTTAAATCACAAATGTGACAATATTTAGAAATCATAATAAACATCAATATGACAATTCGAGTATGTAAGTAAAACTTGCATCCACTTTAGAAGAATGGCACTGTTTTCGCTTAGGAGAAGACTATACCACGCGAAAAACGATCATACAATTTTGCTTGGCCGGTATTACCGTGGTATAACCTGACGGAAATAGGGTTCATTCGCAGGAGAAATAAAAGAAAGTTCCTATTTACTCGTACTATGAACTAATTGTTACTTTTCAGGATTTATGAATTGATCTATTTCGTTTTTATGATTTAAATTAGGAGGTTTACAGGTATTTGCAGCTTTAAATATATTTATGTAATATGTATGCTTTCGTTTTTTATTAAATTATTTTTCTTTTCACTGGTTAGTTGGTTTAATTTGTAATTTTCAATTTTGTGAAAAAATCAAATATTTTGTATCTGTACGTGGGAGTCCTTAACCAGGATTGCAATAGCTTGAGTTACGAAAAACCTATTTTTTCATTAATTTTTGGGGTGCCAATAATTGCAGTTTTTAGAAAGCTTTTTCTTTATTACCTTTTTTAACATTTTATTATAAAAAAAGACAAATATAAATTTAAAGCTTAAGAAAAAAATTTTATTTTGATGTACAAAATACATAAATTTAGCTCCTTTTCTTTCTTAAATCAGCCAGACCATGGGCTTTATTTAATAGTTGTCCAAATTTCATCAAATTCCACAAGAAAAATAAAATTTACATTGCGTTCATGCTATACATTTTATTTATCGATTAATATATTGGGTCTTAGAAACGATAGTATCCAATTGACTGTCATGTCTGGGCGAAATGCATTTGGATAAAAGTCCCCAAAAACTCATTTAGTAGTGAGATATCTTATATCTTATATCAGAATGTCATGTGAATTCTTAACCACACATCAATTTATGCAAGAACAAAAATTATAGGTCATTGTAGCGGTTTCTTAAAAAGATAAGCTAAAATATTTAAAACATTTTTAACAAAAAATCTTGTAACGCCAACTTTAGGTTTTTTTTTTATGGTACGAATGAAAATTAAATTTCAAAAACAAAAATTAGGACCCGTTTTTGAGATATCGAATTTAAAAAAAAATTGTTTTATTTTTTTAATTCAAAATGCGAAAAAATGATCCTGTTATAGGTACAGTCAGTAATATCTTAATTTAAAAATTATTATTTTTATGGAATTATAGATCGTATAAAAAAATCGAAAGAACAAAAATTTAATCAAAATTCTAACAGACGTTTTCGAGAAAAATAAGATTTTTTAACAATTGTATGATGGGTACCGTTATTTTTAGGTAAAATAAAATTTTTTCTCACATTTTGTAGATTATAATAAAAACTTTTAATTGTGTAGTCTTAAAAAATTAAGCATAAGGTTTTCGAAATATTGAGTTTTCAAATTTACAAAAAACAAATAAAAATATTTTTCGTCTTACACTTTGATCAAAATCTCGAGTTCAATTTATTTTACCGAATGCTTTACTTGCCTTATAGTAGGTACCTACATATAAAACGACGCAAGTAAGAACGTGAGGAAATTCTTGAGGGTCTGAAACGTATAAGCGGTTAGAAAAAAAGAAAGGCGCTCCAGAAATCGGAATATATCTAATTAAACAAGAAATTGTACGAATGATTGAAATTGTTTTAAACTGTAAGCAAATTAATTAAAATTGCATACAGCTAAAATAAATTGTATATAAAAACGTATATACACAAAATATAACCACCCTAAACATTTAAGTAAATTTGTAACTTTAAAATAATATATTCAAGTTCAGAACAGTCAAACGGAAAATAGATTCAGATTTTTTAGACAGGTCTTGTTGAGCTCGATTTTAAGATATCGAATTATAAAAAAAAAACGTTCTTAAACTTTGTTCTATATAAAAAATTAATTTTTTTTTTTTTTTTTGAGAAATTTAAAATATAGTTTTGCTAATGTTTTATCTTGTAATGGTTCTTAAAATTTTTTCAAGCTCCTGTATGAAAAATTTCATTGAAATCCGTTATGTCTGTCTGTCTGTCTGTCTGTCTGTCTGTTCGACTACAGCTAAACGGCTCGGCCGATTTTCTTTGAACTTGGTAGATATGGGTTTTATTTCTTTCCCCCACACGTTTTTTTTTGTTTTTTTTTAAGACCAAAAATAACGGTACCTGCCATACGATTTTTTTCGAAATTTTATAATTTTTTTTTCTCAAAAACTGTCCCACAGATTTAAAAACAAATCATAAAATTTCATTGAGTTAAAGCTAAGAAATGGTAAAACAAAATTTAAAAATGGTTATTTTTGGTACCCCCTTGGAACCATTTTTTTTGTTTTTGATTTTCTCAAAAACGGTACAACCGATTTTGATCATTTTTTTATGTTTTAAGGCTCCCTAGCAGTTTCAATATTATTGTGTATTAAAATTTTCAAAAAAATTTTGTTGAATTTTTAAAAATAATTTAAAATTTTTTTTTGAAAACTCAATATTTCGAAAACCCCATGTTCGATTTTTTTTAAAACTTGATACGTAAAAGTTTCTTAAAATAATCTAAAAGATATGAAAAAAAAATTATTTTATCTAAAAATAACGGTACCCTCCATACAATGTGAAAAAATGGTATTAGAAAATCGTATTTTTCTACAAAACGGTTCCAAGAATTTTGCTTAAATTTTTTTTCTTTCGATTAATTTTTTAGATCTATAATTTGAAAAAAAAAATTGGAAAACAACATATTACTGACTGTACCTACCAAAGAACGATTTTTTATAATTTTGAATTTCACATTATCGACAAAATAAATAAATAAATAAATAAATAAAACGATTTTAATGAAATTTTTAGAAAGAAGCCTCTACAAATTTTGAAAAACATTGTATTTCAAAACTTTAGGAAAAATATTTTTACTTGCGATATAGGTACTATAGGGCAAGTTCTGCATTTGGAAAAAAAATCGAACTCGAGATTTTGATCAAAGTTGACATTACGATGATAGCGAAGACGAAAAAAGTGGGTCCGACAATTCCGTCTGTCTGTCTGTATGTCTGTATGTCTGTATGTCTGTATGTCTGTATGTCTGTACCTCGAACTACAGCCTAAACTAACGGAGGTATTTTCTTCAAACTCGGTAGTTAAGGGTCTTAGGTGATTCCCTAGAGGAGAAATTGAAATTTTTTTTTTAGCTCCAAAACTAAGGGTACCCCCCATACACCCGTAATGCAAAATCTTATTTATCTCGAAAACGGCTCTAACGATTTTGATAAAAAAAATTAGGTGTGATATTATGGACATGGACTATATTTTGGTGAAAAAAAAATTTGGGGGGAAATGTTATTAGGGGTACCTGTCATAGAACGGTTTTTTTGATTTTCGAATTTCTCACCAACGGCTCTAACGATTTGAACCAAAATTTTTATGCAGGAGCTGCTTTGCATTTGAAAAAATAAAAACAAAAATTTTTTTCGAAAAAATAGTTTTTGGATTTTTAAAAAAATAATCCAATTTTTTTTTTGAAAATTCAATATCTCGAAAACCGATACACGATTAAATTTTTAAGTTACGTTTTAAAATGTATTTTATTAAATACTAACAATTTGCATATCAATTTTTTTTATAAAAATTTTAAGGAAAATTTAGTACACAAAAAACATGTTTCAGTGTGTCTGTATGTCTGTACCTCGAACTACATCCTAAACCACTGGACCTATTTCTTTCAATCTCGGTAGTTAAGAGTCTTCGGTGATTCCCTAGAGGAAAAATTGAAATTTTTTTTTTAACTCCAAAACTAAGGGTACCCCCCATACACCCGTAATGCAAAATCTTATTTATCTCGAAAACGGCTCTAACGATTTTGATAAAAAAAATTAAGTGTGATATTATGGACATGGACTACATTTTGGTCAAAAAAAATTTTGGGGCAAAATGTTTTTAGGGGTACCTGCCATAGACCCGTTTTTTTGATTTTCGACTTTCTCATTAACCCAAAATTTTTAGCAGGAGTCCCCTTAAGTTTAAAATAATATTGTATATAAAAATATTCGAAAAAATATTTAGTGGGTTTTTCAAAAACAAAAAAAAAAATTTAAATCAATATCTTCAAAACCTATGAACGATTATTTTTTGAAATTATTTCCTAAAACCAATATTATTTAGTACTTTAAATTCGCATCCCACATTTTTTTCTTGAAAAAGTTTAGAGAAATTTCTTATATAAAAAATTTATTTAATAATAAAACGATTTTTTAAGGTTTATTTGCATAAATTCATACTTTTCCGGAAACCAGACGGCAATTTTATGCAGTTGAACATTATTATCTCATTAAATCCATGTTTTATATTTAATGTATCTTAAATTCCAAAGTACTTTTATATAAGAGCAAGTTCGTGCGATCCAGTCGTGCATTTTATTTTTTTGAATTTTGAAAAAAAAAAATCAATTTTTTTGGAAAAATTCAATATCTTGAAAACGGCTCAATATTGTTTTTTGTAAATTTAATTTTTATTCAAACAATAATAAAAATAATAACAATAATAAAAACATTGGCGTACCAAAATTTTTTCTTAAAAATGTTTTAAAATTTTTTTATATAAAAGCTTATTTTTTTAAGAAACCACTTATAATTTTTGTTTTTGCATAAACCTATATTTGCTTGAATCACATGGCATCCTATTTTACCTCCAACTACTAAAAAAGTTGTTTTAGTCATTTAAAAAATTAATTTTATGCTTTTGAACAGTTTTTCTCTAAAAACATTCATTTTTGAAATTCTTTGTCTATTACATAGAAGCAAGTTTAAGCGACCCAATCGTGCATTTTATTTTTTTTTTTTTTAAATTACTTCTTTTTTTGTATACACACACACACGTAATACATTTTTTCAATTTAGTATATATTATTAACCTAAAGGTCACTTGAGCACATATTTCATTTTGGAATACTTTCGACAGTACCGGTAGGGTCTGAACTCAGGATTGCGCTGATTTTAGACTTGGGTATTGGATTTATCTTAGCTTTTTTCCAGAAAACAGGGTATTCACAAATGGTGAGTATATCTGAATAAAAATATGTATATAAGTAATGAATGTTAAGGGCACATGAAGGACCAACTTTAAAAATTTAGGATTTATGTCATCCAAGCCTATTGTGTTCGATTTAACCGACAGTTAAAATCGACCGTTGTTTACCAAGGCCCAGTTTGCGTAGCTTTTGCCAGAAAAATTTCCCAGATTGTGCTTCAGGATTAAGGTAGTTTTCATCATAATAGAGTGGTTTTGCAGCCCTAATACCAACGACAACCAAATTACGAAGATTCTTATAAGTATCTAAAAATACATGAAGCTAATGTCGCTTCCAACGAGCATATTATGCAATATTACGATTTTGTATCAAAAAGGATAATTCTCCACTAAACCAAGGTGGCGAGTTTAAAGAAGGGGTTTTATATCGAAATGGAACATGCTGATCAAAAAGTATTTCAATATTGTATGTCCGAGAAATAAAAGCTGTTGATTTACTGATGTCTGTCATGAGACAAATATCATCCCATTCTATTTGAATAACGTCAGCTGTTTGAGCTGAAGTCGAACAGTCGACAGAATTTTAAGGCCCGCTTCTCAAAATCTCTAATTCGATTTTTTCCACGAATCCATTACTTGTCATATACATAGTTCCCACATACATATCGCAAATAAAAATCATTTCTATCGAACATTGATTAAATATACATTCCTTTTCTTCTCTCCAAGTTTACAGTGTTTTTATAAGCACTCACCCGTACTGAACTATTTCAAATAAGGATTGTTTTAACAACTGCAGTCCTGCGGTGCGGTGATGATGTACCATTAAATTCCTCCTTCTCATTCAACAAAAATCAATTAAAATGGAAAAGCAGAGTTAAGTTATTTTACTTACTCCTTCCATGAACGAGGGAAACAGAACAAACTATTTATAAAGAACCACATCCATTTGGCAAACCTTAACCTAGATGTAATAGCTGCACGATAGCATCAAGCCAAACAGCGAAATGCACTATTACTTAAGGTTCCTTCAGCTATGTAAAATGTACCTTGACTCCCTCAGCATCTAACATCTTATCGGCTAGAGTTTCCGCCCACTGTGTCGGGAGAAGTCGTGTCGGCAAAACGTGAGAATGTATCTAAATAACTTGATTATACTTTTCTCTATCGATTGGAAGATCTAATTCTGACTTGATTTTCTCACAGACTTAATTCCTAAATAGTCTGATTGAGTTTTTATCCGATTATCCCGAACCGACTAGGACCCCAAATCACTTATTTTTGTCAGAAGATTTTGAGAAAGGCCAGCTCTGTTGGTATCTTAGTGGGGTAGACCAACAGCCGGGACGCATATACTCGTAGAAAGATGGGTTTTCGGAGATTGATAGATGGATGTAATTTTGTTAAGGCACGGGTACAGCACGTTCGATTCAACCCTCGTTACATTAGGGCAGTGGATGACCTGTCAATGGTGATGTTGATGCTATTAACACGGAATGTCGTGGAATCGATTGAACTTTTAACAGCTTTCCATTTTGCGATTTCTTTTTCAATTCAATTGAGTGCAATGGACAATTATTTTTAAATTGGTTTCACTGAGAACGGAATCAGGAATATCATAATACACAGAGGGTGTGTTTTTTTCTTAAAATGTTTTTCAGTCTTAATTAAATTTAATCAGCCGCTGTTAAGTTTTTTTTGGGTATGTACTGTATCTTGGGAGAAAGTGACAAGTTCTTCGAGAGTATTTCTTGTCGTGATAAGCGGTGCTCATTAGCGCTACGACAATTTTAAGTCTCCTCCATTCCTGCTAGAACACACACAGGAATGGTTGGGAGTTGGAAGTCACTAGAATTAGGCTCTCTACGGTCTGTAATGGCTTCTTTTTTTTATTTTTATTTAAAGATATTTCTTGTTTTCTTCTCTAGGAAATATAAAATTCTACATATATACCCGCCTTCCATTAAGTGTACAACACTTACATTCTCCGACAAAGCAACAAACTGGGGTCTTATTTTAGATAAGAAGTTAAGTTGTTAAGAGTTAAAAAGGCCACAGTGGCACTCTCCTAATGCAAAAAAGCCACTCGGAATAAATGGGGACTTCAATCCCTCATTATTCACTGGCAATACTCCTCGGTAATCAGACCGATTCTAACACACCGGGCGTGGCTGTATGGTGGAAAGCTCTAGACAAAAACATAAATTTTTAATACTAATGAAGATCCACCGGTCAGATCGGATGGACATTCTGTTACATCTAAAACCTTCGGCTAACAAACGGCTCCAAACAAAGCCTCCTTGGAGTTGATCAATAATGAAATTGGCCACTCCATCATTCTGAACACTGAACCATCATTCGGTTCACTGCCAAGTGACATCAACTACACCATCCCCTGGTTCAATTTGATAAAAACTTTCAAGTAACCACCGCTTGTAGAGAAGTCTGGGAGGACATGGTATTCCTGGAAGATGATTCAATTCATTTTTACACCGATGGATTGAAAACTAATAACGGGCTTGGTGGATGCCTATAATCAGACGGACTAAATTTAGGTCTCTCTTTTCGACTTCCCTATCACTGCAGCGTGTTACAGTTTACAGACGGAGTTTTTGGCAGTTGAAGAAGTCCTGTCTTGGCTAAAAGAAAACTTGATATCAATCAAAGATATCCGCAACTTCTCGGACAGCAAAGCAGCAATTAAATCTCTCAACGTGAACGGCCTTGGCTCTGATGAAAGCATCGCTTCCCATCGATCAGCGAAATCAAGCATCGTTGCGCGCGGTTAGTACTTGGATGGGGGACCGGTCAAATCCAAACCGTGTGCTGTTGACATGTGTTTTCTTCTTTTGTTCTTTCTTTCTGTATGTCTCTCTCTGTTGTATTTTATAAGCCGATGGTCTAAGTTACCAGTGCTTTCACTTCGTAGATTTATCTACGGAGTAGTGAAATATGTAATGTAATGTAAATCTCTCAATTCGAACTCTACCAGCTCAAAAACAGCCCTTAACTGCCGATCATCTCTGATAGAGATGGCGAAATAGTTAAACATTCACCTCTGTGATGGCCACAGGCAAATATAGGTATACCCATCGCTACGTGTAAACTTATGCTTAAGCCAGTTGCTTCAAAGAGAAAAAACAATATCACCATTAGCTTGGTGACAAAAAAGATTTGAGCAATGCTGGATCTGAAGCGTTCCGAACTCTTAATATTGTTAAGAAGAAAGCTTCGCAATAGGTGTGATAAAAGGGCACTGTTTGATAGGCAAGCGCGCAACGTGGCTTGGAATTTATTCCAAAGATTTCTGCAGAAGCTGTATGGATGAAAGATACGAGGAATTGATTCCTCACCTTTTCTGTACATGTCCTGATTAATCCCAAAGAAATAGACTCCATCTCGGAGACTTCTACTACAATGATCTTAGTTACCTGGTAAATTAAGATATAGACAGTCCCACTCTCTTCAAGAGCAGCTCCAATTGGTTCAACAATTCAACAAGGGAAAAAGTCTGCAATAGCCTATGAGGTATCACAATGGAACAACTCATGATCTAAGTGTTAGCTCTTCTGCCTAAAGCCACGTCAACATACCCTAACTTACACAAGGTTGATGTTACACAACTCGAAAATAACACATGTGTATTTATTAATTTTAATAGGTAGTACCCCTCGGCCTAATAGTGAGTTGGACTGTCATGCAGAATTGAAAAATTCTCTAAAAGTATCTCTTGACATGAAAAGTGCTGCACATTAGCCGTTTGTAATCGGCAGAAAATTGTAAGTCCTCTCCGTTCCTGGTAACACGCACACAGAAATGGTTGAGAGTTAAAAGTCACTCAGTCTTAATTCTACTCGAGCTGTTGCACTACCATATTTATTTATTCTTAGGTATAAACTTGGAATCACTTGATAAACGTGGCATCAACCAAAAAACCTTTTCATTTACCCCGAATATTAGTGCATTTCAAAGTCTTCTTCCACTTGTGTGCACAACCTAAAGTGAGGTCTTTTATTATTTCGTTGCTCCTGTTTGGTTAAATTCGAAAGCTATCAAACTATTTCTAGCGGAGTGTTTATGCCCAGGATGAGCCTGGAATACTTTTTGTAGACTTAATAGCCCTTCCAAAAACAAAATGCAAAAATGTATCCCAAGCTTAGTAAAAGATTTGTGTTTTTATCTATTCAGTGTATTATTTTTGCCTTACTTTACGTTTTTGAATATCGCAAAAGCAAGTGAATAAATTAATAACATCGCTTTTTTTGCAATAGCAATTTTTAAGTGATACTTTAAAAGAGTTTATAGGAACTTATGTCGGAAATATCCGCTTTTAGTTTACGGGAATTGTTTTATAATTGGATTACATGAAGTTGATGCTAAGCTTGATAGGTACATACAAAGGTATTATATGCATTCGTGAAAATGAACTCGAAATATTATATGAGACTTGACATAACATCGATAAGGAAGACGAAAAAAGTAGGTCTTGTATTTTAAATTTCATCAAAATTCTATTTTGCCATGTTGTTACTTAACTTCTTGTTAATTTTTACTTGCAACATGCAAAATTGGCACCACGATGATAGCGAAGACGAAAAAAGTGGGTCTCGCAATTCCGTCTGTCTGTTCGACTACAGCCTAAACGGCTCAGCCAATTTTCGTTAAACTTGTTTTTTTTTTCAAATTTTTCATCCCAGACTTTTCTTTCTTTTTCGAAATTTTATAAATACTAGCCGACCTAGCTCTCGAAATTCGAGTGCCAATTTATTTATTATTTATATTATTGGCAGTGTTTTCAAGCAAATTTATTAAATTAAATTTTATTTTATGTAATATGCAAAGTGTTCGACAGTGCAAAAACAAAAATGACCCACAGTGTGTAAATGCGTGTCTCAAGTATATTCTGCACATCTCCGTAACTGTGGCTTTCCAACCATATAAAATTTATCGAAATCGGTTAAATACTTTTGGAGAAAAGTGTACCACAAAAAACATGTTTGCCGTTTTATTATATGATTTTTTTTTTTCAAAAACTGTCCCACAGATTTTTTTTTAAGAAATTCAAAAAATTTCATTTAGTTAAAGCTAGGTAATGGTTGAAAAATTTCTAACAAAAAATGGTTAGTTTCGGTACCCCAATTGGAACCATTTTTTTTGTCTTTGATTTTTTCAAAAACGGAACAACCGAGTTTTTGTATATTAAGGTATTCAAATTTTCAAAAAAAATTTGTTTAGATTTTTAAAAAAAATTTCAAAATTTTCTTTTTTGAAAACTCAATATTTCGAAAACTCGATTTTTTTTAAACTTGATAAATAAAAGTTTCTTAAAATAATCTACAAGAAATGAAAAACAAAATTATATTATAAAAATAACGGTACCCTCCATATGAATGTTAAATAAAATACACGACTGGATCGCACGAACTTGCTCTTATGTAAAAGTACTTTGGAATTTAATATATATTTTATAAATATAAAACATGGATTTAATGAGATAATAATGTTCAAATGCATAAAATTGCCGTCTGGTTTCCGGAAAAGTATGAATTTATGCAAATAAACCTTAAAAAATCGTTTTATTATTAAATAAATTTTTTATATAAGAAATTTCTCTAAAAATTTTCAAGAAAAAAATGTGGGATGCGAATTTTAAGTATTTAATAATATTGGTTTTAGGAAATAATTTCAAAAAATAATCGTTCATAGGTTTTGAAGATATTGATTTAAAATTCTTTTTTTTTTTCTTAAAACCCAATAAATATTTTTTCGAATATTTTTATATACAATATTATTTTAAACTTAAGGGGACTCCTACTAAAAATTTTGGGTTAAAATCCTTAGAGCCGTTAATGAGAAAGTCGAAAATCAAAAAAACGGGTCTATGGCAGGTACCCCTAATAACATTTTGCCCCAAAATTTTTTTGACCAAAATGTAGTCCATGTCCATAATATCACACTTAATTTTTTTTATCAAAATCGTTAGAGCCGTTTTCGAGATAAATAAGATTTTGCATTACGGGTGTATGGGGGGTACCCTTAGTTTTGGAGCTAAAAAAAAATTTCAATTTCTCCTCTAGGGAATCACCGAAGACCCTTAACTACCGAGTTTGAAGAAAATACCTCCAGTAGTTTAGGCTGTAGTTCGAGGTACAGACATACAGACATACAGACAGACAGACGGAATTGTCGGACCCACTTTTTTCGTTTCGCTATCATCGTTATATCAACTTTGATCAAAATCTCGAGTTCGGTTTTTTTTCCAAATGCAGAACTTGCCCTATAGTACCTATATCGCAAGTAAAAATGGTTTTCGAAAATGGCATTTTTCTCGAAAATGATTCTGATGATTTTGCTAAAATTTTTACTTCTTTTGATTAATTTTTACGATCTATAATCAAATAAAAATAAATTGAAATCAAGATATTACTGACTGCACCTACCATAGAACCATTTTATTAAATTTAGAATTCCTCATTATCGACAAAACAGATTTTAATGAAATTTTTTATAGAGAAGCTTTTAAAAAGTTTGAAAAACATTGCATTTCAAAACTTTAAGAAAAATATATTTTTGAGTTTTTGAAAAAAAAAAACTTTTTTTTTTTGGAAAATTCGATATTTCAGAAACGGCTCAATATTTTTGTTTGTAAATTTATTTCAAAAATAGTTACTTTAAATTGGCGTACCAAAATTTTTTTATAAACGTTTTAAATTTTTTTTATATAAAAGCTTATTTAACACTAACCAGTACAGACTTATAATTTTTGTTCTCGCATAAGCTAATATTTGTTTGAATCACATGACATCCTGCTTTTAGCTCCAACTACTAAAGGATAAGGTATTAGTATGATACTACTTAACAATTTGCTAACTTTAAAGTAGTTTACTAACTCATTCTTTATTTTAAACATTTTCTAACTAGTATCGTACTAAAGTAATTTGCCTAGTAAATTTCTTCTGAACACACCTAAAACAATGACAGTTCGTTCAAAAACCTAAATAAACAGCGACCTATTATGACGCTTATGTGAGTGTCAAAGAGTAATATGAAGTCAGCACGATATTAAGGAAATAAAACAGGTATTCGATGATTTTAACTTTAATTAAAGGTTAGAGAAAGTGTGATGATATACGATTAAAAATTTCGAAATCGTAGTTTTAACCTAGTTTCATACTAAAACATAATACTAATTGAAAACCGAATAACACGTTTGATGTAGGAAAGGGTTATAACTTGTCCACGCCCCCGGGTTCCAGCTTTCTGGTATGTAGTTTATAGGACAACCCACTTTAAAGGAACACATTCAACGATTTTAAAGCTAATTCGGTGGAGATATAAAAAAGAAGTATAGGACTTGCTTGTTATTAAATCTTAATCAAAATTTAAAAAAAAATACAATTTTTAAACAGAACCTCTGACAATTACTGCTGTTATTTTGGTCGCTTATAATTTTGAAAGGCACCAGACAAAGTGACATTTAACAAGAGAAGAGATAATTTACCGTCTTATGTTGACGTAAGCTACTAAATCTCAATTTACGTAAGTTTAAAGTAACTTATGTCGACTTAAGCGATTATTTCTTTTGATTTCTACAAGTGATTTAAGCCATTTCAAAATAAATATACATATTTCTACGATTTGATCGATCGGGGCTCAAATATACATGAGCTCTTTTGTAAATGCATTTTTGTCCATTTAAACATAAGCCCCTTTGATTTATTTTTAAATCTAAGCTTTAGTTTTTCTCGTAGAGTAATGGGACCATGACTATGAAGCCAATTACAAAAACTGAGAATGCAAGTTAAATAATCACAGAATTTTATTCGAAAACTTTGCCATGCGTATTATTTATTTTTTGAAGTGCGTAAACATCGAACAATCATTTCTGTGTATAAAGAATTGTTCTGTATTCCCAGAAGACTATGGATTTTACAGAGAATAGCATTTTCGCTCGCTTATTTTTTATTTGTATAGTTATTTTGATTTTCCAATACTTACCATCCAATCAAGCTAATGCACACTGACGCAGCACAAAATATGCAGCATTAAATAATAACGAGGCAATGAGAGCAGAATTTCCATCATGATATTCAGAACTCTTTCCGGAAGGGTTCATGTTTAATTGTATTTTTCCATAGAAACTTTTACATGTTCTTCATTAAGGTCAGTTATAGATTTCAAAAAAAAAAAAACGCATCGACAGGTCTCGTTAAAGCGACGAATATTGGAACATTTATGAACTTTCTCAAAAGAATTTTCGATTTCCTTATTTCTTAACTCCTCCGGTATACACGAGCGTCAGTAAGTTAATGGGGCAACCGCTCCCTAAGATTGCTAAAATACTCTTGAGGACCAGTCCGTTCGACTTAATCAGTCAACAATACTAACAAAGGGACATATACATCAGACACTGAGCTATCAAATTCATCTACCAGACGCTGCAAGGAGCCACAAGCTTCTTCGTACCAAGCGCGGGCAAAGGAAAGGATTACTCCCTTAAAATGCTTCTACCTCCCTTTAACCCTGGCTAGGTGATTATATGACAACAGACATTTCTTCAATAACTTAAAAGTACCCTTCCATATTTCAGGCTATAGCTGGCTGAAACTCATCAACGCACTTGAAAGACGTAAGATTATCATAGGTTTCAATACAAGGGAGTCACAATCCTAGTGCGTCACAATGGATCTATATTGATCATAGTATGAAAGTAAAAAGATCAACTGTCAACCCATTAACTTAACCTAAGGATCTAGGGTCATCTACTTTTTATTATTATTATAAAGCATACAAATCCTGGAAAAGATTTCGATTAGATGTGTTTTATAATAACTATCGTCTGCTAAAGAACAAAGTTACTTGTGCAATACGCGAGGCAAAAAAACGACATTATGTCGCTAGGCTTGATCATTTGCAGGCTAAACAAAAATTTTGGAAAAATCTAAGAGAAATTGGAGTGGGCAAACCTGTGTTTTATTGATGATACAGATGTCTTAGAAAGCATCCTATCTATTAAATCCAACTCTGTCGGATTTGATAAGATAAGCCCTCAGTTCATTATAGTTATTCTTCCATTTATCTTAAAATATAAATAACGCTCTTATTTAGTAAAATTTTTATGACCGGAGTTTTTCCCTAGACTTGGAAAAGAGCCAACATAATACCGGTTCCCAAAAACCAAAGAGAGTTTAGACCGATTGCCATTTTACCCTTTCTCTATAAGGTATTTAAAAGTGTGATAAGTAAACAAATACGTAGATTTCTTCATGATAATAACTTGCTTCGTGATAATCTAATCAGTCGGGTTTCCGTTCAAAATATAGTTGTATTACTGCGTTTGTTAAGAATACAGAAGACATTAGGCAAGCGGTCGATAAAGATATAATAACTTTCCTCATCTTGCTTGATTTTTATAAAGCGTTTGATACGGTAAACCACAAAGTTTTTTGAACTAAATTTCGAAATCAATTTAAATTCCCTTTGTCGTCTACTTCTTCTTCTTCTTATTTACTTCGCAGATTTCAGGCAGTTGCAGTTAAACACTCTATTTCAGATTTTCTTCCACTTAGTTCAGGTGTGCCACAAGGGTCGATACTTTGACCATTATTTTTTTCTTTGTATATAAATGACCTACACAAGTGTATACTAGGGTCATCGGTTATATTTACGCTGACGATGTGCAGGTACAGAAGAGGTTTTACTTTAGTCTTTTCGAAAACGCTGCACACGAAATGAATGAAGATCTGGAAAGGATTTTACGCTGTCTTCATTATTTTTCTTCTAAAAACATCTCTAGGACAATTAAGATCGATTACATCAGCATATTTGTTGAAATACTTACAAACTTTTGTAACTGGTTCATTACTACCGTAGTTGAATGTTGCGGGATTGAGAAACAAATAGTTTACCCTAGGTCTTAAAAATCGAGCTGGACTGTATGGTCTAAGCAACAATACTAAAGGTGGACAATTGACATGGCCCCTCACAATATCTCTCGCAAAAGAAACGAGGAAGTAAACCCTTCTGTGCCTCAAGACTTTTAGGTCAATTAAAATGCACCGAGTTTCATATGGAGGCAGGTGCAAATTTGAATAGTATTTCATGCAAATGTTGGCCGCGACTGAGCCTCAAATGCTCCATTAGCTTAGTCCAATTTTGGCATACTCTTTCTAACATTTCGGCCAGTATAGAACGAATAAATGCTTCAATGTTGGCTTCTAGTGCGTCAATCAAAGCAGGCTTGTCGCTATATCCATGAGCCTTAACATAGCCCCACAAAAAATAGTCTAGAGGCGTTAAATCGCACGATATAGGCGGCCAATTAACCGGCCCCAAACGTGAAATAAACTGTTCACCGAACTCGCCTCTTAATTGGTCCATTGTTACGCGTGCTGTGTGGCAAGTGGCACTGTCTTGTTGAAACCACATGTCATGCAAGTCAAGCTCTTCCATTTTGCGCAAAAAAAAATTTCTTATCATCACACGGTAGCACTCACCATTCACAGTAACGTTGCGATTCGCATCATCTTTGAAGAAATACGGCCTAATAATCCGCACCATACCGAAAATTCAGCGTTGTGGTAAGTCATTCGGCTTCAATTCTTGCACCAGTTTAAAACCTAAATCGTTCCGCAAAATTTTCCACTTAGTGGAGTAACAGATGCCCATTTCCTGCGAACGGCGTTTATTCGATAATTCACGGTCATCACTAACACTGGCCGATACAGCTGCGATATTTTCCTCAGTTCGCACTCTACGTCAGCGTGTTGGTGGTCCAATATCCAACAATGTAAATTTGGTGCGAAATTTAGTCACAATGGCCCGAATATCCGCCTCAGTAGGTCGATTAAACTGACCATTACATAGAAGAAACGCGCGATAAATTTTCTTAACAGAGAACGCATTTTGATAATAAAATTCAATAATTTGCAAGCGTTGTTCGTTTGTAGGACAGTTCATGGTTAAATTATAGACCAAACTGAAGATGTTTGAAAGTGACACAAAAGACTAAACGTGCTTGAGCTGTCAAAACCAGTGTTGCCAAAAAGAAAATAGCAAAAAAATCACCCATTATATGCATCCTACTTTAACTTAGAGTCAAATATCACTCCTAAGTCTTTATGATTATAAATTCTCTAAAGCTCGTAGTTTGAAACCTTATAACAAAAAACGAACGGAGAAAATTATCTTGAAAAGGAAATTATACTATATTTGCCTGTATTTAAATAAAGGTCATTCAGAAAACACCATTCAGTCCCTGTGCAGGGACGGGTTAGAATATTCCTGCAGCGCCTCCCCGCTTGTCGTAAAAGGCGACTAAAGGAGTAAATACATCTAGGCCACAAACAGCAAGGTGAACCTAGCGACACGTAACACCTATAAACTTTCCCAAAAGTGTGCATGCCAGTCCCTGGGTTGGCACGACTGGAGATCACCGGTGCCGTAAAAGAGAGATCAAATACAAAACTGGAGCATGCACACGTCGATACTTACAACGGATTTTGTGAATTCAAGCATTATGGAAGTACTCGTCCAAAATGACACTACCCCGCCAAGCACTACCATTGTTACACATGGTACTGATCCTGGACCGAGCAGCAATGCTCGGGTCAGAGCTAGACGGATTCCGGGGGCTAGCAAAGTAATGCCGCAGATTATACAAAATCTGAGAGTTGCGAGTTGGAACGTTGGCAGTATGACAGGTCGAAGCTTCGAGCTGGAAGAGATGATGAAAGGAAGGCGATTGGACATCTTATGTGTTCAAGAAACAAAATGGCGAAACACGGGAAACAGGGCCCGTTTCTTGGATACGAGGACAAAAAACTATAAGATGTTCTACTATGGAACGGAAAAGGGTAAAAACGGAATCGGAATCATCCTTGCAAAACATCTATTAGGCAGCGTATTGACCATTTCGAAATCCAGCAACCGTTTGATGTCCCTTAAATTGGTGATTAAAGGAAAGTTGTGGAATATTGTCATTGCATATGCTCCCCAAATTGGATGTGAGCAGGTGCAAAAAGATGCATTTTGGCTAGACTTTCACAATCTACTTAAGGACATCCCAAAGGAAGAGTTTTTGTTCGTGGGCGGAGATTTGAACGGACATGTCGGGAAGACAAACGAAGACTATGAAGATTGCCATGGAGGCCTCGGATACGGCACCAGGAACCCTCCTGGTGAAGACATCCTGAGCATGTGCAAAACATACGGTCTTATCGTACTAAATACCATGTTCGTCAAACAAAGCCGACACCTGGTCACGTACAGCAGTGGTGGAAATAAAACCCAGATTGATTACCATTTGGTTTCTAGTTTCATGAAACCCCGGGTAAAAGATTGCAAAGTGATACTAGGAGAAGCGATCGCCCACCAACACCGTCTCCTACTGACAGAATTTTTTATGGAGACAGTGAACGACAACAAACATACAAAAACTTTTGGGAAGATCAAATGGTATAATCTGGATAAGGAAAAAGGCGAAGCTTTTATTTCGAATATGCAAAACGTTCTGTATAACAACACCGATATAGTTCGAAATGAAGAGAGTACAGCACAAAGTATGTGGGATCTCCTACAGAGAACTTGCAAAGAAAAAGCCAAAACACTGTTAGGGGTTTCAAAAGGACACAACCAACAAGGCAAAGAAACATGGTGGTGGAATGATGAAGCTAAATCAGTTATACGTAAAAAGAAAATGGCTTTCAAGGCTTGGTCGAAGTGCCCCTCTAATAATACAGAGCAAAAGTCACGCCTCGAAGTGGAATATAGAAACTGCAAGAAAGAAGCGAAGAAGAAGTGCGCCCAAATTCAAGCAAAGAATACAGAAAACCTGTATCGGGAGCTGGATGAAATTTCTACCCCGACAGCTGGTGCTATTCAAGAGCTACGGCAAAACACGAATAAGGGCGCAACTATCTTCAAAATAGCCGCTCAAAGAAGAAGAAATGCCCAGGAGATTTGTTCGCCAAAGTTCATTAACAATGCTCAAGGCCAACTACTTGTGGAAGACAACGAAATTCTTCACAGGTGGCGACAGTATTGTGAGATTGTGACGGACTTCTAAACGAACAATTTCCAAGGCTATACTTTCCAATAGCTTCACCTAACTTAAGCGAAGTATCCGACGTCACAGTCGAAGAAGTTAGTGAGGCGGTAAAATACTCCAAAAAGGGAAAAGCTGTTGGCCCAGACGAAATACCCTCAGAGTTTTGGAAAAAGATGGGAGACATCGGGTTTAGATGGCTCATGATTCTTGTCTCCAAACTTATACGAGGTGATCGCATGCCTAATCAATGGAGGGAAAGTTACCTTCTTCCAATTTATAAAGGAAAGGGTGATACTCGAAGCTGTGATAATTACCGTTCGATTAAGCTGATGTCACACTTCATGAAGATCGTTGAGCGAGTCTTGGGTAGCCGACTGCGAAAAATAATTATCTGATGACCAGTGCGGGTTTGTCGGGGGTAAGTCAACCACGGATGCAATCCAGAGTATAAGAATAATTATGGAAAAACATCGGGATTCTTTGGAGGATTTGCATGTCGTATTGGTTGATTTTGAAAAAGCATTCGATCGGCAACCACGAGATCTAATATGGGTGGCCCTCAGGCAACGAGGAGTTCCAGAAACCTATGTGCGGATAATTATGGACATGTATGATGGAGCAGTTACTAAAGTAAGATGCGCAGCTGGAGTCACCGAAGAATTCGAAATCACAGTAGGTGTACACCAGGGAAGTGTCTTGAGTCCCCTGCTCTGCCCATTTTCTGATCCACACAGGCCTATTCCAGACATTTATTTGAATGGAGTAGTGCTTCCCAAGTGTGAAAAGTTTAAATATCTGGGGTCTATGATAAATAACGAAGCTACGATATCAATCATCGCGTAAGCGTAGGGTGGATGAAGTGGCGGGAAAATTCTGCTATCTTCTGTGACCGAAAAATGCCCCCTAAGCTGAAAGGAAAGCTCTACACTTCAGTTGTGCGTCCAGCACTCACATACGGTTCACAATGTTGGACAATGTACAAAAAGTATGAGAGTAAGCTAACGGCAGCTGAAATGAAGATGCTTCGTATGACAGCAGGAGTTACAAAGCTTGATCGAATTAGAAGTACGAAGATCCGAGGAAGCCTTCATGTTAAGAATACCATTTCCCAAAAAATTGAACACGACCGACTCAGTTGGTATTGCCATGTTCAAAGGAGAGATCCTGAGAACCCCGTCAAAAAGGCAATATCATACAACGTTCCAATTCGAAATAAAAAGAAAGGTAGGCCTAAACACTCCTGGTACAAACAAATGCAAAAACACCAGCATTCAGTTGGTCTCAGAAATGGAACAATACAAAACCGGGAGGCTTGCCGCCGATTTCTGAGGTCAACCCGGCGAACCCCACAGACGGACCACTAGTGTGAAGCAGATACGTGGGAGAGTTATGATCCCCTTGACATCGAGATCATAACAGCGCCGAAGAAAAGGAAGAAGAAGAAGAAGAAGAAAACACCATTCAGATATGTTATCTAGGCCATTCTGAAGTTGCTCAAAATCTGTCAGACAGACGAAGATCATTTAATTTTTAAGAATTTTGAGAAAGCGAGTAGATGCCACGCCACCAGAGTGGAAAATGGAAAATTCCAAGTTTTCGATTCCATTGTATTCACCTCAAGATCTACCGTTGTGCGAAATAATAATGATCTACGGTGTCAGGAAGTGCTCCATAATTTTGATGATCTGTCAGTCAGTCAGTGAGTCAGTCAAATACGGTTTAAGCAATTGTTGAATTCCTTTATCTCAGAAATGCTTAAGAGTTGAAATTTGTTAAGGTTGAGCAAATACTGAGAATTCAAAGTTTCCGCCTTTATTGGTGCTGAAGTTAAAAGGGGGTCTAAAATCGCTTGAGTTTTTTCCTGTAAAAAGAGTGTAGTGCCGGGAGCTTGGCTGGGGACTAGCTTGGCTGGGGACTAGCTTGCCCCAGGGATGGAAAATGAAATTTTCCAATTGTACTGAAATCTGGAATAAAATTGTACTGAAATGATGTCAATTGTACCGAAAACGAATTTTGTATGAAAAAAATCAATAATTAAAAGTTTTCCAAAGTATTTTATTTAAAAAATCAAAGCAGAAATGGTCAGTTTGTCTTTTTATAAAATGATATGAATAGCTCCACAGAAAAAATATTAACTTCATTTTAAAAGTATGTATATACTCGTACATAACTATATTGTATTTTAATGACGAAACTAAATCTTTTACTTGTCCATTTTCGCGGCACCAGCTTATAAAGGGGGTTCCAACGAAAACGTACGATGTTAATTGTAAGTAAGACAAAAATTTTTCAGAGAATTATTTTAATACTCTTTTTATTATGATAGAAATATCTACGACAATTATGTGTGAAACAAAATATCGGCCAAATGCTCGCCAAGCCCTCGGTGGCATACCTCTATCCGATGGTTCATATTTTCAATGACTGAGACATAATTGAGGTTCAATGTTGTGAATGTGTCGAATTATCTCATCATTTCGTGCTTGAATTGTTTTTAGTTTATTAACGTACACTTTTTCTTTTAAATATCCCCAAAGATAGAAGCTTACGAATTTCTCGCGCAAAAGCCATTGTTTCATTGGCTGTGTGGCAAGTGACACGATCCTGTTGGAAGCACATATTGTCCAGGTTCATATCCTCAATTTCTGGCCATTAGAAGGCCGTTATCATCTCGCGATAGCGAGGGCAAAAAGCAAAAACCAAAAACTTGACGTTAAGGTGTGACATCGTGCATTATGACTGGACCTTTACAAAAAAATTGAAACATAAAACTAAAACTCACAAATTAAATATCTTAAAAATGTAGACGAAAAACCGCAATCACAATTCACAAATCACATTCACAAGTTTATAGTTTAGTTGAGTTAGCAAACCGACATCGCCTGAATTCTGAAAGAAAACTGATCGATAAAGAGACAGAAAAGCAAGATGCCATCTAGAAATGAAAATTGTAATTAAGTTAAAAGGGTTCACAGCTGAGAGTTATTGTTCTGGTAAATGAATACATTAAGGCCAGGATAATGTACTCAACTTTCAATTTCCTTTTGGGGTTTTTTTTTTTCTTTTAATGAAATACCATAAAATATAGAAATTTTTAAATTGTACTGAATTGAGACAAGTTATACTTTTGTACTTCTACAAACTCAATTGTATCGAATTTGGTACAATTGTACCGAATTTTCCATCCCTGGCTTGCCCTTTGTTTCAAAACCTTCAATAGGAAAACAAAATATTTCAATTTACGAGAACATTTGATATCAATGGCGCCCTTCAAATGAAGTTGGAACCATTTTAAAAAAATTATACGGTTTTGATATTTTATTGGAATTACCTAATCTCTTACAAAATTTGGAATATAGTTTTTTTATTTTAAATTTTGTCATTAACTTTTTTCAGAAATCAATAAATAAAATGTTTGTAATTAAAAATAAAATAAAATTACTAATATATGAATTTGTTGAAAGTTTTTATTTTTTTTTTTGTTATTAAAGATTGTGATAAATATAAAAACAATTAGTTTTTTTTTATACACAACTTAAGGGAAATTTGACCCATGAAAGCAAGTTTGTTCGACCCAAACGTGACCTTTCTCTGAAAAAAGCTTATAAATAAAAAATTTACTATGGACAAAGCAGGATGAGGATGTACATATTCATACATATATACATTTATTGTAGTTTGTAAAAGTGTTTTAATTTAGCGAGGTGAAAACTTTGTTGAAATGTGCGATACAGGGTGAGAGTACATGACGTGTGATTATGTGATGAAAAATATATGTATAAAAAAAAAAGAAACAGAACAACAAGTTCAAACAAAAACTATTCACAAACAATTTATAACAAATGGTGTTTTAAAAAATGTTAATTTTCTTCTTCTTTTTTTAATAAAATTTTATTTATATTAGCAACGAACATGTTACGTTAAAACGAATAATAAAATAACTCTACACAAAGGCATCAAGGCAACGAATCGTTTGTTTGTTTTTTTGTACCTTCAACATTTTGGGTGTTTTATACTTTTTGTTATTTGAACGAATATTTATTAAAACGTTTCTGATTATTTTATTTATTAAAAAAAAAAACAAATATTTAAACACAATTTTAACGAAGCAGAAGTGCAGAAAAACACACAGACAGTTACAATTAACAAAATAAAAACTTTTTTAAATAGCAAATTGAATAATTTTGAAGTGAAATGTTAAAAAACATTAATTTGGTTTGAAACGAGAGACAACAATTGACACACTCAATTAAGGGAAACGAAAACAAAACTAACTGTTATGCAGGAGGCAAGTACATATTATGATTGGATTGTTTTTTAGCAAATAAGGCGTTGTGTGTGAAGCAATTAAGGACACTCATTCCTTTTAATTGCTTGCAACAGTGATTTCAGATGTATTGTATACCTACAACCTACAAGCTTTTACTTCGAATATCAATTAGAGAGTTGTATGTCAAGGACATGGAAGGTATAGCTAAGGACTTAGTTAGGTGGAAAATTTCGGAATTTTGGGTACAATGTGAAATATTTGCAAGTAGGCAAAGAACTTGAAAAATAAGGCATTTTTATTAATACCTTTTAGGTGCTCATGGCCGACCGCGACGTGCGTCGCCCGAGTAAGTTTCATGTCCTCTCTCTTTAGTGGTTAAAGTTGTACTCGAGTCAGTTATAAAATTAGCCGAGAAAATATTCATCGAATCGAATATTTTAAATAAATCGGAATTTCTTGATTTGACAATCATTTGTTTGTGTTTTTAATGCGTTCAATGCAACGATAGGTGACGGACGTTGTCTTTTGTCTTTACGCCCGCATAGAAGACGAATATCACTAATAGTTTACCGACTCTGAAGCGACAACGACTTTTTAATCATCATCATCATCGGCTCGACAACCGGGTTCCGGTCCTGGCCTCTTTCAACAAGTCTCTCCACCTATCCCGGTCTCTAGCCGACGCCATCCAGTTGCGCACCCCAAGGCTTCGGGCGTCCTGGTCTACGCCATCTCTCCAGCGCAAGCATGGTCTACCACGCTGTCGTCTACCATAGAATGTACCTTTTAATCGCCTCGACGAAAAATCGCAAGTGCGGTCCTAGCCCTGGTTTTCATTAGGAGGTGTTGTGCTATTGCGATTAAATAATGGGGCGGCAAAAAAATCACATACATGATAATAATTTTTTCGCGACCGCGATTTCTTAATCGCCTTGATAAAAATTCGAAAGTATGTTCCTAGCCTTAGACGAACCCACACAAATACATTGTACAGAGTGGCGCATGGCAGACGAATGGATTTTAATCGGCCATACCTAACTTCCTTTATAACGGCCGTAGATTGTTAGATATGGGCCAATGGTATTTAGGGACGTCCCATTCAATGAATGCTTTTCATTTACATGCCTTCAAGATGGTTGTTGTCCAAGAATTTTCGTAAATTGTCACCAAACAACTCTCTAACGAAAGCATGCTTGGTGTGAGTCGCCCAGAAGTGCTATTGTTTTCTTCTATCAAAAGCCATATTTTCACCTGAGTGGATTCGTTAAATAGCGAAATATGCGCTATTGTAGTGAGATGAATTCCAGTCGCTCCGATAAAGCGACAGTATGGTGTGCAATATCAAGAATGGGGATCATCGTAAACTGTAACTTTTTCAAGTTACCTGACATGCCAGCCAGCTTTTGCACAGACTTATTGCGAGACAGATTCTCCAATTCTCTCATATCTCTAAGTGGTAAGTTAATCATCGATCTTCCATTGGATCCATTTGAAGCTTTCAATAGATCCATTGAAAAATCATAGAAAAATGTCACGTAAATAAATAAAAAAAATTTAATCATCGGTCCATAATTCTTTGAAGATGACGCACAGTGGTCTGAGAGCGAAAAAAAGTCTTTGGAAAAATTCATATCTAGCCTCATAAGCTTTCTGCTTAGGTACTCGTAGATACGAGTAACATGAGCGTATGATTTCAAAGTATTTTTTAACATTTTATATTAAGTATGTTCTGATTGACAAGACCTCAAAGTTGAAAAATAATTTTATTCAAGTCGCGAAACAATAAACTTTGAAATGTCTTTTTCCGGAGTTAAAATAATTATTGTATTTGGTCTATTTTTGACTATCTAATAGTCTATCTTATAGCCTGAAACGTTGGTACTCAGAAAACATTTTTTTTTCTTAAATTTTTGAATTAAAAAAAATCTCCAAAAAACTCCAAGCAACGAATGTGTGATCCTTATAAGTTAAAGCACAGAAAAAACCATTTGCAGATACTTGCAGATGTGGGTATTATGTTCAAAATTGTCTCACTGAATCGGGTTTCAAAAAACTTCGTCTTGACAGTGGTGTTTATCAAAAGTTTGATTTTTTTAGTACTAATTGTCAAAAGGAACTATTTAAGCCAATTATTGAAAAAAAAAATGCTTACCTTTATTTAAAAAATAAAATGAAATTAATACATTGACCCAGGTATGAGAAATTCCATTTTTACGAAACCATTTATTTCTGCCTGCAAAATTTATCAACTTTCAACTCAATTTTCCTCAAATTTTAGAAAAATGTCAATAACTTTTTTTCTAATTATACAAACCAAACCACTGTGCGACGCACGTTGGCAAGACCCTCACCGTCAAGGCTAGCGCTATCGGTCGATGAATACCGATTCCTTTTAGCCCAAATCGAATTATATGGACATCCACCATATATTTTTTCAACTGGACGGCGCGGCGGCGGCGATACCTGCGACATAGCCCCTGCCACAATGGACATCTTTCACGAGCGATTTGCGAAATCCTACGATTTGACCCCGTAAAGAATCCTTCTTCTTCTTGAGGGGTTTTCTTAAGTCACAGATCTATTCTAGTAAGCCACAACTGTCCTAAAAACCGATATAATCAATTCAAATTGCCAAATTCAGCCTGATTTACGTGCCTAAGTTATGGACGAATTGAGGTTTTGTATGTCCGCCAAACCAGCAATATCGATGGTAGGCATTTGAATTATGTTATATTTTATAAGTAATGGCATACATGAGTTTTTGAAATAAAAAAATAAAAAAATTCATTGATCCCATTAAAAGTTTCTTTCATTTAATTGGAAAACTTTTTTATTCGAAAAAAAAAAAGAAATGTTTCTTTTTTGCTATGAACAGAGGTCAAGCACATCGAACTCTTTTATCATTTTTTGTCATTTTTCTATTTTGAGCATTAAGCTTTCAACCCCATGTGCCATTTAATTTTTTCTTTAATATGCTTTTCCACCGTTCTTTTCTAATTTAGTGAAAAACGTCAAATAGTTAACTTTGTTGAGACTGACATGATTTTACATTCGTATATATTATGTAGTGATCAAAACGAACAGATCAAATAGAGTACTTCAAACATTAGAAACTAGATGGAAATGATGCGGCAGGGAGAAGAACTAAAAAAATGTAATTCCGTTTCATGAGTTTTGCGAACTGTAAATTTATTCGGTCTGTGATTTTAAAACACAAAAGTTGATGCTCTGTAAAATCATAAAACAAAAGTAAATTGCTTTTCCAAATTTTGATTAATTATTGTTATAAAAATAAAAGTGAAATAAATATATAATTGATTTCGTGATTAAACAAAAAGATTGTTGTTTCTTTCATCGAAAAACAACGATATATATACTTTTAACAACAAATACTGAAATCGAGCCTAATTACACGATCCCTTCCTTCGTACGTTACGTTATATGCAACTTTTTGACGGATAAGTCTTCCATTGTGATTTTGTGCATGGATTTACGAGAGGCTACTCTACAGTCACTTTTCTTATGAAATTGGCTGAAAGTTTTATTGATTCATTTAAAACAAGGAATCAAGTGGATTGTGTGTTCATCGAATACATCTATTAAAACTAAGAAAGCTGCGATTTAGTGACCATTTTGTTATACACCTTCAATCTTATTTATTTACAAGATCATACTTGGTACTTTCTTATGGTCAAACCTCATTTTTCACATTTTTAACTACAACTCTGGAATACCACAGGGCAACCATTTGGGCCCTTTACTTATTATTTTACTTATAAATGACTCCCATCGGTATTGAAGCATTGAAAGTGTCTCATTTAGTATGATGATTTAACAATATTCAAAACTATTTCAAATTCGATACTCGTATGTCTGTCGTTGATTTGTCATTTGATGGCAACCTAGATATTTTACGATTTCTTCTTATAGGAGTATTTGAAGGCAAAGATGAATATAAACAAATCAACCCAAAACATCGAAGCTTAAGGATAATATTAAAAACGAAATTGCTAAAATTATAACAGAAGTCTGCGGAATTGTTATGCAAAATGTACCTAAAAGAGTTCGCCTTTATACCATGACCAGAGACGCCTAATAAACCGACATCATATTTAATACATAATTTTTAAGTCCATATAATCGATCAATAAAATATAAATTGTAAAATTGTATTTCATTTAAAAGATATTGAAAAAAAAAAACCATTATGATTAGTCGTCTCACCCTTAGGTCCCTCAGGGTATCTTCAATAATCTTAAAAAAATGTAAATCAATATTAGCTTTCCCTCCTGTTTATTTGTTTGTTCTATATCCTACAATATGTTAATTTCCAAATTTAAAGAAAAGATCAATTATTAAACCGCAACTGACTTAGAACGTTGATAAAACCTCGACTATATAACACATATTACTCTTTCTCATAATATCATCACATTCGCTTGAATTTGATATTATCTACAAAATAGCCTATCAGGTAAAATTCGGAAGCTATTTATTAAACTCTTTTATTCATAAATCTGCAGTTCCACAGGGTAGTCACTTAGAACCACTTTTATTGATCTTTCCTATCAATGATTTTTGTCTCTGTTTAGGTTATATTGAATCGAATTCCTCCTCTGGAGTATCAAATATAAAATTGTTTTTATTCAGATTTGAAGCAAATCTGTCTCCCTGTTTAACATTCGATATTAAAAAGAGGAACAAAAAAATATATTGTTTAAATTATCGCTTAATTCTTAAAAACACATATTTTCGACATTAGTTTTTTAATAATCATAATAAAGGTATTAATTTAAAAAAAAAATGGGAGCTTTATTTACCTAATATTTTCAAGGAACAAAATCTTAGAACTCAGAAAACCAGAACAATCTGGAACAACTACAAAAGATAGGGTTAGTTGCAAAACAGTATTTTGTGTCTACAACCTTCATTTTTAATTCCTTATCAAAAAGAAAATTGAAACAATTCTGAAAAAATCAGAAACAACATGGAAAACTTTTAAAAATACTAGTTAAACCATTCAAATCATAACATATCCACAAATCTCAAAAAAGAGTACCAGTCCTTCGATATACCTAATGATATGGCAGGGTGGCACACGACAGACGGATGGATTTGATTCGGGCATTACTTTCTTCCTAACGGCCGTAGATTGTTAAATGTGAGGTCATTTAAAAAAGTGAGACGGAAAATTTTATAAAAAAAATATAGCACATCGCGGTCGAGTTCTCATGTGAAATTAAATTCTTAAGCCTGTTAATACCTTCCAGAGTACTGGAAATGTATCCACGATAAGAAGAGGGAGGATACAAACTGCTTTGAACAATATCCCAGGCGTTTACTTGGAAAAGAGAAAATTATCCAGCTGCTACTATGACATCTTCACGTTACCTTACAATGTTTCAAAATTTTTTACTGTCTGAATTGCAAAAGATGGAGCTGGAAGATGTCTGGTTCTAGCATGACGGAGCCACAACACAACCTAAACGGCGTGAAATTTTAACTAGACAGATTTGCTCATCTTTCCACCTCTCTGAAAAGGCGCGTTCTGTGGGGCTACATAATTTTTTTTTGTTTATTCCCATAATTTGAGGACTCTAGATACCCTTGAAACGGTCCATTCAAATCCGCATTCTGCAAATTTCTGTAGCAATGCTTGAAAGAGTGCGTAGAAACCTAAGGAAACAGTTAAATTTGGTGGGAACAATATTCCCATTTATTAGGCTTAAACCGAACTAATTCTTAATCTAGCTTAAATATATAAATCTAGGATTGATTTGATTAAGAAGACGGAGTTTTAGGCAGGGTGAACTGAGGTTAAAGTCTAAACAATTAACGTTATAATTAATCCTCCGAAACATGCGAGTAATAAGAGGTAAGGATGGTGGGCAGCTAGAAGAGAAGAGGATTTTATAGATTGCTGGAATTGGTGCCGAAAGAGATACGATTGTAGAGAATTATGCAGTCAACATACATATCCTGAAAGTAGTCAATGAATGAAGATAATGTCGCTTATTGGTCATCGTTCTTCCAATGTATTTAAGTTAATTAATAGAAGACGGTCTCGATGCGGAGGTAGAATCAAAGTGTTATTCCAAGACATATAACAAAGGGTGAAATGTAGAAAATAACGTTGAATACATTCAATTTTGCAAGCATGAATTTGTTGATAAGAAAGGGAACCATACTTGATAAGCGGATTCAATGGGCGAACAAAGTTTTTTCTATAAAGATAGGTTCACTTAGGGGTCAGCAAATTCTTTGGAATATCGTTTCACAAGGTATCAAATTGACACAGCGGTGGATATGGGTTGATAAAAGAGAAGGTAGGAGATTGGATGTGTTTTCATGAAAAAACAATATTTGAAGTGTGAGAGTCGCCATTAGGCCGAAACATTATTTAAAGGTGCTTAAAATAAAATTTCCAATGTGTATACAAGGTGGCGCAAAATTAAGATTTTTTACTAAATAAAAACAAATTATTTTGAGAGATGAAATTATTTATTTGGATGTTAACAATTTTCTCTGTTTAGTGGAAAAGATGATATCCGTCAAGTGATTGTCGCCAGTGTTAATACACATTTGTTCTCATTTTTTGTGACTTTCTGCTAGATTTTCGGTGATAACTGTTGGAATTCCTGTCGAATGTTTTCCTTAAGAGCTAATATTGTCTAAGGCTTGTTGGCATATGCGCGACTTCAAGTAGTCCCAAAGAAAGAAGTCTGGGATATAATCGAGCGATCTTGTTGGCCATGCCCAATCGCCAAAACGGAAAGTTACTCGACCAGGAAACGCTTCTTTCACAATATACCTACATTGTTGGTTGCACCGTCTTATTGAAACACATGCTCACAAAGCCCTGCTTATCAAATTCCGGCAGAAAAAAGTCGTTTATGTTGGCCTTGTAGCGTTTGCCACAAACAGTGATCGTATTGAGAATGGCGTCCTCAAAAAAATACGGCCCAATCAATCTTCCCGCCTGAGCGCTGCACCACACAGTAGGTTTGAATGAATGTAATGGCTCTTCGTGCATTACACGCAGAATTTTAGTGCCCCATAAATGAAGATTTTGCTTATTGACGTAACAGCTTAGGTGGAAATGCGCTTCGTTGCTCATGACGATTTTTGACATAAAATCGCCCTTTTCGTTGTTGAGATTGATGATGGCCTGACAGTTATTCACACGTGACGTGACGTGACGGACGTGACGGACGCTCAGCAGACATTTACTGGTGCACTATTTGCACGGAAATATGTGTAAGTCGTTCACTTAAATTTGCTGACGAGTCCGTCTGATGATGCCCAATTGGCCCGTGCGTCGGTCGGTCGTCTGGTTGATGTTTCTTCATTCTCAGCGACATTGGCAGCCATAGCAGCGATGTTCAAAACCTGTCCGGTGGCAGCCCGACCTGCAGGGTCTCCTGTGATTGCATTCAGATCGAGTCGAGTAGCTAAGTACCGGAATGTTTGCCTAGTTGACGCGACGGACGCTTTTAGGAAATCGATATCGAAATTCACTTTGCGCTAACACCACCGACCGATTATTGGGCAAAAAAGTCGACACAATTATTCCACGCTCTTGCGGAGTAAAGCCCTCCATTGCTTGACTATTTGTATACTTCAGATGTCCAATTCACATATGTAAAATATTATTGACGTATTATAGCCATTTGCAAAAATTATAACATCTTCTGATTGTGCGCCACCTTGTACAAAAAAAAATTGGTCATTTTCAACCAGTTTGGGTTTTCCTGATTTTCGAAATCTATCCGTCTGTTGTGATCCCTGTACTAAAATTTTTGTTTTTTAACTATCAATATTTCTAAATTATAATTTTGCAAGAACATATTTAAGAGTTATGAGAATTAAATTTTATTTAAAGATAGTTTATAGAAAGTCTTGTGTCAAGCATATAATATTAAGTCAGCATTTCCATAGCACTGCTATTGCTTCTACAAATTATTCAAGCTGAAAACAGCTCCTTTTTAAAATTCCGCTGTGCTTCGTGTGGATTGAATTTTAAATGACTTTTTCTTAATCTCATTTTGCCATTTATCTTAAGCCTTAAGGAGTGTCATATAAAAGTGTTTACTCAAATTCTATTAAAGTGTAGGTACAAAAAAGTGCAGGAAACATTTTATGAACAAAAAGACAAAAAAAAAAACAAAAAACATTTTGCAACCCAATCATAAATGCTTGCCTCGAAAACAGCCAAAAAAGCTGAACAGTGAACAACATGAAACATCAGTTACAATATTTCGACGAAAACGAGTGCGTTGATGTTGCAATTTGCGAAACAGCAAGAACATTTTTGTTAGTAAATTCAAATGCTGCTCTACATACCTTAGATGGAAATGAACAACATTGTCTACTTCTGAACTATGCATTAATGTCAAAATAAATCCTCCTTAGTCGGCTTGCAGTGCTATTTCCTTGCACTGTTCTTCTCATTCAGTTCATGTATGTGTGTGTGTTTGCACACGGAAATCCTTTTCAGGACATTCCGAAGGATATTACTTTAACAGGATGACTTCAAATTGCATTTGCATTAGGCAAGAAACTTAAGGAAACTCGTCCTGTTTGACATGTGAAAATATTTTCTATGTGGAAAAAATATTGGATCTTTTGGAAGCCTTAAGGATTCTTTCGAAATTTCCGTCAAAAGGAAAATTTAATTTGAAAGAGTTTTTTATTTAGTTTATTTGCTCTTTGCATAAAGGTAGAAGGAAGGACGATAGGATACAACTATATGTACGTTTGTTCGCAGGAATTATGCCTCACATGTTGGATGCCGTGTAAGGAACACGTCGAGTAACATCGTCTCGTTGCAAATCTCTGTAAAAGTTTGATTAAGATTTTTTGATTTAGAAAATTAAATTATGTATGTAAATGAAAAAGAGAAACTTTGTGTCAATGTGTGTTTGCACGTTAACAAAAAAGAAAATGTTTAATTTTAGATAGATGTTTAGACTTACATTTGAATCATGACTCACCTGCGATTTTGAGCGCATTGTTGGCTGATATTTTCTTCGAATCTTTCGTGGACAACACATGCAGAGTAATCGCACAAACGCTCTGAAATTGAAAGATGAAGTTTATTATTGATGATGATTAAGATGTTAGTTTTAACGGTATAATGTGCGAATTGATATAAAGACAGAGAATTGTATGATAAATAATATTTATTGACAAAAAATATTTTGCTTTTCTCATAAATTAGCCTTTTTAATAAGATTTAATAGGAAAAATGTGTCCATTATGATTTTATAACTGGTTATTTTTTTTTATTTTTTACTATATGGCAAGTTAAACGTTTATAAGAAAAATCGAGCTCGAGATTTTGATCACACATTACTACGATAGAAAAGACTATCCCTGCAACCTGGAAAATGGCAAAAGTTGTGGAAATTTGAAAGGATATAAGGTAGTTTTGCTGCTCTGCTGTATGAACAAGATACTGTAGGGGTTAAAACTGCAGAGAAATAAAAGGCTTTCAAAACAAACATTCTACCATACATCCTATAAAACATAAAGGGAGCGACTAAAGCGTATTTACAGAACTCCAAAAACCCTTTTAAAAGCATTTAGATGAAAGGACTAGCTATTATTCAAAATCCTGAAATTTAAAATTCCTAAAACTTGGTACGAATAATGCAAAGTTTCCTAACTCATATACTTTTTTAATATACGAGGATAGATAAACATGAATAATCAATGAAGAGAATCAGCACTGGAGTTCCTCAAGGATAAAAACTTGGACCGATGCTGTTAAACAATCAATCAGCCAAATTACCAGGAACAAGACGTTGCTTTATGAAGAGGACTCTATCACATACGCGATCGCTTTTTCACTAGAAACCGGTGCCGGAGAGCTTAAGAGCACATTTTAAATTTAGCAAAAATAGTATTTCTCAGATGTAGATTAAAGATCAACAGTGAACAAATTGAATTCATCTGTCTATGAAAACCAGTGACTGTCATTCGAAGTTGTGCCTTTGCAACACGCTGTAATCGCATTAAAGTCAAGCTTCCGGATGACACTAAAGCAGCTCAAATTCCAGAAGCATGTAGAAAGTAAGAAGATCAAGCTGCTTGTCTACTTTGCAATCTGGTAAGCTATATCACATACAACAATGAAAAACCTGCACTGGACTACACCGCAATCCACATACGAAGGTATATGTAACTGTATACCAACTCAGAAGCTGTACGAGGTAACCAAATTAATACCACTGGAATGCTGAACTCAGAAGTGCAGAACTCCTCCAGCAACAAGAAAAGTGACAAGTATCTATACGCCAGAGCAATAACTCATGATCAATTTGAAGAAATCATTCATAACGTCGACGCAAAATTCTACGAAAACAACAAATATTAACATTTTAGGGGATAAGCAGCTCTTTTATCGAAAAACGTTTCATTTGTTAATAACATACAAAATTCAACTTCATCTTCACCTACAAAAACAAACACACAATTAATGTTCTCACAGCTCATTTAACTGATAACTTTACGTTCTCAGACAGCAACATTGCCGCTTCAGAGATTGAGAACGTAACAGTTTTCCGCAATCGTACAGTTGCAAAATTCCTTTGAGACCTTTATATTAACAAATCCGCTGGTCCTGATTTTATATCTCCCATTGTTCTGGTGTTCTGGAGGTATTCTTTCTTCCTGACAAAACCATTGCATAAGCCCTACCATTGCTTCTACTCTTCTCGAATCTTCCCTAGAAGATGAAAAACATCATTTGTGCGGCCTGTTTGCTAAAAAAAGGCGATCCTTTCACCTCACCTTCTATGGACCAATTGCAGTTAAGTTCCTATCCATTCCAAGGTAATAGAACTGATCACTCATCAGCTCAAGAAAAATCTTAAAGATCGAAAACTTGTTGATCACCGGCAATACGACTTTCACATCAATCGTTCCACTGATGATCTGATGGCGGAGATTTATATTGTTTTGGAGAAACTAGATTATTGCGCTTCATATTTCTAAGGCATTTGATAGAGTTTGGCTATCTTATCGAAAATTTGTGCATTTCGTATTAACGAAACCTTTATTCAGTCTGATCGTTACAAAATAAATGCTGGAGTTCCACAGGGCTCCGTATTGTCTCCGAATCCCTTCCTCATTTTTATAAATGATCTCTTATCTGATACTACTAAAACACTTCATTCGCTTGGCGAAGACTCCAATCTCAGTGTCTCATATTTGTTCTCAAATTCAAGTCCATCTCCTTCGGAAGTGGAATTGCAATGGTACTGTATGATAAGTTCATAGAACCCCGATCTTTTTTTACAGCATTTTTAAATGTGGTTTAAGCAATCATGTAAAGTTTAATTCTTCGATAACTCAATGCTGTTTTTCTATCTTGTTTTCCCTATCTTCAGTACCGATGAAGTTAGAAACTTAAAATTCCGAATATTTGCTAATCTAGTCAGGCACATGTGCCTCACCAAATTTCAATTTTCTAGTATAAGCGGTTCCTGAGGTATAAGGCCTCAAAAATCACAAAAACCTTAACTGACTGACTGACAGATCATCAAAATAATGGAGCACTTCCCGACATCGTAGAATCTTGTAATTTTGCACAAAGATAGGTATTGTCATGAAAGTAGAGGAAAAAATCGAAAATTTGGAATTTTCCATTCAGGGGGCGTGGTATCCGCCCACTTTCTCCGAATTGGTGTTGGTTGAATGGAGCACTTCCGACTGCTGTAAAACGATGAAATTTGGTAAAACGGTAGGGCTTAAACTGCATAGAAAGAAAAAAATATAAAATTTGCGGTTTTCCATTCAGGGGCGTGGTAACAGCCCACTTCCTCAGAACTGATGTAAATTATATATGGCGCACTTCCGATTGCAGTAGAACAATGAAATTTTGTAGAACGGTAGGGCTCAAATTGCATGTAAAGGAACGGAACAACAATATAAATTGAGGATTTCCATTCAGGGGGGCGTGGTATCCGCCCACTTTCTGAGTAGGTAAATGTTTAATTTATACGGAGCACTTCCGATTGCTGTAAAAGAGGTAGGTATGTTAGGGTAAGGTATCTTTCCAGGACAAGAAGAAATAATTGAAGCGCAAATCAAAACAACCAATAACAAAAAGAAAATATACCAAAAGAAATAGGAAGCTATTAACTACGTTGATTTTAGTGGGTACAGTCCACTAGACTGGGCCAAAAAAATTGACTATTTTTTTTTTTGAAAGATATATCGAGAATATCATTCAGAATGACAAAAAAAATTTTCGTAAAAGTTTGAGCCCTTAATATCAATTTTAAGAGGGCTATCATCGCTAATTTTGATTTTTAGTCATAATTTCATGTTTTGCGTCAGAACTGACAAAACATTGAAGTAAAAAAAATTCATTTTGACTTACTTTTATATAAAATTAAATTCCCTACAAAAAAGGTCTGATTGAAAATTTTCGTCAGACAAGCCGTTTTTGAGTAATTAAGCTTAATAAATTGTTATTTTTCTTCGATTTTACTTTTTTAATTTGGAATTTTGTAACTAACGAAAAATAACAATTTATTAAGCTTAATTACTCAAAAACGGCTTGTCTGACGAAAATTTTCATTCAGACCTTTTTTGTAGGGAATTTAATTTTATATAAAAGTAAGTCAAAATGAATTTTTTTTACTTGAATGTTTTGTCAGTTCTGACGCAAAACATGAAATTATGACTAAAAATCAAAATTAGCGATGATAGCCCTCTTAAAATTGATATTAAGGGCTCAAACTTTTACGAAAATTTTTTTTTGTCATTCTGAATGATATTCTCGATATATCTTTCAAAAAAAAAAAATAGTCAATTTTTTTGGCCCAGTCTACAGTCCACCCTTCTATCTTTCCGTATCTTTCGAGATTTTGACATGGCAAAATATTATTATCTTTGCAAAAAGGAATGATATAAGACCAAAAACATAAATGTTAAAAAAAGTGCCAAGTTCTTCTATACAAAAACTTTTGTGTAACAAGTCAGCCGTGAAAAGTACTGAGATCTAAAAGTACGCCAAGTTCTTACTTCATGAAGGTTTAATACCGAATATTTAAAGTAGAATAATATTCAAAAAGCTATAATGTAATAGAGACATTTTATTATTAAATGATTACTGTCTAAAATTTGATGGGCTAACTTGGCAAGTTTTTTGTATGCCCAATTCGAAAGGTTTTAAAAACTTGACCTTTACTTTAGGTGAACATAATAGGCCATCACTCAAATTCAACCGGATCGTGAAAGACAGTGTCATTGATTCCCTGAAAAAGTTGGTTGGCATTTGCAAACAACATTATCTAAGAATATTGCACATTGAAAGAACAGTGATAGAAACTTTAAAGGAAACCGAACTGAACGTCGGAAAAGGGCTGACAAAACTGTCACAACTCAAAAACCAAAAATAATGCCGATTAGGTTTATTTTTGTCCAATTATATTGCAATTCAGGCACTGTTACCGATTTTAATAAAAAAAAACAATTTTGAGTGATAGGCGTTTTAGGAATATTTCAATTTTTAACTTACCTTCGAAAGTCTCGACTCCAACAGGCATATATCACGGGATTCATGCACGAGTTTATCCAACCCAGCCACGTTACCACCGCTGACACGATCTCTTCGTGTTCTATACATTCTATACAAAAACCGGACAACAGGTTGACCACAAAAAATGGCAGCCAACAAACAATGAAAACGCCCATCACAATACCGAGCGTCTTCGCAGCCTTTTTCTCTTTGGCGAACTTCGCCAGCTTCCGTGACAGCGAGAAGTTCTTGCCCATGTGCCGGTGACGGGCTAGGCCATTATTGTGCAGTGCCGACAACGGTTCGTCTTCAGGCTCTTCGGGGGTTGATGTCGTCGTGCCCGACGCACTATGGTTATGATGGTGATGGTTATGGCTGGCACCAAGACCGCCAACCCCAACACCACCGCCGCCCGTACTTCCGTGATGTACGGCCGGATGATGCGACGAGGTAGTGGTTTCTCTGGTGGTGCCGCCCCTATGGATGCGAAGCGTTAGTTGCAGTTCCCCTGATGCCATTAGGACTTGTTTGGTGCCGATTTTGAGGGACCGTGTTTGTATAACGGCAGCGCGATAAATACGGCAATATGTAAATACCATAACTAATAACGGAAGGTAGAAGGAAATTGTGGAGGAGAATACTAAGTAGCCTAGGTGCTCAGTGAATGTACATTTGAAGGCAGGCATTTCGCCGTCTCGGGCTGCTCGCCACCATACTATCGCGGGGAAGCTTATTGCCCCAGAACAAACCCATACCGCACAAATGAGTCCGGCCGCTCGTTTCACGGTCATCCTCATGGGATAGGAAAATGGATCTGTTATGGCCCAATAGCGGTCCAAAGATATTACACAGAGGTTGAGAATTGACGCTGTGCTGAATAGTACGTCCAGTGATCGCCAGATGTCGCACCAGTCCGTACCGAAAAACCACGTATTCTCGAGGACTTCGTAGAGTGCAGAAAAGGGCATCACCACCAGGCCTACCAAGCAGTCGGCCACAGCCAATGAGGTTATGAAGTAGTTTGTAGCCGTGTGCAGATACCGTTCCCTTATGACGGCGAGGATCACGAGCGAATTTCCGAATACGGTCGCAAACGAGAACAGGAACAAAAACGACAGCAGACTAACACGGTCATTGGGCAGGGCCTCGAGGAACTCCAAGAAATCGGGCTGCGGTGTTTGCCCCAATGTGTAGTTGAGGTTGGCGTCCGTTGTGAGATAGCCATTGAAATAGTTGTTGATCAGCAGATCTTCACTGAGGTTGTACGTTATTAATGAGGACAATGGGGTGTGATTCGAATGTCCTGCGGAATGGTTTAATGCTGTGGTGGTAAAGTTGATAATAGGCGGTGGCACGACAGCTGCTATTTCCCAGTAGACTTCTGTGTTTGCATTATTCATTCTTAGTTCACTTTAAATGCGGCGATTAGTTTAAAAGCCAACATAGATATAGGGAAGGTTTTTTTTTGTTTGTTTAAGAATTAAGCTAAGGATATGTGTAGGGAGATTGAGGATTGACTTTTCACAATTTAATCTTTGAGCTATAGTTAGTCAAGCTTTTTTTTTCTAACAATGACGATGATTGCCTTAAACTTAAGGTCGGTGTTTTGTATCTTCTTTGAATTTAATGATATATTTATGAGGGGGATTAACACTATCTAAGCTGGTCGAGATGTGGTGTTTTGTGGCTTATGTGATTCCTTGCTCTATTGACCGTTGATCATGTCACACGATCACGATCGGACATTTTATCACAGTTGATGAAATTGATTCGGGCTGCGAATACTGGTTGATGTTTGAACAGATGACCATGTTGTTTTTGTGAGTTATTGCATGAGTTTAGCTGACACATGTATGATGTATAGAACTGGCACGGGTGATGATTGCCAGGTGAGTAATTGTACATCGCCAGTCCATCACCAGGATAAAATTCTGAGAAATCTGGAAAAGAACAAAAACAAAGTATTAGTTTAGAAAAAGTGAACGAGCAAAAAATGTTCTGAAATAGAGTCTCTCTTAGGAGAGAAAATACAGAAGAGTAATGGTTGTAAGTTGTATAAGACATTTCAGAAACTTTCCGTCTATTGGAACGTCAAAACTTGCGCATTTCTTTGGTAATGATTTAAGATTACTCGGTCACCAGTCAATGGGTCCCAAGAAGTCAAATTATATATTTATACGAGCAAAAGATGAAGCGGCTTAAACCAGAAGCAAATTATTCTAGCTAGCAGGAATGTAAAGAGTTTTGGAAAGCAATTCGGTAAAACAATATGTAAGAGTTAAGAATCGTTATACATCTTCAGTTAGACTTGATGGACTACCTGCCAAATTCCTCAAAAATGATCCCGTCACAGCGATCCGTTGAAATAAACTGTTTAGAAAAACGAAACCTACACCATGGACTGGGAGGATGGTTGCTATTAGTCTTGGGAAAACGGATAAAACGGTAGGTAATACTTCACCAATTTTTTGCTTGGCAGCTTAATAAAAAAAAAAATAGGCGAAGTATTAGCGTTTTGTCCGTTTTCCCAAAACTAATGGCAATCAAGTAGATCCAAAAACCTCCATTCTACTATATACGACCGGGTTATCCACGAGCTGTTGTACAACTACATATTTTATTTATTTTTACATATCCTTTCCATTCAAAACCATTCCTTAAGGACTCATACATGAAGTAGCTACATTAAAATAAATCTATTTTATTCGTCTACAAGTCAAGACACTGGTAGACGAACCGACATATACACAATGTCTTAGGGTATACATATACACATCAACCCAAAATTTTATCTACTTATTTTTTCAATATTAGATTCGAGTACATAGGTAATATTTTAACGTATAATCCATTAAGAAATGAATCATAAAAGTTGCCCCCTTCATGCGATAAATCAATTATCTGAATTATATTTCTTTGCACTGTGTGTTTGAACAATTGGATAAAATATGTAAGCCCACCAGTGGCGTGGCGTCCATATAACCCGATTCCTATCGGGTTAGCTTTTAAATTTTCTTCTTAACAACAATGTTTACTATATAACAAACGACCTTGCTGCACTAGAATGTTTACTAAATAACGACCAACATAAAACCCACTTTATATACTAAATACGGGTCTATTTATTAACCTCCACAAGCTGCACACTCCACCCAGCGTTGCCGATGTGGCACGATCGTGCTATTTTGACACGGAAATTTTCTCGTGGCACGGTGGCACGAAAAGTTTCAATATGGCACTTTTTTTTTCATTATTTCACCTAAATGTGTTTAAGATAATTGACCCAACATTTTTAAAAAAATAATCCAAACATATAAAGTATTTTGCCACACTTCAATATTTTAGTATCAGAATTGTCTCATCTATTAGAGTGCTCATCTATTAGAGTGCGAGAAAGATGTCCTTTTTGGCGAAATAAGAAAAATTTTTGAGATTGGACTAGCCGAAAGTATTTATCTTGAAGATTCAAAAACGTTCTAGGTTAAGTTGTACAAATTAAGAAACAATATTGACAGAGGACTGTTCATTAATATTTCAAAACTTATGTTGATTCTTCTTAGTTTGCCTCACGGCAAAGCGAGTGTTTTCAAGGCTAAGTAATATTAAAACAAACAACAAAAACAGACTGTCATACAAAACAATAAATTCTATAATGCCATATAATGAAATTATTAAGCCTAATACCTAATTATCAAAATTTCAAATCTCCAGCTAATTTATATATTTAACTTATTATAACAAAGCTTTATTACGTCTTTATATTTTTAAATAATAATAATAGGTACTCATCATATGATGTGAAATAGGTAGTTACATAATACATACTTATTATGCACTTGAAAAAAACTCCAGTTTCTGGAAAATACCTACACGAATAGAGGAAGTGATTTTTGTTTGTAATAGTATTTAATTAAACTTTATTTTTAAAGAATAACTTGAGTTATTTTTTTTCATATGGCACGAAAATGTCACAAATGGCACGTTTTTTCAAAGAGTGTGGCACGAAATTTTTTTTTTTTGTCGGCAACGCTGACTCCACCAATTCAATTGAACTTTATTCTCAGTTTTCAATCAAATACACACCACACCAGCATCACACAACACACGTTATTACTTATTATCATGAATAATTTCTTCCACAATCTCTGCCCACCACAAGCCAAAGCAACCCGAAATATCTCGTGTTATAAGATCTCTCAATGGATAGAACAATGTTAGTTTTCTTTTTCTGTTTTACTTATGGTTTTTCTGAGTTTGGGTCGACTCTATCTAACGCCCGTTGTCTTATGCAAAGAAATATCACGTTTTCTTCGACTTATTTGGTGAATGTTTTGTTGTGAGGTGATTACAATTTTAATCTTGGTTGGATATAGTTCACATTGGATTTTTGTCAAAAAATCGATGTAAGATGAACTGAATTCAATAAAAATTGCGTATTGACAAGGTCCTCACAGCCAACTGATGAGTCCATGTGCGATCACCCGGACGAAACGCCAATTTTTGTGGACTAAAACCATAAAAGCTATTTTTAATCAACCAAAACTCGTACGCGGCTAAAACCTCCACTGTTGCATAGAGAATTGATAGACCTTTCCATTGATGTATAAATCAAGCCGATTCGAGCTAAAAAAAAATTATGGATTTTGCAAAAAAAATCTTCGTCTTTAATGCCTTTGCGTGGCTATAATTTCTTACCAAAGCCTTGTAGGAGGTTGCGGTAAAAAAATACTTGCTCAGATTTCTCACAGCTATCCAAAAAAGAAAACCAGAAGCGTCTGCGATGTCTGGTTTTCGAAATATTGCAATTCAAAGTCACTTGACTGTTTTTCGACCGAGCACCTCATTTGGTTCTAATGAGATATTTCCGCAACCAAGCCTTGAAAAGAAATGGTGTTTTCAGAATTTATACTCCCATTTAAGAGCTTTCTACCACTGAAAACCAAAACATTCTATGAGGTCTGGTTTTGAAAATATTTGTATCGAAAGTGAATCTAAAAATGCATTTCTGACCTCACCCAAAAACTATTTGCAAGGCTATATTTCCGCAACCAAAGCTCGTACGCAGCTAGAATCTTCCCTGTTGCATAGAGAATTGATAGACCTTTCCATTGATGTATAAATCAAGCCGATTCGAGCTAAAAAAATTTTATGGATTTTGCAAAAAAAATCTTCGTCTTTAATGCTTTGCGTGGCTATAATTTAAAGTCCATTAATGGTGCTAAGTCTTCTACTTGGCTGATTTATTTCAGTAGTATATAGAATTTGTATTATAAAAACCTTCATATAAAATCTCTTCCACCAGAAGAAATTAAAAATCTGCAACCATAGTAAGTGCTTACGCAGATGATTTGGAGGACAGTCTGGGCAACGAATTAGTGCAATTCGCTTCAATGCTCAATTCTGATGTGGCTGGTATTATTGACAGCAGGAATCATGAGGCTCTGGAAATGCAGGTTTACAAGCTGTTGATAAATAATTCTTTACAATCTTGTTTCCTGAACGTTGAAATTGCTTTATGCATTTATTTGTCTTTCATGATCACCAACTGCAGTGGTGAACGATCTTTCTCAACATTAAAACGTGTTAAAAATGAATTGAGGAACACGATGAGCCAACAACATCTTAATCTTCTCATCTAATGAATATTGAACATGATTTACTCCAAGAAGTCGATATCAACAGCATTATTTATAAATTTTCCCAAATTAAATCAAGAAAAGTTTGTTTGTAACAGTTTTGTTTTATTTAATACCATAAACTTGATAAGTGCCTAACCTAAAACAGTCTAAGGGCCCCTTGATAGAATTTGCTACAGGCCCCGCGCTGGCTTAATCTGGCACTATACATAACTATTTATTTTTAATTGATATTTTTTATATCATGATATTGAATTCCTTGAAAAATTTAATTGTTTTATTTGCTTATTTATCTCATACTCAAATATACTTTTGTTTTGAAGTTCCTTATTTTTTATTTTTTTTTATAACATTACCTTAAATTTTCCTTAATGTACATACGAGTACAATGCATTTGCATTTGCCAGAAACAGTTTCTTTCGAAGTCACTTTTATTATGCTTTAAGATTATTTATAATTTATAAATTAATGATTTGAAGCTTACAAAATTGGCATGAATTGCTTCGCTTTTGTTTGTTTTGGAAATCATAACTGCAATACCTTTTTTTAATTTAGGATACATATCGATATTGGAATTAATTATCGTTTGCAGGTAATTAGTCTAAGCTTCGACTTACCATTTGAAATTTTTCACGTCACGCCACTGAAGCCCACCTACTGCACCAACATTCAGTTCAATGTAACTGCTTTGGTAATATAAACAAAAAACAAAAACAATACCATTTTCTGGGCTTATTTGAAATTCCTAGAGAAGGCATAAAATTTATTATATTTGTGTATCGAGGTAATACGGATACATACAGTATCTTACGGATAAAAAAATATAGCATAATGTGAAAATATAGGTATTACGAGTATAAGGAAAGTTATGCATTTGGAAAAAAAATCGAACTCGAGATTTTGATCAAAGTTGACATTACGATGATAACGAAGACCAAAAAAAAGGGTCTTGAAATTCTGTCTTTTCGACTACAGTCTTAACGGCTCGGCTGATTTTCTTTAAACTTGGTAGATAGTTTTCTTAATATTTTCCCCCACAGCTTTTTTTCTTTTTTTTTAAGTCTAAAAATAACGGTATCTGCCATACGAATTTTTTTTCGAAATTTTATATTTTTTTCCCCAAAAACTCTTCGACAGATTTAAAAAAGAAAGATACAAAAAAATTTCATTTACTCAAAGCTAGATAATGGTTGAAAAAAAATTCCGAAAAGTGGTTGTTAATGGTAACCCTCTTGGATCCATTTATTTCGGTTTTGATTTTCTCAAAAACGTTAGAACAAATTTTGATCATTTTTTTTATGCAAAGACTACCCAAAAATTTAAATAGAATTGTGTATTCAAATTTTCCAAGAAAAATGGTTTGGATTTTTAAAAAAGTTTTTTTTTTTAAACTCAATGTTTCGAAAACCACATGCTAGATTTTTTTAAATCTTGATAAATTAAAGGTTTTCGATATAATCTACAAGATGTGAGAAAATATTTTACTTAAAAATAACGCTACCCACCATACCAATGTTAAGAAAATGATTTTCAAAAATCGCATTTTTCTCGAAAACGGCGCCTAGAATTTTGATAAATTTTTTTTCTTTCGATTAATTCTTACGATCTATAATTTAATAAAAAACATTTGGAATTGAGATATTACTGACTGTACCTAGCATAGAACCATTTTTTCAAATTTTGAACTTCTCATTATGGACATAAGGAATTTTAATGAAATTTTGTATAGAGTAGTTACTAAAAAGTTTAAAAAATATTGCGTTTCAAAACTTAAAAAAAAAATAGTTTTTGAATTTTTATTTTTTTTTTAACTTGCTTCTATGTAAAAGACTATTAATTTTAAATGTTAATAGAGAAAACTGCTCATAACGATAAAATTATTTTCTTAAATACTTTTATTAGTAAGAGACAAAAACAGAATGCTATCCAAATATGAATTTATGCAAGAACAAAAATTATAAGTCTTTGTAGTGGTTTCTTAAAAAAAGCTTTTATATACAAACTTTTTAAAAGATTTTTAAGAAAAAATTTTGGTACGCCAATTTAAAGTTTTTATTATTGTTCGAATAAAAATTAAATTTACAAACAAAATATTGAGTGGTTTCTGAGATATCGAATTTTCAAAAGAAGAATAAAATAGATTTTATTTTTTCAAAAATTCAAAAAATATTTATTTTAAACTTTTGAAATGCAATATGTTTTAGACTTTTTAGAAGATTCTCTATAAAAAATTTCATTAAGATGATAAGGATAATGAGAAATTCTAAATTCGAAAAAATCGTTCTATGGTAGGTACAAGCTGTAATGTCTTTATTTCAAATTTTTTTTTTCTTAAATTAAAGATCGTAAGAATTAATTGAAAGAAAAAAAAAATTTATCAAAATTCTAGGCGCCGCCGTTTTCGAGAAAAATACGATTTTTGAAAACCATTTTTTTTTTTAATTCTTAGCATTTGTATGGTAGGTACATTAATTTTTATGTAAAAAAAATTTCTTTTTTCACATCTTATAGATTATATGGAGAAACTTTTATTTACCAAGTTTAAAAAAATTTAGCGTGGGGTTTTCGAAATATTGAGTTTTGAAAAAAAAATTTGAAGTTTTTTTTTTTAATCCAAAATTTTTTTTTTGAAAATTTGGGTAGGTACACAATTCTTTTTATGTTCTTAGGGAGCTTTAGCAGAAGAAAAATTATCAAAATCAGTTGTACCGTTTTCGAGAAAATCGAAAACAAAAAAATGGTTCCATGGGGGGTACCCTCAAAAGCCATTTTTCGGAATTTTTTTCAACCATTACCTAGCTTTAACTAAATGAAATTTTTTTGTATTTTTATTTTTAAAATTTGTCAAACAGTTTTTAAGAAAAAAAAATATTTATAAAATTTCGAAAAAAAATCGTATGGCAGGTATCGTTATTTTTGGTCTTAAGAAAAAAAAAAAGAAAAAAACGTGTGGGGGGAAAAAATTAAAAATGGTATCTACCAAGTTGAAAGAAAATTGGCCGAGCCGTTTAGGCTGTAGTCGAACAGACAGACAGACAGACAGACAGACAGAATTGCGAGACCCACTTTTTTAGTCTTCGCTATCATCGTAATGTCAACTTTGATCAAAATCTCGAGTTCGATTTTTTTTACGAATGCATAACTTGCCTTATAGTACCTATAAGTCGCAAGTAAAAGGAGTTCTTTAATCTCTTATGGCGATAATGAAGAAGTCAAAAATCGTGATGTGAAAGCTATTGCCAGTAATGCCTTCATTATCAAAATTTTAGATGTTTCCCAGAAAAATACGGTTTCCGAAAACACTTTTTTAACATTTGTACGTTGATATTCCTTTTTTTTTTGCAAAAAGTGCAAAAAAATGTCAACGTCTGTTAGATAGTATTCAAAAACAAAAGTTGTATTGTCAAGTTAAAAAAAAAAATTGAGTATGTGTTTGCCTTAGGCCTAAGAACAGACCAATTTGTCTATTATCATTACTTCTCAAAACTTTTAAGCGACTGAATAATATCCATTTAACAAGAAACATTGAAACTAGACTTAGATCTGCGGCTTAACATGAGTTTTATAAAGAAAAATTGGTGGAAACAGCTCTTCATACCTTTCTTAAGAACTTAGAAGCCAATAAGCTGTTGAGATATACAGAGTGATTGCTTATGCGGCTGGCATTGCTATTGCCGTATCAGGAAGGCATTCTAATTTCCTGAAATTTCTCTTACAATATGCTTTGAACAAGCTTACAAAACTGGGCCAATATTTGTGGGCAAAATAGATTTCGTTAAAAAATATAAAATTCCCCATAAATTAAAGGTATACCACTAACATTCTCGGACGAATAAAAAACCTTGGGCCTTAATTTAGATAAGAAGTTATATTTGAAACGTAATATTCAAGAAAAAGTTTAAAACCACACAGTGGCACTCATGGATAAAATCCATTGAGAATATACCTATAATATATTGTGCCTTTGATATTCTGTTTCATCAAGCACCCCACGATATATGCGGCAAACAACCAGCTAAAAACACAGCCTTTCTTCTTAAAGCCTTCTCTCATTGGATCAATAATGAAATTGGCTACTCCATCATACTGAACTCATTCAGTTCACTTCCAACTAGTATCGATTACACCATCTCTCAGATTCAATTTAATAAAAACTTTCAGACAATCATCCCTTCTAGTAGAAAAATTTTAAATTATTTAAAATTTGGGAGGATATAGCATTCCTGGAAGATGATTTAATAGATTTTTACACCGATCGATCAAAAACTAATGACGGTATTGGTGGAGTTGTATATTCAGACAGACAAAATTTAAAATTCGCTTTTTGACTTCCCAATCACTGCAGCGTGTTCCAGGCGAAAAAATTGGGCGATTTAAGAAGTCCTATCTTGGCTTAAGGAATCGTGAAATCAAATAATGGTTCCCACGTCTTCTCAAAATGCAAAGCAGCCATTAAATCTCTTGATTCCCCTTCTCTACCAGAGCCACAAAAGCTCCCTTAACTGCCAATCGTCTTTGATAGAGATGACGCAGTAGTTTAACATTCACCTCTGCTGGGAGCCGGGCTACGGGGATATTTTAAGAAATTTTAAAGTTGACGAACTCGCCAAAACTAGAACAATGATAATTAACGCAAGTTAACGTTAATCGTTAATCCGTTAACATGTGATAAAAATTGCATTTTTATATATTTTTTTACTCTGAGCACCGGTGCTAAGTAATGCCGGTCGTCCACTAGGCGATCAACGCACAAATTTCAAATTCAACGCATTCAACTCTAATGTACGGTGCCTTCAATTCTGTTCAACCAACGGGTTGGATCTAGTTGTTGGCCGTTGCTCAAGGAATTGCGCAATAATTGTACCGGTAGTGTACGAGCTCGTGTTGCTCCTTGAAAATGTTCGATCAACACGTTGAGCAATTGAACATTTTCAAGATAATGTGTTGCGCATTATTTGTTCAACGCGTTGATCAACTTTTAAATTTTTTTTGGGATTTCTTGACGTAATATTGTGTTGCGTTGCGTTGGCTGCAGTGAAATGTGTCTACGTGGTTGAAGTATTTCGTTGTCATGAACTTGCAGTTGTTGCAACTTGCAAACTGTACTTTATTTTGGTTTTTCGTCATGGAAGGTGATAAACAATCAGAGTGGACCATGGAATTAATTTTGCAAATGATTTCAGCAATTAAGGAAAAGCCCAATATATGGGACATTAAGAGCCCCTCTTATAAAAATCGAGATGCCAGGGAATTGGCTTGGTCTCAAATTTCCTCGAAAATGCAATTGCCTAAACTTTGAATTCGAATTCACGGGCGCGGTGGGATCAATCGATTTTAATTTCTCATATATTTCATTGAAAAAACAATTTTGTTCGCGACTCAAGAAAAAATGATCTACCCAGAATCCTCTTGGCTGTTTTTTCTTCCTTTATCGTTCATTTTCTAATATTATTAATGTGGCAGCCACTTTTTTTTTCTTGGAGGAAATCATACTGTTAAGATTTCTATCTGAAAATTTAAAGTCTTTTATATAATGAATAAAACTGATGAGATAACCTCACCCGATCACGTTTTGTTAAAGAAGAACTTTATTAAGCTAAATGTGACAATTTTAGGAAATTAAATCTGGTATAGGTACATAATTTTTTTTATCATCTCTAGGTTGGTAATATATTTGTTGCATTCAGCATAATAATTGAAACGATGATGCAAATTCTGATATGTTATGATTTATGTTAGTTTTTCAAACATTCCGCCCGCCTCGACGTCTCATTTGAGCGTTGAAAATGTCTGGTGCATAATTTGATATTATTTTGTGTCATCATTGTCATCATTGAAAACTGGCAGTACACAGAGTTTAACTATTGGACGCTTAAGTGTTGATGATTGCCTCTTCACAGTGACGACTCGAACAAGTCCGTCAGCACCAGGATGTGTTGAAATAACTCGTGCTAGGGGCCACTTACTTGGGGGCAGTCGCTCATCCACAACAAGAACGAGAGCTCCTACTTTGATGTTTTTGTATGTTTGATGCCACTTTCCTATGTCTTGCCACCTTTGAAGATATTCGTGAGACCATCTCGTCCAAAATTTTTCTAGCATTTGTCGTAGCTGTTGATAACGAGAAAGCCGTGATGTAGGTAGTTGTATTAATGATGGCTCAGGAACTGTTGTCAAAGCATCTCCTACGATGAAGTGGCCTGGGGTGAGAGCTTCAAGATCGGTTGGATCATCCGAAAGAGGACAGATGGGACGAGAGTTCAAAACAGCTTCCACTTGGGTCAAGAAAGTCGAAAATTCCTCATACGTTAGAACAACATCTCCAATTACTCGTTTGATGTGGAATTTGACTGACTTAACAGCTGCCTCCCATTTGCCGCCAAAGTGCGGCGCTGATGGAGGGTTAAATGACCATTTTGTACCGTAATTGGCAAGTATATCCACTAAAGATTTAACGTTATTAGAGGCAGAATTAAATAACTTACGCAGCTCCACATCAGCACCAACAAAGTTAGTCCCACAGTCGCTTCTCAGTGTCAAGCAAATACCTCGTCGACCAGTGAAGCGCTTATAAGCCGCAATAAACCCTTCTGTAGAGTAATCAGTAGCAAGTTCAAGATGAACTGCTGATGTGGAAAAGCAAACGAATACCACAAGCTTTGCAATACGAGACAAAACATTTCTTTTCGTATATACGGCAGGCTCGCTTATTTGTTCAGAAATGAAAATGAACCGATCATGAACGGGTTGCCAGTTAAGCCCTAATGTACGATGTATAGGCCCATCCTTGATACAGTATGAAGATGAACACGAAGCACGTGCTTGAATAGGCACATCTTCTAATAGACTCTCATGGCTGGCCTCCTTGATAGTTGACGCCCCACTGTAGACATCATCGACGTATGTGTTCTGTTCAATAACTTCCTTAGCTTCAGGATAAAGATGCCCTTCGTCTGTTGCAAGTTGGCGAAGAACTCTATTTGCAAGATAAGGAGCTGGACTGGTTCCATATGTTACCGTTGTTAACAAGAACTCCACTAAATTCGGACCTTCAAGCCACAAAATTCTTTGAAAGTCCCAATCGTCAGGATGAACTTGAATTTGTCTAAACATTTTTGTAACGTCTGACAAGAATGCAAATTTATTCATCTGCCACCGTGTTAGAACATCAGGAAGATCAACATGAAGCTTAGGCCCTTCGTGAAGAAATTCATTCAGGGACCAACCTTGTTGTGGCTTAAAAGATCCATTAAAAACGACTCGGAGTTTAGTTGTAGCACTCATTTCCCGAACAACACCATGATGTGGTAAATAAAAGACTCGATCAGCTGATTTTGGAGGTTCATTCGTTCGGCGCATGTGGCCTAAGTTTTCATACTCGGTTATGAAGTTTAAGTAGTCCTCATAAAATGATGGATTATTGATGAAACGTTTTTGCATCCTATAAATCATGTTCAGTGCCGGGGTTCTTGAGTCTCCAAAAGATGTGGGGTTTGACTTAAAAGGAAGCCTCACAATGTACCTTCCTTCAGAATCTCGAGTGTGAGTATTCGTAAAAAACTGCTCGCAATGTTTTTCTTCTAAAGTGAGTTGATTCTTAGGAGAACTAAAGACTTCTTCTTGAATCCAAAATCGTTTCACAAGGCCGTTGAGGTCGTAGTCAATGCGACAATGAAAAGCCGTCGCCGCTTCCACAGATTCTGTATGTGCTGATAATGGTATCGATCCAGAAAGAATCCAACCTAAACGCGTAAGTTGAGCAATTGGCGCCTTCAATGGCCCTTTTCGAAGTCCATTCTGTATAATATGACTGTAAACTTCCACTCCGAGTACGAGATCAATTTGGCCGGGCTGATAATATTCTCGATCTGCAAGTTGTAGTCCCTTGAGATGAGGCCAATTGTTGACAGCAACCATTGATGAAGGAAGATAATTAGTTACTTTTGGTAAAATGAAAGCGTCAAAAACACTTGTAAATTCATTTACACAAGATTGAATATCCAGAATGACCTTTCCATTTGCTTTGTGCGAAGATGATGAGTCGGCTCCTATACCCGCTATAGAGAATGATGTGTGAGCACGTGGCAATCCAAGAAATTGGCTTAGTTTTTCAGAAATTAAATTAATTTCTGAACCTTGGTCTAGAAAAGCTCTTACCATGTGGCGCTCTCCACTACTCGATTTAATTTTTAATAAAGCTGTTGCTATGAGCCTTCCGCTTGTTGGAGATTTGTAGATGCAAGTCGCGTTAACAGATGCAGCAACAAAATATTGTACAGCTGATACTGGTTCTATTGTAGCTTTGTTCTGCGCCGAACTGTTAGACTGATGATTGGATGTATTGCCTCCGGGGTGAATAGAGGTGTGATGACGACCACTGCACATGTTACACCTTTTTTTTTGAATAACAGCTGCTGATTGAGTGTGGACCGAGACAGTTATAGCAGAGTCTTTTTTGTGTGACAAATTGATGACGATCTTCAAAGCTCTTTGATAGATAAGTTGGACAAGCTGATATAAAATGATTCCCGTTGCAAAGAGAACACGATTGAGAAGAGCTCCGTATTGTCACGTGATGAGATTTAGCTTTGGATGACTGATTTTTACCTGATGCTGGCTTTCTCTGGTCTTGTTGTTTGGGATTCACTCGTTCGAAAGCCTGCAGAGAACGAATGCGGGTTTGAATAAATAATTTAAAATCCTTCCAAGAAGAAGTTTCTGTTTTGGAACCTAGATGTTTTTCCCATTCTTTTATGGACGCAGAATCTAGTTTACGAGAAACTAAAAACACTAGAATCTCATCCCAATGGTCGACTTTGGAACCAAGACTTTCTAAAGAACCTACTGCTTGATTTATTGTGTTCATTAAACCATCAAGATCTTCTGAACTTTCTTGAGTGACTGATTTGGCAGAAAAGAGTAAATCCAATGCTGAGTCAACCAAAAGTCTCTTGTTGTCGTAGTGCTCTAAAAGATCGTCCCATGCAACCTTGAAGTTAGCTGCTGTTAGAGGAATAGTATGCAAACGGGAAGCAGCCTTGCCACCAGCGAGACATGTTTTCAGATATTGTAATTTCTCAACACATGTCAATGATTTATGGGCACCGATTTGCGATGTAAAGGCGTCTTTGAAAGGAGCCCAATCTAAAAACTCTCCACTAAACATGGGAAGATTCATTATTGGCAAGCGAACATGTGATGTGCACGAAGATGGTGATCGAACCATTGAAACATCAGATAATGCTTTTCCATCAATAGAAGGTTTGGGCATGATTTCTTCCAACAAGATCGTCATTTGTTCCATGGAATCCAGGTAATTTTCTTCACATTCCATGAATGCCTTTTCTTTAAAATATGGCTCCTCGTCGTAGTCTGTCTTCTGTTCAGGTCTCAATGATGCTTTTAGAACTCCCAACGAATTATGGTTATCTTTGTAGTCATCCCAGTTTTTAGAAAGAGCTTTGATACGTGATTCTATGCGCTGACTGGTGATATTTTCGCTAACTTTCAGCTTAGCAAAAGAATTTGCAATCAACTCACACAGTTCGCCTTGCTTCTCCAACAAATGTTGAATCTGATTTACTTTAGACATTATTGATTAATTTATATTTTGATAAATTACTTTTATCCGGCTCGAAGGACCAGCAATGTTAAGATTTCTATCTGAAAATTTAAAGTCTTTTATATAATGAATAAAACTGATGAGATAACCTCATCCGATCACGTTTTGTTAAAGAAGAACTTTATTAAGCTAAATGTGACAATTTTAGGAAATTAAATCTGGTATAGGTACATAATTTTTTTTATCATCTCTAGGTTGGTAATATATTTGTTGCATTCAGCATAATAATTGAAACGATGATGCAAATTCGGATATGTTATGATTTATGTTAGTTTTTCAAACACATACTCATACGGAACAAATTTAAGAATATTTTATTTTAAGGCGAAGGAGTGCGTCGACAATAAATGTATGTATGTATGTACCGAACTGAAGTCAAAATTATTTCAGGTTTGACGTTTGAGTTTTTGTTTATCGTGGTGCGTTCAACGCGTTCCCCACCGAGTGATCCTTGGTTAAATGTATGAAGGTATCAACTCGTTCATCAACTGGTTGAGCAACAATATTGAAAACGCAGTTGATCAACGCGCCGCACGGCACTTGTCTCATACTTGTCTGAACCTGTTTTTCGCGTCGCGCGGTAAATAGTAGGCATTGGATTAACGATTAACGGACTTAACCTGGTTTAACGGATTTAACGTGTCCGTTAACATTTTTAAAAGTTAACTTAAAAGTTAATCCGTTAATCAAAATGTTAACTTCGTTAATTAACGATTAACGGATTAACGAGTTAATGCCCAGCTATGCATATAAGGTAAATATTCATAGGTATTCCTATCGCTACGTGTAAACTTATGTTTAAGCAAAATGCTATACAGAGTTAATTCTATAGATTTCTGAAGCTGCATGGACGAAGAAGAGTAGGAGTCAATCGCTCACCTTCTCTGTACATCTCATGTCTTATTCCAAAGATGTAGTCCCATTTGGGAGACTTCTACTCCAACAATTTTATTCATCTGGCAAATATATACCTATATATAGGTAATCTCGATCGTTTCATAAGGAGCTCCAATCTGTTTAAGGATTAGGGAGAGGTTCAATAATTTATCCCAATGGACCAAATCATGGCCTAAGTGTGTTGACTCTCCTGCTGTTTGTAAGCAGTTACCTTACCTTAAATAACCTGCTCCTTTCTTTTGTTTCTTTCTTTAATTTCATTAAAAGAAATTATAAAAAAAAGACATTATATGTCCGTATTGCACTGTATTGAAAATCAAAGAATAATTAAATTTAAATGAACTCTTGTTAGCTTTCCTACTTTTTGAAATTTGAAGGAAACCATTTTTCTTACTCTTGATTTAACAATTTTTCATTTTTGTAATCAAAAAGGATGTGTGCCTTCTGATTTTTATACACTCGTACATGTGTGTTTCTAGAAATGCTCAATATCTCCGATCTAATAATGGTAAACCTGTACAAATAGAGAATCCTTAATAATGTGCAATTCCGTCTTCTGTATCCGTAGACCGGAAACATCCATACAATTTGTCCCGTATTTTCAAATGATAGCGCAAATATTTAGAAGGTGCCTTCAGACCTTCGGTAAAGCACAGATATCAAAGTAAAGGACTACCCATTATTTCTCTAACAATGTACGAGTAAGAGTATGATGATGACGGTGACTGAGCAAATATGAAAATAAATTGCGCTGATGAAGCAAAGTTATTTTCGAACTTTTCCGAACAAAACCGTATCAAATCTAACATCGAAAATGGATTCAATGGATGAAGTTCTTTTTTTTTTTTGTTGGATTTATTCCTGCTGTGTAATGGTAATGGGATAGAGAAATGGATCATCCGTAGCAGAAGACAAAGGATAAAGTTTTATTTGAGAAACTTTTTTTTTAAATAAGTACATTCACTACGTGTGGTGAAATTTAATACAATTAGTGCAGTTAAACTTTAATAAAAGCTAAAATGCATGAACGGAAACAGGTTTTGAACTTTTATTTGTTTTATCGCAGAAACGTTCCCGTATTCGGAGGATAATGAAAACCTACTTTGATGGGATTTCATCAGTTTTTCCACGAAAATTTGATACAAAATAAATGAAAACATTCTCAGATAGAAGAAGTATCTGACTTAGAAACCGACTGAAAATAAATATGTGCTAGGAAACGTTCCGCGATTAAATGTTAATTTAACTTTTAAAATGGAAAATTCAATATTGAATTACTTTTTAATTAAATTGCATCCAAATATTGGCAGAAAATTGACCTTTTTTCAATATACGGTAATTTTTGCGAAGGTGGCCGAATAACTCTGGTACCTATTTTTTAGAGCGAATATATTTTAAGACTTGAAGTGCAAATTTTGATGACAGAAACTTATTTCACATCTTTCGTTTGGTCATAACACATAATTTTTAAGCCATGCCATGCATTGACAAATTGCAGCAATTGGTTTTTGGGAATTCAGGGGCGGATCTATACATTAACTACTAAGGTATAAGAGTAATAGTAAATATTTTTTGGAGCTCAAACCTGATATCACCATTGAATCGGATTAAGGTTGTTATGTTTGTCTTATTTTTAATGGTGACTGAATTCAGGGTCGATTATAGTAATATTCGGGGGCTTAGGAAGAATTTCTGTTATGCAAATGTCTATACTTGTTGCACTTAAGCACGACGCGAACCGAACAATAATAATAATAAATGCTACCACCGAAGAAGAAAATCGATTTACCCGTTAATGTTCTAGCTCGATGTTATGTGAAGATAAGAACGCAAATTATTTTACGAAGTTATCATGTTTCTACCAAACTATACAGAATTTTATTATTATTATTATTAAATTGAATGCTGCAATTGAATGCAATCCTAAAGAAAACATTCAGTTTTTATGCTCCCACAAGGCAAGTTAAAAAGAATTTATTAGTTTGAACAACGCCATAATTAGATGAAATAAAATGGACCGCTATTACTTTGTCCCGAACGAACAACAGATTTAATTAACGGGTCGTGAGTCCTGCAATTTCAGGAAAAATTCCACGTAACAAAAGTCAGCTGTTTTATATAATAAATTTAAACCAAAAAAAAATCCGCTTGACGTCTTCTTCTACCTACGTGTCTTTCATCCTTATTTTTCCTCTCCAGTCTTTCTTATCTTTTTCCAGAACCAAATTTTTTTTTTAAATTTCTCACGATTTCTTTTCTTTTTGCTATCGCTTTTTTTCGAAAAATCCGGATGGACACTTCCTGACTGGAGAGAATATTAAAAAGGATTAATTGATTTTAGAATTAATCCTTTTTAATATGCTCTCCAATCAAGAAGTGTCTGTCCAGATTTGTTGATGTTTATTCGGACCTTCTCAACTTTTAACCCCCGTGCTTTCGGCCAATTGGAATCCGCGGATTTCAATCACGTCATTGTAAGCCACACTCATCTATTTTGCTGAGCTGCGCTCTCGTTTATGAAAGCCTGCGGTCCTGCTTACACGCATACTAACCCTCGCTATGCGCAGTCTTCATTAAATTCGCCGACCGCTGGTTTTACTGCCAGGGGCGGCAAACTCAATGAACGCATCCAGCCATTTTCCCACTTTTAAGGATAAAATTAATTAGTTAAATTCTTTTAGTAGTAGTAGAGATAAGAACAGAAATTATAAGTCGTTGTAGTTGTTTTTTTTTTTTTTGTAAAAAAGTTCTTATATGCAAAATTTTTAAAACATTTTCAAGAAAATTTAGTACGCCAACTTAAAGTTTTTATTATTATTCGAGTAAAAATTAAATTTCCAAAAAATACTAAGCCGTTTTTTTTTCAAAAAAAAACCTTTTTTCCTAAAAATTCAAAAAATATTTTTTTTTTAAAAGTTTTGAAATGCAATGTTTTTTAAACTCTTAAGAAGCACCTCTTTAAAAAATTTCATGAAAATACGTTATGTGGATAGCGAGAAATTCAAAATTGGACAGAATGGTTCTATGGTAAGAACAAACTGTAATATCTTAATTTCATTTTTTTTTCATTTAATTAAAGATCATAAAAATTGATTGAAAGAAAAAAAAATATCAAAATTCTAGGCACCGTTTTTGAGAAAAATTCGATTTTTGAAAACCATTTCTTAACATTTGTATGGTGGGTACCTTTATTTTTAAGTAAAATAATTTTTTTTTTCACATTTTGTAGATTATATTAAGAAACTTTTATTTATTAAGTTTAAAAAAATCTAGCACGGGGTTTTCGAAATATTGAGTTTAAAAAAAATGTTGATTTTTTTTTTAAATCCAAAAATATCTTTTTTGAAAATTTGAATACCCAATACTATTCAAATTTTTAGCAAAAAAATGATCAAAATCGGTGCTAGCGTTCTTGAGAAAATCAAAAACTAAAAAATGGTTCCATGTACCCCCCATGGAACCATTTTACGGAAAATTTTGTTCAACTATTACCTAGCTTTAACTAAATGATTTTTACTTGCGACTTATAGGTACTACGAGTATAAGGCAAGTTATGCATTCGTAAAAAAAAACGAACTCGAGATTTTGATCAAAGTTGACATTACGATGATAGCGAAGACCAAAAAAGTGGGTCTCGCAATTCTGTCTGTCTGTCTGTCTGTCTTTCTGCCGGTTCGACTACAGCCTAAACGGCTCGGCCGATTTTCTTCAAACTTGGTAGATATGGGTTTTAATTTTTTCCCCCCGGTCGTTTTTTTTTTGTTTTTTTTTTAAGACCAAAAATAACGGTACCTGCCATACGATTTTTTTTTCGAAATTTTATAAATATTTTTTTTTCTCAAAAACTGTCCCACAGAATTTCTTAAAAAAAATTTGAAAAATTTCATTTGGTTAAAACTAGCTAATGGTTGAAAAAAAATTTACAAAAAATTGTTGTTTTTGGTAGCCCCCCTGGGTCCATTTTTTTTGTTTTTCATTTTCTCGAAAACTGTACAGCCGATTTAAATAATTTTTTTTATGCTAAAGCTCCTCCAAAGTTTGAATATTATTACATAATCAAATTTTCAATTTTTAATTTTTTGAGTTTTAAAAAAAAATTCAAATTTTTTTTTGGAAACTCAATATTTCGAAAACCCCATGCGCGATTTTTTTCAAACTTGACAAAAAAAAAGTTTCTTAACATAATCTATAAGATTTGAGAAAAAAAATTTTGTTTCATATAAAACTAACGGTACCTTCCATACAAATTTTAAAAAATGGTTTTCGAAAATCGTATTTTTCTCGAAAACAGTTCCGAGAATTTTGCTCAAATTTTTTTTCTTTTGATTAATCTTTACGATCTTTAATTTAATAAGAAAAAATTTTAAATCTAGATATTACTGACTGTACCTACCATAGAACGATTTTTTCGAATTTTGAATTTCTCAACATAACGGATTTTAATGAAATTTTTTATAAAAAAGCTCAAAAAAAGTTTAAAAAACATTGCATTTAAAAACTTAAGAAAAAATATTTTTTCAATTTTTAGAAAAAAAAAAGTCGTTTTTTTTTGAAAAATTCGATATCTCAAGAACGGCTTAGTATTTTTTTTTTGGAAATTAGACTTTTATTCGTACAATAATAAAAACTTAAGGTTGGTGTACCAAAATTTTTTCTTAAAAATGTTTTAAAAATTTTGTACATAGAAGCTTATTTTTTTAAGGAACCACTACAACGACTTATAATTTTTGTTCTTGAATAAATTCATATTTGCATATCATTCTGTTCTTATCTCTGACTACTTAAAGAATTTAAAAAAATAATTTTATCCTTATAAACAGTTTTCTCTAATAACATTCGTTTTTAAAATTCCTAGTCTATTACATAGGAGCAAGTTCGTGCGACCCAGTCGTGCATTTTATTTTTTATATTTTTATTTTTAAAATATTTATGTCGAACAGTTTTTGAGAAAAAAAATATTTATAAAATTTTGCAAAAAAAATTGTATGGCAGGTACAGTTATTTTTGGTCTTAAAAAAAAAAGAAAAAAACGTGTGGGGGAAAAAATTAAAACCCATATCTACCTAGTTTGAAGAAAATCGGCCGAGCCGTTTAGGCTGTAGTCGAACAGACAGACAGACAGAATTGCGAGACCCACTTTTTTAGTCTTCGTTATCATCGTAACGTCAACTTTGATCAAAATCTCGAACTCAATTTTTTTTCCGAATGCATAACTTGCCTTATACATACATATGTAGTACCTTTAATTCGCATGTAAAAAGTGGGTCTCGCAATTCTGTCTGTCCGTAAGTAAGTTTCAGTTATTATAAAGCTAACCCTACTGAGGTAAACCAGAATAAGTTCAAAAAGCTAAAAAGACCAGTAATGATCACAGTCAAAGAATCAAGATTTTGCATGAGCAAACATTACCGCAAGAAATACTGCAATATTCCAAAGGTAGTAAAAATTTTTGGTCTTTGTTTACGGAACACTACGAAAGCCTTTGTTCTAACGCTCGTCTTTAATAACACTCCTCTTGTAAGCTCGATAGGTTAAGCCAATTTGCTTGCAGCACAGTTTGCTGTTAATTCTTCTTCTCCTGTACTTAAGAGCGTAAACTATTTTATGCGATGAATTTTTTGTCACACTCGTACAGTTGCAAGAGTACTGAAAGATCTCGATATACTTAAATCCGCCCGCCCGGATATTATCACCAAAGCAATTAGCTAAACTTTTCCATTTGTCCTACTCTACTGCTCTCTTTCCGACTTGATGGAAAACAACATTTGTCCAGGCTATCTCTAGAAAAGACGAATAATTTTCCCACTTTAACTTCAAAAACTAAACTTAATTTTGTCGTTAAACCGGAACTCCGAATCCATGCCACTACCACAAGTGGCGCATCACATAGCTCCTTGTGCTGGTATATGTATGTCTATGTGACCACATATTCGATGTCACCAACAATTCTGCTGAATCAGGAGGTAAGTGCTAAAGTGCTAAGACATTATGCTAAGACATTATTCACTCTTTCTGATCTGACTGCACTCTATGAGGCATAAAAATGTTCATCCAAAGCTCAAGTACCATATTTGGGCAGGAGCTTCATTAACCAACTTAAGTCTCTTGGATAGAAGAAGAAATGTAACAGACATTTGAATCTCTCGAGCACTTCCGCAATGTTTCTTGTCCTTCTTAATTTTTATAAACAGATTTGAAGCGCAAGAATGGACTAAAAACTGACCCTTGAGGAACACCAAAATTAAAACATGATTTGTTAGAAACACCAGAATTACCATGAACTTGAAAGCATTTAGCAGACAAGTGACTTTAAATACGGATATAGCGGGAAGATAGTATTAAGTATTTAAGTATTTACACATTTGGCAATCGGTTTTCGGTATATTTTCCTTTATTCTTATTAATTTAATTAAAGGATTAATTATAAAACGAATATTTAAGTTTATTTTTATTTGATATTAAAAAATACACTGTCGATTCCAAACGGCTAATAAGCAGCACTTCTCATGGCAAGAGATACAAATACCAGTAAATTTGTAAATTCCTCTCAAGAGGCAGTAAAAACCTAAAAAAAAAAACTTTTTTGCAGCGCCTGATGATTGTACCCATGACCTTTCTGCATGAGAGTGTAATAAACTTGGTTTCACAAAAATTGTGTAAAATTTGATCCACGTTTTTTGGTGAACTATACACCCAGATTCTTCTTGGACCTATTTCTTATAAAAGCTGCATTACCGCCAATTGGAGAGCTCTCTTAAATATTTCTCAAATTGATTGTTCATCACTTCATCAGTGTTTCATTAGACATCGTAGGCAATGAAATAAGTAGTAGTTGTACCGCATGCATTTTGAAGAAAATAAAATGTTGAAAACTATTTCAACTGATCCAATGAAGTTGAAATTTAACTAAAGAAGTCATTAAAAAATTTGTTGACTTCAAAATTGATAAAAATTGGCACAAGTTTCTAAGCGCTCCGAGATCTTTCTATAAAAGGGATTTCCGTTTGATTTCAAAGTTTTAATAATTTTGTTTATATATTGGTTAGGAGTAGTGGTTACTTATAGTAAACAACTAATTAGTACTATTTGGTGGTGTTGAATTTGGATAGACTACGGATAGCTTTCAATACAGGTAATGGAAAGGAAAGGGAAATAGCGGCGAGAGCCATGCTGGACATGGATTCTCATTACATGATGCTGCTCCATTAGATGCTGGCTGCGATAATCCGAATATCGATCCAGACTATACATAATCCAAGATAGTGAATAAGAAGAATCTAATTATGAAAACACCAAAAAAGCTGTGTTGAGGCAACTTGGCCACTAGAAATTTTTGTGGAACCCGACGAAATTGGATCCAATTGAGCAAGAATCATCGACTAAAGAGTTTTTCTTTACTTCAAGTAAACAAAATGGATGAAGTAAGCAAAGCTAGCGGCTTTGTCCCGGATCAAAGATTCTAATGTCCTTAAAATTCGAGAAACCTGCTGCTACTTTGCATTATGCATCTCTCCCCGAACTTTTTACCTATGATGTCTACAAAAATCTTAATGCCAATCGCCAAGTGCGAGGTACGAGTATATGAAAACTTTTGACTATGAAGGAATTGGAAGCCTATTTTATAGTCCTGTTATACTACATTGGAGCCTTAAAAGATGGTCATCGTCGCTTGCGGACAAATTTGTTATCTAATACTTCGAAAAATGATTAACCTGTCACGTTAGGAGATAATCAAGGTCTTTCTTTGTTTTGATGGTTAACTTGGTCACTGTGGACAAGCTTCAGCAAATCGAAACAACCTCTCGCCAGTTCAATTGCATTTGCATGAGTTGAACCAGACCTTATCGGCGAACTACATTTTTATTTTATAGTCTGCCGAATATGGCTTGAAGTTCTGGTGTGCGCAATGAACGCTCAACGGGTTATAAATTAAAATTGTCCATCTACATTGGAAGCTCTGACCAGGACTTAGTCGTGGATTTGTTTTAGTAATGTCTTTGATTCCATAATATTCGAAAACTGGACGCAAATTTACTATTGATAATTCTTCACATCCGTGGATTTGGGCTCTATAAATCAGTATTCTTTATACAATCCGAAAAAAAAGAGATTTTCCATAAGCTTTTGAGGGAATTTCTTGATGACCATAATGAGCCCGTAAAATTACAAAAAACAGTCTCGCTTATTCCACTCAGTTATCTTTGGATTTTCTATCTACGCAACATAACTGTAAGAAAGCAAGTTCCGGTTATCAAATTAAGCCTGTAACGATACATGACTACAACCACACCAAAGGTGAAGTCGATGTATTTGACCAAATGGTCTACTTTTATTCTTGCACACGTTGCTGGCCGATGGTTGTATCGAAAACTCTAACAATCGTCATTATTTTTCGACACTTCAAGCCACCTAGATATAACACATTTGTTCAGAAACGATAAGCTTATCGAACTGGCGGAGGAGCTGAAGGAGTCGGAACTAGATGACCGTTCACAACCTGCATTAAAAAACTTAGTAAGAAAAACTGTTTTGGATGCCCTCCGTATTATGGAGAGTTCAGCCGGTCTTACGAACAGTTCTCGAAAGGTTTACTTGTAAAAGGAGTCACCTGTGCCCAAGACCAGAAGACAAGAAAAGCAGAACAACCAGCGATTAATGTGATGGAAATTGTTGCCTTCGCCACAAAAAGATTTCACCGACGTAAACGAGGGTTAAGACCCGAAATAACTCAGCTTCTAGAAAATATGGAAAACTTATTGCTGAAGCGAAGCTTAAATGACAACGAGTTTTTAAGCGCATTGTTTGTGCTTGTGCCACGGAAAATCCTCACAGAAGTAGACAATCACTATTTAAAAATAAATTCAACTTCAATATGAGCGCAAGTGTAATCGAAAAGAATTTAATCGGCCATCATCAAACTACCACCTACTCTTAATTATACAACCTACGATTGCCTTTAGTTTTTTTGAAACCATTTATTAAAACTCTTGATTAAATTCCACTGAATGAACTAGGTTAATTATAATTTCCAACAGTTCAGAATTTGGCTACACGAAGAATTCGGTGGTCGTTGGATGGGAAGAAATGCATCAATTCACTGACCTGCAAGATCTCATCACCTTACAGTATTGGATTCTTTTGTACGGGAACAACTGAAAGAAATTGGTAGAACTTGTGTATTTAATAACAACTTTAAGTGTATAAGAAGGGCGTATTTTCGAAGCGTCATCAAAAGTAAAGTAGCAGTTATCTTCAGGAAACATTCACAGTGAAATCCAAGATCGGGCTCTTCGAACTTATCGTATTTTATCTCACTCCCACTAAATAGTAAGTTATAGGCGGCCATCTTTTTTATTTAATGGTGTTTTACCCCTTTACCCTTGAATACTACTAATACTTCTCCGCTCTCTCGGCTGCTAATTCAAAGTGAATCATTCGTGTTGATAGAATTTTCATGTCAAAATATGTCGGTTGAGTGAGTCCCATATGAACATCGTCACCATATCTTTTCATAAAACATATACTCGTATATCAAATAAAAGATAGTCACCGCCCCTTTGACAGCAGCTTTCTCAAAACCTGATATTAATGGGACGTTCAGATTTTCAAAGATCAGAATTATCGGTTCTAAAATTACTATCATTTGCATTTACCAGGCAGGAAACGTATCCACCCTTTTCAAATAGCAAGGCTTGTGCTAGATAATAATCTTCATCGAGTAGAAAGCTTCAGCCTATACCTCAAGAAGAACTATGAAAATAGAAGACCACCCACTAATCCGACAGTAAACTGCATTAGCATATAATTCAGGGCCCTCTAATCAATCATTCTGCCATTTAACCAAACAATAAGTACCTCCACTTAAAGTCAATAATGACCCAGAAGGACAACAACTAATTGTTAAAACAAATAATAGTTCTTCCCTATAGGAATCCATTTTTGAAAACCCTTTACATAAATTTAAATCAACGTACCAGTTATACCTCTTTTGCAATGGGAGCAAGGCAAATAGAGCATTTAAAACAATTTTCCAACTTGTGGTGCATGCCACTTGATATTCCATCGAAACAACGACACCATGCAACTAGATAACTATGAAAACAAAACAAAGAACTTAAAGTCCTGGTATGGAGGTAACCTTTTGTAGCCCTTCTTATACCTACTATTCGAGTACATAGCCTTGCCATGCTTGCTGCCAAGCAAATTTGCGTGCAAATTCCATCGTCAAGCTCTACTACCCCACATTAAGCTCTTTCCGGTTGGTTGGGCGGTCGGTTGGTCGTTCGGTCGGTCGGTCGATCTGTTGGGTGAATGAATAACTATTCAATCTGGACGTTCGTGTTGTGTCCTCTATCGTGTTTCTTCGCACATAAAAAGACGAGGACTCACTAGTATAAACCATCAGGAATGTAGTTCTCCATTCAGATGCAAAATTCAACTGAAATGCTAAGGCATGCAGCATTCTGAAATGCAATTACAAGGGGTAAGCTCGATGTGGTATGAATAGCTTTGCTCTGCATCAGGAAAGGCCCTTAGTTCTTCTATTTGCTTTTGCCTCGACGAGCCTCGTTGGTGTCTATAGAAATGGACTTACATTCGTTAATTAAATTTTTAACAGACACGGTTTTTTGTTCTTGTATTGTGTTACTTTTGTATACACAGGTAGGAGGTTGAGGACTTTCATGATTTCTTCCAGGGTACAACTGGAGAGTATTGACTTAGAGTTTTGACTTAATGAAAAACCTTTGAATTCAAATTACATTAACAGGTGCCTTATTTACATTGCTTTCACTTGTTAGGGGATTTTTTTTTATTTTAATAAATAGAATTATGTACATGTATTTAAAATAATTAAAATTCTAAATATGAGGTAGGTGAGTTTAATTTAGAATGAGGCTCGAAATTGAAGAAAAGATGCGGGAAATAGTTCAACTTGAAAAGAAAATATTTCTGTAGAAACTAGATCGTAGTACGGTTTAGTTCTAGATGTAATCCCATTTGATATTATTAAAGGGAAATTCTTAATTTTTTACATTAATATAAATGTACATTACATACATAATGTACTCGCATAGGTAGGTCTATTAGACGGTTATAGATTTATTTATTAAGCTTAATACAAGCGTGCACTATTCAGGCTTAAATTTGAATATTGGATACAAAATGTTATTTTTGTTTTCATGATACAGGGTCTTCTTTAAGAGGTTACACAGAACTTTGGATTGGTAACACTGTTTTCTGTGACAGCCGACTTGACAGTTCTTGATTAGGGAGGAAAGTTTTGTTAGGTAATTCATCATGAATTAGACTTATGATTTTTTCTTTTTGAAAAACATGGATTGTATCGAGAAACTCATCAATGTTGGATCGCACTTTTGGAAATACCTTTGTAGACAAAGAGATGAAGAATTGAAGGTGAATATTTGTTTCGTCTCACAGATGGATCCTCTTCAATGTTAACTTCGAGTCCAAAACTCCTGCCCTTTACAGAAATTCAACAGAAACTGACTGGAAGAGGTTCAGTCAATTGTTCAATACTGAGTTCCGCAACCAACTGAATTCAGAGACATTACGTTCTTTCGTTATTAACGTTACATGGAAATAGAGTCAGAGGTGAGGTGAATATCTATGAACACTACTTCTAAAGTTTCTTGTCCTGTAAAATGTAGCCGTAAAACACTTCCCGCATGTTGGAAAGAAGACCTGTCTAACCTCGCAAAAATGACTCGGATAATCGTCAATATATGCTGCAAGTCTACCAATACTTTAAAGACTGTCTTAAAGTCTACAAGCAAGCTATCGCAATAGCCAAGCGACAAAGTTGAAAGGAATAATGCCACTCAATAATTAAAATCATCAAGGGTTCTGCAAGACTAAAGTTCTCTGGAAGGAACACTGTAATCCTTCTTTCTTGGAAAAATCTTATGGATTTCGGGCGGTTTCTCCAGCTCATTTCCTTGAATTATTGTTAGCGACACACTTTCCGGGATGTGATAAACAGCAATACCGTACCGTTTGAGTGGTTCCTGTATGCTTCGAAGAATACACTCTTGATACCTTCTTTGACGTAGGAGGAGTTTTCCATTAAAGAATCACTCTTTGACTTCAGTATACATGACCATATTAGAAAATGGATAATTTCCATGATCAGAGACAGAAGGATTCAATCTACGTTAGGTAATACCGAATCAACAAAACACGTGGAGCAGAAGAACACCCTAGGGTGGTGTTCTGTCCCTCTTCTGTAGATTTTAGTCATGAACAAAAATGTTGGTTTAGTTAAAAAGATGTGGTGTGAAGGTGGTTGCGAACGTAGATGATTTGGTACTATTCGTATCGGAAAAGTTTACTCGTGTGTTAAGTGAAATTCAAATTACGCAGATGGCTTTGAAAAAAGTTAACAACTGGCCACGCGACGACGACGTGCTGTGGACTAAGGGTTAACCAAGCTTAAACTTAACTTTTGACCTTTACTACTAAAACTAAAACGCCGCCCTTTGATCTATCTCGGCTCAACAACCAAACTCTCTGCTTATCCTCCAGTGCGAAATATATTGGAGTTATGCCCGATACTAAATTGTAGTGGAAAATAAATATTTAAAAACGGGTTCAGAATCCCTGCATAGCCTTCTATGCCTTTAGTGAAATATTTGGTAAAAAAAAACCGTGGTGCATCTGATCTTGTATTGTGCAGTGGCTTAAAGCGTTAATAAAGCTAATAAGGTTTAAAGAGGAGCAAGTGTTGGTACTTCTTCTATAAAAAATTTCATTAAAATCCGTTATGCAGATAATTAGAAATTCAAAATTCGAAAAAATCGTTCTATGATAGATACAGTCAGTAATATCTTGATTTGAAATTTTTTTTTATTGAATTATAGATCGTAAAAATTAATCGAATGAAAAAAAAATGTAAGCAAAATTCTCATACATTTTTTTTCTTACATCTTGTAACTTTGATTAAGAAACTTTTATTTTTCAAGTTTTAAAACAATCGAGGATGGGTTTTTGAAATATTGAGTTTAAAAAAAAATTGAAAATTTTCTTAAAAATCCTAAAAAAATTTTTTTTGGAAAATTTTAATGCCCAATAATATTTAAACTGCTTTAGCATAAAAAATAAAAATGAATTATTTTAGTAATAAGAGACAAAAACAATATGCTATGCAAATATGAATTTAGGCAAGAACAAAAGTTATAAGTCTTTGTAGTGGTTTCTTAAAAAAAGCTTTTATATACAAAATTTTTAAAAGATTTTTAAGAAAAAAATTTAGTATGCCAACTTTAAGTTTTTTTTTACTTTTCGAATGAAAATAAAATTTTCGAAAAAAATACCGAGCCGTTTTTGAAATATCGCATTTTCCAAAAAAAAAAATGATTTTTTTTTTTCAAAAATTCAAAAAATATTTTTCTTTTAAGTTTTGAAATGCAATGGTTTTTAGACTTTCTAGAAGCATCTCTCTTTCTTTCATTAAAATGTTGATATGTTGATAATGAGTAATTCAAAATTTGAAAAAAAAGGTTCTATGGTAGGTACAAGCTGTAATATTTTAATTTCAAATTTTTTATATGATATAAAAATCATTAAAATTAATTGAACGAACGAACGAACGAAAAAAAAATTTATCAAAATTCTATTCACCGTTTTCGAGAAAAATACGATTTTTGAAAACCATTTTTTAACATTTGTTTGTCTTTTTTTTCTTTTTTTGAGACTTCGATACCTCAGAAACGGCTTAATATTTTTTTTTTGTAAATTTAATTTTTATTCGAACAATAATAAAAACTTTGAATTGGCGTACCAAAATTTTTTCTTAAAAATCTTTTAAGAAGTTTGTATATAAAAACTTTTTTTAAGAAACCACTACAACGATTTATAATTTTTGTTCTTGCATAAATTCATATTTAAAACCTGCCGATCTAGTGCCTACCAAGGGCCTAAGACCTGCCGATCTAGTGCCTACCAGGGGCCTAAAACCTGCCGATCTAGTGCCTACCAGGGGCCTAAAACCTGCCGATCTAGTGCCTACCAGAGGCTTTAAACCATCCGATCTAGTGCCTACCAAGGGCCTAAAACCTGCCGATCTAGTGCCTACCAGGGGCCTAAAACCTGCCGATCTAGTGCCTACCAGGGGCCTAAAACCTGCCGATCTAGTGCCTATCAGGGGCGTAAAACCTGCCGATCTAGTGCCTACCAGGGGCCTTAAACCTGCTGATCTTGTAAGCGTCAAGAGCGTAGTCCGTATTTATAAAAGAATAACCCGATACCGAATGCCAATTAACTAAGGAACCAGATGCCAGAATAAAGCTTTCTAAAGGAAACCAGCAGGACCCCGATACAAGGAGAATAACCGATGTTTACCAGATACACCGGGCAGGGTGTAATTAATTGAAGTCAAGAATATTTAAATTGATATATGAATTTAAGATTTGTTTTTAATAAAGATTTTGTATAAGGTTTTAAAGACCTTTCTACTGAAGTTTCGTGTTTTTCTTTAGAGCGACCCTGGAAATCCGGCGAGCAAAACCTCGGCTGGAAAGCAAATATCACATCACAATCTTTAAATGACCTTAGATCTTTTCGTCTACCTGATTTTGCCAGTGACTTTCAAGCTAATATAGCAATATATTAAGCATTCAAAATACTTAAACTAGATCCAAACAAAAACCAGAAAGCAGCCATTTTTACAGACCAACAGCCATTGATTCGTCTTTTTCAGCTTCTAAATTGGTTCCAAAAGTGCAGGGTTGAATAAATAATAAATATCACTCATATCTGGGTTTTTTCTAACAGTGAAATACGGAAGCCAGGCAAAGATCAGCTCTTTATAGCTCGCTGGTGAAAAGAGTTCACATTGCTCTTGGTGTTATGAAGGTAAAAAATTCTTTAACTTTACCGCGCCTATAATAAGTCCTGAATAATTGACCTAATATGCAAACCTATTCAAGGTACTTGCAACATGCACTGAGCACTGGCAAATAGGGCGATATGCAACTCAGCTGGATATTTCTTACAAAATTTATTGTCGTAATTGTGGGGATCAGCAGGAAAAGAAAACAGTTATTTAATTTCCCTGTAAATGTCATGCTTTAGCCAGAATGATAGCTAAACTATTCGGATAGTTATTCCTCGACAACCCTAACAAACCACCTGAACTAAAGATCAGAGACTTGATCTCTTATTTTCACAGGACGAAGTGACTCTCTCATCATAATCCATTAAATCCCTAGATCCCTACGTTTTTGTTATCAATCATTTCTACTGAACTATCCTAACGAGATCCTCCGCCGTAACACTACCTCGGTGGTGGTGGAGAAAAGAGTTTGAACTGTTTCTTTAAATTTCATAATGAACATACTCATAGTCAAATTTGAAAATTTTCAAACGTGAGTAGATTACTTTTTTTTTTAATTTTCGCAGGATATTGGCCATTTTGACAGGTTATATTTCCTACAGTTTTTGTCGCACATAAAATTTAAATATACCCAAATGTAGGAAATAAAGTGATCTATAAAAAACAACTTAAGTATTTTTTCGATCAGATGAACATGAGGCGAGATAAACGTTAAAACCCATTTTTTACTTCAAAATCTCGACAGTTTTTCGTCGATAACTTTTTTTTGGAAAGAGGTTTCAAATTTTTTTCTCAACAAAAGTTAAAGAAGATATTTTAACGTACAAATCTAAAAAAAAAATACAGTTCTATACAGGGTGATTGGCATAAGGTGTGACAAAAAGCTAGGGCGTGTAGGTTGGACTTAGACAAGAAAAAAATCGTATGGGAGGGGGGGGTCTATTTCCCCCCGTTTAGGCGGGAGGGGCAATTTAAGAAAAAAATCACTTAAGACAGAAAAAAAATTATTAGAAAATAACGGTGATACCTACAGAGTAATGCTATGGCATTTTGAAAAGCCAGAAATACATTCTTTAATTTTGTTTTTAAATAAAGTTGTTCGAGTGAATAGTTTTTGAAAAATTAATTTTCAAAATCAAAATTTTGAAAAAAAAAAATGAAATTTTTTTTTTTAAACAATTTTTTTTCAAAATTTTACGTAATTAAGTATTATTTTTTTATTCAATATTCAATGCTCTTATTAATTTTTGATCAAACACAAAAAAAACGGATGTCAAAATGTTTTGTAGTTTTTGAGAAAATCAAAAATAACAAAAACTACTTTTGTTCTAAGAAAAGCTTTTTATTTTAGTTTTAACGTTTTTGGATTCTTATGTAGGTGAATTTACGATTGAAAGGATTAACTTTCTTTTTACTATTCTTTTAATTATCGTCTTATAAGCATACAATAATGTGAAAAAGTACTGGATTAACCATATTTCTCACATTTTTTCATTGAGAACACCTGCGTGAGAGCATTGGATTAATATTGATCTGCGAATGTTTTTTTAAATAATGCAGCGTTACACGCCCTAACTAGTGACAGAAAAATGCAATTGCGAAATAAGAACAAAAATGTTCCTGAATCTTGAAATCAATTTAAATAATAAATACATGCATATTTAGATAAAGTACATAATTACTGTTTATTTAAAGTTAATCCTTTCTTTCGTAAATGCACCTAAGCCAAGCCGACCCCACCATAATAAAAAAGTGGCAGGTCAATTTTAAACCAATGCTCTCACGCAGGTGTTCTCAATGAAAAAATGTGTGAAATATGGTTAATCCAGTACTTTGTCACATTATTGTATGCTTATAAGACGATAACTAAAAGAATAGTAAAAAGAAAGTTAATCCTTTCAATCGTAAATTCACCTACATAAGAATCCAAAAACCTAAAAACTAAAATAAAAGGCTTTTCTTAGAACAAAAGTAGTTTTCGTTATTTTTGATTTTCTCAAAAACTACAAAACATTTTGAAATCCGGTTTTTTGTGTTTGATCAAAAATTAAAAAGAGCATTGAATATTGAATAAAAAAGTAATACTTAATTAAGTAAAATTTTGAAAAAAAATTGTTTAAAAAAAAAAATTTCATTTTTTTTTTTTCAAAATTTTGATTTTGAAAATTAAGTTTTCAAAAACTATTCACTCGAACAACTTTATTTAAAAACAAAATTAAAGAATGTATTTCTGGCTTTTCAAAATGCCATAGCATTACTCTGTAGGTATCACCGTTATTTTCTAATAATTTTTTTTCTGTCTTAAGTGATTTTTTTCTTAAATTGCCCCTCCCGCCTAAACGGGGGGAAATAGACCCCCCCTCCCATACGATTTTTATTTGTCTAAGTCCAACCTACACGCCCTAGCTTTTTGTCACACCTTATGCCAATCACCCTGTATATGATAGGAGCCGAGAAAATCGAGTTCACGCTTTCCAAAGCCTTTTTCAAAATGGCGGACAACGCATGGGCGCTTTTTGTTCGAACTTTTTGGATTTACACTCTCCAATAGGTACTCTTTAAGAAACAAAAAAAAAATCGACGCAGTATTTTTTGTAGATATAAAATACTAATTTGACTGGACTACACTGGCTTCCTTGAAAGCTAATAAATAATCAATGTGTTTGGTCAGACTCAGTCTGATTTATGCACCAGATTTATGAAGAATTGAACATTTAATTATGCTGTTTTGAACATTTGAATGATGTTATGTTTTTTAAAAATGACACACTTGCGACCTTTTAATAAATTAACCCATTACCTGCCACTGTACTCAATTGAGTACATTAATTTGTTAAATTTCAACTGGATTTTTTTTTTAAAGTAGGCTTTGATTTTCATTTCTTTCGATTGCAAATCAATTATTGACATGTGCTTTGATACTGGCGGTGAATTTATCAAGATTGAAAACCATTTTCAAGATTTTTCATAAACTTTTGTGTCGAGCATTTCTTGTTTGAAGCAATTTCGTGACTTTGCGAAAGTAAAATGTTAGTAAAAATTTAAACTTTTGAATAACATTTGAATAATGGATTCTATTCTTTGGATTTTGTATCTAGAAAAAATATTGCGTATAAATTACAAACAAAAATTTGTTTCTTCTGCATTGTAAGTCGTAAATAAAAGTGGTGTACTCAATTGAGTACACTGGACAAAACCATGCTAAATTTTTTTCTCACTGGATTTGCAGAGAAATGTCTTTTTCAACTATAAACTGCAGTAGCTTTTATGGCAGGCGCTTTCCCAACCTCTACATGGCTGTTGAAGATATTCCAGATGAAGGAAATGAAATAGATATAGTGGTTATTCCACCAGTTGTTGATATCCAAACAGACGAGGTCATGACCAGCCATGACCTTATAGCTACTTTACGCAGAAAAAGATTTCGTGCAACAGGTACGATTCGGGACAATAGAACGAAAAAATGTCCACTAAAATCCTTGAAAACGGTAATGAAAGCAAATTTTGGTTACTTTCATCGCAAATTTGACAAAAAACAATAAGATCTTGTTCGCTCGTTGGAAAGATAATGCTATTGTAACCGTTGCAACAAACTACGACAACTTGAAACCACTAGGAAAAGCCAAGATATGGTCATCAACAGAAAAAGAAAAAGTTGTCATTCCTCAGCCAAAGCCTCTAGTTGCATACAACAAAGACATTGGTGGTGACGACCTTCCTGACCAATTTGTGAACTACCGGTTAAAAATAAAGGGTAAAAAATGGTGGTGGTCATTATTCACGCACATGCTAAACTCAATGGTGGTAAATGCTTGGGAACTCCATTGTCTGAAAAACAAAGAAAACCGGAATCTCCTTTCATTTGTTAGGACCATAGCCAGAATTTATTTACGCTCAGAGTCGTCAAAAAAAGCTCCAAATAAGCCAAATGTACTAGAAAGTGTTGTTCGCAGCAACGGAGAACGTTTCCCCCAAAAAAATAAAAATCAACTACGGTGCCACATTTGTCACAGCAGAGTTCGATGGATTTGTGAACGGTGTCAAACCACTCTTTGCATCAAAAAAGAATGCTTTAAAATTTTTCATAATTATTAAGAGAATGTATCCATATCTGGCCAGTGTACTCAATTGAGTACACCCCTCTAATTACCAAACTTGAAAAAGATTTTTTAAAAAACTTGTATTTTTGTGCAAATATAAACCTCAATAAACAGCATTTCAAAGATTTTTTATTTATCTCTATTTTTAAGGTCCTTGGCCTTTAATGGGTTAAAACAACAATCATACATAACTAACAGTTTGTTTTAATCAAAGGCAAATATAGAAAACATTTAATGGAAATTTCAATTTGAATCAACAAAAAATGAGAAAAAATTTAAAGTCACACGTGTTTAAGGAGACTTTTTTTGGTAATTTAGTTTTAGTCTTTCGTCTCTTAGACTAAATTGTGGAACACTTTTGATTGTAGAGAAAAATTAAAGAACATTACATTTACATTTGACGGAAAAGAAAACATAGGGTAAATAAAAATGAATATCCTAGTTCCTCCAAGTTTACCAATACAAACACATTTTTCTATGTTAATGAATTGTATGGCCTTTGAAGTGGTTGCAATGAACATAGTTTTGCCATTAGTTTGATCTCCTAAAACAACCTTTCAGACCTCCTTACACAACACAAGTACCACACTGACTTCATTTAAAATCCAAGGTTAATAGAATTATTTTTCCATTCGTTTTCAAACTCCATTGAAGCACCATCAACTTTTCGGTAATGAGCAACACTATTAACTCTGTCGGTCACATACGAGTAACAGCTCACATGTTTGCTTGGCTTGAACTTTACTAAGACTGTGTGGGTACACCACTCGAAACAAGAAGATGAAAAGTTTCTTCTGGTTTTTTCCTTCTTTCAGTTTTTCTACCTCAAAAAATGAAACTACTTCAGTTCCGAACACAACCCACAGAAGTGTACTTAAGTAATTCTTGCAATAGGAAACAGCTGCAAGTCGAATATAAATTGCAATCACATTCACATCCTTGCCGCAGTTCTCCATTAAATTTCTGATAGTTAATATCCCACAATTCATATACGAGAACAGCATGTCCTGAAATGGGACTCTGTACAGAAAACTCTTAAAAAGCTACTTTACAAGGATGAATGTTTACTGCTCTCTGGTGTATTTTACTGTTTGTCCACCTGCGGCAGTATATTCACGTCGACGTTACGTATCCATTTCTTGAATTTATATTTTCACTCAAGTCTCCTCGGCGCTCCAGCTAAAGCATTGCTCTTGCACACATTTGAGCTGTCATCTACTAAATCCTTTGATTAATTCCCACACATTGATTAACAGCAAGACCCTTTCAAAGTTGTTGCTTGTGGTTAAATTCAACTCGTTCAAATTGGATACAAAAGCAGCTTAGAGCACAAATGGATACGATTTGAGGAGAAGAGGTAACTACTACCTGTTTTTTGCAATATTGGATACAATTTTATGGTGACCATTTGTGTTTTTTTTTTTTTTTTGTTTCATTTTATCACTTTCACTACAAGTTTTTATCTGAAAATGTTATATTAAATTATATGAAATTCAAATTGAGCAAGATTTTAAGATTTGAATAAGCCTAGTGACCTACAACTCCCAACCATTTCTGGGTGCATGTTTTGGAGAAACAGTTTTCTGCCAATTCAGAACTTTTCATGGTCGGCAGAAGACAGCTTTGAGATTCCGAAACATTAAATTCCACGCTGTTGTTAATATCCCATTTTATCAAACTGTCGAAATCAAGTCTGGAAACGAATACGAAAAGGCGAGGGCGCTGTAGTCAGAAAAACAATGAAGTGGATTAGAAGTTACAAACGGGAGATCATTTATGAATATGTATATGGAAGAGAAAACGTAGCCTTAGGGCACACCAGAATTTATTTTATGAACTTCAGACTTGAAACAGTCCACTACAACTTTTGTTGAGCAGTCAGACCGGCAACAAAGAAGAATACTTTTTTTTTTTTTTAAATTCATTTTTATCAATCTTAAAACTCCCTTAAAGCTAGACGAAAATTCATAAAACTAGCTTATTTATCAATAACTTACATCTTACATCCGAAGAATACTCATTGATACCAAATGCACCATTTTGCCAAACTACATATATCAAATGCTTTAGAAATTTAAAGAGCATTAAAATTTATTTTCGGTGAGATATGGCATCAGATCCTCAGTGGACCTATTGCTTCGAAAGCCATACTGCTTATCATCAAAGAGCTTCCGTATTCGAAATATTTCTTAAGCCATTTGTTGATCAGCCTTTCCACGGGGTTGGAAAGAATGTATGTTAGTGTAATTGGTATTAGAGGGAAAGGAAGATTTTTCCTTTTTAGGGTCACATGGAAAAATGTGGATTTCCATCTTTTCGGAACGACAGATGCAATGGTTTTGCCAGCGTAGAAGACCACCTCTTTAGACCTAAGGGGATATACAATCTTGACCAGATGACTTATGTATTTCAAGATCTTTTAGTACTCTTGTAACTGTAAAACTGCGAAAGAAGATTTGTCCCATACAACCATTTACGCTCTCAAGTACAGGAGGCAAATTCAAATTTGCAACAAACTGCCTTGATAGCAAAGCAAAAGATCAAAAGTTTTTATTACGGACATTTTTGATCATTTTTTTATGCTAAAGCTCCCCAGCAGTTTGAATATTATCCCATTCTGTTCCATTGTACTTTTTAAAGTACAGTAAAATGAATTTTACAAATGGCCATTTAACAATATGCCATGAAATAAAAATCATCTTTTTGATTTTGTTTTCTCAAAAGCAAATATTATTTGAAATTTTCAAAAACTTTTTTCGTATAAATGTTCTTATTTTAACCTCAATAAAGAGAAAATACCATAAAAATATGATTTTTCCAATTTTCAATACGCGTGGGAATTAATGGGTTATTGTGTTTTAAAATTTTCCAATTTTTTTGGATTTAAAAAAAATCAAATTTTTTTTTTGGAAACTCAATATTTCAAAACCCCATGCTCGATTTTTTCCAAACTTGATAAATTAAGGTTTCTTAATATAATCTACAAGATTTGAGAAAAAAGTTTTGTTTTACCTAAAAATAACGGTACTGTTGTTGTTCAGATATGAACATAGTACCTGAATATAGATAACCCCATGTGCATGAAAATAAATAAAGATCATCGTGAACATGCACTGACGGTTATATTAGATAAGCATAAAACCTAGATAAGAATACTCATAGAGATAAGAATAATGTAAATTCATCTGTAAATAGTATTTAAGGAAGATTACGTTGTAAAATAAATTTAGTATTCATTCGACTTACAACCGAGTTTACTCAACAGTTGTAAAGTACGTACCTTACAACATTCTCTTATCATTTCCCTTTATCATTCCATCCAACTAAACCCATACTTACTTCAACCCATTGCAACTTCAAATTCCCACAGTCATCATTTCCTTTTGATTGACCAATATTCCATATTCCCATATTCATCATTTACTTTAATTGCCCAACCACAAACCACTTAAAATTCCCATATCATCATTTTGCTTTGATTGACCAATATCCGACCCACTTAAAATTCCCATATCATCATTTCCTTTAATACCTTACAAATTCCATCTACCTCCAAAATCGTCAACCACACAGTCAACGATCGCTCCACTTAAAAACTCATTCATACCCATTCACTTTCCCAATCCGTTAAACTTCTCCAATTTCATTGCCTGCTACATTGAAACAAAACCCATAATTCCCAGATCATCATTTTCATTTTCATATCCAACTTTTCCAACCTATTAAATTGATCCCAAAAACCCAATGGCAACGGTGACCAGGCACACTTGTGCTCATATTACATTTTTTTTTTTTTTTCGGATCTTCGAGTCGAGTGACGAGTCGGGGATTCGACACTAAGAGTCGGACTGTCGTAGCATAAACAATCATTTTTTGTTACTATTTCTTTTTCGATTAATCATTACCATATCTGATAAATTCTAAAAAATTATAAATTTGAACCTTAAGTCTTTTATTTAAAAATCATTTTATACCTAGTGAAATAAGAACAAAATAAATATAAAAAAAAACACAAATACGTTTACTTATTTCTTAACTCTTGAAACAAAAAAAGAACACTTAAAAAGGTAAGACCCCGATTGAGGTCCGTGCGTCTCAATTGAAAAATAAATAAAACACAACAGTACCAACCATACAAATGTTAAAAAATCGTATTTTTTCTCGAAAACGGTTCGGAGAATTTTGATAAATTTTTTTTTTCCGTTTAATTTTAACGATCTATAATTTAAAAAAAATTGAAGTCAAGATAATACTGACTGCACCTACCATAGAACCGTTTTTTGAAATTTCGAATTTATCATTATCGGCATAACGGATTTTAATGAAAGTTTTTATAGAGAAGCTTCTAAAAAGTTTAAAAAACATGGCATTTCAAAACTTTCAAAATTTCAAAATTTTTTTTGAATTTTTGAAAAAAAAACTATTTTTTTTTTTTGAAAATTCAATCCTACTAATAATAAAAATGTGAATGTTACGATGTATGGATGTTTGTTACTCAATAACGCTTGAACAACTGAATGGATCTTGATAAAATTTAACACACCAAAAAGTTATAGTCTGGATTACCGTATGGGCTACTTTTTTTTTATTATCAGGGGAGGGGCATTGGGTGGTCGAAATACCCCAAAAATATTTATCTCTACTTCTATCTTCGTATTGCACTGAAATGTAGTACATATACATAAGTAGTTGCATTGAAATGCCATACTTTGGTGGTGCGGGCCCAGAGGAGGGGCATTGTTTGATTAATCTACCTAAGCAGTAACTATAAAAACACAAAAAAGTTTAAAAAAAAAAATAAAACAAAAATAAAATTCTCCGAATTAAAAACAAAAAAAATTGACAAATATTTGTGTGTCTTTGAATTTAAACTATTTTAAGGTAAGTTAAACTTTATGTGCCTACAGGTTTAACTACATACATTGTTATAGGATAGTTGCATATGTATGTGTTTTGCTCATTGTTTGTTAGTTTTTTCAAAATATCCTTCGCTTGGCTCCATTACCTTTAAGAAAAGGACTTGATTAGATTTATTGGTTTACTGTTTTGTTTTAATCCAGGTACATGCATAAGTTAAATAAAAATAATTCGTACGCTTTCAACTTCTCATGTTGAACAGGAGATCAGTTGTGACAGTTCTTGGCTAAGCTAAACGTGTTTATTATTTCAGTGGAAAGTCGTCTTTTTCAAATAGAGCTGTTCAACGATGACACACAGAAGTAAAATAAACATCCAAAAACAACATTCCGTACTTCACACAAGATTTCCATTTACACAAGATTTCCAAAGCAAGAAAAACTGAGCGAATCTACAGAAACTTTTAGACACATGATTTATTTTGAAAAACTTCAGTTCAAAAAAAAAATTTGCTTGCGGGAGTTCCCGCACGGGTAAGCTGGTATCTCATAATATTTAATATAATACTCGTATTTTTTTGGAATTTTGAAAATTTATTTCTTATTCGTTTAGTAATAAAAACTTTGAGTTGGCGTAACAAAATTTTTTCTTCAAAATGTTTAAAAAATTTTGTTTATAAAAGCTTATATTTTTAAGAAACCAGTATAGACTTATAATTTTTGTTCTTGCATAAGCTAATATTTGCTTGAATCACATGGCATCCTGTTTTTAGCTCCAACTGCTAAAGGAGTTGTTTTAGTCTGTTAAAATATTAATGTTAAGCTTATGAACATAACATAACATAACATTCATTTTTGAAATTCTTAGTGTTTTAGATAAGAGCAAGTTCGTGCGACCCAGTTTGCATTTTATTTTATTTTTTAAGTTTTATGTTTTTTGAATTTGAAATTTCTGAATAATTAATCCTGAAGTTAAAAGGGGGTCGAAAATCGCCTGAGTTTGCTTTTTGAAAAAGTTTGTAGTGCCGTGAACTTGGATGCACATTATCGTATCTTTGTTATACTAGTAGTATGCAACAAATAATTTGGAATTAAGTAAGATATTACATTTCTTGCAGGAAAATAAGGTTTGTCTGGAACATCTGCAAACATCGGAGACGATCTTGTGTTCATATGACTGTAAGTTTGATGTCATCGAAACGAACCACTTCCTTGGTTAGGTTTGGTTAGGTTAGGAGGGGTATGCGCAACACAAGGCTGTTGGGTACACGGGGACCTATTGGTCCATTGTGATCCCCTATTAATAAAAGCAGAGATGCTCCTAACTAATGTCTAATGTAGACTGGTTCATTTTCGAAACAGCCTGTGCTTACAATGAATTTTCTCATATTTGCCATTGAGACCTGCGTTAGATCGTCTAGTTCTCCAACAAACCTGTTTTAGCGGAGGCGATTTGTTTGGAGGTTCGGACAGTCACAGAGCAGGTGTTTAATGGTTTCAATCTCCTCGACATCCTGACAGCTCCTACAGAAATCGGGTGCAAATGCACCCATTCTAGCGGCCATTGTGCCAATGGCGCAGTGACCCGTTAGTACACCTATCAGGATTCTGATGTTCTTTTTACTCAGCGATAAGATATACCGAGTTTCTTTTTCATTAATTCTAGGCCATAAGCTTCTAGAGATAACGCAGTCGTCCCTGGAGGACCAGGAGTTATTGATTCGCTCTTTCGTTATTAGGTCTATTTTCCTTTTAATCACGCCAATCGGGATTTTTGGTCCCAAATTTAAATGGCTACTGCTGTTTTTATTTGATTCTGATCCTTTCCTTGCCAGTTCATCTGCTATTTTATTCCCTGCTATATTACTATGTCCAGGAACCCAGCAGATATTGACTTGGTTGGTGTTGCAAATATTGTTCAGCATGTCTCGGCATTTTGTTACTGTTTTGGTTACTTTTGGACCACTTCCTTGGGGTTTTCTCCCTTTTGAAGCACAGAAGATGTTGTGGCATGAGAAATGAAGTTCAAGCTTTTTCTGTTTTCTAGTTGGACAAATACCAAATTCAATCTCGTTTATAGATTTGTTTTAAATTCAAGTAAAGTATTTGGAATATCAAGTCTAAGTCTTAATTATTCTTTTCCAGAAGGATTGACGTATTTATCTTACGCGTAACTTAAAACTTTAGAAACAAGTTTTTCCGATTCATATCACCCTAGTTCCAGTTATTTTCTTTTGGAAATTAGTTATTCTTTAGTATTACGTTTAAATCTATCGAAACCTACATGAATATTTCAAAATGTACTTTTATATTTAACAGTAATTTTTATGTAAAATTTTTTAGTTTTCATATTTTTTGGAAATAATTTTTTTGTTTAAACTTTTTATTTTATATTTTTGGCGCAAAAATAACTTTAATTTGGTTTAAATTAGTAATTCTTTTTTTTTTTTTGTATAGCTAGTTGGCATTTAATTTCGTCGCCAATACGCCCAACTTGACTTTTGATCACCGACTGCCTAATTACCTAAGCTTCCTATTTTACTTTCTTTTTCGTTTCTTGGAATATCTTTCAAGAAAAACCACAAAAATTGAAACAGGCCACCCGCACTGCGGCATGCCGATTTCTATTATCCCACTGCAGTATTCTTGCTTCCTTTTGTTACGCAATTTTATTAACGCGTACAAACCAAATATTATACTCGTATAAAAAAAAACTAATGGTAGTATAGATATACATCTCTCTTACTAGAGCTAGTGTTGGCAGATGGAAATTTTAATGGGGCATTGATGGTGATCGTCAAAGCCAATGTTTGGTTTCTAATCATTCTAATGTGGCGAATTCATATTTTTTTGTCAATTAAATTAATTATTCAAAAATAACACGTATACGCCCAAGTGACTGAACTTAGTTTTCTTGACGTATTTACTTTTTACTTGCGACTTATAGGTACTATAAGGCAAGTTATGCATTCGTAAAAAAAATCGAACTCGAGATTTTGATCAAAGTTGACATTACGATGATAGCGAAGACTAAAAAAGTGGGTCTCGCAATTCTGTCTGTCTGTCTGTCTGTCTGTCTGTCTGTCTGTCTGTCTGTCTGTCTGTCTGTCTGTCTGTCTGTCTGTCTGTCTGTCTGTCTGTCCGTTAGATTGCAGCTAAACGGCTCGGCCGATTTTCTTCAAACTTGGTAGATATGGGTTTTAATTTTTTCCCCCCGGATGTTTTTTGATTTGATTTTTTAAGACCAAAAATAACGGTACCCCCCATACGAATTTTTTTCGAAATTTTATAAACATTTTTTTTTCTCAAAAACTGTTCGACAGATTTTAAAAATAAAAACACAAAAAAATTTCATTTAATTAAAGCTAGGTATTGGATGAAAAAAATTTTCTGAAAAATGGTTATTGAGGGTACCCCCCATGGAACCATTTTTTTTGTTTTTGATTTTTTCAAAAACGGTACAGCCGATTTTGATCATTTTTTTTTTGCTAAGGCTCCCCAAAAACCTGAATAGAATTGTGTACTCAAATTTTCAAAAAAAAATTTTTGGATTTTTAAAAAAAACTTCAAATTTTTTTTTTCAAAACTCAATATTTCGAAAACCCCATGCTAGATTTTTTTCAAACTTGCTAAATAAAAGTTTTTCAATATAATCTACAAGATGTGATAAAAAAAAATTTATTTTACCTAAAAATATAGGTACCTACCATACAAATGCTAAAAAATTAAAAAAAATGCTTTTCAAAAATCGTATTTTTCTCGAAAACGGTTCCGAAAATTTTGATAAAATTTTTTTTCTTTCAATTAATTTTTACGATCTTTAATTTAATAAAAAAAATTTTGAAATTAAGACATTACAGCTTGTACCTACCATAGAACCATTTTTTCGAATTTTCTCATTTTTCTCATTTTCTCATTATCCACATAACGGATCCTAATGAAATTTTTCAAAGAGAAGCATCTAAAAAGTCTAAAACACATTGCATTTCAAAACTTTAAAATTAATATTTTTTGAATTTTTGAAAAAAAAATTTATTTTTTATTTTTTTTTGAAAATTCGATATCTCATGAACGGCTCAATATTTTTTTTTTGTAAATTTTATTTTTATTCGAACAATAATAAAAACTTTAAATTGGCGTACCAAAATTTTTTCTTCAAAAGCTTTTAAAAAGTTTGTACATAAAAGCTTTTTTTAAGAAACGACTACGACTCATAATTTTTGTTCTTGCATAAATTCATATTTGGATAGCATTTTGTTTTTGTCTCTTACTACTAAAAGAATTTAAAAAATAATTTGATCCTTATGAACAGTTTTCTCTAATAACATTCGATTTTAAAATTCCTAGTCTGTTACATAAGAGCAAGTTCGTGCGACCCAGTCGTGCATTTTATTTACTTGCGACTTATAGGTACTATAAGGCAAGTTATGCATTCGGAAAAAAAATCGAACTCGAGATTTTGATCAAAGTTGACATTACGATGATAGCGAAGACTAAAAAAGTGGGTCTGGCAATTCTGTCTGTCTGTCTGTCTGTCTGTCTGTCTGTCTGTCTGTCTGTGCGATTATAGCTAAACGGCTCGGCCGATTTTCTTCAAACTTGGTAGATATGGGTTTTGATTTTTTACCCCCGGATGTTTTTTGATTTGATTTTTTATGACCAAAAATAACGGTACCTGCCATACGATTTTTTTCCGAAATTTTATAAATATTTTTTTTTCTAAAAAACTGTCCCTGCGATTTTCTTAAAAAAAATTCAAAAAATTTAGTTTAGTTAAACCTAGGTAATGGTCGAAAAACATTTTCAAAAAAATGAGTAGTTTTGGTACCCCCCTTGGGGCCATTTTTTTTGTTTTTGATTTTCTCAAAAACGGTACCACTGATTTTGATCATTTTTTTTATGCTAAAGCTCCCCAGCAATTTGAATGTTATTGTGTATTTAAATTTTCCAAAACAATTTTTTTGGATTTTTAAAAAAACTTTCAAAATTTTTTTTTGAAAACTCAATATTTCGAAAACCCCATGCTCGATTTTTTGAAAACTTGATAAATAAAAGTTTGGAAAAATAATCTACAATATATGAGCAAAATAAATTCATTTTACCTAAAAATAACGGTACCCTCCATACAAATGTTAAAAAATGGTTTTCGAAAATCGTATTTTTCTCGAAAACGGTTCCGAGAATTTTGCTTAAATTTTTTTTCTTTCTATTATTTTTTAATATCTGTAATTTAATAAAAAAAATTTTGAAAACAAAACATTACTGAGTGTACCTACCATAGAACGATTTTTTTAAATTTTGAATTTCTCATTATTAGCACAACTGATTTTAATGAAATTTCGAAGAGAGAAGCTTCTAAGAAGTTTAAAAAACATTGCATTTCAAAACTTTAAGAAAAATATTTTTTTGAATTTTGAAAAGAAAATCCATTTTTTTGTTTTTTTGAAAATTCAATATCTCGAAAACGGCTCAATATTTTTTTTTGTAAATTTAATTTTTATTCATACAATAATAAAAACTTCAAATTGGCGTACCAACATTTTTTCTTAAAAATGTTTTAAAATTTTCTTATATAAAACCTTATTTTTTAAGAAACCACTACAAAGACTTATAATTTTTGTTCTTGCATAAATCTATATTTGCTTGAATCACATGGCATCCTATTCTTACCTTTAACTACTAAAGAAGTTTTTTTTAGTCATTTGAAAAATTAATTTTATGCTTATGAACAGTTTCTCTAATAACATTCATTTTTGAAATTCTTAGTCTTTTACATAGGAGCAAGTTCGTGCGACCCAGTCGTGCATTTTATTTTTCATTTATTCATAACATAAATGACTTATTTGTAAGCATTCTCTACATACACAAAAAATTCATTTAGATTTATCGTTATAAATAGACTAAGAAAACACAATACGGTCAATTTAGTTTAAAAGGAATAATAGACCCAATTCTGTGGTCTAGTTCATTTACACAGTTACATATAGTCTGCTCGGTTGGAGCGATTGAGGCAACCGTTTCAACCATCTGGCTCTAGTTTATTACTCTTTCGCCAGTTCTTTTTCGTTATGGAACTGCTGAAAACTGATAAACTGAACTACAAATATTTCAATTGATCTACCTAGTTCACTATTTGTTAGTTCATTTTCTTTGTTTAACTGCTGAGAGGGCCTTTTTCGTATCTTCCAATTTAAATTCATTTCTATAGTTAGTTTACTCTTTAGTTCTTTATTGAACTACTGTACTAGTGAACTTATAATATGGTTAAAATGTTGACTCAGTTCACTTGCAGGACCTGCTTTTTGAGCTAATTTTTCATAAACTACACAATCATGAAACGCTACGGTTTTCTCTCTATGCAGTCTACAAGTCCCAGGTGCATCTAGTAATACAGACTAAGCACTCTGTAATGCAGGATAAATTGGTCATTAAACTGGAAGCTCGATCTTCCGTGTTACATTGAACCAATGGTCTGCGATTCGAAGACTATCAAAATCAACAAGCTCTGGCTTTTATATTCTCCTCCATTAACCTTCCTGACAGACAGAACCAATTATCCGTCTAAAAATGTTTGTTACCCCAGTATCAAACCGTCTGTATGCTTAAAGTCCAATACTCGGAGCAGTAATACAGGATTATTATTGTAAGCATTCCATAGACTTTGTATATCGTAAGGAGTTTTCCGCCAGTTTGTTTTGCGAAACCCAAGCAGTCGCGGTTTCCAAGGGTAATATTTCATCGGACGTTTACTCAGCAATCGTTTTTAGAAATAATGTTTACTCCGACAGTATTAATTGACGTCCAATAATTTTCGATTGTTCTTCAATAGTATTGAATAACTCTATTACGGAACGTTGGGATTGGGAACGGCCGATGATCTCTTCCTGATCATGAATGATAGGCGTAGAAGTAGATTAAATAGTTGTGACTATCGATTTGAAGTTTTTGGTAATTTTGTAGATTTATTCTGTGGAATATTGTTGATTTGCCGAGCTAGAAGCCCAAGTATATTTTCTGCCAGGGTATAAGATCTTGTTTTTTTAGATGTAGCTAATGAAGGTGACTATTCCAGGTATAATTTACTTCTGTGACCTTATTTTTCAAAAGTTTTTTTTACAGATAAGACTACTGGATAGTAGAACTGATTCGGAAGTAGGTTTTTTTCTCGCCCTAACACTCGGTCTGCGTGATGACCACCTGGTAGTTGCCAAAAATCCTAGTTTAATGTTCCTATATATTAGTAACCTGCTGCCTTTACTGTTTCAAAGAGCCAGTGTAGATAGAGAATACTTTGGAATGATTAATAATAACTTTAAGTGATGATACACGCAAAGTAATGGCAGACTAGAAAATTTATGCTTAGCTAGCCCGAAGCATCCTTTCAAAAGGGAGTCAATCGTGAACCAATGATAACTTATTCCTTTTCCTGTAGTCAATTGTCAGTCTATAACATGTTCGAATACAGTTTTACCAATAAGATAAGAGTGAAACTAAGTATCTTTCAGGCTAAAGACTGACAAATTGTACTAGCTAATTCTATACATACATCTCATAACAATTTTATATATTTGTTGCTAATGTAAATGAGGAATGTAACAACATCGTTAAATATTGACTCAAAATAATTAATAGACTCTCATATGAATCTCATCAAAATCTAGATCTCAAACCAAAAGTTCTTAATATAATTAAAATGAGATTTCCATTAGTTTTCAGACTTTTACAAAGCCACTGCTGTGAAAACTGTAGATACCTCTCATTCCATAACACTAAATAAATTCATTAAGGTTTTAAAAAATAACTTTAAGTTTCAACATGAGTAATTTTTCATATTTAACAAGAATCATTTCATAAACTAATGTGTTCCTTCTTCCATTCCGTGGTTAAATTATAAAATGGGCTTTTTAGCTGATTGAAACTGTTCTTTTGCTGAGTTTGCTGAATTTCTTTTGTTGTTTTAGGCCAAAATGACCTATTACAGCAAAACCCCTTCTTTATGTACCTTCATAAAGAAGATCGAAGGGAAAAGTGCACATGGTTTGGGGATTTCACTCATCGGAATGTTATAGTTAATTGAAAGTTTGACCTTTTCCTTTCGTTATTTGATCAAGTTTTCCCAGAAATCCAATACAAATACTCTCTCTCTCTCTCTTTTATTTTTACTATGGTATTTTATATAAATATGGTCACCGTATGACTATGAATCATACTCTGTATCCTGGATGCTGCTAAATGGCTGTTGAATGGCTGAATGGTAAAGTGAACATGCACAAGGACTTTTGGGCAATAACCGAACCATTAATAATTGCCATACTATAATATCTGACGATTGTAAAAGGTTGAAGCTCCATGACTGGTTACCGCAAATCCATACGAGTATCTATATTCATGTCTTGAATCCTTTAGCCCATGACATTTTTGCCCATAAATGTATACAACAAAAAAGAACTATGATGATGATGATGGAGAATATGTGGTTAACCTTTATTCAAAACAAATAGCTATGATATTATACCGATTCTATTTTTACCTAACTTATCCGTGTGGGAGTCCTTAATGAATACAGTATGCTTTGGTATAACATTTAGATCCTTAGCCTTTTGTATCTTTTTCTTTGTGGATTTAAAATAGCTCTGCAAGACCAGATAGAATTATTATCAAGCATTCTTTGTGTTAATATGCCGGAAAGGAATAAGGACAATAATGAATTTTATAATCAAATGAATTATGAAAGGATAACAAATCATATAGCTTGTTAGTGGAAAAGCTAGAGAAAAGGATAATTTATTAGAATTTATTATAGAGCTCGTTTAATTAAAAATTCTGTGAGAGAAATTTCTTACGATCATGCAATAACTTATTTTGTAGGAGAACAGCTAAAGTTGTATCTTTGATTTTTAAGAATCTAGTTATTAGAGTTAACACGATTATGAAGAAGAAGGACCCAAAAAAGACGGCCCAAATTGAATCTTGAATAACCCAGTAAGCAAAAACAACATGCTTGAATAATTTAACTAGCAAGATATAATGCCATTAGATTGGGAACAAAATCTTTCAAAGCCAAATTGAGTCTTAAATTTATGCAATAAAATCGAATGGCTTACAGAAATAAATGCCTTTGAAAAATCTAGCAAAACCATAAAGGACATAATTATGCGGCTGCGCCTCAAATGGTCCATCCGCTTAGTCCAATTTTGGCATACGTTTTCAATTTTTTTGGCCGGTATCTCACGAATACATGCTTCAATGTTGGCTTCCAGTGCGTCAATCGAAGAGGGCTTATCGCTATAGACATGAGCCCTAACATAGCCCCACAAAAAATAGTCTAGAGGCGTTAAGTCGCACGATCTAGGCGGCCAATTGACCGGCCCCAAACGGGAAATAAACTGTTCACCAAACTCGCCTCTCAATTGGTCCATTGTTACGCGTGTTGAAGAAGAATAGAATAGAAAATGTGTTTTTATTGAACAAAATAATGTTACAATTTTTCACAATAGTAGCACTGGCTTTTGCCGTCAGCCCGAAAAGAAAAGAGAATTGTGTATATACAAAATAATATTTCCTCATAAAATAATAAAATACAGATAAATTTTATTTAAAAATCTTCTTCAATTATTTGTTTTCTATATTTTAGCGCTAATTTTGAATAGCTGTAGAGCTTCATCCAGTTATCCCCGTTTAGAATAGATACAATTTCCGTTTGTGTCAAACTATTTTTGCCCCAATGGTCTCTTCTTAACTGGTTTAAGATTGGGCATATACCAATAAAATGCTGGATATCCTCTCTTGCACTTAAGTTCCACAATGTGCATTCCTCACTTCTGTCGTTCCTATGGGGTGTATAATTCAAACCCAATATTTCACCTCTGGCCTTGAAAATCGTTGATATCTGATCCAAACTGTATCGATCGTGAAAGTAATTATTTTCTCCAAGATCATGATGAAGTAGCTTATAGGTTACTCTAAATTCACTTTGATGAGCTTGCACTTTAAACATTTCATGAGTGTGTTCTTCAATCCTCATTAGTAACTTCTCCAGATTAGTTCTCAGAGTCAGGCTTTCACCCACAATTTCAACATTTTGTTCGTTTCCCAGTCTCAACCATTCCCTGTAAAACTGTTGGTTTCGGCTTATTAAATGCTTTGCTACGATTTTCGGTAGTCTTTGGTCTGGCATTTCTAGTGTTTTCAAGATATACAGAAAATGTATCCTCAACGTGATAATATACATTGGGGGCAGCCCAGTTTCCAAATGCAGCATGTATGTCGGTGTGTTTTCTGGAAGCCTAAAAATTTTCTTTATAAAATAATGCAGTAACTTTTCCACCTCCTCATGCTGGTAGACACCCCAAATCTGCGCTGCGTAACACATGATGGATCTCACAACCGCTTCAAAAACTTTGTATTTAGTACTTGCTGCTACATTCTTTTTGCTTAAGATACCTTTCCAGTTGCAGTTGATTGCTTTCTTTGATTCTTTTAATTTTTCTTCAAGATGCTTTTTGAAAGATAGTTTAGGTGTGATTGTCACTCCAAGATATTTGTACTCTTTGACTTTTTCGATTTCCAAGTCTTGCCACTTCCACCTTTCATCATGTGCATATCTCCCAGTTCCATTTCGAAATATCATGATTTTTGACTTGCTGATATTTACTTCGAGATTCCACAAAGTGCAGTATTGATAAAGCTTGTTTATCATCATTTGCATCATGGAAGGGGTCTGGGCAAATAAAATAATGTCGTCGGCGTAGAGAAGAAGTTTGATATTGATTCCATTGAAATCAATTCCTCCAGGCAAGTACGTAGCCAGATCATCTAAAAATATTGAAAATAAAAGTGGGCTTAAAAGACATCCTTGTTTAACTCCTGAGTCCGTTCGGAACCATTCCGAGAGTTTGCTTCCGTCCCAAACTGCCGTGTTATTTTCTTCGTAGATGCTTTGTATTATCTTGATGATTTTTGATGATAAGCCAAAGTTGCTAAGCTTTAAAAAGAGAGATCTTCTGTCAACGGTGTCAAAAGCTGCCTTGAAATCTATGAAGAATACAAAGAGTTTCTTTCTTTTATCTAAATATGATTGGGCAATACTGGTAAGAGTGAAGATGTTATCCACCGTTGAATAGCCTTGTCTAAAACCTGCTTGAAATTCACTTAATAAGTCATTTTCACGTATCCACTCCGTTAATCGCTCTAAGAGGATCCCCGTAAAGATTTTCATTACCGAATTCATAAATGAGATTCCTCTATAGTTACTTAGGTCTCTGGCATCTCCTTTTTTGAAAATTGGCAAAATAATATTTTTCTTAAAACTTATTGTAGCTTCTCGGTTGGTGTAAATAAAATTGTACGACTTCGTTAGTTTTTCAATAAATTCGGCTGTTGCGTTTTTGAAAAATTCGTATGGAATACGATCTTCACCAGGGGCTTTGTTTGATTTGCATCTGTTTAATACTCTTTTGACATCTTGAACTATTATGTCCCTGTCTAAAGAAGGTACATCCATATAAGGAAGAGAAGAAGAAGCCTTTGAAAATGAGAAGCCTTTGAAAATGAGCACCTAGTTCATTTGCTTCAATTTGAATGTTTCTGATTTTATTTATAAAAAAAAGCAGGCTTTTTTGGTCAAAAATGAATGTTTCTGGTTACTGTAGAACCTTTAAGCACCTTTACCATTTTCCAAAACGATCGAGAATCTTTGATGTTTTCTAGAGATCTTGACAGATACTGTATATAAGACTTCTGTTTCAGTTTACACATATTTTTGTACGACCAGTTAGCTTCCTTGTATCTGCATTTCGCAATTTCACATCTTGTGTTTTTTAATGTTCGAAGACATTTGAATGATTTTTTTTCTTGCTGCAACGCATTCCCAATCAAACCATGGTTGTTTGCCTTTCCATCTTCCCGTTGATTGAAATGGCTTTGCCGCTTCCAATATACAGGTTGTGAAGGAATCCGTACCTTGAGGGGACAGAAGAGTATCTTCTCCAAACGATCTCAGCTCTTGGTAAAGTTTAGATTGATAACGAGTGCACCAGTTTTCTTTCCATTTCAACTTCGGAAGTAAACGATTTTCAGCTGGGTATCTTCTGGCATCTTTAAAAATTGTTGACGAGATTGCGATTGGTAGGTGGTCGGAATAAACTATATCTCGTACTTCAAGGTCATCAATGTAATCAAGCCATTTTCCCCGCAACAGACACTAGTCGATTGCTGAACATGCATTTCCTCTTATAAATGTGAAATGTCCTTCCTTGTCAATTTTAGTTCGTCCATTTAATAATGATAATCCAATAGAATCACACATTTCAATAAACTTTTTCCCGTTTTGATCAATTTTCATGTCAACTGCACCTCTATTTTCCTGGATAGCTGTTAGTATAGTTTCCGAATTAAGCAGTTGTGTATTGCCAACTCTTGCATTACAGTCTCCTATCACCATGATATCTTCTTCTCCGAAATTTAATAAGAAGTTGTACAGACATAAAAAATCATCTACCCAATTGTTGTAGTTTAGATAAACAGGAATAATGAAAAGCTTGTTTCTCTCGGACGTAACTTCAATTAACACTCTATCTAGCACAATTATATATCGGGCTCCAAAAGAAGATTCCATTTCCTTTTTTATGCCGTATGCAAAACCCCTGCTGGCTCTCCCGCGTGTAGAAATTCTCGTAGCTGGTATCCAATGAAGCTTATGGTTGTTAAAATAATTTTCAAAATTTTCAAAATTTCTCTCAACGAATGTTTCAAATAATACAAAAATGTCATAATAATTGATTAGCTCAAAAAAATCATTAAAAAGGAACTTATTACCTAAACCTGATACATTATATGCAATTATATTTACTGAAATATTTCTTAAACAAACATTAATTTTATTACTATTTTTACTTTGGCTGACGGCGTTATAATTAAAAACGATGTGAACTACCCCTTTCTGGCAATTCAGTTTGAGAGCTACTGGCTTGATCTTGTGTCTCCACCATCAGCTGTCCACCTGACAGCGACGAACTGTCACTTTCCCCTTGGAGTTGTTGTAGTCGAAGCATTCCGCCATCGCTGTCACATCTTAAAAACAGGGATAATCCCTGTGAATCGAGATTCCCGTGCCTTTCAATGTACTGGCGACTTGAAGGATACGTGAGACATCTTCTTTGAGTTGCAGTTCCACAACCACATTTTCCACACTAGAATTTGCAGACCGAATTTGTTTCACTGAAGAAATGGCAGCTTTATTTTCAGTTTTGAGTAAATCCAAGCACGTTTTGCTTGCCTTTTCAATCGCCATTATTCCTCTTTGTGCCGGGAAATGCATAACAATGTTCTTCTCATTTGCCTTCCTCGATAGCCATTGAACTTGCCGTTCGAGAGAAATACATCGGGACTCCATTTTCTGCAATTTATTTTGCAAAGCGATGTTATCTTGCTGCAGGGACTGAATATTTAGACCTATAATTTCAAGATCCGACTTTTTTGGCATGTCTATTAATTTTTCATCCAAAATCGTCACCATAATGCCTTGGATTAATGAACCTAGATCCTGTATAGCCATATTTCCAACTGAAATTATCTCGTTTGTATTGTGTATTTTTTTTGGCGGAAAATCTGGAGGATTTGGTGAAGTTTGACCCAAATTACGCTTTGCTCCTGAGACTGAAGGCTTATTATTTCCAGTTACTGGTGGACTCCGTTGCATTTTTGCTTTGTTTTGTTTTCAGATTTGGGTTCTACACTAATTGGTGTTTTTTCAATGATAATAACTCACTCACCTCAGATTTTTTGATGTTATTTGGCTATAATTTATTCAGTTTTGTACTTGTGATTGATTTAGTGTAATAATTTGCGAATTTTTTCAAACTTTTTGCTTTTTAAATGGAACTTGGAGGAAATCACGACCTGTTTGTTCACTTTCTCTCTCTCGCTGTGCTGTGTGGCATGTGGCATCGTCTTGTTGAAACCACATGTCAGGCAAGTCAAGTTCTTCCATTTTGCGTAAAAAAACTTTGTTATCATCGCAAGGTAGCGCTCCCTTTTCACAGTAACGTTGCGATTCGCATCATCTTTGGAGATATACGGCCCAATAATTCCGCCAGTCCATAATTCACACGAAAAAGTAACTTTTTCTGGATGCATTGGTAGCTCTTGCAATGTTTCTGGGTGCTGTTTACTCCAAATACGGCAGTTTTGTTTGTTCACGTATCCATTCAACCAGAAATGAGCTCCGTCGCTGAACACAATTTTTTGATGATCTTCGACCAACTTTTCAAGAACCCATTCATCGAAAATTCGGCGTTGTGGTAAGTCGTTCGGCTTCAATTCTTGCACCAGCTGTATTTTAAAAAGCTTCGCACCTAATACTTGCGCAAAATTTTCTACGTAATGGAGTAACAGAGGCCCAAATGCTGCGAACGGTGGCACCGAATCGATAATTCTCGGTCATCGCTAACACTGGCCGATACAGCCGCGATATTTTCCTCAGTTCGCACTCTACGTAAGCGTGTTGGTTGTTTAATATCCAACAATGCAAATTTGGTTGGAAATTTAGTCACAATGGCTCAAACAGCCGTCTCAGTAGGTCGATTAAACTGACCATAAAATGGAAGAAGCGCGCAATGAACTTTCTTAACAGAGCACGCTATTTTATAACAAAATTCAATAATTTGCAGGCGTTGTTTTCCTTTGTAAGACAAGTCATGGCTAAATATAGACCAAACTGAAGATGTTTGATAGTGACACAAAACACGAAACGTGCCTGAGCTGTCAAAACCAGTGCTGCCAAAAAGAAAATAGCAAAAAAATCAGTTATTATAATGTGTTTTAAGCTTTCATATCACTTGTAATAATCTAAAAATCTGCCTTAGTGGTTTACCTTATGAAATATCAAAAAACAGCAAAAGAAGAATATTTTAACAAGACAAATGATTACAAAATCTATTTTAAAAAAAGTGTAACTTAAAAAATTCAGTACAGACATCCTAAGAGGTGAATGAAGCACAGAACTACATTAAGGGACACTCGGGCGTATACGTACTTTTTTTTTTTGAAAACTATTGGAAGGGTTTTCTATATGGCTAGTTATGCATACGTAAAAACAACCGGACTCGAGATTTCGATCAATCTTAACATTGGAAGACTATCTTGTCGGTCACGAACTTATGTCTGCCTGTCCATTCGACTACATCCTTAAGAGATATGTCGGTTTAATTTACCATTTTTTGCAACTTCATGTTTTGCAGTTTTCTAAGAATATCTACAATATATTTGTAAATATTTTTACTTGAAACTTATAGGTACTATAAGGCAAGTTATGCATTCGGAAAAAAAATCGAACTCGAGATTTTGATCAAAGTTGACATTACGATGATAGCGAAGACGAAAACAGTGGGCTCGCAATTCTGTTTGCCTGTCTGTCTGTCTGTTCGACTACAGCCTAAGCGGCTCGGCGGATTTGATTTAAACTTGGTAGATATCATTTTTAATTTTTTTCCCCTCACACATTTTTTTCTTTTTTTTTTAGACCAAAAATAACGGTACCTGCCATACCAATTTTTTTCGAAATTTTATAATTTTTCTTTTTCAAAAACTGTTCGACAGATCTAAAAAATAATAGTACAAAAAAATTTCATTAATTTAAAGCTAGGTAATGGTTGAAAAAATTTTTCCGAAAAATTGTTATTGAGGATACCCCCCATGGAACCTTTTTTTTGGTTTCTGATTTTCTCGAAAACGGTAGAACCGATTTTGATCATATTTTTTGGCTAAAGCTCCCCAAAAACTTAAGTAGATTTGTGTATTAAAATTTTCAAAAAAAAATTTTTGGATTTTTGAAAAGAAGTTTAAAATTTTTTTTCAAAACTCAATATTTCTAAAACCCATTCTAGTTTTTTTTTTAACTCGATAAATAAAAGTTTCTCAATATAATCTGAAAGATGTCAGAACAATGTAAAAAAAAAATAAAAAATTGTTTTCAAATATCATATTTTTCTCGAAAACGGCGCCTAGAATTTTGATAGAATTTTTTTGTCTCTTATGATCTTTAATTTAATAAGAAAAATTTTTAAATTAAGATATTCCAGCTTGTATCTACAATAGAACCATTTTTTTCGAATTTTGAATTTCTCACTATCGACATAACGGATCTTAGTAAATTTTTGATAGAGATGCTTCCAAAAATTTTAAAAAAACATTGCATATCAAAACTTAAAAAAATATATTCATTTTATCATTTTTTTCTTGGAAAATTCGATATCTCAATTTAATGGCGATTCGTACAGTAATAAAAACTTAAAGTTGGCGTACCATATTTATTTCTTAAAAATGTCTTACAAATTTTGTATTTATGTAAAAGCTTATTTAAAAAAAAAAACACTACAACGACTTATAATTTTTGTTCTTCCATAAATTCATATTTGCCTATAATTCTGTTTTTATCTCTTACCACTAAAAGTGTTAAAAAAATAAATTCCTTATGAACAGTTTTCTCTAATACCATTCGTTTTTGAAATTCCTAGTCTTTTACATAGGAGCAAGTTCGTAAGACCCAGTCGTGCATTTTATTTTAATCGTCTTCTACTCAAAAAACATGAGTCAGAAATTTTCATAAAATTTTTCCAATTTCGCTTAATTTATAAGATCTACCAGTTCATACGAAAATTTAGTTTTGACATTACTGAAAGCAATTTTTGACATTCTCTTATAAACGTAACCATGAAATTAATTTTTGTACCGGTTAAAGGGATTAATAAAAGTGGGTAACCGTCTGGTCTGGCAAGAGTTTATCACGATTAAAAATGTCGTGTGTAAAAATGCAAAGTAAGTATAAAATCGATTCTAGTTTTCGGAGCGAATACTATCTGATTAGTCGTGACTATGAATACCTAAACGAGAAATTTTGCATATACAATCTGTTTGGCCATTAAATAAAAAAAATAAAACGAATTCTAAATGGCAATTTATTAATTCATAGAAGAAATAATTCCATTTTTATTATTATTTTTCCATCCTCTATTTGGTATGATTGTCGAACCCACTTTTTTTCATTTCTCATATTTCTTTAAAAACGATGTGTTTCTGGATTGCTTGAATTGTTCATACATGAGGACCAAGACAACGTTGTGTTAAAAATTATAGCTCTATTGTAATTTAAGAAAAGAATGTATGAAACTGTGAAAAAATATTTATTTTTTTTTTTGAAATAATTTACACACACTCAATGGTTTATTGAGAGACCATTTCAATGTTAAACAAAGCACATGCGATTGGGAAATAAGTGGGAGGTGGGGAGGTGGGAGAAAGGAGATGTCGATGGCTTGAACTTTTGCAAATTGAAATGCCATTGGGAAAACCGTGTCGGGTAAATTATTCCAAACCACGATTATTCGACTAAAAATCGAATCTTTATATATGACGGTATGACCAAAATAGGACTCGAGCGAGATTTGATTAGCATTCCTAGCCAAACGGGTATGAGGGATGAACTGATTTAGGGGAGGAATGGTATTGGCTATACTTCGAGTGATCATTGCAACACAAGGAAATACATGAAACCTTCTGAGTGTTGAAGAGATGGGAATAAATCGATGATAGCTTTGTTTCCTATCAGTTTTAACGCTCTGTCCTGGATTTTGTTCAATAAGTGGAGAAAAGTTTGTGCTGCACCTGCAAAAAAATGTTAGTTACACTCGAGTTTTGGACTTATAAACGCCTTATAAATTGTAACCAGATCAGAGCGAGTGAAAAATTTTTTACATTGATACAGAAATCCTAAGCAGTTAGTAGCATTTATGGCGGTCCCGAGAATGTGGTTATTTCAAACGAAGATCGTTGTTGACACACATACCGAGTAATGACAGCTTTTCGGCTTCTTGAATTCAAGAACCATTCAAGGACAATGGAATAAGGGGCATATTTCGCTTCAACGACAAAAGAGAGGTTAGAGTTTTTGAAGCATTAAGCCCCGCAATATGTTTTATACCCCACTTAACAATGCTGTATAGATAAGAATTTAATGAGCTTATCGCTTATATTGCTATTGGAAAACCGCATATGAAGGATACGTTGTTAACCCTTAAACGAGTATGAAAGGCTGAGGCTAATATCGTCCGCAAAACAATTTAATGGATAAGAAGTTTCAGACAGAAGATCATTAATGAAAATGAGAAAGACCGTTGGAGGCATAACGGAGCCCTGTGGCACATCAACATTTATTTTCTGTGTTTCAATCTTATAACCTTTTATTTCATATCAAGCAAATCAAGTGCAATAATCTTACTTTTTCAAAAACCGTATAAGGATTTGTTCCAATGTTCGGTAAGATATACCATCATATCGCCAGTGGACCTCTTTCTTCTAAAGTCGTGCTTCGAGCGACTAAGAAGCTTTCGTTCCTCAAGATATTTCTTAAGCTGAAAATTGATCAAATTGATTCAATCGGTTGATATTAAGAGCGTGAGTAACTTTTTCCTTTCTTAGGGACTGGCTGGATAAATGAAATTTTCACCCACTCAAGACAAATTGAAAAGCTTACGCAGTGGCTTAGCCAGTGTGGAAGAACACCTCTTCAGATCAATGATGGGGAACCTATCTGGGCTAGTGGACTTGTTTATATACAGATACTTAAGGACTCTTTCGATTGCACGAGTGCAAAAGAAGATTGATGCTATTGAATTGTTAACACGCTCGAGTTCTGCAGGAGTCTTGACACTTTCTTGGAGCCTAGAATGTGTAGCAAACTGACTCGCAAGCAGATTAGCTTTCACTAAGGAGCCAAAAACAGGAATGTCATTGAAGTTGTGGAAAGCAGATAATCAAACTGACAATTTTTTCATATTTTTGGCAATTTCCACTTGAAAATCAGCAGTTCGTGTATACAAATTTAAATATAACTAACTTAAACTTACTATAGTTTTAGTTTAAGACATCTCTATAGATCCACAACTCACTCTATTACGAATACCAAATTGTGGAAAAGGTTGGAGCTATAACCGTAATGCCTAAAATTTAAAAACGGACTCGGGAGAATTTTAAAGTATTTTTTTTTCCATTTCTCAATCGGAAAACGTAATATCCCCAAATGCTGTTTCCATAATATGATAACTTAACGACTTCTGGCATTAAATAGGCAACTCGTTGCCGAAATTTATGTGACTGTTGAGGTATATATTAATTCTGTTAAATATGGTTCAGGGCGTTTTGAGACATTTAAATGTCAATGTATCAACCGTTGTAAGGATGATGTTTGTTTAATTTGATAACAAGATTGCAGAGTAGAATATTTCACTTCACTCAATGGATTTTGAGCCTTGCCAACAAACATCGTACCATCAGAGACTTTCTCTTTAAACATCCCACACAAAACCCCCAGAGCTAGGCTGCCTGGATCACAAGGATACCTTCTTCCGGGCCTATATATAGGTTTATACATAAATATTATGATAGAGTAACGTCAATTAAAATCACATTTGCTGCTAGACGCCGGAATAAAATAATACGCGTATATTTCATTTCTTTAAAAAAAATATTTGAAAATTCCATCTGCCTGAGCTTGCTTAAAAAAAATAAACGGATCGGGCGTTTCATATTCATTTTTTGCCTTCCCGACAAAGCGTGTGTTTGTGTCTTCCCCACAGAAGCTTGTTGAAGGTGTTTTTCGCTTGCTTCCTGGGGGAATGTGTTGCCACTGAATTAAAGATGCCTAACAGATATGAGTACGAAATAATGGCATCCAATTACATTATACAGCAGGGAATATCATCACGTATGGGAAGAAAGCAGGATGCCTGATGTCATTTCGAAGGTGTAGCCTTATTTTACTTCTCAAAGGCATGCTAAATCAAATCTCCTAAAACCTACACATGATATCCTTGAATAACCAACACTCGATGTGTACACTTCATATTTTATTTGGTTAATGGAAATTTTATTTTCACTTCACTTTTTGAAATGAGGGAAGAAAAATAACCTGTTACACAGCTGTTAGGGTTAAGATTAAATTCTCATAAGAAAGAAGAAGGAGTTAGTGTGTGGGAGGTAAAACCTTTCCATTTAAACCTCCCAACTATTTAAAATTAAATTTGGGTATATTTTGGAGCTACATTTATGTCATTATGTATGGCCACCTCGGCTTCCTTGGTAGTGCTTCAAGCGGTTAGTCGGTCTAATTTTTGATGACTCGCGTTGTTATTACAGAAAAAACTTTGAACCGTTTTTTATCGAGGCTAGTCATTGTCCAGGATTTTTCTTGAAGAAAGCAGATACAACTCGGGTTATAAAGGAAAGAAACTGTTTTCACTTCCCAGATTTATATATAATAAAGGGTGGGCCAAATACGAGCTTATTTTTAAAAATACAATAAAATGAACAAAATTAAATTTGTTCAATGTGTTATGGCCTTATTAGTAAAAGCAAACATTCCAATTAATTATATGGAACACAAAGTCTTTCAAGTGGATGGTTGTGCGCCTAGATATTTCTGCAGAATTATCCTTAGGCTAGTGCGTGAAATGTTGAGCTCTTGAGATCAATGGCGAGTTGATGTTCGTGATTTGAGTCTCACACTCTCGGCCACAGCAGCCATATTCAAAGACCATGAGTATTGTCCACTTGCACTCCCGAAGTTTTTGCACAAACTGGCGTACAGCAGGCGCGGTAGGTGCTTAATTTCGGGCAAAAATTCTTTTCAAAACGCACTGTTTTGTGCTACACAGCACCAGCGCTACCACTTTCGGATAAAAAGTAGACTTGAAGAACAAATTGAAGTAAATTGAGAAAAATCGAAGTAGATTTTAAAATGACTTTCTAGTTGCTTTTAGTAAAACTTAAACTTGAAATTTCTATCAGTTGACAATTCAACAAAAAAGAAGTTATTCCGTTTGTCTGAAGGCTTACCCCTCAACCTGCAGCCTAGAGGGGAAATTGAAATGGTTTCTTTTGTTTTTTAGCTCGGTTCCTTCCATACTGCCATTATGAAATATAATATTTATTTCGAAAACAGCTCTAATGATTTTTATAAAAAAAAATTATGTGTAGACCATACCAACAATGCGTTCCACATTCTCGTCAAAAGGAATGTTATTTATTGCACCTGTTATAGAAGCTTTTTTTTATTTTCTACTTTCTCATTTCCGACTCTACCGATTTTGATCAAATTCCATTATATCGGAGCTTCTTTGATTTTGAAATAATATTTTATACAAAAAATTGTTTTAAATATATAATAAATGCTTAAAATTGTCAATACATTTCTTTTAATTTTCAGGAAATTTGTATATAAAGAATTAATTTTTTAATAAAACTTTCTTTAATAAAGAATGACATTAAAATTACTATATGGACCAAAACGCGGACTGTTACATTACATTCATACGCATATTTCAATACAAATTTACCTGAAAATTTACCTGAAAATATATGAAACTGAATACTTTTTCAATATCTATTATTTTTTTCTCAAAATAGACTTCCTACCTAACATTTTCTATTAATTTTAAAATCAGTGAGGCCTGTCATTTAAACGCTAAAAATGTTTTAGCAGGACTGTTACGTTACATGAATTTGGAAGTAGATTTTGAGGTTGCATTACATTATGCAATAAGTCTGCTCTTTTAGTGAACTATTTCAAACGTGAGGAACGAGGTTTCTGAGATTAAGAAAGGAAGTAGCAAATAAAATATTAATTACACTAAATACTGTATTTTTAGATTCTGTGGATTCTGTTACGTTACATGAAAAGACTGTTACGTTACACGTGCGATCTTGGCTCTTTTAAGAGTTAAAGTCAGCATCGAAAATGGCTAAAATTGTATTTTTTTAGAGTTATTTGGTTTTCTTATCGTAAGACATTAAAAAAGGGTAACTTATGTAACATACAAATTAAATAAAAAAAAAACTTTATTTTTCATTATAGGTAAGTACATATCGAAATTGTGGCGATCCATTAATCCACTAACTTACTTTAAGTATTTCCACTTAGTTTTAAAAATAATAATATTTTACTTTATTTAATATAAATTCATCAATCATTCATTGTAATAATTTATTAAGTTTGTTTATCGAATTTAAACAAACTTTTAGTATAAATAGTGCTTTGTAAATAAATATAAATCAATTATAATTTGGAATTCAACAACTTCTCAAACTTTTTCGTCCTTTTTAAACTATTTACATACATATATACAGCCTTATCATCGTATCGTTACGATCGTAACGTTTATTTCATGGTATCTGTTTCGTAACGGAAAAAACCGTCGTTTAATAACGCGTGTATGTCAAATACACGCAAAAAAAATAAATAAAGTGTTGATTCGTGTCAAATAAGCAAAAAAGAATCATGGATAGTGCAGCAGTATTATTGGAAGCGGAAAGATATGAATAAAGAAAATTAAATAAAGAAAAAAGAATATTCTTAAGAAATATATCAAATATTTTCTAATTCAGATACAGCGTAATTATAAATTATAAAAGTTTATTCGTTTTTAATTTTTCTTTGGAAAATTTTCCACTTATAATTTGCTGTCGGAGAAATCGGAAATAAAATATCTTCATAAATCGCATGAATTCACCATGCGTTGCTGCCATTTTGACATTTCATCGGCATGCAACGCAAGGATTTGACATTTTCAACGCACACAAACTTTATTTTCGTAGATTTTTCCGATTGCCCTATCGGAACGGCTACAATCAAACAAAATTCATACATTTCGTAGAAATCGGAGAAAATTACGTTCCGATCGGGTGCGATGATAAGGCTCATAGTTTTTGTTCTTTTGGGTCTTACTAAGCTTTCCCTAAACATTAGAAGTATGATTGAGGTTATGAAATCAACATAGTAACAATTTTTTAATTTGAAACGAAAAAAGACTGTTACGTTACAAACTGTTTTCTGTTCTAAGCAACGGCATTATTTAGCACACAACAGAATTAATATTTTATTTTTAAAATAGACTAAAACTACTCGGAGAAAATATGGTTTTATTAATATGTTGATATTATAGAAGCTGGAAAAATAAACTTTTAAGGTTCTTGGACTGTTACGTTACATCAAATATTGCGGTGGGTTTCTTTGTTATTTTAAATGCTGATTTCAATTTGTTTTTCCAAATATTTAAGCCCTATACTTTCAACAAAACTTACTTAATGTGACCAAAACGGATAACACTTAAAAAACTAATTTTGAATTAATAAAACAATTTTGTTTCGTTTTGTATTTTAATTTTTTTTTTTATTTCAAGGAGTCAAAGAAAAACGTGTTTATCGCGAAGTAAGTAACGAATATCTCTTTGAAATTTATGGTACTTTGGGATGTATAAAAAATAAAAATGGCGAAAAGCCCGCGAAATTTGAAATATTTTTTTTTTTCTTTGTGGTTTCGTTTTTCGCGTTTTGGTCAATATAGTTAAAAATAATTTAATTTTAAAATAAAAACACACAAGCAAGCGAACTTTTCATAAGATTCGGGTACACATAATTGTGGTGAGTTTGTATGCTTTTAAAATTATTCATTTGTGTATTTTTGTTGTGTTGGCATTAATTTTTATTAATTTTTTTTTGTATTTTTGGTGCTAATATTACAATATTACCTAGAGTGAAATAAGAAAAAAGTAGTAGATTTAGACTTTTTATTGTAAAATTGTAAAGTTAAAACAGAGATTTTTAAAATGAAGTAGATTTCAGTATTTTGCTGATGGTGCAAAGTAGGAAGTAGATTTTAAAATATTTTGAATTTTGAATTTGAAAATTGAAGTAAAGTGGTACCACTGCACAGCACTCACTTTGGAAATATGTTTTCAATATTTCCCAACGTTGTTCAAGCGCGTAAAGCTACTCATTTCGTTTGGCGGAGATCTGATATTGATTTTCTGTCAAGATTTCGAGCGGGTAACACGAGATTTGCTTATATGATGTGAACCGGGAAAAATCGGTAGGAATCTAATCTCAGCCCAAGGCTAGTTCAAAGAAATATCAATATCAGCGGTGGGGCAAATTTTAAGTACCAAAAACTTTAACTTTAATGATACACGAATGTATCCAAAAAAGGAACCTGCGGTTATTGCAGATGCTACCATCCGACAATAGCTGAAGACGAATACTCTACTCTTCTAGGCCGAAAACAAGAATATTAAGAGTCAATAAGCTTTTCCTTCGTCATGTCGTCTTGTTTTATTTAAGGTAACAATACACTGAACTATAAAGGTGATGAAGTGAAAATAAGTATTTCAAGTGATGTCGTTGACTTTGTTGATTTGGTTCTACATATATATTATGTTGTAAAGTGGTATCGGTGTGTGCTGGGATGTATGCGTATGTTGTTTTGATTGTAAAGTGCTGGTGGATAGCGTTTATGCATATTGGGGTTTGTTGTTCAAAGTGCAACTCTTCGTTTAAAAATGTCTCGAATTGTTGGCTCTTCCAAAGTGATTAGTTTGTAATCGTTGACGGAGGATTTTTCGTAGCCCCAAAGAAAATAATCGAGTGTTGTAAGTCGCAGGATCGTTGTGGCCAAATAATTAACGCTTGAAGTGGGGTGACCCAGTCACCAAATAATATATTACTCTGCTCTTAGGTTATAACCTTTTAAAGTAGTATCTTTTTATTGTTTCAAATTCTTCTAGTTAAGCGTAACCAAAGATTTTTTAACTAAAGCCCAAGCATGTCCTTACTGTAGGATTGAAGACTTAATACTTCGATGATGTAAACCTTGGGTTTTCGGGTGTTATTTCGTAGGCCCTACGTTTCGCAATACTCTTGAAGTCAATTGATTTCTAGTTGCAGAGAAAGTTTGTTGTCCGACAGTACTACCAAATATTTTCCATATGAGTAAAACAGGGCTATTACAAAGTATTAAAAAAAAACAACACCTTCAGGAAAAATATCACAAACTGCATCAATACAAAAGCCAAACCAAGTTGGACTAATAATGTACACTTCCGGAAATCCTGCTGAAATCTCAAGTGTTTCTGATAGGGTGTTGCCGTCCTACTTGGATCCAGTAAATTGGAGTACAAAAGTAAATTTTAGCGAGATACCAAGGAAAGCCATTTACAAGCTGTGTAGCTACTGTAGCTTGGCTGTTAACCGCAAAAAAGGCTAGTTAGAAGTCAGCAAATATCTTTGCTTTGCTTTGCTAGAAAGGGTGCATATAATGTGATCACAGTTGGGAATCCAGGATAAACCCCAGCTTGAAAGATACTTAAGCGATTGGTTGCCTCAATCCATTTCGTGAGTCTAAAATTAAAGCATTAAGAATAGATATTCCTCTATATTTTTTTGCAAGACTCCCGTTCTCTTTCTTAAATATGGCGAGGTGGATAATAGCCTTGTTGAAAAAAAAAACGTTCACAAGCTGAAATGAGTGGTAGAGGATTTTTTGAAGAGCTCTGTTGGAAATCCATCAGGACCAGGTGCTTTTGTTATTTTTCATTTTTTCCGACACTATTTCCAGTTTGCTAAGAGAAATAAGGATATAAAGATTGTCTGCGTAGGTTTTTGGTAGTCCGTAACTAAACTAAACTATATAACAATTTTTGTTTAAATGATCTGCCAAAACATTCTGTCGCGTTTTTATTCTAAGCTTTTCGTGCGAGACCTCAAGTTCTCTCACATTATTTTAAAATGCCTTTTAATTCTGGTAGAAGACTAGATTTTTAGCTATAGTTTTTAGGCATTTGGTCTTTTTTTGAGGAATATAGTTATTTGCTTAAAAACAAATATTGGGTTTTGAAAAAAAAATATTGTTTGTAGATCTGAAGAATTTTAAGCAACGAAAAGAGCTTTTACGTACCTTCTAACAATCTCCATCTTTAGAGCTTCTGTTTGTAATATAAACCGTTTCTGAATCAAAATAATGGAAAATGGGATTCTGGTATTTACCAATTTCAGCATGAACAGCACCAACTCATAGCATGCTTTTAAGAGAATCAAAATTTATAAAATAATAATAATAATAATAATAATAATACAATTTAAATTGATTCATTTATTCTAATATCATATTTTCATTTATATAAAATCATTAACAAGAAAACACTTTTTTTAATAGTAGATATCAAAGTGCTAAACCAAATAATCCGCCATTAAAAATTCTCTCGTTGAATTAAGGAGGCCTCAACATGTACACGCATTTGTACTGGAACGATTTACTGAAACCTTTTACTGAGATGGATCCACCATAGCTGCCAAACAAAACGTCAAGTACCTGGCAGTCCACTTCAACGAGTTGCTAAGGTTTAACCTGCACTCAAGAAATGTGCTGAAAAGGCTTAGATGGGCCTTCAGCCGTTTTCATCCATTGCTAAAAAGACGATCAGAACCAGTCCGGTTCTCAATCTCGAAGACAGCTAGGAAGGAACTCCAATTATTCGAAAGGAAGAAACTAAGGATATGCACTTGACTAGCCTTCCACCGGCTACGACAGAAACACTACAGTAAAGAGTATCTCTACACAGAAGCGAATGAACCTCAGTGTGATGGAAATCCTGGATGACAACGTGATCATGGGCAACGAGGAAGTAGCCTAGTTCTACGCCGCAGTGGGTCAGCGTACCACCATGGCTAAACGCCATTCGTACGAGTACATACAACCTAAAACAAAATCACCACTGACAACCGGGAATTAACACCCTGAAGACGATAAAGTCAAGTTTAAGATTTTTTACAATTTTATCTCACACAATAAACAAGCAAAAAAAATCCGAAATTCGTTGGTATACCACTTTTATTTAAATGTGTTTAAGGTTGCCACCTCTCCACTTCTAACCACTTTCCCGTACAATTTATATTTTGTATTTACTATAAGGATCCTTTTCAAGAACCAAGAGCCACAAAATATGTAAAAAAAAAACGAAATTAATTTTAAAAATAGAATACCCCTCGGACATTTTAGCAAAAAGAAAAAAAAATCCCTAAAAGGACGAAACCGGACAACTTCCATTAGCCATATTGAAGTATAACTTTTTGTATACACAACTGATGATATTATCCTTTCTCTTAAACCATGTAAAATTGAGCTTTGCCACACGTGTTATCTGGCACTGTCCTCAATTGCATGCAAAAAGGATTCAATTTTCCACTGATGCATATATTTTATAATAATTCTATGTAAACACACCACATTTCCGTGAACACATGTTGTCCTTTGTAGGAAAAGTGAAAATGCCCTGACTATGTCAACACCATCCTGGAGGAGCTACTGACATGCATCAGGACATTGATGTGTACTCCGTCCACCGACCACCTTTGTCATGTTATCACAGCCAGTAATTTGCATTTTCTCCCTTGTTCTGATGGCGAAAGAAAAACATTTATTCGTATATACTACAAAAAGTAAAAAAAAGAAGAATGCCATACAGTAATCGGATTTGATTTAATTGAGCAAATGTTGGGATCCGCTTCCGCTTTGTCGTCCCTAAGAGGATCATCAGTGGGAATTATAATTTTTCAAAAGTTATTGTACATCGATATATGGCCCATATGATGTAGGTTTGAATGTACTTTAAGGCCATGAAACCTTTTTGGCATTCGGATTTGTCCTCGAACGCTATGTTTGATTGATTGAAAGGTTCCCATTTTGATATGAATTAAGAAGGTATTCATACCAATCAAAAACGCCCCAGAGGGCACATGATTTTTATTTTTTCTTTCCTTTTTCTTAATCCCATCAAGTGTTCTAAGGAACAGGATCAACTTTAATGGGACCTTTTCCTTTTTTAGAATTATTTAATGCCTACAAAGACTTGGTGACTTTAAATTTAATATTAAAATAATGCTGTTGGCATTATTCTCGTACCGAAAATTGACAAAGCATTGTGTCGAATATAAATTATTTTGAGTTCTCTATTGTTTCCGGAGGACACAATAAGGACTTTTCGATGTTATCTTATGATTGTTATCATTTGTTTCCAGCGTTTATTGTAATTTAAGTCAATATGTGTGTGTTAGTTTGTTTAAAAATGAAAATGTGGTCCTTGTTATGCTGAAACTAATTCAAAGAAAATATTCAAATACAAAATTTGTTAGAGAGATATTGTCTGGGAGGAAACCATTCAATGACCCTTGAATGAACATCAAATTTATTCAATTTCTTCATTCAATAAATTATAATTTTGTTCTCTAACAAAACAAAATGATTTTATTTAAATAAAAAGGCTGGAATTTATTCAAGTAGCTGGGGTAGATGGAAGGAAACTATAACCAACTAAAGCAATATAACTAAATTTTTTGACGAATTTTGTTTTTGACACAGAAATATAAGCAAAATATTTTATATTTGTATATAATATTTTATATATTTTAAACAGGGTTGCGAATTTTTGAATTGAAAACACAGTAAGTCATAAGTCTGTAGATGACTTGTGAATTAAAAAAAATTAATTCATAAGCTTGTTGGTAGATTGGAAATTTTTAAGCTTGTTTTGACTTTTGGAGAATTTTAAATTTTTTTAACCAGAATTCATACATTAGCTTATGAATTTTTTTTTTTTTTTATATTATAAGTCCGTAACAAGCTGCTAATTTACATTTTTTTTAATTCATAAGTCACCCACTAGTAGCTTGTGAATTAAAGCCAGGCTTAAGCTAAAAAGTGACTTAAGCTTTTGCAACCCTGCTTTTAAAATACCAACTGGAAGTCGTTAAAATCAAGTATAAAAATAAATGATGTTTAACATGTGAGCGTATCGGAATCCCGCTTTTGAAAACACGCTTTTCAAAAATCCGGAAAAAAGAGTTTTAAAATATTGCTTTTTTAAAATCCCGTCTTCTAAAATCCCGCTTGTTCAAAATCCCGATCTATTATAATCCCACTTTTTAAAATCCCGCCAAATCCCGCTAATCTCGTTTTTTAGAATATATGTAGCTAAGACTTATTGATTTTATGTTGGTTATTTTCCAGATTCTTTAAATGCTAAAGAAACTTTGCATACACCCAACCTCGCACCTACCCCAAATCCTATAGTGTGCCCAAGCAGGGGTCCTGCAGGGGGCAGCTTTCCCCCTTACATACCTCACTGCTTACACGTCGTAATAAGAAAGGGCATTATAAGAACGGGCTTACAAGAGACGGGATTTTAAAAAATGGGATTTTAAAAAGCGGGATTTTAAAAAGCTGGATTATAAAAAACGGGATTTTAAAAAGCGGAATTATAAAAAGCAGGATTTTAAAAAAGCGGGATTAAAAGAAACAGGTTTATAAAAAACGGGATTATAAAAACGGGATTTTAAAAAACGGGATTATAAAAAGTGGGATATCGTACCCAACCCCTTTAAAATAGTTCCACAGACCTAAAAAGGGTGTCGTGTAAGGAGGATTATGACTTAATTTTTCATAACTTTCTGCAAACTTTTATCTCTTCAGCTAACGAAAGCGTCCATTAGTGTAAAAAAAAATATACGTACAAGAAACTTCGAAACCAAATTTTGGAAATCATTAAAATTTGAACCAAACAATGGCAAAATATTGTCAGACATTTTTCGATCTGATCAAATATATATTTATATATCAATCGTAATGAAGAGTGAAATATATGAATGTGCGCGTTCTTGATGAAAACCCTTTTAAAGTTAATTAGAAATAAAAACCATTTCTAAAGGATTCATCTAACATTTTTACTTGCGACTTATAGGTACTATAAGGCAAGTTATGCATTCGAAAAAAAATCTAACTCGAGATTTTGATCAAAGTTGACATTAGGATGATAGCGAAGACTAAAAAAGTGGGTCTGGCAATTCTGTCTGTCTGTCTGTCTGTCTGTCTGTCCGTTCGATTGCAGCTAAACGGCTCGGCCGATTTTCTTCAAACTTGGTAGATATGGGTTTTAATTTTTTCCCCCCGGATGTTTCTTAATTTGATTTTTTAAGACCAAAAATAACGGTATCTGCCATACGAATTTTTTTCGAAATTTTATAAATATTTTTTTTTGTCAAAAACTGTTCGACAGATTTTAAAAATAAAAACACAAACAAATTTCGTTTAATTGAAACTAGGTAATAGTTGAAAAAAATTTTCAGAAAAATTTTTCTCAAAAATGGTACAACGAATTTTGATAATTTTTTTTTGCTAAGGCTCCCCAAAAACCTGAAAAGAATTGTGTACTTAAGTTTTCAAAAAAAAAGTTTTTGGAGTTTTAAAAAAAACTTCAAAATTTTTTTTCAAAACTCAATATTTCGAAAACCCCTCGCTAGATTTTTTTTTAATCTTGATAAATAAAAGTTTCTCAATATAATCTATAAGATGTGAGAAAAAAAATTTTATTTTACCTAAAAATAAAGGTACCTACCATACAAATGCTAAAAAATTAAAAAAAATAGTTTTCAAAAATCGTATTTTTCTCGAAAACCGTTCCGAGAATTTTGATGAAATTTTTTGTCTTTCAATTAATTTTTACGATCTTTAATTTAGTAAAAAAAAAATTTGAAATTAAGATATTACAGCTTGTATCCACATAACGGATCTTAATGAAATTTTTTATAGAGAAGCTTCTAAATAGTCTAAAACACATTGCATTTCAAAACTTTAAAATAAATAATTTTTGAATTTTGAAAAAAAAAAATCTATTTTTTTCTTTTTTTTGAAAATTCGATATCTCAGAAACGGCTCAATATTTTTGTTTTTTAAATTTTATTTTTATTCGAACAATAATAAAAACTTTAAATTGGCGTTCCAAAATTTTTTCTTAAAAAGCTTTGAAAAAGTTTGTACATAAAAGCTTTTTTTTAAGAAACCACTACAACGACTTATAATTTTTGTTCTTGCATAAATTAATAGTATTTGGATAGCATTATGTAAAAGCATATACTTAAAGAATTTAAAAATTCATTTTATGCTTATGAACAGCTTTTCTCTAATAACATTCGTTTTTTAAATTCCTAGTCTATTACATAGGAGCAAGTTCGTGCGACCCAGTCGTGCATTTTATTTTTTACAGATTCAGAAAAGGCAAACTTACTTGGTGAACATTTTTCAAAAATTCACATAGTTTTGCTGCATATGGGTGAGCTCGGAACAAATGAACTTGTAAATGATTCAATAGAATAGAATTAACTCCTCAGTTGTAGTAAAGGAAAACATAACAAAATGTACTACTGGGTCGCATGAACTTGCTCCTATGTAATAGACTAGGAATTTTAAAAACGAATGTTACTAAAGAAAACTGTTCATAAAGATAAAATTATATTTTTTAATTCTCTTAGTAGTAAGAGATAAAAACAGAATGCTATGAAAATTCCATGTAGTAGTTTCTTTAAAATATAAGCTTTAAAATATAAGCCGTTTTTGAGATATAGAAATTTCCAAAAAACAAAAAAAAAATGTCTTTTTTTTTCTAAAATTCAAAAAATATAGCTTTAAAATTCAATGTTTTTTAAACTTTTTAGAAACATCTCTTTATAAAATTTCATTAAAATCCGCTATGTTGATAGCGAGAAATTCTAATTAGACAAAATGGTTTTATGGTAGGTACAAGCTGTAATATCTTTAATTTAAAACCATTTTTTTTAGATAAAATAATTTTTTTTCTCATATCTTATAGATTATATTGAGAAACTTTTATTTATCAAGTTTAAAAAGATCTAGTATCGAGTTTTCGAAATATTGAGTTTTGAAAAAAAAATTGTGAATTTTCTTTTTAAAATCCAAAAAAAAATTTTTTGAAAATTTGAATACACAAAACTATTCAAATTTTTGAAGAGCCTTAGCAAAAAAAAAATAATTAAATTTGGTGCTAGCGTTTTTGAGAAAATCAAAAACTACAAAAAATGGTTCCATGGGGGGTACCCTCAATAACCATTTTTCGGACATTTTTTTAACCATTACCTAGCTTTAACTAAATGAAATTTTTTTGTATTTTTATTTTTTTTAAATGTCGAACAGTTTTTGAGAAAAAAAATACTTATAAAATTTCGAAAAAAAATCGTACTGTCCAGCCAAGCAGTGAAAATGTTTCTCCCGTGTCAGAATTGACTATACGTCATTCGTCTGCCCAAACAACAAGCCAATTAAAGTTGTACATAGCATTCAAGAAGAGCAGCAGAAGCAGTCAGTTTTCAGCACAGTTAAAATCAATGGAATCAATATCGAAGTGGAAGTGGATACGGCGACTACAAAATCGGTCATAAGAGAAGGAGAGGACAGGAAATAAAATGCACGACTGGGTCGCACGAACTTGCTCCTATGTAATAGACTAGGAATTTTAAGAAAGAATGTTATTAGAAAAAAACTGTTCATAAGGATAAAATTAATATTTACTTGCGACTTATAGGTACTATAAGGCAAATTATGCATTCGTAAAAAAAAATCGAACTCGAGATTTTGATCAAAGTTGACATAACGATCATAGCGAAGACTAAAAACGTGGGTCTCGCAATTCTGTCTGTCTGTCTGTCTGTCTGTCTGTCTGTCTGTTCGACTACAGCCTAAACGACTGGGCCGATTTTCTTTAAACTTGATAGATATCATTTTTAATTTTTTCCCCCACACGTTGTTTTCTTTTTTTTTTTAAGGCCAAAAATAACGGTACTTGTCATACGTTTTTTTTTCGAATATTTTTTTTATAAATATTTTTTTTTGCTCAAAAACTGTTCGACAGATTTTTAAAATAAAAACACAAAAAAATTTCATTTAGTTAAAGTTAGGTAATAGTTAAAAAAAAAAAATTCCGAAAAATGGTTATTGAGGATATCCCCCATCGAACAATTTTTTTTTTGTTTTGGGTTTTCTCAAAAACGGTGCGACCGATTTTGATCATTTTTTTTGCTAAAGCTATCCAAAAATTTGAATAGAATTGTTTACTCAAATTTTCAAAAAAAAAAATTTTGGATTTTTAAGAAAAACTTAAATTTTTTTTTTTCAAAACTCAATATTTCAAAAACCTCATGCTAAATTTTTTTTTAAACTTGATAAATAAAAGTTTTTTAATATAATCTATAAGATGTGAGAAAAAAATTTTATTTTGCCTAAAAATTAAGGTACCTTCCATACGTCGTATTTTTCTTAAAAACGGCGGCGCTTAGAATTTTGATAATTTTTTTTCTTTCAATTTATTTTTATGATCTTCAAATTAATAAAAAAAATTGAAATTAAGATATTACAGCTGGAACCTTTTTTCGAATTTTGAGATTCTCATTATCCACATAACAGATTCTTATGAAATTTTTTATAAAGAAGCTTCTAGAAAGTCTAAAACAGTCTAAAACTTTAAAATAAATATTTTTTGAATTTTTGAAAAAAAAAAACTATTTTTTCTTTCTTTGAAAATTCGATATCTCAAAAACGGCTCAATATTTTTTTTGTAAATTTAATTTTTATTCGAATAATAATAAAAACTTTAAATTGGCGTACCAATATTTTTTCTAAAAAATGTTTTTGAAACTAATATTTGCTTAAAACACATAGCATCCTGTGCTTAGTTCCAACTACTAAAGGAGTTGGTTTAGTCATTTAAAAAATGAATTTTGTCCTTATAAACAGTTTTCTCTAATAACAATCGTTTTTAAAATGCCTTGTCTATTACATAAGAGCAAGTTTGTGAGACCCAGTCGTGCATTTTATTTAAATTCTTTTAGAAGTAAGAGACAAAAACAGAATGCTATGCCAATATGAATTTATGCAACAACAAAAATTAAAAGTCGTCGTAGTGGTTTCTTAAAAAAAAAAGCTTTTATCTACAACATTTTTAAAAAAAAATTAAAAAAAAAAAATTTGGTATGCCAACTTTAAGTTTGTATTACTGTACGAATGAAAATTAAATTTCCAAAAATAAGTATTGAGCCGTTTCTGAAATATCGAATTTTCAAAAAAATATTTTTTTTTTGAAGTTTTGAAATGCATTGGTTTTTAGACTTTTTAGAAGCATCTCTACAAAAAATTTCATTAAAATCCGTTATGTCGAAAATGAGTTATTCAAAACTCAAAAAAAAATGGTTCTATGGTAGGTACTAGCTGTAATATCTAAATTTCAATTTTGTTTTTATAATATTAAAGATCATTAAAATTAATTGAAACAAAAAATTTTTTATCAAAATTCTAGGCGCGCGCCGTTTTCGAGAAAAATACGATTTTTGAAAACAATTTTTTAATATTTGTATGGTGGGTACCTTTAGTTTTAGGTAAAATAAAATTTTTTTTTATACATCTTGTAGATTATGTTGAGAAACTTTTATTTTTTAAGTTTAAAAAAAATCTAGCATAAGGTTTTCGAAATATTGAGTTTGAAAAAAAAAATTAAATTTCCAAAAAAAAAATTGAAAATTTGAATACACAATACTATTTAAATTTTTGGGGAGCCTTAGCAAGAAAAATATCAAAACCGAAGCTAGCGTTTTTGAAAAAATCAAAAACAAAAAAAAATGGTTGTTTGGGGGGGGTATACCCTCAATAACCATTTTTCGGAAATTTTTTTTTAACTAGTGCCTAGCCTTAACTAAATTAAATTTTTGTGTATCTTTTTTTGAAAAAAAAAAAAAAAAATATTTACAAAATTTCGAAAAAAATTCGTATGGCAGCTACCCCTATTTTTGGTCTTAAAAAAAAAGAAAAAAATGTGTGGGGGGAAAAAATTAAAAATGATATCTACCAACTTTGAAGAAAATCGGCCGAGCCGTTTAGGCTGTAGTTGAACCGACAGACAGACCGACAGACAGAATTGCGAGACCCACTTTTTTAGTCTTCGCTATCATCGTTATGTCAACTTTGATCAAAATCTCGAGTTCGATTTCTTTTACGAATGCATAACTTGCCTTATAGTACCTATAAGTTGCAAGTAAAAAGGTATTAATTTTAATTTAGAAACATTTCACAATAGACTTTGTACAGTCACAGGTAATTTTATTAAGGAAATCGTCACGGTGAAGGTTCAGGTGGCGTTCGGAGGAATAGTTCAGTTCACCCGTGATACCCGTTTTGCAAATAAAATCACTTCGAGTTTACCCAGGAATTATCTTCCTTAAAACGAAGTGATTTTGTTCATACTGTCTGCTCTTTTTTAAGTCAGGTTAAGTTCTTTTGATCCAGTCGGGCGTATTTATTTTTTAAGACTTACTTCACCCTGTTCATTCATTGGCTATATTTTGAATTAAGTAACTAATTTTTACTTTTTTGTTGTCTAAATTATATACATAATTACTACCCGTAACCATTAACACACACAAATGCACACAGGATTGTCCTTCACTTACCAATAGCGATGGTTATGTATATTGATTAGAACTTAAGGATCTGTAGATGTGGATGCTTTCCCATTTTCAAGGAAGGACAAGCAGATACACGCTGCTGTTATAAGACTTAATATAATAATTTAATTAGTTCAATGAAGACAGTCCTTGTGGAGTGAAGTGAGTTTTTCAAGAGCTTAATCGAGTTACCTAAGGATCTATAATGAGCAATTTTAGATTTTCTTAATAAATTCAAACTCATCAAAAAGTTATAGAGGATAAGGAGAGTAGAAAGAACATATATCCTGTTGTAGCTCCCAGGAAATGATTCCTTCTTATCTACCTTTGCTCAACTAAACACGAACAAGTTCTACAGCAACCTTGGGAGAGATCCGACCGACGACGATGGGTTGGCAGGAAGAAGTTGATGGAGATGTGTTGTATTTAATTTATTTAATATTATTTATCCAGGTAATGGAGTAATAAACATCCATTCTCTATTCGTGTGTGAGAGTAAGGACGATTTTCGATTAAGTAAAAAGACATCGTCTTTGTCACTGGGTTCTATAAGATAAATAAGAATTACCTATTCCTGTCAATGTTATAAGAAAGAGACGCTCACTTTCTTGTCAACAAGGAAAAGGGGGATGGTGTGGGCAAGACCTCTCCTTAGAATGAGTTTAGGCTCCCTAAAAAGGAAATATTATGGATTGAACTCCATATTATCTCTTCCAAAATAGACTCATGTCATTTTAATTAATAAATATATCGAAAATGTTTCTAATTTGTAGACCATTTTTTTTTACCCATTTGAACTTCTCTAATCGAAGGATATCTGAATAGTATATTAATTAAGAGAGAATTAATCACTTAGATTCGTTAGGGTACTGAAGCTATTCATGCCGAGTTCTACGGAAATCTAGGATAGAATAGATGACCTGAAAACAATCGGACTTTACAAGACCCCTTGTAACCTTGAAGAGATTTATAATAAATGAACTGAAAAGAAATTCAGAAACTCGTAACCATTTACTTCCAACGAATGCACGCGTGTTACCCCACACAAACAATAACGTTCACATTAAATTTCGTCCTTGGATTTTATTTTTGTTTGAAAATAGTTCTTCAACTTTGGATTCAAGAACTACAAGGAGTAATATTGAATTTATCATGTTGAAAAAGTTTAATAACGAAGGATTTAATTTTTTCAGCCCTTGTGACAATTTTTATATACCTTGGTTTAAAAATGGACTCCAATACGGTGGTGTCGGCACCGTTCATGAAATAGTAAAAACTTCAATTTGCAGCAGAAAACAGCGAGTTGTTTATGCAATTATTGACGAATTTACTGCAATCGCCATAACAGCACGAAAATTCGTCGGAATAAGCAAACCAAGGACGATGTTTTTTTGCGTAGCTGGGACGTTTTCAAATAGTACAGTGGTCGGTCGACATCCATGAAGTGAAGGAAAATGAATTTACTTAGGTATTCAATTAATTTACGATTGCTACCTCTTTTTATAAATGTAGGGTGGCCCAAATACAAGTTTCTTTTAAAAAATTCAATAAAATGAATAAAATTAAATTTTTGTCATGTATTATGTCTTTATTAGTAAGAACAAATAATATTCCCATTAATTATGGAATACAACGTCGTTCAAGTGGCTGGTTGTGTGACTTCAATTGATGTTCGTGAATAATTGAGTCTCACAATCTCGGCTACAGCAGCCACATTCTCGTTTGTGTGCACCGTACGTACACTTGCATAACAGTCTCACGAACTTTTTGCACAAACTTGCGTTGGTGCTTAATTTCAGCCAAAACTTCTTTTCAAAAAATTCACAGTTTGGGCTACACATCACTCAGTTTGGAAATACTGACTTTCTATCAAAATTTTGAAGGTTAAACATCTGTCAGTGTCAAAATAACTTATGATTTTAAAAAATAGCGAACCCTGTATAATTCGGTTAGACTCTAAATCAAAATTGGTTTAAAATCTTATCTTTAATTTTCGAATAACTTCAGCGTTTCCTTACAGACTGAATTCTTTCGAAATATCTCTCAGTTTTTTAATTCAAGGACATACACAATTCTTCAGATCTTAACAATTATAGGCCAATTTCTCTGTTACCTGTCTGTTCTAAAATATTTGAAAAATGTATGAAAAAAAGAATTTTAAATTTCTTAAACAGTAACAACTACTTTAGTTTTTAGTAACTGCCAATTTGGTTTTCGATCTGGTAGATCTACGGAAGATCCTCTTTTGAAGTTTTGTACTGAAATATATATGTAGTTCAATTAATAACAATCTTTTCACTGCTGGGGTTTTTATTGATCTAACTAAAGCATTTGACATAGTTGACCATAATATTCTTTTAGGTAAGCTTTATAAAGCGGGAATGCGTAGCTTTGTTTATAATTGGTTGGCTTCTTACTTAACAAACCGAAAGCAAATGGTTAAAATAAATGCTTGTTATAGTAATCTCTGCAACTTAACTATTGGCGTCCCACAAGGTTCAGTCTTGGGCCCATTGCTTTTTCTTATTTATATAAACTCCATCTTTGAACAAAAGTTTTTTGGTAAACCCATAGCATTTGCTGATGACATTGCCCTTTCCTATGGTTGTAAATCCCCCCTTGATCTTGTTGCTGACATCAACTCTGATATGGATATTCTTAGGCGCTGGTGCTCGGCTCATAAGATGGTTTTGAGTAGTAAGACTAAGGCAATGTACTTTAAAATTTCAGGTTCCTCACCGTTGGATTGCGATATTATCTATCATTCTTCTGAGTGTGGTAAATTGGGTTTGAGAGTTAATACGTGTGTTTCCGGAAATAGTGAATTTTCATTTTTTTCAAATGTGCCCTGCTCCAAATTTTGTTTTCGAATTGACTTTGTCAATTCTTTTAAATATCTGGGAGTTATATTGGATAGCAAACTAAATTGGGCGGACCATGCCGACTCATTAAAAAAGTATTTATTATGTTGTTCTAGGCATTTTTATAACTTAAGCCCATGCTGTTTTAAACAAGTGTTGGTTATGGTTTATTATGGCATTGTTCATTCCAAAATTCAATATGGCTTAACCTGTTGGGGTGGTATATATTATAATAAAGTAAAGCCACTCGTAATTGTGCGTATTATTTGTAATAAAAACCGTTTGCATGCTAGTCTTGTTCTGTTTCAGGGTCTCAAAATCCTTCCGTTAAGGCATCTCTACTACTATAAGGTTCTGAAGATATTTTTTATAAGGAGCGGACATCTTTCCATAAGAAGGAATGATTTGCATAATTTACGTATTAATTACAATAATTACGTCAATGTCCCTTCTTATAAAAAAAATCATTTCAAAAAGTTCTTTACAGTAGTGGCTCCTACAATTTTTAACAAGTTACCTGATTCCATCCGACGTTTAAGAAAATTACCTACAAGACTTTCTCTTTAAAACAAAATCTTGGCTTTTTAATTTCAACACCTATCAAATAGAAAGTATATAGGTATAATACATATATTTGGCATAAACCTCACAAACACTAATAAATTATTAAATTTCCTTGGTTTAATTTTTGTTATCTGGTACATTCAATACTAGCGTCAGCTTTTTGCTTCGCTATAGAGTGTATCCATTTTATTCATTTTTACAGGTAGTAAAATATTGTATAATATAATCTTGGTTTTGAAGAATATTTTATGAGGTCTATTACTTATAATTTTTGATTTGATTGTGTTAATTTGTTCTTTAAAATAATTATGAAAATGTACACATCTACCAATTTAAATGAATGAATAAATAAAATAACTTATTAACTAACTAACACTACGAATACATACACCCTTTATGTATTACGTTCATACCTTTTTTTAATTTATGAAAAAATTAATCGCACGTATATAAAATTTGTTGTTGAGCTTAAAAATAAATAAAAATATTTAAATAAAATTAAAAAAACAAAAGCTGGAGCACTTCTATTAATAAAATGTTTGATTGTATACGAAAGTACTTAATTACAAACAAACACAAAATATTTTTATTAATTAAAGTTGTCTGAAGAAGAGTGTAATCATACCCGAAACGCCACAACATACAAAATAAAAAATAAAAACAAGAACTTGACCTTGAGCCCATTTAAGGACAAACATAAAATTTGTTAAAAAGAAAAGGTCACAATGAAAGGAAACATGTAATTAATTATATACAAATAAGAAAATAATTTTAGGAGCACGTTCCCACCTTTTAAAAGATATTGGCGCAAAATTTTAAACAGATTATAATTAAGGTATGATACTACTTAACGATTGGCTAACTTTAAAGAAGTTTAATACCTCATTCTTAATTTTAAACATTTTCTAACTAGTATCGTACTAATAAGCAATTTTCTTAATAAATTGCTTTTGAACACACCCAAAACAATGACAGTTCGTGCAAAAATAAAATGCACCCCAGGGTCGCACGAACTTGCTCCTATATAACAGACTAGGAATTTTGAAAACGAATGTTATTAGAGAAAACTGTTCATAAAGATAAAATTATTTTTTGTAAATATGAATTTATGCAAGAACAAAAATTATAAGTCATTGAAGGTTTCTTAAGAAAAAGCTTTTATATACAAACTTTTTAAAAGGTTCTTAAGAAAAAATTTTGGAACGCCAATTTCAAGTTTTTATTATTGTTCGAATAAAAATTAAATTTACAAAAAAAAATATTGAGCCATTTCGGAGATATCGAATTTTCAAAAAAAGAAAAAAAAAAAATAGATTTTTTTTCCAAAAATTCAAAAAATATTTATTTTAAAGCTTTGAAATGCAATGTGTTTTAGAGTTTTTAGAAGCTTCTCTATAAAAAAATTTCATTAAGATCCGTTATGTGGATAATGAGAAATTCAAAATTCGAAAAAATGGTTCTATGGTAGGTACAAGCTGTAATATCTTAATTTCAATTTTTTTTATTAAATTAAAGATCATAAAAACCAAATAAAAAAAAAAAAATTTTATCAAAATTCTAGGCGCCGTTTTCGAGAAAAATACGATTTTTGAAAACCATTTTTTTTTAATTTTTTAGCATTTGTATGGTAGGTACCTTTATTTTTAGGTAAAATAAATTTCTTTTTTTCACGTCTTGTAGATTATATTGAAAAACTTTTATTTATCAAGTTTAAAAAAATCTAGCATTAGATTTTCGAAATATTGAGTTTTGAAAAAAAAATTTTGAAGTTTTTTTTAAAAATCCAAAAATTTTATTTCTGAAAATTTGAGTACACAGTTCTATTTATGTTTTTGGAGAGCTCTAGCAAAAAAAGAGTGATCAAAATCGGTTGTACTGTTTTTGAGAAAATCAAAAACAAAAAAAAATGGTACCCTCAATAACCATTTTTCGGAAATTTTTTTTAACCATTACCTAACTTTAACTAAATTAATTTTTTTTGTATTTTTATTTTTTGAATCTGCCGAACAGTTTTTGAAAAAAAAAAAAATATTTATAAAATTTCGAAAAAAAATCGGATGATGGGTACCGTTATTTTTGGTCTTAAAAATAAAACGGAAAAACATCCGGGGGTTAAAAATTAAAACCCCTTTCTAACAAGTTTGAAGAAAATCGGCCAAGCCGTCTAGACACTATTCAAACAGACAGAAAGAATTGCGAGACCCACTTTTTTGGTCTTCGCTATCATCCTAATGTCAACTTTGATCAAAATCTCGAGTTCGATTTTTTTTACGAATGCATAACTTGCCTTATAGTACCTTTAAGTCGCAAGTAAAAAGAACAACAGAAGAAACACATGCCAACAGCACACGGATGGTCCTCCATCCAAATACTAACCACGCACAATGATGCTTGATTTCGCTGGTCGATGGAAAACGATGGTTTCATCAAAGCCAAGGCCGTTGACAAAAAGTTTAAAGTTTTTCTTGCGACCTCTAGCTCAAATGCGTTTCGCCCAGGCACGACAGCTAGCACGAAAGCATATCGCAGTCTTCTCAGAAGCGATGGTTATCGCAATGTTAATTATATTTTTCTGGAGGAATTCGCTCAATTTCAGACACCTAGAAAAATGTGCATGAGCATAAAATTAATTTCTTAAAAGCTTAAGCATAGCTTAAAGTAGTTGAAGATAAAACAGAATTTGATTTGATTTCTTGAGTCTTATATGGGTGATTCTACAAACGATGGAATTTTCGGCGGCCCCAGAAATATTTTGAAATCCGATCAATTATTTAATCTGATTTTTTTTTATAAAATTAATTCTGACTGATATCTACCTGGCCTAACAATATTATTAGGGTGACCTTATTTTATATTGCTCAAAAAATTCTTCAAAGTGTCCGATTCTCAGTCCCCTGACGTGTCCCCAGTGCGTTTTCGCAAAGAAAAATTATTACCGTTCTCTTATTACAGGTCTCATACTAAAATGAATCCCACCGAAGTTACGCCAAATAATACATCTTTGCTACGCAATAAATAAATATTTTTTAGTAATTTATTTTATTACAAAAAAACTTAATTAAACTTTGTCCCCCGCTTTTTGTATCAGTCCCCTGGCATATTGAAACAGTCGAAAATATTAAAAACTAGGATGTCGATCGGATTTCCAGCACTGGCAATTTGAAGTACCAAGTCTCCTTACAATAAAATCATGGTGCAACTCGATTCTGTTTCTAATGTTAGTATTGTGAAAAAGACATTTGTGCCTGAAGTCGTGGATTGTCCGTTTAGTTTATCAGTCCTCCGGTGAGTTTTTACGAAACAAATTTATATGTAAGTAGGCATCTTTTTTAGCAGTATAGTATAGTTTTGATAAAACTGTAATATTATATATATTTTTTTGATTTTTTAAGTAAAACCTTAATATCTTTTTTGCGCAAAAACCATGAAAAACCTCAGTCCCCTGGTCCCAGTCCCCTGGCTAATAAATAAACAAATGATATTTTATTCAGAAACCTGAGAATTTTTAAATTATGTTGAACTTCGACCTTCATTGCGAAATATTTTTAAAATTTTTAAAAAGAATATAATTTATTTTAAATTGATTTTAAGTAGAAAAAAAAATTTATTGTAATATATTATTTTCTTTTAATAAAATGCTAAATTATTATGTATTAACCGTGAATTTGTATGTTTATTAAGGCTTATTAAATTTAATTTCTATATTTCAGTGTGTACCCAAGAGAAAATACAAAAAATCTAAAAATTTATTCAGTCACCTTAAAAAAAACCTCAGTCCCCTGAACATCCTTTTTCAAAATATGTCCTTAAAATCGTCATTTTTAATTTTTTTTACTGGCCGCTTTCAACAACGCAAAGAGACGTTCTAAGGATCAACTAGAACAATTCTTACGACTTTTGGCTTCCAAAAATGTCGTGCCGAAAATTGTATCATTTTATTCCATTGTTTGTAGAATCACCCATATATAAAATTCTTAAAATATTTTTAACTTTAACTTTTATTATTGTAAAAACAAAATTTTATTTTCCAAAATTCAAATTTTGGATACATCTTTGAGGTATTGAATTTCAATAAATGTTTTTTTTTTAAATCAAATTAAAAAAAAAAAACATATCTTTTTGATATTCAATAAATTTGCAAATTTTTAGAAACTTATGTAGGTATTACAAATTTCATTTAAATCCGTTATGCTGATAATGAGAGGGTCATTATTCAAAAAAAATGGTTCTAAGCTAAGTACTGTCTTTAATGTCCGAATTTCTAAATTTATGTTATCAAATTAAAGACAATCAAAATTTTATGGAGCCTTAGCATTAAAAAAAATTGATAGAAATCATCTGTACTGTTTTTGATTAAATCGATAACAAAAACATGGTTCTATGCGGGTTACTATTATAATAATAGCCAAACTGCAAACTACAAACTGGTAGCTGGAGACATAGTGCCATAGTTCATGCGCAGATTCTATAGAAATACACTGTCCTGACTACATAACACACAGCTTAAACTTCTACAAGCCGTTCAAGACCGCTACCGAGATGGTTCCAAGATGAAAACTGGTGTTGGTGCAGGGTTATTTTCAGAAACCCTTGGAGTAGACAGCTCATTCTGAATTCCTGATAACAGCAGTGTCTTTCAAGCTGAGGTCCTGGCAGTGAAGAAAGCTGCTAGACAAGTCTTAATCATGGCAATACCAGAAGCTGATATCGGCCTTTTCATTGATAGCCTAGCGGTAATAAAAGCGATGTCTGCCATTGAAATCGAATTGAAGCTTGTAACTTACTGTCAGGAAGAGCTAGGTTTTCCTGGTACACAGCACAACATTATGCTCTGTTGGGTTCCTGATCACAATGATGTCCTAGGTAATGAAAGCGCTGACGAGCTGCTAAAAAAAGGATCAACACTTGACCTTAATCGGGAAGACATGATAGTTCAAGTCCTACCCTCTAATCTAAAACAGGTTATAGAGTTCAAAGTTCTAGCTATGACAAACAAGTGTTTGAAGTGACTCGATTCCCGTCTTATAACCAGTAAACTCTGGTCTAGTTTCAGCAAACTGAGTTAAAAGTCTCTTCCTCTTCCTCTTCTCGTAAGCATCACCACCAGTCACAAAAAACTGGGTTACCAGAAGAAAGCGGTGAAACTCAGTATAGACGATTTATGCAGATGATGCGGTGACGATGAGATACATGAGGATACTCACTATCTGTTTCAGTGCCCTGCGCTTTTCATCTGAAAAACAAGCACACTTCTTCAAAGACTTGGAGGAGCTCTCTGACATTCTAAGCAAAATCATATTGAAATTTATTAACGATACCGAATGTCTTGAAAATTTCTAAACTCTGAAAATCGCCTTCAACCACAGTCAAAAAAAAAAAAAAAAAAAAAAAAAAAAACATAAAAATGCTCACAGACGATAGTGATAGTACGAACAAAAACGACTTATCAATGCACGTGTTTCTTGTAGGATTGGCCTTAATCAGCAGTACTGCAGTACCAAATAAACGGACATAGACACCAAACACTGACATATCAAACTCATCTACCAGACGTTGCAAGGACTCATATGCTCCTACAGTAAAGTGACCAGATCCAAAAAGTGAAAATGTGGGACAAAGTAAAAAATTTCGTCCGAAAATATTATACACAAAAATTTTAGTTTTTCAATGAGGGACGTTTCAATTTTGTTTAAAAAGTTTCAGAAAATAAAGAAAAATTGTTGTTTTTAAAGAAAAAGAGAACCAAATCTGAATAATTATTTGAAAACAAACTTTATTCTTTAGTTATCAAAAGCAACTATATACCAAAAAAAAAAAAATAAATAAATAACATCAGTTCAGTTAAAAAAAAAAGTAACAAATAAATTAAAATCAGTTCAGTTAAAAAAAAAAAAAACAAAATAAAATGACTTCAGGTTATAAAAAAGATAAACACAATTAGTCTTTTAAATATTTCTCTGAAAAATGTAGTTTTTTTAATAGCTTATTGTTTTGTGACACTTTTTCTCATAAATGTTGGCAACTTGAATAAGTCGATTTAACAGTCAATATTTCGAAAAAAAAAATGTATGACAGGTAACTTTATTTTTGATACTTTTTGAATTGTAGTTATTTAAAACATAAGGCAGTAGTTATCCGATATTCTCGACTCTCAACCATTTCAGTGTGGGTGATGTACGTGTCGGTGCGAATCGAACAGATTTTCCATTTTCTTCCGAATCCGAGTAAGATGAGAAGCACTTTTCATGATAGTATATATTCTTGACGGGATTTGTCACTTCCTCGCAAGAGCTGGTTGTCAAACGTGAAAGGGTTTCAAATGTCAAATAAAAATCTTTAAAGGGTCCCCAAGGTACATTTAATGTATGTTCAACTTAAATATTCATAGAAAACTGCTATTTCTAGATCTGCTAATGGTACTACTATGAAATTTTAACGACATGTATTTCGTCTTAAATGAAAGAAGCTCTTCAAAGTATTTAAGAAACTTAATAGAAGTTGGTGTAGGAGTTCTCAAAATACCTGAAATATATCCACTCATTGTTAATTCATGGAATTTTTAATCAATTACTTTTATGTTTCACTGAAACTTATTTATGTTCAAATTTGTGTTTTTTAATTAAGTTTACAATCCTGACCTCTATGAAGGGACAGCGAGGCACTTTATTTCAGTGGCCAATGAACGAATTTGCAATGAAACTTAATTAAAATTTAAATCTACTCGTAGGATGGTTTATTTCGAAAATGTACGTATTTGTATCCAGATATATTAATATATATGGAATAACTTTTAGAATTAAATCACAAATGCCCCACACCGCCATTAACATAACTATCTTAATATGTATGCGCTTGAAATAAAATTAATAGTGACAAGAAATAATGTAATAATAATGCCATAAGCCAAAATGCTTTTAGCAAACAACCATTTCCGTCCAATTCAATGTGGACTCCGAGCGTTTATATTATATCCTTTCTGTCAAAGACAATTTTCCAACCGAACAAGGACCACTGCATGTTGACTGTGAAAATGTTGCTTTAATGATCAATTTATGCCTGCTGTTATAAACAACATAAAACGTCAAATTGGTTGCCCACCCTTTTGCGGTTTCGGTAGCAAAATCCTTTCAAATGATAAATGATAAAAATGTCCCTTCATCCGCAGGCTAGGCATCCTGATCATAAAGTCCCAGATTTAGGAGTTGAGTTTGTTACAAATATTTGTCCCTCATGTGCTGCTGCCAGTTCTAATGTGCACGAATATGAAAATGTCCAGTCAATGAATTTTGCCCGGACAATTGGTGCAATTATTCGCGTCGTCCTTCGTTGTCCTGTCCAACGATGATGGCCTGCCCCCAGGGATGATGATGAATGAATGAATGAATAATTGGGGTATAAAAGCACTGCGACCTAAAGATCTATTGTGTCCCCCATCAAGAACTGGATGAGGTTGGCTCATTATTACAGTTCTTCCTCCAAATCTGCCCCCTTGAGGAATCGAAGTATTTGGAGTATTTTAAGGGATGATAATTCACTCTCTTTTATGTGGTGCTTGCCCAGATACCTGTGCCTTTGATGCACGAGTGCATCACATTTCCCCAGTATGTGGTCAGGTGTCTCTTCGTGAGTGTTGCAAAATCTGCAAGTCGCGCTGTTTACCAGTCCAAGGATGTTGAGGTGTCTTCTCAACCTACAGTGACCTGTGAGAATCCCTGTAATTTTCCTTAGGTTGTTCCTACTTAAGCTAATGCAGGTTAGGAAACGCTCTCGGTTGTAGTCCCCGAGTAGGAGTTTTGCCTGTCTTAGCTTAGGGAGTTCTTTCCAGATCTTTGATCTTTTTGTCTCCTCTTCTGTTTTGATTTTGTTTTTGATCACGTTTTCTCCTATTCCGCAGTAGGGCTCTGGCCCTGTAAGGGGTGTCGATGCACCTATTTTTGCTAAGGAGTCTGCCACTTCGTTGCCCTGGGATGATGATGCTTGATTTCGAGTTTAATGAGATTACAAGCACATTGGAAATATGTCTGGGGGCTGTACAAAGCCCCAGCATGATTTTGTCGAAAGGATACTTCGTTTAAAGAGGATATAATAGATGGATATGTGTGTATCTACATAATGTTGGACGTGTTGGTATCTGTATCTTCCTACATGAAAGAGCACAGCTCGAATGTCCTGAGTCAGAGTTAATTTTTAGATTGTGATGTTGAATATGCATAGATATCTACGAGTATAATTTACAATACAGACTGAAAGTCCCTCGGTCGGTTGGTGTGATTCCGATCACGTTAGCTGATTTAAATTGGGCGAAATGGAGACGACAAGTCCGGGGAATGGAAAAATGTGAAATGGACCATTGCAACACAACTCCCCGAAGCCATTAAATTTAATGAAAATTAATAGCATTCCAATGAACGTGAATATGTGCACGTTTACTCTGATTTTTACTTCGATTTGAAAGTTGATGTTATGGTCGGTAGGCATCAGATACATCCGAAAACTTTTTTCCCCAATTAATTAACGAGTTTCGCAATTACAGTGTTTAATTAAAGTTTGTTTTCGATGCATGATTCATGGGGTAGAATGGCAACTTAAATTAAATAATTTATACATTCAAAAAAGATGTGAAATAATTTGGTTTTAAAATGAGACCATTTATTATGTGTGCTCGTGCCCGGAACAAACAAGACTTAGGAATTCATGGAGAAATACTGTTTAGTTACTGATAGAGACGTATATTACGCATTTCGTTTTAGGAGCTATAAATATGGTAATTGTGTCGAAACTCGCTAAATAACAGGACTCGTTGTGTGATTTGCCTACATGAGTGCTCATCGACTTTGTAAAGTGTTAATGAGACCAATTATAAAAGCTGTCATTAAACCAATCGCTAAATCAGGTTTTAAAAATCAGCCAACTAAAGTCCGGTAGAAACAATAGTTCCGTGTTAAGGAAAACATAGTGCGGGCGTAAGGAAAACAGGGAAGGATTTTAGTAAAGATATAGATATCCTGCTTTTGATGTTATGGATACAAAAATGGGAACGAAAACCAGGTCTAGGTAATGCATTGAACATTCGTTTTGTACACCAAAAGAAATAATCTCTATACTTAACACTACACCCCAAAAATGTTTTGTAATGCTTTTTTTTGTCTATAGCTCTGGTTTGTCAGCGGATCCAGAATTGAAGAAAGCAAGAAAACTCGGTTTTCGCTTGAAGAGTTGAAAACTCCAATTAATTTTCAATTTGTATTTGGTTTAATAATCTTACTATATTTCACACGCGTATGTTAAGAGACCCCTATAATGTTAAACACAGCACAGGCCATGGGAAACTTAGGAGGAAGGAGGTGTCGATGGACATTGGTCTTGAATATTTTGCAAATTGAAATAACAAGGAAAAACCGTGCCGGGTAAGTTATTCCATAATTGTGTTGTGGAACTAAAAAGCGGTACGACCAAAATTAGTCTCGAGGGTGAACTGATGAGCATTCTTAGCACAACAGGTATACCGGGGGAACTGATATAGGGGAGGAATGCAACTAGCTACTTCGAGTGAGCATTGCTTTTGAAAGAGATGGGAATGAATCCATGATAGCTCTGTTTCTTGTCGCTTTTAACCTCTGTTCTGAATTATATCCAATACATTAAAAGAAGTTTGTGCTGTACCAATACAACATGTATTGAACGTTCTAGAAATTAATTACTAATACAAAAATTAGGGTTTCGCTTGTACCAAACGCACACATCTTCGATAAAAATGCTTAATGCCAAAATCTATCAAATGCGTTTGAAATATAAAGAGCAATAATCTCAATTATTCCAAAACAATACGTATAAAGTTTATCCAACTCCCCGTCCTTTGAGTCATACTAAGAACCTGGCCCTCCACATAAAATACAACTTAGTTGCGAAGCGGTTGACGAAACATGCAACCGAAATAAGGATAACGAATTTCGGATCTGTACGTGCAATGTTAGGTCCCTTAATAGACCACGTGCAGCCGAACAATTGACAGAAGCCCTAAGAGATGCGATGGGACGGACCGGGAAGATGAAAATTAAAAACCTGCGATATTTACTACGGCGACCGCTACCGAGAACAAATAAGCGTTTATTTGGATGCGGATTTGTTGTTGGAACTAGGCTCAGACAAAAAGTCTTAAGTTTCAACTGTGTGAACGAGCGCCTCAAGACAATCCGCATCAAGGACAAATTCACCAACATTAGCCTGATTTGCGCGCATGCCCCAACAGAGGAGAAAGATGAAGGCACCAAAGATATATTCTATGAGCTCCTGGACAAAACATACGAGCAGTACCCTAGTTATAACATTAAAAATGTCCTTGGAGATTTTAATGCCAAACTAGGAAGAGAAGACATCTTTGGTGACACAATTGAAAGATATAGCCTGCACGACACCATCTCCGGTAACGGATTCAGGCTGATCGACTTCGCTTTGGGCGAGACGTTCTTGTAGCCAGTACGCAGTTCAAACATCTTGATATTCACAAAGCGACATGGCGATCTCCTGGTCAATCAACCGTGAACCAGATTGACCACATTGCGATCGATTCAAGGCACATCTCCAGTATAGAGGATGTCCGCACGTTCCAAAGGATAAACATCGACTCGGACCACTGCCTCAGAAAGAAAGAAAAAAAAGGAGCATGAGAACCGCTTGATCAAGGAAACAGAAGAATACCATGGCAGGAATGAGGTTCGGAAGTTTTACCAAAAGGTAAAAAAAACATCACAAGGATACAATCCCCGAGCCGAAGCCTGCAAGGATAATCACGGGAACATCGTAGTAGAACCGCAGTCCATGCTGAGAATATGGAAAGAACATTTCTCCAATCTTTATAACGGCGATGAAGAAGAAAATGCCGCTGCTATATTGATAGTACCATTCGACTTAGGCGAAGCAGACCAACAATACCGCCCACCCGACCTGGATGAAGTGAAGATAGCTGTATCGAATCTCAAGTCCAACAAAGCCGCTGGAGCTGACGGCCTCTCTGCCGAACTGTTCAAAGCGATAGGCGATGACTTGGTTTGGAGTTTGCACCAACTCATCTGCAAAATATGGTCGGAAGAAAGCATTCCCGATGAATGGAACCTCAGTATTGTCTGTCCGATCCTCAAGAAAGTAGGCCCTCTGAACTGCGCCAACTACAGAGGCATAAGTCTCCTGAACATTGCGTACAAGTTCCTTTCTGCCGTATTATGTGAACGTCTGAAGCCTTTCGTCAACAACCTGATAGGTCCATATAAGTGCGGCTTTAGACCAGGAAAGTCCACCACCGATCAAATATTCACATTACGGCAGATCTTGGAAAAACTCAGGAGCTACAAATCGACATATAACACCTTTTCATCGATTTCAAAGCCGCGTACGATAGCATCTATAGGAACGAACTATATAGAGCAATGCCTAGTTTTGGCATCCCTGACAAACTTGTCCGTTTGTGCAGGATGACGATGGAGAATGCACGCTACCCCATCGAGGTCGGAAAAGATCTCACCGATGCATTTGATGTAAAAAAAAGGTTTTACGCATCGCCTTATGCTCTGCCGGTCTTCAACATAGTTCTTGAAAGAATAGTGCAAGACTCGCGCGTCAACACAAGAGGCACAATCTTTCAAAAGTCCATCCAATTACTTATGGATACGCCGACGAAATTGACATTATTGGAAGAACAAAGCAATGTCAGTGGCGCATATACATGTATGTACGAAGAAGATGGGCTTAGCTGTAAATGAGAGCAAGGTCAAGTATATGCTGTCACCAAGGAAGGACACACAACACAGAACGTCATTATAGACAGCTATAACTTTGAGGTAGTGAAGGACTTCATATACCTAGGCGCCGCTATAAACTCAGAAAACAACACCAGCGCTGAAATCAAACGGAGAATAACTCTTGCCAATCGCTGGACTAAGAAGGCAATTGTGTAGCAAAGTCCTCTCTCGAGCAACTAAAGTGTTCCTTTATAATGATGAGATCCCGGTAATTGTCTATGGTGCAGAGACATGGACTTTGTCGAAAGTGGATGAGAGCGCTTTAGGCTGTTTCGAGAGGAAAATTCTTCGTGTGATCTTTGGTCCGTCTGCATAGACGGGGAGTGGAGGAGAAGATATAACCACGAACGGGCTGTACAGCGAAACTGACCTAGTCAAACGAATCAAAGTCCAACGACTAAAATGGCTAGGTCATGTAGAGCGAATGGACCCGAATGCTCTGGCCCGGAGAGTCTTCGAATCCAAAGCCGAGGGACGGCGCAGTAGAGGAAGATCGCGACTCAGGTGGCGCACACAAGTGGGAGAGGACCTCAACCAACTTGACGTGCGAAAATGGAGACAGCTAGCTGGAAAAGCTTATTAGTTGAGGCCCTAGTCCACCCCACTGTAGCGCCACCTTAAGTAAGTAAGTAATATAAAGATTTGTTCCACTCTTTGGTTAGATATACCATCAGATTACCAGTTGGACAACTACTTCCAAAGCCGTATCTATTGCTGGTCGTTTAGAAGAATTAGCCCCCAAATTGTTTGAAAAACATTGCATTTCAAAACTTAAAAATAAAATATTTTTTCAATAAAAAAAAATGTTTGCTAAGAAAACTCGATATCTCAGAAAAGAGAAAATATTTTTATTTTAAAATTTAATTTTTATTATATAATTTTAATATTAATTATATTTTAAACAATAAGGAATTAAAGTTGGCGTATCAAAATATTTTCAGAAAAATGTTTTGAATATTTTGTATATATAAAAGCTTTATTTCTTAAGAAACCGCTAAGACTTGTAATTTTTGTTCAAGCATAAATTCATATTAAGTCGTTGGAGCGTTTTCCCTAAAAAATAAGCTTTTGTACGAAATTTTTTTTAAATCTTTTACTGTATAAATAAAAATTATACTTTTTTAGTCATCGGCCTTGGCTCTGATGAAAGCATCGCTTCCCATCGATAAACGAAATCAAGCATCCTTGCGCGCGGTTAGTACTTGGATGGAGGACCGTTCAAATACAAACCGTGTGCGGTTGACATGTGTTTCTTCTGTTGTTCTTTCTTTCTGTATGTCTCTCTCTGTTGTATTGTATAAGCCGATGGTCTGAGTTACCAGTGCTTTCAGTGTCTCTACTTCGTAGATTTATCTACGGAGTAGTGGAATATGTAATATAATGTATAAATTATTCTTAAAAAAACTATTCACCTGCTTTTGAGTTATCGAAATTTTCAAAAAAAAAAAAATAATTGAATTCTTACAAAAATCGAAAATATATATACTCGTACATACATACATACTGAAGTTTTGAAATGTAATATTTTTTAAACTTTTTAGAAGCCTCTATATTCAAAATTAGAAAAAATGGTTCTATGATAGTACAGTCATTATATATCTTAATTTCAATTTTATTTTTATTGAATTATAAATCGTTAAAATTAAACGAAAGGAAACAAAAATTATCAAAATTATAGCTGCCGATTTCGAGAAAAACGCGATTTTTGAAAACCATTTCTAGCTCATATCTTGAAGGTTTAAAAAAAATTTTAATTGTCAAGTGTTAAAAAAAAAGAGCATGAAGTTGTCGAAATATTTAGTCTTGAAAAACAATTTTTTTTTTTTAATTCAAAAAAAAAAAGTTTTTTGTTTTAAATAGAATACACAATATTACCTATTCAAACTTTCGGGGGCTTTGGCATAAAAAGTATGATCCAAATAAATTTTTGATAAAATCAAAAACAAAAACATGGGTCTAGGGGGACACCTTTAAATTCCATTTATCGGATTTTTTTTTCAAGCATTACATAGCTTTAATATTTTACTTGCGACTTATAGGAATAGGTACTACTCGTATAAGGCAAGTTATGCATTCGGAAAAAATCGAACTCGAGATTTTGATCAAAGTTGACATTACGATGATAGCGAAGACTAAAAAATTGGGTCTTACAATTCTGTCTGTCTGTTCGACTACAGCTTAAACGGCTCAACCAGTTTTCTTCAAACTTGGTAAAAATGGTTCTTAATTTTTTCCCCGCACACTTTTTTTCCTTTTTTTTTAAGACCAAAAATAACGGTACCTGCCATACGAATTTTTTTTCGAAATTTTATAATGATTTTTTTTCTTAAAATTTCATTTAATTAGTATAATTATTGGTTTTCGTTAAACTGAGCGTATTTTTATTTTTCATTATTTAAATTAAATCATTCTACTTAAAGTAAATTTAAACTTATTTTATTTATTTCAATCTTTGCCAAATATTTTCGCAGTATCCTATGTTTCGACTGTGTTAACTACATACATTGTTTTTCATAAATTAATTTTTTTTGTTGTTTTTCGTCATCATGATCTGCATTGACACTAGTTGTAAGGACCGTTGTAAAAGAGCCACCGCAATGATTAAGGCAGATTTTGTTGACGACAGCAAAATACTGGGTTTTGCAAAACGGTGGATTGCTGGAATACCTACAATCTTTTTAATTTTCCACTTATTTAGCAACCACTAAACCAGACGGTCGAAATTGAAAAAAAAGAGTTATCATAAATCCGTAATCATTGTAAAACTAAATTTTGTCTTGATTTTGGAATTCAATAAATTAGTAATAAATTGTAAGGAATTGACATTTTTGCGTTGAAGTTATTTAATTTGCATTCCTAATCACTAAGAAATGGTTGAAAACAAATTTACAAAAAAATGGTTATTTTTGGTATCCCCCTGAAACCATTTTTATAGTTTTTTATTTTTTTTTCAAAAACGGTACGACTGATTTTGATCATTTTTTTTTATCTTAAGGCTCCCCAGCAGTGTTAATAATATTATGTTGTATAATAATTTTTTTTTGGATTTTTAAACAAATTTAAAAATTTTTTTTTGAAAGCTGAATATTTAGAAAACCCTCTGCTAGATTTTTTTTTAAACTTGATAAATCAAAGTTTCTTTATATATTCTACAAGATATGAGAAAAAAAATGATTTTACCTAAAAATAACGGTACTCTCCATACAAATGTTAAGAAATGGTTTTCGAAAATCGTATTTTTCTCGAAAACGGTTTCGAGAATTTTGCTAAAATTTTGTGTGTTTCGATTAATTTTTACGATTCTGACCATAAAACGATTTTAAGAAGTTTAAAAAACATTGCATTTCAAAACCTTAAGAAAAATATTTTTAAAATATATTTAACTATATTTTTTTTTAAGTTTAATATCTCAAAAACGGCTCAGAATTTTTTTGTAAATTAAATGTTTATTCGAACAATAATAAAAACTGTAAAATGGTGTGCCAAAATTTTTTCTTAAAAATGTTTTAAAAATGTTTGGATATAAAAGCTTATATTTTTAAGAAACCACTACAACAACTTATAATTTTTGTTCTTGCAAAATTCATATTTACATAGCATTTTGTTTCTATCTCTTACTACTAAATTTATCCTTGTGAATAGTTTTCTTTAATAACATTCATTTTAAAATTCTTAGTCTAAAACATAGGAGCATAGTTTATTACTGTGGAGCAGTTTTTTAAGAAAAAAAATATTTATAAAATTTTGAAAAACAAAATTCGTATGGCAGGCACTGTTATTTTTGGTCTTTAAAAAATTAAGTGGGGAAAAAATTTAAAATGTTTTCTACCAAGCTTAAAGAAAATCGGCCTAGCCGTTTAGACTCACTTTTTTACCTTCCCTATTATCATAATGCCAAAGTCTGATCGGATTTTTAACTTCCCATAGGGATTTATTGTAATCGGTTCGATTTGTCAAATTGGAATTTTTGACATTTCTCGACGTTTCAAGGTCCCTAGAGGCTATATCAATCATTTTTAGAGAGATGTCTGTGTGTGTGTGTGTACGTACGTGCGTACGTTCGAACGTCCGTACGTTCTCGTACCACTTTTCGTCGTCGATATCTCAAGAACGAGCAAAGATATCGACTTCAAATAAGTTTTGTTTAATAGATAATAACTTCGAAAGAGGCTGAAAGGGCGTTTATTAAAATTCAGTGAGTAGCTTTTTCACTATAACGGTTTATAAAAAAAGTAAAAATGTTGGTTAGTTTCAAATATCTCACGAAAAAATAATGCTATTGATTTCAAATAAAATTTAATGTACTCATTATAAGGTCATACAGATTTGGTATGAATTTGGAAAAAAATGAACATACCGTTATTTTTTTAAATAAAAAAAACTGAAAAAAAATTTCATAACCCAGATATTCTAAGAACGGAAAACAATTTGAAACTCAAAATAATTTTATTTTACGAAAAATAATGTGTTTGACAACTGGTGAAAATTTCAAAAAAAATCAGTTTACAGTTTTTTTACAAAAAATAAAAAACTATATAAAATTCTATTGAAAATTGGTAAAAATTGTTTTTCGACTCAAATTTCTCGAGAACTAGTAGTGATATTGACTTCTAAATTAGTTTATTTTATACATAGTATAATTTTGTACAATTGGTAAAATGTTGACAAATATTGAATTAATAGTTTTTTTTTTAAATAAAAAAACTATTAAAAATTCTAGTGAAAACTAGTTAAAATTGTATTTCAAGTCGAACTTCTTGGGAATAAACACCGACAGTGCCTTCTAAAGTATGTTGTTTTATACATCGATACCTTCCCGTAAGAATGTATACTAAGCGACATTTCTAAAATTGTTCAGGAAACGAAAAAAACGAAGAAAGTTCGTTGGCGAAACCCAGGCCAAAACGTGGCCCTTAACATATGTACATATGTATATTATATTTCCTCATCAAAAAGTCATTTTCGAAAAAAGTGTCGCTTAGTACATTCTTACGGGAAGGTATCCACATAATACAATTATTAACATATGGTTAAATTTTGACAAGTATCGAATTGACAGTTTTAACAAAAATATAAAAAAAAATCTGCTAAAAAATGGTAATATTTGTTTTTCGACTAGAATATCTTGAGAACGAGCAATGATATTGACTTTGCCATTATTTAATTTTATACATAATACAATTTCTAACAAATGGTTTATATTTGACATATATCTAATTTTAGAGCGGATATATTTTGTAAGTACCCTTCCATCAATAACCAAACAATATCTTTTATATTTGAATATTTCGTTTTTAAATTTTTTTCAATTAAAATGTTTGGAACCGAAATAATAAAGTAATTTCTATAATATAATATTAAAAAACACGGAAATCTATAATTCAGTATATAATATGTACCTACCAACCTTCGTAATTATTACAAGTTTTCAAGACCACAAATGGGAAGTTATCAGTGTGGGTCGCACCCAGCCTCTTTTTTTGGCATGTTATTGTTCTAAATGATTTTTTTAAATTAAGATTTAACTATAAAACACTAACACAGGAAAAATACCATAAATATAATTGACCTTTATAATAATAATGATTGAAATGGTTGAAGATGAAGATGGATGAAGACTTAGGTGGGACATGGTAGTGGAAGAGAATCTCAACCACCAGCTTGGAATACGAAACAGCGAATCAGCTAACTATGGCCAGAGCTTAAAATTAATCCTTGAGTGGTTAGTTCACATCGAACAGTAGAGCCATATAACTACGGTCCACATATGACAAATAGGTCCGGTAGGCATATTTTTATGTAATATCGCTTTAAGTAGTTTTTAGTTTTCAAAATAACAACTGTTTCAAAAAAAAATGGTTTTAACAGTTATAAGTGAAAGTCCTTAAACTCTCTAAAAGTATAATCAACAAAGTTGTGTTTAAAATAGTGAATTTAAAACAGACAATTTTAATTTTAAATTGATAAATATTGTTCTAAATATCTTGGTGCAAAATCTTATTTAAATTTTTTTTAAAATCTCGTCCTAAGAAAAATCAAAAACACTAAAATAGTTTACGAGAAATGCAAAAATCAAAAGAACTGTGCCATGTGAGGCACTATTAAGAATAATTTTCGAAAAATTTGCTTCCATAAAATTAAATTTTTCTTAAATTTATAATTTTGTGGAACGGTTTCGCTATAAATGAGACTTTCTTAAACAGCAGGTATGGGAAGTATCAACCGTTGATTTTGGTCCTAAGATTTATTTGGTGTGGAGTCGAACAGTCAGACCGACAGACGCAATTGCCAGACGCATTTTTTTTCATCTTCTCGACTTCATTTACAAATGCATTTATGTATGTACCTTGCAGTAAACCACGGACCTCCCCATATCGAAGTCAATAATGGCCTTCTATTTTCCAGACAGAGCCTGACTGTATCGTAAACATTATTAACCAATCATTTATTCATGTATTTTTCTCGACTTTTTGAGCTTCAAAAAAAGCTCAAAATAATTCGTACCTTAAGCAATACAATTACCATTATTGGCTACAAGATGTTAAATGCTTTGATGTGAAACTATTAAATTATCGTGCTTTATGAAAAAAACAATTGAGCCCCCAAAATCTAATAACAAATTCCAGAAATAATGAAAAGGATCTCATTATGCAAATGGAACATGTCAGTGCAAAAAAAAAAAAATGGATGGAAAAATTCCAACGTCCCAAATCCAATGTAAAAATACAGCTCGAACCATCCCAACCTATAGATATAATCATCTAATTCGCCCCTGCCTCCCTTAGGGGCTGTCTAGTATAATTGAAATTTATTCATAGCCATGAATTTTCTGTAGGGATATTTTCTTCGTTGTTTCGGTTTAAAAATAAAGGACATTTCCACGGTAATTGATTTATGAAGAAATTACTTTTGCGTTTTGTAATAAAATTGTTTCGCACAATAACGCAGTTATTCGTTTTGGTAGAATACGTTTAATTTTCAATTTTCTCAGCGACTTGCTTAGCCGCAAAGGCGCCGCGATGTGGGTGGCGGGGGTGGCCAATGGATGATGGGGCGGCATCATCTTCACCTAGGTCCCTGGTGAAATCGTTATCCTGTCATAATTATTGCTAAAATGACAGTTTTCCGACGCCTCGAATATATTCAGGTGATTATGGTTTTGTCGGAGCGATTTTGCATTTCCCCGAAAAGCAGACAGCCCCAATGAAAACAGCTTTCCGCTGGGAATTTTTATGATGAATATTTTTACTGCAAAAAATTTATAAATTGTTTTTATGTGTTTGACGGTTCAGGATAATTACATGCAGAAAAAATGTCTTCCTCTCTCTCCTCACCAACATGGTTGGTTGTTTAAAATGCAAGCCGAATTGAAAGGGATTTTTTTTTTCAAACTCCTGAATGTGTGTTTCTATGTTCTGTGTGGGCAAAATGCCAAATGTCTTTGGAGTTTATTTTGAACTCAGTTAAAGGTCATGTAAGCATTTCTGTTGGAAGTGAAACCATTGGCAAAAGACCACCTATATAGATAAACTGCGTCAAGCTTTCCGAAAAATTGCTCACAAAATTTTGCCTGGACGTGGGACATGCTAAAATCCATTTGAAAGTAGGACGAATCACGTGTATTGTTCATGGTTCACTTCGGAAGTGGTATGTGTTAAGTCAACGAAGCAAGAAATTGGAATTCAATTACTTCAACTTGGCCATAGGATTTCTACCGCATAATGGCAATGATAGTGTAGAAATAAAGGTTGTTTGAGCGCATAGGAATGCGGAGGATGAATGTGGCAGGAAGCTATTGTTAATGGGTTTTCTGATATAGTGTTTGTATAAAATTATATTCTGTTTGGTATATTTGGGAATTTGATTCAGAATGACGGTGCGAATAAATTACATGACTGGCCCGTACGTACCCATACCCATCACTAGGTCTTTAATTTTTGGGTCGCTCAATCTAACTTAATACATAGTTTCAATCTCAAAGGGAAGTTAACTGTCTAAGCTGCTGAGAATTCATTTATTTTCATTTATAATTAACGACTCGACAGACGTTCTCCTGCCCAAATTCCAATACAATTTGCTTTGGACTGTTTTGTGAATGTTTGAAATGCTATTTTAAAATCTTTAAAATAAGAAAATAAAATCATATTTTTCTGCTCTAACTTTTGGGGTTCAACTATTATTTTTAGATCTGATCTGATAGCAGCAAAATTGAGTTTTTGATATTAGAAATTTGTGGTAACCTTAAATGCATTTTAAGTGTTGCTTAGAAGCTTTTCACCTGAACCTCTATTTCCAATTCTTCGTGAATTTTCAGTGAGTTATGAAAATATAGTTGTATGTAGGCTATTCAATGCAGACTTTTTTCACTCTGGTTCTAGAGTAATTCAACTTAAAAAATAATTGCAGCTACTGACCTATCTGTAGTGAATTCAAATGCTACTCGTTTCGGATCGAATGCCACCCCTAGTCTTCTAGAATTAATAATAGTGTCTGACTTGTCCAAAGTTCTTTTATTCAAACAGCTTTCTCTCGAAGGAATATCTAACTATGATTTACTATTCTGAACCTATATTGTAGATTTTTTCAAATATCTCGCCTTCGTCTTCTTTTCAATTCCGAGATTTTAGATCTATTAATAATTTTGCATAACAAGAAAATGCCTTAAATTGTCAATTTGATATTTGTTATAGCTTTTATAATGTTGATGACAAAGTCGATTTCATTCAACAATTGCCTCAACTCTTCCGTTGAAAACTGTCATAATTAGAAACAAGAACTTGGTTTACTTCTGAAGCCCTTGATTCAGTACAAACCCGTCGTAATTTCTATTCTAAGGGGAAGCACCACCCAACACTCATAAACTGGGAGATTTTCTGTCAAGCTCGTCACCAGTCGTCTTTGTTACTTCACAGAGCTAAAAAAGATATTTAATTTCAAAATTGAGCCCTGATCAAACCTTATGTAAGTTTTCGAGGAGCTTGCGCTTATTTGGTATTGGTTGAAAATAAGTGGTTGAGTAGTTTCCAGATCCAAATGACCTCAATAAAGACTTTGTGGTTACCAACCTACAGTCATTTTAGCTTTATAATTAACAATTCATCCATTTATGATGAACCTCTTGCTGAATGTGAAGTCATTTCTGAGAATAAATTTGTCATGTATATCTATGATCCAACTCGTGGGTGAAGATGGGGTTAGGTTAGGTTTGTTTAGGTTAGTGGGCTGACAGTTGATCTTGTTACCGTTACACTTAGAACAATGTAGATCCTTTGTGATACACTAGGAATTGTGACTCTTCGTATTGAAACCTTTGATAATCCTATGTAAATCAAGACCGTTAAGGGTGTTGATGGGTTACAGCAAGCTGTAGCCTGAAATGTCAGAGGGTACTTCTAAATCATTGAAGAAATGTCTGTCGTCACATAATTTCCTGGCTAAGGAGAGGTAGTATTGGTCAGTATTGATGAAATATCAGGCTGGAATATCAGAGAGCTCCTCCCAGTCGTTGAATAAGACGTGTCTCTCTAGATTCCTGTTTCTCAGATGATATAGCACAGGGCATTGACACAGGTAGTGAGGAGTATCCTCATGTATCTCCACATCAACGCGTCCTCTGTATAAGTCGGCCATACTGAGATTCATCGTTTTCTTGTGGTAACCCAGTTTGTTGTAACCGGTGATGATGCTCACGAAAAGAGAAAGAAACTGTTTACTCAGTTCTATATTAACGTCGGTCTTTTGTTTGCTAAAACTAGGCCAAATCGAGCGAGTTCCATTTCTTGTTTATTATAGCTAGAACTTTGCTTTCGATTATACCTGTTTAAGATTACAGGGTGAGGCTTGAACTTTTATGTTTGCTTGATTGAGATCAAGTGTTGATCCTATTCTTGCCAGCTCTTCAGCACTTTCAATACCTGGGACACCACTGTTTCCAGAAACCTAACAAAGCCTTGTATTGTACTGTGTACCAAGAACCCTTAGCTGTTCGCTACAGCAAGTTACAAGCTTTGAATTTATTTTAATGGCAGAAATCGCATTTATTTCCGCTTGGCTATCAATGAAAAAGGTGATATCACCTTATGTTATTGCCATAATTTAGACTTGTCTAGCAGCTTTCTTCACTGCCAGGACCTCAGCTTGAAAGACACTGTTGTAATCAGGAAGTCTGAATCAGCTGTCTAGTCCAAGGGCTTCTGAAAAGAACCCTGCAACAAGACCAGTTTCCATCTTGGAACCGCCGCCGGCGGCTTTATTTGTCGGTCATCCCATGTGAAAGGTAGTCTTGAACGGCTTGTTTAAAAAATTCGAAGTGCGCTATTGGTTGCCGAGTCTTGTATAAATAGATTTAGGGGCCTTAGGTTGAGTATAACTTCCAGACCCGTTGTGGGGATGGACCTAATTGCTCCACTGATTCCAATGCATTCCATTATTTGTACCTTGGTCATGATTTTAAGGTTGATAAGTTTGTCTAATGCATTCCACCAGACTACGTTATCGTATGCCAATACAGGTCTGACTATGGCCGTATACATTCACCTTACAATTTTTGGGCTTGGTCCCCAGGAAGATTGAGTTCCAATACATTTTATTGAAATGATATTGCCACACATTATACCCACCTTTACTCATTTAGTAAATTTTTGTATCATGACCTCTTCTTTTCCAAAATGTGAAAAGGTGTAAAAGTAATTCCTGTGCCTAAGAAAAGCAATTCTTCAATTGAATCACCAATTATTGGAAGAAGGGAATAAAGGCCAAAATTTCCAAAAATGACATTTTGATGCAAATATCATCTCTATACCTAAACCCATCGGTTAGGCCGAAGAAAGAAACAAAAACCCGTTTTTCTAATAGAAATATAGGTGATTTTAAAAAAGCATTTTAGAACAGTCACATGCAGAAATTATTCAGTTTTTTGCGTTTTCCCAACAATTAGATCAGATAGATTTATTCCCTTCTTCCAATTGGCGATTCAATTGCAACAGATCATCATCATATAAGTATACTGACTTGCCTATCTAAGATATTAGAAAAAGTTTTGTCTAACTTGATTTTAAACCACATGCGCGCTCTTAACTTATTTTCTCCGGTGCAGTCAGGATTTCGAGCAGTTTATGGCTATGATAAAGGTCCTTGAAGATTTTCGAATTCAGTATGACTAAGGCATGCTGATGTGTAGTGGCCTTACCATAAATCCAGCGGAATCCCAAATAATTACCATCTTTAGGAGAAAATTTAATACGAGCAATCTGCCACGTATTTTTCTAGCCGAATTTCAAACTGAGTTTTCGAATACTGTTTTAAGTCAAGGTTTTACATTAAATTGTTCCCTTTCAGTCGTCGCGTCGACCATGCTAACCTCTCTATACCACTTACTGACTATGCTTCAGTATTTTACCTTAAACTGGATTCTCATGCTTGTTGCTTTTAATGATATAATTGGGTACACTTTTGGTGCACTTGGTGTACTTTTGCAGTTTTGTATTTTTGGCACAAAATATTACAAAGAAGGCGACCATCCTACTTTTGTGAAAAAATATGCTTTGAGCAGTCTGATCGAACCATGAATCTTAGTTCATCTATATGCACATATCTCAAATCCTCACCATGGGCTAAAGAACCGGTAATAGGAATATAAAAATTTAAAAAAGCAATCATAAGTCATTACAATTTAACATTTACAAAACAGTATCTAGAGAGTAATTATGTAGTAAATCGTAGTTTTTTATTTAATCTTAGTATTCTAAAAAAGAAAGCTCTAACTTCAAATAACTTAAGAATCTAATTTTAAGGTACTACTCGTATAAGAGACTATGTCTTATTATTTGTACGCCCGCTATGGAATAAATAAATTGAAATAGATAGGTACTTGGCGAAAATAAAAAATATCGCGCTACCTAACCGGCTCATATTGTTTCGTAGCTCTTGCTTTCTTTCGTATAATGCCTCAAATTTTTATTTTTATTCATTTGACATTTATCCCGAATTATCAATTGAAATTATTGCACGTCTTTGGTCATTGCACAATTCTGTGAATGGATGCACGCTGAAATTCCATTGAATTGTATATTTAACGAAAACTTAAGTACTGAGGGAGCATTTTGACCATCTTCCAAAAACATAGCTACTATTACAAATGAAGCAAGTGCAATTCCATCTTACGAGCGAATTATTGCCAAAATCAATCCGATCAGGAAAGATTTTCAAGTTCTACCGGATGCGTCCAAAAAGAAAATTCCTCCAGTTCTAACGTTTAAAACTCTCACCGGAGACGATTAGGCACCTTGTTCGATATTATCAAGAAAAATTCTTCTTGCAAATTTATTCTACATATATATCGAAAACATACTTCGTTCTTGATGAGCATTTAATGAAATCAAAAAACCTATTAGTTTTTTTGTTATCGTCAAAATTGTGTAAGTATTTTAAATTTGTGTAGTTTCGTGATGGGTAATTTTCGAGTAGATTATTAACATTCATGGTTCAAGAAAGAATTTTCTTGCTGAATACATCTACTCTGTTTTGTACAGGACAGCTATTTTTGCACTGAGTGAAACCTTAGTAAGTAAAAATACTGAACGTCAGAATTTCACTTACAGGGCTATAACATAGTGTCACTTTTTTACTTGCGACTTATAGGTACTATAAGGCAAGTTATGCATTCGTAAAAAAAATCGAACTCGAGATTTTGATCAAAGTTGACATTACGATGATAGCGAAGACCAAAAAAGTGGGTCTCGCAATTCTGTCTGTCTGTCTGTCTGTCTCTCGGTTCGACTACAGCCTAAACGGCTCGGCCGATTTTCTTCAAACTTGGTAGATATGGGTTTTAATTTTGCCCCCCCCGGACTTTTTTTCTGTTTTTTTTAAGACCAAAAATAACGGTACCTGCTATACGATTTTTTTTTCGAAATTTTATAAATATTTTTTTTTTTTCTCAAAAACTGTCCCACAGAATTTTTTAAAAAAAATTTGAAAAATTTCATTTGGTCAAAACTAGCTAATGGTTGAAAAAAAATTTACAAAATATTGTTATTTTTGGAAGCCCCCCTGGGTCCATTTTTTTTAGTTTTTGATTTTCTCGAAAACGGTACAGCCCATTTAAATCACTTTTTTTGTGCCAAAGCTACTTTAAATTTTGAATATTATTACATATTCAAATTTTCAATTTTTAATTTTTTGGATTTAAAAAAAATTTTTTTTTGGAAACTCAAAATTTCGAAAACCCCATGCTCGATTTTTTTCAATCTTGACAAATAAAAGTTTCTTAACATAATCTACAAGACTTGAGAAAAAAAATTTTGTTTTATCTAAAACTAACGGTGCCTTCCATACAAATTTTAAAAAATGGTTTTCGAAAATCGTATTTTTCTCGAAAACGGTTCCGAGAATTTTTCTAAAATTTTTTTTCTTTAGATCAATTTTACGGTCTATAATTTAATAAAAAAAAATTTGTTGTTGGCTTTTGGGCTGTAGGTCAGATTTATTCCTTTTCAAATTAAATTAAACACAATAATTAAACGACGTTTCGTTCATGATTATGAACATCATCAGGTTTTTATTTCTATAAACACATTGAAGAAAATACTGAGTCAAAGCATAGATTTACAAAATTGAGCAAGAGTAATGCAAGAAATTATTATAATAATAAAATTGTTATATTCTAACTGACTTACATGTATTTTTACAATGAACATTTAAAATGTACATATATAATAGCTGACATCACTATACATTTATATTGCACTTGTTTAAACATTCATATTGCTTTATATACTACATAATATTGCACTTAAATTTAAACTTAAACAATTGAAAAATTGAAAAACAAAATTACATTTTACTTGCGCACAATACTATACTTTACATTTTGAACAAGAAATTTTAGGAGGAAGAAAGCATGAAACGATAAAAACATTGTTTGACATCACATCCATGGGGGAAGCGGGTATTAGGGGGATCTGGATCTTCTTTTCTTCTTTGTTCTTTCAATCAGGTACTTGTAGTGGGGACTCACATTGTCAAGATCTGTTTTTTTATTCATAGTATTGGTCGTGTTGATAATATGTAGTGTTTCAATTGTCATCCTTTTGTTGTAGTGGTGTTCTCTCTGTAATATTTTCGTCTCGTCAAAATTTGGTTTATGGTTGTTTGTTATACAGTGGGTAGCTAACGCTGTTTTTTGGGCTGAATTTGATTTTAAATCTGATTTGTGTCCTGATATTCTGTTTTTTAGTTTTTGTTTTGTAGTTCCCACATAGACATGTTCACACTTATCGTCTTTTTTGCCGTTGCATGTTATTTTGTAGATGAGGTTAGAATCTTCCATTGCATCTACTTTTGTTTTCAATTTGCTGAAGACCTGACCTAAGTTGTTGGTAGAGCTCATTGCGATATCGTATTTTTCTTTATCGATGAAACCGGATTGTTTGAATCTATCTGCTATGTGCTTTACGTAAGTAAACGATTTGTATTTTATGGGTGGAGCTTCAGTTCTTTCCGCATGAATTATTGTTGGTTTATAATTTCTGATCAAGGTGTGTATTATATTCGTTGGAAAACTGTTAGATATTAGTATGTTTTTGATAATATGTTTGTTTTTAGCATGAAATTCTTTATCGCTGATGTTAAGAACTCTGTTGACTAGATTTTGTGCAGTGTTGAAAATGGTTTGTTTTGGATGATGGGAATTGAAATTTATTATTCTACCAGAAGATGTTGGTTTCTGATACCAATCTATTTTCAGTCGTCCCTCTTCCCTAATAATGACCGTGTCCAGGTACGGTAGTTTATAATTTTTCTCTTTTTCCAACGTGAATTGAATATTTTTGTGATAGCTGTTTAATACTACCAGGGTTGAGTCTATTTCAGACATTTTAACTATCGCAAATATATCGTCGACGTATTTTGTCAAAATTTTTGGTTTGTGAGTTAATTTGTTTAAAGAAACATCAAGTAACTCCTCCAATATGATGACAGCTATAATGGGCGAAGCTGGATTCCCCATTGGCATACCGTTGCGTTGTTGATATATTTTGTCTTCGTACATAAGGTAATTATTGTCAACTACACAAAAACGCAATAGGTCCAAAAATGTCTGTCTTGTGATTCTAGTATGCTCCTTTATATTATCCCATTTTCTTTGTATAAGTTCTAAAGCAAGTTTCACGGGAATGTTGGTAAAGAGGGAAACTACGTCAAAAGACACTAGAATTTCGTCCTCGTCAGTTTTGATGTTGTCAAGTTTGGATTTGAAATCAAGTGAGTCTTTTACGTTGTACTGAGAATTTCCTGTCAGATGTTTCAATATGGTGATAAGATATTTCGAAAGGTTGTAACACGGGACTTTCGTTGATGAGCAAATAGGTCTTAAAGGCATTTCTTCTTTATGAATTTTTGGAAGTCCGTAAATTCTTGGTGCCAACGGATTGTATATCATCATCCTCTGTTTCTCAATTTGGTTTAATACGTTTTTAGCATGGAGGTCTTTAACAAAATTATTGTTCATCGTCTGTAATTTATTGGTTGGGTCAGTTCTGATTGGCCAGTATGTGGTTCTGTCCTCCATCATATGTTTCATTTTTGACTTGTAGTCGTTTTTATACATTGCAACAGTTACGTTACCTTTGTCCGCTGGAATAATGATCAATTCGAAAGACGAAATTCTAGTGTCTTTTGACGTAGTTTCCCTCTTTACCAACATTCCCGTGAAACTTGCTTTAGAACTTATACAAAGAAAATGGGATAATATAAAGGAGCATACTAGAATCACAAGACAGACATTTTTGGACCTATTGCGTTTTTGTGTAGTTGACAATAATTACCTTATGTACGAAGACAAAATATATCAACAACGCAACGGTATGCCAATGGGGAATCCAGCTTCGCCCATTATAGCTGACATCATATTGGAGGAGTTACTTGATGTTTCTTTAAACAAATTAACTCACAAACCAAAAATTTTGACAAAATACGTCGACGATATATTTGCGATAGTTAAAATGTCTGAAATAGACTCAACCCTGGTAGTATTAAACAGCTATCACAAAAATATTCAATTCACGTTGGAAAAAGAGAAAAATTATAAACTACCGTACCTGGACACGGTCATTATTAGGGAAGAGGGACGACTGAAAATAGATTGGTATCAGAAACCAACATCTTCTGGTAGAATAATAAATTTCAATTCCCATCATCCAAAACAAACCATTTTCAACACTGCACAAAATCTAGTCAACAGAGTTCTTAACATCAGCGATAAAGAATTTCATGCTAAAAACAAACATATTATCAAAAACATACTAATATCTAACAGTTTTCCAACGAATATAATACACACCTTGATCAGAAATTATAAACCAACAATAATTCATGCGGAAAGAACTGAAGCTCCACCCATAAAATACAAATCGTTTACTTACGTAAAGCACATAGCAGATAGATTCAAACAATCCGGTTTCATCGATAAAGAAAAATACGATATCGCAATGAGCTCTACCAACAACTTAGGTCAGGTCTTCAGCAAATTGAAAACAAAAGTAGATGCAATGGAAGATTCTAACCTCATCTACAAAATAACATGCAACGGCAAAAAAGACGATAAGTGTGAACATGTCTATGTGGGAACTACAAAACAAAAACTAAAAAACAGAATATCAGGACACAAATCAGATTTAAAATCAAATTCAGCCCAAAAAACAGCGTTAGCTACCCACTGTATAACAAACAACCATAAACCAAATTTTGACGAGACGAAAATATTACAGAGAGAACACCACTACAACAAAAGGATGACAATTGAAACACTACATATTATCAACACGACCAATACTATGAATAAAAAAACAGATCTTGACAATGTGAGTCCCCACTACAAGTACCTGATTGAAAGAACAAAGAAGAAAAGAAGATCCAGATCCCCCTAATACCCGCTTCCCCCATGGATGTGATGTCAAACAATGTTTTTATCGTTTCATGCTTTCTTCCTCCTAAAATTTCTTGTTCAAAATGTAAAGTATAGTATTGTGCGCAAGTAAAATGTAATTTTGTTTTTCAATTTTTCAATTGTTTAAGTTTAAATTTAAGTGCAATATTATGTAGTAGATATATAAAGCAATATGAATGTTTAAACAAGTGCAATATAAATGTATAGTGATGTCAGCTATTATATATGTACATTTTAAATGTTCATTGTAAAAATACATGTAAGTCAGTTAGAATATAACAATTTTATTATTATAATAATTTCTTGCATTACTCTTGCTCAATTTTGTAAATCTATGCTTTGACTCAGTATTTTCTTCAATGTGTTTATAGAAATAAAAACCTGATGATGTTCATAATCATGAACGAAACGTCGTTTAAAAACAATTATTGTGTTTAATTTAATTTGAAAAGGAATAAATCTGACCTACAGCCCAAAAGCCAACAACAAATTACACTAATTCATAAAGGTCATAAAACATACAAATAAAAAAAAATTTGAAATCTAGATATTACTGACTGTACGATTTTTTCGAATTTTGAATTACTCATTATCGGCATAACGGATTTTAACGAAATTTTTTATAAAGAAGCTCCTAGAAAGTTTAAAAAACATTGCATTTAAAAACTTAAGAAAAAATATTTTTTTCAATTTTTAGAAAAAAAAAGTCATTTTTTTTTTGAAAAATTCGATATCTCGAGAACGGCTTAGTATTTTCTTTGGAAATTAGACTTTTATTCGTACAATAATAAAAACTTAAGGTTGGCGTACCAAAATTTTTTCTTAAAAATGTTTTAAAAATTTTGTACATAAAAGCTTATTTTTTTAGGGAACCACTACAACGACTTATGATTTTTGTTCTTGCATAAATTCATATTTGCATAGCATTTGTTTTTATCTCTTACTACTAAAAGAATTTAAAAAATTCATTTTATCCTTGTGAATAACAGTTTTCTCTAATAACATTCGTTTTTAAAATTCCTAGTCTATTACATAGGAGCAAGTTCGTGCGACCCAGTCGTGCATATTTCCTACACCATGGTCTCGCAATGTCCATTTTTAATGATGTTGCTTACCATCTTCAACCCCTGCCAATGTTCTAATACAAACTTTAACTTTATGTGGCTTTAAATAACTGTCTGTAAACACATATTATACACGCTTGTTTCTTTTAAAAGAGTCCGAGCTTAGATAGCAATCTGACTTCTAACGAATTCGATGTACTATCTGTTAAGAATTGTAACCCATTTTCCTCAAACTAAAATCTTGTTTACGTGCGATTTAAATTCTGGCCAGACAACAACCGAAGGATAGTATGTAAAGATGTTTGTTCTGTTAAACCATTTAACTCAGCTGGTCATTTCACAAATCCAACTGATCTGTTCCTCACATCTGAACCTGATAAATACACTAATAGTGTTTTAGTACCTCTAGGCACCTCGGACCACTGCATCTTTCGGCAAATTTCGCATGCTCCACCAACACAGTCAAAGAAAAAACTCCAAAGCGAACCGTTTGGAAATAAATATAAGAAAGCCAATTGCACGGACTAAATAAATTTTTTTTTTAGAAAATTTAACTGGAAATTTCCTCCTTTAGTGACAAAAATTCCAGTGCTGATATGATAACAGGCATTATTCTCAATGGAATGAAAACTTGTATCTTTAACAGGACAAAAGCAGTTAGTTCCAAAGTGAATTATTCTTGGTTCGACTATGGATGTAAAAAGGTTATCAAGTTGAGAGAGTTAATGAGATGAGATAAAACAAACCCCACTGAGGAAAGCCGAAAAAATTACAGGCAATCGAAGAATACCTGCAATGCTTATATTTGAAAAACTATCAACAAAATCTGCGTCAATAAATACTACAATGTCTTTTTGTCTTTTGTGGAAAATATTAAATATATTTTCTAAGTCATCGGTTCCAACACTTGTTCACAATAACACTCCTTTTGTCAACTCACAAGAAAAAGCCATTTGGCTCGCAACGCAGTTTGCTGCTAATTCGACTTTGCTTTGTGTTATGACTCCTCTTGTACTTGAGGACTAATGGTTCTATGGGACAAATCTTCTTTCGCACTCGTGCAGTTGCCAGAGTCCTCAAAGATCTTGAAATACCTACATAAGTCCACTGGTCCAAATTTTATATCTCTTTTAGTTATGAAGAGGTGTCTTCTTCGATGGCAAAACTATTTCGGAAGCTTTTCTATATGTCGTACTCTTCGGGGTTCTTTCCGGGTAGATTTAAAATGGCATTCGTTCAGCCAGTTCCTAAAAAAGGCGAATCTTTGTCTTCCCCCAATTACGGACCAATTACACGAACATTACTTTTTCGAAGATCATGGAAATACTGACCACCAATCAGCTTGAGAAATAACTCCAAAACGAAAGCTCTTAAATGACAAACAGTATGGCTTTCATAACAATAAGTTTACTAGTGATCTGTTGGCAATTCTCCCGAAAAAGTGGAATGAATCCTTACATAATTTTGGAGATATATAGGTAGTTTCACTTGATATTTCTGAAGCATCTGATAGAGTTTAGGTCGAAGCTCTTTTTTGTAAAATGCGTGCATTTGGTACCGAAGAGTTTCTTCTTCGTTGAATTAGAAATTATCTTTCGGTAATTTTAAAACAAGTTGTACTTGTGTGCGCAACCTAAGTTCTTTCTCTGCTCCACTGACCTACAGGGATAGATTCAAAGGCTCGTCGGGGTGTTTCACGTATCCCAGCCATCTCAGCCGCTGTAATTTCGCCTTTTTGACCAGGCCAACGTTGCTGTAAAGCCCGTAAGTCTCGTGGTTGACTCTTCTCCTCCATACTCTATCGATACATAAATATTGTGGTGCAACAGCTCGAAGAGAACACGGACCTAGTGGCTTACAACTCTCAACCATTCTTGTGTGCGTGTTACCAGGGGACAAGAGATATTCTTAGAGGATTTGTCAATTCCTCGTAAGAGGCATGACAATCCAACGCACCAACCATTATCCCAAGGGGTACTAAGATACATACGGGACGGAAAATCACACGAAGAATCTTTCTTTCAAAGCGCTCAAGCCTTCTTATCCCGAAGATACTGCGATTGTCGAGATTTATTCTTGGTTGGATCTCTGCACTGATGTCATTTTGCTATGTAATAGTGGAGTCCAGGTAGACAAAGTTCTGGACGACTAGGAAGTCCAAAGTGTTGAGATTCGTTTTTCGATGTTAGCATATACTTCGTCTTGTCCTCATTAACAGCCAAACCCATTTTCACCGCCTCCAATTCAATACTTGCAAACGCGCCAGTAACTGCTCTTTTGCATTTGCTCAATGATGTCAATATCATCTGCATAAGCAAGTTGAAAGTACTTTCGAAAAATTGTACCTCTGTTTTTGGCTTGATAGTTACGTACAATTTCTTAAAGAACGATGTTAAGGAGGTTACACGATAACGCGTCGCCATACATCAAACGTTTCTCGACATCAAAGGGTTTGGTGGTGTTCTTACCAATATTTAGGCAGCAGCGAGGTTTCTCGATTGTCATCCTGCACAAGCGGACGAGCTGGGCAAGGATGCCGAGATGCGACTTGGCTCTGTATAATTCGTCTCTGTTTACTCTATCATATGCGACATTAAAATCGATAAAGAGGTGGTGTGTATCGATCCAAGGTTGTCTCAAAAATCTGTCAGAGTAGAATATTTTTGTAGAGGGTTGATTTGCCGGGGCTAAAACCACACTGATAGGGATCGATCAGATCGTTGAAAAATGGTTTTAAGCGATCACACAGTAGAGATGACAGGATTTTGTATGCGACTTATACCTGTGTAGCTGGCGCAGGTCAGAGCATCTCCTTTCCAATTAGAATTCAATGCTTCGTCGGCAACATTGAATCCTTTTGCTATATCGTAATCCACTCCCAATGACCAATATATCATTCACTTCAGTTCAGTAGCGATGTTGGATTTTTGTCTTTACTTCTAAATAGTCTGTAATCTTTAAGACTTGAGTACTATTCTCCATTGCTCCACTTGAATAAAGAGTTCTTAAATATGTTAGGCGGTAGAATCAAACTTTTAATTAATTCTGTTTGTCAAGTTAAGCTTACATAGTTTAAAAATATTTCACATATAATAACCTATAACTTAAACGATTTTATAGCTACCGAAAGAGATTCAAAAGAAAAACGTTTAAGTCCTCATTTCTCCTTCTTATCATCTCAAACCATAAGGTCACCCCTCAATTTTCTTCTATATTTATAGGGTCAAACAAATACTTGGATTTATCCCTCTCTTCATGGTGTCGAAGAATTATTCTCTCCCAGTGTGATTGAAAAATTAAAGAAGAAGAAAAATATCTGAGGATTAAGATGGCTTAGCTATAAAAGCTATTGAAACAAAAATATAACGTCTAGAAATAATATCCTTCATTTCTGAAAGTGGACTTAATCCAAGAGGTGATGAGAAGAAAGCAGCAAGGGAAATTAAGCCCATGGGTCTATTGTGTGAGGCCCAGCTTTTATTCAACTTCTTTTTTTCTTATTTTTCTCTGCCGATGCCGTCTTGGCTCACTTGTTTGTGTTCTTCTCTTCTTAGAATACTCATAATAATAACTTTTCCAAAGAATAAAAGAAAAAACGACAAAATGGGATTTTGAAATTTGTTTTGGCTCCACAAAGATAATTGGATGGAGTCAAGTTTATGGGAAATGGGAATGGGACTATTAAAAAAACGGGCATATATTTATAGGTTTAAGGCAAGACATACATATAATGTGCGTTTATTTGTTTTGTAAGGAAGTTTATATTTTTGAATAATGTCCTTCATGTAGCGTAGGTGTTTTTGCGTGGGCTTTTGATGTCGCAAAATGAGAAAACGGATATTTCAATCTAACCTAACAGTACAGTAAAAATATAAATCACGGGAAATAATAACTTAGCAACCTGTCAATATGGATGTGTAGATTTTCGTCTGTTTGTCTGTCGGGATAAAAATCAGTGTTAAACGAGTACCTATGTACATAATATGTTTTATATAGGCAAAATCTAGTAAATGAATACCTACATAGGCATGTAAAGGGTTTTCAAATCAGGGAGGGTCGAGTGTTGAAATGGATTTAAACAAGTGGGTGTGATGTATAAAATGATATCTTTCAACTGTTAGCGCGGCAGCTTTGCATGGTGACACGGATCCGAGAGGTTCACTTTTCAATAGATCCGCCGAAAAGATTTGAGAGATACCCTTGGTTATGTTAACTTGAGGGCATTGCATTTTTGGCATGAACCTGAGACTTCAGAATTCAGAACACTTCACAAGAAAAAGCTAAGCCGGTTTAAATCACATTATGGTGGGTGTCACCTCTTCCAATAAATCAAAAAAATTAAGTTGCCCGTATTCTGGTATTCTTTTAGAGTCAAATTTTTCTATAGTTAAATGCCCAACTGCTGATATTATAAAAGTCTTAAGCTTTTATCAATTTACATAACATACATCAGCGGCTCAAGTCATTCCATAGGCAGCTAGAGTTTGTTGTGAAGAAATCTCTGATTACACAAACAAAAAAATTCATATAAATAAATGAAATAACATAACGGCTCGTAGAGAGCCACCCCTAGTGAAGAACATAGGTGACCTAAAAATCTGGTAATTATGTTCATCTGTCTGTTCGACTACACCCCAAGCAGCTCCGCCGATTTTCTTCAAGCCTGGGTAGATATCATTTTTAAATTTTTTCCCCCACAGGATTTTTTCTTTTTTTTTAAGACCAAAAATAACGGTACCTGCCAAACGATTTTTTTTCTAAATTTTAGAAATATTTTCTTTCCTCAAAATTGTTCAAAAGATTTTCTAAAACAAAAATTTCAAATTTCGTTTAGTTAAAGCTAGGTAGTGCTTGAAAAAAAATTTAAGTAAAATGGTTATTAAGGTACTAGTACGGTCTAGAACGCCAAAAAACGCACGATTTTTGGGAAATTTTTTTCTCGGAAACTTTTTTGGGTAATTATACATAATTTCAAGAGTACAAAATTTTTTTTTTTTTAATTTTCGAATTTTTGCCGAATTATAGTGAGCGCCAACGTCGACTCATCAAAAAATACATTGTCCCATTGCGGACTGTAATTGGAGCTAAAAATAGGATGCCATGTGATTCAAGCAAATATAGGTATATGGTTTCTTAAAAAATTATGCTTTTATATAAAAAAAAATGTTTAAGAAAATATTTTGGTAAGCCAATTTAAAGTTTTTATTATTGTTCGAAAAAAAAAATTAATTTAGAAACAAAAATATTGAGCCGTTTTCGAGATATTGAATTTAAAAAAAAATAGATTTTTTTTTCAAAATTCAAAAACAATATTTTTCTTAAAGTTTTGGAATGCAATGTTTTTTAAACTTTTTTGAAGCTTCTCTCAAAAAATTTCATTAAAATCCGTTATGCCGATAATGAGAAATTCGAAATTTAAAAATATCGTTCTTTGGTAGGTACAGTCAGTAATATCTTGTTTTCAATTTTTTTTTATTAAATTATAGATCATAAAAATTAATCGAAAGAAAAAAAATTAAGCAAAATTCTCAGAACCATTTTAGAAAACCATTTATTAACATTTGTATGAAGGGCACCGTTATTTTAAGGTAAAATAAATTTTGTTCCTCATATCTTGTAGATTATCTTAAGAAACTTTTATTTATCAAGTTTTAAAAAAAATCGAACATGGGGTTTATGAAATATTGAGTTTTCAAAAAAAAAATTGAATTTTTTTAAATCCAAAAAAAAAAAATGTTTGAAAATTTGAATACACAATAATATTGAAACTGCTGGGAGCCTTAACATAAAATGATCAAAATGGTTCCTAGGGGGGCACCAAAAATAATAATTTCTTTGAAATTTTTCCCAACCATTACCTAACTTTACTAAATGAAATTTTTTGAATAAAAAAAAAATCTGTGGGACAGTTTTTGAGAAAAAAAAATAATTTCAAAATTTCGAAAAAAAATCGTATGGCAGGTACCGTGACTTTCGGTCTTAAAAAAAATAAAAAAAACATCCGGGGGAAAAAATTAAAACCCATATCTACCAAGTTTGAAGAAAATCGGCCGAGCAGTTTAGCTGTATTCGAACAAAAAGACAGAGACAGAATTGCGAGACCCACTTTTTTGGTCTTCGCTTTCATCGTAATGTCAACTTTGATCAAAATATCGAATTCGATTTTTTTTACGAATGCATAACTTGCCTTATAGTAACTATAAGTCGTAATTAAAAAATTGAAATTAAGATATTACTAACTATACCTATTATAGAACCATTTTTTGGAATTTGAATTTTAATTGAATGGATTTTAATGACATTTTGTAATAGGCTTTCTAAAAAAAATAATCTGTTTTTAAAAATTTGATATTCCAAAAACGGGTGACTATTTTTACTTGCGACTTATAGGTACTGTAAGGCAAGTTATGCATTCGTAATAAAAATCGAACTCGAGATTTTGATCAAAGTTGACATTACGATGAAAGCGAAGACCAAAAAAGTGGGTCTCGCAATTCTGTCTGTCTGTCTGTATGTCTGTCTGTCTGTCTGTCCGTTCGACTACAGCCTAAACGGCTCGGCCGATTTTCTTCAAACTTGGTAGATATGGGTTTTAATATTTTTTTTTCAAAAATTGTCCCACAGAATTTAAAAAAAAAAATTTGAAAAATTTTATTTGGTTAAAACTAGCTAATGGTTGAAAAAAATTTTACAAAAAATTGTTATTTTTGGTAGCCCCCCTGGGTCCATTTTTTTTTGTTTTTGATTTTCTGAAAAACCGTACAGCCGATTTAAATAATTTTTTTTTATGCCAAAGCTCCTCCAAAGTTTGAATATTATTACATATTCAAATTTTCAATTTTTAATTTTTTAGATTTTTAAAAAAAAATTTAAACTCAATATTTCGAAAACCCCATGCTCGATTTTTTTCAAACTTGACAAATAAAAGTTTCTTAATATAATCTACAAGATTTGAGAAAAAAAAATTTGTTTTATCTAAAACTAAGGGTACCTTCCATACAAATTTTAAAAAATGGTTTTCGAAAATCGTATTTTTCTCGAAAACGGTTCCGAGAATTTTGCTAAAATTTTTTTCTTTTGATTAATCTTTACGATCTATAATTTAATAAAAAAAAATTTTAAATCTAGATATTACTGACTGTACCTACCATAGAACGATTTTTTCGAATTTTGAATTTCTCATTATGGACATAATGGATTTTTATAAAAAATTTTATAAAGAAGCTCCTAAAAAGTTTAAAAAGCATTGCATTTAAAAACTTAAGAAAAAATATTTTTTCAATTTTTAGAAAAAAAAAGTCGTTTTTTTTTTAAATTCGATATCTCAAGAACGGCTTAGTATTTTTTTTTGGAAATTAGACTTTTATTCGTACAATAATAAAAACTTAAGGTTGGCGTACCAAAATTTTTTCTTAAAAATGTTTTAAAAATTTGTACATAAAAGCTTATTTTTTTAAGGAACCACTACAACGACTCATAATTTTTGTTCCTGCATAAATTCATATTTGCATAGCATTCTGTTTTTATCTCTTACTACTAAAAGAATTTAAAAAAATTCATTTTATCCTTATGAACAGTTTTCTCTAATAACATTCGTTTTTAAAATTCCTAGTCTATTACATAGGAGCAAGTTCGTGCGACCCAGTCGTGCATTTTATTTCAATACCGTGCTGACTTCATATGACTCTTTTGCATTTACGAACGCCACGAAAGGTCTGTTTACTTAGTATTTTGAACAAACTGCCATCGTTTTAGACGTGTTCAGAAGCAATTTATTATGCAAATTGCTTTAGTAGGATACTACTTAGAAAATGTTTAAAATTAAAAATGAGATAGCAAACTACTTTAAAGCTAACAAATGGTTAAGTAGTATCATTACTAGTACCTTAATAATAGGCTGTTTAAAATTCTGCGCCATTAGTTTTAAATTTTTTTTTTATTGAATTACGAGGGCAGTTTGAAAAGTTCTCGGCCTGACCAATAAAACGCAATAAGTTTTAAAACTTTTTTTTAATATTTTTCTACATATTCTCCTCTTATATCAATGCACTTATTCCATCTGTGTTCCAGTGCTTCTATACCCTTTTTATAGGCCGATTCCTCCAACTCTTCGCAAAAACCGCTCCGTCTCAGCAATCACCTCCTCGTTGGTGAAGAATTTGCGTCCAGCCAAATGTTTTTTTAAGTTAGGAAAGAGGTAATAGTCTGTTGGTGCCAAATCAGGTGAATAAGCGGGGTGGTTCACTACACAAAATCGAAGTTCATGGAGTTTAGCCATGACAACAACCGACTTGTGTGCTGGAGCATTATCCTGATGAAAAAGGATCTTCTTTTTGGCTAATCCTGGTCTTTTTTCGGCAAAATTTTTCAGCCAACAGGTTTGCATAGTATTGACCAGTGATAATTTGGCCCTTGGGAAGGTAATCAATAAAAATAATTCCCTTGTAATCCCAAAAGACGCCATCACTTTCCCAGCTGAAGCACACGACTTGGCTTTCTTCGGTGTAGGAGAACCGCTATGCTTTCATTGTTTTGATTGTTCTTTTGTCTCAGGAATATAGTGATGAATCCATGTTTCGTCGGTGGTAATGACTCTTCTCAAGAAATCGCTGGTATTCCTCCGAAATAACGCTAGATTTTCTCTAGAGATTTCAACTCGATTGAATTTTAGTTCTTCGCTCAGCAAACGCGGCACCCACCTTGCGAACAATTTTTCAACCCCAATTCTACGGTCAAAATGTGGTAATCCCGCTCAGAAGAGACCCCCATGGTGTTGCTTATTTTTCGCACTTTTAACCTTCGGTCGTCTAAAACCATTTTATGAACTTTATCGACGCTTTCTGAAGAGGTGGATGTTGTTGGCCTTCCGCTTCTGCGATCATCTTCGACGCTCTGTCTGCCATGTTTAAATAAGGCTGCCCACTTTTTGAACGTGGGATACGAAGGTGCAGATTCCCCCAATGTCTCATCGAAGTCATCTTTAATTTGATTTGGTGTCATATTCTTTTTGACCAAATATTTAATGACGGCTGTAATTTCATTTTTTTCCATTTTCGTTGTTAGCAATAGGTTCGTTCAAACAAAAAATTGCACTGATATAAGTACGCGACCAATTTCAATGAAACTTCACATACAATTATTATAAATAAAGGCTGTTTGAGGAATTAAAAGTTATTTATTAAAACAACGCCTTCTATGTTAGGCCGAGAACTTTTCAAACAGCCTCCGTATAAATCATAAAAATTAGATGAAACTGAAAAAAAAAATTAAAAATTCTGTTATTTTTGAATAAAAAAATAAAAAAAGAAATGTAATCACAATAAAATTCAAGCTTTTAAGAAGCTTGAATAATTAAATTGGGACTAAAAACAAAAAAATATAATTCTTAAGGGGGATACCCTATAGTTTTTTTTTTTGGGGTTTTTTTTCTTTTCAACCACTAGTCAAACATCTATCGAATACGTTGCTAAGGCTCGAAATGAAGGGATAGTCTTTAACGATACACTTGGTCAAATAACGTTGCAGTTACAATTAATAAAGTTTACCATAGTATATCGTATACTATGGTCCACTCAAAGTTCATTCGCTACAAAAACTAAAATGAGGCATTGAGAGCAGAAGTGGCGTAACCTTCATTTGTTTCAATTTTGACTTTATAAACCTCAATGGTCAAAAATAAATTTTCTTCCAACGCAGAAATGACTTAACTTATATTTTCTCATAAACCAATACAAAAGTGCTGAAACATTGTTTCTGCACGGAACTTTTCCTAGAGCAGAAATGGTGTAACACACTTACGCCACTTCTGCGCTAGTAAAATTTGAAATGAGTAGATTTCAAACACATTTACGTCAATCATAGAACGGTTGCATTGATGAAAATATTTGTTCATGCAAAAACAAATGCGTTCAAAAAATTTCAGTTGATCGACGCATTGTAATATAAGCTTCAAAAATTTTTATGAATTATCTTCTTTTGATCTTCAGAATTAATTTGCATTTGCATTGATTGACATTGTTTCCAAGGCAAGGACTTACACAAGTGCTGAAAATTCTAGAAGAAAAAGAAGCTGCTTATATTATATGCCTGATAATGGAGGCCAGAAGGTAAGGGTTTGTAAAACTTTTTTCTTGAAAAAATTCCAAGTGTTCGATGCAAGAATATCCAGACTCATATAAATTCTACCTTTAGACCAACGTGGCAAGGCAGAGTCTGGAAATAAGACCAATGAACTAAAATTGCAAGAACTTAGAGAGTTTTTTTTTTTAGTATTTATTTATTTCATGATTAGCTTACACGGTAAGATACAATATCTTATTTGTAGTGTAGCTTGTTAAATGGACAGTTGCTACATAATTGGTTTAATTCAAGTTTTACATAAGTCGGAGAGAAAATTCTTATCCCCTGACTTTAACATATCTAAAATGTTCAATTTTCTATAAGAATTCTCACACCAGTCCTGTATCAGAGCACGTGTTCCGGCAGACATTTAATCGTGATTTTAACCTTTCATTCCATGCTCTAATAAAGGATTCTTGTAAGAAGTGTGATTTTTTGAACAATAAACTAAACTTTGCGACTGATCACGAGAAGCCTCAAATACAAATTGAACATAAACTTCATCTTAGAAAAGCGGATTCGGCTAGAAATGGCATGAGAGCAAAGGAATCTGCTGACACTTCGGCGATTGCATTTGATCTCATGAAGACCTTGCCCACTTCAGTCAACGAAAAATAACAATTTATTAAGCTTAATTACTCAAAAACGGCTTGTCTGACGAAAATTTTCAATAAGACCTTTTTTGTAGGGAATTTAATTTTATATAAAAGTAAGTCAAAATGAATTTTTTTTACTTCAATGTTTTGTCAGTTCTGACGTAAAACATGAAATTATGACTAAAAATCAAAATTAACGATGATAGCCCTCTTAAAATTGATATTAAGGGCTCAAACTTTTACGAAAATTTTTTTTTGTCATTCTGAATGATATTCTCGATATATCTTTCAAAAAAAAAAATAGTCAATTTTTTTGGCCCAGTCTAATATACATACATACATATGTACTACATATATCTTTCAAAAACGCCGTTTTGATCACATTTCAAGTTACTCCTTTGCATGGTATTATACGGACCGAACAACCAGAGTATTTCTACAGTAGACTAAATTTCGTCAGCTCTCGAAGAACTTTTACTTTAATTCAGATTTCTTTGCATACAATATTCTTTGTTCATGCCACCCTTTTATGGAACTCACTACTCACTTAGGAGAATCAAAAACATTGAAAACATTGAAACAGTGATATATAAATATTTAAAAAATTGAATTTTGCTTATATAAATTTTATTAATTTCATTAAGAAAGTTTTTTTTTATTTGTTTGCATTTTTAAAACTAACATTGGAAAATTGTCACTTATCTTTGTTAAGCTCTTGAAATCATGTTTGTAATTAATTATTTTGTAAGGCCATCACCAAATATGAGATTTAATCTAAATGTGAAACTATTTTTCGTTAATAATAAAAAAAATAATAAATACTATAATACGAGTAGTTTTTAAAGCTTTAACAAAATCAATTTTAAAAAAAAATTTTTTTTTAGATCAGTTCTTCAATTTGAAAAAATATATTTTAAGAAATTCCAAAAAAAAAATTCTATGCTAGGTACCATTATTTTTGGTCATACGAAAAACTCTGTCTGAAGAAAAAACTGCTATTAACCAGGGTTAGGGAAAATCAGCTGAGCCGTTTAGGCTGTAACCGAACAGCCAGACAGACACAGTCTCACTTTTTAGTGTTCCCTATCATCGTTATGTCTTATAAGCATAAGGTATATCTACATAATATGTATATCAAAACCTGGAAAAATTCCGAAAAATTGGTAGGGGAGAGTGGGGCACATTTGAACACTTTTTGCTTTCCAGACTTATAAAACCTAAAATATTCGAGCAATTGGCCTGATATTTTACTCACATGTAACAGTGGTATTGACGTTCAATGTAGAAAAATATTTGGTCCATTTAACGAAATATTTATATTAACCAATATAGGTTTTTATGTTCAAAAGTGTCTATTGTATGGGGCAGTTTTGAACTTGGAAAGGACACTTTTGAACAGTGATATAATTTGTTTTTACTGAATAAAAGAACTTTTAAATTTTATTTTTATATTAATTTTTGAATTAGAACTTATCAATAAAACTCAAAATTAATACTTTTGTTATATCATATTCATGTATTTGCAGAAAAAAAAAACAAAAAAGCTAAATCTAATACTTGGATTTTTAAGTAAAAGCTGGATTTTTAGTGTATAAGAATAAGCTTAAGCTAGCTAGTTAAAGATATTTTCTAGTAAAAGCTATTTAAAAATAGCCAAAGCTAAGTTCATTTAGTTTTAACTTGTTTTCCAAGCCTAAGCTTCGATTTGAGTGAATAAAAAAAGCTTAAACTAGTATATTTTAGTTAAAGCTAAAAAAAATTTAAGATTTTATCGACTTAGGAAGCTTTAACTAGGCCTTATTTTCAGTATTCAATACCTCAAAAATGAGACAGAGAGCGTATAGACGCAGAGACAGACGGTCGATATGACACAAACATTTTTTACCTGAAACCAATACTTGCCCTATAGAACAGATAACAAATTGCTTGATTAATTGTTTGAAGCTGATTAAATTTTCTCTTAAATGTCTTAAATATGTTAAAAAACATAATCAGGGTAGTTTTGAGCATGTTCAAAAGTGCCCCAACACGCTTGTTCAAATCTGCCCCAACTGTTCCAGTGACATAAAATTTATTATAAATATTTAACTGAAATATATAAGTAACAAACTTAACGGTATTAAGTTTAAAATTTATTTTTCCTCCAAAAAAATTTGTTCCTGCTTTAAAATCACGCAGTAATTTTTGTTTAAACTTTTACAACTAAAAAACGAAAACAAAACACTTCCACTAGCAAAAGGACCTTTCACCTCTTAGTCCGAGAGATAATTGAGAGTATCAAGGAAAGTCAATGACGCTTATGGATATGGTATTGAAATTTTAATTTAATTTTAAAAAAGAGTAATAAAGTAAAATTTTATAAGCATTTTTCAAATGTGCCCCGTTCTCAAATGTGCCCCACTCTCCCCTACGTCTCATAAAACTATTTTTTTTTATTCTATATTTCTCAAAAACTACAAAGTCGATTTTTTAACTTTAATCTTTTGTTGAACTTAGCAGTTTTTAAAAACATCTAACAGATTGTTCAAAAAAAAATATTTTGTTAATTTAAAAAAACGATACCTTTCATTCAAATGATAAAAAACTGTTAAAGAAAATCGAATTTTCAGAAAATGGTGTCTTCGATTTATATAAAACTATTTATACGTGCTTATGTAATATTTACTTTTAAATATTTTTAAATCCAGCTCTTTTTAACAGTACCAAGCATAGAAACTGTTTTCATTTTTGAATTTCTCATTCCAACTTAATTTGCCCAACTTAATTTGACATTTCTTTGTTTCAGTATTTGACAAATTCAACCATGGAAATGTACACAATTGAGCAGCACGTTAAGATTGTTGAAGCCTTTTACGAAATTTGGCATTTAAATCAAAATGCATTTTGTGCACTTCGTGATTTTTTTGGTCAGCACAGTCAACCAAATGTGTCCACAATCGGTAAAATGGTGTGCAAATTTCAACAAACCGGGTCTGTAGGAAATGTGACCTATGCATGCTCGCCCAGGTCGTTCTGCGGAAAACATTGCTGTTGAGAGCATTTGGCCGATATGTAGTTTCAGTCATAATTGTCATAGATCCTTCTATCATAATAAAAAATATTAAAACTTTTTGTTTCATTTACAATTAACATCGTGCGTTTTCATGGGATCACCCTTTAGCATCAAAATTGATTGATATTATTTTTTTTTTCCTGATTCGGATCATCAACCACTCGTGCTCAAATTTGAAGTGGAAATGGTCGAACGAGAGGAATCGGTAGAGCTGAAGCTCTTACCACAGTTAAACTGGAAAACTGGTAACGGGGATATATTTAGACAAAACCTTGACGCGATTCTATCATCGCAAGAAATCACTACATTTAGACAGTTGGAACAATCCATAAAGAACGCCTATCCTGGGAACAACCAAGCACACGGTATCCGGTCAAACTTCAACCAACCATGGTTTGACTTTGAATGTATGCAAGCCAGGAATCGGACATTTGCTTGGCTCAAATTGTTGCGTAAAAGTATAGGAGAGGAATTTAAAGTTCACTACATTGAGGCAAACAAACTATATATATAAGAAGTTATGTTGGACCAATAAAAATATGTATTTCGAAGAAAAATCTAGGAGCTTAGCATCCTGTATGAACTCAGCTGAGTTCTGGAAAGGTGTCCGTATCATAAACGGTGAAAGACACTCCATAAGCAAAATCTTGATGCAGATACACTCTCGTCACACTTTAATTCTTTCTTAAATCCATCAAATACCGCAAATCATATAATAAAACGGCAAACATGTTTTTTGTGGTACACATTTCTCCAAAAGTATTTAACCGATTTCGATAAATTTTATATGGTTGGAAAGCCACAGTTACGGAGATGTGCAGAATATACTTCAGACACGCATGTACACACTGTGGGTCATTTTTGTTTTTGCACTGTCGAACACTTTGCATATTACATAAAATAAAATTTAATTTAATAAATTTGCTTGAAAACACTGCCAATAATTTAATAATAAATAATAAATAAATTGGCACTCGAATTTCGAGAGCTGGGTCGGCTAGTTCTATTAAATACGCTACTCCGTGGTTTGAGGACGAAATACTAGATGCACAAATAACGATATCTGAAACAAAAGCTGTTATAAAAGATCTAAAAGACGGAAAAGCACCTGGTGTAGATCGCATTCCCGGCGAGTTATACAAAAACGGGACAGAAGAGCTCATCAAAACAATAGCTAAACTAAACAACGACATTTTAGAAAAAGGAGAAGTTCCACAAGAATTCAAGAATGCCTTAATCTTCCCGATTTTCAAAAAGGGGAATAAAAAGGATCCAAATAATTATAGAGGCATCTCTTTTCTTAATGTGTCCTACAAAATTTTCACAACCATTTTACAACGACGGCTTACTTCCTGGATCAACCACAACAATGTTCTTAAAGAAAACCAAGCGGGATTTCGAGCTGGTTACTCAACAGTCGACCATATATTTGTACTTCGCAATATAGCAGAGTCATTCGCAGCTCAAGGAAAGAAACTGTACGTTTTCTTCGTAGATTTCAAAGCGGTCTTTGATACGGTAGACAGAAATTCTCTTATGTACAAGCTTTATTGCAAGGGAATGTCTCACAAATTTGGAAAAGTTGTCGAAAACCTCTTACGAGACACTTGGGCAGCAGTCCAAGGATGTCTCTTGAGCCCTTTGCTGTTTACCCTATTCATATATGATATAACGGATGGATTGCCCGGAGGAATTGAAATCGAAAGAACAAAGATCAAAGCCCTTCTCTTCGCGGATGACATAGTTATCCTTGCGCAGTCTCCTCAAACGCTACAACTAATGATCAATCGACTGTACGAATACTGCTCCAACTGGAACTTAGTCGTGAACATCGACAAATCAAAGGTCATGATCTTCAATAGAGGGAGAGGAAGATTAAGGGCGAATGAACAGTGGCACTATAACAACGAATCCTTAGAAGTAGTGAATGACTATAAATACCTTGGTGTGATCTTCTCATGTAATTTGAAACTAGCTAAATCCGCCATAAACTCGACATGGAAGTTGTGCTTCTCCAATAATTACCTAAACCATAGTTCGAAATACAAAGTATTCGAGGCGGTTGCAGTTTCAATCATGCTCTACGCGGCCCAAGTCTGGGCAAGTCACCAATACCAGATAGTAGAAAAGCTTCTCCATTTCTATTTAAAGCGGGCATTCAGACTATCACCTAATACACCCAACTATGCTTTGAACTTAGAATTTAGAAACTGGATTACCGCCACTATTTATCAAAACACTAAAGCTTCAAGCAGATTACGTAGTCAAGGTATCAAAAATGGATGAAAGTCGATTTCCCAAAATAATTATGAGGAAGGCATTAAGAAGTAAAACCGGTTGGTATGCTGAATGGTTACAACTAGCAAGATCATGTAATCTAGAAATAGAATTAGATCACCAACCAAGCATAAATTGGAAACGAAAACTGTACAGTATTATAGGAGCAACCGACGTAAACTTGAGAAACGACTATGAGAGAGAAGCACGAGAATCTATCCGCAGGCAAATATATAGCAGACTGAACCACAACCTCCTTCACTCCAACTACTTCAGAGATGAAAATGATGTAACATCTATCTCAATGATGCTAAGACTAAGAACGGAACTGATTAACATCAACTACATACCTCATCGAGATGACCTCTCGGTATTGTGCAATATATGTAATGTAGCAGAAAGAGAAGAAGTAATCCATTTTGTGGACAGATGTCCGACGCTTCGCGAAACACGACAATTTTTCTTAGGAAGCAGTATTCTGTCAACAGATCAAGTTTTTAACTTGCTGAACGAATGCAATGATAAACTGATGCGATATTGCAGAACGGCCTTATCCTATCGTGAACGAATCTTAAATGAAAGCATCTAACTATCACCTTTCGAACAACAAAATAAAGCAATCAAATTATTAGTATTATTCTCAATCAATTTAATAATATTATTCTTTATTTAAACTTATTTAAAATCATAAACTGTACCAATCGGCAGACGGCATAGCCAACGGAAATCTTAAAATTAGGAATTCATGAATTGTCTGAACTTCCAAATCCATTATTGATTTCAACATCTACTTCTCCTGGTATGTCAGCAGAAATACATATGGGAATGGAGCAAGTCATCCCTATCCTCCTCATTTGTTCAACTGACTATCAACAACTTTATTTCTATCATCTAGAATAGCATCGAAAGCCATGTAGAGATAAGGATAGCGCCTACCATAAAAGCTACTAAAATCAAAAAATGTTGAAAAAGTCATTTCACTGCAAATCCAGTTGACAAGTCTTGTGTAGGATTTATTATGAAGAAGAAACAACAACTTTTTAGCATAAGATTTATTTGCAATGTTGTTCATCTAATGAACAAAATTGATTATCCGTAGATTAGCGAAAAGTTTAAATTATAACCACACTTTTACAATTTTGAAATACCCGTCGATTGAGTTATCAAACAACTTGAAAATAGCTTTCCACCTTAACGAAATTATTCCGAATGTCAAAACATACATATGTCTGTCCTTGCTTTGCAATTGCAAGAAATTAAAATCAAAACCTTATTTTTGGAAATAAATCAAATTGAAATTTTCAAAAATATTGTGCGCAATCATCATCATAATTTAATTTCTCTCCTTGATCCTAAGAACTTTCTTGCCATACTTAAATATGTCTGGCGTGTAGACATATTTAAGTATGTAGTTAAAATATTCAGCAAAAAATAAAGTTATGAGGAAATTAAAAGTAATGGCTATGTAGGTATGTACGAGTATATCCTTAACTATGATGAAACTTTGAAAAACTTCGAAAATCTTTTAATTATTCACAAAGATTCTTTATACTCGTAAGAATAAGTTTGCTTCAAATCTGCGCTTTTGTAAGTAATAAATTACTTATCCTTGAATAGTTTTCGTAAAAATAAAAGTCTTAGTCGACAAAGATATGACAATGTCTTATTACGAGTATCTTTGATTCAATCTTTTTTTGAGTTCTGAAAAGTTCTTAAATTCTTTTTTTTCTTTTTTTTTTGGCTATAAGCAAGGGATTAACATACAAGTTGGAGAGTTAAGGGCAGTAATTGAAAAAAAAGAAGTAATTTGCGAATATCTTTATTTCAGAGGAAAATATACTGATCTATGTAAATCGGAATAAGTAGCATGTTCTGCTATATTCTTTTTTAATTTAATTTATGTTTTTTCCTATAAGTAAACTGTTTGATTTCAATATGTTTTATATTTCTGGAAGTAATGAAAAACAAAGTTAAAGATTATGTAAGTGAAATGTCTTCAAGTTTACGAACTAAACAGATTCAAACAGAAAATAAGTGCATCATTTTCTATGCCTTAAAAAAAGCGTTTGTGTTTATCTAAGCAGTGTGAACTACTGTGAGCAGCAATAGTAGTTTTTCCAATAATTGTGTCATCAAAGACATGGACATCCACTATTAACAACGGCGTTAGTTCACTAATTGAGCACTGAAACTTTTTTGGAAAAGAAAATATCTTCTCGGGGAGATCCCTCTTTAATCAGCGGCTATTTCACCAAGAAAATTTGCCAATATTGTGACAACACTTCCAAAAGAAAGAATAAAAAAAAATAATTGTGCAAACATAAAGAAAGATATAATGAAAAGAAAGAGAGTGCTGGTTAGGTATAAGAATATACTGAGAGAATAAAGAAAGATATGATCATCAGTTGTTGTAGATCCGTGAAAGTGGAAAGACGTTGTTTTATTTGTGTAGCGAAATATTTTTATTTCTAAAGTAAAGGTTGATTGCTTACAGTTTGAATGCTTACAATATAGGAGCGAAAACAATTCTGAAGTATTCGAAAAACTATCAATGCATCCAAAAAGGTTGAATTTTTGGTGCGATTTCTGACATGTCTGCTGATCAATGGTTTCAGGTATAGAGCGATGTTAACCAATTTTTTGTGGCCAGAACTCGGGCAATAGGATTTTGGCACTCCATATATAGAAATGGAATATTCCAACCAATTGTTCGGTAATTGGTTAACAAAATTCAGTTTTGGAAATTGGTCAGCCTTAGAAAACTTGTAATCAAATCTTAAGCTTGTGCAAGGTCACACACTTAATTTGTGGGTCATATTTTATATAAAATGAAAACGAAGTTGATGCAGACAAGGTTAAAGGAATTAAACAGTTAAAATAACCTACAAATACTCGTATTAAATAATTTTAACGTTTTCCGGGTACGATTAACTGTCTTGGAAAATGTATAAGAAATTTGTTAAAACTCACCGAGCCATTGCCCAAGTCACTTCACAACGACGTTGACTGGATTTGGGATGGGTTGGGTACGATATCCGGCTTTTGATAATCCCGTTTTCTTAAAATCCTGATTTTATAATCCCGTTTTTTATAATCCTGTTTCTTATAATCCCGCTTTTTACTCGTATAATCTCGCTTTTTTAAAATCCCGCTTTTAAAATCGCGTCTCTTATAATCCCGTTTTTTATAATCCCATTTCTTATTACGACGTATAAAAAGTGGGGTATATAGCCATTGCGCAAGTTACTTCACAAAGACGCAACCCCCCTGCTTGGACACACTATAGGATTTCTGGTTGGTGCAAGGTTGAGTGTATGCAAAGTTTCTTTAGAATTTAAAGAATCTGGAAAATAACCAACATAAAATCAATAAGTTTTACGTACATACGTATATTCTAAAAAACGGAATAAGCGGTATAAGACGGTATTTTAAAAAGAGGGATTTTAATAGAACGGGATTTTGAATAAACAGCAATAAGTATGCAATAAAAGCGATATTTAAAAAAAAACGGTAATATAGAGAACGGTATTTTAAAACTTTTTTTGCGGGATTTTCGAAAAACGGGATTATAAAAACCGGGATTCCGGTACGCTCCCGTTTGGGAACCAGAATAATAAGAATATGTAAACAAACTCAAGATGATGATTTAAACAAGTCTAGTTCTTAAGTATTATGACGTTAACAAAATCGTCTAATCATCAGTTGACTCTTCTTCCAAAGCAATGGGTGGATTTTCACTTCAAGATGATCATCTTGCATTCGTCACCAGAAACTATCTATGTATGTTTCCTCAGAACAACCATTTTTTTATTAATTCAAAAGAAATATGTAAATAAATCATTTTAAACTTTTTTATTTGTGTTTTTATTTTAAGAATTTTCCATGTCTATCTCCATCGCATTTTAATTTGGTGAAGTAATTTGAGTTTTAAATTCAAAGTTGTCCATCTTTTTAACTAATTTTTTGAAAATTATTTAACTTTTTTAGCTCAAGTTAAAAACCTAGTTTGTACGAAAAATCTTGCAAATTTTTCAATCTGCAAATCCAAAAAGAAGCAATGGTCATTAGATATGCTTTTAAGAAAATTTCATGAATACAATACATTTATGGCAAACAATTTACTTATTGAAACAGACCACAAATATTAAGAAACAATATTTAAGCACCAATTCGACTACAAGCAATTTTTTAGGATGTCTTACGATATGTGCAAATGTTAAATACGAAAAAAGGACAGATATTCTCATTGCAGATAACTTGAACAAAGATTGCAAAACTACTGAAGTTAAAAGGGAAGAATAATATAACAAGAAATATTTTGTGCTAGCCAAGGATAAAGAACTAAGATTTTATAATTTTTACAAATGGCTGGCGTCGCACGTGAGTCATATTTTACATTTGTGAACTAGACAGCTGCAGAGTACAAACAGACAAGCAATGGAGCGTGGAATAATTTCGTCGATTTTTTTGACCAATAATCGGTTAGTGGTGTTAGCGCAGCCTAAATTTCGACGTGGATTTCCTAATTTTGTCGCGCCAACTTGGAAAATATTGTGGTGCTTATAGCTACTCGACTCAAACAGACTGGAACCACAGAAGACCATGCTATGCAATTTGTGCATGCAAATCCACAGGTCGTTCGGCCGAGAATATAGTGGTAGTGGCTGCTGAAGTCAATGAGAACGAAGAAACATCAACCAGATGACGGGCCTCGCGATTGGACATCACCAGGGGGACAGTACAGCGGATTTAAGAGAAAGACTTAAACAAGCTCCCGTACAAAGTGCAAACAGTGCATCTTCAGTTAATGCCTGCTGACCGTCCGAAGCGTGTGAATTACTGTCAAGCCATTCTCAGTCTCAACACAGAAAAGAACGATTTTGTGTCGAAAATCATTATGAGCCACTTAAGCGGTTACGTCAATAAGCAAAATCTTCATTTTTCGGGCGCTAAAAATCAGTGTGTGATACACGGAGAGCCGTATTTTTTTTTTGATAACAGCATCAGTAACACGGTCACTGCTACTAGCGAACGCTAAAGGGCCATGCCCATGATATAAGAAATCGATTAGCCGCAATCGAATGAGCGGGGCTTGGTAAACATGTGGTTTCAACAAGACAGTACACCCACACGCACAGTACGAACCAGAGAGCTGCATGAATGGATTCATTTGCCATTGTGAATCATTCGCAAAAAAGTGAGCCTCACACAGTCACATACACACTGAATAAAAACAAGTGTGAATAAGTATTCATTTCTGACAAAGATTCATTTTCGTAATGCATTAGAGTGTGAATGGTTACCTTGCTTGCACCTATGAATATCGAATGCGTTATCGGCTCACACTCAAAGCATTCATTCAATCACTTCATTCACAAAAGTTGTGAAACTTATGAGTGGCTCACAAGCATTTGAATGGATTCACATTTTAAACTAGGAGGGTAGGTACCTAAGTAAAGTATAAAAATTTCTGACATGAATATTTATAACAGCAAAAAATTAAAATCTATGTATGTATGTACATAAATTACATATTATTTTTTTCAAAATATGTAGTTCATTTTTTATTTATTTGTATATTGAATTAATAAACAGTTATATTATGAACCGTCATTGAATTTAATCGACATCGAGATTTGGATCAAAGTTGACATTACGATAATAGGGAACACGAAAAAAGTGGCAATTCCGTTTGTCTGTCTGTACCTCGACTTAGCGTAATGCGCTAAAGAGATTTTCTTCAAACTTTGTATCTAACGTTCTTCCCTAAAGAAGAAATTGAATTTTTTTTTTAGATCCAAAACTTACGGTACTTGCCATTCAGCCGTTAAGCAAAATCTAATTTATCGGGAAAACGGCTATTATAGTGATATTATAGGCATGTACTACATTTTGGTCGAAAAAATAAAAAAAAAGCTAATCTAAATCTAAAAAAAAAACAGAACCTGCCATAGAACCGTTTTTTTTTTAAATTTTATTTTCGACTTCCTCATTGACCGCTCCAACAATTTCAATCAATATTTTTGTACAGGAGCTTCTGTGAATTTAAAATAATATTGTAAATAAGAATATTCGAATTCTTTTTTCAGTTTTTGATTCCAATCCAATTAATCCCAATTTTTTTTTTAAATGAAGATCTTGAAAATGTGAGAACGATTGGTTTTGAAATTATTTCCAAAAATCTATGTTATTAAATACTTAAAATTGGTATAATACAACAAATTAATTTGATAATAACAGAATAGATAGGTATACCTTCTTGTATTTTTCCATAGACAACGCAATCTGTGTAGTGTAAGATGATCGCGTGCCACTGATATATTCGTTGTTTTAAGTATTCACCCACATTCATTTTATATCCAGCACACCATTGCAGCATTCACAACAATCAATGCAGACAGTGTATGAATTGTTAAAAATGAATCATTTACTGAAACGAATGTGAGCTCGTTTCAGATTCATTTATGAAAAGGCATGCAGTGTGAGTATTTCTTCAAAACCAAAGTGAATGTGTGTGAATAGTGTGTAAGGCAATGAATGTTGTGAGTGGCTCACAAAACGAGCTACTTGTTGCAGATCTCTGGTACGAACCACAATGATATTGTGGAGGAAGCTTTTCCTGGTCGCGTAATCTCCTGTTTTTGGGAGATTTTGCTTATGTCAAGAAGCCGCAGACAATCGCAGCCCTAAAGGAGAATGTTCGGCAGGAAGGCGAACAGTTATCACCGGGAATCTTACGGAAACTCATGAAAAATGCGATAAAACAGGCACAAATGTGTAAGACGTTTTGGAATTGCTCCAATATTAAAACTTTTTATCAAACATCAAAAATACTGATTTTTAATTGTGGCGCTTAGAATTCGGCGGTCTGTGTGGGTCATGTTGTTTTGGTGAGATCTGTCAAATTTATTACACGTGTATCATGCAGTGGCGGATTTACCAGCAGGCTAAGTAGGCTTGAGCCTTGGGCGGCAGATTCTAGGGGCGGCAAATTTGAAAACCATCGCTCCAGAAGTCCACAAGATACTTTTCCGATGACTTTTCCCTCTTCTACCGCAAACTTCTATATTCTACGGTAAAACACCCAGTTCACGGCCCCAACCAGAAATCGGTCGTTGACAACACTTTCTATGAGTGAAATGAGAAAATAGCGGGAAATATATTTAACGCTCTTCCCACTCCCACTACGTACTCTTTCAAGTCCGACTGCTGGTTGGGGGCTGCGAACTGAGTGGATTTTGTAAATATTGGTAATTGCCGTATTGGTGTGCATACAAAATTGTTGCAAAGAAAAATGTTTTGTTTAACATATTCTTCGTTTTGAATGGATTAAAAGATTTCAAAATAATAATCGAAACATTTTATCAATTTTAATCTTATGCATTGACTACTGTTTGTTGAACAGGTGTTAACTTCAGAAAATTTTATTTGAATGCAAACAACTCAAATACTTTTCAGATTGAAAACTAGATCAGCCGAAAAAATGTTTTTATCAATGTTTCACGTGCACGTTGCGGGACCCATTCCTCATTCCAAGAAAGGTTTGGGTTCCTTCGATTCCTCGAATCGTTTTTTCCGAACGACTGGAGAATGGAGGATACGCTGACATTGTTGACAAATCAAATCGAAAAACGAAAATGAAACAAAACAAAATAAGGCACGAGACAACAAAAAACTAAAAACCTTGGGAGTACATATTGAAGACTGTCGTGGACAATCATATGATAATGCCGCGAATATGTCTAGAATGTACAATGGCTTACAGGCTGAAATTCAAAGCCAAGCACCGTGTGCTTTTTTCGTTCCTTGCTTTGCCCACTCTTTAAATTTAGTGGCAACTGCGACATTTGAATCTTGTACAGAAGCTTGTCGCTTCTTCATGTTGCTCCAAGAAATTTACGTTTTTTTTAAGTTCGACACAACGCTGGAAAAAATGAATAACTGAAGTCGGAGAAGGGGATTCGGTGTTTGTACCGAAAAGCCTGTCACACGAAACGAAGCTACAGGAATTCTTCTAAAATTAGAACAGCTGGAAACGGCGTTAATGGTTGTTGTGTGGAATATTGTTTTGGAAAGAATAAACAAAGTGAATGTACAAATTCAGGCTTCTACCGTAGATTTGATTACTGTAGACGATCTTTATAAATCTCTTCGCAAATTTTTCGTAGATCAACGAGAAAATTTCAACTATTTCGAAGAAAAGGCGAAGGAATTAAGCGTGTCGAAGCAGTACACAAAAGACATGGAAAAAAGACATTCAAAAAGAAAAAAAAAATTTGTGAAACGCCCGATGAAGAAATGAAAATGACCGCGGGTGATACTTTTAGAGTTAACACATTTCTAGTCATTATTGATAGACTTGTATCTGAATTAGAAAAAAGACAGAAGGCCTACGCTACAAGAAGTTCACCGAAAAGTTTTCATTTTTGACCAAAATAAGTGAATTGTCATCATCAACCCTTACAAAAAAGCTCTAGCCTTGTATGAAATATATTCTAATGATTTAGAGACTGACTTAGTTCAAGAACGCATTAATTTTCAAAGCCACATTTCTACGGAGAGAATTTCAGTAAAACCAAATTCTTAATCATTGGAAAGTCGATCTTCATTTCTGCGAAAATAGAATTGGCATAACGTTTATACTAACTTGGACATAGCTCTTCGTATGGCATTATGTACTCCAGCAACATATTGTTCGGGTGAGAGAAGCTTTTTTTGTCTAAAAAGGGAAAACAATTATCTGAGATCGACGTTAGAAAAATTAAACGCTTTAGCTCTTTTGTGTATAATGTCAGAATTAATGAACAAGATCACTTATGACGACATTATCAATGATTTTGCCATAAAAAAATCGCGAAAAAGGTATTGCAAGAAACTTTAATAAGTTAACTGAAATTATTAACTTCCCATAGGGAGTTATTGTAATCGGTCCGATTTGTCAAATTGGAATTTTTGACATTTCTCGACGTTTCAAGGTCCCTAGAGGCTATATCAATCATTTTTAGAGAGATGTCTGTGTGTGTGTGTGTACGTACGTTCGTACGTTCGTACGTGCGTACGTTCGTACGTCCGTACGTTCTTGTACCATTTTTCGTCGTCGATATCTCAAGAACGAGTAAAGATATCGACTTCAAATAAATTTTGTTTAATAGATAATAACTTCGAAAGAGGCTGAAAGGGCGTTTATTAAAATTCAGTGAGTTGTTTTTTCACTATAACGGTTTAAAAAAAAAGTAAAAATTTTGGTTAGTTTCAAATATCTCACGAAAAAATAATGCTATTGATTTCAAATAAAATTTAATGTACTCATTATAAGGTCATACAGATTTGATATGAATTTGGAAAAAAATGAACATACCGCTATTTTTTTAAATAAAAAAAACTGAAAAAAAAATTTCATAACCCAGATATTCTAAGAACGTAAAACAATTTGAAACTCAAAATAATTTTATTTTACGAAAAATAATGTGTTTCACAACTGGTGAAAATTTCAAAAAAAATCAGTTTACAGTTTTTTTTACAAAAAATAAAAAACTATATAAAATTCTATTGAAAATTGGTAAAAATTGTTTTTCGACTCAAATTTCTCGAGAACTAGTAGTGATATTGACTTCTAATTTAGTTTATTTTATACATAGTATAATTTTTTACAATTGGTAAAATGTTGACAAATATTGAATTAATAGTTTTTTTTTTTAAATAAAAAAACTATTAAAAATTCTAGTGAAAACTAGTTAAAATTGTATTTCAAGTCGAATTTCTTGGGAATAAACACCGACAGTGCCTTCTAAAGTACATAAGTTGTTTTATACATCGATACCTTCCCGTAAGAATGCAGGTATACTAAGCGACATTTCTAAAAAAACGAAAAAAACGAAGAAAGTTCGTTGGCGAAACCCAGGCCAAAACGTGGCCCTTAACATATATTATATTTCCTCATGAAAAAGTCATTTTCGAAAAAAGTGCCGCTTAGTACTAACATTCTTACGGGAAGGTATCGACATAATACAATTATTAACATATGGTTAAATTTTGACAAGTATCGAATTGACAGTTTTAAAAAAAATATAAAAAAAAATCTACTAAAAAGTGGTAATATTTGTTTTTCGACTTGAATATCTTGAGAACGAGCAATGATATTGACTTTGCCATTACATATTTAATTTTATACATAATCATAATACAATTTCTAACAAATGGATTATAATTGACATATATCTAGTTTTACAGCGGATATATTTTGTAAGTACCCTTCCATCAATAACCCAACCATATCTTTTATATTCGAATATTTCGTTTTTAAATTTTTTTCAATTAAAATGTTTGGAACCGAAATAATAGAGTATTTTCTATAATATATAATATTAAAAAACACGGAAATCTATAATTCAGTATATAATATATACCAACCTTCGTAATTATCGTAATTATAACAAGTTTTCAAGACCACAAATGGGAAGTTATCAGTGTGGGTCGCACCCAGCCTCTTTTTATTTTTTTAAATGTTTATAAGCGCAATAAAAATTATTTAACTACGTTAACCGAATGTACATTATTATGTGAGTGGCATACCCCGCCTAATTAGTTGTAGAACATTGAACTTTGATTACCTCAGAAATATACTCAAAAACTATTTCTTGTGCAATTTGAACCGAATTGTTGAATTGTAAAGATAATCTAGGAACTGACAATTCACAATTGTAGAGGTAAGGGCTGCAAAAATTCAACAGCCTATACTTGGTAATTGTGTAAATCCGCCACTGGTATCATGTATTTGTGGATGCCAAATTAACATGAAAACGTCTTCAACTTTTGGTGGCCCAATTTGGGATGAGCGGTTTGGGAATCAATCAGTCAACAGTCAAGGAAAAAGAAACGCAAGACCGGCCAGAGACACCGCCGCGGTTCGTTAAAGTATACAGCAGAACCCGAGCCGATTCATCTCTGCAAACTCGGCCTTTCGCAGGCTTCGAATTTGCGAATTTGGGTCAAGACTTCGGCCTTTAGGATTTCAAAGTTCATGACCATATACAACTCCGTTTCGTCTATTATTGGGCTTCGGAACATTTGAAAAAGGACCCCGATTTCGGTAGAAAAATTATCTTTATAGCGACGAAGAGCATTTTTAGATGAAAGACTGGGTAACAAGCAAAAATGGTGTATATTGTACGTCACCAACCCACACGAAGGCTCAGTGACAATGCATTCTCAAAAAGTTACCTTTTGGTTTGGATTTGTCCATACTTTTTCAAAAACGACGATAGAAAAAGTACGGGTCATTGACGGTAGTCACCGTCAATGGCGATCGCTACAGAACGATGATTGTGTCCCACAGAGGACGCCACGATTGACATTCTGCAATTGAGGTAAAGTTAATCCCTCCCATAGATGACGTGAATTGACCAACAAATTTATATGATGTGATTTTTGTGGGGTTTCCAGGTCTATGCGAATAAACTACAACTGACCGATGCCTTTGAGGTGAACATTACAAAGGCCATCGCTCAAATTCAGCAGGATCTATGCAGAAGAAACATAGAAAATGGAACCATATTTTATAAATAATAGAATACATGCTCTTTTCAAATAAAAAAAAAATTATTTTGTGAATACCTCACACACTGTTTTTTTAAATTCCATTATAACATCTTCCAGTATTTAAATAATTCGAAAAAAAGATAACACAATATTTTTGAAAAAAAAGAAAGGTTTAGAAAATTACTTACGCTCTTAAAAAAAGTTCAAAGACTTAAAATAACTTAACAGTTATCAAAGTACTTATTAACCTAAAATTCTAATCCCGGTACAAAAGAATATAAAATGACTAAAAATATTAACACCAGTTAAATAATTAACTGAGACTAAATTGAATGTACCCAAAAAACTGTCAAACTGTCAATTATAAAGGGTAGTTAAATTTTAAAGGCCGATGTTGAATGTGAACTACACCTAAACGTCAAGTTTTTTTCTGCATTTCATTTGACATTTCTCAATTTCAGACTAAAGCGCGGAACAGATTGAACCAGCAACAGAACCGTCAGCAGCAACAGCGGCCGCCATTAATTTAGAGCCAATGTATTTCAATTGTTCAACACACATTAGAACAGCAACAGCAACGCCAACAGCGTCGTTAGGCCAAAGTCCTAAATTTGCTGTTGCTGGTGCGGTGTTGTCAACTTTCTCACTGCAATATTCAGTGGCACCACAATGAAAAGCTTTTCTTTCCATATGAAATGTCAAGCAGATGAAATGACGTTGCTGGTGGCAATGTGTTTGAGAAATGTTTGCTGGTCAGCGTGATGTTTGCTGTTGACGATGCTGGTGCTGTTGCTGGTTTAATTTGTTTCGCGCATAACTCAATTTGAACCATGGAAAGATACACAATCGAGCAACGCGTAAAGTTATTCAGGCTTGTTATTATGAAAATGGGCGTTCAAATCAAAATGCATATCGTTCACTTCGTGATTTTTCGGTCAATTTAATCGTCCAAATGTGCGTACAATCGGAAAAATCGTGCAATAATTTGAGCAAACCGGGTCTGTAGGAGATGTAAAAACACCAGTGCATGCTCGTACAGCTCGTACTGCAGAAAATATTTCTGCTGTTCGTGATAGTGTGGCTGAAGAGCCGTCCACCTCAACTCGTCGTCGTGCCCAACAATTGCACCTCCCACGCTCGTCGTTGATGAACATTATGCATAAAGACTTGCATTTACACGCTTACAAGGTGCAATTGACTCAAGAACTAAAGCCTCTTGATCATTTCAAGCGTCGGTCGTCAATGGTCAAAATGGTAGCAAGAAATGGCAACAGTGGATGATCCATTTTCGAAGAAAATCATCTTCAGTGATGAGGCACATTTTCACCTCAGTGGATTCGTCAATAAGCAGAATTGCCGCATATTGGCGAATAATAATCTAAGAGTGATAGTCGAAAAACAAATGTACCCACAAAGGGCTGGCGGCATCATCGGGCCGTATTTTTTTTCCAAAATGAGGCCGCCCGATCGCGTATTGCCAAACTGTATATCAGCACAGATCTCCTTAGTCTGTGCTCAGCCATTTTCTGCTCACCGAATTTGAAAGTATTGTAGAGCAAACTGTATGCTACCACAGAGCGCTCTGTGGTCACATGCAGTTTGCTTGTAAAATATTAAAAAAAAAAGCTGAAGCAAACTTTATACTATTTCAGATCGTGCAAAGTACCTGTGATTACAGAGCCATCGTCTACGTTGGTGTGGTTATTGTGTGTGGTGTGTGGTGCCGTGACATAAGGCCAAAAGACAAAAGGCCAAATTTGTTTGTGACTTACGAGTAAGGCCACACATAAAATGTTTTGTCTTGAGCAACAGTACCTTGGGTGGCCCGCTTCGCGGGTTTTCAGGATTTTAACTCCCTTTTCGGGGCTCACACCCGCTCACGCAACTCCGTTGCTCCGCTTAGGGTATGTTCTTGTTCAGTCGCCAGGCAGGCGCCATGTAGCAACAGTTTTGTATTTTACATTAATTGGAGTAAACAACTAACAGTTATGTACTGCTGCTCAGGAAAACTGTTGCTACAGGCGCCTGCCTGGCGACTGAACATACCCTAAGCGGAGCAACGGAGTTGCGTGAGGGGTTGTTAGCCCCGAAAAGGGAGTTAAAATCCTGAAAACCCGCGAAGCGGGCCACCCAAGGTACTGTTGCTCAAGACAAAACATTTTATGTTTGGCCTTAAGTCACAAACAAATTTGGCCTTTTGTCACTTGGCCTTATGTCACGGCACCACACACCACACACAATAACCACGCCAACGTGAACGATGTCTCTGTAATCACAGGTACTTTGCTCTTAGTTTCCTGAGCAAAATGTATACCAACACAGAAAAATCTGCTTTTGATCTGACACAGTATATAGTATGCTCTTAATTTGAATGAGCATTCTGTAGTCTATTATAGAGCGTCGGAGCTCTGTACTGATATACAGTTTGGCAATACGGCGCCCGGTCAGGCAGTTACTGTGAATAGTGTTCGCTATCGTGAGATGATAACCAACATTTTATGGCCCGAATTGGAAGATATGGATGTGGACGATATGTGGTTTCAACAGGACGGTGCCACTTGCCACACAGCTAACGAAAAAATGGCTCTTTTGCGCGACAAATTCAATGGCCGTGTTATCTCACGTGGTGGAGATGTCAATTGGCCGCCAAGATCATGTGATTTGACACCGTTGGACTTCTTTCTTTCAGGTTATTTGAAAGAAAAGGTGTACGTCGATAAGCCAGCAACAATTCAACAAATTTCCTTAATAATTTGTGTTTTATTCAAAATCAACATCGGCCCTTAAAATTCAACCACCCTTTATTTCAAAAATTAAAATTAAATTTTGTACACAACATGTAACCTGCTTTTTTACCCCTGTTCACCCTGCCGATTATCTGAATTAATTTATTAATATGAAAGTTTGTTTGGTATCTATCATCCTTGATTATATTGAATTTTTACACAGAACTCGAATGCATATTTTGGGAAAAGAGTACTTTTTAGAACGGAAGGGTTTGAGTGGGGCAGACAACAACTATTAAGAAAAGAACAGCTTCTGATATCCCTTTCATTGCTTCATTTAATCGAGTGTACCTACATAATTTAATTTCTAATTTGTTAAAATATTAAAAATATACTTAAATATAGTTAAATTTTCAAGTAGTTGAGTATTAAAATTATCGAGAACTTTCCTATTTATTACGGACAAAATCTCTTCATGTCTTACATTCACCTCACAAGTTTTTGCTCCAAATATTCTTTCCAATGATCAACACACCTCTTAAAAATCTGAGACTGAAGTCATAAAGGACAAACATTAAACAGTGCCTTCAAAATCCCACAATTGTTAAACGGTTATTACAATAAGTCGTGAAATAAGAATCATTATAAAGTTGGCTCGAGAATTCCAAAATAAAAGTCGTATTTATGGTGATCCCTTAAGTGATTTTACATAGATAAATCTTGAAAAGAATACTTTCAACTAAATTGAACAAGGAGAAAAGTTTTCCAAAGAAATGCAACATCTAAATCATAAATTTGTAAACAAAAAAAAAGAGAAAAAAAAAATACAGTAAATCTTTTTCAAATTCAAACTTACTTTTTATCAAGTCGTGGTGCCAAAACAATCAATTCCAAGTTCAAGGACGATGCGAAAGTATAAATCCACACAAACCCAAAAAAAAAAAGTAGCCTAGTCAGAGGATGAATGAATTTTATTCTTTTTTATTTTTTTTTTTAATTCTTTTTTTGGAGCGATGATGTCTACTTTTTCAAGGGTTAAAAGGACACAATTTTCATGCACTTAACTTCTTTTTCCAATGGAAGACAAGGTTGTGATTTGATTATTTTTTTTATTTTTTTTTAAATATGAGTAAGCTTTTTTTTATTAAAAAGTAAAAAACTAAATTTTTCGTACACTTGCACCACTTCACATTCTAGAATTTTCATTAAAAAGAGACGACGATGTCAACGTTAGGGAACAGCACTTCATACATTTTATGTGTTTTAATTTTTTTATTTTAATATTTAAATTTAAATTTAAAATTCGAAAACAATTTCAAGATATTAAATTTCTAGGAAAAACATTATTTGTGTAGGAAGAGGTAACATGCAAATTTTTGCCACGTTGTTCACATTTTTTTTTTAATTTTCTAAGCACTTAGTTTAAAAATTAATAATTACACATGTACAAATTTGTTTTAATTTTTTATATATAATTTGTTTAATTTTAATTGTTTAGTAACAATAAAAATTATAAACAATTTTTTTTTTCTTAAAATAAAATCACAAACAAACAAAGCAGCGGGTCCGTTTCTTTCTTCTTCTCACCACAGTTAACGAACTTTGGAACCTTTATCTCTTTGGAACCTAATATGACCAAAGAGTTTCGCGGCTGGATCTAAACTGATTCACTGGACTTTGCACTGGCGTTCAGACATTGTTAGTTTAAGTCTCACAAAATACAAAAAAAAAAACCCGAAGAAGAATAAAACAACGGTTCTTGTAAAACTGCAGGACAAGGAGTGTTGTGCAGAGTCAATCTGAGTGGCTATCAGTTGTCAGAGAAGACTGCCGCCAAAATTTCTTCAATTAGACATACCCAAGTTGAAGAAGCTTGAGCTGAGCTGAACCCTTCCAAGTCATAGTGATAGCACTTCCAGTCCCATGGTTGCTCGTGACGAGATGCTAAGTGAGAGCGCATGACTATATCAAAAAATAAACGGTATCCTTCCAAGGAGAACTTGTGGGACTTTTGTAAACAAAAATGGTGAAAGCTTTTTTTCCCTGATGGGCGAGAGTTTGAAGGGAATTCAGCTATAAGGCTCCAATAGACAAAAAAAACCTTGCACAAACGGAGCAGAAGTGTGGTGAGATTGGCGTGTGTCATCCTGTGAAGTTCAAGCTAGGTGACCTTTGTAAAAGGCAACCAGGCAGATGATAATGCGTAGGCATGATAATGCAACCGATTCTGCCACAGTGCCAATGCCGTAATAATAGAAAGGCTGTGTTCAGTGAGTGTTGTAGAATGGGGGCAAAGAGGAGACACGAACGAATGACATTTTTTAATCTGTGTTTAATGCTTTTAAAAAACGCCGTCTGTTTGACACAAATACACATTGATTACTGAGTGCCGAAGACAAAAGGGGTCTGTTGTTATTTTCAAAAACCGATTAAGAATCTTCCCAGCAAGGGATTTCATTTTTAAAGAAATTGTGTGTTGTGATATGAAAAAAAGTGGATATGTGATGAATGCCATACGGAAAATTATTCTGTACAATGAAATGACTCATAAAAGACCTTACAACCCCGTTTGACTGTAGATATAGATTTTGATGAGTTTTTGTCATAGGGCTTAGGTACATTTACCAAAAAGTTTTGTTGTAAAAAAGTTTATTCATTAAATTATGAATACGTAAAAATTTTTGTATTGGTAGTACAAAGGAAATTGAATACTTTATTTGATCTATGAAGAAAGTTAGTATTAGACAACGACCTTGCTGAAAATGTTGGGAAATACATACATAGGTATACCTAACTAAAATAGGAGTATGAAGGATTATAGAGAAGGTCGATATAAAATAAAATGACTTTTCCAATTTGAGTTTCAATAGTACTTTTCACTTTTCTGAAATAGGTAAGGATACTCTGTCATTTTTCTTATGTTTAAAAACTAATATTTTCTTAAAATGTTTTAAAAATTTTGTATATGAAATATTATTTTTACTTGCGACTTATAGGTGCTATAAGGCAAGTTCTGCATTCGTAAAAAAATCGAACTCGAGATTTTGATCGAAGTTGACATTACGATGATAGCGAAGACTAAAAATGTGGGTCTCGCAATTCTGTCTGTTTGTCTGTCTGTTCGACTACAGCCTAAGCGGCTCGGCCGATTTTTTGAACCTTATTCGGAATTCCAAAAAATGAACTTTTTTTTAACGAATCGATAAAAAAGTGTTTGTTGTTGATAAAAAACATCAAATTATGGAGGAGAAACACTTTTTTATGGTAAAAATAAGGACCGATTTTTTTAAACTTGGTAGATATCATTTTTAATTTTCCCCCCCAAACGTTTTTTTCTTTGTTTTTTAAAACCAAACATAACGGTACCTGCCATACGATTTTTTTCGAAATTTTATAAATATTTTTTTTTTCAAAAATTGTTCGATAAATTTAAAAAATAAAAATACAAAAAAATTTCATTTAGTTAAAGCTAGGTAGTGGTTGAAAATTTTTTTCCAAAAGATGGTTATTAAGGGTACACCTAATGGAAACATTTTTTTGTTTTTGATTTTCACTAAAGCGGTACAAGCGATTTCGATAACTTTTTTTTGCTAGAGCTCCCCAAAAACTTGAATAGAATTGTGTATTAAAATTTCCAAAAAAATTTTTTTTTTGGTTTTAAAAAAAAAATTCATTTTTTTTTTTTCAAAACTCAATATTTTGAAAACCACATGCTAGATTTTTTTTTAATTTTAATTGTAATTTTTTTTTTTTTTCAATTTTGGTGGAGGCAATACCCCCATTTATTTAGCTTCATAACTTAATCTAACTTAAAACTATGAAACTTACAGCTAGGGTTGGGCTAACTTAAAACTTAGAACCAATAGCTATATAGGATTGTGTTTCGGTGAAGGTGTTTTAGGCAGGGAGTGCTGAGGTTAACATCGAAATAGTTTTCATTCGAATTAACCCTCCGCAGCATACGCGTAATAGGTTCGTTGAAGCTGTAGGAGGTACGGTGGACAGGGAGGTAGAAGAGGCGAGGATTTTTAAGGTTACGAGGGTTTGTGCTGAAAAAGATAGAGGCCCATATTGCGGTTGTCGATTTTATAATCGATGATCGACTTCTTTCGATCATCGATCGTCGATTACTCTACTTTTCGATTTCACAGTCGTTTCTTTTCGATTGTCATTTTCTAATCGAAGCGTCTTTACGTTGCTTTCTAGAAGTTTTTCTTGTAAGCAAAATGTAAGTTTTTTCAAATTAATTAATTATTTTTTGGAAAATTACATTCAAATATATACTTTATGTAGGTCAAAATTTATAACGAATAAAAAACAGATGGAAATATTGGTCAGATTAATGGAGGAAAATCCGGAAATCGCGAAGGGGGTTTGTGCTAAGAGCCAATCAAAGTATAGATGGGAGAAATTCGCTTCGGAACTTAATGGTGAAGGTCCTCCAATGCGTACTTGGGAGAAGTGGCTAAAGGTAACGAGAAGTTTTTGTTATACATTCATATTTGTTCTTACTTTAAGCTCCTTTATTCAATTAGGTATGGACAGATTTTAAGTTCCACACCAAGAAGAAAATGTCACAAAATAAAGCGGAACAAAAAGCAACTGGTGGTGAACCAAATAAGCTTCATACTTTCAGCCAATTAGAAGAAGCTGTAATCAAAATGTTGGATATAAACACCATCGTGGACCCACCTGGAGTTGAGTTTGGTGGCTTAGAATCTGGGTAGAAGACTAATTCCTTATCGCAAGAAAATGTTGATAATAATAGAGAACTTGAGGAGATGGATATCATGGAGTCAATAATAAGCCTCACTGAAACTCCAAAGAAAGGTACATCGACATCCAACAGCAATGCATCAAAAACAAAATCAACAAAAAACAAAAAATTGTTCTCAAGAAAGAGAAAGGCTAGTGCTATTGGAGAAATCAACAAATTCATAAGAAACTTTTTTCAATGAAATAAAAGCTATAGTGCACGACATTAAGGAAAGTGTAAAATCAAGAACAGAATACGTAAAGAAAAATTATTATTTGCAAAAGGATATGAACAAGGAACTGTTGGCAATAAAAAAAGGAAAGCTTTCACTCTATAAGGATACAGTAAATAAAAAATCGTATGACAGAACAATAAAGCTTAAATTAAAGCAAGAAATTCTGCAATTAAAAAGAAAAGATTCAAGAAATCCAGCTGTGATTGTCAAAACTGGCCAAAAATATAAAATAAGCATATGCGTACATGCATCTATATTTATTTATTTTTTTTTATTCAAAGAGAGTCTAGTTGTTTCGGATGCCATTGACGGTAATATTTTAAACCAAAAATTTGTTGCTCTACCTTTCCTTTCACTTCCTGTTTCTTCTTCTTATCAATTTGAAAATTTGGCTTTCACTCAAAATAATTCCATAGATTCATTTGAATTTTCAAGAATAGAGAGTACGGATGTCGTTGAATGCTTCTTGTCGATAAAATCGAATGCTACTGGAATAGATGATATATCTCATAAATTTTTGAAAGTTATTTTGCCAATCTTATTGCCACACATCACGCATATATATTTAACACAATTTTAACAACAGGGTCTTATCCTAATCAGTGGAAAATGGCTAAGATTTTACCTATTCCAAAAAATGCGAACGATTTTAGGCCAATTTCAATACTTCCCTTTCTATCAAAAGTTTTCGAAAAAAATTTACAAAACCAAATAAATTGCTATCTCCGAAATAAAAATCTTTTATCAACAAAGCAATCTGGATTTAGACAAAAACACAGCTGTTCTACAGCACTTATAAATGTTATAGAAGATATAGGTAAGAGGAGCATTAGATGAAGGTAGTTTAACTTTTCTAATACTGCTAAATTTTTCAAAAGCATTTGATACCGTTGATCATTTGAATCTCTGTAAAAAGCTATCACAATTGTACAACTTTTCAAATTCTGCGGTTATGTTGATCCGTTCATATCTAACTGGTAGAAAACAAGCAGCAAGCGGTTGAATGGCAGATTATCAAACTTTCTTTCAATTTATAGAGGTGTTCCCCAGGGATCGATTCTTGGTCCTATTCTGTTCTCCATGTACATAAATGAACTTCCACAAATCATTTCACAAAGTACAATACAAATGTATGCTGATGATGTTCAATTATATAAAAGTTGCCCTCTCGGATTGATTGAAGATTCCGTCTCAGTTTTAAATGAAGATCTAAAAATAATTTCGTCATTCAGTAAGAACAATGGCTTGTTTTTAAATCCAAGCAAATCTAAATGCATCATTATTTCTAAAAAACCGGTAGACTCATCATACTTTCCACAAATCTTCCTTGATGGTCTTGCTATTGAGTATGTAGAAACAGTGAAAAATCTAGGAGTAGTATTTAGTCGGAAGCTAACTTGGGACACACATATCAACATAGCTGTCGGTAAGGTTTATGCAGTGCTCCGTTCGTTGTGGGCAACCCAATTGTATACTCCATTAAAAACTAGAATTATGCTCTCCAAAACATTAATTATTCCTATATTAATTTATGGATGTGAAATATACGGAAACTGTGACTCCATCAGTAGAAGAAAGTTAAACGTTGCATATAAAAACATTGCCAGATATAGAGGGCGGGTCAATAAGTGTGCCTATTAAGCATTATTTCTTGCGAAAAAAAACCATTACCGAGACCAAGGCTAAGCTTGATAAATACTATGGGGACTCTGCACCATCGATTTCAATGGTAAAAAAGTTGTTTACTGAATTTCGTTGTGGCCGCACAAGCACTGAAGATGCCGAACGTCCTGGACGCCCAGTTGAGGTCTCTACACCCGAAACAATCGAAAAAATTCACGATATGGTGTTGGCCCACCGAAGATTGAAAGTGCGAGAGATTGTGGAAGCCGTAGGGATCTCGCATGGCTCAGTGGTTTCAATTTTGAATGATCACTTGGGCATGAGAAAGCTTTCCGCAAGATGGGTGCCGCGCTTGCTCACAGTCGACCACAAACGCAATCGTGTAACAACTTCACAGGAAGGTTTGGCATTGTTTAATCGCAATATGGAGGAGTTTTTGCGCCGTTTTGTAACCGTGGACGAAACATGAATCCATCACAACACACCAGAGACCAAACAACATTCAAAACAGTGGGTTTCTAAGGGTGAATCGGCGCAAAAGAAGGCCAAGGTGGGTTTGTCAGCCAATAAAGTTATGGCGACTGTTTTTTGGGATGCACGCGGGATAATCCACATTGACTACCTTCAAAATGGAAGAACAATCAATGGGGAATATTATGCCAACTTATTGGATCGATTCAATGACGATTTGAAAAAAAACCGACCTCATTTAGCCAAGAAAAAAGTTCTTTTCCACCAAGGCAATGCAAGGGTGCACACATGTGCAGTTGCCATGGCAAAAATCCATGAATTGGGCTATGAATTGCTCCCTCATCCACCCTATGCTCCAGATTTGGCTCCGTGCGACTACTTCTTGTTCCCAAACCTGAAGAAATGGCTTCGTGGAAAAAGATTTGACTCCAATGATGAAGTCATCTCGCAAACAAAGGCCTATTTTGAGGACCTCGACAAATCATTTTTTTTGGAAGGGATAAAAAATTGGAGAAGCGTTGGACAAAGTGTATAGAGCTCAAGGGAGACTACGTTGAAAAATAAAATTATTTTTTTATCAAAAAATCTGTGTTTTATTCCAAAAGTCACGGACTTATTGACCCGCCCTCGTATCTTCGGTTTAAAAAGATATGACAGAATATCGTCATTTTCAAAAGCTATATATAATCTCACATTTGATAACCTCGTTCGATACAGGACAATAATTTAGCTATTTAGGATAATGCAATCTCATCAACCTTGTCATCTCTATAGCAGATTACGTATGTCGTCATCATCTAGATCGCAGCAAATTTTACAATGTCGATTTACTTGCTTAACCTCTGAACGTCAGTTCTTTATTTTTGTGACTCGGTTATGGAACGGACTGCCTCGAAATTTAAAAAAATTAGTAACTTTAATATGTTTAAGAAAGAGTTATGTGTACATTTATCTCAAAATAAATTAATTGATTTTTTTTTATACGATTAAGGAAATTAAATGGATTAGTATAAATAATTTGTAAAGTCTTTTATAACATTTTTGTGAATTTAAGATTAGCTTAGAATAAAAATTCATTATAAAACTTGTATTAGCTTATAAGATAATGTATCTTGAAATGCAAGTTTGCAAATAAATAAATAAAATAAAATAAAAAAAAAGAATATTGTTTCTTATAGACGAAGCTTCATTTCCATCAGGTTCCAGGTTAATGACTGCAGTTTCATCATCATCGTGACCATGATCCTGTACTTCTTCTTCCTGCAAATTAATTTTCCAAGCAATGCATATATTATGTAAAGCTACACAAACATTTATAATCTGCGTAGCTTTTTCTGGGCTGTAATGAAGTTCTCGGGCTCTAAGTAGAAATCTCCATCTGCTTTTTAAAACTCCAATCGTAAGCTCAACAATGTTCCTTGCTTTAGCATAAGATTTTATGCACCAAGCTTCTTACAACCATCGCATCTAAGCTGTAAAACCCTTTACGGTTGTAATATGCGTACTGAAGTTCTTTTTTTTAGCGACGCTATCTTGATATGTGTACCGTCTATACACCCTATCACACCTGGTAACCCACTTTTTACTTGCGACTTATAGGTACTATAAGACAATTTATGCATTCGTAAAAAAAATCGAACTCGAGATTTTGATCAAAGTTAACATTACGATGATAGCGAAGACCAAGAAAGTGGGTCTCGCAATTCTGTCTGTCTGTCTGTCTGTCTGTCTGTCTGTCTGTCTGTCTGTCTGTCTGCCTGTCTGTCGGTTCGACTACAGCCTAAGTGGCTCGGCCGATTTTCTTCAAACTTGGTAGATATAGGTTTTAATTTCCCCCCCCCGGACGTTTTTTTCTGTTTTTTTTAAGACCAAAAATAACGGTACCTGCCATACGATTTTTTTCGAAATTTTATAAATATTTTTTTTTTCTCAAAAACTGTCTCACAGAATTTTTTAAAAAAAAATTTGAAAAATTTCATTTGGTTAAAACTAGCGAATGGTTGAAAAAAATTTTACAAAAAATTGTTATTTTTGGTAGCCCCCCTGGGTCCATTTTTTTTTGTTTTTGAATTTCTCGAAAACGGTACAGCCGATTTAAATCATTTTTTTTATGCCAAAGCTCCTCCGAAGTTTAAATATTATGAGATACATACTCAAATTTTCGATTTTTTATTTTTTGGATTTTTAAAAAAAAATTCAACATTTTTTTTTGGAAACTCAATATGTCGAAAACCCATTGCTCGATTTTTTTCAAACTTGGCAAATAAAAGTTTCTTAACATAATCTACAAGATTTGAGAAAAAAAATTTTGTTTTATCTAAAACTAACGATACCTTCCATACAAATTTTAAAAAATGATTTTCGAAAATCGTATTTTCCCCGAAAACGGTTCCGAGAATTTTTCTAAATTTTTTTTTCTTTTGATCAATCTTTACGATCCATAATTTAATAAAAAAAAAATTGAAATCTAGACATTAATGACTGTACCTACCATAGAACGATTTTTTCGAATTTTGAATTACTCATTATCGGCATAACGGATTTTAACGAAATTTTTTATAAGGAAGCTCCTAAAAAGTTTAAAAAACATTGCATTTAAAACTTAAGAAAAAATATTTTTTTCAGTTTTTAGAAAAAAAGTATTTTTTTTTTTTTGAAAAATTCGATATCTCAAGAACGGCTTAGTATTTTTTTTTTTGGAAATTAGACTTTTATTCGAACAATAATAAAAACTTAAGGTTGGCGTACCAAAATTTTTTCTTAAAAATGTTTTAAAAATTTTGTACATAAAAGCTTATTTTTTTAAGGAACCACTACAACGACTTATAATTTTTGTTCCTGCATAAATTCATATTTGCAGAGCATTCTGTTTTTATCTCTTACTACTAAAACAATTTAAAAAATTCATTTTATCCTTATGAACAGTTTTCTTTAATAACATGCGTTTTTAAAATTCCTAGTCTATTACATAGGAGCAAGTTCGTGCGACCCAGTCGTGCATTTTATTTTTTATAGAATACATTCTTGCCCGACACTTTTCTGTTTCAGAGTAATTAAATGTTATCAATTTGGAGCAAATATGTGTTTCTATAACTGAGAACACTTCCTTTAGCACTAGAGACACTGTAGATTGTGCAAGACCAATGCAAAACTCATTACCAACACTAATTTGGTAAGATCCATGAGCACAAAATCTCAAGGTAGTAGCAAGTTTTATTATATTTGGAATTGAAGAGCTTCTTATTGTTGACCTGAGCCTTGGGTTAATATCGCTTAGAAGTCCTATAAAACTTTCTTTGGATAAGCGACAGTATTTAAGAAAGCTATAAGAAATATAAGGTAAATATTTGTATACCAAGTAAAACCTTTATTCCATCAATCTTACATTGTTTCTTCCAGTTCCAGAGGATTAGAGTATGTCTTCTTTTTCTAGCCATTTCAAATTTTCTTGGACATTTTCAGTATCGGTGTCACTATCGCTAAGCCATAATTCGATTCCACTCATTTTAAAATGTAAATAAACTATTTTAATTTATATAAAATAAAGAAAACCAGAAAAGACAAATAATGATTTGAAAGGCTAACACATTATAGAACTGTCAAATTCGAAATATTCGCAATATTCTGTGGGTTCATTCACAATAGTACATTGTTCGATCGATTGAGTTACACAATACAAAATATGAAAACCAGTCGAAACAATCGAAAAGTTTCGATTCGATTGGCAATCGACAACGGCAATCGGGGCCAGAGTTGTAAAGAGTTTGACAGTCAACGGAACCTGAGAGAAGCCGATGAATGAAGAGAATATTCCTGCTATATCTCTCTGTTCTTGCAGTGTATTTAGGTTAATTAGTTGAAGGCGTTTTTGGTAGGGGGGCAGGATCAAGGGATTATTCCAAGGCAGACCGCAAAGGGCAAATCTTAGGAAGCGACGTTGAATGCCCTAGATTCTAGAGATGTGGATTCGTTGATATGGGGACCAAACTTGACAGGCGTACTCAAGTAGAGGACGAACAAACGTTATGTATAGAGATCGGGTGACGTAGGGATTGGACAATATTTTGGAAGCCAAAAGTAGTAAAAATTGTTCTAGTTGATCAGTAGAACGTCTCTTTGCGTTGTTGAAAGTGACCAGTCAAAAAAATAAAAAATGACGATTTTAAGGACAGTTTTTGAAAAAGGATGTTCAGGGAACTGACTACATAAATCTTTATTTTTTTTATTTTCTCTTAAATATGACTTAGGTATACATTGAAATATAGAAATTAAATTTAATTAGTCTGCATAAACATACAAATCCATGGTTAATACATATAACTTCGCATTTAAGTAAAAGATTATAATATATTATAATTAAATACTTTTTTCTATTTAGAATCAATTTAAAATGAATTATATTCTTTTTAAAAATATTCGCGAAGACGCAAAGGGGACACGTAAGGGGACTGAGAATCAGACACTTTGAAGAATTTTTTGAGAAAAATAAAATAAGGTCACCCTAATAATGGTTGGTTTAAAAAAAAAATCAGATTAAATAATTGAACGGATTTTAAAATATTTCTGGGGCCGCCGAAAATTCCATCGTTTGTAGAATCACCCGTATATATGATAAAAATGTAGGTTGAGCTGATAAAATTTGGGTCAATATACGTCCAACAAAACGTTTTATCAAATTTATAAAAATTACAGAAATTTGTTGATATTTTGTTGTATCAACAAAATTAATTTGTTAAGCTAACAGATTGATTTGTTGAAATGAAAAAAAATATTTTGTAAATATTTTGTTCGTATAATTTACAAACCAACAATGTTAACAATTCTTTTGTTGTATCAACAAATTTTTTGTAAATGTTACAAATTTGTTTGTTTTTACTATCGGATTAACAATATTTTATTTTTAAACTAACAAAAAGTTTTGTCAATTTAACAAATTTCTTTTGTTAAATGCACAAAATTTAATTGTCAGCTTAATAAAAATGGTTACTTTCAATTTGACAATGTTTTTAATTTCAAAAAAGCTTTTTTTTGAAATTTAAGTCAACAAAAATTGGCGTTTCGTCCCTGCCATCTGACATGGAATTTTAGAAAAAAAAGAACCCAAAATTCATTAACAGCTACATTGGAAAAACCCTTTACCGCAGTCTTATAAATAATTAGATAGTACACACGGGTTATAAAAAACCTCAAAGTGCAGGTCATTTTTCTTATGAGCGTGGTCCTTATAAGAGAACTCACAGGAAATGCATTTTTTTTTTTCTAGAAAAAAATTAAAACAATAATTTATAAATGCGTGGTGTATTGAAAAACACCAAAAACCACAAACATAAGATTTATTTTTTATTTATAAGCTGCGATTTGTGAGCGAAAGTTATTTTTTAAAAATTTATCCGTGTGTGAAAAAAAAATAAATAATATTATGTTTTTCAAAGGATTTTTAACTGCCAGAACTTGAAGAGTTGTTGATGAATCCAAGCTCAAACGAAGGAGACGAAATCAATTAATTCATTGTAATTTTGTTTTTTTTTTTCAAGAATACATACAGTTCTCCAGTTGGATCTATATATTGGTCTAATCAACCAGTATTTCGCTGCGATGTGATCAAAGATGCCATGAGCCGAGGTCGATTCAAAACTATAAAAGCACTGGTTGTTTCACAACACAAACCCACTTTTCCCAGAACACCATCAACGCTGGACTTCTTCCTGGCTTCCTCCAGCCTAGTGCGCACTCTTCAGGAAATCCGGAATTATATCTGTACATTATTGCATAGTGACACGGACCATGAAGCTGTTCAACTATCGATCAACCTTAACCAACCCATACTCCTTACAACAGAAACTCCTGAGAATGTCATTAATTTCAGACGGCTGGATATTGATAGACTTCACAGAAACATCGAAGGCAGCTTAACTCTTCCACCTTCAGACAGGAATCGAATCTTCTGGATATCGAAATCGATGGAGCAATTGTCAACTTTGAACAAGCCGTATCTGATGCCCTGGACAAGCAAAAACAGTCTAAGACGTCAAAGGAATGGTACCGAGTGCGTTCAGAGTCTGTATGCTCACAGACAACGTCTAAGAAAACGTATCCAGCGGATGCATCAAAGGGAACTGAATACAACCAACAGAAACTACCAGATAGTTTGGAATTAGCTATAGCAAGTCAACATCATGTTCAGGAACTCCATTCAATAATACAATAATATCCAATAACAGAAAAGATTGCAAGCAATCAAGCCAGGACCAGATGCTTTCAAAAACATCAATAGGATCATTGGAAAACAGCTACAAATACCGGAAACCATCATCAAACTTCACACCGAAACCACCTACTGACCCAACTTTCTTGCAAGAAGTTGAGGCAACAGTTCAACAAACACTGCAACCAAATTTTAATATTATTAATCCAGCAAATGATCACACCGTTAGTCCACATTTATGCAATCTAGAGAGGGTTGTAGAAATCATCGGCAATTCTAAGCCAAAAAAGTCTGTTGGACCAGATGGTGTCTCCTACTACATCCTGAAAAGGCTGCCACAGGCGGTAATGATTTTCCTCACAATCATTTTAAACAACTGCATCAACAACTGTTACTTCCCCCAGAAGTGGAAAACAGTGAAGATCGTGCCAATTCTGAAGAAAGGTGCTTCCAACTTAGTTTCCAACTACAGGCCAATATCACTTCTCAACAACATCAGCAAATTACTGGAAGAATTAATCTTACGAAGACTGAAGAAATTGTGGTGTGAAAACTCCATTATCCCTGACATGCAATTCAGCTTTCGAGAAAAACACTCAACCTTGCCACGAACTTCATCCTATGCAAGTACCTCCGCCATTAATAAAAACTCTCTTTTATTTCCTATCTTTCAGGAAATTTTTCGTTCAAGTAAATACATAGCTGCAAGTTAAACATGAAGACCATCAGAGCTGGAGTCGCCCAAGGCACAAAACTAGGCCTCTTTCTCTACAACTTGATGACTTCAGACCAACCTTCTCCAATTGGATGCGAGAACCTTCTTTATGCTGATGACTCGCTCACCTACGGCACATCAATGTCACCACATCAACAAGCTCTTAAAATTCTACCAGAAATGGGGCATCAGATTCAACACTTCCAAATCGGAACTTGTCTGCTTCGGGAAACCTTCAACTAGTAGAGGCATTCGCACCGCAAAAATTTGCAGAAATCGGGTCCCGAGACTTCCTGACGGATCCACCATAGTGGCAAAGCCAAGTGTCAAGTACCTGGGAGTGCACTTCAACCTCAACTTGCACTCAAGAAATGTTCTGAAAAAGGCCAGCTGGGCCAGCTTCTGCCGTTTGCACCAATTGCTGAAAAAAAGATCAGGTCTTAGCCAACCGACAAAGATATTCATCTACAAGCAGCTTCTGCGACCAGTGATAAGCTATTCCTCCCAGTACGGTTTTCCATCTCGAAGACAACTATGAAGGAACTTCAACTATTCCAAAGGAAGATACTGAGGATCGGCATTGGACTCTACTTCGACCGTCAACGAGCATCTCTTTACAGAAGCGAATTTAATCCCACTGGACAAATATTTAGTTCATTCAACGAAGAAACCAATGGGGAACATCATCGACCACCCAAATCAGCTTATGAGAAGGTTGACTATAGAACAATTGCATCCCGAACCGAGGTACCTCAGTGTGATGGAAACTCTTGATATCAACGTAATCATGGAAAACGAGAAAGTAGTCTCGTTCTACGCTGACATTGTGTCAGCCTACCACCACGGTTAAAACGCCATCCCTGCCCACAACACCCTGAGGACCGAACCTTTTAAATTTTATTTTTTCATCACGTAAATTTTATATAAAAATAATTAAACTTAAGTCACTGTGTATATAGTTAGGCCCCCTATGAGCCAACGAATGTAAATTTTCACACACAGTATCTTATTAGTTTTAAGCCAAATTGTAAATAGTATGTTCAATAAAACAAAATTGAAAAAATTGATATTACATAAAGTTTCTTCAAAATTTGCTCCAAGAACGATAATATTAGTTATATCATACCTCTTGAGAGGTGAGATTTTCTAGCAGTTCATCCACTACAAGACTCCATAGCAAGTTTGATAGTTCCCATACCTGCGGACAGCCTCTTGTTGTGATGATCCTCTGTATAATTGGTATCTGCTGTTCTAGTGCCCAGCTTTTCACCAATCTATATTGTTATTGTAATGGGTCTACACTTCCTTACTAGGACTTTATTAACAGCGACATGGAAAGATTTTCAAAGGCTCACACTATCTCTAGGAAACCGCATACAGATGATTCCTAAAATGTCTGATCTTTCTTATGAAGTTGTCAGCTATTTTTTCGCAAAGTTAAAAAGGATACAAAGGATATTAGGCTCTTATCCTCTCCTAAAGCCTAGTACTCAGTTCAAGTGAAAATGAAAATTTCATGCTGGTTCACTGGCATGAAATCCGCAACGAGAGGTGAGTACTTAAATGTGGATTGGAAAAACAAATATGTTCCACAACTTTTTCCACGCTATGATTTTCATTTCTCAATGTACAACCGTCATGAAAAAGTTTAAGGCAATGTGGAAAACTGTGACATTTCTCAGTTGATTTCAATATTTTGTTTCAAAACAAAAAATTGAAAATTTGTAAGCAGAAAGAACGAATCAGTTTAAAAATAATTGTCATTTTTTTTTTCATTCAAAGTGAGTATCAAAAATTCACGTGGAAAAGTTTATTTTATTTTCATTTTTATTCTTCGCGTGTAATTTGGAACGTATTTATTTTTCATTTCACGCTAGGTGAGTACTAGGCTTAAGAAACAAAAATCGTGTGAAATATCTTTAGTATTAGAAGAAGAACAAATATCGAAATTATTGAGGCCAATCTGGATGATATTTCCCTCGGAATTTTTCCCAACTTTCAAAATTGTCAACTTGAATAATTTCAAAAGTTTCCCTTAGAATTTCAATTTAATACATAAATTTAAAACAGTCCACAAAAACAAAACTATATTTTTAATATTTATGTAGCATATTCTTCCCCAGAAAATAAATAAAATGCACGACTGGGCCGCACGAACTTGCTCTTATGTAAAAGTACTTTGGAGTATAAAATACATTTTATAAATATAAAACATGGATTTAATGAGATAAAAATGTTTAAATGCGTGGAATTGCCGTTTGATTTCCGGGAAAGTATGAATTTATGCAAACAAAGTTTTAAAATCATTTTATTAGAAGAACAAAATTTGGGATGCACATTTTAAGTGTTTAGTAATATAGATTTTAGGAAATAATTTCAAAAAAAAATCGAACACAAGTTTTAAAGATATTGATTTTACAAAAAAAAATGGATTTTTTTTTTCAAAAAACCCAAAAAATATTTTTTCGAATATTTTTATTTTTTTTTTATTTTTTTTAAGGTCGCAAAAACTTTCAATTTGATTTAATCAATAAAGTCCACAAAAACAAAAAAAAAACAAAAAAAAAATGTTCTATGACAAGTTGCGTTAATAACATTTTCCCCAACATTTTTTTTAACCAAAATGTAGTCGAAGTCCTTAATTTTTTTATCAAAATCAAAATCAAATCACCGAAGACCCTTAACTTCCGAGATTGAAGAAAACAGGTCCAGTGCAGTGGCGTAGATAGCTTTTCGCTATTGGGGGGGGGGGGAATGGATCTAGTTCGCTCATTTTTTTTTTAAGTTTAAATAATAAAAAAAAAAAAAAGTGTGAGTGCCAGGACTCACGGTTAAGATGTGTAAACATCAACGTTCGTCCGAGTGCCGAATTTTTGTTATCGAACGTACCCAATAAACAAACAATGCAATCGTACTAGTTTGTGACTTTAGATATATTCAAATGAAAGCCACTATTTTTCCCACAATTTATCCCTTCCACTTATACTTAGATCCAAAAATATGTCTACATACATAGCTGAACATAACGCTTTCAACCTAAACACATGTATTTTTGCACCATGTCCTGTAAAAGCGACTTGAAATAATCAACTATTTTGTTGTCTTTACTTATTTCTAGTAAAATAATTATTTTGGAACGAGTCCAAAAACATTTTTCTTGTTCATTTTCCATTATTACTTGTGTTTAGGATACTTTTAATGTAATAATCAAAAAAGTATAAAGTGGATTTAAGATTAATGGGATCAAAAGCACTAGTTAACTAAAACCGAATAACAACATAAAAAATTGTGTCAACGAACTATTTCTATCCTTTTAAGGCCAGGCGCGCACATTTTTTTCACAACTGTTTAGTTGCTAAAATGAAATATATGGGACACCGCGCACTTAGAGCAACTCGATTCGAGCAACTAAAAAGTTTGTATTTTGACACAAACTAAACGATTGTTTAAAATTAATTCGCTACAGTTGAGCTGTTTTCTATAAGCGCAAGAGAGAAAAGAGTGTGAGCGTGAGTAAAGAGTTGCCAGTGCCCGGTACTCTATCAACTGGTGATTAAACTATTTGATTTCGATCACAGTTGCTAGTGCGCGGCTAGCCTTACACGCCGTGTCGGCATACTACATCGATTCCCAAAGTTCGCACTACCGTGTCGACACGTATTCATTTCACACGACCCAAAAACCTTATCGACAATATGCTTCGATGAAGTAGTTCGTGGCATGTGTTTGGAGTAAGTGGACTCCGCTACGTAACGTAAAGTTTGTTTGACTTATGTTTAACCAGGGATGTTGCTTGTGACAGCGTTATATTTGCAGACTTACATATATTCAAACAGAGATGTTATCTGATAAAAAATAGACTGTTTTTACACGAATCTGATTTTAATATCTGTTTCTCTGTGCTTTTAAGCACAGCGATTTTTAATATAAGTTAACTTTGTTCATGCGAAAAGAAGTCATCTCTTCGCAATCCTTACTCTACTCAGTTAAGCGAATTGCATTGAGCGAACGCCAAATATAAAAAAGAAAACCACAAAGAAGAATGAACGATAACTCCGCATTTTTCTCAACAATTGTAAGTGTTTACTCGTAGTAAAAAAGTCACACGTTTAGATTGGATGCAGGCTTAAAGAAAAATCAAAATCTTTTCAATCTAGCGTACTGCATAGAAATATTGTATATGCAAGGTTGATGATTGATCACGTATTTATTGGTTCATTTGCGTATATTACGTTGAAGAGATGAGAACACAGCACAGCATAAGGACTGATTAAAATATTAAAACAGCAAACGAAAATTTTATGATAAAATGAACAGACAAAATAAAACAAATTACTCGGATAAAATTACGAAAATCTCAAAGAAATTCGTAAAAACACAATTTTGCTGAAAAAAAAAGCCCAAAGGGCAACGTTCTCTCGCCACTGAAATAATAGACTTGTACGTGCTTTTCATGCATTTGAACAATGTATATCTGGCTTAACGCCACAAACAAATATACTTGTCATGCAGCGAAAAAGTCAAAACTTTTTTTTTGACAAACCACTAGATGGAGCGTTCACCTTATCAAAATCAAACCAATCCTTTAACTCTTTTTTAAGGTTTCTGTACTTTATCTTACTCCCTCTGTCAGAGATTTACAAACTGATTGACATCATTCCCACCTTTTAATGGAATTATAAGTGGCAAAAACTAATTTTTTTAATACATTGAAGTCGTAGTCACCATCTTGTTCATTGCTTGACAGATGGAGAACGATCTATATTTTGATATAGTGAATGCTAAAAGTATATTTTGATATAATAAAGAATATCTAATTCGATAATTAAAATAATTATATGGTATGACAGATGAGGGGCAAATTAAATTTTGACGTATCGAGAATATTTCATTGCAGATGTCAACTGATTGCCCTGAAGAACATTTTTTTATTTTTAAAGTTCAACTCTGAAAATGCATTTTTTGCGAACATAAAACAAAATATTATCGTCCGTCAATAACGTGAAGTGGATTTTTTAAGACATTAAATGAACCCGCTATGAAATTTTACACCAGTTGATTTGTCTTTCGTCTTTTTCACATATTTAGGCCTATTCGGCGAGATCTTTTTTTCTTCTATTCTGTTATTCTGCTATGAATTTTAACTTTGGTATTCAGCATGCTAAAATCTTTTATAAAATTTGCTAAGAAAACTTTTATGAACTGTCAAACGTTCGAACATAGAAAAAATCTTTTACGAATAGCATTTTTGGTATTCAGCATGCCAAAATCTGTTATGAAATCTGTTAAAAATCATAATAGAATTAAAGACAAACTTCTGTTACTTTTATCATAAAAGATTTCAATAAGTACACAGGTGCATCAAGTAATAATGAATATTTATCTTGTATTTCGTCAATGAAATGTTCTTTAAAGGAGACAAATGAAAGAAAATGTAACAAAACAGATATCATATATAAACATATAAGTAGAGTATGGCCATGGTATTCCCAGAAACATATGAGATAAAATCGTGTTCCATTGCATGGATGGATACCCATAGTGTGTAAGGCTAGGCGCGCACATTCAATTTTTAGTTGCACAACTGTTTGGTAGCTTGTAGAAAACAGATGAACTACTTAGTTGAATGTCCGCGCAGGTGCATATGATTATATGTTACACAAAATAACCTTAGGCTAGGCGCGCGCATTCAATTTTTAGTTTCGCAACTGCTTGGTTCGAGCAACTAAAAGTTTTTGTTTTGATACAAACTAAGCGATTGCTTAAAATGAGTTCGCTATTCTGTGTAACATATAATTATATGCACCTGCGCGGACATTCAACTAAATAGTTCATCTGTTTTCTATAAGCAAGCAAACAGTTGTGCAACTAAAAATTGAATGTGCGCGCAATCATTTAGTTTGTGTCAAAACACAAACTTTTTAGTTGCTCGAACCAAGCAGTTTCGAAACTAAAAATTGAATGTGCGCCCCTAGTCTAAGAGTTTACATTTTTGTTCGTCGTCCATTTACATTATGTCAGATGAAATATTTTACATAATCACAGCTGATTATGATAACAGATTTAGTTCAGTTTTATAACAGATCTCGTTTTCGAAGTAGCATAAGGCCAGGCACGCACATTCAATTTTTAGTTTCGCAACTGTTTAGTTGCTAAAATGAAACATATGGGCGTATATGGGACACCGCGCACTTAAAGCAACTCGATTCGAACAACTAAAAAGTTTGTGTTTTGACACAAACAAAACGATTGCCTAAAATTAATTCGTAATAGTTGAGCTGTTTTCCATAAGCGCAAGAGAGAAAAGAATGTGAGCGTGAGTAAAGAGTTGCCAGTGCGCGGTTCTCTTTCAACTGGTGATTAAACTATTTGATTTCGATCACAGTTGCCAGTGCGCGACTAGAGTAACAAACTTTTATAAAAGTTCGAACCTCTGAATACCAATCATAAGAGATCTTTTAAGGTGGAAATCTTTTATGATTTATAACAGAAAATCTTTAGCAGAATAAAAAATGTGGCAGAAAAGGCCTAATTAGTCGAGAGGTGAAAAAATTTTGATTGATTGAATTAAGTTCTAGCCAGCAATGGAAAGTAATAAAATCGAGATTTCAGTACTCAAAGTCTCCAATGTCGTAAGTACGCAATATTTACAATGTAAACATGGTGTTAAATGCAATCGTCGGTAAGGTAGGTTGCTACACGGAACGTGTAACCGGAACGTGTAACCGTAACGTGTAACCGTAGCGGGTTACACGGGACGTATAAGTTTTACACACGTTTTCGATTCACTCTACCGCCGGGAAAGATGTTTACACATCAAAAAACAAATAACAAGACTTCATTGAATTCATTATGTATGCCATAAAAAAATTATATTTTTTAAAGATAATATATTATATGCAGGGGTGCAACAACGGGAGGTGTCCAGGGTGTCCGGACACCCCCTATAGGTCGGTGGACACCCCCTCCGAAATCCCCTCCGGGGCGCAGCGACGCCAAGTTCGCGAAGACGACACAAGCTATCCCCAAAGCCATTAACCCAACAAACCCGGGGCGCAGCGAGGCCAAGCTCGCGAAGACGATACAAGCTATCCCCAAAGCCATTAACCCTACAAACCCGGGGCGCAGCGAGGCCAAGCTCGCGAAGACGACACAAGCTATCCCCAAAGCCATTAACCCCACAAACCCGGGGCGCAGTGAGGCCAAGCTCGCGAAGACGACACAAGCTATCCCCAAAGCAATTAACCCGATAAAACCGGGGCGCAATGGGCCAAGCTTTAGAAGATAATGTAAAGAAATAGCTCCTCCCAAAGCTCTGAACTCTTACAAATCCGGTGCTCGATTTACGGTTTTAAAGCGCGTCAATAAAAAAAGATACGATTGTACGATGTCAAACTAAAAAGCTAGGCGAGGGAGGTGTTCGACGATTTTCAACTATAACTTACCTATCAAGGGACATGCACAATATTTATTACAGCTATTGTGTTTATATTTTATAAAGTATATAATATTAAATTCTGTAAAAATAGAAAGTTTTTTACTATAGATTTTACTCAATGGGGACCCTGTAATAAAATTAATACGAACCGAGATTTCATTATATTTTTGAAAATTTTCCCACCAAAAAAATCAAGCCTCTAAAAATCGGAAATATTTTAAGCCTAAATACACTAGGATTGGATTGAAAATTGTACATACTGATTTTTAATAAAAATTCTAGTGTAATTTAAGCTTTAATTATTCCAAATATTTGTTAAAGTATGAATTTGAAGCGATTTTTTGCAACAAAGTCTTTGGATTTAAAAAAAAAATAAAAAATTAGAAAAAACTGAATTTAATCTCAGTATCAAATGTAGTGCTTGATGTTTTTAACTTGAATAAATTTTTTATTCCGACTTTAGATTATAAGATTGTGTAATATAAGGGTAAGAATGTTTTAAAAGTTGACACCGCAAATCAAGAGAGCTATTGAAATTAATTTTTTGAAATCCTCTTCGAGAGCTTGGCCTCGCTGCTCCCCGGGTTTGTGGGGTTAATGCCTTTGGGGATAGCTTGTTTCGTCTTCGCGAGCTTAGCCTCGCTGCGCCCTGGGTTTGTCGGGTTAATGGCTTTGGGAATAGTTTGCATCGTCTTCTTAAGCTTGGCCTCGTTACGCCCCGGATTTGTCGGGTTATTTGGGTTATTTGGATTATTTTGGGTTGGACACCCCCCTAGCTTTTTAGGTTGTTGCGCTTCTGATTATATGCATTATTTTGAATATGAACTAGAATAAATATTGATATACAGTGCCTTGCATAAGTATAACCGCACCTGTAAAAATGCGTTTTGTAGAAAATTAGAATGGGAATGACACTTTACTATTTTTTTTATTGAATGGCATCACTAATCAAGTAAATTCAGAAGAAAAAAATGTTCCTTTATTTTTTTTTTTTGGTGTTTAAAAATTAAAAACAGATTTGTATGTATTGCAAAAGTATAACCGCACAATGCAAACCTTGCTGAAGCTTCATTCAGTTATGTGCTTTGAAATGACAAACAACAAGGCCGCGTGGTACACATTAAAGCGATACGGAAAAGGGCAAAATTCAAGCTTTTCGGTTAAGTGGCCTAAGCTTAAGGGCTATTGGTAGGAAAATTTAAAGATCCGATCATGTCATCCGAAATTTCTTACAAGATCCAGAATCTTATGGGACAAAAATAAAACCCGGGCGTCCGCAGAAGCTGACACGTCAAGATAAGAAGCGTTTAATTAATGCTGCATCCGATTCGGTGCATTCTTTGCGGGAGTTCGTGACGAATTGGGCTTAGGAATTTCGGTTTCAACGGTTTTTCGTGCCTTAAAAAGCAGTAAAGTGATTGTTTGGTGCAAAATGATGCCAGCTCCAAATTTGACAACAGTCTACAAAAAAAAGTAAGAATTTGCCCAGCAAAACATGAAACGGAACTGGAAAACCATAAGTTTAGATTATTTTAGATTATTTTCAGTGGCGAAAAAAAGTTTAATCTTGATGGGTCAGGTGGTTTTAACGGTTATTGGCATGATCTGAGAAAGGAAAAAAGTTTTTTTCCAAGAGGAACTTTGGCGCTGGCAGTTGTAAGGTTTGGGGGCCTTCTGCGACCGTGGTAAGGTTGCCTTCACCTCTACAAAGATGAACAGTTCAGCTTGCACCCAGGTGCTTCAGGATAATTTGGTACTTTGCTTAAGACGATTTCGTCGAGTTCGGCATGTCCTCCAGCATGATAATGCCCCAATTCACGTTAGTCGTCAAAGTTTGGGATGGGACGAATCGAATAACATATATTTTATGGTGTTCCCGGCACGTTCTCCAGATTGTAAACCTATTGAAAATCTTTGGGGAATTTTGACCTGCAAAATGTATGCCCATAATAGGCAATTATACAGTGTTGCTGAGCTGCGAGAGGCGATTGTGGAAGAATTGAACTGTATAGACGATTCCATACTAAATAACCTTGTCAACAGTATGTCAAAAACAATTTTTAGATTGGTCGAAAATAGGGGCAGCAATATCGTTTACTAATTTAGCCGAAAAAATTTACTTAAAATAAAAAAACAGATAAAAATAAAAAAGCGGTTATACTTTTACAATTCAAAAAAAATCTGTTTTAATTTTTAACTACCAGAAGAGAAACTAAAGGAACTTTTAGTTCTTCTCAATTTACTTGATTAGTGATGCCATTCAATAAAAAATAGTAAGGTGACATTCCCATTTTAATTTTCTACAAAACGCATTTTTACAGGTGCGGTTATACTTATGCAAGGCACTGTAGTAAGTAAAATAATATTAATTTAAAAAATAAATCACAAAATAAAATCCAGTTTTCTGTTCTTTTTAGATAAAACACTTATAATCTCGTCTGCTATAGTATAGGTATTTCGCGATGAATAGCTAGAGCAGCCAAACCATTCAAATGATCCTGCAAATAAGTAAACATCCAAAGCTTATCACACAGTTATTAAAATAGACATATTTTTAATAATCTCACTTCGTTGGTCATGCTTCTTTGTATTGTTTTTATTCTCTTTACTGACTGGAGAAAGTTCTTTCGGGAGTTGGCGTTGAAACCGGCAGTGTAGCTAATATCTTTAATAAAATATATATAGCTGGATGGAAGCTCTTTTTCTTGCATACGTTTACCTATTATCAATTGATGAGAGACTTAAAAAAAATTTCAGAGTGCGTTTCTTTAACTTATTTAGTTCAAGACTGGTTATGTTGAACAATTATCGATCCCAATGGGGGGGATATATCCCCCTGATCCCCCCTATCTACGCCACTGGTCCAGTGGCTTAGGTTTAGGGAGAGGTACAGACATACAGACAGTCAGACAGACAGACGGAATTGTCGGACCCACCTAATTTGCTTCTCTATCATCGTAATGTCAACTTTGATCAAAATCTCGAGCTCGATTTTTTTCCAAATGCAGAACTTGCCTTAATAGTACATATGTATATCGCAAGTAAAAAGTAAGTAACAATTATTAATTGGAAAATAAGTAAAACAAATCGGTTAGTGCACAGTGCCGGTTGCCGCTTTACTCAAAGTGTGTCTATTCTTGTCTGTGCTTTCGACTGCTTGATTGTTATTTACTTGCTCTGTGCCAGGGCTGCCACCCACATTTATTGTGCTTTTTGCATGAGCTTATCCAAATACCCCCAGGGGAATATAACTATTTTACAGTGTGGAAATGCTGTTTAGTTTATTAGTATTGATAATCAACGGGGTGCGACAGCATCTAACTGATGAACCCAACTTTCGTACCTGATGGCCTTTCACTTTCACTATCCTCCGCATTTGTAAATTGCGTAGATGTTGTCATGATGAATGTGCTCCATACCCAAGTTCCAGATAGATAGATGATGTCTTCCCACATACCTTACGGCTCTTACCTGAAATAATCCTGTGTAAAATATTAAGAACATTCCTTACACTGTCAATATAATAAACACCCTGCCCTATAAATATTAAATAAGCCCTCAACAACGAGTCCCAAATAGACATTATTGAATCAATTAACTTAACAGCAATTTATATATAAAACAACTTTATATGCCTTCTATATGGATCTAATAAAATAGTAATGAATTTATTAATTCAAAACCAGATAATTGACTTCATATCTCTAGGCATACCCTTTATAACTTTATGAATCTCTTTCCGAAATCAACAATAACCGCACACACTCACTCAAACATTCATCAATCAAAAGCCAACTCAGAGTTGTTAATGTCTCACGTTCTATTTAAGGGACACAATTAAGATAAATGTTTTCTAACCTTTCACTAGGTTTGGGGAAGGACCGGGCCGGTTATAAGGCAAGCTGGCATGGGCAGGGTTATTCCCCCGGCGGCGGCGGCGGCAAATGTATTAACAGAAATTCTGATAGATTAGGTTTTGAGAATGATTTATCGTACAGTAGTTGTGAAATTGGATTAGAACATTGAATCAAACCCCGGGCGACATATTTGTAAGAGCCACCCCTGTCTTGGATTGATAAGCCTTGAAGAAAAAAAAAACTTCCCAGTCGTCTGTGTTCCTTTCTAACCTCATTACTAAGTCATTGTTTATAGGCCCGAAGGAACTATATAAAAGGATAAGTGAAGTGTGCGCCTCTTTTGGGGTCAACCTATAATGACCAAAGTCATCATAAAGGACTGTTTCCTTTGGCCAACTTATACATTCGCCTGTGTTGACAGGTTCAATGTTGTGACAGCAGTTGTTTGTAATGCGACTTTCTTCAACAATTATGTTCAAGTAACCCGAAAACCCTAGAAATTATTCAAGCTTAAGCCCAACAAACCAAAAAACAACGTCCCACAGTAAAGCCACAGCAGGATTCCCAATGAAAACGTCATTAACCTCACTCCCATTCGCTTGGAGAGCGAAAATGTGGTGGTAAGAAATAAGGAAAGGATCTCTTCATTCACATAAACCGAACGAACAAAAAAAAAACCTGTACCACGTAACAAAACGTTGTGAGGAAAAAAAACTACTATTTATGAATATGGTCACGAAATGAAAATCCTGTCAGCAGAGACACACGACATCCACCGGCAGTAGCAGCTAGCAGCAGGATGTTGGCGAAGGATGTTAAATTTCTTGCAAAAAAAAAATAATGTAGGAATTTTCTATCGTGTCGCCTCCTAATTATGCCTGCATAACGTCAGCTCTATAATAGAAGTAGCCCATAAAGCTAACTAACTCCTCTATAAAAAATGTTCTCTTCCCTTTCCAAGGACGAAGGATATGTGTATGCGGAATATGATGAATGCGATGAATGTAAAAATATGAATTTTATTAAGTCTCGCCCGGAGGAGGACGAATACCTTTGAAGGAAGACGAGGAAGGATCATTGAATAGCGTGTTAACGAAGTTATAACAGAGTCGAATATTGGTCTGAGTGTTTTATTTTCGTAAGCTTATTCGATTAGGCCAATAGAACCCGCTCGTGCGGGAGACTTTACAATTTCATTGATAAAAATATATGTCGACAGTAGCATTTTTATTTTTGGGTCACTCTTTCAAAAGAAAGTGCAGTTCCATACATTAAGTTTTATGAATGACGGACGATGTAGCTTGGCTATGGAAATCGTGGTAATTTATTATTCAGCTGATGTCGGGAACCCTGTGCGAATACGTAAGGTGCTTTTTCATGCAAGCATGGACGATTTCAAGATCTGAGATAGTATTTTTTGAACGACACGTTAATAGTTTCTTAACAGGCAGGCGTGGTTATTTAGTATAATTTTAATGGCCAATTCTTGGTAAGGAATAGCACTAATGGTCTTCAAATTTCTTCGAATTAGAAAGAGGATAAGAGTTGAACCTGAAAAGTGAATAATAATAAGAATTTATTTTGGGCAGAATTTAAGAAAAATTAAAAATTAATATTCACAGCTGAATCACACGAACATTTTTATGGTTCTAGGACACAATGTGTCAAAGCATGGAAGGCAGAAAGTAATAAGTTATTGGTGCTGGGTTTGTTTCAGGTTCCAAGTCGATGTTTTTTGGTTGCCATTTTTGTGTGAATAAAATTTGTCAGTTGGCATTTGACAGACTGGAAAGGATGGACTTTCTGTTACTTCTGCTCAGTTCAATAAAGTTTTTTGAACTGTTTCGGGCATGTGATACCAAAGGTATGACGATATCGCGAGTTTATCTGTCTTTTCAGAATAAGCCTTAAATTTCAAGATATGGCTTGAAAAATTGCTGCAAATAAGTTCCAATATGACTGCGAGTATCGTTATTAATCTATTGTCTATTTTGGTGATCTCTCCAGCCCTATTTTTCTTAGTTTAGAAAAAAACCAAACAGGTATAGGGTTTTTCAATAAGAGCGCTACAAAAGTTTTTTACATAAAACAAAAACGGTTTTGGATATCAATGAAATTCTTTATTCCTGTGAAAGTACGTTCGATACCATTATGTATGGAACTCGATTTCTTTTGCATGGCCACCACGGGCATGCTTGCAGAAGTCCAGACGCTGAACCCAATTTTCGACGGTTTTCAAGCATACATCGGCCGACACTGCTGTAATTTCACGTTCGATATTCGTAAGAAGTTCATCAATCGTCGCTGGCTTGTTGGCATAGACCATAGACTTGACGTAGCCCTACAGGAAATAGTCTAAAGGCGTCAAATCGCACGACCGAGGCGGCCAAGCGACAGGATCATTTCGTGAGATAACAAGTTCTCCAAACTTGGTTTCCAATAAATTGATTGTGACATTTGCTGTGTGGCTTGAGGCGCCGTCCTGTTGGAACCACATGCCCTCCAAGTCCTTATCATCCAATTGGGGCCAAAAATATTGATCATCACGGAAGAAGTACGGCCCAATGACGCCGCCAGCCCATAAACCACACCAAACCGTAATTTTTTCGGGATGCAATGATGACTCATGGAGTACGTGTGGATTGCTGCCTGATCAATACCGCATGTTTTGTTTATTGACGAAGCCATTCAGCCAGAAATAAGCCTCATCGCTGAAAATGATTTTTCGATGAAAATCCGAATCATTTTCAAGTTGTTGCTCAGCACAATTCACGAACATACGACGCTTCTGGTGGTCAAGCGGCTTCAGTTCTTGCGTCAATTTAATCTTGTAAGAATGTAAGCCAAGATCTTTTCGCAAAATTCGCCACAACGACGTCACAGAGATGCCCAACCCTTGAGAAAGACGTGTGAGAGACACATTTGGGCTTTCTGCAACTGAAGCCTCAGCGACAGCAATATTCTCGACACTACGGGCACTTCTTTGTCTCACTGGCACGGGAACATTTTGCACTGTGCCTGTGGATAAAATTTGTCCACTAGACGCTCAATTGTTGATCTGCTAGGCGGATTATGACGACCATAAATTGGACGTAGAGCTCTTAACGTTGAGGTCAACTTAACTCGTTGTTGGCTCGTATATCTTTCCATCATGAAATCGAAATGGCAAACCTTACTGAAGAGAAATGTCAAAAGAGCAGCAAGAAATATGGCGTCGTTTGCTGTCCCTGTCGCTCTACTTTTGTAGCGTCCCTGTTGAAAAACCTCATGTATAGGTAAAAACCATAACAAACATATTGCAGGTAGTTATCCCCCTCGATGGGTTTCACCTTGTCGTGGTGGGCGGGCTTACGCCTATCCTCCTGCTGTGAAGCATCAGCAGGTGGACTAGGTAACTAAGAAAACCCAGCAGGGAGTTCAGGGACAGTCAGGATTGAGACGATATGGGATGGTTAGGTTTCTGGTGACATGCCTAAGCCAGAAATTTAATGCATCCCGTAGTATTGATCTTGGTTGGTAAGGTAGGGTGGGACCGTAGGGTCTCTGGCTGCTTAGGTGGCTGGGGATCTGAAAGTCCTACCAAAAAAGGGTGTGTGTGTTGGATTTGAGTAAAATTGGCATGGTTCTCATTGGGGCACGAAACCAATGAGAACCTTTTGATTGATCTTGATGGTAGTTGGGGTGGGACTGTGGATTCTTGACTGGGCATGCAGTTGGGGGTCCTAGGTCTCACCTAAGGCAGTTAAATTAGTAGCGTCCCTGTCCGTTCGCGGATGGGGATTTGAAAGTTTTTCTGGAAGGATGTCTGGGGTGTTAAGGATGTAAAGGTTGAGAAGGATGTCAGAGGTGTCAGAAGTGGCAGATGTGGCAGTAATGTCATATCTGTCTGAGGGTTCAAGAGGTGTCAGAAGTGTCTGGCATGTCTGATTGCTGGACTACTGTTGAAGGTTGCTCACTATATACATGAGGCTTGGTGGCATGTCTCCCGTGTGTACCATGCGTAATTCCCAAGCGATCGTGTGGTGAGTGACTTTTGATGGTGGGTCTGGTGGTTGGATGTGTCAGAGGGGTCTTGCATGTCTAGTTGCTGGACTGCTGTTGAAGGTTGCTTACTATATACATGAGGCTTGGTGGCATGTCTCCCGTGTGAACCATGCGTAATTTCCAAGCGATCGTGTGGTAAGTGACTTTTAATAGTGGGTCTGGTGGCTGGATGTGTCGGATGTTGGAAGTTCTTCGGCTGGTCTGGGCCCGGCTGGAGTTCTTCAAAAGGATGAAAGAGGAGTTAAAAGGTTGAAAGAGGAGTCAGAAGGTTGTCAAGAGGTGTCAGAAAGGGTTTGGGGTTCCGGGTACTTGTACCTGGCGTCCTTCGTTAATAGCGTAAAGTGGAGCGTCATCCAGAGTTCTTCGGAACAAAGACCGGGGCGTCACCCGTGTGAACCGTAAGGGGATCAAAATACAGAGCGTCTCTCCTTGCTCACCAACTGGTGGCTAAAGACCGGGGCGTCACCCGTGTGAACCGTAAAAGGGGATCTAAAGATTAGGATACGCATGAGTTGTTCGTTAACCGCCCTCAACTTACTTTCTCAATATGTGTATCCTAGGGTTGCTAGGCCCAGGGTTTTGCAGTAACCTATCTGGAAGTGACTGATTCATATCCATTAACCCCGAAGCTGAGTAGGAATTAGGCCATGTCCTCTTTTCCGCAATCGCCTAGGGGGGATTTGATGACGTTGCGAGGCTCCACCGGTAGCCTTATACTGGTACCACGGGTGATAGTGCCCGGGATTTTGAGAACAATAGTGCACATCTTCGGGTGTGTCAGTTCTCTTTTTCCCGCTATCTTGAGGTCGGCCCCCTAGTGGGAGATTGTGGTGGCGTGGTTTACTCCAAATGCGGAAACGAATGGGATCCAGGATTCTTTTCTTGGGTTCAAGAGGCGTTGGTAGGTCTAGTCTTAAAACAAGAGATGTGCATATGCTGCAACATATCACAACTTTGTTACCGAAGTAACTTGCTACGGAGGGGTTAATGGCTAGGACTAAATCTGGCTCCAATGGTGGTAGGCCACCCGTGGGGTAAAACCTTTAACTGGTAGGAATCCACGTAAAACTAAGGTTCATTCTGTAGGTAGTTATACATTCATATAAACATCAAACTCGAAATTTTTGTCTTGTGAACACAGCCTAAACGGAATGGCCGATTTTCTTTAAGCTGGCTGAAAGCATTTTTGAATTTCCGCCCCACGTGGGTTTTTCCTTTTTTTAAGACCAAAAATAACGAAACGAATTTTTATAAGATATTTATTTTTCCTGAAGACTGTTCCACAGATTAAAAAAAAACAAAATTTCATTCAATTAAAGCTAGGTTATGGTTGAAAAAAAAATTTCCGCAAAATTGTTACTAATGGTACCCCTCTAGAATCATTTTTTATTTTTGATTTTCTTAAAAATGGAACAACAAATTTTGGTAATTATTTTTTATGCTCAAAGTCCCTAAAAGTTTGTATTCAAATTAAAAAAAAACTGGATTTAACAACAAAAAAAAAACAATTTTTTCGAAAATCGTATTTTTCTCCTAGAATTTTGATATCCTTTTTTTTTTGTTTCAATTATTTTTTCAATCTATTCTTCAGTAAAAAAATTTTAAATTAAGATATTACTGACTGTACATACCAAAAAACCTTTTTTCGAGTTTGTAGTTTATCATTGTCATCATATCGAATTTTAATGAATTTATTTTATAAACAAAAAATCTAAGGTTCAAAACTAAGAAAATACTTTTTTAATTTTTGAAAAAAAAAAAATATGTATTTTCTTTTGAAAAATTGATATCTCGAAAACGGGTAAATTTTGTTTTTGGAATTTAATTCGTACAATATTAAAATCTTAAGGTTAGTGTTCCAACATTTTTTCTTAAAAATGTTTTAAAATTTTTTATAAAAGCTTATTTTTTTAAGAAACCACTACAACGACTTATAATATTTGTTCTTGCATAAACTAATATTAGCTTAAATCACATAGCATCCTGTTTTTAGCTCCAACTACTAAAGGAATTGTCTTAGTAATTTAAAAAAAATAATTTTATGCTTATGAACAGTTTTTCTCTAATAAAATTAATTTTTGAAATTCTTAATTTTTTACATAAGAGCAAGTTCGTGCTACCCAGTCTTGCATTTTATAAAATATGTATAACAATTTTCTTAGAGTTGTTGCTCAAAAGGATGCCATGTGATTTCTCAAGCAAATATTAGTTTATGCAAGAACAAAAATTATAAACCCTTAAAACGATTTTCGAAAAAATAAGAATTTATAAAAAAATTTTAAAACATTTTTTATGAAAAAATATTGGAACACCAACTTTAAAATTTTAATATTGTACGAATTAAATTTTCAAAAAAAAAATACTAACCCGTTTTTGAGATATATCGAATTTTCAAAAGAAAATGTTTTTTTTTTTTTTTTTCAAAAATTCAAAAAATATTTTTTTTTAGTTTTGAACATTCTTAGAAGTTTCGTTCATAAAAAAAAATCGTTAAAATTCGTTGTGATGATAATGAGAAAATAAAAATTAGAAAAAAATGGTTCTATGGTAGGCACAGTCAGTAAAATCTTAATTTCAATTTTTGTATTCAATAATAGGTCGTAAAAATTAGTTGTAAGAAAAAATTAGATATCAAAATTTCAGGAGAAAAATACGATTTTCGAAAACCATTTTTCAATATTTGTATGGTAAGTAAATATTTTTCGGTAAGATAAAATTTATTTCTCACATCTTGTAGACTGTACTAAAAAACAGCCACGTTTTAAAAAAATCTGTTGTGGGGTCTTCGAAATATTGAGTTTTGAAAAAAAAAATTGAAATTTACTTTAACAATCCAAAATAAAATTTTTGAAAATTTGACTACACGATAATATTCAAACTTATGGATAGTTTTAGCATAAAAAAATTATCAAAACCGGTTGTACCGTTTTTTAAGAAAATTAAAAACAAAAAACAAAGGTTCCAAATGGGTATCAAAAATAATCATTTTTTTAAAAACCTTTTTTCAACCATTACCGAGCTTTCATTAAATCTGTGGTACAGTTATTTTTGGTCTTAAAAAGAAAAAAAAACGTGTGGGGGAAAAAATATTAAAAACGATATCTTCCATTAACAAAAATTGGCCGAGTCGCTTAGGGAAAAAATTTATTTAAATATTAATTCTACTGCATTCGGTCCTAACCTAGCTAAAAGACGATTTTTATTTATTTTGGAAGAGTATTTAACATATTATTTAATGTATAAGTTAAGTTTTAACAAACAGTTATAATAGTACTACTTTTTATGCCAAACGGTTATTGCAAGAAAATACATGAATTTGAAAACTAAAAGAAAGGCTTACTTTAGAGCGCTGTTTCTCATACATTCGTCAACATAATTTCCCAAATTTTGAGAAAACACAGAATTAAATTAAAAGAAAAATAAAATAAACCCATAGGCAGTGCTGTTAATTGATAAAATTGGAACATTACGATGATTGCGAAGACGAAAAAAGCCTGTTTCTCTGTCTGTCTGTTCGACAAGTTCTTTAAAATTGGTAGATAGCATTTTTAATTTACGCCCCCACACATTTTATTTTTTTTTTGTTAGTACCATGCATCATTGTGCGTGGTTAGTACTTGGATGGGGGACCGACCGTTCAAATACCAACCATGTGCTGTTGACATGTGTTTCTTCTATTGTTCTTTCTCCTCCCCGATGGGTTTTACCTTGTCGTGGTGGAGAGGCTTATATCTATTTCTCCGGCAATCCAGCTGGAGATTTAGGCAACTAAGAAAACCCAAACATTATGTGACCAGAAAAGTCACGGCCAAACATGAAGAAAAGCAATTGAGAGGGGCATTCTCTTTTGCTATGATGTATTGGCTTAAGCAATGAGATTAAAAACTATTGCTTAGGACTATCGTTCCTAGTTTCGTTGTAAGGCAAAAGAAGACTAACCATGAATATTGGTGCAGATTGTGGTTGACTTCGGTCAGCTATGGTCTGCATCACGGAGTTTCTACTCCATAATTTACTTGGAACAAAATAACCCGAATTGGGTACATCGAGAATAATGAGATTAATAAAATTGCCCCCCCTAATTACAGCCCCCAGGGTGTAAGAACCTTGGTCTCATTATTAATTGGGTAGGCCCTCTGTAAAGAAAAGCACGAGGTGGCTGTGGTTATATAAACCAAGTCACGCGGTTGGTTATTGTTACCAGCAATAGTTAGATGGAAAAACACGGACCGAGGGTGGTACTGCTTACATAGTGCAAATTTGGAACAGTATGAAAGCTGGCTTGAATTATGAGGCAGACCGTACGAGATATTGATGGATAGCAATGTCGAGTTGGTTTGTCAAGGAATCAAGATCTGGCCCATGCTAAAAAGAGGTTGCAACCTTTCTTCCATGATACAATGCAACTGGGACTATATCCTAGGGGCCTTGTTCAATAGCCGTTCATTGAACCCGATAGTGCTTAGTAGTCCAAGTAGTGAGATTAAGTCTTAACTGACAGGTGCTCACTGTAAAATCTATCTACAGTTCTGTTGTTCTTTCTTTCTGTGTGTCTCTCTCTGTTGTATTGTCTAATCCGATGGCCTCAGTTGCCAGTGCCTTCAATGTCTCTACTTTGTAGATTTATCTACAGAGTAGTGTTTATGTAAAATGTCATGTAAAATGTAATTTTTTTTTCTCAATAACTATTCCACAGATTTTTTTTTTCTTTTAAATTAAAAAATGTTTGTATGCTAAAGCTCTCCAAAATTTTAAATAGTATTGAGTATTCTAATTTAAAAAAAAAATGTCAAATTTTTTGTTCAAAACTTGTAACGGTAAGATTTACCGCAACAAAAAACCATTCTTTATCTCGGTCCTTAAAACCTTCTTTTAACTAGGTATGTTGTTTAGTCATAGTCTTACTCTCGATATATGTTTTCCCCTCCATCCCAACCATTCCCATTTTTCGACCCACATAATCAGTCCGTTGTCCTCATGGCCCTTGAGGGTAGCTCGGAGAAGATGACAAAATAGATATTTTTTAATTCGATCATATTGCAAACTCGCATGCCATCTAAATGCGAATGAGGAAACTAATGATACCCCTAAGGAAATTGCAAGACAACAACAGAACGAAACATACACGTACACTCAAAGTGGATATACAACATCAACTTTACTTAACTCACATTTTTGAAGACGGCTTTGATCCCATCCTAAAATTCTCTTAACTTAAATAACAGACCAGTTTAAAAGAATGGAATTCTAAAGACTATCCCTTCCAGTACCCCCATTTCTGCACAAAGGTCCACCGAATAGTTACATTGCGCTTTAGGTAGCTTAATTTGAATATTTGCCTTCCTTCTTCGGTTCCGTGAAATTGTTGAAAGATTAGTAACATGTATTTGCTCCTTTATCAAATAACTTTAAAATATTAAAATTTAGTAGAGTGGCTGAGAGAATGCTCAGAATAGTACCTTCAACTTTTTATAATTTCTTTTTATTTTTCTCGAAAATAGTTATTGTGAATAGGTCAAGATACAGCCTTGGATTCGCCAAATTTTGGGACGGCACCAAAATTGTGTAGATGAGAGAGTTTTGTTGGAACTTGACCTTTGAGTGATACCGTAGCAGAGTTCCACGAAAACTTGTGATTGGGAGTGTGAATGTGGAGTGAAAGAGGAGGCCAAGAGAAAAATAAAGGCTAAGCTGTTTGACCAATTCTTGGTTAACTAGCTAAGCCGATAGGCAATTTAAAGATTGGTTGGAAATGAAAAACGGAAAAATGAAGAGAATAAACAGTTGAAGAAGTTTTGAGAAAAATAGAAAAAGTATTTCAAGGAAGGAGTTCATTTGGAAAGGTTAAAAAAATCACCAGAACGAGGAAAGAAGGAGGAAGAAAAGAAAATAATATTAAAAAAAAAAGGAAAACATAAGTAGAGTGTTAGTTTTTAAGAGCTCTATTCATTTGTTAAAAAGTGTCGTGGAAAATAAATTCGGTTTGCCCTTGGTTCGATTCTACAATCCCAAAATTGTGAGACTCGCGACACCCTCGTGACAGTAGTCTTAATTATCTGTTTTATTTCGGGATCGAGTAATAGCGGTCCATTCGTGCGGACTGGATCTTTAAATTCTCTTTGTTTTATTTTATATAATTGCAAGATGATTGTATAATAATTTCCCTTGTCTTAAATTGCTTTAGTCCAATTTAAATTCGTAATAGTATCATTGAAAAAAATTCTATGATTAAATCCAGGCGTAAGCCACGGTTTCCTAGATATTTTTGAATAAAACTTCCCTACTTCCCATTGGGAAGTTTATTCTTTTGAAGAACAATTACATCATCCCAGTTAAGGAAAACGACCCAAAACAGTATCCTGGCGCCCAGCCTACAATGTAAGTACGCCCCAGTACTCACATTTAATTAATCGAATTCTTGAAACACCCAAATTCTTCTTTTTATGTACTTAATTCATTTTATTACTGACTGTACCTGCCACAAAATATTTTTTCAAATTTTGAATTTCTCTTTATCGGTATAACGGGTTTTAATGACATGTTTTATAGAAAAGCTTCTAAAAAGTTTTGAGAAATTTGCATTTCAATACTTAAATTTAACTGTGTTAGAAAAGAGTTTTCACGTAGGACCTGACTTTCGCAGTGGTGGTTCGTGTGTCGATCATAGAAACACCCTGCCTATCGTCATTGAGTCAGCGGAATTTCTATCACCTCCTTACCTCATGTTCGTGGATTTTGCTAATGACTTTGACCGAGTTGACCGTGAATGTAAAGGGTTTTCCAATAAGAGGTGTTATTTTGATATTCAAAGAAAAATGGCATTTTTGGAGATAAATGATCGGATGTTTATTTCATTATAAAGAGGAAGGTATGCCGTTAATAATGGAACACAACATCAGCCAAATGGCCGCCAAGACCACGCTTACAGGACCATATCCTTTTCATGAAATTTTCCATAACCAAATCGCAAAGTGGCTGATGAGGCCCATTTCCAACTCGGAGGCTACGTCAACAAGCAAAACTGTCGCATATGGGGCTCGGAAAACCCAAGAGTTATTGTTGAAAAGCCTCTCCATCCTCAACGCGTGACTGTTTGGTGCCCAGCGTCGATTCAAGACCTCAAAGATGAAATTCGTGAGGCTATCGAGGACATAGGGCAGCCACTTTGCGATTTGGTTATGGAAAATTTCATGAAAAGGATATGGTCCTGTAAGCGTGGTCTTGGCGGCTATTTGGCTGATGTTGTATTCCATTATTAACGGCATACCTTCCTCTTTATAATGAAATAAACATCCGATCATTTATCTCCAAAAATGCCATTTTTCTTTGAATATCAAAATAACACCTCTTATTGGAAAACCCTTTATTTGAAGATCACTTCTTCGTAGAGGAATTCCCCCAAAAACTGTTGCCATTACAAGAGAGTCATACAACAAACGTAAGGTGTTATGTTTTGCACAATAGTCCGCTACCCGACTCTTTGGAAGTGCGGGTGTAAGACAAGGGGATGTTCCATTACTAATCCTTTTTCTGTTTATGTTAGACGACGCCCTATTGAAGGCCAGCGTTTGTTAAGCAGAGACGAAGTGCATTTGAAAGGCTCAGCCGTTACGACTATACCGATGATATATGTCTCCTGTAAAATAAATATCATCGGGCTGAGCGGGATGTGCCAAACATTGTAGGTGAAAGAGGCGTGAATCGGTCTTAGAATAAAAAGCTAAGCCACAAAAATTATGTTTCAGGGGCCGAACAGTTTTACTACTTTGAGACTGTTATATCAGCAAATGGTGGTACTGATCAGGACGTTTTTTATGCCTTCCCAATACCTAAATATTATACCTAAAAAGTCTCGCATATCGAGGAAAATGCAAGCTTTTGTGAATCTCTGTTTATGTCACATCCTGAAGATTCGCTGTTTGTAAACTATTTCTTCTTAGGAAAGCAGTCCGGGTTGGAAAACCAAGAACATGGAAATCAATCGTGTTAGCTGAAGCAGATTCCAAGAGAAAAACGTGGTCGCATTGAAAATATCTAAATAGTTTCAGACCGGGAAAGAAGGATACTATTTGTGGGTGTCCTATGCCTCGAGCGGAGTAGCACAACATGATCATGACATAACACAATTAAATCTAAATTAAAAAGCATTACGGTTCGTATAGACCCAAAACCTAGTGATTTACCGGTCTCAACCATTCCTGTGTTTGTTTAAGCAGGAATAGAATAATTTTCTCCGAACGGCTAATGAGCATCAGTTTTCATGACATTACGTTTTATCAATTACTCCCAAGAGGCTGGACATCCTTTAAAAAATATTTTTGAACTGCTGAACGCCTTCTGCATGACTGTCCAACTAACCATTATACCAAAGAGTACTACGAACTATAGTGTTAATGGATTCCAATCGGTTCTTAAATGGAAATGTAACCCATACTGTTTTTGCAAGCCTATCCCTTCTTAAGTTCTTGAATTCTTTCATAAAACTATCTGAGTTGAGTTCCTATGCTAAATTTACCTGCATTACCCGTGTGGCCAAGAGATACATAAATTCCATAGGAATATACTTTCCTTATAAGTCTACACTCTGCATAAAAAAGCAATTTGTAAACGAAGAATAACATTAACCTGCATTGAATAAAAAGTATAATTCTTCTGGCTGAGAGTGTGTACAAAAATTATATTTGAATATATTTAGGAATTTTTATCTTAACTGAAATAAAACCTTCAACTAACTCCAATTTTCAATTGCTGACTGTTTATGTAAATTATCTCAAACAATTTAATAAAAACGATTTCCAATTTTCTAAAAAATTCCCTCTTCGAAATCATGACTCATTCTTAACACATTAATTTCCAGACACGATTCACCAAACATAACCCCAAAACCCATAAATCTTCAACACATATAATTTTCAAATTATGTCCTTATAGAATAAGTGCGAAGATTCCCTAAATGAATCATCATAAATCCAGATTCGCATCTTTTGTACATTATTTTCCAAAAGACATCCGCTTATACTTTTATAAAGATTTATTTAAAATTGCAGGTTTTCTTAGGACCAAGTTAGGGATTCATGAAAATTGATCGTCTCTATAGGTTCATAAACAACAATAACAGTTCACAATATGAAGCCATAGATATGCCAATATTTAACATAACGGATAACTGGAACGCTTTAAATGTAGTTTCATTTTCGTCAGAGAAAATCCCCTAGGAAGATCGTTTGCTTTTCCTCAATTTCATTCTTGTTTAGCATTAGGAATTACAAAAAATGTGGAGCAACAGATCGTGGAGAACCAGGACCTTGTGAATAATAACCGTCAAACAGTCTGAAAGGTTAAAATAATATGTACACCTCATGCACAAGAGACACTCTTGGAGGATTTGTCACTTCCTTACAAGAGGCATTATCCCGAAAAAAATAAATTGTTTGTCTTAGGTGGCATGGGCTGGGAATCGAACCCAAACCTTCTCTTCAGCAATAATCTTGAAATACGCATCTGACCAGACTTACTAAAAACCAGTTAAATATAGATATATACATATATAGAATTTAAGACAGAGATGGTGGCCACAGGAAAGTTAGACAGAAAAGGATAGTAAAAGGGGTCGGGAAGGCCATTTCTTATCTAACGAAAATGTGTCGAGAATTATTGACAATACAAGTTCGACGCTCAGGAAGAAAGATGTGAAGACCTATTTTTCATGAGACATCTTAAAGACACCTACATATTTTTCGTGCAGTAAATATTTACTCAGTTCTTCATCACTATTACAGCAAGAGAGTACGACCTATACATATACATGAACTTGTTTCTCTCCCAAACAATCGATTTCACGAATATATTCATTCTGTTTCACATAAAGGAAACAGAAAACGCTGACTGATACAAAAAATAGCTTACATATAAATCCTCATAAAAATTCATAAATTTTGGCAAATGCATCGAATTTCAAATTTTGCGGCATCGTTAAGTGGTCATAATCGAAATTTAACCCCCTCTCCCATTCCAACCCAACATAATAATAATACAAAAACACTTAAAAAAAAATTAGATATCGAAGGCTCTTATTCGGTTTATTTTGAATACAAAAAAAAAAAAAACAACATCACCTCATCCTGGAAACAGGAAGGAAGATGTGAGTTTGTTTTTAGCAGCATACCAATCTCCTCCTTGCTACTCTGGTCCTCCCTTCATCACTCCGAACCTGATGATGAGAGGTTGTTCGCTTGAATAAACTTATTACCAACCTTCCTATAGCCTACACACATATACAGCATGACATGACAGGCTTTATGCGCCACAGACTGAGTTACTGATGGTTTGGGATACACAAGGCAAGGGAGTCAAGACTGATGCCAAATATAAATTCGTTAGAAACCGAAGTTGAGGCAATTTTCCACGAGGGTGCCAAATATAAATTGATTTCGCCGAGGGGTGACTTTTATATGACTATGTAGGTAGGTATAGACTTCGATGCTTACCCAAACCCTCTTAAAAATCAGCACCTACATATATCCACTCGTTGGTATTCCCTATCGGATGTGGGCTTAGTAAAATCACAGCCAAGTTTTCAGATGAAGCAAGCAGGTAGGTATTTGATATTTATATACGAACCTTCTAAGGCTTGAAAAACAATCGACAAAATCTCATCAACCAAACGAGCAAGGTCCTTGCGCTCCATAACTTTAATATGAGTATGAGATTAGGGCTGATTTTAGGGATTCTCATTTTATGGACCGATTTTATAAATTACAAATACGAGCACTTTGTTGGTACATATTCTAATTCTAAGATGTCTACCATTTATTCTACAAGAGTCATTGGCGCAAAATTTTAAACATTTAAAACCTACTCTAAATCAATTTTAGAATGGGAGTCGACTCTAAATATTGAATATAAAACGAGAACCGACTTTTTGTTAATTTTAAAGGACATAAACTATACTTTAACGTTAAAGAGCTCGTCTTACTTTAACAGCAGCAAATAGCTAGTTTATCTTTTAAAAGTATACTTTATCCATATTGACAATGGTCATTTCATACCAAAGCAAATGGAAGAAAAAATGTTTACTGATGTTTTATTCAATTTTTTAAAGATGTTTTTTGTAAATAGACTGAAAAACTGAATATTATAAATTCGAAATAATCATACGAAAGTGCTCTACGATGAACAAATCTGTAAATACAAATGTATGTAGGTACATACATATCTTATGTATGCACGCGCGCCGCCGCGCCGCCGGCCGGCCGAGACGAGTATAGCTAAATGAATCTGCACCTTGCAACAACAAATTGAGTTTTTATGCTGTGAATTCGCGATTTATACTTTATTTTCATCTAAAATAATGTAAATAACTTATAAACAATGAAAATCTGTACCGAGGTAGTATATAAAATGTACTTTTTTCGGCGAAAAATTATTTGGTTTAAAGTTGTCTGTTCTTTTCACTTTTTTTTTTGTTTTTGTAGTTGTGTGAGTTATGTATCTGTCAAATTAAGGGTTGTTCAACGCAAATTCGCTAAGGTTCTGTTGTAAAACCCACATCAGTTAGAAGAGTTGTCTAACGTGTTTTAAATTATGCAAAAGTTAGACCAAGTCTCCAAGCTAAACGACTGCGTTAAGTAGAGCCGGTTTTATTCCTTAAACGAGAACTGTTTAAAATTTTGCGCCATTGTCTCCAAATGTTTGTATTTTGTAAGTAATATCTTTTTGTCGTCTACAGTGGTGTTTGAGAAAAAGATTTGACAAATAATTAATAACTGTAACTTTCTAAATAGGTGTACAGTAATTAAAATGTTCAAAAGTTGGGTGTAATAATTTCTTAAACGGCCAATTCTTTTAATCAAGAAAACAATGTTAGCCCAGACGTATATGAGAATATATCGTAGTCCCACTTTGCTTAATAGCTGGACTGCTATACTGGAGTTCTTTGTTTGATTCCCAATGACTGCCAGCTTGCCAAATTTTTTTTCAGGGGTACTGTCTTTTGCGAAGAAGTAATCACATTCCAACAGTATCACCTGACATGAAAATGTCTTTCTTCTTAAAAGTTCGTACTTGGCAGAAAGCTGTTGGTCCTCTTCATATATTCTAGCTGCTCATGGCTTCAACTGTTAAGAAGTGCAGAAGAGCTGAAAAGTGATTATTCTTATTTAGCTGAAATTGGGAAAAAGGTGTCTTAGTCATTTAACCGAGTTGTAAACCCTTGTTTAAACTTTGGTAGTTGTTCTATATATGTATATGGTGACCAGATGGCAATGATAGTTTTTCACTTTCAAAATATTCAGTAAAGTCTGCCATTTTATCCGGATAACCATGGACAGCGGTGTGAATTCCCTAAATAATCCCTGAAATGGTGGCCGGAGATCCGGATTTTAGCCGACAAAATAATTTTCTCTAACGAGGCCAATTTTTGGCTCAGCGTCTAAGTTTGCAAGCGAAATTTCCCTTATTGGGGTCAATTCAATCCAAAAATGTTCAAACAATGGACGTATTGACTGTTTGGTGTGGTTCATGGCAGGGAGGCTTCTTGAAGAAAATGAAAAAAAAAAAATCCTCCAACGAGTATCACGGTGAAATTGCTTAAGTTTGTTTCCATAGTGGATGTATGTATCTCTGTTCTTAAATCTATCCAAACCATCTATAGATTTAGATTTATTTATTTATTTCGTATTCTTATACACATTAAGATACAATAATCTTATAAATTAGTGCTAAGTTATAAAAATTAGTTTTTATTCCAATGAAAACAATCTAGTAGACGGCTTTTGTTACAACATAAGAAAAGCAAAATGAATTAAGTATGCGAACAAAAAGAAAAGAAATTAAAATAAGAACCATTTATTCATATACTTATTTAAAAAAAATCAATTTAATAATTTAATTCCAGAGACGGATAGTGCTAAAGAAGTTCTAGTGGAAGCATAGAACGTAATTCTATTGAAAAGGCTAAGAAGTTGTTGGGTTTTCAGTATGTTGAAGAGGATGGTTAGCGATCGAAATTTAAGCAATTCATCAAATTTAAAATCACACACTATCTTTGAAAAATGAGATATTCTATTAAACTTATGAAGGCCAAGGACGTATCTGATGGCGTTGTTAAAGGCAACATTAAGTTTTTCTTTACAGGAAGCATCACATTTTCCATAAACTTCGCATCCGTAGGTTAAAATTGGAATAATTAGTGATTTAACAAGAATAATTCGAGTTTTTATTGGAGTATAGTACTGAGATGTCCATAAGGCGCGAAGTACACCATAAACTTTTCCTGCGGCTAAGCTGATATGGTTACACCAAGTCAATGTATTAGTAAAAGTCATTCTAAGATTCTTTGCAGTAGAGAGAGCGACATATTCGATACGTGCATTATAAAGGATAACTGTCAAAAGAGGTGGACATAGGTTTTTTTGAAATAACAATACACTTAGACTTTTTCAAGTTAAGTAAGAGAAAATTTTTCTTGAACCAGTTAGCGATGTTCTCAAGATCAAAATTAATTCGGCTTACATAATCTTCAATGTCTTAGAGGACAACTTATGTGTGCTTGAGCGTCATCTGCATAAAGCTGAATAGAGGAATTGGTTATAATATAACAGATGGCAGTTCGTTGATATATAGGGAGAACAGGATGGGCCCCAAGATAGAACCTTGAGGTATCCCAGAAGGTACAGCTATAAAATTTTACAGAACATTATTTATGAAAACAGCTTATTTCCAACCGGTAAGATAAGAAAATAGAAGTTTGATAGCAGTAAGTGAAAAATTAAATTTATTTAAGAGTTTGCAGCAGAGAACAGAATGATCGACGGTCTGATTTCATCAACAAACGTCAGAATAGTGTTAAAGTAGCTATGTTTTTCTCAAAATTCAGATTGCGCAGGGAAAAGCATGTTGAAAGTATTCAAAAAAGAGTTAATTTGCACTTGCACAATTTTTTCGAAAACCTTCGACAAAATAGGAGTATGGAAATAGGCCGAAAATCTTTACCACTTGAGTTCTTAGGAACGGGTATGATTTTGGCTTTCTTCCATACAGACTTGTTGTTAATATAGTGTTGAAGGCAAAAGTTATATGAGGCAGTACAAGATGCAATATTATTTTAAGAAATTTAGGGTGGACACCATCAATTCCCACGGTGTTGGATTTAACAGAGAGTATGCTTTATTCTACGTCAACTTGGTGAATTCCTGAAAATTTAAACTTGTTGGTAGATTCAGAGATATCAGCTACAGAAATATGTAATTTGTTAGAAGGTAGGTTGCGCTTCGTTCGAGAAAGATGGAAGAGCTACAAATTCATCATTGGGAGCATTTCCGTCAATATTGTTGAAAACTCGACCTTTCGGTTTACCCAGACCTATGGATCGTAAGTTGTTCCAGAGTATTTTTCCACTCTAAGATGGGTCTAAGCGTTTGGTGAAGATTAGACTTTTAGTGGATCGAATCAGAACAACAGTTTTGTTTTGTTTCGAAGATAATAGTATTCCCTACGGTATTCATTTAGCTTATATTTTTTCCAGCGTTTGTAAGCCAGGTCACGCTTTTTCATATGTAACCGGATATTATTTGTAAACCAGAGACGCTATCCAAGTATGACAGTTTTTGACCTCAGAGGAACATGAGGATATGAAACATTGACCAGGGACAGATTTAAGGTCAGCATGCTTTCCAATAAATGCTCTTCTAAAAGTAAATCACTGTTCATATCACCACACACTACAATTTTTGACGAAGAGACAGTGATTTCTTCCAGTAAGGAAATAAGAGGTCACGTATTTACTGACCAATGAGGCCTGTACACACCTCCGATGAGAAGTTTCTCATGTTCTCCAATTATCTCTAGAAACAAGTAATCCATTTGACAGTCATTATTCATTGATGTGTATTTATATTTAAATAAAAGAAACCACCGTCTTCTTAGAAATGAGTTTATTGACTACCGAGAGAAAGATGTTACAATTATATGATCTCGTCATATAGCATTTATACGTTATGTAATGCCCAATAACTGTGACACATAGAATTACATATTATATGGCTTCTACAGTGAGTCAATGCAACAATTAGGAGACCTACATTTTCAATTACTCGGAAAAATTTAAAGCCTGCGACTTGAAACATACTATCACTTAGATCACCATTAAGCGATTAAGCCAAGTCTGTGACACACAAATAAAATCAACCCCAGACCCTTCAAATTCTCGAAATTCATCAATTTTACTCTTTAAACTTTGCGTGCTTAAATAATAGATTTTAAGGCCAGATCTACTATAGCTCGTTAAAACTTTGACCAAATAACGCAGGACGACACATCTACCCATTTCCGATACTACTCCGTTGTTACTAACCGATACCGAGCCGATAAGTTTTTGAAAAATTATTAAATAAGAGAGCAACACCGAGAGAGTAGCGATAAGAGAAGACTTCAAATAAAAAGGCAAAGGAATGGAATTAAGGCGAAAATGAAAATATAGAGGCAAAATTGAAAAAGTTAACATAATGAGCTAAAATCATAAATATAATAAAAGAAATTAAATTAAAGATAACTATAATTCAAAAAATAAAAATAAATAAAAAAATAATATAATAGATAAATAAAATATATCAAATTTATACTGCAAAATATGTATTTGACAATGCTGGTTGGTTAATTACTATGTGTTCAATGTATTGACAAATCTAATGACTCGGTTATTTTATTTAAAGTGTCAATGTTGTCAACAATTTTAGCTTCGTGATAAAGTTTAATATAAACAACTCCTCGAGCGGAGAAAACAGAATGTAAGTTTTTACTTCTCTTAAGTGCGAGTGCCTTTCGTAATATAATTTGGTTCTTTTTTGTCAAACTTTCTCGAAGATAAACAAGTGAAGTGCCTTCGGAATGGCCACCAAGATCGCTGAGTTGAAGTCTACGTTTATTTTGGAACATTTAAATTTGTTTTAGCGTGATATTCCTATCAAATGGTTTAATGTCGGCAATTAAAACAGGGTATGATACTTCGAGAGTGCTAACCCTTTCACAGATGGCGTTTAGATCAGTTTGTATTTCGGTTATGTGGTTTTCAATTTGATCAATTTTTTCATAATTCGCGCTTCAGAATCGGTTATTTGTTTATTGATATATGCTGAAATGGACTCACTTTGACTTTTTAATCGATCATCGATTTGTTTCCATCCCTCGCGTCGATGGTGTTTTTGAATAAAGAGCCTTGAACTTTTAAAGAAGGGGAATTGATTGCTGTGTGGGTTGAATCCTGTTTGTTATTAATTGCGGTAATTCTATTGTTTTTCTTTACACTGTTGGATGACATTTTTGTGTATGTAATTGTGAGATTTTGTGATTGTATTTTGTGAAAGCTTAAGCCAAGTAGGAATGAATTGAAAACGTAATCAAGACACTATTGTTCAAATTTTAGACTGATTTAAAAACAATGTTCACAAGTTTTTATTGATTACACTTAAAAAAAAAAATTTATTTAAGATGAACTGTTCACTTTATAGATTTGATAGCTGCCTTTTGAAGCTTCTAGGACAGTAAGTTTATAATTGGGAAACCAAAATAAAATAACCGGAGAGTAAAAAAGCACGTCTATCGAATTGTTCTCATTCAAACTTTTCTCTATCAAATAAGTAATATGGCGGCACCCGCCCAGTTCGTCTTGAATGGATGTACTGGGCCTCTAATCTGTTGTTTCCTGTTCCACCTTTTCAATTTTTTTTATGTTGAGTTTTGTCTGTTAAGCGCCATATTTTTGTTTTTCTTTTTCTTAATTTTTTACCACCATAAAAAGGTATAACTGGTTACGATCGTACAAATGTTAAGCCCTTTCACAATATCTTACATACAGACTTTTGAATGTTGTAAACTGATAGTATACATATATAAACTGTGATGCTTCTTTTTTCTAAGGCTGAGGTAAGCTCGCCGGACTCCAGGGTCGTCTCGAGAAAGCACGAAACTCGAGTATAGATAGTCGACCAAACTACTCTCTCCAAATGAAAAATAGATTTTCCTCTTTCAGATTTTATTTTATTAATCCAATAAAGCGGCTTAAGACTAAACAATATGATACCTATAGATAATAACACCTAGAGATAATACTACCTAGTATATACGAACTTAATCATACGGTCAAGAGCCCGTCGACACCGGAAGGGTGAAGGGGAATAACTTAATAATACGGCAAGAGCCCGTCGACATCAGAAGGATGAAGGGGAATAGCTTAATAATACGGCAAGTGCCCATCGACATCAGAAGGATGAAGGGGAATAGTTTCAATAATACGGCAAGTGCCCGTCGACATCAGAGGGATGAAGGGGAATAACTTAATAAAACGGCAAGTGCCCGTCGACATCAGAAGGATGAAGGGGAATAACTTTAATAATACGGCAAGTGCCCATCGACATCAGAAGGATGAAGGGGAATAATACGGTGTTTTGTTGTTACCACACAGCACGCTATGGAGCAACGGCCCATCGACTCTTAGTAGAGAAGGGGAATATCGGGGGAAACTTGTGCTTCTGTATTATAAGGTAAAAACCTTAATCAACTTCGGCGAGCAAGCTTCCTATTTCTTTGGATTTCTTGGGTCCATAAGGCAATTCTCCTGCAGGAACCAACTGTGAACTCTATAACGATAAACCACAATATCGCATATATTTTGTTTTTTGTATTTCGGCTGCGTGTTGGCGTTGGTTATTTCACTTGGTGGGTATGCAGATGGAGGTTGATTGGTGTCGGTCGGTCGTAGGAGTGTGACGCTTCGTTACAAAACATGTGTGTGTATTTATGTATATCATTCAATGACTTGTGAAACTGCAAATAAGTCTGCTTGCTCAATCTCTGGGTAGTATTGCCATCGTTCGTACTACCATAACCTCTGGTTTTGGTTTGACGACTAACAGTCCCATTCGGCTTCTAAAGGCTTCTTGAATCCTTTTCTAGTTTTCTTTGACTTTTATCTTGTTTTCTTTACCACGAGCATTCTATTGTCTTAAAGGCAGTATTTAGGACACATGAATTAAACATTCAAAAGACCTTATCCAAGCATGCAATGAGAATAATCCAAACATCAACTTTGACTTGTCTTGAACTTGAAATCTTTTAATGTTTAACCACAAAGATAATACCTTTGAGTTGAAGAGGTTTCAGTTACGGCATTACACACCTTACCGTCTATCATTGTTTTATAGTTTACTGTGCGCGTATATGCGGAACTTTCTCCTTCAAAAGAGTTATGAGCCGCAGCTACAGCTACACCATTTTGTATGTCCAGTTGTACTCATACGCAGGACTTATAGTCTTTAAGTCTTCAAATATGCTTTGTCAGATTTTATATCTGCTCATCTGAAATCTGAAATTTCGAGTCTACGTCTGTTCCTGCCTGCCATTTTCTAGTCATTATTTAAAAATGAAGATTCATCAGTCCCCAGTAACTATCCAGGGAAACTAACGTTTGGCTAGCTGAAACTTCAGAGCTTAGTGAAGTGAGCTTCTTGCAGGACTAAGATCTGCTAATATCTAAGGAATATGAGGATGTTGAAAAATGTCTGCTAGTTGAAGAATTGAAACAGGGTTATAACCGATTCCAAAAAAATTCTCTCGAAGAGACTAGCAGCGACTACACGTCAAAGTCAGGCAGACGTATGGAAGGTCCAACTCCGTTACCCAAACGGCCTAGTTTTATCCGTAAGGATAAAGTCCTGGTTGCGGTTATCTATTTAGCAGCGATACTATTGTACCATCATCTGATCGGTTAATCTGTTAATCGGTTAATCTGAAGCCTGATGATTTAAAACCTGCATGGGACTAACTCCCATCACAAGTGATGGTGGTTGGCATCAATGTCATGTCAAGTTCGTTATAGGAGCGCGATAATCGTGTCCCTCAGCGCAGACTAAAGGCTTGCTATCGAGGGACTTTTCCGAAATTACAAGAAAACGCAATGGCCCAAATAGAGACGCACTTTAAAGTCTAGTCTAGTAAAACCTATACATCTAAGCCACCCTCCAATTAAGGTGAACTTGACAGTAAAGTCATTGATCTCACTCTGAACAAATCTATGAGAATTTTCCGTCTCCCTGGAAGAAAATTCAGAGTTTGAGCCAATAAGAAAAAGTTGCAAAAGACAATTGAATCGAGCTTAAAGTTCAAGATATGTGTCAGACGGGGGCTCCTTTACACATTCCCATATAAGAAAGAACTGAGGAAATCCAAAAGATCACTGAACTCCAGCAAGAAATCAATCAATTTGCTATTAGACTCTCACTTTCCAGGTAGCTCCCAATTTTCAAATAACACCGACATACGACTCACATTCCTTGAAAACGAGCAGCATAGACATTATTTGCTTTTTGCAAAGTTCAAACTGAAAACTTATCCTTATTAATCCAAAAAAACAAATTTAATAAAACTTGTTATGAGACTATTATGCCGCTCGTCATATATTTAATTTAAATATTTAAAAAAAATCATCAGCACATAACTGTATCCTTCCAACCTGTATTCAAATAGTCTCCGACGACCCAGATTTAATATTCTCTATCATTTGTAGATCCTGTTTACACTGTATGTTCCCATGATATAAACAAAGAAATTACTTGTCGTAGTTCATTCAGCATGAAATAACATTAATCAAATAGATAAGCTAAAGTGAGCCTTGCTGTTTCGGTGCTATTTACAAAGAAATATCCGCAAAGTGTCAAGGTAAAACATTAAATCTTGTTCCTTAACTTTACACTTTGGTGTGCTAAATTCATGAAATTATAAATTTCCCTAAGACTAAAATACTGTTTCATTATAACTTAATCTGCCAGTGGCATAATTTGTCTTAACTCTTCGCAACAAAGTTATAGCAGGATAAGATAAGATCCTGCAACCCAAGGAACATATCAAAAGTGTCAAAATACTCACAAGCGGAAGATGGAAGACGGATAATATTATCCGCTTCTGACGTGTAATTTTACGCACAAAATTTTATTCATTTAGAATGTTATCATGAGTGTTTGTTCGTGCAGAGGAGGAAGATATCAATCATCATTTGGGGGGAGGGGGGCTACAATTATTATTTTGTTTTGATGGAATTTTCTTTGGTTGATGGACGAATAAATCCAAGAAGAAATTGGTTATTTTTGATGAACACGTTGGTATTGAAGAAACTTTGTTTTTCCAAAGAAGTACTAAATAAAATAATACTTTCGCATTAATTAACCTTAAGTTTTCCTTTTGTGTAGTTTTGCCACTTCCAGGGCAATCTAGAAACCTCCCGTCAGACTTTTATTTTTCTCGATTCTTCTTTAATATTGGCCTATCTCTTAAATTAATAAAATTAATGAGCTCTAGGTGCACTAATTCGTATATAACCAATCCCTAGAAATTTTCAGTTGTCAACCATTTAAGTGTGCTTGATGTCTGCAGGAATAGAGGGAGGACTTTCAATTTTTTACCACAACCGAATGAATAAGATGAGAAGTACTTTTTCATGACAAGCGATGCATTTGCCTGATTTGTTTCTTCCTTGGAACGGGCAGCAGCTGGGAATAGAATCCAGACCTCCAGCGGCGTGACAGTACAACACAACAACTATTACGCTAAAAGCTTGTTCTCTTAAGGTAGCCCAAAAGAAAAACAAAACTATTGCCATTTAGTCAATAATTTCATACCAGGTAATCAGTTTGGTTTTTGGGTATATGCTATATGATATGCTCATTGATAGAAAGTTTGTTGTCAAAAGTGGCTATGTAACTTCTATCACAGCATTCAACATTGGCGAATAAAAATGTAGTAAAGTACCTTGGTATTTGGTTGGATAAAAGGCAGCGCTGAGCAAATTCGGTTCAGTAGGACTATGTCCCATCGGAACCGAAGAGGAAGCAAGAGAACCAGTTTCGACAATTAAAGTCGAATCGATTTCGTGTCGTAGCTGACTTACATATAGGTATAGGTTTTAGTTTTAACGGACAGTCAGAGGGACACAAAAAAAAAGCACGTATAACCATATCTTGGCTTTCAGGGCAGTGGTGTTCTTGTTTTATTGGCATAGACCTGTGACTTAAGAAAACTCCACAAGAAGACTTGTAACAGGGTCAATTCGTAAGATCTCGTAGACCAATTCACATCGCCTTCACATGAGTTAACCATGTTCGGAAATCGCCCGTGTAAAGACCCATTGTTCATTGACAAGGGCTGCGTGGTACGAAACATCATTCTATTGAAACCAAAAAAAATGGATTATGATCTATCGATAGCACTAGCCGCTTATGATCATGGCCTGGCCAACATCGTTCTCAATAAGACAGTCTTAAATCCATCCACATAAACTTGTGACTTTTTCTGGATGCATTGCAATATGATAGATCTCGTGTGGATTGTAATCGTCCCAAACTCCACAATTTTGCCTTTTGAAGAACCTATTCATCCAGAAATGGGCCTTGGCACTGAATGTTATTTTAAGGCGCTCGAAATATTGCTGCACTTTAATAAAATAATTTAATTATCTAAACATGATGGTAAGAGCTATAACACTCCAAATTGATTTGGAAAGAAGACTAGGTTAATGACAGATTGAAAACCCTAATTCGAAAACACTTTATATTTATATTTTTACTTGCGATATAGGTACTATAGGGCAAGTTCTGCATTTGGAAAAAAAATCGAACTCGAGATTTTGATCAAAGTTGACATTACGATGATAGCGAAGACGAAAAAAGTGGGTCCGGCAATTCCGTCTGTCTGCCTGTATGTCTGTATGTCTGTACCTCGAACTACAGCCTAAACTACTGGAGGCATTTTCTTCAAACTCGGTACTTAAGGGTCTTCGGTGATTCCCTAGAGGATAAATTGAAATTTTTTTTTTAGCTCCAAAACAAAGGGTACCCCCCATACACCCGTAATGCAAAATCTTATTTATCTCGAAAACGGCTCTAACGATTTTGATAAAAAAAATTAGGTGTGATATTACGGACATGGACTACATTTTGGTCAAAAAAAAATTTGGGCGGAAATGTTATTAGGGGTACCTGTCATAGAACCGTTTTTTTGATTTTCGGTTTTCTCACCATCGGCTCTAACGATTTTTACCGAAATTTTTATGCAGGAGCTCCTTTGCATTTTAAAAAATATAAACTAAAATTTTTTTCGAAAAAATAGTTTTTGGATTTTTAAAAAAATAATACAATTTTTTTTTGAAAATTCAATTTCTTGAAAACCGATACACGATTACATTTTTAAATTGCGTTTTAGAATGTATTTTATTAAATACTAACAATTTGCATACCAATTTTTTTTATAAAAAATTTAAGGAAAATTTAGTACACAAAAAACATGTTTCAGTGTGTCTGTATGTCTGTACCTCTCACTACAGCCTAAACCACTGGACCTATTTCTTTCAATCTCGGTATTTAAGGGTCTTTGGTGATTCCCTAGAGGAGAAATTGAAATTTTTTTTTTAACTCCAAAACTAAGGGTACCCCCCATACACCCGTAATGCAAAATCTTATTTATCTCGAAAACGGCTCTAACGATTTTGATAAAAAAAATTAGGTGTGATATTATGAACATAAGCTACATTTTGGTCAAACAAAATTTTGGGGCAAAATGTTATTAGGTGTACCTTCCATAGAACCGTTTTTTTTATTTTCGACTTTATCATTAACGGCTCTAAGGATTTTAACCCAAAATTTTCAGCAGGAGTCCCCTTAAGTTTAAAATAATATTGTATACAAAAATATTCTTGAAATTATTTCCTAAAATCAATATTACTTAATACTTAAAATTCGCATCCCACATTTTTTTCTTGAAAAATCTAAGAGAAATTTCTTATATAAAAAATTTATTTAATAATAAAACGATTTTTAAAAGTTTATTTGCATAAATTCATGCTTTTCCGGAAACCAGACGGCAATTTTATGCATTTGAACATTATTATCTCATTAAATCCATGTTTTATATTTATAAAATGTATCTTAACTTCCAAAGTACTTTTACATAAGAGCAAGTTCGTGCGATCCAGTCGTGCATTTTATTTTTTTTAGAAAGACTAACAAAATTTTTACTTGCGACTTATAGGTACTATAAGGCAAGTTACTCGTATGCATTCGGAAAAAAATCGAACTCGAGAAGACTAAAAAAGTGGGTCTCGCAATTCTGTCTGTCTGTCTTTTCGACTATAGCCTAAACGGTTTGGCTAATTTTCTTTAAACTTGGTGGATAGTATTTTTATTTTTTCTGCCCGCATATTTTTTTCTTTTTTCTTTCAGACCAAAAATAACGGTATCTACCTGCCAACGAATTTTTTTTCGAAATTTTATAAATATTTTTTTTCTCAAATACTGTCGCACAGATTTAAAAAAAAATCAAAAAATTTCATTTAGTTAAAGCTAGAAAATGGTTGCAAAAAAAATCAAAAAAATTGTAATTTTTTGTACCCCTCTGGAACCATTTTTTTGGTTTTTGATTTTCTTAAAAACGGTACAACCTATTTTGATAATTTTTTTTACGCTAAAACTCCCAAGCAATATGAATATTATTGTGTATTCAAATTTTCCAAAAAAGTTTTTACTCAATATTTCATAAGCCCCATGCTAGATTTTTTAAAAATTTTATAAATAAAAGTTTTTTAACATAATAATTAAGATGTGAGAAAAAAAAAATATTTTACCTAAAAATAACGGTAAATTTCATACAAATATTAAAAAATGGGTTTCGAAAATCGTATTTTTCTCAAAAACGGTTCCAAGAATTTTGCGAATTTTTGTTTTGTTTTGATTAATTTTTACGATCTATAATTTAATAAAAAAAATTTTGGAACCACGATATTACTGATTGTAGGTAACTACCATAGAACGATTTTTGCGAATTTCAAAACCTAAAAAAAAATATATTTTTGAATTTTGAAAAAAAAAAATCTATTTTTTTTTCGCAAATTCATTATCTCAAAAACGGATCTATATTTATTTCGTAAATTTAATTATTATTCGAACAATAATAAATTTTTTAAATTGACGTCCCAAAAATTTTGTATATAAAAGCTTATTTTTTAAGAAACTACTACAATTTTAATTTTGTTCTTACATAAACTAATATTTGTGTTTAGCTCCAACTACTAAAGGAGTTGTTTTAGTATGAACAGTTTTTTCTCTAATAAAATTCTCATTTTTGAAATTCTTAGTCGTTTACATAAGAGCAAGTTCGTGCGACCCAGTCGTGCATTTTTTTTTCAGTTTCGGGATTTTGTTCTCAAAGTTATCGCTGATTCGTATATCATGTTTTTTTTTTGTATTTCCTGGTGTAGACCAACAACGGATTTTGCAGTATTTGGGCTTTTCTCAGCTAGCACGACAACTATCCACAGCTTTTGTTGGCTATCAACGGCTTTCGCTGGTCATCAATGATTTTCACCGGCTTTTAACAAGTTTGTATTCGTCTTACCTCTGGTTGGGGACAGCCAATGAACATAACCTTTTGGTGGTGAAGCTGACCTTCCTTTTGCGGGAACTGGAGTATTTTTGGGACTTTCGAACTCGTTGGGCACCTTTTTACGAATGATCTTGTGGCTCGGATGTCGATCAAGTCCGGCAAAACTAAGTGTGAGCCATATTGTAAATAGTTGAATTTTTGTATGTAATAAAAGATAACTACTATGTCATCCTCTTTTATTAACATACGCTTCTTGATACGTTTTTGTGGAAAGAGGGTGATGCAGAGAGAAGCAGCTTTGCTCTAACAATCCTTCTTAATACTTTTTATTTATTTACAATATCCATCAAGTACATAAACTTTAATAGATTAAACAATAGGTTTATATAATAATAAAATTGAATAATTTAACAAATAATATATCCTTAAAAATTATTAAAAATCAAATTCTTACATGTAAATCTTGTTATATTAAAATCGATTACGTCCTCATATTTATTATAATTTAACGAAGACATAGTAATAGGATCATTAAAACCATAGTTTGTTCTATGTGCTGGAATGTGTAGAAAATCACCTGTTCTAGGCCTAAGCTGTCGAATAGGAGCGTATAATTTAAATAAAGAAAGTAATTCTGAACATTGAATGTGGCAGGTCAAAACATCATGTGCAAAAAGAGCAGAAAAATATTCGCGACGTAAACTGAGCGGCTTTAAATTGATTAAGCCACATCTAGCTTCATATGATGGTCTCATAGACCAATTAAATTTTCTAACCGCAAATTTAGTAAAACGTTTTTGGACTCTTTCAATTCGTAGACGAGCATTATCATAAAACGGACTCCATACAACACAACAATACTCAAGAAAAGAACGTATTAAAGACACATAAAGGGACTTTAGAGTGTATGGATCTTTAAATTCATTTGCATTCCGAAATATGAAACCTAACATCGAGTTTGATTTAGATATTATATAATCATAATGCCATGTAAATTTCATATGTTCATCGAATATAACGCCAAGGTCTTTTTGCCTAGACACTCTATTAAGAGACATGTTACAAATACTATACTCAAATAAAACAGGACATAAAACTCTGTATATAGTTAATACGGAACACTTCTTGACATTAAAATACAAACCATTGCAATCACACCAAACAGATATTTTATTTAAGTCACTCTGAAGGCATTGAGCATCGGATAAAGAGTTTATCTCTTTGTATATTTTGAGATCATCAGCATATAAAAGAACATTGGAATGCATAACATGATTTGGAAGGTCGTTTATGAACAAGAGAAACAAAAGCGGACCAAGGTGACTTCCTTGCGGAACACCAGAAAAATTTACTATTTCCTTAGAGATTTCCGATCCAATTTTGACATATTGCTTTCTTCCCGTAAGATAACTACCAAGCCATGAAAGCAAATTTGAATGGAAACCCAAAAACTCCAGTTTTTTTATAAGAACGTTATGTTGCACGCAGTCAAAAGCTTTAGAGAAATCAGTATATATCGAGTCGACTTGATATCTGTTTTCTAATGCACATAAACAAAAATTTGTATAGATAGTCAAGTTCGTCAAAGTTGACCTACCGCTTACAAATCCGTGTTGAAAATCAGAAATATTATTGCGAACTAAAGCATATAACTTTCTTTTAATAATAGCTTCAAAAATTTTTGGAATTATTTGAAGTTTTGCTATTGGCCTATAGTTACTTATTATTCTTTTCGAACCGGATTTATGTACAGGAGAAATGAAAGACCACTTCCATTTATCAAGGAATTCACCATAACTCAAGGACTTATTGAACAAAATAAATAGCGGGTTGATAAGACCGTTCTTACACAATTTCAAGAAAATAGGAGGAATATTATCTGGTGCAACATTAGTACTAGATTCTAGAGAAGACAATTCACAAAAAATTTCATTTTTAGTAATAAAAAGATGACCTAAGTCAGTTATGGTTTGACAAACAGGCAAAACTGAACAATCAATGTAACGGTTAACAAAATTAGACTGGAAAAATGAGGCAAACATATCACAGATAACATTTAAACTATCGCCAACAACGCCATCCAACTCCATGTCAGAAGGTAAGCCAACAGATTTTTTTTTAGTGTTTATAAATGTCCAAAACGCTTTAGAATTTCGCTTGATTTTAGATTCAAGAGACCAAACATATTGACTATAAAGAAATTTTTTTAAGTGTTCGTATTCTTTTCGTATTTGATAGAAACTGCCCTGATATGAAGAATTTATTCTGCTCTTCTTATACATTTTTGTCATGGCACGTTTTAAATTAACTAACTGCTTATTAAACCACACAGGCCGATTTTGTTTTCTAAATACTCTTATTGGCACAAACCTAGAAAAGGCAGATTCAATCACATCACAGAAAACATCGTATGTACGATCAAGACTAGGTACAGACAGAATATGTTCCCAGTCTATAGAAGATATAAAATTATTTAGAGACACGTAATCGGCTTTAGCAAAATCATATATGGCATTATTATAATTAGTTATAGTTAATTGATTTAAAATTCCAAAATTTAAACATAAATTAAGAGCTTTATGATGCACACTATTATTTAAAAGAGAAAAAGACGCTTCAGAAACAGAACATTCAATATCTTGATGAACGAAAACTAAATCTAACATTCTACCAATAGAATTATAAATACAATTGATTTGTTGAAAATTCATAGCATACATAGAATCAGTTACAGTATATTCAACGTCTTTTGTAACGTTAAAAGGATAAATACATTTTTCTTCATCAGAATACAACCAATTGATACTCGGTAGATTAAAATCACCTAATACAACAATAAAAGAATTCGAATCTAAATTATTTGAAACTATTTGAATATTATTTATATGACTTTCATAAATATGAAATAATGAATTAGGTGGAATATATGACACAAAAAAATAAACATTTATTTTACTTGTATTAGAAATTGAAAATTCAACACAAACACATAATTGTTCAATACAACCAGAAGCATACATTAGTGGAATTTCTCTGCTTTTCAAATAAGAACGTACGGCAAACAAAACTCCTCCTCCTCTGTTCAATCCAGTAGCAATAGCACATCGATCTTTCCTGAAGACATCGAAAATTGAATCAAAAAGTTCGCAAGAGTTTATGTTATCACTAAGCCACGTTTCAGTCAAGGCAATCATGTTATAAGGACAATCAACAGCAGCAATAAAAAACTCAGATACTTTAGTTCTTAAACCTCCTGCATTGTGGTAATATATTGAGCAAGGGTCTTTAGACGACGGCAAAACATTCTTGCATGTAATAACTGGAGCAGATAGATTTAACGTTAATTTTTGACCTTTGAAGGCATTATGTCCTCGTTTTTTGAAAAGAAATTGAACAATCTTACACGAACACCAGATTGCCAAGCATTCGAATCCAGGAAAATATACAATAGTTCCGCAGGAACACCAAGTTTAAAATTTATGTATCTTAATTCATTAACATTTGCATTTAATTTAATAAGTTTAATGCAGCATAATATAGACGCATCAATGCCAAACACAGATGATACATAAGTTATTATTTCATCACAGGTCGTCTCAGGTGTAAATGATGACAAATGAAGCCATTTACGTCTACGGAAGACATTTAAACTAGATAGATTATTGTTACTAGTCCCAACAATATATTTATTTAGTTGTTTAGGATTACGTTTGCAATTGGAATCTTGTGCATTTACATTTACAACAGAAGCATCATCAGCAACTTTATTAACATCAGCAGCACCATTATCAACATCGACATTGGCACCAACAGCAACACCCAGAACAGCTGCGACATCCAAATTTGCAACACCACTAGCCACATTGACATTATTGTTGTTGGATAAATCATAGCTGGTTGTCTTAAGAGATTCATCATCAACAACACATACAGCATGTGCATTTTTTTCATTTTGGTGAATATCAACCATCTCACTCGAACCAATAATAATAGATTTAGAATTTGAACGCAACTTATTCAGAGCAACTGATGAGCAAGACGCAACAACCTCCTCTTCCGTCTGCTGATCAACCACCAAGTGCGAGAGTTTCGAGGAAGAAGAGAGCAACTTATCAGGGAGTTTTTGTTTTAAATGTTTAGGTGTAGTAGGTGTATTTTTTTTGTTATCTAATTTAGATGAAATAACTTGGGAGGGCGAGGGAGTTGTTTTGGTACTGCTAATAGAGAGGCGTTTATGTGCAGGTGCAGGAGACAAATGCAAATTTGTTGTTGTTGTTGTTTGCATTTTCTTCTTTAAGGGGACATTAGCTTTTTGAAGTCGTTGACCTTTGGTAGAAACTCGCACCTCTCTACTGACATCTAAATTCGATTTATTTGTTGTTTTTTTATTAGAAGTGACATTCGTATGAGAAATGGGCTTTATGGAATTAGAACAATTTAGAAACGTAGCACAATCAGAAAGTTTGTTTATAAAGCCAGGTAAATCAATGTTTAAGCAATTGTCACATTTCCAAAAAATGATTGAACTGGATTTAATAGTTTTAAATTCAGATTCACTTAGCAAAGAGCATAATGCATGGAATCGGACACCGCATACACCGCACAAGACAGTTTCACTGCTGCTTAGCAAATCGGCACACTTTCCGCAATTAATACTCATCGTAGGTATATACACAGGGGGCTTACAGGAATGCAACTTGTGATTCAAACAAAAGACAGACTCCGATCTAAGATCGAATATAAAACGTTAAAATTAGTGATTAATACTTGTATTGCTGATTAATAGGCTTAGGCACTCTCGAACATCAACGAAATTTTCCCCCATTTAGCATAATACAATTTTGACGCACAACGTATCGAGCCGAGAATGCTCATCAGTTTCCATTTCAGCCCAGTTTCGGACACACTGTAAAATATTGAGATTCGTTCTTCAGCGGCACCACACGTATGTGAAATACTTTACCAAGCTCGTTGTTTTCCACTCATTATAATATCTTCAAACTACATGTTTTTCGGTTTCTTAAATCCTCTATAAGCTTATCCTGCTTGTAATATGGTTAAACACAGTGTGGCCATAGGGTGTTCAAATCCCTTGAGAACGATGTTTATTATAAAAAAAAAATAGTAAAAAAAATCTTCTCTCATAAAATCAGTATTGATATACTTGGATTTGCATCATTTTCCAATAGGTATATCAATGCTGATTTTATTAACGTCGGTAGACGTCGCACAGTGGGGCGACTTGTATGGGAGAGCGGACAAAAGTCCATTACAACCGAACCACTTGGAAAGAAAGCTTCACAAAAAATTTTCACCCACTGCCACGCCCACTAACAAAAAAATCGTCAAAATTGATAAAAATCCATTGTTTTGTGCCAAGTCAAGGTTAAAGAGGGTGCTTTTTTTTAAGGAAGTTGGCCTTTAACATTTTACACACCCTCTTTTTGGGCGGTTTTTAATCTTTTTTTTTAAATTTCTTGTACTTGTTTCGTATGTAGACAGGTTTTGTTATTGCGATAAAATCGGAACCACACAACTGATTTAAATAATATTTTCAAATATTATAAAGGATAGTTTAAGAAATGACAACAAACTGTTTCCACCTACTGACACGCCCACACAAAAGTTTGTCTAAATTACAAAGTTGGTAAGCTAAATTTTGAGTAATTAGAAAAATATACATATTTCCGCGAAAAAAAATCAAATAAAATGCTTGATAAATGCAACCATTACGTATTTATCGGTTCAGACGTTCAGTGTTTTTATGTTATACATATATAATGGAAAGAGGCGATGCTGTTCTTATTTTTGGAGAAAAATTATTAACATTCGGTATTTCATCTTTGTTATAGCAATAGTGAGTGTATCCAAAAAAAGTAACTTTTTATGTGGTGGTAAATCATAAAAATAATGTGACCATCAAAAAAATTACTAAAAATCATTATTTCCAATTCATTTCCGCGCTTAAGAGAATCGGTTGTTCAAAATACCTGATAAAACTAATTTCAAGAAATTTCAAGAAAAAAAAAAGACTAATAAAAATAAAAAAAATGGCATTGGTTTTTTTTATATATTTTATATCCTACTAATATTATAAATGTGAATGTTACGATGTATGGATGTTTGTTACTCAATAACGCTTGAACAACTGAATGGATCTTGATAAAATTTAACACACAAAAAAGTTATAGTCTGGATTACCGTATAGGCTACTTTTTTTTTATTTTTAGGGGAGGGGCATTGCGTGGTCGAAACACCCCAAAATTATTTATCTCTACTTCTATCTTCGTATTGCACTGGAATGTAGTACATATACATAAGTAGTTGCATTGAAATGCCATACTTTGGTGGTGCGGGCTCAGAGGAGGGGCATTGTTTGATTAATTTATCCAAGCAGTAACGATAAAAACACTCAAAAAAGTTAAAAAAAAAATAAAAGAAAAATAAAATTCTCCGAATTAAAAACAAAAAAAATTTCACAAATATTTGTGTGTCTTTGAATTTAAACTATTTTAAGGTAAGTTAAACTTTATGTGCCTACAGGCTTAACTATACATACGTTGTTATATCGTCGCTGTAGATCGAATACCTCGTAACCCAGAAAAGTCGATTTTTCAGGAGAGACAAAAACTTATTATCAAATCAATGAGAGGCAATGAGAGACGTGTTGTTTATTATGCGCGTGGCTCTGCAATTATAGTTTTTAGGTTCACAGGATATTTTTCATTAGATCCGGAATTTGTTTCACATTATAATTGCATCATTACCTAAAAATCGGTTTTTTCTGGGTTACGAGGTATTCGATCTACAGCGACGATATGATAGTTACATACGTATGTGATTTGCTCATTGTTTTTTGGTTTTTTTCAAAATATCCTTCGCTTGGCTCCATTACCTTTAAGAAAAGGACTTGATTGGATTTATTGGTTTGCTGTTTTGTTTTAATCCAGGTACATGCATACGTTAAATAAAAATAATTCGTACGCTTTCAACTTCTCATGTTGAACAGGAGATCAGTTGTGACAGTTCTTGGCTAAGCTAAACGTGTTTATTATTTCAGTGGTAAGTCGTCTTTTTCAAATAGAGCTGTTCAACGATGACACACAGAAGTAAAATAAACACCCAAAAACAATATTCCGTACTTCACACAAGATTTCCATTTACACAAGATTTCCAATGCAAGAAAAACTGAGCGACTCTACAGAAGCTTTTAGACACATGATTTATTTTGAAAAACTTCAGTTGAAAAAAAAAAAAATTGCTTGCGGGAGTTCCCGCACGGGTACGCTAGTATTTTATATATTTTCTATGAATCTTTTTTAAATGAGAAATGAGTATCTATCGTAAATGAAGAATCAATTAGCTTCAAAATTATATGAAGATTATTTGTTAATGATTGTGATAAATTATAATTGGATTTTAACAAGAAGATAATTATATTCATAAAAATAAATGTAAATGTAGATACCAATAAAAAAATCAAAACGATAATTCGAAAGATTTGAGAATATGTATTTACATTACCCGTATATTAATGATTAAAAATTCAATAATATATGTATGTATTTAAACTAACAGTTCTTTAGCTTCCTCACTCAGTGGGAGGTGTTTTTTCTTGGGCTTAGGTCTTATGTTTGTTATGAAAGGGTCCGATGTCTCCAATAATTTTGGGAAAATGTCTTCATTCGTACAAGTACGAGAGTTTTTACGAGAGTTTTTACGAGAGTTATTGAGTCTAAAAGCTCTATAATCTTTGTTCCTGCTTTTTTGTGCTTCCTCAGACAACATACCAATAGGAAGAATTGAATTTTGCACTATATTAGCACCATGTAACAAAACTTTGTGCACAGTTGATCATAAAATTGCTATTGATGACTTCCAGGATAATGGCAATTCGGTGAACAAGGGTTTTGTCGACACCCGTAACTTCACTAGTGACTGATGGATCTTTGAAAAAACGTCTAGCAGTATTGCCATTATTCGAAGAACCATGACCTTGTTTCACAAAATCTACTCTTAATGCCGACTCTCTCAAGAAATTCTTGTTGGATTCGCTTCTTCTCATTTTCTTTAAGATCACGTGTATCCTTTGTTATCCTCCACATTTGAAAATCCTTATTGTATGCAATATGTAGGATGTATTCCATGCACTTGATCCTCGCATGCAATGGCGATATACCCAACTTGAGAGTATCCTTATTAACAGGTTTAAGTCGGAGCTTATCCAAGTCGTTCATTTCTGAGGGCAGAGCACCACAAATGAAGCAAGCGCTTGCGGACTTCGTGTTCGTGATGGCTTGAGCAACCTTCCCGTCCAACATTGTCATTACCAGAAGATGTTTAATAACGATGACATTAGAACCAAGTACCAATTTGGTCGATTCTAGCTTTCAACACGTTTTTTTTCTGCCCGCGTCAAATCAAGTGTCTCTTTTTCGTAGCAAAATCTTAGTAGCCTGCAGTGTCTCGTTGACGAAGGTCGACGATTATTCCAAAGCGAATTATTTTCATCATCATTTCCTGTAAGTTTCATCAAAAGGTAAACTTCTTTACAACAATTTATAATTGAAAATGAACACATAATATAGCACTGTTTTAGAATTGTAGGTACGCACAAAATAGTCAGTACAGCATAAATTTATTATAAACAGAACTAAGAATTAAGATGACAATATCAGAAAATACGTAAACAATTTGAGCAAGCAAATACACTAAAAACTCTCATTAAAACACGATTAATATAAAAAATTATTTTATTCGAGATAACAACCTGTAAGCTGAAGGGGAACAATCGACGTCATAAATACACTAGAGTCAATTAAATTATTGACATTTTCGTTGGAAAATTTTTGGGCAAACTCGTTTTGCCCCGAAGTGCCAGCAAATCTTGCAGCGGAACCATAGCGGATGTTTCAAAAATCGACGAATTCTCAGGGAAGCATTTTTTTTTGCAAGCTGTATTTTTTTGTAGCTGGGAAATATTTCATACCCAAGGTTGCGAGTCACCTGTCTTATCATGTCATATTGGTATCTACTAGACAGATTGGCTTGCAGAAATAATGCCAACGCCTGATCGGCTGACAAAGTTTCGGATTTATGGCCTTCTTCAGTTGAGGCAGCTGCATTTATAAGGATTTGTGGATGCGTTGCTTGGGGACTGCTTATTTTTCTTCTCTTGCTTCTCTCTCCACACTCATCAAAGGATTTCCTCGGTCTTCCAAGCTCAAAACATTCTGTAGGTAATGGTTCACCTACGCTGAAAATAATCCACTCACCAAATTTTTTCTTAAAGTACTCCCTGTTACGAAACGTATCTTTACTTTTTTCGTTGAAGTGAGGCAAAAATCTTTTGTTTATACTTTCGAGAACTAAACATAAGTTGGTGTCATGTAGGTCATAATTTTGACGCAGAAAAACTTCAAATGTTGTGTTATTCCAGATGCATTCACACAAATCACGATATTTAATTATTAACGAAGTGGAACTCATGTATATACGACTGACCTCGAAATAAGTGAAAATTTACCGACTATGTTGTATATTGATTATTGTTTATGACAATTTGGTAACGGTAAAAAAGTGAACTGTGTACTTATGCTCGTTCACTTTTTGTTAACACCTCCATATGGGGCCTTGTGTATGAAGAGCGAGTTTAAAATGAAATATTAAAAATAACGGATTTCTTATAAAAACAATTATTTGATTCAAAGCTGAAAAGTGTAAATTACAAACGCATCATCAAACATTCATTTCATGTTAACATTATATATACGTATTAATTATAAGTCATTCAAAAATGTGTATAAGTTCGCCTATTTTATACCTAATTCTTAATGATGTGACATTTAACTCCGTTTTTTAAACAAATAATTTATTCAATATTGTTATCATATATTGCTTGCTGTAAGTAATTATTGTAAATTTTCCTAATTATTGGACAAAGATTATACAAATACAATACAAATATTCTTTTTCAGGAAACAGAAGTAAAAAAATGATTTTTTTGCAAGATTTCGTAACTTTAAACCTGCTCACTGTGCGGATTTGCAGGTAGGTATTTGCAGTTAAATTTTGTTTGAATGTAAACTTGGACATATCTACATCGAAAAAATATCTATCTCAGAGCAGAGGAAAGTGGAGCTTTTTTTAAATGACTACAACTTTCCATTACTGTGGACTGAGTCTTATATTGTGGTACCGTGATTCAATACAAATTTTTTTGCTCAGTTTGACCGCTGTGTTGTATCATTTGGCATCCTAAATAAGCAAATAAAAAACAATCCCATTTTCAGTTCATCCCAAATAGACGTAACACTCTAGGAAAGTTAAATCGAATTCCCACACTATTTCAAATATTTTGATTTTGATCGTATATTTAGGTGTTAAAACTTCAGTTTTGGCCCAAATCCTTAGTGCACCCAGATTCTCTGGCTAATTTACTGTGAGAAACATGAATCAGCTAATCGAAATCAGCACTTTTGCAAAATCGAGTTTTGTCCGCCTTGGCCCCACTGTGCGTCGTCGGGATTTTAAATCAGAACCACACTTATCTGGTGTAGTGTGGAGTGTTGTAGAGTGGTGTGGACTGTGGAGTGGTGCGGAATGGTGTGGAGTGGTGTGGTGTGGTGTGGTGTGGTGTGGTGTGGTGTGGTGTGGTGTGGTGTGGTGTGGTATGGTGTGGTGTGGTGTGGTGGGGTGCGCATTGGTTGGGGTGCGCATTGGTGGGGTGTTCAATGGTGGGGGTGTGACGTTGTGTGGAATGGTGTGGAGTGGTGTGGTGCATTGAGTCATCGACAGTGCACTCAAATCCAGATGATTCCTGTGTTGCAAACACTTCAATTGCAAATTGCTTCAATTTTCGAGAGCACTTCCATTTTATCATATCCAGTTATATAGTAAGCAAATATTTAGGACACAACAAACCACATATAACCAATATATTATCACATGAGATATGTAAGTGATAATAATACAATGTAGTCTGGCATGTTAAAGATAATTATTTTTCACACTTTCACCTTAAATGTGTCATTTAAACATCATTTTATTGATTCGCCTTCTTTTTTTCTGTGTGTTTATTTCTATAAACATAGGCAAGAACTGAATGACAGTATGTATACTTTCAAATTTTCAAATCGAATGTAACATTTACATATGTATTCCAACCAGAAAAAAGTAGTCTTTCACATGTCTCTGTCATAAGCTTTCAAAAAAAAAAAATTTTGTGATGCAACAGCTCGAAGTGAACCAGGACCTAGTGACTTAGGTCCTGGTTCACTCATAAGCTTTCCAAGTCAATTAAATTACTTTGCTAAATTTAAAACACATACGACTAAAAAGCAGAAAATGATTAACTAAAATGAAATGTTCAGCATACTCTTTTTTGAAACGTCCTTAAAAGTAAAAAATTATAACTTGAGACGAATGACACTCCCTACTTTTACTTATAGCATGCTCTCGTTTAAAATTTAAGATTAGGAGCATTTATTTTATCCATTGTAAAGGTTTCAATAATTCAGAACTTTCCAATAAATTTATTCGCTGTGTTCATATCGAAGGATACAAGTGACAGATACGTACAATTAAGTGAGTGTCACATGCCATCTTTGCAGACAGTACGAACTACAATTCTTCCTTTTTTAAGTGGATTTCTACCCAAACTGTACCTACAATATATGTTGTCAATTCTTCTGCCAAAATAAACACAAATGCTGACATGCTTTTACATCCACTTTATTCTACCTTCACTTAAACAACTTAAGCCTTACATTGTACATAAATATGGATGATTGGCTTTGAAGGTTATTCTTTTATTTCTTATAGTTATGATAGGTAATGTCTTTCATTTCATGTAAGAGACCCTTGTCAAATATTCCTTAACATTTTTTTATTCTACTGCGTAATTCACTTTTAAATGATCTAATCTTTTTTGAAACCTATAATTCAACTTTCACAACAAAAATATACTCCTTTAAAGTGTCTGCGAATAATTGTAATACGAGTATTATAAACATATCAATATCATTATAGAACCAAAATATTTGTTCCAGACGATTATATTAATTTAAAAAATAAAATACTCTACTGGATTCTATGACCTTGTTCTTATTTAATTAATTCTGAATAGAGACACATTTTCAAAATCATGAAATTATTTTTTAAATCGATATAACAATAATTGGCGCGGGGAGATTTTGGCGGGCTGTGGCGGCCATGTTGTTTAAGTGATATATGTCAAATCTGTTATGTTTTTTATTCAGTTGCTGACGCCAAATGACGCCGAATGATACGACTATATTATCAAAATGATTCTTACTTAATACAAACGTTGCATGCGTTGCGCACATCTTACGGTAGATGTGGTGTGCCTGCACAACGTTTCGTTGTTCAACCAGCCAAATTTAGCGTTTCACACGACCGCAAAATCGGCCGAGAACATCGCCGCGGTCCGTGAAAGTAGCAGCAGGACACATAGCAGTCGATTCCTCGTCGTGCAAAAGAACTTAACCTTTCGCAGACTTCAACTTGACGAATATTGCATTGGGACTTGGACCTACACTCAAATAATATCTAACTGATCCAGGAGCTAAAAATTCATGACCATAGACAACCCCGTTTCTTCGCTGACAAGGCTTCGGAGCATTTGGAAGATAACCTTGATTTTTGCTGACAATCATCTTTAGCGACGAGGCGCTTTTTTGGATCAATGGCTATGTTAACAAGTAATGTATGCAAAGACACGCACACGAGGTTCACCCGTTACCAATGCATCCTCAAAAAGTTACTGTTTGGCGTAGATTTTGAGCTAGCTGGGTCACCGTCAATGGCGAGCTCTACAGAAAGATTATTACCAATTTCGTATGGCCCAAATCAAACCATATAGATATAGACAATAGACATAGAGGAACTGTGGTTCCAGCTGGACAGCGCTACGTGACACACGACGGTCACCACGATTGAATATAGCATGAACGACTTGAGAACAAGGTTGTCTTTTGCAAAGGTGACGTGAATTGGCCACCAATGTCATGTGATTTGACCTGCTAGACTTGTTCCTTTTGGGTTTTCTGACGTCGCAGGTCTATGCAAATAAACCATAATCGCATGATGCTATTAAGGTGAACATAACTCCGGCCAACTCTCTAATTCAGCCGGTTCTATGCAGAAGAATCATTGAAAATTGGACCAACCCATTTTAACCGGCTGTGAAAACCTGTTGTATGCTGTTGACTCGCTTAGGTATGCAACCTCAATATCACCACTCGTCGTGTCGCTGTCCGGAAAGTAGAGGCGCATATTAACAGGCTATTCGATTGAAAAATATATATAGGTAGTATCCAATAGAGCAAAATCGGAGCTTGTCTGCTTCAGGAGATCTCGTGATGGCAGGTGTCGCTCAGCAACCACTTACAGAAACTTAGTCTTGAAACTTTCAGATGGATCCACCATTGAGCCAAAAGAAACATCAAACACCTGGGTATCAACTTCAACGTGTTGCTAAGGTACAACCCGCACTCAAAAAAGCATTCCACCGACTACACCTCTTGATGAGAAAAAGGCAAACAAATCCTGTGGCCAGTTATTAGCTATTGTTTCCCAGCCTGGTTTACGATCTCAAAGACAGCGCTGAAGGAACTCCAAATATTCGAGAGGAAGATGCTAAGAATGTGCACCAGAATAAACTTCGACTGGCAGTGAGCAAAACATTACAGGAACGAGGATCTTTGAAGAGAAGCGAAGATAATACCACTGGAAAAGAAGCTGTTGCAGAACACTGTAAGTCACCCTTATCAACTAATGAGAAGGATGGCCATCGAGCAACGGCATCCCGAACCGAGGAACACTGGCCGACACTACTTTAGCGGACAATACGAAGCCTACCGCCACGTCTAAATGCCAACCCTTCTTACCAAACCACATCTAAACTCCCACTGGAAAACCGGAACGGACGCTCAGAGAACATCAAAGTCGACGCCTACCTTTAATTTTAAGTTGACATGATTTTCCCAAGTAAACCCGAAATTTCTCAGACCTATTAGTTTATCATCATTCCTTCTAAAAACTCTTCAAAGATTGATTAATATCCTAACCACTATTGGCCGTTCATTCTGAATTCATTTGGAACACATTCAAGTCACATAGATTACGCTATCCCAAAACTACGGTTTGGCAAAAACTTCAAGGCACCATTTCTTCAAGATTTTTCTGTGAGAATATGAGTTTCTTTATAAGATGATTCTATCTATTTTTACAACGACAGATCGAAAACATATGATAGGGTTGGTGGGGGACTAAAATTGGCTATCGTTCTAGGCGGAACTTATGGCAATTTAAAAGGTCCTTTCTTGGCTCAAGGAAAATGTTTTATCAAATACTGATATTCGCATCTTTTCAGATAGTCAAGCGGCTACTAAATCTCTTAAACAGCTCTCAACTGCCTTTCATCTCCTATGAAGATGGCGCAGCAGTTTAATATTCACCTCTGCTGGTTATTGCCAGGGCATAGGGACATTCTAGGGAACTATAAGGCTAGGACCGCATTTGTGATTTCAATCGCGCGTTTTTTTAGTCGCAAAAATAGAACACATGAGTTTAAATGAGAATGAACGCACTTGATACCAACAAGTCGTGACGATTTAAAGGTCGCAATTTGTTTCATTTTTCTTGCGATGCGATTGCCATAATTTAAAATGAAACCAATGTACTCAAATGGACATGCTCACACTTGCGATTTAAATTACCACGACTTAAAAATCGCAGTAGCAAGAAGAAATTGTTATGCACGCACTTGCGATTTTTAATCCACGATTTCTTAGCCGCATGAAATAGGACACATGGCGTTAAATGTGAATGCACGCACATGCGACTTAAAAATCGTAGCGATTATAAAAATGAAACAAGTTCCATTTTTTCAAGCGATTTTTCTTTCGCTACTTATTTGTATCAAATGCGTGCACTCACATAAAAAGTAGTGTGTTTTATTTTTTGCGATTAAATAAATAAATAAAAATCACAAGTGCGTGCATGACAATAATTTGTAATCGTAGCCGCTACAAATTATTGTCATGCACGCACTTGCGATTTTTTTGCGCGCGATTATTTAATCGCAAAAAATGAAACACACTACTTCTTATGTGAGTGCACGCATTTGCTACAAATAAATAGCGACAGAAAAATCGCTTGCAAAAATGGAACTTGTTTCATTTTTATAATCGCTACGATTTTTAAGTCGCATGGTCGTGCATTCGCATTTAACGCCATGTGTCTTATTCCTTGCGGGCTTGCGGCTAAAAAATCGTGGAATAAAGATCGCAAGTGCGTGCATGCCCATTTCTCTTTGCGACTACGATTTTTAAGTCGTAGTAATTTAAATCGCAAGTGTGGGCATATCCATTTGAGTACATTTGTTTCATTTAAGCTTACGACAATCGCATCGCAAGAAAAATGAAACAAATTGCGACTTTTAAATCGTCATGATTTGTTGGTAGCAAGTGCGTTCATTATCATTTAAATTCATGTGTTCTATTTTTGCGACTAAAAAATCGTGCGATTGAAATCGCAAGTGCGGTCCTAGCCTAAGACTGACGAACTCGCTAAAATTGGAACGACATTACCTACATATATTTGACCAGTGAAGCTTCATGTGAACTTATGCTTAAGCAGCAAGATGCTATTGAGAAGACAAACTTTTGATGGGATAATATAAGAACCTGTCTGATGAGAAAACAGATCTGACCATTGCTTGATCTAAAATGTTTCAAATGTTTGATATCCTTAAGCAGATTCCATATTAGTTCCGCAATTGGTGTCACAACTGGACAATGTCTTATAGGCGAAAACGCAACGAGGCTTGACGTTTATTTAAGCGATTTTTGCATAGGCTGCATGGATGAGGGAGAGGTAAAATCAATTTCTCATCTTCTCTGCCATGCTCTTGGCTATAGACATAGGCTCCATCTTGGAGAGTTTTCTTCGAAGAACCTGGTGATCTTATTAATGTAAACATTATAGTCGTGCCAGCTTCACAAGTAGCTTGAAAATGTAGGGAGAAAATCTCTCATAGGATATCACAATGGACCCACAGCAAATTCAATTTGTCGAAAAGGTATTATCTTCCCCAGTAGACTAACGCTGGATACTCAGATAGATTTTGCTATCTCATTTTACTCCAATATCTAATTATGAATGGAGCCCGTCTTTTAGTAAATCAATTCTACCTTCTCTAATAGTACAATAGGGGTACGAGTTGTTCGTAGCTGCCAAATTTCATTCGTTTCAAATATTAAATATGCCCTTAAATGCCACTTCCCAGTTTGTTTTCAACCTTCGAAAATTCCATAGCTATGCTTAATCGCCTATTAAATTAAAGTCCAATATTTCGAATTCATACGAGTATTTATATTTTAATACAATTCAATTAATTTGATTACCCCATAGATAACAGTCATCCATAATACTTACATTAAGCAATCGTTCGTAAGTCTTTTTCCCAATTCATTTGCATAATGTTCTCTGCAATAACTGCCACAATTATTATGCTCATTCCAATAAACACACAAACACTCAAATTCATATATTTCAATTTCACAAGCAAAAACGGTCCAGACCTTTAACATAATCCGATTCCCTTGGGTATGTAAATACTGTGAAAAACTGAATTAAATCCAATTACCACATCGTATTCCAGCAATTTCCACAACACTCCACCTGGTCCCATTTGCTTCTTTGAAGCACTTCCTCCAGGATAATTAATTCCATGTGGAAAGTCTTCACAAACTCACTGAAAGCAACAGGTAACATCAGGTAGAATTTGATTATGAGGAATCGAATCGAATAGTTTAAGAGTTAGAGTTGCATTTTTCATTGGGATTTTACAACTGCGATTTTATAATTTAATGAAGTATCAGTATAATTTCATAGTATCGCTGGGCGACTTAGGGACATAGCTGGGCATTAAATCGTTAATCCGTTAATCGTTAATTAACGAAGTTAAAATTTTGATTAACGGATTAACTTTTAAGTTAACTTTTAAAAATATTAACGGACACGTTAAATCCGTTAATCCACGTTAAGTCCGTTAATCGTTAATCCAATGCCTACTATTTACCACGCGGCGCGAAAAACAGGTTCAGACAAGTATGAGACAAGTGCCGTGCGGCGCGTGCCACGGGTGAAACAAAAACAGCTAGAGGTATACGTATTATATTTTGACGGCGCGTGCGAGTGAGAAAACTGCGAAGAGATTCGTTTCGTTTGATCATTTTATTATGCCGGTCGTCCACTATGTGCGCGATAAGTTCAACCAATTTCGTTCAACTTTTTATGCAACTAAAGTTGAACAAAATGCGTTTGGAACCCCGTACACATAATTGACCAACATTCTCATATGTTGATTAACCCCGCACACCTCTTAAAACTTATTCCAGTGTTGAATAGCTCCATACACCTAGTTAACCAACTTACTCAAATGTTGAATAACCTCGTACACTAGTTGATAAACTTGTTCGATTTTGACAGAAAAATTTTTTTTTCGAGTTGATCAACTGCGTCAACTAGATCCAACCCGTTGGTTGAACAGAAATGAAGGCACCGTACATTAGAGTTGAATGCGTTGAATTCGAAATTTGTGCGTTGATCGCCTAGTGGACGACCGGCATTACTTAGCGCCGGTGCTCAGAGTAAAAAAATATAAAAAACGCAATTTTTATCACATGTTAACGGATTAACGATTAACGTTAACTTGCGTTAATTCTTCCAAAATTTAACGCTTTAACGTTTAACGAAGCTAACTTTTTTAGTAGCGGATTAACGATTAACGAAGTTAACAGTTTGATTAACGGTGCCCTGCTATGCTTAGGGACATAACTCCATTTGACATTAGTTCCACTTCGCTGGGATAAAAGTTGCACTTTGGCTATGAAAACCAAAAAAAAAAATACTTTGATGCATAAACAGAAACAGAAACAAGCTGAGATCGGACGCGCCAAAGGAGTAGACTCCTTTTTGGCGTTACCAGAAATTATTGGCCACTTTTTGAATTATGAAATTTTCAAAAAAAAATCCTACTTTTTTTTTAAGTCTCTCTCTACATGAAATTTCATTAAAATACTGTTATGCACACCACACAACACTTATAGAGAGCTTTATAATCATACAGCGCCATCTGTTGGAAAATGGCATATCCGCTTTATGAAAAGAACAGAAAGCTGTTTTCCAATGTCATAAATGTATTTCCCCTTATTCCAAACAACTAGAACATTGTAAGACGAGAACCTTCGCGATTTAGTTTCGAGAACAACCGATTGAGTATATAAAGGAGTGTTTACGGTGAGCAGGAGACAGCTGATTTTTGATGATGAAAAAAGTGTGAAAATTTTTGCTTATTTGATTGTGGAAAGTGTTATTAAACAAGTGTGATTTAAATTTGAATAAAAGTATTTGAGTTGATTATAAATTGAGATTTTTTGTTTTGTGTAAATAAAGAAGAAAAACTAAAAGAGTAATAAGTTTTATTGAAGGAACCTAGTAAAAATATTACAATACGTTTTGCCGACAATGAGAAATTCAAAATACGAAAAAATCGTTCTATGGTAGGTACAGTACAGTCAGTAATATCTTAATTTCAATATTTTTACTTCCGACATGTACCTAGGTGATAGCTATATGGCTTAGTTATTAGAAATTGAAGACGCAGTCTTGAGAGTAATGTCAGCCAACAATCTAGTATATGGGCTAACAATTAAAGTTTTGCCAGGCAAAAACGAGTGTGTGAAATGTCAAAGATCAAAATTTTTCGTAATGACAATGGTGTCGAGTATCTCCTAAAGGAATTTGGGGTATTCTTAGATACAGAGGGTAGACAGCGACAGCTGACTGTTCGATGACCTTGGACTTGATGTGGGTTTATCCACACACACAAAGCAAGGACTTGGAAATACTAATGATAGAAATACTTCAGAAAGATTTTTTGAACAATCAGATGCAACCGCTCGAATAACTGGAGTCAAAAGACAGGTTATAACGATGCTCAAAATAATACTTAATATTTTTAATTGCAGAAAAGTAGTAAATGCAGTTAAATTTGGAGAGTATACCAAGAAAACAGCAGAGCTATTAAAACAAAAGTATCCTGAAAAACTACTCACACCTACTCTTCATAAAATATTGGTTCATAGTCAAAATATCATCAACATATTATGACACCTATTATGGAGACAATAAACACTTTGATCGCTTCAAATGCAGTTTGGTCCAGATTTGTTTGCTCGCCAAACAAGTGGTAGTGTTAAGCCATCTTATGTTTGATTGTTCAGCATAAGTTTACTAGTAGCTATAGGCATACCTATGTTTACCCTATCGGGCAAGATAGGAATTTCCGCTCCAATTCTGGCGAATTCATCGGCTTTACAATTTCCCGGAATATCTAGTCTTCGACTGTAATGGAGTTCGAAGAGACTGATTTAAGGGATTTTAAAGTAGCTTGACTATCTGAGAAGATGCGGATATCCGAACTAGATATCACGTTTTCTTTAAGACAAGAGAATATTCGATTTCGGTTTCGATCCATCAGTATAAAAATGTACTGATTCTTTTTCCATCGAAGCCCCTTCTTTTCAAGCTGACTTGAGGGAATGGTCACATAAAAGTTTTTATCGAAAACCAGCACGGGAATTTTGTAATCGGAGTTACTTGGGAATGTTCCGAATAAGTTCAGAATGATGCTGTGGCTAATAGAGTTATCGGTCCATTGAGAGATGGCTTTGAGACATACGGCTGTGCTCGCGGCCACTTGTTTGCTGTAAATATCGATGGATGTCAGGTTGAGGAGTATGTCTAATGCAGCGGAAGGTGTCGCGCGGAGGGCTCCGCTGATGCACACACAAGCTGAACGCTGTAGTTTACTTAGTTTATCGCGATTTGTGACTTTATCTAAGGTATCTATCACTACCACTTGGAGAATTGTCAGAAGAAGACCAGGAGTGCAAAAATAAAGTCTATAAAAGAAATACAGATATCGAAATCCGTGCAAAGTTTCAAGGAATAGGCAGAATAAAGACCTATTTAACATGCTTGCAACCTCTTCGGATCCACTTATTTCTTCCTTAGGGCATGTTAGAAACCAAAATCCTCAGACTCCAATTGGTTCGTTTCCTTTTTTCCCCACTGTTTCACTTCACTAAGATGACTTTAAAAATTGATTTTTAACGGTTGTAAATTAAAATGCCATTTGCTCAGAAGATAGGATTTTTGCAATCAAAAAAGTCAACACGGGCCACTGTGCGGCTGTTAAAGCCATTAATTCTTGTATAGCATACTCTAAATCGGCCCAGCAATGCCGGAATGAACTTGATAGCCTCAATATTAACCACAATATCACTCTTATCTGGCTCAACATTCCGCTCAGAGTTATGTTGAGCAAATTTGCTCAATTTTTCTTAACAAATCAAACCGAAGGTGGAGCAATTTAACTAACTCCATGATCAGGCAAGACAAAGCCAGGATCGTAGCTTATTGTAGCGGACACTGGCCAGTAGGAGAGCATGCAGCGAGGCTAGGTATTCCTCACAACATTAGTCCTCCACTTCCTCTGCGAATTCCCGGCTTTGACCAAATTTAGAGCACAATCATTAAGAAAGGCATTTTTTGACAACATTGACAAACTTTCGGAAACGAAGATCAATGACTTGATTTCTTTTCTCAACACGACGAAATGGCTCTAGGTTCGAACTTAGATCCAAAACTAGAGAAATGTGGCTTTGTTGGTGGCTTACGGTGCGGTGGAGGGGGAAGGGGCGAATGATACATCAGTCGTATTGGCTGCTTTCAGTACCAGTCAACAAGCTGCCTGGCTTTGTACAGTGTAGATGGTGTCGGATGAGGTTGGTGGTCCGGTTAAGTGACTGCTCCAATTTCCGGATGATTGTGCAAAACCAAACACACCATAAGAGATATCAGAGCCTACTAGATCATTTCTTATTTATAAACTAAATTCAAACTGAATGACTCCGTAAGAATGTCTACAATTTCCCATGTCAATTTCAACACAGATTCATACGAGTTATGATATCGAAATGGGGCATTTCAGCGCTAATTGGGCCATAGGGCTAGACTGTCGGTGGTCGTCATTTCTACCTAGTACTGTAACGAAGCGTTCCATGCTACTCCACTTTATACTACTTCTGTATTAACACTGAGAAGTGTAATTAATACTAAGAATTATACTTCAGAAATCAATATTTTTTGTTCACCTTTTACATAATTCACATTCAGTTTTTACTGAAAAATCATCAAGAGGACCTGCTTGGGTGAACGAAAAGGTACCTCTTCACTCATAGTATGTATGTCAGGCGGTACAGTAAATTGATTGCATAAATCTTTCGAAGTCCAGTCGTAGATAAGAAGTATAGACGAGTTGGTCATTTAGCTTTCCTTGCTTTTTGCGGAGCTTCCTCCCACCAGTGGTAAGGGGTTTCATATAAAGACAAGTTAGGTAGATGAGATTGTCTAGCTATTTCTTATTAAGGCTTCCCCCCACCAGCGGTAAGGGGTCTTAGTTTGAAGTTTAATGTCCTAATTGCCACCAGGGGCTTCGGTATCTGCTGATCTACCAGAGCGTTTAACCTGCTGTTTAGTGCCACTAGGGGCATTGAACCTGCTGATCTACCAGAGCGTTTAGCCTGCTGCTTAGCGCCACGAGGGTCCTTGAACCTGCTGATCTACCGGAGCGTCTGGCCTGCTGTTTAGTGCCACCAGGGGCCTTGAACCTGGTGATCTACCAGAGCATTTAGCCTGCTGTTTAGTGCCATCAGGGGCGTTGAACCTGCTGATCTACCAGAGCGTTTAGCCTGCTGTTTAGTGCCACTAGGGGCGTTATACCTAAGGATCCCGTCAGGAACCAGGCATCCGAATGAAAGGGCCCGTTCGAATTACCAGAAGCCAGAATACCCGTAATCAAGTACCAGATCCAGATCACCAGCAAGCAGTATAACTGATGCGAGGCAGCTAGACTAGAAGCCAGAAGAGTTGATGCCCGTAAACCGTTCAATTACCCGAATTAAGTGAAATATTAGTAGCAGAATATTGTATGTTATAGATTTAGGATTTATTTCCAATAAAGATTTTGTAATAAGGTTTGAAGACCTCTAACTCTGGAGTTTCGTGTTTTCTTCAGGACGACCCTGGCGAGACCGGCGAGCAGAACCTCGGCTGGAAAGCAAAAAGCACATCACAGTACCTACCTAAGCCTACATAATATATTCTTCCAAAGCTGGAGTAGATACCATACAACAAAAAAAACTGTTCAGAAACATCTAAGCAACTCAGTTGTTTCAGAAAAACCTTAAAGTAACGCGAATGTAACAAGTTCTGATGTTTTCTGTTTGCACAATTTAAATATGTGCAACGCTACCTCCCGGACTAAATCCTCTATCTGGCAATAAACATTATGGCAACAGCTTTGGTAGCATCAGCTGTTTTAATCGAAAATAATAATTAAAGTTTTTTGCATATTCCTAGGAGGCGTATTACTTGAAAATCTGGAAACCACATGCTTCTGCACAAGCTTCTAGATGATAGATACCTAAAAACTAATCTCGCCTCTTAAGGCCCTTCGTGACTAATTAAATGACAATAAATGGTCAAAACTTGCAGCTAATACTCGTATACATTGGCCATCCTCACACACGCACACAACTATATTTGCGTTGCAGTCTTACTTTAAAATCGATTTTAGTGGCTTCAATTTGGGCGAAGTTAATCTCCATAAAGATAATCTACAAACTCGTAGGTAGGTGTGGTGGCTGTGGTTGATGGCTGACATTGCGGTTTGGTTCATGTCACAGCTATGTTGCCTAAATTGCCTTACTAACTTCTTGCACCTTTGAATGGAAGTGAATTTCATGCTCCAACAACCTATGTTCTGTGCTGCATCAGGATGTCTACGAGTATGAGCTAATTGAATTTGTTGTGCACCTTGGGAGTACGTGGTTCCACACAGGAATGTCCACAAAAGACATATCTATCTCTTATAAAGTTTCTCAAGATTTGCATGAAACCCCCCTCCACAAATGAAAGTCCTTACTTGTACACACTCAGTACTGTACGGTGTATACTACCGCAAGGCACATACATATTCATGAGGCTCTTTCGAAGGAAGGTCTTGTGGGTAAACATGCAGTTAATTTGAAAGTCCTTGAGTCAGGAAGAAGACCGAGGAGTTTGACAGAAATAGGACAAAAAGGAGATTTCAAGTTACTAAACCCACACATAACGAGTGCTGCTTTCTCGTCTACAAATTTTTATTAAATCAAAATCAAGGATGTAAGGTCTCAGAATGAATATGTGGTGCTGTAGCTGTAGCCCCTCGAGAAAGGATGAGTACTGCAGCAGGTGATTTACTGTTTTGAACAGGATATTTATATGCAACTTGCAATGTGGGAATAATTCCCTAGTAAGTATTTAGAGATAACTCCTCTCTAAGACAATTTACATACTCGTATATCTTCTCTACATGCATGAAATCAGTGCATGCATGTGGTGGTTTCTCGGTTATACCGGGGTGTTACGATAAGAACGAACAACTATTTGCATTTATTTATTCCACATTTCGGATCGGAAGCGGAGCAGAAAGAAATACAAAAGCAAGCAAACTGAAGACTGAAAATCTCAAGGAGTTTAGCATTATGGGGTGAAAATCGCATTCTTGAATTTTAATCAAATGCAAATATAGTTAGATAGTCTACTGGCACTAGTGTGGGTGATGGTAATTGCTACGACGACGACCCAAGCACCATCAGGCGGGAGTGATATATTAAAATGCAAAATTGAAAACAGGATGCGAAGATATTGGCAACATAAGTAAGTGCAAACTAAGCTAATTGAATTATTTGATTGGAAAGAACTTAGGTACCCGAGAATCATGATTAGAGCATTAATTGTGAATGCAATTGAAACATATTGTAAATGAGCCATTTGCGAGAATGTAAGCAATTATCCAGTGTGTTATTACTAGAGATCGTAGTTAACACGTAAAGAAAAAACATATGAGGATATGAGTATAAAAACCTACGACGCTGAGGGGGTCAGATGGAATTTTGTTATCATCGGGACAACAGGATAATATGGCCAACCCATATCCATGAATGTTAAACACCCATGGGTGTAATCAGAAACTTTCAATATTCCTTCTCAATACTTAAGTAGAAATATGGATACCTACCTTTTTTTGTCTACTTCTGGAAGAAAACTGTTTGAAATATAAGCGGCAAAGGAACGTTCCAGGTCGCAGGTATGAACATTTTTTGTTTATAAAAACTTCTGGTAGACGAAAGTCTCACTCACGGTAGGAGGCGCCACATCTGAAAGATATGGGTTTGAATCTTCAGATAAATTTGAGAACGCTGAAAGTAGATACTTTCGTTAGCAAGAAAATTTAATGCAGTAGAAGTTTCTGGCAGAAGATTAGAAAAGAGGGTTGGCCACAAAACGGAGCCCTGTGAGACACCAGTATTTACGTATTTTGTGTGTATCTGGCTAAATTCTATCCATCACTGGTTGAGCAGTTCGAAAGTTAATTTCTTAGGAACCGAAGAAGAAAGTCATTGGGTGGTATGCAGAAGCCATTTACTCGGTCTCATTAGAGTTAGTTCCAGATAGTGAGATTGAGTGAGACAAATTTCAATTTGATATGCAAGAGACTTGTCTCATTTCAAGATCTCAGTCCCAAAAAAAACATTCATTTGAAAAATGTCTTCATCAAGCGAAAGCGACAGTAATAGCCCCTTCAAAAAAAAACTGAGGATACCAATATCGTGTTTGTGAACTTTATAAAGAAAAATATTGTGCTCATAACAAAAAGTCAGATTCCAGAAGAAAAAAAAATGGAAAATAATACTTTATTAACTTTTAAATCCGAGTGCGAACGAAAAATTGGAAAAAACATTAGAAGTGCACCAAATTGCTAAGAAAAAACGTAACATTAAAAATAGATTCAAAGAAAGTGTGACAAAAATAAAAGAAAAAATGAAACTTAAACCATAGGAAAAAGGACTATGGGATTTGGTTAATGGAGATTGAGGCTCACAAAATCCAAATCCTGTACTTAATAAACTGAGATTAACAAAAACTATGTAATTTTGCTTAAGCAAAATTTTGTTTTGACAAAGAAATTAAAACTCTTGTAAGAAAAACTTGCATCACGTGAAATTGATACTTTTTCGAGGAAAAATACGATTTTAGCAAACCATTTTTTTAAAATTTGAATAATGGGTACCGTTATTTTTAGATAAAATATATTTTTTTATTTGATCTTGCAGATTGTATTGAAAAAATATCAGTTATTAAGTTTTAAAAAAATCAAGCATGGTGTTTTCGAAATATTGAGTTTGGAAATTTTTTTTTTAAATCAAAAGAAAAATGTTTTTAAAATTTAAATACGCAATACTATCCAAACTTTCTTGGAGCTTTAGCATGAAGCGGGTACCATGAATAACCTTTTTTCGGAAATTTTTTTCAAGCATTTCCTAGCTTTAACTAATTGAAATTTTTTGAATTTTTTTAAAGAAAATCTGTGGAAAAATATTTATATTTTCGGTACAACCGATTTTTATAGGTAAGTTTTTATGACAAAGCTCCCCAAAAGTTTGGATAGTATTGTATTCAAATTTAAAAAAAAAAAAATTTGAATATAAAAAAAATATTTTAATTTTTTTCAAAATTAATATTTCAAAAAACCCATGCTCGCTTTTTTTAAACTTGACAGTTAAGGGTTTTTAATACAATCTTTAAGATATGGGAACAAAAATATTTCATTTTAAAATAACTATACCCACCATACAACTGTTAAAGAATGGTTTTCGAAGATCGTATTTTTCTGGGAAACGGTTTATAGCATTTTGATATTTTTTTTCCTTTGGAATAATTTTTACGATCTATAATTCAATAAATTACATTTTAAAATTAAGATATAACCTACTGACTGTACCTATCATAGAACCATCGGCATAAGAGATTTTAATGATTTTTTTTTTAAAGAAGCTTCTAAAAAGTTAGTAAAACCTTCCATTTCAAAACTAAAAAGAATATTTTTTGAATTTTTGAAAAAATAAAATTAATTTTTTGGGAACTAGATATCTCAAAAAACGGGTAAGAATTTTTAGTCATTAAAAAAATTGATTTTATGGCTATGAACATTTTTCTCTAGTAATAATCCTGTTTTTGTAGTACCCCTTGGCATAATGGTTAGTGCGTCGGACTGTCATGCGGAAGGTCTCGACTTCGATTCGCAGCCGCTGCAAAGTTTTTTTCAGGGGTGTACTGCCTCTTGCGAGAAATTGACAAATTCTCCAAGAGTATCTCTTGTCATGGAAAGTGCTGCTCATTAGCCGTTCGGAATCGGCAGAAAATTGTAGGTCCCCTCCGTTCCTGGTAACACGCACACAGGAATGTTTGAGAGTTGTAAGTCACTATGTCCTGGTTCACTCCGAGCTGTTGCACCACCAAATTTAAAAAATAATCATTTTTAAATTTTGTAGTCTTTTACAAAAGAGTAAGTTCGTACGATGCACTCGTCCATTTTATTTTCACTAATATTTGGCCATAAGAAAATTTAGTTCGTCAAATATGATCATTACAGGTCGTTATAGCTTGCTTGAACTTATTTCCGTTATATATCGGAAACTTCCTTCTCTGAGCCTAATTACCTCTTTGCAGTTTGAATCAAACCATGAATTCTCTTTCGGTTTGATAGATTTTTCCCTATTTGTGATAAAATTTTGGTTTCCGAAAAGAGTTAAATTTCAATAAAATATGCACTGGAACCAACATCACTATCGATGAAGCATAGTGACCAGTTGGAGTTCCTGAATTAATCATTAAGACTGTGCCAGTTGGCTTCCTCGTATTGTTCTTTAAGAGATTTTCTTCTCTTAATAAGTTTGGTTGGCACAATAAATTTGCAGATATGACACACTGGTCTGATGTGCCTAGAAGCGATAATGTACTAATGGTTAATTAATCGGGGTCAGAGATAAGAAACAAGTATAGGGTGTTCGCAGATTGACGCAACGTCAGAAATCCGAAAAGACTTGTCAACGACCTGAGTTACATAGATTTGATCGATTAGTTGTATCCGCCCAATATTCAAAACAGATGCTTCTGGTACTATCGTTGGCCTTTCAGGGCAGACTCATACGCCTCCAGAGTCCAGACTTACTCGCTATTGACCTCAACATGCAGTTCCTCAGTTGTATGGGAGCTCTCATTAAAACCTAACTACAAATTTACTCCCTAACCAGCAACACTGCCATGTTTTCTTGTACCAACACCCCATCATCTACTACGGAGAGGTGTGAGTACGGAATTTCTATTCATTGAGTTTAAGATCTTCCATTATCAAGAAACACTCTAAGAATGCAAGGAGTTAGAACTACTGTTGTAACAGATCGAATTATACCAATCAACATATACCCATATATTTTAACATCAACAATAATTATCTTTTATTTAATGCTTAATCTAACGTCAAAAAAATTTTGATTTATTAGAGATTTATTGTTTAAAAAAAAATCTATTATATTAGTACATTTCAAATAATGTATGTAATAAATATAGTTTTTGAGTCACTGTCACTGAACGAAGTATATAGTCCAATACATTCATTTTATTGCATTCTATACTTTTGTTCTCTGTGATTAAATTTCTAAATGTAAAATATCATTCTTTTCCTTTTATGTTAATTTTAAGATCACCCTTTTTACAGGAACAAACTCAGGCTATTTTTGACCCCTCCCTATCTTCAGTACCAATAAAGTAAGAAACTTAAAATTCCGAATATTTGCTAAGCTAGTCAGGAACAGGCGCCTCACTAAATTTCAATTTTCTAGCATACGCGGTTCCTGAGATATAAGGCCTCAAAAATCACAAAAATCGTAACTGACTGACTGACTGACAGATCATCAAAATTACGGAGCACTTCCCGACATCTTAGAATCTTGTAATTTTGCACAACGGTAGGTCTTGTCATGCAAGCAGAGGAAAAAATCGAAAGTTTGAAGTTTTTCATTCAGGGGGCGTGGTATCCACCCACTTCCTCAAAACTGATGTAAATTATATATGGCACACTTCCGATTGCAGTAGAACAATGAAATTTGGTTGGTTTCAAATTGCATATAAAGGACCAAAAATAAAAATTGAGGTTTCACATTCAGGGGGCGTGGTATCAGCCCACTTTCTGAGAAAATATTTAATTTATATGGAGCACTTCCGATTGCTGTAGAACGATGAAATCTGGTAGAGCGGTATAGCTTAATGTACATTCAAAGCGAAAAATAGAAGATGTAAAATTTTTCGTTCGAAGTGTCTTTTTATTGTCATTTTGAAACTATACATGCACCTTGAAAATTCATGACTTTTCTTAGAACTAAAAGTTACTGTATGGATAAGTATCAAAAGTCCTAACACGCGCCATTTATACTTACGTCCAAATGGTAAGGTTTTAAGGACTTTGAAACGCTAGAAGTTTTTGTTTGATATTTTCATTCACACCTTCGCAGCTGTTTAAATTACATACACAGCGTCAAGTAATTTAATTAAATATAATTTAACACTCGCATAACCAAACCATCAAAATGAAAAAAAAAATCTTTTGAGGTTGTACCATCAGAACCATTTTTATTCCAGGGTTTTAATTAAATTGAAAAGTTTTAGTGGTCCAAGAATAGATATAAAAGTAAAATGCTCTGATGCAAATAATAAACAATTACTCAAAGTCATTAAGAATTGAAGCAATAAAATAGATGATGATTGTCATGTAAAAGGAATTCAAGTCGGAAACATTTTATCAAAACCTCCTCGTCAATTTCGCTCTATACATCTACGAAAGTATTTCGTTCTACGCAAGTATCCCTTGTATACCTACGTACCTAGGTTGCTAAGGGAAAAAGTAATAACCGCAGAAAATAAAGCAATTTCATCATCCATAACACTGGGATAGCCCATAAAAATAAAAATGTAAATTGAAGTCGAGAAGGAAATGTCGTTGTGCTAAACGCCACAGGCGGCAAAAACTTTTGCGCCAGGAATGAACTTAGGTAAATGGAAATTCTCAAAACCGCACATTCTTTTTTTTGCGACATGACTTGACAGTCTGCCCTTCCTTCTACTGCTACTGCTGCCGAATTCAAGGCGAAAAAAAAAAAAAGAAAACCACCAGGTGTATGAGAGATCATCATAAAAAACCAAGAATCAAATAGCAAGTATTTTGGGAATGATGTGCCAAACGGCCCCAGGAGGCACTTGTTAATACAGAAACCACAACGCGGCATGCCAGAAAGTGTTCTCAAGTGGCACATAAAAAGATTTGTACGAATTATTCCCGTAATCATTGTTATTCTATTACAGCCGTGTTATCCTTGCAAAAGTCTTCCAGACAGTTTAACATTTTTATCATTTAACTTCGTATAAAGTTAAGGTCGGCTCTCCAATAACAAGAAGGAAATCGAAGTTTAGTAAAAAAAAAAAAACGGTTCTGGTAAAATGATGAACCCAACGACTCTCAGGAGCTTTGGAATTCATGGAACGTTAAATTTTAGTGTTATCATAATAGAGGAATAAATTGGTTTTGGGCGTTGCGATGTTGTTGCGACGCTCGGCAAGTCGGTCCTGCATATTAAAGTTAATTCAAAGTTTTGCGAAAGTATATCCGGCGTAGTTAAACAAATCAGGGATATAACCGTGGATTGCGGGTAACCCTGCCTATCTGCAACTCTTCTGAATTATTCATGAGGATGTTGTTTCTCGGCTTATCCGCTAAATATAATGGAGAACATTTATAATGAGTGGAAACATAATTTCAGACAGTTTATATAAAATAAAAACTAATTCCTTTGGGTATCACAAGTTAGTGCAATCAAAGGAGACTCCGGGATTTAAGCACTTGGTACATCTTAATGAAAGTTTTCGGTTATTGGCCAACCACAGATTTAATTTTGTTGAATTTTTAACCGTTCTTAATCTCATTAGAAATGGTTGAATGTTATAGGAACCGGGGGCTTCGAGCTGTATCTTCTCCTACACATCAAGTGCTTACTTCGGTAACCGCCGCCGGATGCTGGTCTTGGCTTTATGTCATGACTTGCTAAACTTGTAAGTGTGAGTGTTGACCAAGGAAAGAATTACAACCCCAAGCACATGACCCTACAGATTGGAGGTTAGTGCGTCGACCACGACGACGTTAGTGCTAACGACCAGGCCACAGTAAAATACACCCATTGTTATGAGAGAGACACGAGAAACCTCGGATAACGACCCCCCTCAAATGGCAACCAGACCTGGAACGAAAATGGTATACGATTTACGAGTATGTATGGAATGTAAGGACACTCTACACGCCAGGTGCTACTCAAAAACTTGAATCTGTCCTCTCGCGGTACAAGGCAGATATTACCGCAATCCAGGAGATGCAATGGATAGGATTAGGAATAACGAAAAGAAAAGATTGCGACATTTATTACAGCTGTCATCAAAGATTGCACATCATGTTAGGATGCGGATTCGTCGTGGGAAATCGACTCAGATTTGAAGTCATCGATTTTAAGCGATTATCGATCGCCTGGCTGTGATCCGCATCAAAGTTACTTTGCAAAACATCAGCCTAATATGTGCACACGCTCCTACCGATGAAGCTGAGGAGTCTAACAAGGAGGAGTTTTACGACCTCCTGTACGGAGCCTACGGAGCCTGTCCGGAGTACGATGTCAAAGTCGTGCTCGGTTACTTCAATGCTAAAGTCGGGAAGGAATATATCTTTGGGGGATTAGTTGGAAAACACAGCCTTCACGAAACGACAACGCATAACTGCTTCCGACTAACCGACTTTGCTGCAGCACGGAATACGGTGATAAATAACACTAGGTTCCGCAGGTAAAGGATACACACAGCAACCTGGCGATCTCCAGATGGTCAAACTGCCAACCAAATCGACCACGTTCTAATTGGCGGAAGGCACGCGTTGAACTCTGACTACTTTCTTGTTGTGACAAAGTTCAGAGCCCGACTGCCCGAAGCGAAGAACGCCCAAAGGCAGACATTCAATGTGGCATGCCTTAGCACACCTGAGAAAGCCAGAGTACAGTGAGCAATTGACCGGAAAACTCTCTGCCGTATCCCCAGCCACAAGTGTCAACAAACAGTGCAACCAGTATCGAAACATCATTAAGGAGGTAGCCGAGACCACCATAGGCTATCAATCACCTAGAAAAAAGAACCCGTGGTATGATAATGAATGCGCGGTATTGAGACGGTAGGGGACGGAAAATGCACGAATGCAAATGCTGGAACGGAAAACAGGAGTAGCAAAAGAGGAATACCGTAAAAAGAGAAGGAAAGAAGAAAAAATCATGCGCAGAAAGAAAAGAGCAACCGCAGCCTCTCAGCTCAGGTATTTCGAGCAGTCTAGCACCGCCAGCAACACTTGCCAGCTCTACAAAACAGCCAAGAAACTGCCATCATGTTATACGGCACGCATGCTCTTCGAAACAGCGAAGGGAACCTAGTCACCGAAGCAGAGGGAATTGTAGACGTGTTAAAACAACATTTCCAGCATCTGCTTAGTGGGCATCATTTAGAGATAGCCACAGGAGAGCAAAGAATTATGAGACCAGTCAATGAAGACCCAGTTCCAGTACCCAGTACTGAAGAGGTTCGGCAAGCCATCCGCCGGCTCGGATGGCCTACCTGCGGAACTCTTCAAGTATGGAGCAGATGTCCTGGTAGGGTGTATGCATCAGTTCATCAACTAAGTTTGGGAGGAGGAGAGTATGCCCGACGAATGGTCAAATAGCTCCATAAAGGCGATCATATGTCCTGCAAAAACTACAGAGGCATATCCCTGCTTAATGTTGCCTACAAGATCCTATCCACCGTACTATTTGAGCGTCTACAACCTTTCTGCAACATTATGATCGGCACGTACCAGTATGGCTTCAGGCCAGGCAAATCTTCTTCAGAATAGACCAAATCTTCTAAATTGACTGAGGCAAATTCTGGAAAAGACCAACAAATTTCAAGTCGAGACACACCATCTTTTCATCGAATTCAAAGCAGCATATGATAGCACAAGTAGCCAAGAGCTTCTATTGGTGATGTCGGAACTCGGGATATTTGTTTGATATTTGATATTTATTTCATTGAGCAGATAGATTGGTGTTTAACCTGGAAGGCACTATGTTCAACAGGTCATCACAACTGCTTGGCTATGCGAACGACATCGACATCATCGGCCGCTCCAAGCGAACTGTGCTAGAAGCATTCACAGCTATTGATGAACAGGTAAAACGCGTTGGTCTTGAAGTAATGAGGCAAAACAAAGTATATGCTATCAACAAACAAGGCCTCAGCTGTCCATCGCCTAGAACAAAACGTCAATGTTGGTAGCAGTAATTTCGAGGTATTCAAGGAGTTCACTTACCTCAGTTCAAACATTAATCCCAACGAAGAGTTACAATAGCGAACCGGTTTGACCAAACAAATGGATTCAAAACTCCTTTCTCAAAAGACAAATTGCACGCTATACAAAACACTAATTTTACCTATTCTACTCTACGGGGCGGCACCGAGTGCTGGGCGATAAGTAAAAACGGGAAATTAATACTGGGCACTTTCGAGAGAAAAATTCTTCGGCGGATATTTGGTCCTATTCCTATGTGCGAACAGGGCGAATGGAGGAGAAGATTCAATCGTGAATTATACGAGCTGTACCAAAATATGGATGTAGTCCAAAAAACTAAAACACGTCGACTACACTGTCTCGGTCGCATTGAGCGAATGGACAAGAACGCTCCAGCCAAGAAAATCTTCGAATCGAAGCCCCCAGGTTCGACACGACAAGGAAGACCGAACATCCGCTAAGACCGAACCTCCGCTACAGGGACCAGGCGGTTACAGATGCAAAAGCCCTTGGTGTCGACGACTGGAGGGAGCTCGCGTAGGTTCGCAACCGATGATGGATGACCGCACTATCTCAGGCAGATCCCTTCCATGGATCGGGAGCCGGATAAGTAAGTAAGTAAGTAAAAAATTACAGACATTTTTTCAGGTTCCGTTGTTTAACAAAATTTGTAGGTTCCGCAATTGGTTAGCTTCAATAAATTATTGGAAATTTCTGATATATACATATGTAAGTTAGGTTAGGTTAGGAGGGGCGTGCACAGCACAGAGGCTGTTTCGTACACGGGGGCCTAATGGTCCATTGTGATCCGCTTTAATAAAAGCAGAAATGCTCCTAAACTAATGTCTTATGTGGACTGGTTCATTTGCGAACCAGCCTGTGTTTACTATGAATTTTCTCATTTATGCCATTGAGACCTGCGTTATATCGTCTAGTTCTCCAACAAACTTGTTTCCAAAGTAACGGCGGCGATTTGTTTGGAGGTTCGGACAGTCGCAGAACAGATGTTATATGGTTGCAATCTCCTCGACATCCTGACAGCTCCTACAGAAATCGGGTGCAAATGCAACCATTCTAGTGGCCATTGTGCCAATGGCACAGTAACCCGTTAGTACATCTATCAGGATTTTAATGTTATTTTTACTCAGCGATGAAATATATCGAGTTTCCTTTTCATTAATGATAGCCCATAAAGTTCTAGAGATGACGCAGTCGTCCTTGGATGACCAGGAGTTATTGATTTTCTCTTTCGTTATTAGGTCTATTTTCCTTTTAATCACGCCAATCGGGATTTTTGGTCCCATATTTAAATGGCTACTGCTGTTTTTATATGATACTGACCCTTTCCTTGCCAGTTCATCTGCTATTTCATTCCCTTCTTTATTACTACGAGTATGTACAGGAACCCAGCAGAGATTTACTTGGTTAGTGTTATAAATATTGTTCAGCATGTGTCGGCATTTTGTTACTGTCTTGGATCTTATACTCACTGGCTAAAGCTAAAATGGCATCTTGGCTGTCCACGAAGAATGTGATCTCCGACGAGTTCAGTTTTTTCGTGCGTACCAATTCTGCCGTCTTTTCAATAGCGTAGATCTCAGCCTGAAAGACACTACACTCATCTAGGAGTTTGAATGATTCTTTAATATTGAAAGCTTCACAGAACACCCCAGCTCCTGTTCCTTTTTCCATTTTTGACCCATCGGTGTATAGAAGGAGATACCTTGTTCACTAATTAGTGAGTTGGGTTCCCATCCATTCCTTTCGGGTATTTTAATAGAGAAGTGTTTGTTGAAATCTATTCTGGGTGGTAAGTAGTCATTCGTCACATTAAGCCCGGCCACTGTGTCGTACCTTTGCAGGATGGACCCATGTGCATATTATATATGCTCGTCCAGGACTGGAAGATTTAAAATAATTTCCGGCCCTGCCTGTGGCGTAGAACCCTGTGCACCCATTATTTCCAAACAGGCTAGTCTCTGTACCTTATTCAGGTTTTTGTGATAGCTAACTTCTTCTTCAGCCTTCTACCACACTATCGACCCATATAGATAAGTATGGGACGGAAAATCGCCGTCTACATCCACTGGATGATCTGCGGTCGCATGCCCCACCGTGTACCGAAGGTTTGTTTGTATGTGTAGAGAGCGCATAGTGCTCTTTTCATTCCTTCCTCTGTGTTACGTTTTTGTTAGTAAACTTTTATTTTCCATATTTTTTTTAGTTTGGGTGATCTGATCTGATTTTTGTTGGTTTCACTTAGTTGTAGGCCCCTGCAGCTGGATTGCTGAAAGGTCCACCACCGTCAAGGCGGAAACCGTGAGGGGGGAAGTTTACGTTTTAGAATTAGTTATGTTTTTATACAGGGTGCCCGGTAATTCGTGTGCCATACTTTGGGATGTGATTCTTGGTCATATTCTAGAAAAAAAGTGTTCTACAGCAAAGTCTAATTTTCAACTTTGATATCACTTTTTGACGATTTAAAAAAAGGCTAACTTTGGTGTGCGCTGACACAAGTTAAGGTCAATTTCTCAGTACCAAAGGTAGGGACTTTATTTTTTTCTGGCAACTCTAAAAACATATCAGCTCAATTTAAATGTAGTTTTTAAGGTTAGTATTTTTACTAAAAAAAAGTACAAAATGGGGTCCCTACCATTAGTACTGACAGAGAAATTGACCTTAACATGTGTGTCAGGGTACACCAAAGTTAGCCTTTTTTACTTGCGACTTATAGGTACTATATGGCAAGTTATGCATTCGTAAAAAAAATCGAACTCGACATTTTGAACAAAGTTGACATTACGATGATAGCGAAGACTAAAAAAGTGGGTCTCGCAATCCTGTCTGTCTGTCTGTCTGTCTGTCTGTCGGGCTGTCTGTCGGTTCGACTACAGCCTAAACGACTCGGCCGATTTTCTTTAAACTTGGTAGATATCACTTTTAATTTTTTCCCCCACATTTTTTTTCTTTTTTTTTAAGACCAAAAATAACGGTACCTGCCATACGAATTTTTTTCGAAAATTTAGTAAATATTTTTTTTTCTCAAAAACTGTTCGATAGATTAAAAAAACAAAGATACAAAAAAATTTCGTTTATTTAAAGGTAGGTACTGGTTAAAATTTTTTTTCCGAAAAATGGTTATTGAGGGTACCCCCCAAGGAACCATTTTTTTTGTTTTTGATTTCCTCGAAAATGGTACGACCGATTTTGATCATTTTTTTTGTGCTAAAGCTCCTCAAAAACTTAAATAAAATTGGGTATTCGAATTTAAAAAAAAATTTTTTTTGGATTTTTAAAAAAAATTTCAAATTTTTTTTTTCAAAACTCTATATTTCAGAAACCTTATGCTAGATTTTTTTTAAACTTGATAAATTAAAGTTTCTCAATATACTTAGTCTACAAGATGTGAGAAAAAAAGTTTCATTTTACCTAAATAAAAAGTTACCTACCATACAAATGTTTAAAAATGGGTTTCGAAAATCGTATTTTTCTCGAAAACGGGGCCTAGAATTTTGATAAAAAATTTTTTCTTTCAAATAATTTTAACGATCTTTAATTTAATAAAAAAAATTTGAAATTAAGATATTACAGCTTGTACCTACCATAGAACCATTTTTTTTAATTTTGAATTACTCATTACCGACGGATTTTAATGAAATTTTTTGCAGAGATGTTTCTAAGAAGTCTTAAAACTATTGCATTTTAAAACTGAAAAAAAAAATATTTGTTGAATTTTTGACAAAAAAAAATCATTTTTTTTTTTGAAAATTCGATATCTCAAAAACGACTCAATATTTTTTTTGGAAATTTAATTTTCATTCGTACAGTAATAAAAACTTAAAGTTGGCGCACCAAATTTTTTTCTTAAAAATCTTTTAAAAATTTTGTATATAAAAGCTTTTCTTTTAAGAAACCACTACAACGACTTATAATTTTTGTTCTTGCATACATTCATATTTGCATAGCATTCTGTTTTTGTCTCTTACTGCTAAAAGAATTTAAAAAAATAATTTTATCCTTATGAACAGTTTTCTCTAATAACATTCGTTTTTAAAATTCCCAATCGATTACATAGGAGCAAGTTCGTGCGACCCAGTCGTGCATTTTATTTTCTTAGAATAACATCCCAAAGTATGGCAGACGAATTACCGGAAACCATGTATAAAGATGATGGTTTTTCGACTAGCGAACAAACGACGACGCCTCGACGTATAATTGCTCCAAGTTGATTCTGCCAAATTTCAACCTCTGGCCATATGATTTATTTATGGTCATCGCAAAGGCCTGACAGACGGGAAATTGTAGACGCTTAAAATCGAATGGCAAATCCATTGGAATCATCGGTATACGCGGGATCAACTAATAACTGCTTCGAAAACATAATCGCAGTTTGATATTGTTGCAAAACACTCGCTTGTTAGCTGCTTAGCTATTAATTGGAATGTCTTTACATGCCGCCAACAATTACATAGATGATTTTAAGCATGCAGCAGTTGATCGAGGAATAATTGAAAGAGTTCGTTCTTGTTGATTCTCATTTTTGTTTAAACATGTTTTCAAACAAAGTCGGTTGAAATAAGCTAAAATACACAAATTTACATAAAGGGGTATTAAATTCAAAATAAATCCCGAACGTATTCAAAGTGTCAGCTGTCGGAATTTTTGGCTTTTGAGATTTTCAGTTTTAAGTTATTAAAATTCCCTCAATTTTGGAAACCTTGATTTTAGGATTATTAATTCGGATTCGGTATTTTGCACCAAACCCTTGTAAATCAATAAATATTAAAATTTCCCTCGAATAACGTACTGGATTGGCTTTCAAAGCTTATGGTTACAAGTATATACTTAATTTTCTGCGGTTGATTGAAGAAAATGTTACAAGCCCTACTTAAATTTACAATAATCCTATATTACTTCAGTTTCATGCACATTAGCTTATGTCAGGTTCTGATTAGTTTATCCGAAAGATTCATTTTGAAACAGAGTGTAATAAGTTCATAATTGATAAATTTACAATCTCTATCTTTTTGAATTTAATTCAAAAAAGATATATCTTACAGCTTATCCATCTTCTGTTATTGATTAAGTTTCAAGATCTTGATTTATAGGTCAATTTTTTGTTTGTTGATGGAATCCAAGGACTTGCGTTACTTGAATACAACTTGAACAAAATTTCCATTCCCATTCAACGCCATCGTTTGACTTCACGTCCACTTCAAGAACGACAATAACACGTTCCCACAGTCATCTATTTTTCCTCTTTAGCTTGAGGTCCTTGCAGAATCACCCACAACATGCTTTAACACATATAAGATAGGGTAAGTGTTGGCAAATTCATTAGGATGGCGACCGAATGTCGACATGGGTAATTGTAATAAAATTTAGAACGTTTAACCGTTTAGTATTCCAGACAGGAACTATGACCACGAACAGAGAACATTGAAAATAAGAGTCACCATTGTCTGTATAACCATTCGCCGAATAAAGGACGAAGTTTCAACTTTGGAAAATCAGAACGAGGTCGCTTACTGAACGAGTACAGCACGCATGAAGTTAAACTTTTGTTATGAGGATGGACTGGACATGGTCATTGTGCATAATATGAATCTATGGAAAAGTAGAGTATGCATTTAAGATTGAATGTATGGATTATACTACAGTTAACCACAGTGCAAGAAATACTGTTGGAACACGCTCAACTCAACACCCTTGATGGGGACATATGTTTTTCGAATTTATTTTCACCGTCACCTTGATTTAGCACTGAAATCTATAGAGAGAATTTCCTTGAGTAATTTTACAGTTCTATTTATATCCATTTTCGGATAAACGGATATGGGAATAAGGACAATACACCAATGTCAAATGTTTCCCAAGAAAATCATTGTTTACTGCCAATTTTGGTCTGGCGGAAGAAATAATCTGTACTTCTGCCAAAATACAGAACCTCGATTGCTAAGGCCATCAACGGCGAACCCAATAGATCGATGATAAGCAACTTCTTTACTGGTTTAATCCAAATGATATGAATAAAAACATGACCGACTTGTCTCATAATTCTATGATTGAAACTGGTCAAAGAGAGTTCAAGAAAATTCAGAAGGATGAACTTATGTTGTTCGAAATTTCGCCAAGCATAGATTTCTAATATGCATGGTTATAATTGACGTATATGATACTTTTAAGAATAAATTGTGAAAAAAGTATAAAAAATCGATTTTTATTTTATTTATTTTTATTTATGAGAGAGTTTATTCAAAAATTAGTTCGCTTAAATTGATGTTTGGTTCACACAAGACGAAACATATTTGTAACCAAGTTAAATACAATATTGTTTGAAATATCAAAGATCAACGGATTACAAAACTGTAAAACCATAACAGGTAAGAGTAGTTTGTATCCCGAAAGCCGGTTGGCGGTGCATAAGTCTTCAAAGGATTTCCGGCCAATAAGTCTAACACCTTTCGTGCTTAAAAACTTAAATGGGCGTCTTCTTGACAACTGTCAACAAGCATGACTTCGCTGCTCATTGATTTCGGTGTAGAAGACTGCATCGGGGAGTGTACGTCCGGTATTACAGAAGAGAAAATCCTCAGGGCGGACATCTATCATACGAGTATCTTCTATAGCTTTAAGTCATGAATAAAATTCTTATTTAGTTAGAAGATGTGGTGTGAAGGTGGTTCCGTATTATTTGATACTATCAGTGTCAGGATTTAAGATGATCTTGTAGATGTTCACAATTCCCATGTGAGCCGCACTTACCAAAGCATATAAAATCAATAAAATCAAGAAGGTACAAGGAACTGCTAGCGTTGGCACCACAGGTGCTCTAAGATCTTGCCCAATTGATGTCTTAAGCATTTTTCTGTACATCGATTTTTTTGGATTTAACAAAAAATTTTGTATTGACAATGCCCTTACGGTCAACTGATGTGTCCATGCGAGATCGCCGGGGCGAAACTCCAAGTTTTATGAACTAGAGGCCAAAAAAGCTATTTGGATCAATAATTCAATACGTCCACTAATAGTCCTTCTACTTGGCTGATTTATTTCAGTAGAATTGAACTCTTTGTTTTCTTGCCACACCAAAATCACAGAGGTTATTCTAATGCAATATTATCTACTCCCACTAATTATTGCACCCTGAAATTGAGTAGTAGTCAAGATTTTAAGGTTATGCTAACATCCAGAAAGGACTGGGATAACCACACGTAGCGTCATCGTCATGCCGAAATAATTCGACACAACGATCTTTACTGATCGCTCAAAGTGGAGTGGTGTTAATTCAGGAATCTATTCTGAGACTCTGAAAATGTCTGGGTCCCATCGGCTACCCGACCTTTCTTATGTTTTTCAAGCTCAATGACTGGTCATCAGGAAAGCAGGCAAGTTACTTAAACAAGATCCAAACCAGAACTGGAATCAGTGCCGGATTAGCCACGAAGCAAGAGTAGCAAATGCTACGGGCCCCGCGCATTTGGGGGCCCCACGCACCAACCTTTTCTGACTATAAAAAAGTATTATTTACATATTAGATTTAGTCAAAATTACTAAGAAGAAAATATTTGCATCAAAATGATCAACTAAAATTTTATTTTTCTATCTGCTGGTCTTACCAAAAATCATGTTTCGCACCGCACCAAACGCAAATTGGACAACGGTATGAAATTCAGGTATTTATTGTCACCATTGATAACGTACTCACTGCTTTAGGTAAACGTATATGAACAGTTATCATAAAATTGCTGGCTTTTTCGGAATATTCCGAGAGCTAAAATCTCTTCCTGATTCAAAATAGCTTTTTTGGCCTTTAGTCCACAAAAACTGGGGTTTCGTCCGGGATTTTTTTTTTTTTTTTTTTTTTTTTAAATCTACACGCGCTCAAGGGATTATGATTACCCTTTAAATATTTGAACACAGCGCGGGCGTGAAGTTAAGGAATAGAAAGAAGGATAGGAAAGATGTGTGGCATGATGTTCTGAGACTGAAGGTTGTTGTCTCAGATAATTTTATCTCCAGGGATGGCGGCTGAACTAAAGCGGAGAATGCCGTGTCTTATTTCAATATCGCTTATAATTCACATTATTTTATTCGTGTTCATCCTTGTTGGGCATACTAGTTTAACTCAATTACATGTTGTTAGTGTTATGCCTGAACAACATGTAATGAGTAAACCAGCAACCCATTGATGACAATTTTAGAAGGTTTTTAATGGAATTAAAACGACATAGACGACAGCAGGCATCGAACCTGTGATCATGAGGTTCACAGGCGAGCACACATATATCGCGCCACGGCCACCCCCTTGGTGATCGCACATGAATTCAATAAAAATTGCGTATTGACAAGGTCCTCACAGCTAACTGATGAGTCCATGTGCGATCACCCGGACGAAACGCCAATTTTTGTGGACTAAAAGCCATAAAAGCTATTTTGAATCAATAATTCAACAATTCCAATAATAGTGCTAAGTCTTCATATAAAATCTCTTCATTAAAAATCTGCAACCATAGTAAGTGCTTACGCAGATGATTTGGAGGACAGTCTGGGCAACGAATTAGTTCAATTCGCTTCAATGCTCAATTCTGATGTGGCTGGTATTATTGACAGCAGGAATCATGAGGCTCTGGAAATGCAGGTTTACAAGCTTTCTTTACAATCTTGTTTCCCGAACGTTGAAATTGCTTTGGGCATTTATTTGTCTCTCATGATCACCAACTGCAGTGGTGAACGATCTTTCTCAACATTAAAACGTGTTAAAAATGAACTGAGGAACACGATGAGCCAACAAGGTCTTAATCTCCTCACTTTAATGAATATTCAACATGATTTACTCCGAGAAGTCGATATCAACAGCATTTTTTATAAATTTTCCCAAATTAAATCAAGAAAGGTTTGTTTGTAACAGTTTTGTTTTATTTAATACCATAAACTTGATAAGTGCCTAACCTAAAACAGTCTAAGGGCCCCTTGATAGAATTTGCTACAGGCCCCGCGCTGGCTTAATCCGGCACTGACTGGAATACGGCCATTATCACAGACATTCAGGCGGCTATAAAGGCCATTAATTATCATCCTCCAAATCGATCCATCAATGCAGAAATAAAACTGCGAGTCTAAATTTTAACCTAAGTGTCGCTATTATTTGAGTTCCGGATCGCAGAGCCATTGATGAGAATGAACGAACAGATGAGTGGATATGCAGACTCAGTTAAGACATATAGGTCATTTTTTATTCCTTGACTGTCACCAGTGTATACTTCAAGTGTCACTCCTCCGCTGGAAATATAAGTAACGACCTGCATATTCTCAACCGGACTCTGAAGCAGACAACCTACGGAATCATTGGCGGCGACTTTAATGCGAGGCATCATTAATGGCTGGACACCTCTATCGACCCACAAGGAAAGGCGATCATGGATTGGATCAATATCAACAAGGAAGAACATTCCTTGGTTGTTGTGTCGAAGCCAAAACCTACCTTTCGTAGGACTCCTCTCATTTTATTTATTTAATTCCAGGAATCAGCAACTACATCTGCTGAACCTTATCCAGTGACTCAGAACATGAAGCAGTCCTACTCTCAACCTCAGCCAAGCTGTTCTGCTGACAACAGTCTCAGCTGAGTATTACATCAACTACAGAAGACTAGATATTGAGAAACTCCAGAAGGATATAAATATGTAGAAGACAACATCTCAATACCACCCTCCAACAGGAACCTAAGAAAAGAGGAAATTGGCAGTGCCATCGACCGCGTGGAGTCAGTTGAAGCCCAAAAAGTGCCCAAGATGTCCAAAGATAGGTATGAAGACCTCCCGGAGTAAGGGCGGCATCTCTATTCCCACAGACAATGGTTAAGGAAACGGCTTCAAAGGATACACCAAAGAGAACTCAACACAACCAACAACGACTACCAGACAGTTAGAAGCGAACTCCAATGTTTAAACATAATGTTCCGGAACTCGATCCAGCACCAAATGCCTTCAGCGAAATAAGCAACTATCTAGGGAAAACCCAACCTATGCCTGACATCATCATCAGCAACAATATTGAGGTGACAACAACAGCTTACAAAGTAGAAGTTTTAGCGAATAGCTTCAATGAAAACTTCACACCCAGCCCATCAACGGACCCTGTGTTCCTGGATGAAATCAAGACATCCGTCCATCTGACTTTACAGCCAAACTTGGAAGGAGTAGAGAGTAGAGTTTGACGACCATCTTTCAGCTATTTGTCCAACGGACAACCCTCAACTATGCCAACCAGAAGAAAATGCGGAAATCATCTGAGCTTGTATGTTTCAGGAGACCCACCACCAATGGCAACCTCTGGTGTTCTGCAGCAGAAATCTGATCCTGAAGCACCCCGATGGGTCGACAAAAGAAACGTAAAATACCTCGGAGTCTACTTTAACAAGCTGTCCAAATTTAACCCTCACTCAAGGGAGGTAGTAAGGAAGAAGATGGGTTTAGCATTAAATCTGGGCAACACCAAGTATATGCTATCATCAAGAAAGAACACACAACACCGACGCGGACGTCATGGACGGAACCTCACCATAGACAGCTGTAATTTTGAGGTAGCGCTGAAATCAAACGGACAATAACTTTTGAATATCGCTGCTTCTTTAGATGAAGAAGGCAATTCAGTAGCAAAGTCGTCTCCCGAGCAACTAAAGGACCCCTTCTATAAAACTCTAATCATCCCGGTGCTTGTATATGGTGCGGAGACAAGACATGGACCTTGTCGAAAGTTGATGAGAACGCTTTAGGATGTTTCCAGAAGAAAACTCTCTGTGTCATCTTTTGTCCAGTCTGTATGGATGGATAGTGGAGGAGAAGATATAACCATGAACTTTGCGTGATATACAGCGAAATTAAACTAGTCAAACGACTTGAAGTCCAACGATTGAGACAGCTAGGTTATGTAGATATAGTGGACCCAAATTCTCCGGCCAGGAAAGTCTTTGAATCCAAACCTGAGCGAAGGAGCAGTAGAGGAAGACCGTGACAACTTGACATGCGAAACGGGAGATAGCTAGCTAGGGACCGAACTAACTGGAGAAGCTTGTTACGAGCAGTTGAAGTCTTGAACTACCCCGGAGTGTAGCGCCACCTAATTAAGTACTTAAATTAGTAAGAAAGTAAGTATGCTTCTTTATTTCCAAAGGATTTCTAACCTTAGAGTCTCTGCAGTTCAAAATTGTTGAAGTATTTTCTCCTGCAGCCTGTTGCACCTCAACAATCAATTATTCTACTAAATAATATTTCATAGGATATCTGAGGTTTATATGTATAACTTAAAATTTTATCTCTTTCTACATAAATTTAATTAAACATCGATTTCGAATTTCTCATTTTTTTTCGAAAATGTTAAAAAGGTATTTTTAACATTATTAAACAAAATTCAGATTTCCCCAAATCAACCCCCAACCAACTCGACCTACGAAGGAAAACCCTAACTTTTATCCAATAATATCTACCTCAAGTGTAAAATATAATCCACTTTATTGATTGAAAGCCTCATTGTGTATTTAGGTATACAGTTATATTTATAAAAAAAATAGCAATCAACATTGTTATTCTGCTTCCAACGCAACGCAAAAAGAATACAACACAGAGCACACATACATAGATACAACACGTCCTTTGACATCACTTTTGCACGCTCAAAACGTCTATTTCGGATGACACTCGATTGCCCACCGAACCGAATGATTAAATTCAAAAACAGACTTTCGCTCCTGTAACTGTGAATTGACTAAATTGTATGATAATCTGATTTATTTGAATAGCTATTGATTATCAATTGAAAAGTAAACTCAAATTGAGTTTTTTTTTTTCTAGAGAAAGGGAGTGTGTTGTCTTTTCGTTATAGGACAATCCAGTCCTTACCAACAATATTGGTACTTGGAAAAAACTTCGACTATCAGGACAATTTATCCGGACGTTATCGAAATGAAACTTGAATTTTGAGTAGATAGGAATTTTATATGTTTTTATTTTAAAAAAAGGATGCGCACTTAACAACCCAGGGCACATCGGAAAATACATATAATCGGAAGCAGAACGACGGCAATGACCAAAATGAGATTCCTGAAAAAGCATTTAGCTAGATCACAATAACGTAAGGGAACAAATCTATTTGTGATTTGGATTGGAATCCTTATGGTTGATTTGAGCTGGAAAATGTTTTGTCATATACTCATCGTTCGCATCTTTCAACATATAAGAGGGCCAATGAGGACAACAAATATCGAAATAAATTTAAAGGCTTGATTGTAGCTCGATTTTCCTTTATGACATTTATTTATATATTTATTTATCAAAAATACATTACATTACCCATCACATTACATCTCGGCTGAAAAGGTAAAATATCATAAATCCACAGAAGATTGTGCGTTCTGCTTAATTTTAAAACCTGAAATAGACTTAAGATTATATCGGCTTAAGACTTTTTTATTATTGTGATATCGTAAATCATATTAAGTTGACTTAAGATATTCTCGCGCGTGCAAACAGAAACTAAAGTCATACTTAAGTCGACATAAGACAAAATACTTAAAAAAATTTCGAAAAAGTGTGAAAACGCAAATCATCTTATGTGAACATAAAATGATTTTTTAAATTTAAAACTTAAATTTTTCTCTCCCTAAGTAGTCATAGGATATTTTACCGTTTGCAAACCTAAAAAAATGTCCGCAACAACAAGAACATAAAATATTTTTAAGCGTAGTTTGGTTCTGGATTTCCTTTTATGCGAACGTTTTTCTTTTAGTGAATGAGTTCATAATTTAGTTCGTTTTTCATTTAGTGTTTCAGACAGTGTTGATTCATACGCGATTGAAAAATTATTACAAATAAAACACATATGTACATACAACAAAAATAAAATGCACGACTGGGTCGCACGAACATGCTCCTATGTCATAGACTATAAAAACAGAATGCTATGCAAATAAAGATTTATGCAAGAACAAAAATTATAAGTCGTTGTAGTGGTTCCTTTAAAAAAATAAGCTTTTATGTAAAAAATTTTTAAAACATTTTTAAAAAAAAAAATTTGGGTACGCCAACTTTAAGTTTTTATTATTGTACGAATAAGAGTTAAATTTCCATGAAAAATATTAAGCCGTTCTTGAGATATCTAATTTTCAAAAAAAAAAAAAAACACTTTTTTTCTAAAAATTGAAAAAAAAATTTTTTTAAGTTTTGAAATGGAATGTTTTTTAAACTTCTTAGGAGCTTCTTTATAAAAAATTTCGAAAACCATTTTTTAACATTTGTGTGGAAGGTGCCGTTAGTTTTGGATAAAAAAAAAATTTTTTCTCAAATGTTGAGAAACTTTTATTTGTCAAGTTTGAAAAAAATCGATTTTGGGGTTTTCGAAATATTGAGTTTCCAAAAACAAATTTTGAAATTTGAATACAGTAAGATTTACCGCAACAAAAACCATTCTTAACCTTGGTTCTTCGTCTATGTTGTTTAGTCATAGTCTCACTCTCGATATCTGTTTTCCCCTCCATTCCCATTTTTCGACCCACATTTTGAGTCCGTTGTCCTCATGAAGCTTGAGAGTAGCTTAAAGAGGATGACAAAATAGGTATCTAATGATTCGTCCGTGCTGAGCCAGCGGATGGGCTGGAGACTGGCACGCCATCTGTGTAAAGAACGAGGAAATACACTTAAGGACATTCGAAGACAACACCAGTACGAAACATACCTGTACACTTACAGCCTTATTTACTAACTCGTTTTAGCGACGGAGTAAAGTTACTTCGACTTTACAACGGCTCTAAACCTGAAAACCTTATTTATAATGAAAATGCACGAGGAATAGCGGTGGAATAAGCTAAAACTGGTTCATAGGAGGTTTAAGGCCGTTTGTATCTAAATGTCATTTTGAGATGACATCTTGTGAAATTTACAAAAAGGAGTGTAAGCAATTTTTTTTTCGTTTCTTACTAAGTCAAAAAGGATAGATATTTTGCATAAGCTATTTATATTTTCCAAACGCTCTAACAGATGTACGGTATTGGGAACGCAATGTGGTTTGGTTGGTACATTCATTTATTGGATTTGAACTTTATACCATCCAATTTTAAATGTATCCAATTTCTAATATGCATACAAAGATAATAAAATGAATAATAATGGAAATCAGCTGGGGTTTGCTGGGGTTTTTGTTTGTGTATAATAACCAGAGTTTTAGATTTGTGACTTTTTTTCCCTATATATTAGACTAAAGGAAGGCGTAGTAAGTGCTTCGGCTCGGTTTAACTATTCCGAGGTTGAACCAAATATTGGTGAAAAATAATAAATAAGGCTGTTAGAGTGGATACCTAAACAACACAACATCAACATCATATCTTAACTTACATTTTTGAACACGGCTTTGAGCCCATCGTAAAATTCTTTATTTAAAATTAATTCTAATAACAGACCAGCATAAAAGAATGGAACGCTAAACGCTCTTCCCTATCCCACCAAATCTGCACAAAGGTCCACCGAATAGCAGATTGCGCGTTAGGTAGTTTAATTTGAATATTTGCCTTCCTTTTTCGGTTCCTCAAAATTGTTTAAAGATTAAATACTAGTATTGGCTCCTTTTTCGAATAAGTTAAGAATAGTAAAATATAGTAGAGTAACTGAGAGAATGTTCAGAATAGTATCTTCAACTTTTTGTAATCTCTTTTTTATTTTTCTCAAAAATAATTATTATAAAAATGTTAGGGTACGGTCTTGGATTCGCTAAGTTTTGGGACAACACCAACAACTTGGGGAATTCATTGATTGTGTGGGTGAAAGAGAGTTTCGTTGGAACTCAACATCGGAGTGGTACCGTAACCGAGTTCCACGAAGGCTTTTGATTGAGAGTGTGAATGTGAGAGTGAAAGAGGAGGCCAAGAGAAATAAAAGGCTAAATGGTTAAACGATAGGCTAAGCCGATAGGCGATCAAAAATTTTGTTGAGTAAAAAAAAAAGGAAAGTCCAAAAAGTTGAAAGATTTAAAAAAAAAAAAAAAAAAAGAAATTGTATTGAGAAACATAGAAAAAAAAAAGCGTTTGGAAAGGATTAAAATTGAGAAAAGATTCGAAAGAGGAGCTTAATTGGAAAGGTTAAAAAAATCGCCAGAGCGGGGCGAGTGAAATTATCGAGGAGAGAAGAAGGAAGAAAAATAAACAGGATATCAAATAAAAGATAGGTAAGTAGAGTGTTAGGTTTTTAAAGAGTTTAATTCGTTTGATAAAAAGTGTTGGCAAAAATAGTAATTCGGTTGGCCTTTGTTTCGTTTAAATAATCTCAAAACTGTGAGACGCGCGCCCCTTTACCGTAGTCTAAATTATCTGTTTTATTTCGGGACCGAGTGATAGCCGTCCATTCTTGCGGTCTGTGGTTCTAAAATTGTCTTTGTTTCATTTTGTATAATTTCAAATTCGCTTTTTATAATTTTCTTTCTCTTAAATTGGTTAAATCCAGTTTACATTTGTAAATCTGTAATTGAAAAAATGCTAGGTTTTAATCCAGGCGAAAGCCACGGTTTCGTAGGTATTTTTAAATAAAACTCTATTACTTCCCATTGGGAATTTAAATTTGTGTTCGCTTCATCTTTTTGAAGAAAAATTACAGCATACCGGTCAAGGCAAACGAGCCTAAACAGTTTCCTGGCTTTTTTATAACACCCAAATTCTCTTTTTTTTATATTCAAACTGAATTGTTTACTTTTTTTATTACCAATTTAATTCGACGAACCCACCCCCAGTTGACTAGCCGGTCGTTACCCATCGCAGTTGTTGTTGCAATATTTCTAATCTCTTTCTCTCTATCATACTTCTTGATCTTTTGACATTTCATCAATTCGATCTAATCTCTCGCGTGTACCGGTTGTACATTTTAATAATTCGTTTGTCCTTTTTTTATACTCGTTATAAGTGGATTCGTATAATCCAAAGTCGGGGTTTTCAAAGTATTCGGCATCATAATCATCCTATTAATTCGTCATAAAAATTCGGGCAAAATATTGCAACATTTTTTTTAAAAATCCAAAAAAAAAAACAAAAATTTGAATATGTAATAACATTTTAACTTTGGAGGAGCTTTAGCATAAAAAAAATTATTTAAATTGGTTGTACCGTTTTAGAGAAAATCAAAAACAAAAAAGGGGACCCAGGGGGGCTACCAAAAATAACAATTTTTTGGAAAAATTTTTTTCAACCATTACCTAGTTTTAACTAAATGAAATTTTTTGATTTTTTTTTTAAATTCTGTGGGACAGTTTTTGAGAAAAAAAAAATTATAAAATTTCGAAAAAAAATCGTATGGTAGGTACCGTTATTTTTGGTCTTAAAAAAAAAGAAAAAACCGTGTGAGGGGAAAAAATCAAAACCCATATCTACCAAGTTTGAAGAAAATCGGCCAAGCCGTTTAGGCTGTAGTCGAACCGACAGACAGACAGAATTGCGAGACCCACTTTTTCGGTCTTCGCTATTATCGTAATGTCAACTTTGATCAAAATCTCCAGTTCGATTTTTTTTTTCCGAATGTATAACTTGCCTTATAGTAGATACCTATAAGTCGCAAGTAAAAAGGTATGTTCACAAGTATTATTGAATCCTTTTAGATACATTGGTATAATGTATACATAGCAACCAGCGTGATACAGCCATTCTGCAAATGGTAAATAAAAAAAAAAGATAAAATGCACGACTGGAACGCACGAACATGTTCTTATGTAAAAGTGCTTTGGAATTTAAAATACATTTAATAAATATAAAACATGGATTTAATGAGATAAAAATGTTCAAATGTATGAAATTGCTGTATGATTCCCAGAAAACAATGAATTTATACAAACAAAGCTCAAAAATGGTTTTACTATTTAAGCAATTTTGTATACGCGAAATTTGTTTAACATTTTTAAAGAACAAAATTTGCGATACCAATTTTAAGTAATTTGAAGTATTCGCGCAAAATTTTAAAAAGCCTATTATTAAGGTATTAGTACGAACTTAACTATTTGCTAACTTTAAAGTAGTTTAATAACTCGTTCTTAATTTTAAATTTTACTAAAGCAATTTTCTTAATAAATTTGCTTCTGAACACACCTAAAAATGATTAAGTAAACATACCTTTCTTGGCGTTTTTCAAAAAGCACAATACTAAAAACAACTTAAAATGGATATTCGATGATTTTAACTTTAATAAAAGCGTAGAGAAAGTATGATGCTATATTAGAATAAAATTTGCAAAATCGTTGACTTAACTTAGTTTCATACTAAAATAGCTTTAACATCGTACCAATTCAATTAAAATTTTGCGCAATTGATTTAAGGAAATAATTTCACGTTTTGAAGATATTGATTTTTCAAAAAAAAAAATTGGAATTTTTTTTCTAAAAAATATTTTTGCGAATATTTTTATATACAATATTATTTCAAATTTCAAGGGGCTCCTGCTAAAAAATTTGATTTAAATCGTTAGAGCCATTAATGAGAAAAGCGAAAATATAAAAACAACGGTTCTATGACAGTTACCGTTAATAACACGTTTTTCAAAAACTTGTTTGAACCCAAATATAGTTCCTGCCCATAATAGCTCACTTAATTTTTATTTTATTAAAATCTTTAGAGCTGTTTTCGAGATAAATAAAATCTTACATTCCGTTAGTTTTGGTGGAAATAAAAATTTTCAATTTTTCCTCTAGGTAATCACCAAAGACCTTTGAGTACGAACTCCCTTACGTAAGTTTTTTGTTATTATTAATTTGACTTTGAAAACAATGTTACGTGAAATCGATTTAAGTTTTTCTAATGAATTTATAATTTAGTTTATTTCCTTTTTATTAATTTTTAGTTTGCATTGACTTAAAAAAACAAAGTTAAATAAAACTAAACTGTGTGATTTTAAAGTTTTTTTTTAAGAAATTTAAGTCTTCGTTTTTTTTATTTTTTTTCTCATTATTAAAGTTTATCTTTATAGAACAAATGTAATTTTTTCATATTAAAGTTTTAAAAATAAAATGCAGAAAATATCATTTTAAATCTCTTTTTTTCCACTTTTGCACGCACAAATCATCTTATATGGACATGAGAATTGAAAACGTCCTTCGAAAACACGAGGCAAAATATCTTATCTCAACTTAAGATTTTGGAAATTAATATAAAATTCAATTTAAAGAAAAGCCAATCTAAATCATATTTTTCCTTTAAACGGGCAAAATATTAAAAATATGTTTTTGGAATTAATTAAAAAAAAAAGATCATAAAATTTGACATCTTAATGCTTTGTTTAATAAAGTCTACACTTGAAAGCTTTGAAGTGTTTTTTCATCATCAAAATTGACTTAAGATAACTTTTCAGTAGAAAGATAGATACGTATTTTCCCATAAATTCATGAAATTAAGAAGTTAATTGAAAATGACAGTTGGAATTTCTTAATATCAAATAGTGAACTAGTAAAATAAAACGCACGACTGTGTCGCACGAACTTGCTCTTATGTAAATGACAAGAAATTTCAAAAATGAATGTTGTTAAAGAAAAACTGTTCATAAGCATAAAATTCATTTTTTTAAATGACTCAAACAACAAAGTTGGAGCTAAGCACACGATGCCATGTGTTTCAAGCAAATATTAGTTTATGCAAGAACAAAAATTATATTTCCTTTAAATGGTTTCTTAGGAAAATAAGCTTTTATGTACAAAACTTTTAAAACATTTTTAGGAAAAAAAATTGGTACGCCAATTTAAAGTTTTTATTATTGTTCGAATAGAAATTATGTACGAGTACATTAAAAAAAATTGAGATATCAAGTTTTCCAAAACAAAACAGACTTTTTTTTCAATTAAAAAACAAATTTCTTTTTAAAGTTTTTAGATGCAATGTTTTTCATACTTTTTTATTAGCTTCTCTATACAAAATTTCATTAAAATCCGTTATGTCATTAATGAGAAATTCAAAATTAAAAAAAAAAAATGGTTCTATGGTAGGTACAGTCAGTAATATCTTAATTTCAAATTTTTTTTTATTTAATTATAGATCGTAAGAATTTATCGAAAAAAGGGAACAAATTTTAGCAAAATTCTCGAAACTGTTTTCGAGAAAAATACGATTTTCGAAAACCATTTTTTAACATTTGTATGGAGGATACCGTTATTTTTAGGTAAAATAAATTTTTTTTTTCATATCTTGTAGATTATATTAAGACACTTTTGAGCATGGGGTTTTCGAAATATTGAGTTTTAAAAAAAACTGCCGGGGTCTGGGCTCTGGGGATCTTTAGTATAAAAAAAAAGGAAGGGTGCGACCCACACTGATAACTTCCCATTTGTGGTCTTGAAAACTTTATATTTAGTTTTTTTTTCAGATAAACAAAATTGTCTCTTAGCACACTATGATTCAACTAGAACTTTCTTCGTTTTTTTCGTTTCCTGAACAATTTTAGAAATGTCGCTTATTATACATTCTTACGGGAAGGTATCGATGTATAAAACAACATGCTTAAGAAAGCACTATCGGTGTTCATTCCCAAGAAATTCGACTTAAAATACAATTTTAACTAGTTTTCACTAGAATTTTTAATAGTTTTTTTATTTAAAAAAAAAAACTATTGATTCAATATTTGTCAACATTTTACTAATTGTAGAAAATTATACTATGTATAAAATAAACTAAATTAGAAGTCAATATCACTACTAGTTCTCTAGAAATTTGAGTCAAAAAACAATTTTTACCAATTTTCAATAGAATTTTATATAGGTTTTTATTTTTTGTAGACTGATTTTTTTTTAAATTTTCACCAGTTGTCGAACACATTATTTTTCGTTAAATAAAATTATTTTGAGTTTTAAATTGTTTTCCGTTCTTAAAATATCTGGGTTATGAAATTTTTTTTTCAGTTTTTTTTTTTATTTAAAAAAATAACAGTATGTTCATTTTTTTCCAAATTCATACCAAATCTGTATGACCTTATAATGAGTACATTAAATTATATTTGAAATCAATAGCATAATTTTTTCGTGAGATATTTGAAACTAAACAAACTTTTACTTTTTTTTTAAACCGTTATAGTGAAAAAAGTACTCACTAAATTTTAATAAACGCCCTTTCAGCCTCTTTTGAAGTTATTGTCTATTAAACAAAATTTATTTGAAGTCGATATCTTTACTCGTTCTTGAAATATCGACGAAGAAAAATGGTACCAGAAAGTACGGACGTACGAACGTATACGCACGTACGAACGTACGTACACACACACACACAGACATCTCTCTAAAAATGATTGATATAGCCTCTAGAGACCTTGAAACGTCGAGAAATGTCAAAAATTCCAATTTGAAAAATCGGACCGTTTACAATAACTCCATATGGGAAGTTAAAAAAATGATGAAAATCGGTTTTACCGTTTTTGAGAAAATCAAAAACTAAAACAATGGTTCCATGGGCGGTACCATAAATAACCATTTTTTCGTAAAATTTTTTCAAGCATTTCTTAGCTTTAACCAAATGAATTGTTTTTAATTTTTTGTTAAGAAATCTGTTGGACAGTTTTTTAGAAGAAAAAATATCGTATGGCAGGTACCTTTATTTTGGTCTTAAAAAACAAAAGAAAAAAACGTGGGGGGGGGGAATTTAAAAATGATATCTACCAAGTTTAGCGAAAATTGGCCGAGACGTTTAGGCTGTAGTCGAACAGACAGAACAACTGGGACGGTCTTAACGATTTCTGTAGGATAGTGACGTGGACGCGGAAGCCAGCGCAGATATGATTACAAAAATGTAATGCTTTTCGGAATACAAAATGTTATCCCCAATAGGGAAAAATCTTTCAAACATCTATCAAACTGAAAGACAATTCTTGATTTGATTCAATCCGTAAGGAGGTTATTAGGGTCAGAGAAGCAAATTTCCGATGTTATAAAGCAAACCCTACTGAGGAAAATCGGAAGAAGTTCAAGCAGGCTAGAACGACCTGCAATGATAATATTTGACGAACTAAATTATTGCATGATCATAAATTAAGACAAACACTACTACAATGTCCCAAAGGTAGTAAAAATGTTTGGTCATTTGGTTCCTACGCTCGTTTTCAATGACACTTCTTAATGATCTTGTGAGGTTTGTTCAAACCGCATATCTATTGTCTATGCGAAGCGAATAAAACACAATCGACCGATGTCCATATGCATGGTAAACATAACAAAGGCAATTACTTAAATCCAGCCAGATTTATGCACAAGTCATTGAAAATTAGAAGTCTCGCAACGATGCCACAGGAAGGTGTAGGGCAGGGCATTTAAGCGATGTCATCTTTTATACATTTATATAATTTTGTTAATACCTCACACACAGTATATGGTTCAATCCATTTCAATATCTACCCGCCATTTTTGAAAAATCATTTACAAGTGGATGGAGCGACCAACAGACACAGTGGTACCGACGAAAGAATAATGAAAGCATTGAATTTCACAAGAAAGTTTAGATGCGAACAAATGCTCATTTTTCATTCGCCCCAAAAAGATCAATATATTTCAGGAAACTATAAATTTCAACAAAAAACAAAATGAAATATCGTTCATCTATTGCTTGTGGGATATTTATGTTGCTGATATATTTTATTTATTCACCAATACATATTATTTAGGAAATCATGAATGTCTTTTGGGTAAAAAAAGATCACTCTTTGCCCCCCATTCCACTATATCATAAATACCCTTACAACACATCATCACAGACTGTTTGTTTCCATTTCGGTAAACTTTTCCAAGCGATTACCCACTAAACGGAGAAACGAAGCTTAATCGAGAAAATATCAAACCAAACTGCATTCATTCGGAATCGGGTTGTCCTCTTAACACTATTAATTTGCACAAAAGCATGAAAGATTAAAAAAGTCCGATAAAATAAGGTACGTTAACATCCAAAAGGATTTCTTCTTCTCAACGAGAAAATTGGGTCAAATTCATGTTCTAATTCTAAGTTATGGAAAGTTTTAGAATAAATTCTCAAAAAAAAAAAAATTGTTTCACATCCGTTGGTTGTCCATATTTCAGTTGGAAGGACTACTCCCACGAAATTATTGTTTTCATTTTATTATCCAAAACAATATAAATAGATAGTGGTTTCCAAAGCCACTTGATGGAAATTCTACTTGAGGTTGAGGTTTTTTGTTTCCGTGAAGAGATTTCAGTTTTTATTTTCTCGTTGAATCCAAGAAAGTGTACGAGTATCTTTTTCTGAGAAGAAACTTCTGAAATAATATTTAAACTTTATCCTCAGGTGGACGAGAAATTCCTGGACTTCTAAAAGGAATACTTAAAAAAACAGCGATTTGAATTTATCTCAATGTTGATAGAAGCAACTCAAAACAAAAGTTTGGGTGTCATTCTGGAAGGATTATAGTGGATGAAATGTAAACAAATAAAAACAAAATGAACTTTTAAATTTTGGAAGATTTGTAGATTCAATGTACAATTATTCAATTTTGGTCGGATTTATTATTTCAAAATTGTTTATAATTTTTTCAAGGAAATTATAGCTAGACATTGAATACAAATTGATACTTAAGTACAGCAGGTACAGATAGATACTGCTCCATAATGGTCCGGACTTAAACAAAATAAATATATAATGCAAGTTCGTGCGGTCCACTTATAAACAAATTTTTGGTGGTGCCACAGCTCGAACTTTCAACCATTCCTGGGGCGCTCTACAATTTTCTGCCGATTCCAAGCAGCACTTTTCATGACAAGAGATACTCTTGGAGGATTTGTCAATTCCTCGCAACAGGTAGTAAACTTTTATGTAATGGCTGAGAATCGAACCCTCTGTATGAGAGTCCGACGCACAAACCATTTGTCAAAGGGTACTAATGCGATCAACATTCTCTTATATATAAGAGAATTTTAAAAATGAATGTTTCTAGAGAATTTCAATTTTTTAATTTTGTTTTATTGAACATACTTTTTACAATTTGGCTTACAACTAATAAGATACTACATATACTCGTATGCATGAAAATTTACATTTGTTGGCTCATAGGGGGCCTAACTATATACAGTGGCTTAAGTTTAATTATTTTTATATAAAATTTACATGACGATTAAAATTAGATTTAAATGGTCGGTTGACTGCATTGTCCTCAGGGTGTTCATTCCTGGTTGTCAGTGGTCATTTTTGTGGGTTGTGGGCAGGGATGGTGTTTTAGCCGCGGTGGTAGGCTGACCTAATGTCAGACTACTACTACGAGAATACTTCCTCGTTGTCCATGATTACGTTGTCATCCAGAGTTTCCATCACACTGAGGTACCTCGGCTCGGGATGTCGTTGTTCTGTGGGTCATCCCTTCTCATAAGCTGATTCGGGTGGTCGATGATGTTCCCCATTAGTTTCTTCGTTGAATGAACTAGTTACTTTTCCAATAGGATTAAATTCGCTTGTGTGTAGAGATGCTCGTTCCTGTAGTGTTTCTGTCGTTGACGGTCGAAGTAGAGCCTAGTGCAGATCCTCAGTATCTTGCTTTCGAATAATTGAAGTTCCTTCAAAGCGGTCTTCGAGATGGAAAACCAGACTGGAAAGGAATAGGTTGCTTTTCGGTTGACTAAGACCTGATTTTCTTTTCAGCAATGGGTGCAAACGGCTGAAGGCCCAGCTGGGATTTTTCAGAACATTTCTTGAGTGCAGGTTAAAACTTAGCAACTCGTTGAAGTGCACTCCCAGGTACTTGAGATTTGGCTTTGCCACTATGAGGACCAGATTTCTGCAAATTGTTGTGGTGGGAAGGCCTCTACCAGTTGAAGGTCTCCTGGAGCAGACAAGTTCCGATTTGGAAGTGTTGATTCATTTCGGGTAGAATTGGAAGAGTCTGCTAATGTGGGTTTCTACCTTTTGGACAGCGATTAGTGGTGACATTGATGTGGGGCAGGTGAGTGAGTCATTAGCATACAGAAGGTTCTCGCATCCAATTGGTAAAAGTTGGTCTGAAGTCATCAAGTTGTAGAAAAAGAGCCTAGTTTTGAGCCTTGGGTGACTCCAGCTCTGATGGTCTTCATGTTTGACTTGCAGTTATCTACTTGAACGAAAAATTTCCTGTAAGATAGGAAAGAAAAGAGAATTTTTATTAATGGTGGAGGTACTTGCTAAGATGAAGTTTGTGAATTAGGCTGTCTATCCACACGAATGCTTTCTCGACATCCAGAAAGCTTACAACGGTGACACGATTACTGTTGAGTGCTGTGATGATATCGTGTTGGAATTTTACCAGTGGATGCAAGGTTGAGTGTTTTTCTCAAAAGCCGAATTTCATGTCAGGTATGTTGGAATTTTCACAGCAGAATTTCTTCAGTCTTCGTAGGATTACTTCTTCCGGTAATTTGCTGATGTTGTTGAGAAGTGATATTGGCCTGTAGTTGGAAACTAAGTTGGAAGCACCTTTCTTCGGAATTGGCACAATCCTCGCTGTTTTCCACTTCTTGGGGAAGTAACAGTTGTTGATGCAGTTGTTTAAAATGATTGTGAGGAAAATTATTACCGCCTGTGGCAGCCTTTTCAAGATGTAGTAGGAGACACCATCTGGTCCAGCAGACATTTTTGGCTTAGAATTGCCGATGATTTCTACAACCTCCTCTAGATTGCATAAATGTGGACTATCGGTGGATTGATAATATTAAAATTTATTTTATCCGGATTTGGTTGCAGTGTTTGTTGAACTGTTGGCTCAACTTCTTGTAAGAAAGTTGGGTCAGTAGGTGGGCTCGGTGTGAACTTTCCTTCGAAGTAGTCGGCGAACGCTTCCACCTTGTCTTGGGCCGAGGTAGCTTTCGTATCATTGCTGATGATGGTTTCCGGTATTTGTGGCTGATTTCCAATGATCGTATTGATGTTTTTTGAAAGCATCTGGTCCTGGCTTGATTGCTTGTAATCTTTTCTGGAATATTGGATATTATTGTGGTATTGAATGGAGTTCCGGAACATGATGTTGACTTGCTGTAGCTCATTTCAAACTATCTGGTAGTTTCCGTTTGTTGTATTCAGTTCGCTTTGATGGATCCACTGGAGACGTTTTCTTAGACGTTGTCTGTGAGCATACAGATTTTGAACGTACTCAGGAAGGTGCTGGTACCTATCTTTTGACGTTTTAGACTGTTTTTGCTTGTCCATGGCATCAGATACGGCATGTTCAAAGTTGACAATTGCTGCATCGATTTCGATATCCAGAAGATTCTTATCTGAAGGTGGGAGAGTTAAGCTGTCTTCTATGTCTCTGTGAAGTCTATCAATATCCAGCTGTCTGAAATTACTATGCAATAATGTACCGTAATAATTCCGGATTTCCGGAAGAGTGTGCACTAGGTTCGAGGGAGCCAGGAAGAAGTCCAGCGTTGATAGTGTTCTAAGAAAGGTGGGTTTCTGTTGTGAAACAACCACTAAGGAGTGCTGGTCGTTTTTGGCGTCCAGCCGCCTTGCCCTCAGGTTTCTAGAGAAAAATGTTCAACCTCGTGATCACAGGTTCGATCCCTGCCGTCGTCTATGTCGTTTTAATTATTTAATAATTTTAAAAATTGTCATCAATGGGTTGCTGGTTTACTCATTACATGTTGTCCAGGCATAACACTAACAACATGTAATTGAGTTAAACTAGTATGCCCAACAAGGATGAATACGAATAAAATAATGTGAATTATAAGGGACATAGAAATAAGACACGGCATTTCTCCGCTTTAGTTCAGCCGCCATCCCTGGAGATAAAAAATCTGAGCCAACCACCTTCAGTCTCAGAACATCGTGCCACACATCTTTCCTATCCTTCTTTCTCTTCTTAACTTCACGCCCGCGCTGTGTTGAAACATTTAAAGGGTAATCATAATCCCTTGAGCGCGGGTAGAAAATAAAAAAAAAAAAAAAAAAACAAGCATACAAATTAATTTTTACTTGCGACTTGTAGGTACTATAAGGCAAGTTATGCATTCGTAAAAATAAACTCGAGATTTTGATCAAAATTGACATTACTACGATATCGAAGTCCAAAACAGTGGGTCTGTCTGTTCGACTACAGCCTAAACAGCTCGGCCGATTTTATTTAAACTTCCCCCAGGCGTTTTTTGCTTTTTTTTAAGACCAAAAATAACGGTATGAATTGAAGCTAGGTCATCGTTGAAAAAAAATTTCACAAAAAGGATTATTTTTGATACCTCCCTTGGAACGATTTTTGTTGTTTTTGGTTTTCTCGAAAACGGTACAACCGATTTTAATATTTTTTTGTATGCTGAAGCTCCTCCGAAGTTTTAATATTATTGCGTATTCAACTTGTCAAATTCTTTTGTTTTGGATTTAAAAAAAAATAAAAAACCCAATCTCGATTTTTTTTCAAAATTGATAAATAAAAGTTTCTTAATAAAATCTACAAGATTTGAAAAAAAATTTGTTTTACCTAAAAATAAAGGTACCCACCATACAAATGTTAAAAAATGGGTTTCGAAAATCGTATTTTTCTAGAAAACGGTTCCGAGAATGTTGCTAAAATTTTTTTCTTTCTATTAATTCTTACGATCTATAATTTAATAAAAAAAAATGAAATCAAGACATTACATTACATTTAACTTTACAACGATGTTTTCGAATTTCTTATTATCTGCATGACGGATTTTAATGAAATTTTGAATAGAGGAGCTTCTTAAAGGTTTTAAAAACATTGCGTTTCAAAACTTAAAAAAATATATCTTTTGAATTTAAAAAAAAAAACTATTTTCTTTTTTTGGAAAATCCGATATCTCAAAAACGGCTCAATATTTTTTTTTTTTTTGATAAATTTAATTTTTATTCGAACGATAATAAAAACTTTAAATTGGAGTACCAAATTTTTTCTTGAAAATTTTGTATGTAAAAGCTTATTTTTTTAAGAAACCACTACAACAAATTATAATTTTGTTCTTGCATAAACTATTTAATATTTGCTTGAAACAAATGGCATTGTGTGCTTAGCTCCAACTACTAAAGCAGTTGTTTTAATCATTTAAAAAATGAATTTTATGTTTATGAACAGTTTTTCTCTAAAAACATTAATTTTTGAAATTCTTAGTCTTTTTCGCTCTTATGTGCAATTTCGTGCGACCCAGTCGTGCATTTTATTTTATAAACAGTTTATAAATAATATCTCAATCGAAAACCACTTCTCTTTGTTAAAAAAATACAAACAAATATATCTTTTTATGGTTTTATTTATTTAAAATATTAAACACTTTATACTACACAATACTTAATACTTTTATACTATTTAACTTAAATTTACAAAATAATTATTGCGAAATAAAAAAAAAACATTTGTAAAAAAAACTTTCTGCTTTCTGTTCGGTGTCAAACTAAGATTAGCATTGCCTACAATTAGAAGAATCCTTTGGCTCGAACACAATGAACAATGAACATCGTCGTTGTTGTAAAATCCGTTTCATTCAAACTATGAAAGCAGACGAGGATATACGTAAGTAAGCATGTCTCGTCGTCATTGAAATGGAATTAATAAATGAAGTAAGGACAGTCGCGCACATTCGACTTTTAGTTTCACATCTGTTTGGTTGCTGAAATGAAATATGATGGGCTAAATAAAATTTCAATACATATCGTCACCTCAGTATTGGAGTGATCTAAACGACAAAAACCTAGTTTCGAGAAAACGACGTTTTAAGTTTGAATGCGAATAAAACTTAAACCTTTCGTAAAATAACCATTGGACAGATTTATTAATTTAGTTGCTATTGAGTTCTACTTTACGCTACTTTCTTGATTCAATCGGTCAATTACTTTTTTTGTAATCTCAAGTTGAAAAAAAGGAAATTGCATATGTGGCATGAATTTTTTTCAAAAAATGTGTATTTTGTATCGTATGAGGCACTTTTTGACCAACCTATGTGGTATTTAAATACGGAACGAGATTGTAATTTTTTCATGCGTATGTGGCATATTTTCATACAAAAGTTAAAATAAAAGCGTTTTTTAAAACTACTGTTATTTTATTTTTCTTATTGTTTTTTTTGTTAAACTTATTTTTTTATTTAAAAAAAAGGGTTAGTTATCGTTTCAAAGAAAAATAATTCCGTAAAATAATCACGTTCGTAAATAACTGAGATCTAAAAATCCAACATTTCAGCTTTTTGGAATATTATAAATAAATTAATTTAGTGCCTTCATATGATAAGAAAGGAAAAAAAAAAAATAAAACAAAATATGAGTAGGTATTGTATCCAACTTTTAATTTATATCAGTTTTAAAAAATATTATATTACATATCTACATAAATAAATAATAATTCAATAACATAAAAACTACGTCAACTAAAACACACTTCAGTAGGTACAATTTTTTTCATTAAATTAATAAATAAAAATAAATTAATACTTTTGGTACATATGTCTTTTTGATCACTGTTTTTTTTAATTTTACGGGTTGTTCTCCTTGGAGTGACTTCTTTGAGTTTTTCAGTCTCAGGTGTACTTGCAATAGCATCTTTTAAGGCTTGATTCTTTCCAAAAATGGCATTATAATATGCCACCTCATCTGCACTCATGTACTTAAGCATTAGCCGTATTTTTTGGAAAAGTTATCCGTAGTACAGTAGGATTTTATATGAATAACAAATATAACATCCGCAGTAGGATCACTGCCGATAAAAGGAGAAGTGAAATCCTGCTGCGGATAGAGATTTGACGTTTATTAGAGTATCTGCAATAATCCTACTGCGGATGTTGTTCTTGTTTTTCATATAAAATCCTACTGTACTACGGATAACTTTTCCAAAAAAACACGGCTATTGACTTTAAATCTTTTTTTTTCCATTGGGATGAGAGCGGCTTTAAAACAAAAATAAAAGCGTCTGGGCCGTTCTTTTGGATTACATTTAAAATTTTAAGGTTCCTGTGCAAAAAATTCAAGAGCATAGTACTGTTGACTCGGTTTTTGTTTTGTGCAACGCAACTGTCAGACCAAAAAATAATTTTGGTTAACGTCTAGAATATCGTCTACGACCGACGCTTTGTAATATTTTATAAAGTGTGCTTGCGATGTCGTTTCCAGACCGACCACTCTGCGTTTCGGTCCAAATGCAGCAGTATGTGACTTTGTTTAGATTGCAGTGGCCGGTTAAATTGTAGACTGCAAACTTCCTTTTATAATAAAAGCTGGAAACTTCAGCTTTGGGTTATGTATAAGGCATTTCTTAAACCGGCGGTATAGTAAGTATCACTTATACACTGAAATCATTTTTAATGGTTACAAATTTAATTTGGAGTTTGGTTTGTATGTATCATTTAAACACTGAAAAATTATTATGCATATGAAGCACTTTTGAGCAAGAATTGTTTGTATAGATCATTTAAGCACTGAATTTGTGTTTGCGAATGAAGCATAATCTTAGTTCAATTGTATGTATAGGTCATTTAAAATATTTAAGAAAGTTCATACAAAAATATGACCTTCTCATACAAAGGCTTATGTGGCAGACCAATACTGACCATTTATTTCCAAAAGTGCATATAGCTCATTTGTAACACTGATATCTTTGGCAGTAATAGAGATAGGATAGATTTAATTACACCAAAAGAAAGATCTCCTTTTTGCCTTTTATAAAGCATCCCTAACTCAAAAATGACAAAAATGCAAATGTGTCACTCCAATACTGGGGTGACGATATAATAAAGAAACTAAATAAAAAAAATTATTTTTATGTTGTTTGTTTTATTTAAAAAATTATTAATTTACACAAGTTTCTTAATTCAATTTTTACGACGCGTTTCGGAAATAAATTCCATCATCGAGTTCAAAATTTTGAAAAAACAAACAACATACAAATAATTTTTTCTATTTAATTTATTTATTATATTGAAATTTTATCAAAACCGCGCAACTGGAGACGAAACACCAAAAATGATGATGGGCTTATGTTTCATTATACTATATATTTAACATACTCGTATGTTTCATTTTACAAGCCAAACAGTTGGGAAAACAAAAATGAAATTTACGGTATTGAGGAACGATTTTATAAAAACAAAAAAGTGACAGTAAATCATGTCTCGTTCTCGTCTCGTGTTCTCATCACATTATGATCCGACATTATTGTAAAAAATTTTGTTTGTCGTTTTCATTTTCGTCGTTTTTTCACGACTTTTTGAAACTTTTCACGATTTATGATGTGCATGTGCACCCAGCTGAGTAATTATGTGCGTTAAAAAGCGTTAAAAAAGTCATAAGAAGCGCTATCTGTGCATCAAAAAGAGCGCCATCCATTTTGTTCAACCTTGGTAACAAACAAGAGTTATACATAACTTTCTTGATTTTCCCAATAAATTCAAAAAAGTGACCAAGCTGTCATTCCAAAACTAATTGCATTATTTGTTTAATTGAAACAGCTTTGAGTTTTAATTTAAGCTTCCTAACTTATTTTCAATTCGAACAAATATTTCAAAAAAAAATTATTTGGAAGTCATTTTGACATCTTTCAATTTGCAAGAATAAACTAAATTTTTTTGTATGTGCCCGAAAAACACTGAAAGGCTGTTACGGTAAAAATTCACCGCAACAATCTTCATTCTTTCTATTTCCTTTTCCTTGCGTCCTTCCAATTTTCCTTTTAATTACACAGGTGTTCCTTTTGCGATAGTGCGAGAGAGCAGGGCGACCATGGTCCATCAGCCAGTGGTTCTCTCTCTCAGTATCGTAAAACAAACAAATCGTCGATGAGTACTGACAGACGGGCGGTCTGTTTCATGGGTTTTCAAATCGAAAACGTTGAAGACACTTGGTCTTTAAACGTAGATGTCGCTCTTAAAGGAGAACGGCCGAGTGCCCAACCTAAAACTATATAACTAAAAATCAATGGATTTGTAAAAGATGGAACGTTAAGTGTGAGTTCCCAAATTCCCCCCTTGTCTGAGTTAAAGCCAATCACGACCTATTGAGTAAATGTATGCAACTTGTTCGATTCCTCTTTCTTTTGCTTTCCTCTCAAATTATTATTATTGTTAGAAATCCGGTGGGGACGAATGTGCGCGAGTGCTTATTAATTCTACTTTAGGTTTTAAAGATTTTTTTTTCTATCAGCGCAAAAACTGTGGGGATAATTGTGAACTAACCAAGGAAACGTCGTGACCTGGAAGGAAATTCCAGCGGGCGGCGAATTCCATGGAAAGTTCTAGAGAAACTGACTTAAAGAGAATTTGCGAGTAAGCAGGATCGCCATATTTCGACACCAAAGGCTCTTCAGCAAACTTGCGGAGATTGGCTGTCGATGACGTGATCGAAATTCGCGATACCGAATTGGCTGAAAGCACGAGGGTATGGGGCGAAATTTTGAGCGGCTATCCAGGAGAAAAATCTTGGAAGTCACTCTTATCTTGATAGAGAAAGAATTCAGAAGCTGGTGGAAGAAAATCTTGAAAACAGAAGTGGAATTATATAAGTAGAAAAAAAATTAGTTTAAATTAAAAAGAAAAGTAGAAATTGAAAGGATAGAAAGAAAATAATAGTGGAAGTGGAAAAAAAAAATACGGAGGATAAAAATATTGAAAAGCTATTGGGAAAAATAAAGGAAGAGGAAAGGAAGGAAGAGGAAAACGAGGAAAATCAAACAGAAGGGATTTTGTCAAAAAAAAGCTAAGTATCTTTTCTGTGCTGTCTTTATATAAATTTGATCTTTTGGTAATTTTGTCGTGATTGGGTTTTAACGGCGTTACGTTCTTTTCCGAAAATTGCGGAACTCGTGCCCCGTTAAATAATCTCCGTTGTTATTCTGGGAACCATACCTTAACGGTCCATCTTATTGTTTCAAATTTCTTGTATTTGCTTGAAAAGATCCTGGGTTTTAATCCTACAAGTAAGGTTTCCCAGGCAAATAAATCGTTAAAAATTAAAAAAATTATCTTTCATTTTTCATCTCCGCTCATCATCGTTGTTAATTTATTTTCGCTCCAAAGGTTTGCAATTTCCTTTCTCGTATTTCAGGAAAAAAAATTGCTGGCGCCCTTTTTTTTTATTACGCAGTAAGTACGCCACTGGGGCGATTAAACGTAATAAATTACATTTTCATATCAATTTGATATCACACATAATCACCCTTAAAATCCACAGTTAAATTTTCCAACCCCCATTGTGAACCCACCCCAACTGCTCTAGCCGTGGTGACAGCATCTTACCCGCTGTCAGCTGCACTTGTTTTGTTTTGTCAATTGACACTTCGCCTTCATCTTAACTCGTGGTGGTTGTCGTCGCGCCGTCGCAAATTCGTTTCATTGTTTTTTTTTATTTTTTTGATAATAACAATAATAATATTTTAATTAATTGTATCCCGCGGTCGCGATCGGAAAATCAAGTGTAGCAAATTGGCGCCCAACGTGGGGCTTTGTGAAAATTGTGTACTTGCAAAAAAAAAAAATCCCTGAAAACCTTGATCTTGTGTGGTATTCGTTGTTGTTGTTTTAGGGAAGTGCTGTATTCTTAATATACTCGTATATATGTACATATATTATTATTTGAAAGATCTTTTACTTTCGGTTGTGTTTTGTTCTTTTTTCAGAAAAATAAATTATAAAATTGGCCTAGTTTCGTTTTTTTTAACAAATTGTGCAGAGGAGCACCTACATACATATACCTAACCTACATATATACATATACCTATAAATCGGAATTGGAAGTGTTTTTTTTTAATTGCTAAATTGTGCAGAGGAGTACCAATATAATCGCCATATATACATATATATTGGAAATAAGTGAGTTTTCTCTTGTTGTGCTGTTTTTTATTTTTGGTCATACCTACATTCATTTAACTATATACCTACATACATTTACCTATATACATTTATCTATATATTGCTTTATCATTTTCGGGTTATTATTATAAAAAGTGTTGTGGTGCATAATATACATAGGTGCATACATATTTTCTTCTCTATAATTGCTCTTTTTTTTTAATTGCATATACCTACCTACATAGTTGACATTTCGGTTTTTTTTTGTGCATTATTTGTTGTTTTTTTTCTGCTGCGATTAAGTTTTTTTTGTTGTTGACAGAGGATTTTCTTATCAGTGCTAATTTCAGTCGTGTTGTTTAGGGGTTACCCCTTTGCGAAAGTACTTTTTTTGAGGTTGCCATTTTTATTATTTTTTTTGTTCATAAATAAAATTTTAAAGTGAAGAAATTTTCGAATACTTGGTGTTTTCTTATATAACTGTGGTTTTATTTTTGAATTTTGAGTGAGTTGACCTTTTTTCTACCGTATTTTTTTTTAAGAGGAAAAACAATCAACAGGGTGTTGATTTTGTCTTTTATTTTCGCGAGTGTTAAATAAGTTGAATAAATATCTGCAAATATAACTGGGTGTTTTTTTTTCTCATTTTGCTTAGATTTGTATATTTATAAATTAATCTCATTACGATAAAACAAGGTGCTGTTTTGTTCTTTCGTTTTAACTGCTGTGTTAGACTTGGCTTTCATTTTATTTTATTGTAAATCAACTGGGTGTTAATTTTTGTTTTCATATTTTGAGGATTTGTTGTTATTGATTTACTTTTGTTTCAAAATGGATATTAATCGCCTTAGTAAGGAGGAGCTTGTTTATGAGTTGAGGGCCCGCGGTTTAAAGGAAGGTACGAAAGTCGATGAAATGCGGATGACTCTCAGGGCATCTCGTAATTTAGAGCGGTTAGGTTCGATTTCGTCAGATAGTCCTCATTACCCTTTTAGTTTTGTTGAAGATTCAAAGGCTGTTAAGGCAAAAATTTCTGAAATTAGGGAATTGTTGCAGAATCCTCCGAAAAATCCGAAGTCTTCGGAATATTTAAAAATTTTAACGAAAATTGAATGGGCTTTGGGCAGAATTACGCGGGCTAAGGCAGAGTCGTCGGACGAAGTGAATGAGGTGGCTGACTTGAGAGGAGAACTTTTACTTATGATGGCTAAGTTGGACAATGGAGAAGAGGAGGAACCGTGCGAAAAGGAGAGAACAACAATGTCGACAGCAAGTTTGGGTGCGTTACCAACTGCACAGGTCGGCCAACGTGGAAGTCCTAGTGGATCCCAAGAGGAATTCGGTGATCGAAATACCGAACGTATTGAAAAGTGGAATTTAAAGTTCTCAGGTGAGCGGAGCGGCTCATCTGTGAACTCATTTTTGGAACGCGTCGAAGAGTTGAGGGAATCGCGTGGGGTTTCGGAGGAAAGACTTTTCAGGTCCGCTGTCGATCTTTTTTCTGGGAAGGCGCTTCTTTGGTTTAGGGCGATTAGGGATTCGGTTAGCACATGGGAAGAATTGGTTAAGGAAATCAAGTTGGAATTTTTGCCTTCCAACTATGATGATCTTCTTTTGGACGAGGTTAGGCGTCGAACTCAGGGTAGAGATGAGTCGATAGGGATGTATATCGCGCTCATGCAGACTCTATTCAAGAGATTTTCGGAGCCTCTGAGTGAGAATCGGAAGTTGTCCATTCTCATGAAGAACATAGCTCCATTTTATCAGACGCAGCTAGGGTTGGCTGATATTAAATCGGTTAACGATCTAGTTGCTTTGGGAAGAAAGTTAGAGACCATAAGGGCCAATGTAGAATCTTTTGTTCCACCCCCAAATAATCGTTCGAGGCAGGCACTGGAGCCTGATGTAGCGTATGTTGCGGCCGTTCAGGAAGCAACAGTTGCAGTTAATAATTCACCATTTCGTAGGCCCGTTCGTTGTTTTAACTGCAACAGGGAAGGTCATTTCTCAAATAATTGTTCCGCTCCTAGGAAATGCTTTGGTTGTGGGGCAGTAGGTACAACCCGACGCGATTGCAGGCGTTGTTCGGGAAATGGTCAACGGTCTCTTGGGTCAGCAGGACAAGAGTGCCGTCGTCGTTAATTAGGTCGCCTGCTGACGACCAGCTGGTGACAGTAAAACTAGGTTTCACATTAGAGACAAGTGAGGGCGACAGTCGTCCTTATTTGGGAGTTAATATTTACGGATTTAGATTTTTAGGACTTTTAGATTCAGGAGCTTCGCGAACAATTATAGGTAGGGATGTTTGGAAAGTTTTAAAAGATTTAGGGTTAGGTTTAGAACAAAGTAATATTAGGCAGGTTCAGTTAGCAGATGGTACGGGAGTAGGAGTATTAGGAGTTTTAAGTTTACCAATTGTTGTTGAGGACAAATCGGTTCTGATGAATTGTTTAATTATACCCAGTTTACCACAAGCATTGATTCTTGGTGCAGATTTTTGGGCACTATCGGGAATTGTCCCGGATCTTCGATCACGCGCGTGGAATTTTTCAAGCCAGGAGATAGTGGCTTCGTTAGCAACTCCGTCTATCACAGAGGAGTCGGATTTAGATACAATTCAAAGGGGTAAATTAGATAGTTTGGTTGAACATTTGTTCAAAGACATGCCGGAGGGGTTAGGTCGTACAACAATGGTACAACATATTATTAGGACTTCTTCAGAACCGATAAAACAAAGGTACTATCCTGTTTCGCCTGCAATGCAGTGCCATATAGATAAGGGTTTACAGGAAATGTTAGGCGAAGATGTGATTGAAAAATCAAACAGCCCTTGGGCATCCCCCATAGTTTTAATTAAGAAGAAAGATGGTACCTATAGGTTTTGCGTCGATTACAGGAAATTGAATCAGGTTACTGAGAGGGATGCTTATCCGCTGCCAATAATTTCGGCTATTTTGGATAAGCTGAGAAACGCTAAATTTTTATCTTCGCTTGACATTAAGTCAGCATATTGGCAGATCCCTATGGCAGAGGAATCTCGCAAGTTTACAGCGTTTACTGTTCCGGGTAGGGGACTTTTTCAATTTAAACGAATGCCGTTTGGACTTCACAATGCTCCTGCAACTTGGCAGAGATTCATCGATAGCGTTTTAGGGCCTGAGTTGGAGCCTTTTGTTTTTGTTTATCTGGACGATATTATCATCGTTACAGACAGTTTCGAGAAACATCTCTCAATTTTAGAAGAAGTTTTTAGGAGATTAAGAGGAGCAGGACTTAAAGTAGGTAGGGAAAAGTGTAATTTTTGCAGACCATCTCTTAAATTTTTAGGTTATGTCGTGGATAGGAATGGCTTACATGTAGACCCAGAGAAGGTAGAGAGTATGGTTAAGATACCTGCTCCTAAGAATGTCAAAGAGGTTAGGAGTTTTGTAGGGACAGTTTCGTGGTACAGGCGCTTCGTACCAAACTTTGCTAGTGTAGTTAGGCCTTTAACGGATTTGCTTAAGAAGAGCAAAAAGTTTGTTTGGACCCAAGAATGTGAAGACGCGTTTAGGAAATCAAAAGAATTTTTGATTACGGCTCCAATTTTAACTTGTCCCGATTTTTCGCTTCCATTCGTTGTCCAGACTGACGCTTCTGATTACGGTATCGGGGCCGTACTTACCCAAACATTTGAGGATGGGGAAAAGGTTATCTGTTATCTGAGTAGGTCGTTAAATCGTAACGAAAGAAATTATTCCACTACGGAAAAAGAATGTTTAGGAGTTTTGTGGGCTATTGAAAAGTTAAGGCCGTATCTCGAAGGTGTTCGATTCACGGTCATAACGGATCATTACTCACTTATTTGGTTGAATAATCTGAAGGATCCGCAAGGGAGGCTTGCGCGCTGGGCAGTTAGGCTGCAGCAATTTGACTTCAAGATAGTACACCGGAAGGGAAAAGAACATGTCGTTCCGGACATGTTGTCTCGGGGAGTTCCAGTGGTGGCTGGGATTTCGGGAGAGGATTTGGACCCTTGGGTGGGGAAAATGATTTTGGCAGTTGAGTCAAGACCTTTAGATTATCCAGCATGGAGGGTAGAAAATGGAAAACTTTTTAAATTTGTGAAATCGACGCATGTAGTAGTTCATGAAGGAAATGAAGAGTGGAAACTAGTAGTAGGGAAAAAGGATAGGTTAGATATTCTAAAAGAGTGCCATGATAGTCCATTAGCAGGACACATGGGTGTTAGGAAAACGTTCGCGAGAGTGGTAGCTAAATATTATTGGCCGAAGATGAGGATAGATGTAGCAAATTATGTTAGGAAATGTACAATTTGTCAGCAAGTGAAACCAGTTCATGATAAACCAGCAGGTCTTATGACAGAAAGGATAGGAGTTTCTTCACCATGGGAAATGATTAGTGTGGATTTAGTAGGGCCATTACCAAAGTCAAGTAGGGGTTTTATGTATATTTTAACAGTAGTTGACTATCTTACCAAATTTCCGTTATTATTTGCATTGAGGTCGGCAACTGCAAAGGCAGTTTGCAAGGAATTGGAGGATAATGTTTTTCTTTTGTTTGGTGTTCCTAAGTTCGTCATTTGTGACAATGGACCACAGTTTAGGAGTAGGGAATTGAAATCTCTTTGTGACGATTATTCGTCTAAAATAAGGTACACTCCACACTATCATCCGCAGGCTAATCCGGCTGAGAGAATAAACCAGGTCATTAAAACAACTTTGAGGGCTTATGTTTCGGAGAATCACCGTATCTGGGATTCTCAACTAGCGAAAGTTGCGTGTGCAATCCGTACTTCGCAGCACGAAGTGTTAGGAGTTTCGCCATATTATGCCAATTTTGGTAAGAATATGAGCACTAGTGGTAGAGAAGAAATATCACCCAGGGACACAGATAGGGAACATTTTAATTCAGGAGAAGAAGTAGGAGAACGTTTTAGGAAGTTAAGAGCCGATATAGCTGTCAAACTTCAGACAGCGGCCAAGAAAACAGCCGAAGCCTACAACCTCAGAAGGAGAGATATCCAATATTATCCGAATGATGTTGTATGGCGTAGAAATTTTGATCTTTCGAATGCTGCCAATTATTATGCAGCCAAGTTGGCACCAAAGTATGTTGGGCCATTTAAAATTAGAAAACGGTTGTCCGCTTGGACATACATACTCGAGGATGAAACTGGCAAAGATCGTGGCACTTGGCACACTAAGGATCTTAAACCTTTTAACTCTTTTTCGGAAAATGTTTAAACCTCGAAAGTCCCAGTAGAGTAATGTATTGATTTGATTGTTTTTTTTGAGGATTGCCAAATTGGGCCTGATGGATTCCAGTGTTGTATTGTTTACCTGATGCCAACTGGAAATGTGTTGCTTTCTTCGAAATCAAGCACATTTCCAAGGAGGAAAGGGTGGGGTTTGTTACGGTAAAAATTCACCGCAACAATCTTCATTCTTTCTATTTCCTTTTCCTTGCGTCCTTCCAATTTTCCTTTTAATTACACAGGTGTTCCTTTTGCGATAGTGCGAGAGAGCAGGGCGACCATGGTCCATCAGCCAGTGGTTCTCTCTCTCAGTATCGTAAAACAAACAAATCGTCGATGAGTACTGACAGACGGGCGGTCTGTTTCATGGGTTTTCAAATCGAAAACGTTGAAGACACTTGGTCTTTAAACGTAGATGTCGCTCTTAAAGGAGAACGGCCGAGTGCCCAACCTAAAACTATATAACTAAAAATCAATGGATTTGTAAAAGATGGAACGTTAAGTGTGAGTTCCCAAATTCCCCCCTTGTCTGAGTTAAAGCCAATCACGACCTATTGAGTAAATGTATGCAACTTGTTCGATTCCTCTTTCTTTTGCTTTCCTCTCAAATTATTATTATTGTTAGAAATCCGGTGGGGACGAATGTGCGCGAGTGCTTATTAATTCTACTTTAGGTTTTAAAGATTTTTTTTTCTATCAGCGCAAAAACTGTGGGGATAATTGTGAACTAACCAAGGAAACGTCGTGACCTGGAAGGAAATTCCAGCGGGCGGCGAATTCCATGGAAAGTTCTAGAGAAACTGACTTAAAGAGAATTTGCGAGTAAGCAGGATCGCCATATTTCGACACCAAAGGCTCTTCAGCAAACTTGCGGAGATTGGCTGTCGATGACGTGATCGAAATTCGCGATACCGAATTGGCTGAAAGCACGAGGGTATGGGGCGAAATTTTGAGCGGCTATCCAGGAGAAAAATCTTGGAAGTCACTCTTATCTTGATAGAGAAAGAATTCAGAAGCTGGTGGAAGAAAATCTTGAAAACAGAAGTGGAATTATATAAGTAGAAAAAAAATTAGTTTAAATTAAAAAGAAAAGTAGAAATTGAAAGGATAGAAAGAAAATAATAGTGGAAGTGGAAAAAAAAAATACGGAGGATAAAAATATTGAAAAGCTATTGGGAAAAATAAAGGAAGAGGAAAGGAAGGAAGAGGAAAACGAGGAAAATCAAACAGAAGGGATTTTGTCAAAAAAAAGCTAAGTATCTTTTCTGTGCTGTCTTTATATAAATTTGATCTTTTGGTAATTTTGTCGTGATTGGGTTTTAACGGCGTTACGTTCTTTTCCGAAAATTGCGGAACTCGTGCCCCGTTAAATAATCTCCGTTGTTATTCTGGGAACCATACCTTAACGGTCCATCTTATTGTTTCAAATTTCTTGTATTTGCTTGAAAAGATCCTGGGTTTTAATCCTACAAGTAAGGTTTCCCAGGCAAATAAATCGTTAAAAATTAAAAAAATTATCTTTCATTTTTCATCTCCGCTCATCATCGTTGTTAATTTATTTTCGCTCCAAAGGTTTGCAATTTCCTTTCTCGTATTTCAGGAAAAAAAATTGCTGGCGCCCTTTTTTTTTATTACGCAGTAAGTACGCCACTGGGACGATTAAACGTAATAAATTACATTTTCATATCAATTTGATATCACACATAATCACCCTTAAAATCCACAGTTAAATTTTCCAACCCCCATTGTGAACCCACCCCAACTGCTCTAGCCGTGGTGACAGCATCTTACCCGCTGTCAGCTGCACTTGTTTTGTTTTGTCAATTGACACTTCGCCTTCATCTTAACTCGTGGTGGTTGTCGTCGCGCCGTCGCAAATTCGTTTCATTGTTTTTTTTTATTTTTTTGATAATAACAATAATAATATTTTAATTAATTGTATCCCGCGGTCGCGATCGGAAAATCAAGTGTAGCAAGGCAATGTCAAAAACCAACTGAAAGTAGATTTCTTGGACCTATATTGTTGGATGATGTTCAATTGTATAAGAGTCCCTCCCTTGGCTTGCTAGAGGACTGCGCAAATACAATTAATACTGACTTAGATAAGATCTCCGCTTGGTCTGAGAAGAATGGGCTTTTTCTTAACCCACTAAAAACAAAATGCATAGTCATTAGTAAGAAACCATTAGATCTTTCCTACTTCCCTGAAATGTCCCTTCAGGGCTCAAAAATTGAATATGTTGAAACCACAAGAAATCTAGGATAGGAATGGTTTTTTAACTATGGGGACACTGACATGGAATAATCATATCAATGCAGCTGTTGGGAAAGTCTATAGAACACTGCGCCAGCTCTGGATGTCCAACCAATTTACCCCTTAAAGAACACGTATGTTGTTAGCAAAAACACTCATTATTCCTAATCTTAACCATGGGTGTGAAATTTTTGGAAATTACGATTCTATTAGCAGGAGAAAAGTTAACATCGTTTTTAACAACACGTTAAGTTACATATCTAACGTAAGACGTTTCGATCGAATTTTACACTTCTCCAAACTACTTTATAATATGTCATATGATTATCTTATTCGTTACAGATCTCTTATCCTGCTCTCTAATATAATTCAAACTAGTCAGCCCAGATACCTATTTAACAAGATACATTATAGTACCTCAATGACATCTCGTCAACTTATTTAACCTCGTTTCTCTTTTCTTACATCTGAGCGGCAGTTTTTTGTTAACTGTATTCGCTTATGGGATTCTTTACCAAGGCATGTTCGTGGTTTCGGTAGCACCAATAGGTTTAGGTGGGAGCTTAGGTCACTCAAAATACCGGCTAATTTTTGTATGCTATTTTCTTTTTTTTTTCTTTTCTTTTGCCTACACTGCAGGCCAAAATTTTGAGTCCAACATAGTCAACTGACTTCATTAATGTCTGGGGGTTGATTTTTTGAATTAAAGATTGTTTTTTCTAACTAATTTCTTTACCTGAACAATACGCAACAACTTAAGGTAGTAAAAGTTGGATTTTTAATCCAATTTAAAAAAAAAAGGGTGTTTTTTTAATAAATTTGGAAAAACCGATTATATGGATTATTGGGACGTATTTGGGTTTTTCATAATTATAAATTTTTATGACTTTTGGTTGTCGATTCAGCAGCACTTTTTTATGACGCCGAACACAAAAAAGGTTTTCAAAACCGAAAAATTTTTGACCTGGATTACAAGTTTTTATATAAAACCCACATTTTGAGATTTTTCATCTTTTGAGTAAACAACTATAGTTTCAAATGGGAAAAGTTGCCAAAACCACGATTGAAAAACGTTCTGCAAACATCATTCTTATTAAAGAAGGCAAATCGTAGCTGGAAGTTGCTTCGCAGTTGAAGATATCGAAGGGCTGCGTTCAACGTGCCATTGAGCGGCACGCTCAAACCGGACTTCTTGAGGATAAACCACGGTCAGTACGGCCTAGATCTACAACTAAACACGAGGATCTGCTAATAGTAACAACAAGCAAACGTAATAGGCGAAAAACAGAACCGGAAATACGCGCTGAAATAAATACAACACGGAATAAGCCGCTGTCCTTGACAACCGATAAAGGGAGGCTAAGAGATGCTGAACTATTTGGAAGAGTTGCTTTTCGAAAACCTTTTCTTCGACCACAAAACAAGCTGAAACGGTTAGAGTAGGCCAAAAAGCATAGAGACTGGATGGAAGAAGATTTTAATAGAGTTTTATGGAGCGATGAATCCAAGTTCGAGGTATTTGGCACAAACGGAGGGTTTTCGTTCGACGCAGCGCTGAACAAAAGATGCTTCTCGACTGTATAGTTCCTACCCTCAAGTATGGAGGTGGTTCTGTGATGGTCTGGGGATGTTTCTCTTCCAGTGGAGTGGGAGATTTGACTCGAATTATTTGACTCGTATTCCAACAGGACAATGACCCTAAACACACGTTGAGACTTTACCAGGATTACCTAAAGCAGAGATATAAACCCTATAGAGTAATTGTGGGAGGAGCTGGATAGAAGGGTCCGGGAACAATGCCCTTCATCGGAATCTGCGTTGTGGAATACATTACAGGATTGCTGGAATATACCGAATGAAAAAATTCAAAACTTATAGATAGATCGCCAAGAATTGTAAAAAAAAGTAATCGAGTGTAAAGGAGGCTTTTTCGACGAAAAATCGGTTTAAATATTTTTTTTCTTTTTTTTTTTTAAATAAATTCCTATTTGTAAACAACATAATGAAAATATTTGTCTTCTTATTTTGTCTTTATTTATGCTCCTCATAAATTCTACATACCCATTTTTTACTAAAAAGTTTTTTCGGTGCTAGAATTTGGTTTTCCTCCGAAAAATGAGAGTGGACTCAAACTATTGGTCTGCAGTGTATTTGTACTACTTTCCTTATTATAAATGGAGAGCTCGAATTTTAATTGTTAAATGCATCTTTAAGCTTCACTATCTATAAGATTGTACTTCTTAATGTAAATGCCTTCAAATAAATAAAATAAAAAAATAAAAGTACATACTCGCATTCTATACATATAAAGTTCTGATCCAAATCTGCAGTAATTTTTTTTTACGAATGCATGACTTTCCATCTAGTACCCATATATCGGAAGGAAGTACGATTTTAAATATTTTAAGTGACATAAAACTCTCATTCAATACGTAAATTACCGAGGCCGAACGGCGAAGAAGATGAAATTGAACCCAGACATCCGGCATACTACCTGAGCGTCGAACTTGCCGAGTTGTAGAAGCTAAGTAGGGTCAATGATTCTCGAGATGTCATCTCCAGATGAGTCCTGATACCAAAGGACGCTCATCATCCTCTTACACATCCTTATATCCCTCTCTCTCCCACATCGGAAATGCGAAAAAGCTATCCAAAGTTACCAGCTCCTCTACCACCCTAAACGTCCTTCTTTTCAGAACGGTGCTTACTGTCTGACTCTCTTACTCTCTCCTTTTCCAATTTTTGTAACTTCCCGATTGGACTGGATTCAAGTTGTTATACGACCCGTGCCGATGTTCAGCCTGGCTGAGGGCCCAATCAAAAAACTAGCTCAGTCGCTAACGGAGTATTCGGATACCAGGCGACCTACGGATTAACTAGCCTTATCTGCATATACGGATCTCTGTGCAGATAGATCCGTTACTCGTGGGATCTTATGGAAAATTTAAATTCAAAAGATGGTGGAAAGTCCTGGTCTTTGAGACAGGCCAGCAGTGCGACTGAAAAGCCGTCTGCTGTTTCTCCGGCTTGCGCTGGAAGTAGTAGTACTGTGGGTTCTCACAGTCCTATTGCCGAAAGCAAAAGCAGGAGTAAATGGTAGAAATACCTCCTTCCAGTAACAGGGGGGCTGTGAAGCATGGCCCTTCTATTACTACTTCAGAGAGTAAACCTCTCCAAACTTCAACACCGCGGTTCAGTGGTAGAAAGACTGTGAAGCGTGGTCCTGCTACCACTTAGGAGACTAAACCTCCCCGCACTTCTTTGCCTCATTCCAGCGGTGGTAGGACTGTGAAGCATGGTCCCTCCACCTCAAACAACACCACAAATCCTAAAGAAGGCCCTGGGGGGAGCGGGCGTAAGGCCAACCCTTGTAAGACCTTCTACAAGGACATTCGCAATGCTAAGAGAATACTCAGGGGGCCTTACCAACAATCAAATTAAGAGACGACTTTAATATTTGAGCGAAATGAAGCATTATTTAATGGGCTCTATATAACTGACTATATATGCTGCATTTTATTTTTTTGGTTCCGTACTATAAAGGGTTCATAATTTAGAGTTCACATAAATATTATGTTCATAACATATATGGTTAACTTTATAGAGCTCTTCAAATAATGGTCCATTTCGCTCAAATATTAAAGTCGTCTCTTAATTTGATTGTTGGTACGGCCCAGGGTGTTTGGTGAACAACCTGGCGCCGGGAGGAACTCTCAGCATGATGCAAAAATCAAGTGGGCTTAAAGCTTTTTAGCTAATAATAGCGTCCAGGCCAGCGGAGACTCCACGTCAAAATCGTGGTCGCGATCATTGACGGGAACGAAGTCGATGGCACGATCTCTGTGGAAAATTAGCAGGTGGTCAAGGGGAAGCTCCAGTTGAGCTTCATGAGTATCATGATGGAGAACCCAGGACCACCTCCAATCACAAACGATGGAGGCTGGAATCAAGGACATGTTAAGCTCATGGTTTGTGACGATCAGAGATCGTGTGATCTTCTATCGTTGGCCGTTAGCCGGTTAGGGGAAATCTGGCCTGGCGCTAGGCTCGAGGTTGTTGCTAAGGAGAAAATCCCGTGCAGACCAAGAGCTCGCGCCATGGTTACAGCCGAACTCTCCAGCCTGGATGTAATACTCCAGATGATCCGGCTATCGAATCCATCCCTTCCTACTCACAACTGGAAAGTTGCGAAACTGGAGGAGAAAAAGGGACCCTACAGAGGTGCAATTATTGTACTAAATAAGGAGTCCCTTGCTCCTCTGGCGCAGACCAAAGGTGTGATTAGGTTTGGGTTTGAGACCATCACACTGAAGGTGTATAAAAAGGACGCGGATGTTACTGGTGCATCCACTTCCTCCAACGTAGTCGAAACTGCTGCTGCAGACCCTGGTGCATCTATCATCTTCCCATCACTGGAAGAGGATGAGGCATCTAGGTCATCTTCGGCAACAGTGGAGACAATCAAAACAGTCAGCGACATGGAGATCGATGACCACAATAACAAAGATCTTCTGAGTGAGGACGCTCTTCTGGGCTCAACTTCGGAATCGGAAGACTCCAACGTCACCGTGTTGGAGGTTGATCGGGAGGGTTGTAGCAAAGATGCTGCGATTTCTTCAGATTAATCTCCAACACTCTATCAAGGCCTCGGCCTCCCTGCTTCTTCGTCTATCCAGCAGCGGAGAAGACATCATCCTAATTCAAGAACCCTGGATTGTGAAATCCATCGTTCGGGGACTAAGGACTCTTGACATAACTCTTGTCTCAGATAAAATTTATCATACTATCTCGAATTGGAAAGTATCAAATAATCATTCTTTCTCTGATCATAGATACATACAATTCGAAATTATGGACGAACCTCCTAGCCAATCTTCTTTTCGTAACCATCGAAAAACAGATTGGCTTCTATTAAGGTCAATCAGACCTGAGTTATACACCATACCCTACAACACTGAGGATCTTGATATTAAAGTCAATGACCTCACAGCAGCCCTCAACAAATCTCTGGAAACTGCCTGCCCTCTTATACAAATAAGAGGTAAAAAGAAACCACACGTGTGGTACTCGGGGCTGGATCCACTAAGAAAAGATTGCAGGAAACTCTTTAATAGAGCGAAAACCTCCAGAGAAGCTTCTCATGCAGATACTGCGACCTTTTTGTTCTTAAGATTTTTTAAAGTTAAGCCCACCTTTTATATACTGGGAGTTCGAACTGGGAGTGAAAGTAAGTTGTATGCATATCCTCTTATGTAATCAGAATCACTATTCATGAAATCAATTTAGCAGCTTCTGGAAATTTTCCATCGAAAGATAGTCCTTTTGGTTCAGTTTGTAACTTACCTTCGAAGAGCTTGCATCTCTGGGATTAACTGAACAAATATATTTGACAGATGCGTGTCAAAAATGTATTGAAATCGATGTACGACACTACGGAAAAGCTATTTGCATAGTGGCGCCACCTTGATATCAAGAGTTAATCAACGTTTTAAACATTTGTCAATGTACATATATGTAGATATTTTAGACGATTTTATTCACAAATATTTTGTTAGTGAATAAAATGTGAAAAAGGAAAAGCCTTCCAAATAATGGGCCCCAGAAGTATCTAAGTAATATTTCACTGTACAAGGCCTCGGATCTGTTTACTTTGGACTCACATTAAGATTTAATTTCGTTTTCTGCTGGTCTCTTCTAGCTGTTCCTAAAGGCACTAGGAATAAACCATTTTGTTAAATTGGGATATTCGATAGTACGTGTATAAAATAAGAAATTCAAATTTGCATATTCAATTGGAAATACTTCTAACTCCAACTTAAGCTTAGTTGCTATCGCCCTCATTCTCATGATTGTTTTTTCATCAAATTAATCTCTTCAATCAAAGCCATTTCGTCTAATTGAATACGTTTTATCGCAGTTACTATTCGTTTTTTTATAAATCTAAGCGACTTTTTATTCTAAATTAAAAAAAAAAATAATGAGCACAAAAAGTCTTGTAGCAAATTTTTTCCTAATTCACCTAGAAACAGGAATTCCCATGAAACAAAGGCACACAGAATGGCTGTGTCAATGACTGTTTCACATATTTCCCTTGAGTGAAATAAAGCTATTAAGTACGCGGTAGAGTCTGCCATTGTCGCTTACACTAACGAGCTGTGTAAATTGAATTTCACATAATACTGGAGCAATCATATATCATCGAAATTGCAATTGTATTAAGGAGGACATTAAGTGTCCCCTCCCTCGCTGAATGCTCAGTCCTGACATACAATTGGAGAGAATTGGGGTTTGCGGGCACGATGAGGTGTTGTATTCAATTGTGGAGCTCTCAGGTTCGCTTATCTGTCCACGATCGTATTATCCTGTTCTTGAGTATATTCCAGTAGTGCGTGAGGTCGTTTTGTGCGTGGAAGTGTTTTATTATCTCTGACACTTCTGCCAGGCTTTCTGCACCCGGGGATTACTCTGAAATCCGATTACGAATAAATGGATTGTAATTGAGTTTTTTTTTTTTTATTATATCATTTTGTCCTCTTTGTCTTCTTTGCGTGTGTAGGGGAGTGGGAGTTGGGTTGGAACGATTTGTGTACATTTTAACGATATGTTTTGCTTTTAAAAGGATTTTCGTCGTCCTTTTGATTTGCTTAACACTCAATGGTTTTTTAGAGTGGATTGAAAACGTATAACATTTACTTTGGTTTTGTTTGTAGAACTGAACTTTTTTTTATTTGTTATTAATTTAAATATGGTGCAGTGAAATCACACTCTACGAGCCGAGTCTAGGTGTTCAGAGGCTGTTTATTTGAAAAGAACAAATATTTAATTAGTGTTTAAAACAGTTCAATAAATTGTGAATTTTTGACAAGAATTTTAGGAACTGTTCGTGCGGAATCAGGGACTAGTGATTCGCTCTAACCATTGGATGTGTTGTCGGCAGGAATGAAGGGGAACTCAAATTTTCTGTTTGGTCCGAACGACTCTGATGTAAAGCACTTTTCATGGCAAAGGATATTCTTGAATTATTTGTCAACTCCTTGCAAGAGGTAGAGGTTTTATGGTGGGGGGGGAGGCGTATCAATCAGCAGAATTTGGGTGTTCCCACAATATATTAACACGCTTTTATCAAAATATCAATTCAAAAGAATTTATTCATACAAATTTTCAATTTTTAGATGAAAAAAAAAATCAAATGGAAACAAGTTCTCAGAACCACTTTTTGCTGATTTATGGTTATTGGTAATGGAGTGGTTGAACATTGACTGATCCTATGGGCTGGTTGGCCCCTATTGTGATCATAGCAAAAATACTGATACAACAAATTTTGAAGGACAAGACCGATTGGGTAGTAGTTTTTTTCCCGCCACCAAACAGAGATGGAAATTATTTTTCGCGAATTTTCCAGAAATTTCACAAGTCCGTATTCCAGATTTCACGGCTTCTGTGATGCTTCTGAGAAAGCTTACAATGTGGGCGGAATATAAAGTAGATCCAGGAAAAACTATTTCGTTGCCAAGGCTTGAATAACAAGGTGCTTACAAAATAGTTAAAAAAAAGGAAATTAAGACAGAAATTCAGTGAATTATAAAACGACCTACTCTCATCATTGATGAACGGCTACTTTAAATGCACATAACAATGAGAAAAAAGTTATCATCAGTTCAACATTTAATCCTTCGAGAGCGTGGAAAGCGTAAATCTACGAGATGGCACATTTTTCCTTAAAACCAACTTTTTTTTTGACAAAATATCGCGCTGGTACGTTTTGTTGAAGAGCCAATTCGGATTCCTGATATTACAGGTCAATCCGCCAACACTATAGACTTGTTCCTTACCTCTGACCATGATAAGTACACCACAGGCACATCAGACAATTGTGCCATATCATAAAGAAAAAAACCATGTGAGAACCGTTTGGCTGTAGGAGAAAGCCAACTGAGATGGTCTCCACGATTTCTTCGGGAAATTTAACTGGACAATATGCTTCCTCGATAGTGATTTACATTCTAGTGCAAATGTGGTTTCAAATCCGATTCTTTACGGTATGAGAAATTTTATTCCGAAAACGATAAAATCTATCAAACCGAAAGAAAACTTCTGTTTTGATTTGCGCTGTAAAGAGGCTATCAGGGTTAGAGAAGTAAGTTTAGTTGAAAAGCCAACCCTACTGAAGAAAACCGTAGTACAAAGAAGGTAGAGAGACACTTAACGTGCATTTCCGACGAACTAAATTTGTACATGACCTAAAATTACGGCAAACTA